>OX016541.1:144883613-146143782 GCA_943590905.1 Sphaerophoria taeniata
ACTTTCACAAAATTCTTTAACATACCATTGTCCTCTACAAACTTTTACCTGCAAACAAGCAAACCGAACCTTCAAAGAAGAATATGGATGTGTCTTCTTTGTCTGCAATCTACCCAAGAACACTGAAGTAGGTATGACGCGCTAACATGATATGTCCTTGAGTTGAGCGAAGAACAACTAATTAAGAAACTTGTTTCGTCGTTGTTTTAACTTAATTCTTCTCACTTTTATAATTATAAAACGCTTGCAGCAAAATACAAATAACATAATTATGTACATTCTCTTCCTGCGCACTCTGTATAAAGTTTAACTTTTCCTTCTTATAAAAGTGAATGTACCTTACAGCTTATACCTTAAGAAGGTGCTACGTTTTCTAAAGGAGTTAAGATTGCTGTTTAAAAATTGAAAAAAAGAGAGAGAAAAAAAAACAGAATTTAAAATTCAACTTAAAAATATTTGTTCGTCCGCTTTCGCGAAGGATAGCTAATTTCCAGAATAAATTAGGTTTTCATTTTTAAATAAGATTACAAAAGCTAGACAAGTTGAAAAAGTTAGTGAGACTGTTTAGTGCTGTTTATTCACCAAAAGGAGATACAAAACTCATAATAAGGACATCTTTTGGTGTATTTTTTTTAATTCATCTTTCCAAAATTGGGACAAGTTCAGATAGATGATTAAAAAAACAAAAACAAAAAATATTTCATTTTTGGTGAAGTAAAAAAGTTTTCATCATAAATGAAAATGTATCTACTTTAAACTTTTGTTGTGGTTTCTAGATTAAACGAAGTCTTTTTTGTTGCTGTTTTCCGTCTTTTATGTCAAGGCACATCTTAATAAAAAGAAAATGGACACAATAAGACTTTGGGGCTCTTCTTTTTTAACCCAGTTAAACTTTTTTGCTGTTGTCCTTGTACCTTAAAATTTTGTTCTCTTTTTAGGTATGGTGTGTGGATTTGTATTCTTAGAAAAGCAAGCAGTTAGTTAAATAAATAACCCGGCTTAAGAAAGATTAGCAGGAAGTGGCTTCTCGATGAATTAAATGTGTCTGAGTTCAAATAAAGTTAAATAAAAACAAAACACTTAAAGATGACACATTTAGTAAGCAGTTAATAAGCTTAATCTGATTTTTAAGACTCTTTGATACATCGATGTTTGTTTAAATGGGGCAAAAGGATAGAAATCGAGGTCCCAGATAAGGAAATCGCGGAAAGTACTTTCCCGAAGTGTTTTTGCCCGCATATCATTTGCCCGAAAAAAATCATACTTGCTGCTTTTCGTCACTCAAAGTTATGAGAATCAAAGAGATCGAAATCTTGTACCTTTTTCGATTTTTTTACAGAGACATCAAACGCTGAGAATCAAAGAAAACGAAGCTTCTTCGTTTAAATAATTCTACACAGGCAATTTTTTGATCGTATGTCCAATCCTCAAGATAGGAGATCTCGTGAACTACACCAACTAGAGAGGTATAAGTCTCCTAAATATCGCCTACAAGATTTTGTTTGCCGTGCTGTGTGAACGTTTGAAGCATTTCGTCAACAACCTGATAGGTCCTTACCAGTGTGGCTTTAGACCCAGAAAGTCCACCATCGATCAAATATTCACTCAACGGCAGATTTGTGTTTGTATTTGTATTTGTATTTGTATTATTAGGGATCATGACGAAATCTAGAATGGCAAAAATCTCGAATGCCGAAAATCTCGAAAATAAAAAAAAATTATCTAGAACGCAAAAATCTCGAATCCACAAAAATCCAGAATTAACAAAAATCTCGAAAGACTCTATCTAGAAAAAAATCTCGAAAAAAATAAAAATTCGAGATTTTTGTTTGTTTGTATTTTTAACAGTTAAAACTCAATAAACACACAAATACATCAGTTTACCCAATATTTTATTTTCTGAGCAAGAAAAATAGTTGCAAACAATTAGAAAATCAAAACAATAAACAAAAAAAGAAAACAAAAACAAATTAAATATGTATTTTAAACAAAAAAAAAAGAAAAAAAAAACAAAACAAATACTTAATACAAGTTTTTTAAATTTGTGTTAACCGCAAGACTTCTTAGGAACCCAACATAACTTTTCTCTTCCTTTTCGTCGAGGACTTTCAAGATACGTTTTTCTTTTTGTAAGTACTCTCGTCTAACTCGAGTCTCCTCTCCCATCTGAAGTTTTTCAACAAGGCACCTAACATGAACAGATTCATTCGACAAAATTTCAATTAATTTGTACAGGCCAATGTGAGGCCTTCCAACTAAAACCTTAAGTCTTCTGTGCCAGGACTCAACTTTGTTTTGAGTTCTGGGGAGGCTCTGCTTTACTTGCAAAAATCTAGAATGTATGTTTGAATTTTTGAGACAATGTTTAAAATTCGCGGCGAATTTTAAACATTGTCTCAAAAATTCAAACATACATTCTAGATTTTTGCATTCGAGATTTTTTTTTTCTAGATTTTGGCATTTCGAGATTTTATTTTCTAGATTTTTGTTTTCGAGATTTTTTCCATTCTAGATTTTTGTTTTCGAGATTTTCATATTCGAGATTTTTACTTTCTATATAATTGATTTCTAGATATCGTGGTAGACCCGTATTATTAGCGTCTATAGAAACCGACTATATAGATAAAGAGCAATGTCTTGTTTTGGCATCCCAGAAAAACTCATCCATCTGTGTAAAATGACAATGGAAAACACACGATGTTACATCATGGTCGAAAAAAAAACCTAACTCATGCTTTTGATGTCAAAAAAGGTTTTAGACAAGGCGATGCGCTGTCATGCGATTTCTTCAACATCATTCTTGAAAAGATTGTGCAAAACTCCAACGTCAACGCCAGATACACAATCTTTCAAAAGTTCGTCCAGCTACTTAGATTATTATTATTATTATTATTATTATAAGCTTTTATTTGCCATTAAAAAAATTTGTTTAAATTTATATGTACAATTTTTCGTTTTAACAATGTTTTTTTTTTTCTTTAATAAATTTAAATAACAAACAAAGTCTGGTATTAACTTATTACTAATATTGAAAGTTTAATTAATTACATCGAAAATTTAATAAACATAGATATAAATCTTTGATTGTTCTTCATGGAGATATATTTCTGACATAAGCCTCCCCCAATGTTGCCCATAATTCTCTGTCCTTAGCTTCATTATACCAATTTTGTCTGTAGTCCAGCAAATCATCAGCCCATCTTTTCTTAGGTCTTCCAGGTCGTCTTTTGTCAGCTGGAGTCCATTTTGTAATTATTTTAGTCCATCTTTGTTCTTGAAGTCTTGAGATGTGTCCTGCCCAACTCCATTTAAGTCCTCTTGTTCTTTCAACTACATCAATGATTTTTGTTTGTTGTCTTATATGCTGGTTTGGTATTCTTTGAGTTTGTCTTATTTTTAGAATTTTTCTTTCCATTTTTGTTTGGCATATCCTTAGTTTTTCTGTTAAATTTGAGGTCAATCCAAGTGCTTGCAGTCCATAAGTCATTACAGGTAGTATTCCTGAGTCCATTATATATTTTCTTGTGTTGGTACTTAAATCTGATTCCATTATTTGATGTATATATTCCAGAATTGTTTCCAACTGTTTGTGATTCTTCTGTTTATCTCCTTGTTTTCTTGGTCTTTGAATGATTTTAGTTGTCCAAGGTAAATGTAATCTTCTACATAATCTATCTTTACCCCGTCTAGTGTGATATCTATTTTTGTGTGATTGGTCATTGCCTTTGTTTTTGTTTGGTTTATTATGTTGAGTCCATAAGGCTTACAGGCAGTAGTCAAGCCGTTTAGCATCGATTCAATTTCTTTGGCGTTCATTGAAATTAGTACGATGTCATCAGCGAATCTCAAGTTGTTTAGATATTTTCCGCCTATGTTAATGCCATACCGTGTTGTCCAGTTTAGGTTCTTGAAAATTTCTTCTATTAGATACGCAGATGATATTGACATACAGCACGATGTCAGTGGAGCGTTCATGAGACGGAGTCCAGGAATATGGGTCAAGCGGTTAACGAGGACAAGACCAAGTAAATGCTGTCAACAAAAAAGAACAGCTAACATCGACGTCTTGGAGCCAACGTCAGCAAAGACATATTTAACTTCGAGGTATAGTAAAGGACTCTGACTACCTAGAATTCGCTATAAATTCAGACAACAACACCAGCGTTGAAATCAAACGAAGAACTACTCTAGCCAATCGCTCTTTCTTTGGACTTAGAAGGCAATTAAGTGAACAAAGTGTCACTCTACACTTCTCATCATCCCAGTCCTAATGTATGGTGCAGAGACTTATGGACCATGACCACATCCGATGAAAACACTTTGGGCCGCTTCGAGAGAATATATTTTCAAGTGATTTTTGGGCCAGTCTGCATAACTGGAGGATGAACACAAAGATTCAACCAAGAACTGTACGAGCTGTTCAGCAACACTGACATAGCTAGAAAAGTTAAGGTCCAACGACATAGATGGTTGGGTCATGTAAGAGCGATTGGAAATAATGCTCCGGCTCGTAGAGTCTTCGAATCCAATCCGGAAGGATGTCGCAGAAGAGGAAGAGGTGGAGCACACAGGTGGTAGAGGACCTGAACCAACTTGACGTGCGAAACTGGAGACGGTAGTTGGATGAGGCCCTCACCTGGTCCGACCTTTACTGAAGCGCCACCATAAGTTAAAAATTAAAAATTTTCTTATTCATCATTGTTACCGAATTAGTTTTGGTTTCGTCCGCTCTGCAAGAGGGATCCATCGGGGGGATACATTTGCTCTTTAGGTATCATGAGTCCTGTTTCTCAAATATCTGTGATTCTGGCCAAAAGTTGAGTTGAGTTTGCATCACTAATTAGTAATTACCTTTTTACTTTTTTGTAAGGCTCGCCTTTTATCTAGGCACTCTGGTTCCAGAACTAGTCTTTTATTTTCGTGCACGTACACGGACCGACCGACCGACGACGCGACGGACGGCCACTATATAAACAATAGGTACGCTTTGATTCATGTCATATGAGCAGGCCACTCTGGTTATGAGTGGTTTACACAAAAGGAAGTACAAAGTGTTAAAAATCCTTCGAAAAACGTTTTTTTCTTGTCTGAGATGTTTTGTTTCGTCGATTTGTTTTGATTTTTTTTTCAGGCGTACATGATAATGAAATTTCACTATTCCAAATTGCCAAATACCATTTAGATTTTAGAACTGTATTCAAAAATTAATCTCTTAATTACTCCTGCAATTAATGGCGGAAATGACTCCCAAAATTAATTAATAGCTTAGAAATGCCGCCTCTAAAATTTCTCCCATTGAATTCATAATCCAATACAAATCTTTTCAATTCACTCTAATTGCCAGTACAACTTAAAACTTGAATATCTACCTCCTAGCTCTTGACTCAATTGATTGTCTTCCCAAAAATAAAACCCACAAATACAAAATACTCAGAAACTAAGTTGAGATTTCTTCTTGAGTTTTAATTACAAAACACCCCTCCCACTCGGAATTAGCGGTTGTATTCGGTTCCCCTCGTTAACCGAAGTATCATCAAAGATATTGTTTCATTAACATAAAACATCTCCTACGCCGCCGCACCTTAACACGACCGCACAACAAATTCCATTCCCAAAGTGTTGTGTGAGTTATAATCTCCGACATAGATAAAAGGACTTAGATAAACTTTTGCCCAAAATAGGGAATATTTTTTTTTTCTTTTGCTGTTGTTTTCGGTTTGCTTAAGTTGATTTTTCCAATTGGTTTTTCCCTTTTAACATCCCATTCAGTTAAATTCAGGATATTAAGCAATTCCCTTTCGGGCCATCAGGTAAAAATTGGAAATTTATGCTTGGGATTCAAGTTACAAGGTGTTGTGGAAGGACCGACACGACATCGACACGAGCTGAAAGAATTTACCAAAAAATAATGTTCCATGAATAAGATGATTGTCATCGTAGGACTTTTTTGCTTGTGCAATGATCCTGCATAATCATCTCTTAACCAAGAGGATATATTTTTGTTCCAATTCCAATCAATCAAAATGACAGAAAATGGTTGCGCGGTCGGTCGTTTAATGGGGTGTGTAGTGTGGAGCTTTTGAAGGGACTTTTAAAACGAAGACGACGACGAACGTTGCTAAAAGCCGTGACGAGGTTGACATCAATTTATATTTTGTCCTTTTTATGGTGTTTTTTTTTTTACGAGGAGAAAAATCTTGACTCGATTTCTCAAAATGCCCGCATTATCACTGCTCCATTGCACACACACGTCAGGTTAGATGAATTTTTCCGACACAAGAATGTGACGTATGTATACGGTTTGGGTTAGTTTGGTTTTGGTTTTTAATGTGGAATCTCCTTGATGTTTTCTTATCATTAATCATGTGGTAGGGTGTCTAAATCTAAAAAAATGCTTTTGCAGCATTTCTTACATAAGGGGGATGTGGTAAAATAGACCACGGATAAATGTGAAAAGTGATAATATCATGGTTTGTAAGATCAATTTAAAATCAGTACTTGAAGCTAAGAAATAAGTCGGAAGGTCCTAGTTACTACTCATCACACAACTTTGGTTTCATCGATAATGCTACAAAATGTCTTAAAGAGTAGGTATGTGACGTCTTTAAAGACCGTACGAAAGTGATATCTCTATTGTTTCTTGTCTCATCTTACGCCACTTTATTTCTACAAAATATTTGAAATGAGAAAATAACTCAAAGTCATGCACACCCTAAAGTGTTAAGTCATCAATCAAAATCACGACAACAACACCCTCATTCGCTTTTGTTTGTCTTGTAAGATGATCCTTAAGGAATGTGACGCAACAAAATGTGAACAAATATAAAGAAAGACAATTTCCCGTTAAATTGTTCAAAGTAATTTCTATTCTCCCTTAAAACTCATCGACCAATGTTTACCGATATAATCCTTTGTCCGTATCGAATTGCTAGTTTGGGGTTTCTTTGGCTTACTTTTGACAAACGCTGCGCTGCTGCACCTTCATTCCAATACCATTGGCATTAGGCTAAAAAAGCATTTGACGGGCTTTTAGTGCAAATCAATACATTTTACCACGCCACCAACAGGACGACAAACCAATATAAGCAAATATACCCATTTTCGTTCTCGTCTCTCCCTCAATTGACTTTTGCATATTCGTTTAATTCGGTTGTGAGTGAGTTTCGGTTTCGGTTTAGCTCCAAAAAAAAAAAAAACAGATTGAATAACACTAAATTCCGTTCCTATATTCAAGCACTCACCAGTATTAATAGCTGACTCCTGACCAAATCAAATTTTCGGAACCAGCATGTTGCCATAAGCCATTAGAGCTGGACACCACCAACCGACCAATGATGATATTTAGCTTACATTCCAGTGAATATTGTTCACTGATGTGGACAGAAATTAGCACGCTCGAAATGGCTTGGGTTATACCAAAATATATAATATAAGTGGAAGTAATAAAATTGCCGCAGGCTTCGGAAACAATATTAGGCACTATTAATTAGAGCTAGGACTGCTCACCCAGTGCTTGTTTCTAACCGAATTCAAATTTTATCAATCTCCTATCAAAAACGAACGAAATCTCATTTCGAATATTTGAAAACCCTAACCAAAAAATGTATCCCTGTCCACAAACCCACACCGAACGAATTTTTTAATTAAATCTTAGAAAACTCAAGTATCCAACCGGCCGGATGTTTCTTGGCTTTTTTCAAAAATAATTGGGTCCTACTTTTATGTGTAGAGTTGGGAGAGGAAGTGGAATTTTACTTTTTCGTCTTGTCATTCAACCCTTAACCATTCAAGAAACTCGAAGAACCAGCAAAAAGGGTTGTGGTAATATCGTGGTGGTAAGACAATACAAAAAAGCCCATAACGAGGGAGTCTCAATTCACAGTGTTTTCCTTTTCTTTTTGGAATTACTTTGCGTTAGGAAAACAACACCGTCATTGGTCGTAAAAATATTTAGACTTTGGGAAAGGGTAAGGGAGAAAAAAACTTTTGAATAGAACTTTTTTCTCATATTTTTATATCCCAACCGAAAAACAAAAAATGAATGGCATGAGTTAGTAGTTACTTTGTCTTGAGTTATAAAAATATTTAAGTTTTGCCGGGCGCTTTTTATAGACGGATTTTAATTCAAAAAACAATAAATTTTGATTTTGTTTTTTGGGGCATTAAATTTTTACTGTGAGAAGAAAAAGCCTTTGAAAAGTTTTTATCAACATTTTCTTATGCCTCAAAGGAAAGGACATTTTCAAAAGTCAGTTTTTCTTTCGGGATATCGAAAACATAAAATTGTCGAAGAAGTAGATTCAAGAGATTTTGTATAGCTAGTGTCAGTGAAAGTTTTTCAATTAAGATTAATGAAATATAACGACTGAGGACCAAAAGACAGTAAAATATAAGCGAACGTGGTTCTTTGTCAACTCGGAACGGACATTATAGCAACAAAGCTATAGAAATTGATTTTTTTTTATTTAAAAAAAAAGTAAAGGTTATTTATTCTGTGAACAAGTACATGGCTCGGCTATGCATTATTATTTGAAATATTAGGAAAATTAGATATTATTTAATGAATCCTTTAAAATATTAATTCTTTGAATTGAATATTGGGAACATTAGGTACTGCAAATTTTAGGTATTTATATTCATTCGATATCATAACAACATCGTTTGGTTGGTTGGAGGCATTATTTTAGTTCAAAAATGGACTATATTGTTTGTTTTTGACTATTTTTTGATGAATTTGAACACACTACACGATTGTAATCAAAATCGGATTAGTTCAAAGATCAATTATGGACGCATGCACAGATGGCTTTGGTGTTTCAATGAGTGTGATTACTCTTTTTTCACCCGATTACCAGCTGCAACGGCCTTGTGAATTAACGAATTCAGCTGTTTTCCACTCATTTAGCTTCAAAGGGAACGGAACATTGAAACCAACACCCTTAACTCAATTCACAATTCAGCGACGCACGTTTGCCTGATCAGGAAGCCTATAATTTTGTTTCATTAGATAGCCAGATTTCATTTTTAGTAGGTACCTATACTGTTTAATTTTTTTTTTCTTATGAACAAATTTTGGTTACCTACACTTTTTAGATTTTTCTAATGAGAACGTTTATCGGGTTAGCTAGAAATATGGATTGCAAATATAGGCTCTAAGTTTCATAAGAATCGGTAGAGCCGCTAGAGATATGATGTTTCTCATATTTCAAACATTCCCAGAACTTTCATATATTTTTCAAGACCAAAGTAAGTCAAATAAGTTGAGCTAATCAACAACCTGAGCCGAAGCCTGTAGAGATCATCATGAAAACATCGTAGTGGAACCACAGTCAGCGCTGTTGATATGGAAACACCACTTTTAAAAGCTGTATAATGGCGATGAAGAGCAAATTCCGGTAGCTATACGGGACCATTCACCCACCTGACGAAGTGAAGATATCTTAACCTTAGTTGAACAAAGCCGATGGAGCAGACGGTCTAGCCGCCGCCGAACTGTACAAAGCAGCTGAAAATGAGTATGCACCAGCTCATCTGCAAAATTTGGTCGGAGGAAAGCATGCCCGATTAATGGAACTTCAGGATCGTATGTCCGATTCTCAAGATAGGAGATCCCCTGAACTGCATCAAGTACAGAGGTATAAGTCTCGTAAACATCGCCAACAAGATCTTGTCGTGCTGTGTGAACGTTTGAAGCCTTTCGTCAACAACCTGATAGGTCCTTATCAGTGTGGCTTCAGACCCGGAAAGTCCACCATCGATCATATATTCACTCTACGGCAGATCTTGGAGAAGACCAAGGAACTTCAAATCGATACCTACCACCTTTTCATCGATTTCAAGGCCGCGTATGAAAGCGTCTATAGAAACAGACTATATAGATAAAGAGCAATGTCTAGTTTTGGCATCCCAGTAAAACCCATGCGTCTGTGTAAGATGGCAATAGAAAGCTCACGCTGTTCGATCATGGTTGGAAAAAAAATAAAGGAAGCTTTTCTTCAACATCGTTCTTGAAAAGATTCTACATAACACCAGAGGCACAATCTTTCAAAAATCCGCCCAGCTACTAGGATACGCAGACGACATTGACATAATTGGAAGAACAGAAGACTGAAGCGAGGAAGATGGGTATAGCGGTAAATGAGGGCTGTCAACAAGAAAGGACACCCAACATCGACGTCTTTGAGCCAAAATCAGCATGGACAGATTTAGCTTCGGGGTAGTAATGGACTTTGTCTACCTAGGATCCGCAATAAACTTAGACAACGACAACAGCGCTGAAATCAAACGAAGAAACACTCTTGCCAACCGCTGCTTCTTTGGACCTAGAATGCAATTAAGTAGTAAAGTCCTCTCTTGAGCAACTAAAGTGTCACTGTACAAAACCCTCACCATCCCGGTGCTGATGCATGGTGCAGAGACATGGACCATGACAACATCCGATGAAAATGTTTAGGCTGCTTCGAAAGAAAAAATTCTTCGAGTGATTTTTGGTCCAGTCTGCATAAATGTATAATGGAGACGAAGATTCAATCAAGAACTTTACGAACTGTTCAGCGACACTGACCTTGCCAGAAAAGTGAAGGTCCAATGACTTAGATGGTTGGGTCATTAGAGCGAATGGAGCGAATCCAACCTGATGGGACGTCGCAGAAGAAGAAGACCGCGACTCAGGTGAAGCACACAGGTGGTAGAGGACCTGAACCAACTTGGCGTGAGAAAGTGGAGAGAGCTAGCTAGGGACCGAGCTGGCTGGAGACACTTGTTGGATGAAGCTCTGGTCCGACCTGGACTCAAACTTTAGCAAGAAAAACAGTACGAAAACTTTTTTTCAAAGATAAAGTGCAATATCAGAAAATTTAGTTAAATAAATTAAATAAATAAATAGAGTGGCGCGACAGCTCTTGAAGAGCCAAGGAAGGCCTAAGTAGCTGTTGTGTCTTGGAACTCTGGATTGAATTAAAAGCTGATTCCTTGAACTCAATTCTTAACGTCTTTATTACAATATAAATGAAAATCGAATAATATTTTATTTTGATTACAGAAAAGTATTAAATCAATTGATAACTTGATTTAGTTGATATTCTAAAGTAATAATTGAGTACAGTTGCTCATATATATGAATATTTATATACAACAATCTCCCACACTATTTTATTCATAATCTTGGAGATATCCTGGCCGCCTTCGGTTTCTATTCGTTTTTCGACTTGGAACAGGGATGTTGCTTTGTTCTATGTCTGTGTGTCTTCGATTTTCAGGAATGTTCATTGTCTCTCTTCCTGATTGTCTTCGAACTTCAAAACTTCCTGGAATTACTGGAACTTGCTCAAATTGAATTTGTATTTCATCTATACTTGGATCACTTCTTTTCGGTTGATCTTCTTGAATAGTATTTTTCTTTTCGGGTAAAACGACTTCTGATTTGTATAATTGGTTTATATGGCGTTTTATTACATATCCATTGTCGAGCTCGATTTCATAGTGCAGTTGACCAAACTTTTTCTTAACAACTCCAAATTTCCAAGCTGGCTTTCCGTTTGAGTAAAATCTTGACTGAACTCTATCTCCCACACTTAAATTTCGAATTGAGTTGACTTTTTCGTTGGAAGACTTTTCATATTTAACAGGACGTAGGCAATCTAATTTGATTCTCATCTCTCTTCCAAGATATTGTTGTGCTGGACTTTTACCATTTGATAAAGGTGTTGCTCTATAACGATATAATATTTCACGTACTTTATTATGTATTGAGCCTTCTTCTTCTGACATCGCGTTTAATTTTGATTTTAATGTTTTAATATATCGTTCGGCTAACCCGTTTGTGGCTGGATGTCCTGGCGCTATAAATTTTTGCATTATACCATTTTCCTTACAGTATGCTTTGAATTCATTGCTTTGAAAAATCGAAGCGTTATCTGATACAATAACTTTCGGTAGACCATGTGTTGCTACAATGTCTTGAAGAAATCTGATAGTTACCTCTGATGTAGGAGCTGAATTTGTTACTTTGATTTCTGGCCACTTTGATTTTGCATCGATTAGAACGAAGAAATTGTAACCTTGGAATGGACCAGCATAATCAATATGTACTCTATCGAAATTAGCATTTGGTTCATCCCAATGATGAGTAGTGATCTGAGGAGGACTATTTTTACAAAGAGCACATTTTTCACAAGATCTGACGAGTTTTTCTATGCTTGAGTCTATTCCATTCCAATAGCAATATTTACGAGCCAGTTGTTTCATTTTCACAATCCCGATATGAGTACGATGCAATTCTTTAAGGACTTCGTCTTGACGAGCATTTGGAATAACGACGCGATTTCTTTTAAAAATAACACCATCTTGTAAAGAATAATCTGGGTTTTCTATTTGGCCTTTAAGTAAATCCTGTTTAAGTTTCGACAGTTTTGTATCTTTTTCTGTTTCCTTCGCTATAGATGTTGCTGTTATCGACACGGTTGATATTTGATTGATAATTTGGTCTTGAAGGTCTTTGATTTCGTCGTCTAGGAAAAATTTAAATTTCTGAAATGAATCGGTTGAAAGGTTTCGCGACAAGCAATCTACATGAAGATGTTCCTCTGCTTTTTTATGTTGAATTTTGTAGTTAAATCCTTGAAGGAACGAAGCATACCTTAGAAGTCTAGATGATGTCATTGCTGGGATTTTCGAATGTTGATGAAAAATTCTTGTTAATGGCTTATTATCTGTGATCAAAATAAATTCTCTTCCATATAGATACATGTAAAATTTATCAATGGCAAAAACAATTGCTAGTGCTTCTCGGTCCAGTTGGCTATAATTTTGTTCTGACAGTGTCAATGATCGAGATATAAATGCAATTGGTCGTTCTACACCCTCATCAATCTGTGACAAAACAGCTGCTATTCCAACAGGACTCGCATCACATGCTAAAGTAGTCTGTAACTGTGGATCATACGGAGTTAATACACGATTGCTCATAATTTCATCTTTGAGTTTAATAAATGCTAATTCGCACGAATTTGACCACTTAAATTTATATTTTTTTTGAAGTAATTGTCGCAAAGGAAAAGTTATTGTCGAAAGATCAGGAATGAATTTTGAATAGTAAGTAATCATACCCAAAAATGCACGTACTTCATCTGAATTCTTGGGCCGTGACATATCTTTAATAGCTTGAACTTTATCTGGTGACTTTAGAATTTCATTTTTACGTATAACATAGCCTAAATATCGAATTTCTGTTTTGAAAAATTCACATTTATTTTTGTTTACATGTAAGTCATACTTTTGTAATTTTTCGAAACAATTAATTAATCGTTCTTTGCATTCAGTAACTGTTGCACCATGAATTATAATATCATCAAAATAAGATAACGTACCTTCTAATCCTTGAAGTATTTGGTCTAGTATTCTATTGAATTCACTAGGAGCTGTTTTGATGCCAAAAGATAAACGGTTCATTCGATACGTGCCTCTGTGTGTTGATATAGTTTGTACTTGCTTGCTCTCTTCATCGACTAAAACGTGTAAATATGCCTTGTATAAATCCAAGCGGCAAAAAAATTTCGAATTTCGTAGCTGATTCAAAAGTTCATCGATTCGTTTAATCGGATAATGAGCTGTTTCGAGTTGAGGGTTGACACCAACTTTATAATCCACACATAGTCGCACCTTACCATCGGGTTTTGGAATTATCACCAACGGTGAACCCCAATCGCTTGTATTTACTTTTGAAATTATTCCGTCATTTTCGAGTTCATCTAGTTCTTTTTCAACTTTCTCACGCAGTGCAAATGGGACTTCTCGTTCCCTTACGTAAATTGGTTTGGTTTTTTTCTTTCAGTTTAAGTGAACAAACAACATTTGGAATGCATCCCACTCTTTGTTCAAAAATAGTGGAATATTTGCTCATTAGCTCTGTAACTGAATCGATAGTGCAAATTTCGTTATTGACAGGTTGATCGATCGCTTGTAAATTTATGTTTAGATGTCGTATCCATACTCTGCCTATAAGCGGTGCGTATTTTGAAGGAACTATATACATTTCCTCGTTTGATACCGTATCTTGATATTGGACCTGTACTTCAACCTTTCCTATTGGAGTAAATATCTCACCAGTATAGGATCGAAAACCAATATCTGACTTTTTTATAGGGACATTTAAATTCAATTTGTTGAAATCTTTCTCTGGAAGTAACGTGAAGCCTGCCCCAGAGTCCACTTCGAATTCTTGACGTTTCCCATTTATTGAAACATATATGTAAAATTTACGACCATCTATTGAAAATATTTCAGATTTTCCATAAACATCAATTATTTTATTTAAATGATGTATGTTATCTGAATAATCGTACTCTGCGTTATCTGTTGCATGGCTTGTAATAGCGTTTGTGTTCTGGTTTGATTTACTTAATAAGAATTTCAAACAAACTCGCTTCACATGACCATGTTTTTTGCAGAATTCACAACTTAGTTGATTTCGATTAGATTTACAATCATTTGCCAGGTGATTATTTCTACCACATCGTAGACACAGTCCTTCGATTCCCAAACTTTTGTAATCTATAAAAGATTTCGATTTTTTCGTTTTTGAATATTCTTGAGATCGAGGTTTTGGGCCATGGTTGTGAATTTTATTTTGACGTTGAAAATTTGAATTTGTTATTTTATTTATTTCTATGTTCGAAGAGTTGGTCGTATTTGAAATGAGCTTGCAATTAACTTTTGATGCTTCGAGTTTAATCGCCTGTTCAACAATTTTGTCGAATTCCAAGTTTTCTTCCTGAAGTAATTTTTCTCTTATGTTGTTGTCCCTAAGCCCTCGAATAAATTGAGCTCGCAGAAAAATGTTGGCTATAGACAAACCACATGTGCAGTTGAAGTTGCTGTATAGCAGAGCTGTAAAAGAATGCAATCTTTTGGTATTGCATCGTCAAAAGTCCCATTCATTTAACTAAATTTTGGGAATGCATTCACATTCTTTATTGCAATACTTTGACTTCGATAAAAAATTCGCAGTTAATTTTGAAGTCTTTTGAATAAAAATCATTTAGAGCAGTTAAAAGACTTGAAGTCAAAAGAATGCATTACTTTTAACTGCTTGCATTCTTTGAAGTCTTTTGCATTCCTTGCATTCTTTTGCATTCTTTGCATTCTTTTGCATTCTTTTGCATTCTTTTGCATTCTTTTGCATTCTTTTGCATTCTTTTGCATGCAAGAATGCAAAGAATGCAAAAGAATGCAAAGAATGCAAAAGAATGCAAAAGAATGCAAAGAATGCAAAAGAATGCAAAAGAATGCAAAGAATGCAAAAGAATGCAAAGAATGCAAAAGAATGCAAGGAATGCAAAAGACTTCAAAGAATGCAAGCAGTTAAAAGTAATGCATTCTTTTGACTTCAAGTCTTTTAACTGCTCTAAATGATTTTTATTCAAAAGACTTCAAAATTAACTGCGAATTTTCCTTTAAAGTTAAGTACTGACATGAAGTTAAAATACTCAAAAAATAAGTCTTTTTATTCATTTAACTGCAATACCGAAATGATTGCATTCTTTTACAGCTCTGCTGTATAGTACCCTTTGTCGAAGTTTTGCTAAATAATCATTGATGGAATCCTTTTCATTTTGATATTCCGATAAAAAAATAATGTTGTTCTACCAATGAATTTTTTTTTCGGACAAAAATGCTTCTCTAATTTTTCAATCAATTGATCATATTTCAATTCGTTAATATTTTTGGGAGCTGATAGTGACGTCAGTAACGAATAATTTGAAGAACCAATAAATTGAAGCAATAAATTAGCGCACATATCTTTATCTTCGAATATCTTTTTAATCTGAAAATGATTTTCTAAACGTTCTTTAATTATTGAATTGTTCAACCTTGGGGTTGAATGGGTCGAAATTTGAAATTATGTTTATATTTGCCGTTCGATGTTCCTGTTGATTTTGCAAGGCAGTCTTCATATTCGACATAGCTTGAATCAAGGAATTGAGTTGCTCGGAATTCATTTTTATGTTCGATAATGTTCGATGATCTTCTGTTTTTGAAAATAAGTGTTCACCTCGTCGCCAATACTGTTGTGTCTTGGAACTCTGGATTGAATTAAAAGCTGATTCCTTGAACTCAATTCTTAACGTCTTTATTACAATATAAATGAAAATCGAATAATATTTTATTTTGATTACAGAAAAGTATTAAATCAATTGATAACTTGATTTAGTTGATATTCTAAAGTAATAATTGAGTACAGTTGCTCATATATATGAATATTTATATACAACAGTAGCTTACTCTCATCAACAATTCTCTGAGTAGCTACGTATGAAAAATTGAGGAAACCTACAATTTAGCGCCGATTCCGAACGGCATTAATTTTTTTTTTTTTAATTGGGTCTAAAATCCAAAATCTGCTCAGTAGTTTCAGCGTTAATATCGAACATACATAAATTCAAATCTTAATGAGAATTTTGAATTTTGAAAAAAGGAAAAAAGAAATGTATGTAAGATTCGTTAAATTTTCGCTATGGCATTCCCAGTTTCTTACTTCTTTAGAATCCAATGTGCACCGCCCATCACGATACTTAAAATTTTTTTATTCAAAACATGCACTCGTTCTCAATTCCTTAAAATCTGATGGTGTGACGAAGTAGATGTGAAGTTTACTGAATCTGATGTTTTGTGCAATAGATTGTCTGTTGATAGTTGCAGATCATTAAACTGCACCTACACCAACACGCCCACTATATCTGAAATCTCCTCCATATTGAGCATTTAGTTACAATTTTTGTGGTTGTTGGTGGCTGGACGAAAAAAAAAACGAAGAACGGTGGTGAGGACGACTGCTGTTTTGTGAATGTAGGTATTCCGAAGATTAAATCCTTTTGTTTCATCGGCAGTTTTACTCGTTTTTTTTTAAATCCTTTTTTTTTTTGCTTTTTGTTTATTTGGTTCATTTTCTGTTGTTTACTGTTTGTAACTGTCGTGATGATGAACGTTGTTGATTGCTATTTGGTTGCGGTGCAAAACTTGGACGGATGCGGATGGATGAATGCGACGGGATATGCCATTTTGTGGGGACGTTTGCTTATGTGCTGTTGTCTGTGGGCTTTTTTTTTATTTTATTTTATTTTTTGTGTAGTGAATACTGTTTTTCTCCACTTCATTCGGTTTTGTTCTCGTTCCATGATCGGTTAAGTACTCTACTTTGGTTTTCATTTGGATATTGTTTTGAGTTCGCTTTTTTTTTGTATTTAATCCGCTTTTTTTCGATTTCAATTGGTGAAAACAGTGAAATTGCTTCAAATTCAAACTCAAATCATCATCATCATCATCATCATCATCATCATCAGCAATGTAATGACTTTGATGAGGCAAGCATTGATTTAAGTCTGTCTAGCGGGGACAATGGCATCAAAATTTAAATGTTGGGTTCTGTTTTGAAAATTTAAACAGACATTGATTATTTTTTTGGCAAGCACTAAAAAACGAACGATTAATGTTAATGAGAACTATAAAGGTTTCATTTTGTGTTTGCTGAAAATGTTGAAAAAGGTCAACGAACTTTTGTTTCGAGTACTGAATTCAATCTCTACAATCATGGTTATGATTTCAAATCAAACAGCAAAAGAAAGGATTCTTAGACAAGTACCATCAATCTAGCTATCTGCACCATATGTACGCAGCGTAAGTTGAACTCATCTTCATGCTCCAAGATTTTCTGACCCAATTACTAAAACGCCCAAAGCGGATACAATTACTGCCAAAAATGCCATCCAAGAAACTTTTCCAAGCAATAATCTCTTGTGGCCCAATTTCAAATTTTAATCCCAAACTTTTCAATATGCATAGTACCAGAACCATAGCCAGGTGTACCAACTTACACAGCCAGAGCATCACAACATTCAAGGACTTCAGCCTTCACCTTTTATTCCAAACGGATATCTACCTATTTTTTCACCTCTTTTGTAACCCAATTTCGCCAAAAGTGTATTTACTCGAATTCTAGCATCGTTTCGTTTCGCTAACTTCCCGAATTCACGTCCTTCGCTTACCGTTAACCTATTCCAATCTTTAGCAAAATAGCCTTAAGCTCTCGAAATCCCCATGCGATGTGACAAATTCACTCAAACAAACATTTCCAACAATTTCATTTTGAAAATTGGGTGTCATTTTATTCCTCCCCCTCCCTCGAGGACATTCAGTGACGCTACAAAACTCTCTAACAACTTCTGTACAAAGTTGTTGTTCTCCTATGGTGCGCTCTGCTGCCACCATGTGCATCTGCTTCCAGTTTTATCTCCGCTTGCCTTCTCTGTTATTATCATAAGAAAACTTTTTTATCCACATAATAAATCAATTCACTTCTTGTCTTTCGATCTCACTTCATCCATCTTTAAGGACTCTCGCCATTGCCAACAATGTCTGTAGCTTCTGTAGCATCGTCTTCGTTGTCTGCTGAAGAAGAAGTATGCCAAACTTTGGCAACCGGAACTATGCTCCCAAGAACACAGTCAGAGACACGAAACACAAAACTATGAACATAGAATAAAAACTAAATTACGACAAGGACGCTGGAATAGACGACATGAAGATAATCGAACGGTAATAAAAATTTGTCTTCCATTTTTCGTGAATGGGCTGTGCTCACATTTCCATTCAACTAAGAGCCGATTCGAAACGATAAGATCCTCAAGCATCAAGGAAAATTGCTCAAAGTCGAAATAGAAAAAAAAACGAAAATTGATCAATAAAAAAAAACTTCGAGTCTGTAATAGAAAATTTCAAATCACCTACAACTTTACCGTTGGTCTTCGGCGCGCTGCAACGGTTGCTCGTCCCGGTAGGGAAATATTCTTCTTGTTCTCGTTTGGGAAATCCTTATCCTGACAAAATTGCACAATGCACGTTCGAATTTCAAAGTGAGGGGAGGCGGAGGTGAACAAGGACGAAAGAGCACACCCAAATGGGCACCGGATGTTGGAATAAAATCGAAAGACAAAGTACCTTCAATAATTCGGAATCTCATTCAAGATTCAGTATGAGTATATGGATGTTCGATATGGTAACTGAACAACTTGAAGCAGTCCCGGAGGGTTGTGGCAGCAGCAGCAGGACACTTTGTCCACCACCCACTTGATGCGCAGCAAGGACAACAGCCGGCAACAGGTAGCTAGCTAAGATGGGACATATAAAGTGTAATCGATGGATTTGATTTAGTACGGAAAGTTTTTCGTTTTCTTTATCCTCCGAATCCTTGTTTCCAGTCGTTTTCTGGCTGTTTTTTTTGTGTCTTCTCTGCTTGCATTGTATGTTTTGTAAAAGTTTGAGACAGGACACATTTAAAGTATTATGGAACAAAATGTGTGTAGTATTGAAGTAGAGTTAATATTAATGGGGGCTGATGCAAGTTGAAATAACAATAGCGCTGGGGCGGAATCATCATTTATTGTCGACTGGAGAACATTTTCGTGGAATAACAAAAGAAGATTATTCTTGTCGATTTGGAAATGGAAATTGTGTATTCACAGGGAAGTAATCCTTTGAGAGACAGAGAGCAACGCGTTGTTGGAGAACCAGACAGGGATTACAAGAGCGTTTAGTTGGATATATTTTAATGGTTGGTTTCTGAATGGTTGTAATGGGGCTGAATATTCAATTGTCCTACGTGGGCAGCGAGTTGTGTGTGCATTTCGTTCGTGACTTACATTGGAGACTCTTGAATCGAACTGATAGTGAAATCATACAATTTTAACGAAGCTTGAGCAAAATTGTAAAAGAAACGCAGTGGATTGTTCATTATGACTTTTGAAATATTGTTTAAGAAAAAAAAAGTATTTTACCACTTACTTCTCTTTGTTGACACTACTGTATTTACGTGACAAAAAGACCATATACTACATTCCTCTCGACCCAAATTTGCCCACGCTAACTGTCTTCATTTTCCAAGGCCAATCTTCAGTTGGTCCAGGTCCCCTACATTTAATTACAAAATTTCATCAGCTAATTGCAATTTCATATTTCGTTAATCTGGCTCAAAGGATTCGATTGTCAACTTCTCTTTGTAACTCAATACGTACCAATAACCTCCGCTTTGATAATTCTACGAGGGCGCATTTTCAGCGACTTGCTTTAAAAGTAGAAATTCCTGATTATATTTGTAAGAGATTCTCAGAACTCCTCAAATAATCCACAATCCAGACAACATTCTTTTTTTCAGATTCCTTACTTTTGTCTGTACTTCAAATGATTTTTATTATTTCACCTTAATTCCAAAAGCCACCATCACAACTCGACAATTGGAAAAAAAAGATAAAACAAAAAACTTGGGCCGCTTAAATGATACGTCAACCAGAACTTCACATGTGTATATTTTGTTCGTTCTTCACATTCTATTTGGGAGTCGAGTCGAGTCAGAGCCAATTAATTCTTCGAATTGAATGGAAATCCTCTTTTAAAACAAAAGTTTCCCAACAGAAGTACCATCACACCGATATCGTTACCGTTACGTATGTGCAAAAAGCTATGGAAACGGAACCCTTTGGTTCATGCCATTCATCCAGCAGATACTAATGGCTTCCGATGTCACATCATATACGATGTTCATTATGGTACATTGCGAGTGATGCGATCTCTTCAATCAGCGCTCAGTAACAACAGCATCAAAAAATTAAAAAAATCCTAACAGAAGTGCAAAAGAACAACAACAAAATGCTTAAAGTCCACATTCATTGTTGTAACCGTTCTACCTTGTACGAGTTCATATGGCAACCGGTAGAAATGTAACAACAATTTATCTGAGCAATTTCTACCAGGGATGGAGAAACTTAAGGAAAGTTGAAAGGCGCCTTTACCGGTGCTTAAGTGCAAGTTTCTTTAAGATTTCGAGTTAGACTTAAGAGTGTAACACGTATTGTGTTACGGAAACAGATAGTCACAACTTTCTGAAATTGATAAAATGTTGTACATTATGTTGAGGTACAAATTGTGTTTAGGGCCCGGAATGGTGAAGGCAGTCCTTGTCAGGGTAAGTTATTTGTCTGCGTGTATGTACACACACTGAAACAAACTGTTGTTCGCCCCACTTGACACTCCCATAGGTAATAAGTGTAAGTGATGTTCGTTTCATGCGAAATGATCCATTAAGCATCATGGCATCAATCCCTATACACCCCTCACCTCACACTTTCCTCTTCAAAACCTCCTATATTAAAAGAAAGCATGAGATGACATAGCGTCCGCTTGTAACCAGCCAGCGGAATACATGTTAGCTAGTATAATGAAGCAGGTATAGTGGCTGAATGACGAGAACGACTGATGATACTAGAAGAACAGGAGCCACTGTTGTGGCACCACTGGAACCAATTTAGCTCAGCACAAAAGTGCTCTCTAAAACCCAACCGAAGCCGAAAATTACCTAACCTAAAACTCATCCATCTACCCTTCCGCCCACTCATCCATATCCACCTGTACCTATGTTATAACACAACCTCTTCACATACAACACAACAACGTGTCTGAATGAAAGTCGGAACCGTTCCTAGACGAATGGAATGAAAACGTTCGTCAAGGGAGTCGATTCGAGTTCAAGCTGAATGGATTAGATCCTTTTTTGTTTTGGATGGCTGGCTGGCTGTTCTAGGGAGGAGTGAGGTGTGTTGGTGGTGACCGAGAATATTGTCCTGTTCCTGTGATAAGGCGCGTTCGTTACATTAAGAGTGTGCTTTTTCTCTTTTTATTTTGTTTTTTGTGTTTTTTTTATTTTATTCCTTTTTGTTCTACTATGTTGTGTGATTTTTTGTGTTTTTTTTTTTGTTTTGTTTTGTTTTACTCGAGTGCGATACTTTGGGAGAATGTATCTTTTCTCATAGACATGGAGGTGTTTTATGTTGTGCACATTTTTTTTTAATTTCTTGTAGAGCAGTTTTATATTTTTTTGTTTCACTTTTTTGTTTTGGAGAGGATGGGAGTTGGTTTGGATTGTTGGGATGTTGGAAACTAAAGGATACATGTGTGTGGCTTTTTTCTACCTTTTGTGCTCTATAAAATTACCGTTTCAGTTACAATATCTTTTGAAATGTGTTTTCCTTTTTTGAAATTAATGTCAAAAGCTTCATTGAGATAAATAAAATGAATAGGACGTCGTTGTACATACAAATATGTATATACAACATATACAAACATACATATAGGTATATGTATGATACAAAAGCATATTTAACTCGAAGGTCTCTGGCATCAGTTGACATCTTATTTGTCTTACAATAAAAACAAAAAATTAAACTAAATGAGAAAGGTCTATTTTCTCGTTCCAAGACGATACACGTCTGTTTCATATGGAATCCATACTTTTTGCTTGGTTTGAAAACATTATTTGGTTTTGACAACTTAAAGAAAATTTGAGAAAAAGGATTGGTCACGATCTTTTGCAGAACAAATGTCATGAAAAGTTCCCACAGAACAATTATTGCTCACAGCACATAAGTTCTTTTACGAAACGATCTAATTTTACTCACTCAAATTAAAAGATTTTTTATCAAATTTACTTTTAATTTTTGAATTTGTTTTCAAAACATTTCTTTATTGAATTCGTTTGGTCGAATATTTTGTTCGAAACAGAAAAATCAGGTATTCCAAACGATGAGAATCATGGAGAACGAAGCATATGAATTCTTTGTTCGTTTTTTTTTTTCGGAATGTTCGGTTGTTTGAAGACGAAATTATTTCGTTTTAATTTGCTTACAAGCAAATAAAAATTAAAGTCTAAAGATCTTTTTCGTCCAAATTAAAAAAAGTTGTCCCAAAAGGTTAAATGTTATATTATCCAAAAAAGCCGACGGATTAATATTTTCCAAATATTTGTTCATAGTGTGTCCTAAAACTTTCAATCTCGTAGTCAGTTACTACCTTTTTCATACAATTTTGTTTGTTTTACGTTTTTTTTCTATCTCCAGATATGGTCAGCTGAGCCAAAAAAGGCCATTTACACCTTCAGACCCTTGCTCAAAAAACAAAACGTCGCAGAGGCTTGGAAAAAAAACTCAAATTTTGGGTCATATTTTCTTATGATCTGAATTTTAACCACATACCCCCCCAAAGTTAAAATTATTCCATTGTCGGTTATTTCTACCTTTTTCAATCAAACTGCATCAATGATACGTCCTCATTCACTTTCACAATCAATTCCCTTCAGGTTATATCATACATCAATTGGGGGAAAAGGTTTCTCAATTAAATTCCCCCTTTTTTTCAATCCATAATTTATATTGTTGCTTATGAGTTTTCCGCACAATGCAATTTGAAAAGCAACGAACAATTGGCCCCTTTCTATCGAAGCATTGAAGCCCAGTCAACTAAATACATTTGTGCAATTCAATTCCTTCCAATTTGTGTTTTTAGCCTGAAACTTTTCTTTCAGTCCTCCGGATGTATTCTTCTTTAATAAAAAATTCCTTTTGCAATATAAAATCGAGAAGAAAAATTAAAAACAGAAAACAGAATAACAAAACTTATAGCTTGCAGCAAAACATCATCTATATTCTACAACTGGGTGCAGTCGTTCTTCGACAAGGATCCGATCCGAAACGAAAATCAATTCATTGAACAATAAATTTTCCATAAATCAAATAGCATCGGAATATATTTACTAAAGGAAGGAATCGAATTTATCAGGTTTGTTGTCCTATTTCTAAGTTAACACCCTTCCAAGAATATATTGAATATGTAGTTAGGTGTATATCCTCAAGCAGCAAGTTAAAAACAGAGAAAAAAAATACTATCCCTCGCTCCAACGAACTGTAACTCAAACCTCTAGAATAATAAGATATCTCCAACTATATCGGGAGGTTCTAGTTTTATCTAGAGATAGTCTGCACCTCCAATAGAAAGCAGCACAAAATATGAAAAATGAATAAAAGATGAGAATCGAGAGGTGGATAAAGAGGATTTGCTAGGATGAAGCTCCAAGAAGGATCCAAGATGTTGTTTAGAGCCGTTGAGTGTGTATAGTTCTATTTTTTTAAGTAAGTATATTTTATTTTAAGCACTGAAGCAGTAACCACGGAATAGTCGGCTTCGAATGCCAAAGGGTTCTTGTTCTCCTCTGCTCGTTGAAAAAAAGGGAAGGTACATCGGGTTCATTTTTTATTTTAATCGAATTCTATTTCGTTATGTGAATGGATAGTGGGTGCAGAGGGGGTGTATTTGTGTTGTAGATTTGAGATCTTTGTAAAGTGAATGCATTCGATTTTTATCGACACTTGCGGTCTAAGGCAAGAACTATAGTATAGCACATTTTATCTGGGCCATGATGTAAGTTCGATAAAAAAAAATTCTTGCAATTGGGATTTTGTTAGTTTGTTATTTTATGTGCTTCTATGAAGTAGAAAAATTGTGGTTCTACTGAAAAAAATGCAAGTGTCTTAAATTTTTCTTAAACATTATTAAATTATTTTAAGAACTTAGTTGGACTTTTTTTGAGGATGTAAGGCAGTCAATAAAATACATTTCTTATGACATCAGACATTAAAACAAGCTCAAGTGTGAACGCTAACATTGCCAAAAAAAAAATATCAGCATCAACTCCTACTTTGAAACGCATTTTAAGCTTTTGCAAAAACCCGATGTTGCACGTGATAATAATTTTCAAACGTATATTGAATGAAGAGCTAATTGACTTTGCCACGTAGCCCTTTCATTTACAGGAAATGCAGCTCCGGGTTTTTGCGAGGCTTTCCTTCCAAAATGTGGAGCAGTCTTTTCGAGTGAATATCTTTAGGATTCACTACTGGTTCGTCAGTCAGGCTGTCTTCAAGAAAAGTATACAACAGCAAGTCCTTAGCTTATCGGTTTTGGTTTTGATGAGGAATTTTAAAGTCGTCCTTCTCAGTCAATTAGTTTATGAATTTGTTTTTGGATCCCTGGGGCCACACTCTGTAGTCTGGTCAATTCGTTTTGCGAACATAGCGGTTATCACATTTTTCCGCTTGCTTAAGTAAGGGAAATCAAATTTATTCATGTTCTCAGTCCCTCTCTCCTGAATTAATACTTGTTTTTACACAATAAGTCCTCTGGTCCTTCGCCACTTAAACGCAATTGCTCCTGTCGACAGTCCTCGCTTCCATCGCTTTCGTGCGTTTTTATGGTCCCAAAAGACTAGAAGACCATTTTACTTCCAAACTTTATCCTTGCACAAGAATATGTACTCGGACTCGCCCAGGATAGAAGAAAACGAAAATATATTTATTTGGCTCTCATTTTCTCCAGGGAACTCTGTTGAGCGCCCACTCAATTTCCGGAAACTTTCTTTGGCAACATCTTGACACAAAGATGTGTGAATGAGTTCTTATCGATGTGTATGTGAATTTGAAACACAAATTGAATTCAAGTTGATTAGATTTGACTATGCGAAATCTTACAAAACAGAATTACCAAAGGATACAAAAAAAGCATTTGAACGTCTATCGTCTCCGTCTCGACTTTTGGCAACAAAAAAATGTTAAGCAAATGCTTTAGAGAGAGACAGTTTGAAGCAAAATTGCCTTCATAACAGCACATCTTCGCTAAAAAGGAAAACGAAGAATGAGAAAAGTCTTCTTTGCTTGTCCTATACCATAGAAAATGTATTTGATGCTCTTGCATCTTGTTAAACATCCCTTTTTCATCAAATTTGTTTGGCTTTTTTGAATTTCAAATAAATATCTTTTGAGCAGCAGCAGCAGATATGTTGGTGACATGACCTTAATGTACTTTCCATTTGCGTGGTTTCTTAGCTTTTAAAAAATGAAATCAGAAATGCATCCGATATATGCATGAAAATAAACATGCATAGATAAGTATATAATGTGAGTGATGGTAACTCCTGAAAGCTATTGGAGTTTTTTTTTGTCATCTTGAAGCTTTGCAGGAACTTCGAAAAATGTATAATTTTATTCGATTATGTTTTTTTTTTATTCAAGTGTACTTTGGAAGAACGCATCTGCTTTGACTTACGTATATTCTTTTGAGTATCGATATCGAAAAGAAAAACCTTGATAAATATAAAAATTTTGATTTCGCGTTGTGAAGATAAGATTTTTTGCTTTAAATAAAATCCTTATTGAGGCAGTAAGGGTTCCGAATTAAATTTAGAACTTCTTGAATTGTAACGCCGCCGGTAAATGCCATTTTTATAGTTTTGATAAGTTTACCAGGAAAAGACTTCTACCACGCATAAAAGAAATAAAATTAGTTGGAAAAGTAATACAACTACAATCTAGGGATCACCCTTGATTGCAAACTTTTCTGGAATAAACACACATCGAAATTACCGTCGGCAAAGCAACTAAAGCCCTCATGATATGCAAGCAATTCATGGTGCTGCAAGCCACATATAATAAAATGGATGTATACCCATAAGACCCATAATTACATATGGTGCTATAGCCTTGTATAAAAGAATCGAACTTGTTACAGCTAGGAAATCACTAGAAAAAGTACAAAGTCTCGCGTGAATTTTCATCACAGGAGCTATGAGCACTTGCCCTACAGTAGTAATGGAAGTACTTCTACATTTGACTCCACTCAATTTGATCATTGAAAACATTGCTAGGGGGGCCTTATAAGATTTTCTAAGGAAGGAACTGGACCTGGAAAATGCTTAAGCAACAGAGATAGAGATCTTCTGTCCAAATTCGCAATAAATAACTTCCTTGATATTCCGAGAGATGGTATGTTCACAAACTGTAACGTTGTGAAAAATTATAAAATACTGACGATGAATCCTGCTTTGTCCCTTCTAATATTTCATCCGATAAAGAACAAGAACGCAGGCCTCTTTCAAATGAGCCATATCTGTAATTCTCTTGGACGACAACTTGACCTCATCTTTTCTTCTGATCCTTTTCACTCTGTTGTATGCATCAGCAGCCATCTCCTATCTACTCTCGACGCTTATCACCCCCCTCTTTCACTTTTTTTTTCTCTTGAAGAATCTCTTATCCCACTCTCCTTTGAAATGACTTCTCACTTTAATTTCCGTAAAACCGACTTCAACCTACTCTCTTCGCTCCTTGATAATACTAATTTCAACCTCTTCATTAACTCTTCCACCCCCATCGATATTGCCTTGTCATTTTTCTATACATCTATTTTCGATTGTATAGTTAAATCGGTCCCATACTGTTTCAAAAAAAGTTTTGTCTCATCCCCCCCATGGTATATACGTGAACTGCGTAGACTAAGAGCCATTTTCTTCACTATTTCTCAACTTGTAGGAAACTCTCAAGTTGGCCAACTCTAGAATTGAGAGAAACTTGAGAGTTGAGGGACAAGTTGAAAATCGTTTTTCTTCACTACTTTAAATCTCAACTCGAAAGTTTAAATTCAAAAGTTGGATTCTCTAATTTTTTCAAAATTTCCCTGGAATATTTTTGACAATAACGTTTGTTTCAACTTTCGATTTGAGTTTATGTCAAAAAAAAATTTGCATATCGGGAGTATAAAGTTGAATCAAAAGTTGAAATGTTCAACTTTGAGTAGAGAAATGTAAAATCAGAAGTTGAGAAAAAATATCCTCAAGTTGACTTCAACTTCGAGTGAAGAAAACGGCTCTAAGAAATTTTAGGAATAAATTATGGAAATCCTACTTACTATGTCAGTCCTCTTCGAACTTTTCGAAGTACCTATATGTGTCATCTATTTTTTCGAACCTCTGTGAACAGTTATACTGCGATTATATTAATCAAATGCAATATTGTCTAATACGTGATCCCAAGCGCTTCTACCAATTTATTAATGTTAAACAAAAATCCGACGGTCTTCCCTCCTCATTTAACTAGCTTGACTCTTCTTCTTCAGACCCTAATATCATTGCCAACCTCTTTGCCACCTACTTCGGTACCTCTTTTTCTAATCAAGACTTCGAACCTGACCCTCTTTAACACTCTCCCCTTAATAATTGCCCCCAAACCTCTCTTGTAGCGCTTCAAATCGACCCCTCTTTAGTTTTTGACAAATTGCTGTCTTTGAAAGATGACTTCAACCCTGGACCTGATGGTATTCCTGCTATTTATGTCAGACCCACTCTTGAATACGCCAGCCAGGTGTGGTCTCCTTTTGTCACCTTTTGACCGTCTGTATCTCCTGAAGTATACGGCCCTGGCCTCTGAAAGTTGGGCAGCATATGCGTACGTTCATATCCCACACTGGGGTAAATTATTGGACGAATCCATAAACAGGATTCTTCACAATGTGAATTCAAACAAAAAAATCCCTGTTTGCTTCGGTACTTCAATAGTATTGACTCAATAGTATTGACTCAATAATATTGACTCAAATTCAATTTATTACTTTTTAGTCAAAAAGACTAAAAAAAATCAATTGACTTAAAGTTAATTGACTGCAGTCAAAAGACTTAATGACTAAAACCAAACTCGCTTAAGTTAAAAGACTTTTTAGTGACTTAACTGACTAAAGTCAGTTAAAAAGTACTGCAGTTAATTAACTTTTAGTCAATTGACTTTTTCAATTGACTGCAAGTTAAAAAATTAGTACTGACTGGAGACTGCTCCTTTCCAGTAAAAGTACTTTTGTAAGTTAAAAGACTAAAAAAAAACCAGTCTTATTCGTGACTTAACTAAAGTACCGAAATGACTGCAGTCTTTAAAACTCTATTACAATACAACTCTGCGCAACATATTGCTGATTTCTCCCTCAGTGTTTCTTCTCTCCGAACTGCCCTTTCATCTACTTTCCCTTTCTCTTAAAATCCTCCCCTATTCTTTCATTTCATTTTCTTTACTCCTATTTATTTGCATTTTTTCTTTCTCTCTTCCTCTTTTTATCTTTTTTTATTAATTATTAAAATTATTGTTTATTACATATTGTTATTTTCTCTTAATTCCTTTATCTGTCAAGCCATTTATCACGCTATTGTTATTATTATTGTAATTTGTTAACTTATTTTTCTTCGGATGCTTGCATTAAGCCAATAAATAAATAAATAGTTACAAAGAATGGATAGGTTGAAGTAAAAACTATTCATTCAGAGAAAACACCATTAAATGGTACACAGACGGGTCGAGAACAGCTGAGGGTACTGGTGCAGGAATATATGGGCCCAGGTCCGGACTCTCTATTCCAATGGGTCAGTCTCCCATTTTACGTCAAGCAGAGGTCAGGTAACAAAAATATTGCCATTACGTCAGATAGTTAGGCAGCCCTTATAGCATAAAACTCCTACACGTTAACTCAAAGCTCGTTATATAGTGCATAGTCAGATCAAATGAACTAGGCAAGATCAACAAAGTAAGTCTTCATTGGGTACCTGGACATGTAGGGGTTCAAGGGTTCTTATTTAATTCATTCATTCATTCATTAGTTTGATTCTATGTTTCAAGAGTGATTTTGGTATATTATTAAAATTTGTTTCTATTCGATTTCTTTTGCAGTCAATTATTGAGAATTCATGTTATTTTAATCTTGAAATCACAGTAGTGCTAAGCGGCTAATATGGTGATATGGTTGGTAGTAACACTGTACTTCTCTATGTATACGTACTCCAGAAATTCTCTAAGAAATGCACTAGAAGCTGGATTTGGGCTGGTAAAAGATCATGAAATTATTAAATTAAGTCCCATCGCCATAAAACATTTGCAACGCCTGTCCCAATGTCTTTCAAATATTACATACAAAGTTAGTGCTTTCAAAGCCAACTTGCAGAAGTTATGTACACAATTCTGTTCCACTCCGCCCGCCGCCAACAATTTCTCTAGCAAACAGAACCCAAATATATTACCCAGCCCAGCATACATCGAACATCAAACACAAAGAGAAAACGAGAAAGACGAAATCAACTAATAACAACACAGTGCGATGGCTTCCAGCATTTTATGAGACCCCAAGCGCTGAGAATCATGGAGAACGGAGCATTCAAATTCTTCGTTCAAATATTTCTATATGAGCTTTTTCGGAAAATCAGTCAAGCTAAGTATACACGATTGGAAGATCTTCCAATATTGGCCGAAATGTCAAATGTCTTCCAACAGCAACCAATGAGCTTTCAATTGCCAATTTTCTATCAAATACAAATTTTCTGTTTATGCGGTTGGACAATTTTATCAAAAAATTAATCAATTGGAAGAAAATTGGCTGTCAGTTGTCGACAATTTTTGTTCATCCAATTAAAAATTTCCTGTTTAAACGATTGGAAGACTTAAGAGAACAAAAAATTGGTAGACTCATTGGAAGACAATTTTTTTGACAAATGATAGAAAATTTGAAGGCAAGGATATACATATAAGAAGTATTGAGATCACACTTTTTCGAAAAAGATGATTAAGAGTGGCAAATTATAATAAAAATAATATTTAAACAAATAATGAAATTAATATCTCTAAGTTCAGACCTAACATAATTTCTTTGGAACTGCATTAAACTCGGATGCAAAATACTCTTCAAAATTTCAATTTTGTGTTGTCAGTTCATATATTTTCATCATCAAATCTACCGATATTTCTCTTATATCATGTTTTTCCCCCAATGAAGATAAAGGTGTTCAAAATGCAACACTTCTGGGTCGTTTTCTCCCTGTTGTATTTTTTGGACACGTTGTGGCTTGTCCGCCCAATTCTTTAAGAAAAGTCCGTCTTACACGGCTTTATAAATTAATATAAAGCCAAACCAACAAACTTAACAGTTCTAAAGATGATGTTGATTCGGTCGACTGCAGAGCTAAGCGTTTTTTTTTAAGAACAACATAGGCCTGAAATACTTCCAGACATCAAGATATTGTCGATTGTTCCCTGGCGCATTTGGCCTTACATTCGTTGACGGTCATCCCAATGACGTCTCACACCAACTTCAAGCCAAACTGTGTTTTTGGGAAGCTTATACTCTGCACAACCTACATCTGAAAACATTACCCGGTCTCGATCTCCCGAAAAAGCTGTAAAATTACCTCATGCTTCATGCGTCCAATCCTTCTCAACTTCTTTCCCATTTTCAGCAACTCTTTACCCATTTCATCCATTCTTGTTGTTTAAAAAAATAAATACTTTTTCAATTCTTCTGAACTACAACTGAAAAATAGTCTTCCAATTAAAAATTGGACGATATCGTTGGCAAGCACTTCATCCAATAACCAATTTGTCAACAACCGTCCATGCAATGGTTTGAAAATTAGAAAAATTGTGTGTTTAGACGCGTTCACACGATTGGAAGAAGTCGGCCAATTTTTTGATAGAAATTTAGCTGCCAATTTTTTTTCAGTCACTTTTAAGGAAAAAAATTGGGTGTTTACATGGTTGAAAGAAAATTGGAGAAAATTTGTATCGGAAAATTTACCAATATTGGAAGATCTTCCAATCGTGTATACTTAATATTAAAATTTTAGTAAAATAAATAAAAAAAAACTGTCGAAAAAAAATGTTTCTTCCTCCAAAAAATTTTATGTCAAAAAAACAAACACATTTATTGCTACACAATTCAGAGTCAAAGCCAAAAAGAAATTCCCGATTATAATTATTAAAACAAGTTTGTGGTATACCTACCGACAATTAGAAACACTTTCTTTACATTTATTAATAGTGTATAGGTATATGTGACGTCCTTGACCGCATTGATAAATTTGTACTCCATTAATTGCTCAACAAAAGCTTTCTGTATATGTTTATTCATTATGTAAGTTTTTGTCAATAAAGTCAAGGATTCTGTGCTTCGAGATAGATACTTGGCATGTGAATATACTGCCAGACCATTATGTTTGTATATAAAAGTTTATCACGACGTTTTTTGTATACTCTTAATGACAAAACAGAAATGGGTCTTAATGGCAGTCAGTAATGTGCATAATTATGTTTCGTTTACCACCTGAGTATCATCCCTTGATGGAAATCTTATACATGCATAAAAATAAACTTCTTCCAACAACGACAAGAATCATCTTATTCCTCTTCCAAGAGGGTTCCTTCTAACACTATTCTACTAAAAACAGAAAAACACTTTTCCGTTAAGGTGTAAGGAGAAAATATAACACTAAGTTAAAACGACATCCATTTTAATGTTAAATGCTCTACAGAATTTCTAATGACGCACTTCCAAGGTCACGTAGGTAAGAGGTATCTTTCCCATCTCCCGGCTCGGCTGTATGCCCACGAAGCGACCTACTTTTGCAACACCACTTTACACCGACACTTTCAATGCCGCCATTTAACTGCTCAAATTGGTCTAAATTATTGATTGTTCGAAGAAGGATGTGTGAATATTTTATCTGGCGCAATTCACACCAGGTCTTAATTTTGCGAGTACCTTTTTATGATAATGCAAATGAATTTGACAGTGAGTGATACACTTTTGGCTGACTTACAGAATACCCTTACCCTTGAAGAAGCTCAAACAAAATTAAGGAAACACTTTTGTATGAGTCTGTTGTTGTCAATATTATAATTTTCCTACTGCCCCTGCCCCCGCTCAAAGAAAGGATCGCAACCGTCGAAGAATAAATTATCTAGATGAATTGATATGATGTCAATATCCTGTCGAGAAGTTTCTTCCACGAATTCCAATTGACGAAAATAAATAAATATCAAAATCGATTCCGAAGGCAGGTGTTTGCGCAAATTGAAATTTCCCTTCAAGAAAAAAAAAATCAACTCAAGGAAAAGATGAAAAAAGTAAATAATAAACTTGAGTTCGAGTTAATTTACTCCTTGGAAAAAATTTATTATTATTATCGTCCTTGTTATAACTCGTTTCTTGAAAGGATTCTTTTTTGCGCTGTGCGAGATGCGAGGGAAACTTTTTGACCAGCTGAGAAGTTGCTCGCTCAGTTAAAAAACATTTTCTTGTCAACATGAAGCTTTACGTTTGCAAATATCTCCTCGTTCAAGTGAAACTTTGTTGGAAAAGAAAGTTGGGATCTTTTATATCTTTCTTTTTTATTGAGTTCTTTTTTGGCAAATTCTTTTTTTTTTAATATGCGAATGAAGGCAAAAAAAAAGTTTGCTGCGCTGTGCTAGTTGCGAAATTTCATTCAAAAAGAAGCTTTTTAACATAATTCAAAACTGAATTAAAAGAAGAACTTTTTAAAAGCCTTATATGAAATTATTTTCCTTTCATTGAGGAGTTGGAGTATGAAACAAATATTTTCCCTTTAGAGAGCATGAGATTTGTAAGAATGACTTTTTGAACAGCTTGCAGTACCTACTTTTCATAAGACTAGGCGAAGACTGGAAGTGATTTTTCCGATTGGATAAAATGAGCGGCGGAAACTTCCTCTTTGTTACATGAAATGTGGTTTGTGCTATGTCGAGACAGTATTTTTCGATTTAAGTGTTGGAATAAAGATCTTATTTTAATAAAAGCAATTTATTCATTTGAATTTACAAGAACAAGGGAGAACTGTAAGCCAAAGGGGCAGCATAACTCAAAGGAGCAGCATAGCCATAGTTATTCTGGATATCCAGACGGCTACTTCCTTCCGAAGCCAATAGGGGTGCATTGTAAGCCAAGGGCGTCGAATAGGCCAAAGGAGCAGAGTAAGCCAAAGGCGCTGAGTATGCCAATGGTGCAGCAGCTAGAGGTGCAGCAGCCAATGGAGCAAGTACGCCAGGCTTAGCAGAAGCACAGGCAACCAGAGCAAAGACAACAACGATCTGAAAAATATAAATTAAAAATTCAAACTTATGTAACTCCTCAAAATGGAATTTTGAAATTAAAGCAACTTACGGATTTGAACATTTTGAATAGGTTTTTGATTGCTTACAGGTTGTGAACTGAATATACTCCATTCATTTCCAGTTGGTTGCTTTTATACTAATCACCACACATCGAACGGTAAGTGAAGATTACGAACTAATTTGTTCGTGATATGAATCGATATTAAATTTGTGGTTTAGTTATGAGTTGCGTTGCTAAGCGAGTTCGCATTTCTTTTGAGCTTCTGTACTTTGTTTTTTTTTTTTTTTTTATTCGGGTAGTCTTCTTGACGCAAACTTTGTCCAAGATCGTTTGCCTCATTTCACATTTTCAAAGAGATTGTTTACAAATTGCCATTGTCTTTGTTCGAAGTAAAAAAAGGTTTTTAAGTACAAAAACTTTTCGTTTAACTTTTTCAAACGAAAACGGCTCAAGGGTCAATTCAGATCGAATATTTTATTATAATTTTGTTTGACACAAAAAAAGCTTATTTTTCGTTTAACTTCCTTTCCTTTTTTTATTTTTGAGCAAACTAATTGAAGGTCATTTTCGACAGAACCAAAGGAAAATTATGTGTTATAACCTGCAATTAATGATGCGCCATTTTGTTTAAATGGGCGCGAATTGTAGAAAAAAAGATTAAACGTTTTTTACATAAAAACAACGTCTTTTTTGTTAGTCCCTTGTTTTGCCTTTGAGAATGATTATAATTTGTTAACTTGTGCCACAAAACCAGATTAGGCATGAAATTAATTCAAACAATTTTCAGGAAAAGAAGGCCATCCTAAAGTAAAGACAATGGAATGCAAGATAATGTAATAATGAAAGTTTGTTTGGTAAATTTGTTTTGTTTGCAAATGAGTTTGATGCTTGTTTTGACCTTGACAATATAATTTTTCTATCCGTTTTCGTTTTTGAAATTGCGATGGAAAATTAAAAAAAAACAGTGTAACGATGACTTTAAACTATTCAAATAAATTTCAATTAATGGTAAAATTTCAAAGAATTCTTTTCAAATGATGAAAATATTTTAAAGCATACTTTTGTCATGAAATATTTAATAGCCTACTTTCAATTGATTATTTGTTGTTTTTTTTTTTTTATTCACATTCAGTCTCTGTAAGAAATGTAGCTGGAGGACCATACTTTTTTGAGGAAGTTATTGTAATGGGGACGATTTTGTGAATCTCCCATTTTTGCATATCTAAATTATGTCGACGTCACTAGAGACTAGAATCCGAATCAACCCTTTTTATAATGATGTCTGTGTGTGTGTTGGTGCGTGTGTACGTTACGTTTTTTCTACTCGATTATCTCGCGAACCACTCATAACATTGACATGAAGTTAGTCTCATTCGACTGTTAAGAAACGATTAGGCTTTCAGGATAATGGTTGAGCGGTTTTTAGTAGAATTGAAAAATGTGAATGTAGTAAAAATTCGTCAATTTAGCATGAAAACTATGACAACCTCACGAACCACTCCTGGTATTGACATGAAATTGGTCTCAAACGACGCGGAATTGCTTAATTGACAACCGATTGAGTTTTCAGTCAAATCGGTTTAGCGGTTTTTTAAAAAGGAAAAATTAATAAAAAAACATTAAGGTATTATTCATGAAAATTATGATAATTTCAAAAAAAAACTTTTTTATCGACGTTAGAAAATATATCGTTTCTCAATAGTTTGTTATAAGCAATTGAAAATGAGTTTAAGCGGATATACAGGGTGTGCCATCTAATTGTGGTCGATATAAATATTGAATAACTTTGACAGATTTCAACCGATTGGCGTCGTTGAACATATTTTGGAAAGGTTATTGCATTACAATTATAACTAGTAATGGCTTCAAGCCCACAGAACACGCTGAAGTAGTGACAATGTTCATTAATCTTAATCGTAATCGTGCAGTTGTTGCAACACAGCGTGAATAGTCAAAAGTATCACTGTCATTCTGCTGGTCTGAGCCTATAAAAGACACTTTTCATCGTTTAGCTTCGAATTTCAAGAATCACGGGTCTATATAGCGGACAAACCTAAGACATTAGACGGGTTTAAGGAGAATATTCGAACCGAAATCAGTGCGATATCGCCCGAGATGCTGGAGCGATTGTCAAGGAAAAATCCAAAAAAAGACCTGAATCTTGCATCTGCAATGAAGGTGGTCATTTGATCAACGTTTTTTTTTCAAAACTGAATGGAAGCAATTGTAAAAAACGTTCAATTTTTTGTACATATATTTTCATTATTGTTTAAGTACTCATTGTAGGGATACAATTGAATTTGACCTGTTAAGGCTTGTGCACAGTTCCCGGACCAAACTTCTGATTGTTTTAATTGTGTTGTACTAAAAGGCAATACTAGTGCTAGATTTCCGATTTGAGCTCAGGAATTGTTTCGGGTTTATTCGTATAAACCCGAGATATCACAAAACGCCAAAGAAAAAATCGCACGGCGTTAAATCACACGATCTTGGTGACCAGTTCACATCAGAATTTCGTGAAATAATGTGTTCTGAAAATCGTTGCTGCAATAAGTCGATTGTTTCATGCGCAGTATAGCAAGTTGCGCCGTCCTGCTGAAACCACATGTTGTCCAGATTCATGCTGTCCAGTTGAGGCCACAACAAGTCCGCTATCATGTTCCTGTAACGAATGCCGTTCACAGTCACTGTCGAATTGATGTTTTCGGGTTTTAGACAACACTCTCGTTTACAGCAGCAATGTTTTCAAGAGACCGACCAGTACCTTGACGCAAAGGATTCTTATCTCAAATTTTTTGACCACTCTTCGAATGGTTGACATATAAGGTACACTCTCTCGACTCAAAATTTGGTGAAGTGTGCAAAGCGTAACTATCCCCATTTTTGTAATGAGTTTTTACCATTATAACGTGTTGTTCTTTCAAAAAGCGCTCCATTTTTAGTAATCGGAACAAACAGAGGTGACATCTGTCAAATTTCAGAGTTGCCACTTGCATGACAAAAAAATATTCCAATTTTAAAAAGTGCGCTCTTATTGAGACACCCTATATATCCTACAAAGTACAGACTTTCCCGCAGTACTTTTGCCCGCAAAAAATCCTGCATTTTCTCATGAGAACCAACTCCACTTCAACACTCAAAGTTATTAAAATCAAGGAGATCGAAATTTTTCGATTTTTCCATAGGCCACACCCTTTTTCAAAAACAGAAATTTTAGGAGACACCAAATGCTGAAAATCATGGAGAACGAAGCATTCGAATTCTACGTTCAAATATATCTTTGTTGCTTTTTTGGGAAATCAGCTAGCAGCTAGAGAGAAGACACGTGCGTCGATTGCTCTTTTTAAATAAAACAAACGAAAGGTTAAGATTGTAAAAAGTTTCAGAGTAGTTCCGTGTAGCCACTACTCATACGTTAATCCAACTAAAAAAAGAAAAAGAAAACAATACAGCCTTGTGCAGCATGAAAAATGAAAACTGTAAAAAATTTGTAGCAGTTCAAAAATCTCGTACAAGAAAATGAAAGAAAGCAGTTTACCTCTGCATTTAATGACCCTCAATAAAAAAAGTCTGACTATCGTTAATTTGCCACAAGGCAAACCAAAACGTCTCTAACTTATTATTAAATTCCAAAAAAATCTGAAAATCAACCGGAAACCACAGACGCCGCCACCGGAGCATCAGCTTCAGCACTACCTAGACATGCAAAATAATTTAATCAACTCAATTTAATTTCGTCGACACTTAAATTTTATCTATGGCTTAAGAAAATCCTTTTTCCTGCCCAAAAGAAGACACAAAAAAAATGAGAAACCGAAAATAATAAAATCTAAGTTCTCTCGTTTTGAAGAGCAATTGAATTAATTGAATTTAAATGGTCTGGGATGAGATTTAGAATATAGATACCAAAAAGGATGGAAAGACACAAAAACTGCTTATACCGACAATGAAATCATTTTTGCGACGCCATTTTCCCTCTTTTCCTCCTCAGGACGTCAAACTTAATTATTGAATCTTTGACTTTTCTTTACAACCAAACCATAAAATCGAAAAAGAACATGATAAAAGATGGCAGAAAATTTGGGAGGACGGGGCAGAAGAGGAATAAGCACTCAATTTGAGTTAGTTATTAAATACGTAATCCTTGTGACCTACGTTTAGAATGTTTTTTTTCTCTTTTTCTATTTAATATTTTAGTTGAAACGTATTAGGGTAGGTAGGCTTGTGCAACAACATTATAAAAGGACCTCAATCAATTAATGTTGGCATCCTGTTGTTGACGTGTGTCATTGAAATTAACATAAACCCCCAAAAAGGGGGGAGTTCCATTCGAATGTTAAATTATGTAGCTCGTTTGCATAAATTATATCATTGCGTTGTCGGCCATGTTTCCTTTTTTGTTGTTTGTTTTAAAGTCCAAGGATGCGTGGTTGTAGCCTACTCGGAATTTAATATTATTTTAAAGAGCAAATCCTTTCCTTTCGGCATTTAAATTTTCTTCACCAGAAAGAAGGCTTATCACGAATTTTGTAAAACTTTAGAGTGAAAAAGAAAAGTGTTTGTTTCAGATCGTAATTTTATTAAAATATCGTTGCTTGGTTTCAAAATCAGTCCAAATTCTTCTCACGTCTACTTCAAGAGCAGGGGAGCTGGTGCAGCTGCGTAAGCTGCTGATGCAAAAGCTGGCGCAGCGGCATAAGCTGCTGGTGCAAATGCTGGTGCAGCGGCATAAGCAGCTGGAGCGAAAGCTGGTGCAGCGGCATAAGCAGCAGCTGGGGCGGCAACCAGTGGAGCGGCAGCATAGGCAGCTGGGTAGGCAGCAGAGTGGGCAACGGAGTGGGCATTGTAGCTTGATGCGTATGGTGCAACGTATGAAGCGTATGCAGCTGGAGCAGCTACCAATGGAGCAGAGTACGCCAATGGGGCACCAAGTCCTGGCTTAGCAGCAGCAAGAGCGACAACAGCCATGAAGCAGATAGCAACCTAAAATTGATTGAATAAATTAGTCCTTGTTTGAGGTATGTTATCCTTTGATTTGGCACTCACGAATTTGAACATCTTGAGTGGTTTTGGTTGGTTGGTTTTGGTTAAGCTCGAATGAACAAAAACTGAAGTTTGATGCCCTTACCGTGGTTGAGAGCCGTTTTTATACTAAAATCACTTTGCTTCTACTTAGTATTCAAGAAACGCTCTTCAGTTCAGTGGTTGAAATCGAAAGTGAATAACGGGCGTATTTTAAGTCAACTCCCCATCACGTCCGTTATCGTTTCCAAAAATTTACTCGGCAGTGTATCATAGTGCTAGTGCCTCTCGCTTCCCTTTAAGCTCTTCGTCAGAGCGAAGTCGAACGGCTGTGGGCCCATCAATGTTATTTAAATTTTGAATAATCATACGCCATTTCGCATGCTGTCAACAGTCACCTTATTTAACTCAAATCGGTGTTTTATTGCGGGCAAATGGGTAAGCAAAACAGCAAACAGACCAAATTTTATTTATTCGTAATACCCATGTGTGAGCTCATTTATATGGGCCATGGCGTGTTCAACCTTCGCCCACCGTCGAAAAGCCTCCATGGTACACCTTGCATCGTTTTAATGCATGACAGCCAATCTGCACTAAAAATAAAAACACTTTCATCGGCCATTAATTTGGTCATAAATGATGAATTACCGAATTTTGGGAATGAGATAGGAACAGGGGTGCTGGTTCAGGTCTCGGATAGGTAGCCAACTTCATGACAGAGAATCCTTTTACTCCTCTCTGGCTTGATTTCAAAAAGCCACACAAAAGGGATTTATATATTTCAGGGCATAAAAAAGCGGGTTTCACACTAACTAAAAAAATGAATAAATAAACAAGCTGTCAGGACGCACAAATAAGCCAAACAAAAATAGATATACGTCAGGACGATATGTATTCAAGTATTTTTGGTTTTTTGACTGTGTATATGTAGGATACAACAGGATAGCCACACGAGGCTAGCAATTAAGCAAATTGAAAGCGTTGACTCGATCTGAAATGCCGCTGGACCGATTTATTATGCAAATTTATCGAGAGTGCTAGCTGTTGGCTCTTAAAATACATTTATTTTAAGGTGTGGGCTGTTTTTCTGCTCCCCATTTTTTATCTTTTTTTCTGAAAAACATTTTCAAAATGGAAATGAAAACACAACCCTATCGAAACAGTCCGAATGAATTAGGATGAATATGGAGGATATGGAGTCGAAAATTGTGAAAGGTTGCTGTGATTTTTTTCTGTCCAAGGGACAACGCAAAAGGGGAGACTATTGTTTTAAGCGAAAAACAATTTTAATTTTTATTTGGGTTTTTCTTCTTCTTGTTTATGTAAATTACTATAGAAATATTTTGTGTTATTTGAAAGGGTTTCCATTTTAATTGCGCTCGCATATTAATTTATTTTCAATTTTAAGGCAACGTTCATTTTAAGGTAAGGGCTTAGTGTCTTTTCTGTTGTTTCATGATGGACACACTAAGAAATTAATGATTTTCGTAATTACTTACAAAAATAAAAGGACACGCTTTTATGTGAAGGAGGATCTGTTTTCCAGGGAATTCTCTGAATTACATAGAAAAATGTTGACTGGAATAAGTTAAGAGATATTGTAGGTCTGTGTGTTATATATATATATATATATATATATCTAAATTATAATTGTTATTTATTAAAACAATTTTTTAAAAAACGAATCTCGAGCAGAGCTCTTGATTTCGTCTGGTTTATTTGAGAGTAATTTTAGAACTGATTTTATTCTTATGCTGTACTATCGCAGATAGCCAGTTTCTTTTAATTATCAAGTGAGTATCGGATTACGTTTTATGCTGACTTATCGCAAATAGCCAGTGTCTTTTAAGATTATCAAGTTGAGTATTGGATTCATTTCCTTTGTTTTTATTATTGATACTGACAGGAAATGAATCAAGTATTGGACGTTTACTTTGTTTTTATTATTGATACTGACAGGAAATGGATCATGAAATAATGAAGAATCAAAAGATCTTGGTTTCATTTTCTTTGGTTATAACACCTCCCTCCTTAGAGAATTCTAACGGTTGAAAAGTGACCGTTGGAAGGCTTACGTTTGTAATAATTTTTTTATTCTTCAATTTCATTTTTAAATACATGATTGCAAAGATTAAAATTGATATTATAATAACGATAGTTATTACATTATATGTTACATGTTTCTTATGTAATTTTGATTCTAATATTTCAATATTATTTATTGGTTTGAAATTTAATTCTTTAAAGTAACTATCTGAAAAGTTATAATTTATCAATGGTATTATTTTATAGTTATTTTGATATAATTTTCTATTGTAAGACACATTATTTAGCTTTATTTTACAATTTTCAAATTCCAAAATATAGTTTCCTTGTAAAGTATAATCTAAGTTATTACAATCTTGTTCTAACTTTTCTTTCTTTATGTTTTTTAATATTAAATATTTTTCTTTGTTGATTATAACATTTTCATTTTTGTAATCTTTGACCTTACAGTTTAGATTTGAATTATTTTTAAATATGTTTTCGATACAATTGTCTTCAATTTTCGTTAGATTTTTTATCTCCTTGCTTATGTAATACATATTTTTATTAAGTTCAATAAATTCATTGCAAGGTATTGTAATTATTTTATCTTTTACCGGGAAGGTATGTATAATTATTTTGTTGTATAAATGTTCATTAAATCTTGGTATACTTAGAATAACTAATAAATTTTCGTTATAAGTAGCCAATGTGAGTTTTATCTCTTTTAGTTTTTCTATGTTTATATTGAAGTCAAAAATTTCTTTTACTGTTAGTATGTCTTGTGTTAATATACCTGTCCTACTGGTCATTATGATATTGTCAATTTTTTCTACTATTTGTTGTATTTCTGCTAAATTTTTATTGAATTCTAGTTCCATGCGTAAACTATTTATTTCTGATTTTATTTTCTTGTACTTAGTTAAAGTTATTGAACTTTGCTTAATTATGTTTTGTAGTTGAAAGAATTGTTCATTGAATTGTTTATTAATGTTTACTTGTTTGTTATTGTTTGCTAAAAGTTCTTTGTTACTATCTTCAAAATTTTGTAACCTTTCTTCTATGGCTTGCCTATCATCGTCGTCCATAGTTCCGTATATGTAATTCATTCCTTTACCTACAATATTAATTAATCCTCGTTTATGAATAATATGATGTGGGATAATTGTTTGGAGTTTTATTTCTAGCGTATTTAATTTTTGTTTCTGTGAGTCATTAGGATTTGTCAAAAGTTGGTATTGATCTTTTAACTGGTTTATTAATAATTGACATTCTGTGAGGTTAATTACATGTAATAGAATTTCATAATCATTTATAAGTTTTATTTGTCCTTCTTGTATAATTAAAAATTCTCTATCAATCTTTGTTAATTTTAAATCATTAGTTTTCACTGCAGTTATTAATAAGTGAATCACTATCGTGATTGCTATTGTATTGGTTGTTTTCATTTTGTGTTTCCGTAAATTTCTTTTTCTTTCTGAATTGGTCTTTGTGAAGGAGTTGTTGTCTTAGGTGGGGTTTAATTAGTAATTTTTTATCAATTGTTTTAATTAGTTTAACTTTCTTGTGTTTGGTTTTTAGTTTATTAAATCGTTCTGGGTTGTTTATTTTTGTAAATTTTGGGTTGATTTCTGCGTCTGATCGGTTTTTATTTATTTTGTCTAGAGTTTTGTTCTTATTTGCTTCTATTCTATCATATATTTTTTTATTATCTATTTTGCCTAGGTGTACCTCTAAAGGTTTCTCTTTTGTGGTGAGATGTATTGTTTTGTTGTATGTATCTACCGCTTTTGTTACTAAGTCGATCAGTTTTTCACTTTTCTCAAGTAATCTAATATGTTCGTTTAAGGTGCTGTTTAGGCGTTCTATATCCGAATTTCCGGTGTGTCTATAAGGGGTAGTAAAATGTGTTAGTATATTCTTTTCTTTAAGATAATTTTCTATGGAATAAGTTTTGAAAGTGGGGTCATTGTCCAAAGTTAATTTCTTGGGTTCAGACATGTATGAGAATAGTTTTTCCATAGCGTTTAAAATGTCTTTTTGGTTTTTTGTTTTGAGTTTTTCTACTGAAGCATACTTGCTGAATTTGTCGATACAACTTAAATATTTGTTATTATTGGGTAAGATCCATATGTCCATATGGTAGTGAGTGTGTGGTTCTAATGGTGTTTCCGTTTTTTCATAGGGTAGTTTTATAGGGTTTCTTTCTATTTTTAAATTACAGACATCGCAATTATTTATGATTTTTGTTATTTGCATTTTAAGGTTTGGGTAATAATACTTTCTTTTTAGATCTAAGTATAATTTTTCTATTCCTACGTGATTTAATTGCTTATGGTTTTTGTGTATAATTCCTTCAAGTTCAGTTATATCGTAAATGTCTTCTAGGAATATATGAGTTCTGATTAAGATTTGGTTGTTGTGATGTGTTTTCCAATAAGCCTGGAATTCTAAAAATAACTCATCATTTTTACAATACAAAGCATTTTTATGGTTTATATCAGTTTCTAATATGATTTTTTCGAAATCTGATTCCGTGAAGTTTTGCCTAATTATTTTTATTCTTCTTTTGTTAAAAGGGAAAGTTATGCTTTCATTATTTTGTTCTCCTATTTCTATAATAATTTGTCGAATAAATATATTTAAACTTTGTTCGGTGATTGGAATTAAGTTTGAACTGTCCGACTCATTTGAGTGTTGTGTGGAAACGAGTTCTATATTGTTCAATACATTTTTTTGATTTGTTTTGTTGGTTACAAGTGAATTTTTTTCATTTATTCTTATTCTTGATAGCGCGTCGGCTACCTTGTTTTCTTTTCCTGCGATGTGTTCGATTTGAAAATCATACTCCTCCAATTTTATTTTCCATCTTTGGAGTTTCGAGTTAGGTTCTTTGAGATTGTGCAACCAAGCTAATGGTCGATGATCTGTTTGTATTTTGAAGTGTCTACCGTATAGGTAATGGCGAAATTGTTTGGTTGCCCAAACGATTGCTAATAGTTCTTTTTCTATAACTGAATAATTGCATTCATGTTTATTTAGAGTTCTGGATGCGAAACATAGTGGTCCGTGTGATTGGCTTAAGACTGCTCCAATTGCGAAATTGGATGCATCTGTGGTTAGTATAAATTCTTTGTTAAAATCTGGGTGTCTGTTTAATAAATCGTCTGACATGGCCAGTTTTAATTTTTCAAATGATTCTTTGTATTCTGTGGTACCAATATTTATTTGTTTATCTTTTCCCAAACAGAGAGTTAGTGGTTTTATGAGCTTGGAATAATCATGGATGAATTTTCTAAGGTATCCGGTTAGTCCTAAGAAAGATTGAATTTCTTTAATAGTTTTTGGTATGGGAAAGTTTTTTATCGCATTTATTTTATTGGGATTGGGTTTTACTCCATCTGTGGTAATTATATGACCTAAGAATTCGCTTTCGTGTTTCATAAAATCGCATTTATTTAGGGATATTTTTAGATTAACAGATTGTAATCTGGTGAAGATTTTATTTAGTGAGTCTATATGTTCTTCCAATGAGGTTGAGAATATTATTATGTCGTCGAGGTAAACATAACAAATTTTTCCTACATATTCTTTCAATACTTCATTCATCATTCGTTGGAATGTAGCGGGGGCGTTTTTTAGACCGAATGGCATTCTTAACCATTCATAGTGTCCTGATAGCGTTGAGAATGCTGTTTTCTCTCTATCTTTAGGGTCTAATTCAATTTGGTGGAATCCTTTTGTTAAATCGAGCGTAGAAAAGTAGTTAGCTTTTCCTAACTTGTCTAATATGTCGTCGATTAGTGGAATAGGAAATTTGTCTTCTTTTGTTGCTTTATTTAATTTTCGGTAGTCGATGACTATCCTCCATTCTTTGTTTCCTAGCTTGTCTTCCTTTTTTGGAACAATCCAGATTGGGGCATTATAAGGTGAAGTACTTGGTTTGATAATTTTTTGGTCTAGTAAGTCTTTTATTTGTCTATCTACTTCCTGTTTGTGTATTTCAGGGTAGCGATATATTCTAGTGAAGATGGGTTCTTCATTTATGGTGGGGATACTATGTTTTACATGGCTTGTGAAACTTAGATCATCACCTTTTTGGTAGAAGACTCTTTTGTGTTTACTTAAAAGTTTCATTAATTTGTTGTGTTCCTCGGCGTTTAGATGGTCGATTCTTTGTTGTTCCAAATTTTCGAACAGTGTAGAATCTGGTATCATATTTGCCAAGTGATTGATTTCTTTGTTGTAGTCTTGTTCATCTTCCGCAGAAAAGAACAGTGGAATACTATGTTCATTTAATTTTAAGATTTTGTTTTTAAAGTCAATGCTGGCGTTGTTTGGAAATAATATGTTGTTTCCGATTAATCCATCAAAGTTGACATTAAAGTTATGGATTTGAAAAATGCAATCAACACGAGATTTGAGTGCAAATTTTTCTTTTGGTATTACTAATTCTTTGTCTATGAATATAGAAGTACCTACTGTTTTGATTTCTAATGGGTGTTCTCTGGTTTTTATGAAGCATACTGGAGCTTTTTCTTCGTTTATTAGACTATTAGTGGCTCCTGTGTCAATTAATAGTCTTAACGTTTGTTTATTTTTTTCTAACTTAATAAAGGGGAGTTTGTTGTCTCGTTGGGTGGACAGAGTTCCGAGGCTACATTCGGAAAAACCGAGTTATTGGGTTCACTTTCGTTAAAGTTAGTTTGGATCTTTTTTAACTGACTAGAAGTTGGTTCAACTTCCATAGGTTTATGTTGTCTACTAGGAGGCTTGTAGTTTGGGTCATAATTATTGCCTTTATAATTAGGATTAGGGTTGTTAGTGTTTTGGTGTGAATTATTTTGATTTGGATATTTTTTATAATTAGTTTGGGGTTTTTGTGGAGTTGGAATTTTTGGTGCTTCTAGCAGTTTTTTGGGGGTTTCTTCGGTTTTTTCATTTACAAAACCAGCTTGAGTTAACTCATGTAAGGCTGCTTGTAAGTTTGGTGGTTTTAAGGCAAACAAAACTGTTCTCATATGAACAGGTAAACGTTCTTTGAAAATATTCAAAGCTGTGTCAGTATTGTGAGGGATTTCAGATTGTTTCCCTTCTTGAACGGTTTTTTGGTTTAGTTCACACAGTATCTTTTGGATGTCATTGTAAAAGTTCATTACGTTACCTTTGTATGGAGTTTGTCGTAATTCGTCATACAATTGGAAGGAACTTTTAAAACCTCCAAATTTTGAAATGAGTAGTGCTTTGATATCTAGCCATGTAGTTAGATGGGCATGAATCTCTATGCATCTTTTGGCTTTTCCAATTAATTTGGATTTTAGGATATTTATACACATTTTTTGACTTTGGACGTCATATTTTTCTAATGTCGGTATAATACCGTCTATGTTAGCTATAAATGTATATAAGTCTTCTCGTCTACCGTCAAACGTACTTAATTTTTCAATATATTTTAATGGATCAAGAGTTAGTGTAAGAGCCATTTTGTTATTTGTTATTTCTAATTTAAAGTTTGGCAAACTGTTAACAATATTTTCACTTTTATAATCTCTATTTGTTAAATTTGGTTCTAAAATATTTTGAATTATTTTGGAATCCTTAAATTCTAAGTTAATATTTTCACTTATAAAATCTTTATTCGTAAGATTTGATTTTGCAATATTTTTATTTATTTTAAGATCTTTAAATTCTAAGTAAGACTTACAGTGTTCAGGTATGGGAGTATTTCTTATTTTGTTTAAATGGGGGTTGTTCTTCCTTGTTTTCTTGAGTTTGATGATGAAATTGTCCATATACTTGGGCCTTTTCTTCTTGAAGATGTGCTTTTTCTTCTTGGGCTGTGTCTTTTTCTTCTTGAAGATTTGCATTTATTTTTTGTAATTTTATAATTAATTTTCCTCTACGGATTGCGTAACATTACTCTATTCATGAGGGTGAGTTACTAAATTAATTATTTATGTGTTTGGAATTTTAAGTGTTCCAATAACTTTAATGTTCACTATTGTTCACTGAAGTAGTTTCGGAAGTCTTAATTTTCGCTAAGGACTCCTTCACTTTTTTCACTGAATTGAAGTTGCAATAGTTTAAATGTTTTTAGATCAATGTTTGTATCGCATTCACTTTATAACTATCGCGATACCGTTACTTAAGTCGTTATTTCGAAATATTTTTACCCTTTTTCGCAGAGTTATCTCGAAGATAATTTCACTTTGTAGAAACGGAAATTTTTTTGGGATATTTAAATTGATTATTGTCTTCGATAAAATAAATTTTATTTTCGCTAAAATTTGTCACCGAATTTATTGAAATATTCCAAAGGTTTCTTTTTCGCAGAACTTTGGATTATTTACTAAAGAAACGATAGATTCTTATTTTCAATGGATACACATATTATGTTGTGTATCCTACCGACTGCGCCAATTATAATTGTTATTTATTAAAACAATTTTTTAAAAAACGAATCTCGAGCAGAGCTCTTGATTTCGTCTGGTTTATTTGAGAGTAATTTTAGAACTGATTTTATTCTTATGCTGTACTATCGCAGATAGCCAGTTTCTTTTAATTATCAAGTGAGTATCGGATTACGTTTTATGCTGACTTATCGCAAATAGCCAGTGTCTTTTAAGATTATCAAGTTGAGTATTGGATTCATTTCCTTTGTTTTTATTATTGATACTGACAGGAAATGAATCAAGTATTGGACGTTTACTTTGTTTTTATTATTGATACTGACAGGAAATGGATCATGAAATAATGAAGAATCAAAAGATCTTGGTTTCATTTTCTTTGGTTATAACATATATATATATATATATATATATATATATATATATATATATATATATATATATATATGTATATATTTGAATTTAATGTTCCCAGTTCTTCTTTTCGATATCTCAAAAGCAAATTATTACATTAAGAAATCCTTATGCTTAAAAATTTCTAACGTTTGCAAAACAGGAACAGGACAAAATAACAGCATAACTATGAGGATTTAGGATTAAATAAATATAAATACATAGAAGGAGACTGAAGCGCCATTGGCGTAATGGTATGTGTTGGCTGCTACGCAGACACATGGGTTCAAATCCTGTTCGTGCCCATAAAGTTTTATTTCATCTTTCACGGCCTCTTGTGAAAAACTGACAACACTTCTATAAGCATCAATCTGTCGTGAAAAAAGTGCTTCTCCACTTTGCCGATCAAAATCGGGGTTAAATTGTTAATTCTTCACACGAACTCAGAGAATTCTTGATGAGTAAGCCACTTAGGTCTTGGCTCTTCAAGAGCTGTCATGCCACTCTATAAACTTTTTTTTTTATTTGCATAGTAGGAGACACTCAGAAAGTTGAAGTGCCATAAATAAGTTCCTAAGCGGTCAAGAAAATAAGTGCAAAAAAGTTAATACGTATACGCCACAGTGTCCAAAAACAAGTTGAACGATTTTAAATAGCCTACGCAACACATAGGTTAGTTGTGTGGTTTCAAGAACTATTAGTCAAAAAAACATTTTTTACACTGAATGCCAGTGGACTTTACTGTAGATTAATTTTTTGTACAATCTGACCGAGAATCACATCCCAAAGTGTGGCAAACGAAAGACCGTACACCCTGTATAGTGTATATAACAATGACAGCAACAAATCGATAATCAAGTACCCACAATAACAAAAAATACCAACGCGAAGTTTTGGTATTTCCTATTCCGTGAACAAATGGTTTTTATAAATGAAAAATTTTAACCCTCAAATTATTTCTTATTCTATGGGTTAGTTACCCTGTGGAATTAGAGTGAAATAGACGTTTTTTATTAATATGGCTGTAGCAGCAGTATTTGAAACGATAATTTGATTTTATAAAGCACTCGAATACCTTTTTTCTGCTGTAATAAACAGTTCGTTAGATTCACAGTAGCTTATGAGACTAATAAGGATCGCTATTCGCTCGAATCAGTTTACAGAGCTGTTTTGTATACATCTCGATTGTCATCTGTTGTAAGGGAAAATATGGCTTTACTAAGTGGACGCGTACCTCCTCTCTAACCCTGAATTAGTACTTAGTTACTTTACTCACGCGATGTTCACCCGTAAAAACTCGTTAAGTGGAGATTTTTTTCTTGTGAGTCCTACGTTTGTTAGTGGATCCTGATCCTCCTTAGACTTGTTCATAAAATTAGAACAAAATACAAATTATGAATGTTAAACCTCACTTCAAGAAATGAATCATAACAAGGAGTACATAAGTCTTGAAAATGTTTATATTTCATCCACTCATCTTCCTTCTTAAACTTTTCTTAACTTCAATCTCAGTTGAGAGTTGAGACAAAGTTAAACGAGACCTTAAAAAAAAGGAACAAAAAACAAACACACACAAGAGGTTATACACGAGTATACGAATACTCTTGAGACAACTTGTCATCCCTTCATAATTTTACCCATCACGAAAACGTAAACTTTTACCAAATATTTTCTATGTAGCAAAAATCCTTAACCATGGAAGAAACACATTTTACTTCACTCATATCCTTGTCTTCCTCATATTCTTGTTAAAATGTTTTGCGTCTTATGGGAGAAAACGATGCAATTCCACATAAAAACTTTCTTTCCTCAACTATTCAATTCAATTTATGCTGTTTACGTTGAGAAAGGAGTGAAGATAGTTAATCCTTCGTGAATTGCCATTTTCGGATTTTTTTTTATTTTTCAAAATTAAAAAGGACCTTAAAGTGCTGTGAAATCCTACTGTTAAAAAATCTTAAGGGCATTTTTGAGACGTGAACATTTTGTCCTTAAAAAAGAGTCAGACCTATTCTCTCTTCATACCTGAGCGAAATTTCTCATAACGCTACAACCTTTCTTGGTTTTGAATCAGGAACATTTCTATAAGGAAAACTGTAGCTTTTTATGCACATCACTGTAAAAATCTGAGACGTCAAACTTTCACACAATTATGTCGCAATATTTGCCTTAAGGGTAACATGTTGACACAAAAATTCAAAGCTTGACTTTTGCCATTTTTATTATTTCGACTCAAACACACCCATACCCTAGGGCCTTGGATCATAGCTACAGAGCGGATCAAAAGTATCGGGGGATTTTCTGGTGTCAGCGACATTTCCACAAACAAAAAGTTTTCAAAATGGTTGGCTGATGGTACTTCGCTTTCTTGGGCTTGGCTTGGTGGGATTTGGAAAACTTTTACCATCTGAAATTTCTGTCACTTAAAAGGGGAGTATGAGAAAATATTAATAACAATTCAATTTTCCTTTTAAATTAATTTTTATTTATTGTCCTTGATCATAGTCCTTTGTCTTGAGTTATTTTTGTCAGCAATGTACTAAATTCGTTGATTTACTTGAACAGCAATGGAGCTGGTGCAGCGGCGTAAGCGGCTGGTGCAAATGCTGGCGCAGCGGCATAAGCTGCTGGAGTGAAAGCTGGTGCAGCGGCATAAGCAGCAGCTGGGGCGGCAACCAGTGGAGCGGCAGCATAGGCAGCTGGGTAGGCAGCAGAGTGGGCAACGGAATGGGCATTGTAGCTTGATGCGTATGGTGCAACGTATGAAGCGTATGCAGCTGGAGCAGCTACCACTGGAGCAGAGTACGCCAATGGGGCAACAAGTCCTGGCTTAGCAGCAGCAAGAGCAACCACAGCCATGAAGCAGATAGCAACCTAAAATTGACTCAATTAATTAATTCTTGTTTGAGTGATAAATCCTGTTTTTGAACTCACGAATTTGAACATTGTGATTGGTTTTGGTTGATTGGTTAACTTCGATTGAACGAAAAGTGAACTATGATGGCTTTCTTGTGGCCGACTTGCCGTTTTATACGTTTTGCTACTTGGATAATTGGTATTCAAGAGATGTTTGGTGGTTGAAATTGAGAGTGCGTTGGAGGTGGTTACGTTGAGCACGCATTTCTAGACATTCAATGTTATTTAACTGCGAAAATCGCTTTTGTCTGTCTTTCTTTTACTCAAGTTTTGTCTGACAGTCTTGTGGTTTGGTTCGAGACTTTTAATGAAGTTGGCATCAAGTTAGCAAATCTATGTTTCCTTTAATATAAACTGTAACACTTTTAAGTCATAATACGTTTAATTTGACAAAATCGTGTACAGTGTTTCAGAAGTTTTCGAGTAGAGCCCTGCTCTGCTAAGAATATTTTTCTGATTTTGGATTATTGACACTGGGCTTTGGATTTCATAATTTCATGCAAAAAGTCTCACCACATTCTTTTAAGGTTTTTTGCAGTTTTCTTTGCAATATTTCACTTTGACATACATCTCGTTCACTTAAGTTCCGTTTACCTTGCTCTAAAATTGTCAAGTTGTGCATTTTATTTAAAAAGAAATAAAATCAATTTTGCTTCAGAAGCCTGCCTTTGATCTCCACCCAAAACTAAAACGACAAAAACGCTCCAGAAGCAACAAAGAAATAATAAAACTCGAAACTCATATTTCAGACCCTCGAAACGCACTTCAAAGTCATAAAATCCATCACTTGCACCCGCAGTAATGCAAACAATACAGTGCTCTCGCTTGAAGGCCCATTCCACCAGTACTCCACAATTTATTATTCCTTTGATGAGAATAGAACACTTTCACCAAAATATTGGGATGAAAAAAACGAACATCATCCTCTCGAAATAAAAAAAAAATGAATGCTCCACAAAAGTTCTTCGAGGCTCTTATCGATGTTTTGTGAACATGAAGCATGATTTCAAAATCAAAACCACACAACGAACGCTGTGGCTCCTTAAAGATGCACATTAAAAGCTGAAATTACAAAATGCACTTACGTCAGGTCCTTATGTCTCCATCATTTCTGCTATCCGCCATCACCAGTCCCCCATTAGGACAGGGTGTTGGGGTTTTATAAAGTTCGATACACACTTCGAAACCATTTTCATTGATGGTTTTCTATTTTTTCTTGTTCAAAGTAGAGGGGAGCTGATGGTATGCGGTTTTGAGCTCTTAAATAATGCCAAAGCCAAAGCAGGAGGAAGACTTCTTCAACATTGTTGCTGTTTTGCTGCAGCTCCTTGTTGTTTGCATCGCATCTTCATCCTACCAATCCTAACGAACATCACAACAAACTTTGGTATTTGAAATGTGTATGTGCTTGGGAATGAAGCTGTTCCATTCCTTAACTTCCTTGCTGAGCAATGGCAGTTGGGCTTGTGCCACTGCAGGACCTATTGAGTGCTTTATACTGTTTTGTTGTTGCTGTGTCTTAAACTTCTTCCTGCATCATTTAGAAAAAATGTTTTAATTTTTTTTTCTCGCCTAAAGGTGTCAAAGGAACTTTTTGAACTGTTTTTTTCTTGTTTGTTATTTGTGCACATACTTATTTTGATTTTTTATAAAACATATTTTAACTCTTCCCAAATGCATTGCGCCTTTCAAGAAGAACTTCTACATGAGGGTGGTGTCAACATCCATTTTTGTCAGCTCTATACTTAGAGCTCCTTTATTTGACTCTTCAATGTTCACGCAGCATAAAAAGTTTTTGTGCAACTTTGATGTTGCATTTATGGAATTTAATCTGAATCAAGGAATTCAGGGGTCCTGTTGCGAAGCCAACTCATGAGTTGCAGCACACACACAGAGGGCGTATGCACCCTCGAGACGAATTCTGTCAACCAGAGTGGTAGGTATATGGAGCTTTGTTTGCCTCAGTATCCGAATGACGGTGCAAAAAGATGGCCAGAATTTTGTAGTTGGGGTTTTTTTTTTGACAAGAACCTGAAATTTTACTTTCTCTCTCACACTCTCTCTCTCTTTCTGACTGTCAATGATTGTTGGAAAGATTTTATCAACTGTTTCTCGGGGCCAAACATCAGCATAAAGTTGTTCACACAACTTTAAAGTGTTGACATCTTTTGGAGTTTGTTTGATATCACTGTTGATTTATGGATAGGACTTTTGTTTGGCTCCGAGGAATAGAAGAGAGAATAGAAATAGAAAAAAGGAGAAAAACAGCAATTAAAAGTTTGTCACTTAAGGACATAGTTGAAAAGTGACAAGTTAACATATTTTTATCAGTTTTTCGTCAGTTTGGTTCTTTGTTGTTTAGTTTTTGAATTTCCCTTTTTTTTATTTGGCTGAAAGGGGAGTGTTTGGCAGGATGATTAAATAGTTCAGGAGCTGCAGGCGATGTTGAAAAAAAAAGATTGTCAATTTTCGAAATTAACAACCATAACAAAAATGCAAGTGCTCCTGAGGATCTAAATTATTGAGGTTAGGTGTATTTAGCTGTATCTGCATATTCAGTGCTATTGAAATGCAAATAAGCATGAACAATGTATTTTCACCGATGTAAATTCTGCTTTTAAAACAAAACAGATTGAAATTCAATCCTTTATTGACACACTTGACAATGATTTCATTTTCTGTTGGTGATAAAATATTCAACCACAGGAGAAAACACACCAGAACTGAAAAACATTCAATAGCGCCTTTCAACCAAGTTGATTTAAACAAAAAAGTATGGAATCCTTTTATTTTCATATTCCATGGCTTTTTTGACAGATATCTGTAGGCATCCTTTGAGGGATAAAAATCGAAAAGGTGCAGTGGCTATAAGTTACTGTTCGATGTTAATACGGTGCAATGCCTACGGATAAAAGAAATGCTTGATTTCTATTGCAGGAATATTAATACAACCTGCCGTGTCATATTTGTAGCAAGAAATGACGGTTTTTGTTTGTTTACACTTATGTGAGCATTGCAATTCAAAAATTGGCATTTCGAAAACTGTGGTGTTAATGTGACACTATTTAAGAAATTGAACTGCATTTTTTTACCTTTCTTTCTTTTCTTTAGTTCTTGGCTTGGGTACGATAAAGCCTTTCATTTCTCACTTTTGCTATTACCTTAATTACATTTGCCTGCTTAATTATTGCCTGTATTATACTGTAACTGTAACCTATAAGTGACTTGCCCATAGGAGAACTCCCTTTAACTTAATTAATCAGTCCTGGTTTGTGTAATACAAATCCATGAGAACCATTAGATCAAAGCTTTAAGATCTGAGAAATTTGGACACTCGAAACGATGAGAATCGTGGAGAACGAAGCACAATACATCCTTGTTTTTTTTTCTGTTTTTTTTTTTTTTAAATTTTAATGAGTTATTTTAAGTAGACGTGATGGTAAGCAATTATACTCAACACCAAGATCGTTCGATGTGACCTGCACAATTACCTTGTAAACGCTTGCTCATGAGTCTGACTTCGGCCGTGTGTGAAATGCGTTAAAATGCGTATTAAAACTTGACGTTTTGTTTAAATTTGACGTTTGGTTAAAAGTGGGATCAAATTTAGCCATTTGCTGTGTGAATTGCGTTAAAAAGAATTTTTTTAACCAACATTTCTGCGTAGAACTAAGAAATTTCCCTCATAATTTAAGAAATTTCCGTCAACAAAAAATATTTTCTTTCTTAAAGGTAAGATAATTTCGCGTGGTGAACCAAATTTTTGAGGCAACAAGGGCTAACAATAGTTCAATAAAAATAACAAATAACCTCTGATGTTAATACACAGTTTTTGCAGTCGAAATTTTTACCGACAAATTTACAATCGACCGACTTATTAGTTGTGTTCACTGACGCTGTGCTGGACTGTTCTAGACAGAAAAGTACAGCTTTTTGCTGTTCATTGAGGTTTTTTCTGTGCTGAACTGTTCTACTTTCCTGTTCATTGACAAACCTAGAACAGTTTAGAACAGGATTTTCTGTTCTTGCTTTTGAGTCAGATCAGGTTGGAACAGACTTGTGAGAAATGTCAAAATCGAAGTTGTCATTTTTTTTGTCTACGTTTTGATTTGGCTGTGCTTTGTGTTTTTTCTCGTGATTTAAAAAAAATTGTTTAATTTGTTTAATTAAATAATTATAAAATAAATTGAAAAAAAAATGCATCAAATAGAATTGACATCCGAGGAAGGAAAGACTGTGGTTGTGCAGTGTTCACCAAATACGCGGTTGAATATCGAAAGAGGTTAAAATGAAACAAAATATTTCTATTGTATTAAAATTAATAAAATGTTATAATTTATAGATTAAAATTTTCGAAGCCAGGTGTTTCAAAATTCATTAATGAGTGAGCAAGATTTCGTGCCCATCCCGCCAGTCGTTCCCCAAGACAATGATGTTAGAGAGCAGTCAACATCTGTGCATGCTTCAGAGGAGCGACAGAGCCAGAAGGCCGTTTGGCTGGATGGAGACTGCCTGCTCCTTAGTTCTCTTTACAGGGAATTGTACCCTAAACTTGGCAAAAATTTTGCGCTCAAAACAAAAAGTAAGCTTTGGGAACAAATTGCAGATAAAATGAACGAACAGGCAACAACTAACTTCAGCTCTTGCCAAGTGGAAGGGAAGTATAAGAGTTTGAAGAGAGCATTTAAAAATAAAATGGTGCACAACAAAAAAACTGGGAATGATCGAGCGACATGTCCATATGAAAAGTAAGTAAATTAAATAAAAGTTTGTTTGGCAAAAGTTGTAACAAAATATTTAAATATTTCAGAGAACTAGCAGATGTGTTGCTGAACCGCCCATCGATCGCTCCAGCATATTTGTTGGGGAGCACCATCGACAGTGGGGTTTCAAGAAAAGAAATCCTCCAACAATCAGGAATTAATCCAGCTATTCTTAAGTAAATTTTAAATAGAATATCTTATATTTACACGGACACAATTTTTAATTAGACCGTCCAACACCCATCCAAGTCGATGAATCGAATGATCCTGTACCTGACATGGATGAAACCCAACCAGAGGCAGATTTCACTGGGTACACCGAAGACGGCCCACCACCGAAAAAAATTAAAAGGGCGCTAACGATTGCTGGTGAGCTGTCAAAGTGGAGGCAGCAATTTATGGAAGACAGCCAACAAAGGAAGGAGTACAGGAAAGAGAAATTAAGAGCGTACAGAGAACAAACAGAGGAACTAAAAAAAAGTCGAGAGCAAAAAGAAAAATTTCTCGAAAAGCTGTGCCAATCAAATAAATTCTAAAGACTGTTCTTATTTATTATTGTAATGTTTATTATCTGTTATATTTAGTATTGTTTTTAATGTAAACTGTTTTTATAATTGTAATGTTTTTTATAATGTAAATAATTTTGTAATAATATTGTAATTTGTCAATTTAATAATATAATAGACAAAGTAGTCAATAAAGTGATTTTATAAAAGAATAAAGACTTTGACTTTTTGAATAATTTGTCAATTAAAATAGGAATATACTTCGTCACATAAAGTATTGCGGCGGGTTGCTCCTTGCGCCTGCTCATGTTCATTGTGTTCCTGCTGGTTTTCTTCTACAGGTTCCTGCTCAATTTCAATTGGAAACTCATCGTCATTACACATGTTGTGAAGAACAATGCAGGCTCTTACAAAATGGCACAGTTTTTTCATCCCTCTCAATTTGCAGTAATAGAGCTGCCGAAATCTTTGTTTCAAAATGCCGAAACAATTCGGCCAGAGCTAAGCTTTCGATTGCAAAATTTTTGCCGCGACGTGAAATGACCATTGTCACGATACGGTGTGATCATGTACTGCGAACATGCATACGCCGAGTCGCCTCACAGATAAAAGGTTCCACATCGATTTGGTAGCTGATTGTAGATGGTTGAATTTTCATAGACTCTGTTGTCATGGACGGAACCTGGATGGCCAACAAAAATGTCAATGAACTTTTTCCTTTTGTCACATATAGCTTGTAGGCAAACACTCGTTATGTTCTTTCTGTCAATGTAATCATTTTTTCCCATGCTTAGGAGGGTCAATTCGAATGCGTGTACCATCAATAACACCTGAAAATACAAAAAAACTGTTAGACAGTAGATACAATAGTAAACAAAAGTTTATTTCATACCAATAACTCCATACATTCCTGTCTTATTTTGCATCCACTGAGCAGTTAAGGATTTCCTTTCATCATTTGGCCCATTTTATAGATGATTCGCAAAGGTTACTAAGGAAGTAAATTACTCTCTTTATGATAGTCGAGACAGTCCCCAAGGCAAGATTGAATCTATCCCCAATGTCTCGAAATGAGCAAGCCTCATGCCCTACAGAATGGTTTAATGAAATGAGATTGTGAGAAGTTAAGAAGGAACAATTTTTTGCTATGGAGAACAATAAGCATACCTGCAAACCACAGGAATAGAGCTAAGTGTACTTCTGCGGAAAACGTTTTCCGCTGTTCCAATTTAAGGTACTCTTCAGAAGTTGAAAATTTGTCGACCAATATTTTGAAGAGTTCACTTCCTACCCGGAAGTGAGTGACGAACTCTTTCTCGGAGTAGGTTGGAACAACTTCTTGCAAATAACTTTCAATGCAATTTCTGGGGCGACTTTCCTTTACCAGATTCTATGGGTTTTTTTTTTAGGATGAAAATGGTCTCAAATGATAGATACGCGCTAATTAAGCATAAATCAAGTGTTTTTTTGTCGGAAATTATTATTTATGTATTTAATCAATAAAATAAAAACACTATTTCTCCATACAAATTCATACAAATATTTTTTTTCACTATAAACTTGAACAGGTTTTTGTAGCAAACAGAAAGTATATGCGGCGGCTTCGCCGCTCAAGGGGTTTTAACCCTCGATGTGGAGTGCACGACTCTGGCTACGCGCTCGCCGTACCGGCTCGACAACGACTCGGTATATATGCGATTTTATTTAATTAATTAAAAATAGAAATATTAATTTCGACAAAAAAAAACTGTTTATTTATGCTTAATTAACGTGTATCTATCGATTGAGACCATTTTCATCTTTAAATTCAGAATCTGGTAAAAGAAAGTAGAGCCCAATTTCTTTTACATTTCATCAAAGAAAAGGCAATAACATTCGTCACACTTTCATTCCAATCATCTGAAGAGGAATCCGACGAAAAATCACTATCGGTGTCTGAACCACTAACATTTTCATTTAGTATTATCTTAGCAATCACTCGATTTTCCATTTCAATAATTTTTAATAATATTTTTCACAGTAAAAACACAAAAAATGAAAAAAAAAATAAGCGAGAAACGAAAAATTCACACAATTTGCAATTTGTTTTTTTTTTTTTTTGACAACTGACGTTTAACTGACTGTTCTAACTTGATCTGACGTTTCTCACGAAACTGTGCTGTCCTGTGCTGTTCTGATCTAGAAAAAACCTCAGTGAACACAACTATTATCAACTTATTTTTTTTTGTCGTTCAAACTTCAGTCGATATTTTAACAGTCGAGGAAATTTTCATTTGTCCAGTCGTCATTTTTTTTGTCGGCTATTCTTACTCTTCCCTGTTTAATGTTCGCGAATTTAACGAAAATTTCATTATTTCAATATCATTCGACAATTCACACACGATCTTAACGTCTATTGTTGAATTCGAGTTTCGAAAATAGTCTTTAGGCATTCCTCTAAGCTCTATGTGATATAATGTAACATAAACCTATCCTGAATTCTGTGACAGGTAGACACAACCGTTCCAATCACTTGACATTGCATATTACAAAAGAGCCCTTATCAAGAATAAGTCAACAGAGGGGTGTTGAAACCACGAAATGTTGTTGATTTTCTACATCTTCTTCTAGATGTTTCGTCTGCTCAAGTTCTGGTTAAATTAATTGAAGCGAATTTAAGTGATCAAAACAAATAAAATCAGTGCCATCTGGGGCGTAACCACAAACGAAAATGGAAAACGTCTGGCAAGGCGCAAAAACGACTTGACGTTGGAGTCACTAATTGCATGATGAATTGAATTTAGTTGAATGAATCGAATCGAAATCGTGCAATTTCTCTTGCCAACTTGTCACATTAAGCTTGACACTCCCTGGGAAGAAGTGGTGGTTGGCCTCCTTGAACATGGGTTTGTACAAGTTCGAAACCAACACCTCTCCAGCATGCAAATCAATTTTGTAATTTAAGAGAGAAGACAAAAAAACAACGCCAGAGAATAAAAAAAATAAATAAATCAACACCAAACGATGGTATTTTTGATTAAAATTGCTTTCGCATGAATATTCATTGATTCTTCTTGTAGAACTGTTCTTCTTCTTCATTCCTTCAAATATATAGACCATCACGGTGTAGAGCGCACAATACGGCATACACAGAACACAGCCAGAGAAATAAATCGACAATAGTGCGACAAAGAGGACGTTGATGTCGAAGAAGACGGGATTTATTGTGATTGATGAAGGAGTTGGATTGTCTGGAGGATACTTGCATTTCGAAACGTAGCTGTGATAGTAGAAACGTGAGATTCTCAGTTTTTGAGGATCTACTGTCTATGCCGTTGTCGTTACACGATATGGTGCGTGGGTGCTGTATGAAATTTCCAAGAAAAGGTGAAAAGCAAACATTGCCTGAAGAAGAAAATTCATAATTAAATTCCAATCTATGAATTCTTCTTTTGTGGATTCCGTGAGTTTGAGTTTTATAGCTTTTGTTTGTCTTAGAAACTCTTCGTTAAGTTTTGTTATAGGTATCTACCCCTTTTGATTTTTCTCAAGGATAACAAAACCATTTTTTATTTATGAGCGTTCAAGTGCAGTCTCTTTTTTGTTCAATTTTTGTCAAAAAAATTCTATCCCACTATCCTGTCTGTATCTCTGTATTGGATAACTTTCATTCTTAACAACTTCTTTAAGTTGACACCCATATCAATTTAACTTAAAGGTTTCAATGTGTGTGAATTTCTAAAGAACCAGCTTCACGATGAAAAAATACATGTGCGTGAAATGTTGAGCTGTTGAAATCGATGGCGGGTTGATGTTCGTGGGTTGACTCTGACAATCTAGATTACAGTAGTTATATTCTTATCTCTTCGCACGGTACAACCAAGGGTTCCACGAATGTTTGAAGACTACTAGGAGCGGGAAACAGCTTCCAATGTCAACATTTCTTACTCCGTATTTTAAACAAGTCACACGACTTGTGAGCCGGTTCAGTAAGTTGTCATACAATTTTTGCAGCATTCTTTTCCAAGTCGTCCTTTTTCAAATCTAAAAGGAAACAATTTTACATTATGATCGCGCACCATTTTTCCTGGAAAGTTCATAGTATTCCTTACTTAATTGAAAACCAGATGTTCCTTCAAATTCTATTATACAGATGACATATAAAATAGGTCATAAGAAAAAAAAATGAAATGGCGTAAAATATCTTTAAAATGATGTGCACTGCCACCTCTGAAAATGATACATTTTCTCTCAAGAAGACCGAAGATAATATTCGTACATCTCGGGTTTCATAAGAAAAATAAACATTCCTCGAACGTGAGTGAAATTTTCAATCGTTATGAATGAAATAAACGAATGGAATTCCATTTCGCTTGCTACCAGTTTGCAGCCAGTCAGTGCCCGGGCATTGGCATAGTGTAATTTTTACGAATCGAATTTTCCTTTAATTTTCCAGGAACTTTCCCTGACGATAAATTATTCTATATTGATTGCAATCCAATGATTGAAAAGGTTTGCCATGCTCCGACGAAATTGATATGTATGAATATTTAAGTGTCGAAAATTCGTTTTTTGAACGCGTTGAAATTGTTGAAGACAATTTGCCTTGATGAAACCTTCTGCTTCTAGTAAAGTCGTAATCCTCTTCTCCATTTCATAACAAAGCATAATTCTCAATTATAATATGGCACCCAATTTGTTAGATTCTCACTTGACGTTCCATTCCGAATCTGTAGACAAGCATAAGTCTCTTTCTTCTTCTTGACACTAGGCCAATAGGTTTCTCTTGTCACTCTGCTCAATTACGAGTACAAACCTAAACACCCGCCTACAGTCCCCTTCAACTAACCGATACAATTAATTTCCCATTAAGAACCCAATGGATTCTTCATCGGCAATTAATATTATCAAAGTCAAATGCCACAAACAGGAATGCCCTACAAATAATATCCTTGAATTCCGAACCTATCGAACGTCAAATCCCTCTTTTGAGTCCTGCTGATAGGGTCCCGATCCCGACTCCCGACTGCCGAAGGCATATATTTATAATGTTGGTCTGCCACCAAGATGAGTGTAATTGTGTTTCTATAGATATATCTATATATCTAGTTACACATGCTTGCATTGGTTTGATAGTATGCCGATAAAATTATCGATTTGGTTAGAATTTCATTTGAAGCTTCCTGCAGCATTCTTCCAACTCAATTTGGGTGGAGATTTTCGACGGCGCTATGGATGTTTGAACCTACATCGCACTTCTTCGTCTTCGCCCCATGTTTTTTATTGAACCGAAAGATGCCGTAGAATTTTCCCAACTCTTCTTCAATGCCAACAAAAAGGTATGCGAAGTATTTCCTTTTGCTATACAATACCTACCGTTAAATTTCATACCGCATATCTCTCTCTTTATTTTATATTGAAGTGGAATTTATATCCTCCTTGTTGATTGGAATTGTGCGGTAACAAGGACAACAACCGCAATGAGACGGCTATTATGGTACACGACATCATAATGTCGATGTCGAATACTCGTTAAAGCCCTTTATTCCCCATAGCACATTGGCCTTTATGTACAATATACCTACTGACTGATGTGAGATGCGAGACCCAACCGAACCGTCATTATATCAGTGTCGATGAGCAGAGATCGAGATGGTATGGTTATGGTAAGGAAGGGACATTCCAAGACATCAGTGCCATATCAGCACAGTCCGTTCATTGGATCGATGAGCTGCTACTCATTTGTGTTCTTCTATTTGGAAAATTTTATGAGACGACAACCGTTAGCTTAAGTCAAAACCACTTTTTGTTCCACTAGATAGCACTTACCTAATACTTACCACCTACCTTTCCTTCGATATGTTACTTAGTGCCTCAACATATTTATGGGAATTCTTTTGAGTCCTATATTGGAAGAGGATATATCTGCCAATCTTCCGACACGTTCGCTTTCGTACATTTATGCATGCAAAAAGGTCCTATTCACAAGATTTCGAAGTACTTAAGAGACAAACAACCGAAATAAAACAAAAGTAAAGAAAAAAAGAGTTGAAGAAGTTTGTCCTTTCGTCCTTATGTTCTCCGTCTTATTGTTGTTCAGACAGCAGTCGAATATGTGTGTTGCTTTGTTTGGTGTTTAAATGTTAAATCCGGTATAGAGAAGACGTACAGTCAGTGTCGTCCGGATGGAGAATTCTGAATGGAGAATGGAAATAAACTGAGACATTATGGTAATTTATTGTTTTGTATGACCAACCAAGGCTTTATAAACTAGAATGCTCAGAGATCTCATCCTTTGCGGTTAAATTCGAAAAAAAGCTTTTGCTGTATTGTTAAACAATTTTACGAAGCTGTTAAGTGGACGTACTTTAAGTTAAGTGAATAACTTTGAAAGATTGGAAGATTGCTTGTATGTGTTCTCCGTCTGTCCGACACGGTGGCCTACGTGGGTAGTGTCGACTTGTCGAATGATACATTTTTTTTTCTGAACATTTTGGTATAGTACATATTTAAAATTTTTGTTGAGCTCGTAAGCTTTACAAAATTTTGAGAATATGAAAATTATAGATTTGGACACAACAAATTTTGTCATACTTGAGCGACCTTCATTCATCTTCTGTTACATCTAAACAAATATTAAAATTTCTTCAAGGCTTCCTCAATCTTAAGTCATCCTTAAAGTGCAAATTAATGTCTTTGGTTAATTTGTGTTGAAAAGCAATGTGTAAGTGATTACAAACATTTAAAATAGGTGCAACATTCCATAAAACAATTTTTAAAACCTTCGTTCTCCATGATTCTCGTGCATTTGAGTCACCAAAATAAAAATGAAAGGAAGAATGAAAGAAAGAGTTCCATCCGTTCAAGAACAATGTTTTTTCAGACTCCTCAAACCAAACTCTTCTTTAGACGAAAATTAGATAACCAAAGTTTTCACAAAAAAACTTAAACATTTCATCAAAGTACCGTCATTTAAAAGGATTTAAAATCACGTCTACTGTTTTTCGGATCCCTGCTAAAATGTTTTTAGAATCTTTTTCAATCCTCAAGGCAACGCACATAAAGCAGCATTTAACTAAAACCCCTCTTTCTCATTATCCATTGCGAATTCACTCTTTTGAAAGTCAATTTTAACCATTCCCCTTGAGCACAACAAAAATATACAAAGAAAAAATAAACATAAAAATTAAAACTTAACAAGGAAAAGAAAGAACATTACGATCTGGTTCTATGAACGAAAACTGGGTTGGATTTGACTTGGTAGTTTTACACTAATTAAGTCGCAAGCAGAGCATACCGCCACTGACACTCTCCTTAAGTTTTCGAGAAGATCCTTCTTTAGTTTGTCTTCGTCTCGTCGACATGTAGTCGTCTTAAACGGATAGAAAATATAAGACCATGTAATCCTTGTGAACCATCATCAACTTCTACGATTGCTATCTCATTCTCCATCTTCATATCCATTTGGTATAATCCTTAACGAAAGGATTCTTCTCAGATGTTTTTTTTTCAAGTGTCTTTCTGTTTTAATTCCTCATTTTTCTCGTTCGTTCTTAATTTCTGAGAGAAGGATAGTTGTTTTTTTGTGTCTTCTTATTTGTTTTTCCTTTTGTGCCAATGTGGAGACTGAAGAGTGGAGTTGCTTTTGTGTTTTTCCAAGACGATGACGTTGCTTGGTGACGTTCTTTTGAGTCGTACTTTTTCTTACTCCCAAAAAAATAGGAATGTACATCTTCTAACCGTCAAACCAACTCCATTTGGTCCAATTCAGCTTCCTTCAACAGTCAGCCCATCTAGAACGTTGACTTGGCAAATGAGTCCAGAGACGCTAGGAAGCAGAAGGAATTGATGGAAGGGAATCAGCAGCGAGGGAAAGTACTTTCACCAGTCTTTTCGAATGGGTTGTATGTGTGCAAGTGGGCCTGTAGCAGGTGGAGTAAATGTGCGAGGGTGTGGAAAATTAATTGAAAATTTAAATTGATGATGAAGACTCTTTTTTTACAATTTCACTCTTCTATTCGGTTTTCCCTTTGTTTTGATTTTCAGCTTTTCTTAATTCTTACTGCTCGTCCGGTCCACCAGAATTTTCTCTTCAATTCAGACAAACTACCTTCTCGTACTGAATATGAAGGTTCCAACCGAAACGTAGTATTTGCAATTTGCAGCAATTTATTTCCCGAAAGAGAAGTGAATTAATGAAGAACAGATTAAATGTAGAATGAGAGGAAGACGAAAAGTTTTTGCGAGACTATTAAATCCATGAACAAAAAACTGGGGAACAACTTCCGTTCTCTAAAGCTAAATTGTGTTATTCTTTTCCTAGTTCTAGCTACTTTTTTGTAAAAAGAAAAGATGCTCAATTAATTAGTAAATGAAAGGCAACCCAGATAGTGTTGGTACAATTAGGGAGTTTTGTTAATTTTTAAGCTTGAAAATAAATGAGCGGGGAGGACTTTTCGAGAGAAAGTGGTAAATGAAGCTTAACAATTAAGAAATTACGATGAAAACGTGTATTCTTAAACGAGGAGAATAATCCGGCTTGTTAGCCATTAAGCTCAGGGACGCTGTTAAGTACCTACTCGGTTTTGAGTGTTCAATCGGTATACGAAAATGGAGGAAACTAATTTGAGTTTTAATGAGAGTTAAAGGGGTTTTTGTTCCCAATTTGTTAAATTTTCAAAAAATTCTATATCGTGGCCATTGTTATGAGACTCCAGCCTTAAAATTAGTGAACGACATGACAGTCGGACGAAATTGATAGAACCACGTTAAGTTATCGAGCGAAAACCAATAAATGCAGTGATAAATAAGGGAATATCATTATAGAATCGCAGTCGATGGTAGGGATTTGGAAAGACCACTTCTGTAGACTGTACGACGAACAAAATCTCACTGTAAGGCAAGAGCCTTTCATCGGACACGATGATAGCCAACAATTCGTTGAACCCGACCTAGAAGAAGGGAAAATGGCAATATCACGGCTGAAATCCAACAAAGCCACTTGAGCAGTTGGTCTAGCTGTCGAGCTGTTCAAAGCAGCAGGTGACGGTCTACATAGGAGCATGCACCAAACCATCTGTAAGATATGGCCGGAAGAATGCAAGCCCGATGAATGGAACCTCAGATTTGTATATCCGATCCTGAAGAAGAGAGATTCCCTAAACTGGACCAACTACAGAGGACTCAGCCTACTTAACATCGCTTACAAGATCCTATCTGCCGTAATATGTGAACTTCCAAAAGTCTGTTCAACTTCGCGCGTACGCCAATGATATTGATGTATAATGGGAAGAACACAGCGTGATGTCAATGGCGCCTTTGTGAGAATAGAGACAGAAGCGGCAAAAATGGGTTTAGCGGTAAATGAGGGAAAAACGAACTAAATGCTGTCTTCGAGGAAGGACGCGCAATACCAACGGCTCGGATAGAACGTCACAATAGACGAATACAACTTGGAGGTAGTAGAGGAGTTCATCTACCTAGGCTCTGCTATTAACACGGGCAATAACACCAGCGCCGAGATAAGACAAAGAATAACTCTTGCTATTTGCTGTTTCTTTGGGCTAAGGAAGCAATTGAAAAGAAAAACCTTCTCTTGATCAACTATATAACTCACTCATCACCCTAGTTCTGCTGTATATGGTACAGAAGCGTGGACATTGACAAAATCGGATGAATGTGCCTTATGCTGTTTGGAGAGGAAAGTTCTTCGGGTCATATTCGGCCTTGATGGGGAATGGAGAAGAAGATTCAAAAGTGAACTTTGCGGGTTGTACCACGACACGGACTTAGCTAATGGGGTCAAAATCCAGAGACGCAGATGGCTCGGTCATTTAGAGCGGATGGACACCAATGCTCCGGCTCGGAAAGCCTTCGACACTATTCCCGAGGGAGTTTAGGACCTTAACGTATTTAAACATTTTAAAAAGACAAAAAAATATCTGAAAACCTTGCAAGCTCCCTGTAAAATTTGTCCTGTTCCCAGATCCCAATCCGTGTACTTTCAAAATGAGCACTTAATTAATTTAAAATATTATAAAATCAACAATCGCTTAAGTAACTCATTAAAATCAGTTGATTCAATCAGTTCTTATATGGACATACCACAACGTTTTAATTCCACCCTTCCATAAGCCAAATTTGGCTTCTAGCAATATCTCCCAAGCTCTTCATCGACATTCCATCGTCAGCGGAAAAATACCGCCACATGCGCTGCGTATTATTATTATTATTGCAATCCAACTGATTCGCATGGCAATTTATATTTTGAATAGGTCAAAAGAAGGATATTAATTTTATTTATCCAATCAACACCAGAAAATTGAATCAACAACCGAATGCCAGATGCACGTAATTCCCCCATCCTGGATGTCCTCAAAACCTACCCCATGAACGTTAATGCTCTTTATCAAAAAATAAAATAAAAATGCTTTTCATCCACCCACCCGACCAAATCGAGGAATGAAGATGAAAGTTTATCGAAGTTAAACGAAGAACGTTTTTTTTTTCTTATTTTTTGTGAAGTTTAACGTAACGTTTTCCTGGATTTCAGTTCAATCAATTTGATTAAATTCATCACCCTACTTTCTTCGCTATAGAGAGGCTTAATGGAATATTTTTTAATCAAAATCCCAGCTGTGGGGGCACTTCTGATATCGTTCAAATTGATAAAAAGCAAACAAGCACGTTTTGCGATCTCATTTTGCAAAAAAAAAAAAACAAAAACAGATGGGCAACTTTTTAAGTGCATTATGAAATTTGATAATTGGGAAAATATTTGCATTGTCCTCACTGAAATTTGTTAACACTCGGCTATGGTTTCTTTACACAAAAAGCTCGACCTTAACAGCTGAGATTTGTAAACCGAAGAATTTCCAATTTCAACAAATGCCCAAATGGGCATAATTTTATTTGCCTCACAATTCCACCAAGCGATTGAAATAAGAATCATGGTTTGAATTTTTATCACCATTGTGACAGTTGAAAGCGAAGAGGAAAAGCAAAACTGTAACTATAAAATGACTTGAAAAGCTACATTGATTATTCACACCGAAAATACACTTCTCTTCTTCAACATGTTCAAAAACGTGAGTGGGAAATGTCCATACAGAAAATCGAGATATTTTAATTTTATTATTTTCTTAACTAGGCCGTAGTCATCTTCGCTCTGATCGCATGTGCTGTTGCCAAGCCAGCACCAGGACTTCTTGCTGCACCACTCGCCTACTCCGCTCCTCTGATTGCTGCTCCAGGAGTTGTAACTGCCTTCAGTAGCCAAGTGATCGCCAGGAATTACAATGGAATTGCCACTGCACCAATTTTCGCTGCTGCCCCAGTTGCCAAGTATGTTGCCGCTCCTGTTGCTGCCCCATTAGCTGCTGCTCCACTTCCATTGGCTGCCGCTCCATTGGCTTATTCAGCTCCTTTGGGATATGCTTCTGCCTATGGATACTCGTCTCCATTAAGTTATGCTTCAGCACCTCTCTTTTTGTAAAGAGAAAAATGAAGATGCCGTAAATAAATGAATATGATTGACTGAATTTAATTGTTTCAATTTCCTTTCTGCAACATTTATTAAGCTTAACAAGCTTATTAAGCTTGATTCCTATTCCTATTTCTGAGATCAATGTACCTTACACGAAAGACCCAAGCTCCTTTTGTTTTTACTTCAGTCTAGCTTTCGTTTGCAAAAAATAGTCAACATTTTAAGGCTTATTCAAATAGGACGTACCTACTTTATTTTGTTCCGTATTCCTTATTTTCCAATGCGTCTGATTAACACGGAAGAAATCGCAGCCAAACAGTAAGTATGGCAACACAAATAATTAAAAGCACAATACAGACGTTGCTTGTTGCTCCTTGGAAGGACCTCATTTCAAAAGTAGCAGAAGAACTGATTTAACACTAAGCGCTCGAGATTGCATTTCTGCATTTTCTTCCCAAGCCTCAATCCCATCTCAACTGCACTATTCGACTTCTAATTGCCGTTGCCTTTCTTATGTTTCTGAAGAAAGTGTTGAGCATCATTGTATTTCGTAAATATGTACTCTATTCTCCTCCTAGATCATTGCTCCCAATTGAACTTCAGCAAAACAGCAGCAGCGCAACTCCGTTAAGTTCTCCGCATTATTCAAGCGTCTAATTGCAATACAACTAGGTACGACTTTTCGCCTCCTTAGAAACCTTCATTATAGTCGTGTTAGAAAGTTTTCAATTTCCACCTTAGGTTCTTTTCATTCTTCGTTGTTCTTGTATGCCTACTAGGTGCTAGGTTCTGGAAGTTCTTATGTATGTTTTGCACTTAGCTTATAACCCATCAGCTGCCTGTTGTATAGGCTCTAAATGGAAAGTCAAGATGAGATTTATAGAGAGCAAACAACAACAACATGGATTCGCTTTATTAAGCATTGGATTAAGTCTAAGCTCATTAAATTTTCCAACGCAGAAAGCTGTTAAGAAATAAAGCATGCTCCACCATCGCCAATCCCCGTGATCTTTTACGAGAGCTGGAGGTTTATGTTAAAATACACTCCCGTTTATTAGAGGACCATCTGATGCCGCTGTTGATGGGAATAAAAAAAAAAAAAAAATAATAATAACCAAACAACAAGCCCAGTGAGTCAAGCCAAGGGAAACATAATTCACCATTATCCTGTGAAGGAAGAAAATATAGAAACAAATCCCTTAAGCGTCTTTATTCTCTCGCTTCGCCGTTGCCATCACTTAACGTGACAGGTCTACATCATCGCTTTTCGCTCTCGCGCGAGCCGCAGCATCAGCATTGGCACAGGTGACTGAGTTAGTGAGCTGAGCTTGTGGGCTGTTTTGACACGAACGGCATATTTGCTTAATTTATGAATTAGCATCCATTTCGAGGGTATTATGTGAGCTTCTTGCCTATAACTCTCATTGCCACCCCTGAAGCACTGCGCAATATTATCCAACCGGCCCCACCCCTCCCACGCATATAAACAAAACAACTGTGAATATTCCGTCTCAGCAAGCCAAAAGAACACCTTTCTTCTGAAAGATGAGTGCTCTATTGTTTCAGCATTTATTTATCCATCGTGTTTCGTGTTTTCGGGAAGAAGTCACTCTTTCTTCGACTCCCCTGCTATCGCCTTTATGGAGTTGTATGGAGCCAAGTTGAAAGACGACGATGCTGATGGAGCAGGGATGCGGTTGATCCTGGGTAATGTAGACATTATAAGCGAATGTGTAATAAATATGCTTTTGTGAGGAGTACTCGCGCACCTGTTCTTCGGCTTTGTTGTTTCTGCTTCAAAAAATTTGCTGATGCTGACGCTCCTTTCTTCTTGTTCATGGAGGTTGATGACGAGTTGAATAATTCTATTGTCCTCACGAACCTTATAGTCAGTCTCCTTGAGCAACAAAAAACAAAAACAAGCAACAAGGGTTGAAGAAGACGTTTCGTCTTTTAATATGAGTGAAGCCACGGTGAAATATGTGCGAGTCGGTAATAAATGTTCCTTGTTTTGTTCCGAAAATTATGATTTGTATTCACGAATTTGCAGCACAACCGAAGCCAAAGAACCCCACCAGGCCCACTCCACCAACGCAATTGCAACGTCAACGTCAGTGGTTTCGGTATTCTCACGTGACAATGAAGGGGTTTCACGTAATTACGAACTTATAATTTCATGAGAATTTATCTGCGAAGGTTTACATGCATACATGGCGCACTACTTTGTTGTGGAATCCTTTTTTGAAGGATTTCAGCAAAAAGTTTCAACTCGGTTGTGGATATTGTAATGACGGAATTTTTTGGTAATTTCATTGTTGGAATATGCACTTGGATATAATATCAAGTCGTAACCAGAAAGTTTCGCTTCGCAAAAGGGAATTTTAATGCAAGGACATCTTTTGTTGTTAGCTAAAGGATTTGAGGGGAGAAAGTTTATTTTTGCTTTTGACATACATTGTGGTCGAGCTGCAGTAATACAAAGTTGTTTGAACAGGGGAAAAACTGTCGAATTTTATTTGGCAGGTACTTAGTTAGAGTAGGTACCTATATTTGTTTTTTTTTTTTTGTGAATGGGAAATGTGAAAAGTTTGGTAATTGAAATTAATTCAGTTTTAATTTTAGTTTCCTGAAGAGTAGCTCGGCGGGAAATGAAAAGAGGGAAGGAACTTGAAAATCATCTGTTATCCCTTATACAAAAACTGAGAGAAGTTCGGTTGTTTTGGGTTAGTAACAAAGTTTCACAATTTCATAGCGTCCTGCTTTAATGAAGATTACCTAATCAAATTGACAATTGCATTTCGAATACAAAACATGAACACGTTTCATTGCATTAATTTACTTTAATGATGGAGACAAAGAATCAAACTTACAGACGGGTGAGACCAGGAAGTGCTTAATATATTTAATTTTTTAGAAATCAGGCTTTTCGACAGACATTCTATTACACCAACAGAGTTCGAATGTTCTGCCCTGTTCCGGAGTTTAATAATTCGTCGCCCGGGAATTGGTTTGTTCCATTTGCCACTTTTGTCGTTTTCGAGTTAGGAATGGATTCTATGGGAATTTTGTATGCTCTTTCTAAATCTGTGATCAGATTTGTGCTACTTTTTTGCAATCCCGAGATATCCAACATCAATTTTGTTCCATATCCACCAAAATCAACATTTTCTAGAATTGTTTTGTGCCATAAACCATTTTTTGGCGTTTGGGACATTTTTTCCATATAAAATTTGTCAAGTTTTTTGTCAGAATTGTTTTGTTCCACGTGCATATTACGGTGACAAGGGATAGAAAAAATCCTAAGAATGTTGAGAATTGGTTTGTCCTACGTGCACTTGTGTTAAAGAAATGCTATGTTTATGGGACAATCATCGCAAACAAAATTTTAGTATTGGTTTGTGCCATATCCATTACAATTGTGTAGATATCCTGAGATTATTGTATGAAATCATTTAGTCCTGGCTTGGCTTGGCAACTACTTGACTCTTCAAGCGATGAAGATGGTAATGAATTCAATTTTGAACACTTTTTTCGAAGATGGTTAAGTTCAAATGACTCTGCCCTTGTTTTGCAAGATGGTCAATCAAAGTGAAAACATCATTGAAACCATAGATGCATACGGTGAAGAAGATTTCAAGTCGCACCTGCGGCTGAACCGCTTGACTATAAATCAATTAACAAGTACATTACTTCATTAAGAATTGCTGTACCTACTATTTTTATTTAACTGCGTTTTTTTTAGTTGAATAGTCGGAATTCATCTCAAATCCATAAACTTCGTTTTATGCTGGAAAACCTAGTATTGGCGCAAAAAATAGAGGTACTAATCTATGTATGGTACATAAGCATCACTATCACTTTAAGGCAATTGGGGAATCTATTCGGTGTATCAAAATCTTCAGCCTGGGGTGTTGTGGGTTGAGTAAGCAGCTGGCTTGTTTCCAAAGCAGATGTGTATATAAAGTGGCCACAAGGAGAACGTATCTCTGAAAACTGCCGTCAGTTCGAAGCAAAAAAGAAACTACGAGGTGTAATCGGTGCCATTGATTGCACGCATATTACGATTGCTGCACCAAAATTAAACAAAGAGTGCTATTACAATCGTAAGCAAAACTTTACCATTGTTTTGCAAGGGGGCGTCGATGCTGAAAAAAAATTCATTGACATTTGTGTTGGCGAGCCAGGATCTTTACACGATAGTCGTGTTTTGCGAAGATCGGCTTTGTATAGAAGAGCTCACTCTTACTTTGCCCAATTGTTGTCCAACAACACATATCTGTTGGGTGATTCAGCCTACCTTGCTTCAAAATAGTTCCACCTTACAAGAACTACGGCCAACTTACGGACCAACATCTAGCATTTAACAACCTGCATTCAGCTACAAGAATGGTAGTTGAAAATGCATTCGGCTTGTTAAAAGTACGATTTATACGCCTAAACTTTGTGATAGCGCAGTAGAACTGCTTTAATTTTTTTTTATTTTTTTTTTATTTTTAAAGAAAAATGTTTAAAAAAAGATATAATCGATTTTCTTTTAAAATTTTAGGTTTTAGCATCCAGCTACATGCATTCTTGCCTTTCACATTATGCATTGATGAGAATTGGTTTGTGCCATATCCATTTTTGTGTGTCCCACGTGTATGGAAAAACAAATAATTTTCAAAATGTATGAGGTGGGACACAAGCCAAAAAAGTAGACTTTTGTGCTGATAAAGGTATCTTGTTAACGGTAAGGCAAAACACTTTGAAAATTGGTAGGTGGAGTTTTAATAAGACTAACTTCCATTTAAAAAAATAAAAAAAAAATCCTATCGCACAGTTTCGGAGTACTAAGCACGCGAACCTTTAAATGCGTTTTTCTCGAAAAAGTGCCAATGGCGTATGGAACAAACCAATTCTCGGGCGACGAATTTACAATTGATCTCGAAGAATAGGGTGACCAAAGTAATCTCCTAACAAATGACGTCCTCGTGAGTCCTTAAGTACCGGGCCTGGAAGCAAACTGAAATTGAACTTCTGGAAGTTATTTGTTCTGTCGCTCTTGATCTTATTGGTTGATTGTTGTCGCAGAGCCGAAATGACTGGTCCGAAAGTATGTTGGAAAAAACAAGCGATTGCACTTAAGAATGCTTAATCATGGTCGAGCTCGAAAACTTGGGTAAACCTATAAATGAAAGAAAATCAAAGTTTGAGCTATTCGGCCCTATCGGGAATAAGATTTCCCATGGAAATATTTTGTTCGTTCGGAAAATTCGTATTGTGAAATGTTCGAAATTCCCCTAGAAATTTATTGCAATCATGAACACTTTTCTCATGAGAAATTTCTCGTGATTTCTTCTATAGTTTTTTCCCATTCATTTTGATGGAGAAATTGCCAGCTAAAGCTTTTCTGAAGTAGAAAGAAGATATTCACGGACTGAAAAAGAGAGTTTGGGAGTAGGATGAGTTTATTATTACCTTGTAGGAATAGAAATCGAACTAGGAACGGGCCCCAAATCCTTGGAAGCACTCTTCAACTATTACTTCAAAACCACCTGCAAGAATCGAAAGAGGGGTTCTTCGGCTTCAGCCCTTTAAATTTTAAATTGTCTGTCAACCTGGAAAATGTGACATAGCAGATTCAAGATTAAGCAATATTCAAGATGCGGACTCCTTCGACAGAAATTGTGAATACAACGTTTGTGAATTAATAGTGAATGTGATTCTCCGTGCTCTTACGATAAACGCGGTGGTAAAAGAAAACGCCAATGAGATTATGGAAGCTGTAGAAATATCAAGAAAGATAATGGTCGGCAGATTGTGAGCGTGAATTAAAGGACTATTATAATATTACCAAACAACAATAAACTGATAGATTCACGTGACCTCCTTACTGGCCTCACAAGCCAATGGTGATGATGAGAATGTGAATCGATAAATTTTAAAGCGACTACAAGTAGCCCACGGAAATATGGCGGATATGGAAATCAACTTCGAAGATACTACCTATTTATAAGATCATTCAACATTGAAATTACAGTACTTCGCTTCGCACATGAATGTGACGAACTAGAGACACATAGCAGCACTGGCGACTGAGACCATCGCATCGGCTGGGACATTAATACAACACATAACAGAAACCTACGTGGCTCAGAGGGGGAGACATAGATGTTACATTATCTCATGTTATCGCATAGGTGGCCTCAGATAAGCTGGCGATTTTTGTAGAAAAAGAATGCTGCCGAAGTTGGGGCTTGAACCCTTATAAGATCAATAAAGCACTATTCACATGAGCACGACCAACGAATTTCGAATGAATCAAGAAAAGTGATTTTGGATACGTTTGAAGCTGGATTATCTAGGTACAAATTCTCAATAAAACGATAAACGTATAGTTGATGCATAGTTTAACTTTTTATTCTCGAATATTAATAAATTTGAGAATAAAAATGTATTCGTCGCGAAAATAACTCTACTTAGTTGATAGAGTTTTATGCGCGTTCCACATCATTCACACTCCCGACACACACGATCAAAATTTTAAAGTTCGCGTGTTTTGGTTGTTCATTCGCGAAGAATTGAAAACTCTCATTTATGTATGAAAGAAATGTCAAAATCGACCAATTTTCGTTCATTCATTGGGCGTTTTTCTGTTCGTGCTCATGTGAATAGTGCTTTAGAGCTAAAAGCCCTTCCTAACAAGACATTAGTGAAGTAGGAACTATTTAAGACACTGAGGCAAGAGACTTGTACAATATTAACAAATCAAAAGAAAAAGAGAGAGGCGATAGAGTTCGTTGCTGTGAAGGAAACGGATGTGTCTATTGACAATAAGGTCGTACTCGTAATTAAACTCCGCAGAACAAGTAGACAACAACCTTCGATCCTTCTGATTTCATTTATTTGTATTTCTTCCTCATTTAGAGATCCTTTGCTATGCATTTCAATGATCCACAAAACTAAAATTATTAGAGATATACAGTTCCGTCACACGAAAATTGTTTCAAGCAAAATGAAATATTTCTGTCAAAACAGTTTGAAATTGAGTTCCGAAAATTATTTTACATTACATTACATTACATTTCACAGTACTTCGCACATAAATGTAACGAACTACAGACACATAGCAGCACTGGTGACTGAGACCATCGGCTGGGACAGAACAAGACATACAACAGAGAGAGACAGATAGACACATAGAAAGAAAGCACACATAACAGAAACCTACGTGGCTCAGAGGAGGAGACTTTAGATTTGTATTGTCTCATGTTATCGCACAGGTGGCCTCAGATAAGCTGGCGATTTTTTTGTAGAAAAAGAATGCTGCTGAAGCTGGGGTTTGAACCCGCAGCGTTCGGCTTAGCAATCCACTACTCTATCCTCTGAACCATGGCCACCTGCTGAAAATTATTTTGTTTTCATTCCAAAGGAAATTCACGATAACTCGAAATATTTCTTGGAAATTAAAATTTCCGTGAGAAATAAAAGTTCTTGGGAGATTCCCGATAGGACCAATTATATCTTTGTTGTGAAATCAGTTGTCGCACCTATTATTTAAGACTCGATATGCAAGAATATACAGACTGACGAATGGAATAGTCGATTCCACAGCTCACACCCACACCAGTCTCGTATTATCCTAAAGAGCAAAGTACAAAGGGACGCGCGGGCCAGTTGCTCTTGCTACGTGGTTTTTAAAGTATAAACCTTATGAACTCACACCGCACTTGCACTTATGTTGAAATAAAAATCGGTCCTTTGCAATTCCACTTACATAGCTAAATCGGTTTGCAAACTCAGGTCGCCAATTCGACTTGACAACTGTTTTCCAACAATAAAAACCACGCGATACAGCGGTTTCGGTCAAAATATAGTACGAGTCATTTTTAATATAGCGGCCCCTATGAGATGCTAGTCCACACGGCAGAGACTTTCAGATTTTTGTCTGTATAATCTTGAATTTCCTTATAAAATCGTTCCGACATAAGTCTGCACAGTGCACAGACTTGTTGCCAAACAAAATTCAAGTCGATGTGTGCCGATTTTGTGCTGTGTGAAATTCAAGAAAGTAAAAATTTTCATCTCGAAAATAAAAATCCTAAATCCAGTAAAAAAAAAAAAATACTACTGCGTCCGTAACTCATCGGTACTTGAAGGTATTTCAAAGGTCAAATAAAATTCAGTAGCAACGCGAAAGTCCAAGACCCCGCGCTGAAAGAATATTAATCAGTTTATTTCGCTGTCCGAATCTAGCAAACACACGTATCAGATTGATATAAAAGACTCGCGTCGTTGTCAACCAAAACAGACAACAAAGTCATTCAACTTGGAAAACAACAATCGAAAGCTTATATCAAACCAATATGTTCAAATTCGTAAGTTTTTTTTGTTTGGTTTTTTGTTTATCAAAAGAAGCAACTTTACATAATCAAATATTTTAATGAAATTGTTAGGCCGTTGTCATCTTCGCTGTGATCGCCTGCGCTGTTGCCAAGCCGGCACCAGGACTTCTTGCTGCAGCACCACTTGCCTACTCCGCTCCTGTTGTCGCTGGTCCAGGAGTTGTCACTGCCACCAGTAACCAAGTGATCGCCCGGAACTACAATGGAATTGCTACTGCACCAGTTTTCGCTGCTGCCCCAGTTGCCAAGTATATCGCCGCTCCATTTGCTGCTCCATTAGCTGCTGCTCCTCTTCCATTAGCAGCTAAATATGTTGCTTCTCCATTCGCTGCTCCATTGGCTTACTCCGCTCCTTTGGGATATGCTTCTGCCTATGGATACGCATCTCCCTTGAGCTACGCCTCAGCTCCTCTTTTGTTTTAAAAAGATAAGGCATTGGAAAATAAATGAAACTATTGACTGAACGAATTTTTGTTTGTTTTTCCAAAATTGTTTTAGTCTTGAATCGCAACTACGCCACTGTGCAAAGCAGTTGAGTAGCGAGTAATTCTTGGAATTGAGTTCGATGCTAAAAAAAAAAATTTTGATAAAATTCTCAGAATTGTTGTTGGATGTTGGAGTTGGTCCTGATCGAATTCCAAGAAAAAGAGCCCGTTGTTGTTTTTGAATGTTGAATTTGAATGTTTTTGTTACACATTGTGAGTTGTGACTTCAACTTCATGGATCATTCCATGGTTTGCTGGGATCTTGGATGTTGGACAATCTTTTTTTCACTTAATTTTCAAGTTTTGTTAAGTTTTAGTCTTCAGTTGACTTCTAACCTTCTAATTCTTGTCTTTAAAAAAAAGCAAAAAATAACCAATGCCCTTCCTTGAAATGATCAACGGAATCCCGTTCGAATTTTATCAAATAAATGGGACAAAATATTACAAGAACTTCAACCCCTGTCAACCTCATCAGCAGGAAATTCTTGAACAATGCGCAGGAGAGGTAATACCAATCGAATACACCCACAAATTTATAAACACATTCCTTTTTATTGCATAACAGATGTTCCTGAGTGGAATCTCTGAAAACGTTACCGCTGACCAGCTCGTAAATGTTGCTAGTCTCTTGGGCGAGATTTATATTTTGCGATTTAAAGTGAACTTTGCTGGATTGTGTCGAGGATTTGCCTATTTGCAATACATGAATCCATGTGTAATGGAATACGCCATAAGCTGGTGAGAAAAATGTAAAATATGTCAAAAAAGTTGAGTCTAAATTTTCTTCACAGTCTTCCCAAGTTATTGGCTGAAAATGGATTGGGATCGATCAGAGTGCAGCGTTCAAAAAACACATCCAATTTGGTGTTGAGATATGTTGAGGACATGAGTCCAGAAGAAGTTCGTTGCCAGCTAGCTCTGAGGTGCAATTATAGGGAGTGCAATTTAAGAGTTTTGAAGGACAGGAGAGTGGAATACCAACTGGTGTTTGGATCGAATGAAGATGCAGTCAAGGCTCGGCGGTTTTTGATCGGTCAAATTAATATTTTTGGAAGTTCGGCAACAATCAGTTGGGATAACTATCATGGAAACTATTAAAAGTGAATACCTACTGTGACAAGTTTTTATTTTGTGTTAATATGAACAATTGCCTTACTACATTATCTGATTGTACTTGTGCCTTTGAAAAATTTATTTAACTTTGAGTACGATATAATGTGATAAACAATAAAACGTACTACATACTAAGCAACCATGAACTGGAGCTAAAATGCATTTTAATTTATTTCTTTAGGCCAAGAGGACATACAAACCCCTGCAAAGTTCACAAAACGATATGAATGCTGTCTTTGAGCATTACGATTCCATTTCCATCTGCAACCCCATCCACTTGCACTATCTCTTCATACTCTATCTGATGACAACCCATCATAAGTGCACATACCAATCTGCATTTGCATTAACAAAAAAAAACCTTTCGTTCCAAACTACTTCACTTGAAACTTAATTTAAGGCAAAAACAAAAATAAAATAAAAAACCGTATTCATTCCATGTATCTTCATGAAAGCAAAATGAGGACACGTATCTCCCCCAATTGCAGTTCACAAACGTGTCCAACACAAAACAAGAAAACCCATATCGCACTGGTGGTACCTTTCGTACCTAAAAACAAAAACTAAGAAAAAAAACTCTATAGCCAAGCGCCAACACACTGCAGAAACGAAAACAACTTGAAGCGTCGAGCTCCGCTCCGACTTGTAGATATTTCGATTCAGATAGTTACGAATTTCCAAATGCATTTTAAATTGCAGCCATCCCATAAGCAGCGGCACCACCGTGACGATGGAATATGGAGAGAGAAGAAGAGCAACATGAAGGCGGAATGGCGGGCTGCTAGATGCGTGTGCCAAATTCACATTCAATGCTTGCTTGCTGCACCAGCACCACCGTAGACCAAAAAAATATGGGTCACCTGTGTTTTGCGGCAATTGGTGGGGTAGTGGTTAGATGGCGAACTACTGGCTTTAAGCGTCACGTCGTTCGTTGTTATACGACGCGACGCTGGGGGTACAATCAAGTGAATTGAATTTTATCTACCTCAGGCTGATGGCCACAAGCGCCAACTTAATGGAAAACAATTTAATCACTTAATGTGTGATTTCGCTACGTTGTTGAGGCGAGCGGTCGGGCGTGGACAGCTGTGCCGATGGTGGAGGCTAAAGGCACTTAAGTAGGCTTAACTGCAAACTCACTCAATGTCCCAACCAAAATAATACAATCGCGGGAATTCCCCATAATTCAAGATGCAAGAAGTACTCTTTGAAATGATTGCGTAGCAAAGCAGTGCCAGAAATAAGCAAATCAAGTCCACTCTGAAACCAAACAATATTTATCATTGCTTGACGTTTTTCAATGTCAATTGTGTCTACAGTAATTCGGATTCCATTGTGCGAGTGATGCATACGAAATTAATTTATTTGAAGATATTTCTTTTCTAGTTTTGGTTGAAAGTAAGAAACGAATTAGCCGTTGATATGAGGAGTTGTTGTGGGTGAATGAAGTGAAGGACAATTATTTCATTTCCGAGCGTTTTTTGTTTGTGTATGATATGAATATGGATCTGGGTCACCGTGGCGTCAACCAGTGTTTTCATATCAGTAATACTTCATAGGCAGGGCGAGTTGAATGATGTGATTGCTGATTTTTTAAATATGTACATACTCTTTTTGTACTGGTATTGCTTTCTAGTACTTAACAGCAAAAACAATGAAAATTTTGGACCGGGAACCGTACAAAAACTTGTTTTATTAAAAATCCGATTTTATTGAAAAAGTGTAGTCCTCTTGTTACATTTCTTACAGAGACTGAATGTGAATTTTAAAACAATCAATTTATGTAAAAGTATGCTATGCGTTATTATTATCCCAAAAGTAGGCTATAAACTATTTCTTGACAAAAGTATGCTTTAAAATATTTTCATCGTTTGAAAAGTGTGCTTTGAAATATCCTATGTCATTAATTGAAAGTAATCGTTACACTCTTAGTTTTAATATACATAACAACTAATTTTTTCTAAGTTGCATATATTTCACAAAATGAATCATATATGACTCACTGGACCTATGGATATGATATGAACAAACTAAAAACATCTACAAAGTGTAACGAATGGGATCAAGGCAACCAATTGTATAGCGTTTTTAAACCCATGAATCACAAATGATTCATGGAAAAAAATGTTTTAAGTCCATAATCATATAGCACACACCTTAAGAAGATATTTGGATTGTTTAGGCGTCTATCGTATTTACCTGATGCAAGCTGCAAATGTTTATCCTGTATTGTAGCTCATTAAATCAAAATAATGTGCATCTCTTTTTCTACTTTGAAGTAAAAGTAGTTACATGGCAGCAATGCCAATAGAAATACACATTCCGTGCATTGATTTAACTTCAAGAAAATCTAAGGTGGAATCGTGTAAGCTGATAGTTGATAGTTGACAATAAATTCTCTTTTATTTTCTTTCCTGAATTTGACTGTCAACTCAACTGTCAAAAATTAGCCTTCCCTGAAAACTCACGGAAAGAGCTCTGAATCAAAATTGATTCACTCACTGCAGGACGTAGGTACTTAATAGTCGATTTCAAGATCTGTATTTTTCATCAGTTTTTTAAATTCTAACAATTGGTTGTTCCAGGCTACAAATATGTAGAAGTAAAATTGGAATACTTTATTTGGTCCACAGGCATTTCAAGAATCTTTTCAGATCGTTGAATAAAAAATTTGGCATGTTTCTATGAATTATTCTTTAAAATTAACCACCCAAGACTTTCAAGCTATAACACTGCTTTGTTCTCCAAACACACAATAGAAATAATAATTCCGCTGACAATTAAAACCTCAACAACTTGAATTTCATTTCACGTTTCACACATTTCCATAAATAAACGCCCGCATATATGACTTCGCACAGTTCGCAGCCATACACCAAACGGATATCCTTTTCTCTCACCTGCGCAATTTTGAATAAAGTTAAACAATTAAAAAGGTGTACCCGCATCGTGAGCAATTATAATCTCAGACCGCGTGGCAATATTAAAATTTCCGCTAAAAACAAAACAAAAAAACCAAAGAAATAAAGATTGGAAAATGTCATCAACCCCGCACAGACTCCGAATATAGCGAGGGGGTAGTGTCGAGTGCAGATTCGTTCTAATTATACATACTTAAGCAAAGAACGGAAGTAATTCCAGAATGTTCCAAGCCGCTATGCTCCGTTTAGTCAACAAGGACTTCTATTTTTTGGATTCAGGGACGGGTTCGTCGGCGGCAGGAGCGTTTCAAGTTAGTAATCACACCACCTTTTATGCACTGAAAATTGCATAATTTCCCTGACTTCAAACTAGAACTTAGCACTTAGCTGCTTGGAACAGGCAGCAGCCCGAAGCTAACTCTGCAAATAGGTCCTCGTAATGTTCCTCGAAAATTACAAACAAAAAAAGGAAAAAGAAATTAACAAAGGTCCTTCTTCAGGAAGCCGACCGCATCGAAGCAAGTACAGACTAGGCCAAAGCACAAACAATGGTCTTTTGGGTTTGGCGGTGTTTTCTTTTCTCAGAGTTAATCCACAAACTCATGTCATCCGCAGGAGTAGGTATGGTCCTTATTATAATTTTTTTTTCACTGAAGTTCTGCAAAACGCCAAAAGCTAGAATGTCCGAAAAAGATATTTGAATGCTTGTTTGTTGTATTTCTTTTCTTTCGTTTAGAGTAAAAAGGAACTCATTTATTTGCCGTTTTATATCTTATGTTTACTTATGCAAATTTATAAGTCCTCGGCCAAAACTCCAATAAAAATAGTCGTTTGTTATTTCAAATCGCAGGATGCTGTACGTTGCTTCCCTATCCCAAGGCGAAGTAGTGTAGTTCTTTTTTGTTTTAGAGTAAAACTTTACAGTAATTATCTATTGTGGACGTTCAGAAAAGTGTAATTTAAAAATAAAACATGGCTGTGGGCAGGAAGAATGTTTTTGTTGATTACAATGCGAACGAAATGGAAATTTTTTCCAATGGAATGTTCTTTATTTTAATTTATTGTTTTGTTGCTTCAACGAAGGTACTATAGGAAAGAACTTTATATTTTGTTAGTTTTATACTGTCCAGGTTATTTTTTTAACTCACACAAACATATTTTTAGAAAAAAGCATTCAGTTAATAATAATAATTCCCACGCCTCTTTCCCCCCCAGATACCGCACGAGCTGGGGTCCATTTTCATCGAGTACGACTGCAATTACGATTACTAGTCGTATCGGCACTTAATTAGAAATTATTTGTTACAATAAAGTAAAAAAAAAGTGAAGCGATGCGTATATCATCGGGAAGATAAGCGATTGGGACTGCTTAATGCAAGCAGAAAAAACAAAATAAATTAAAATTTTACAAAAAGTAAAAGAAGAGAAAAGAAAAAATGCAAAAAATAAAAAAAAAAAATTTTTAAAGTCAAGAAAATTAAAAAAATCATAACAATAAAAAAAAAAGAGAAAAGTAAATAAGCGTGTATTAGGCACTTGTTAAGTTCGTGAAAAAAAAGAAAGAGTCAGTTCCTCTCTACTATACAACATATACATATCTATTAATTTCTTTAGCTGTCTAATGAAGCACAGTATAAGAGCTTCCTTTGTGTGATCTTGCTATGGTTGAAATCAAAAATAATAGAGTTTTCGTTCACCTTTCGTAACATTCTCGTTATTGGTTCGTTACTACCATAATCAGTTCTGTGATGAGCTTGATGAAATTGTGGAACTGATCTAAGAGAATGCGAGTTAACGTTAATACTCATTGCGTCAAGGAGGGTCGAAGATTCTGTAGCACCAGATAAAATTTGGTGTACGAAAATAATGTCGGCAACTTCACGACGTTTTTCTGGAGATTGTAAGTTTATAAGCCGCAACCGTTCTTGATACGGAGGTAAGTTGAAATTGTCAACCCACGAAAGTCCTCTTAAGGCGAAACGGAGGAATCTACGTTGTATTGCTTCAATTCTCTTTATATGGACATGGTGATAAGTAAGGGGACCATACTTGGCTGGCGTATTCCAGTATAGGCCTTTCAAACGTGGTATACAGAGATTTCGTAACATAAGGATCCGAAAATTCTTTAGACCAACGTTTGACAAAACCTAAAGCAGAATTAGCTCGGGCTACAATATTGTCATAGTGAGACCTAAAGTTAAGCTCGCTATCGCAAATAACACCTAGATCTCGGATTGTTGTTACTCTCTGAACAATACATTCGTTGATATAATAGTCACGTGTTGGTGGACGAAAACGTTTACGGGAATATGTGATTGCTTGGCATTTGGACACATTAAGCTCTAAATTGTTTTTTTGACACCAAACGTAGAAATTATTTAAATCGGTCTGCAAGGGTAAAGCATCATCGGGTGAAGAAATCATTCTAAAGATTTTCATGTCATCTGCATACATTGGAACATGGGAATTTTCAATCACACTTTCTACGTCATTAATAGTCAGAATAAAAATAATAGGGCCTAGATGACTACCTTGAGGGACCCCCGATTTAGCTGTAAATGGTTCTGATATTGAAGATCTAAATAAGACGCGGTATTTACGGTTCGATAGGTATGATTCAATCCATTCGATGAAACCAGGAGGGAATCCAAGAGCCTTTAGCTTGAAAGATATAATATTGTGGGAGATTTTATCAAACGCCTTGCTAAAGTCCGTAGCAACAACATCAACTTCTTTTATACTTTCTATTGAGTTTAATGCATAAGAAACAAATTCAGTTAAATTTGTGGTCGTTGATTTGCCTTTAAGGAACCCATGTTGTTTGGCCGAAAATAATGATTTACAATGAAAGTACATAGTGTCGAAAATGATACTTTCGAATAGTTTTGGAATGCAAGATAATTTGGCAATCGGCCTGTAGTTAGAAATATCAGATTTACAGCCTTTCTTGTGAATTGGTTTTATGAAAGAGTCTTTCCACATATATGGAAAAATTCTTTCAGAAAGAGATTTTTGAAAAAGAGTAGTAAGGGGTAGAGCCAAATTAGCTACACACTTCTTTAATACAATCGCAGGTAAACCATCAAATCATCTTTTAGTGTATTTATTTTGTTAACCACATCGTCAACAGTGATGTTGATTGAAAACAATGATGTTTGGTTACAATCGTTCAAATAAGTGAAATATTCAGCATCAGGTAAAAAATTACTGTCAGAGAGAGCAAGACTGAAGAAGTTAGCAAATAAATTAGTTATAATCTTTGAGTCATTAGAAGAGTGATCTAAATAATTGAGGGTATTGGGATATCCATCCGACTTTTTTTTACGTTAATGAATTGCCAAAAGCGTTTGGTATCTGAGATTATATCAAACTGCATTTGATTAATATATGTATCATAGAGGAGTTTTGAGAGAGCAGAAAACTCGTTGTACACTACTAAATAGGAGGAATAGTCTGTATCTGTTCTTGATTTAAGATATTTTCTCCATAGACTATTTCGGGAGTTACGGAGTGTACGAAGTTGTCTTGAATACCATGGAGGTGACGGTGAGGTATTTTTTTGTGGTGCATAGGGAACGCATAGAAAAAAGCATTCAAAAATTATTGAGTAGAAGATAGTGGTTAAACTATCGATGCTATTGCTTACAGATTGGTTTAAAATTAAATCAAAATTAATGTTACTAAGAAGCTCGTTAAGTTGGTCGAAGTTTGCTTTTCGGAAATTAAATCGATATGGGTTCTCAGATTCTACTTCGGGATGATTGTCTTCGTAGGCATAAGTTAAAGACAATGGCGAATGAAAAATGTCAATGGTGGAAAGAGTAAGGCTACTTTCCTCTACGATACAGTTAGTTGCTTCATTGGAAAAAATAAGATCGAGTTGTCTGCTCAAGTTATTTTTGACATCACTAATCTGATGCAAGCCGCAATCAGACAGATTGTCAGTAAATAACATTTCTTTTTCGGTTGTTGCGTTGCTTGCAACAAAATGAGAGTCATCCTCGGATCGCAACCATGACAGATTGGGGAGATTGAAATCCCCAACGAGCAATAAACCATCATTAACCTCCATAGCGTCACCCAGATTGTCAACTGTTTTTATAAGATTTTGATAAGTTTCAATTGGACTGCAAGGTCGTATGTAACAGCATAAAATATAGATATATTTTCGCTGGGTAGTAATTTTCACGCAGACCAATTCAACTTCTTCGGTGTTAGGGATTTCAAAAAGTGAACTATCATACTTAGAATGCACTGCTATAAGAACACCTCTTCCAGGCATAGGCAACAAAAGACCGTCTTTTCGGTAAACATTGAAATCCGAGGTAAAAAATTCATTATTATTAAAATTATTTGTTAAATTAGTTTCGCTAAGTGCAAAAACATCAAAAGGAAGTTCTTGTGATTTTAAAAAAACTTCAGGCGCTTTTGAACGAAGTCTCCTTACATTTTGATAATAAAGGGACAAACACTTTAGTTTTTTGAAGCCTCATTTACATTATTGTTAATAACTTAAACTTTAATGTTAACAATAAGGCTTGCATTGGTCACAAACGGTGAGTCTTACACTAATGCAACGTTTTTCGGGTCTAGCCAACTGAAAAAGTAAAACCTAACTATGCCAATGTCAAGATCATACCTAAAAGATTTCATAATTTTAAAGTTCGATGTACACCACCCACTCGTCATTAAACATAACCAAAGTTTCTTAACGATCCGGCGGGCGGTGTACGTGCTCCATAGGAAGTGCACGTTTTGAATATAAAATCAGCTACCGTAGAGATTATCGCTTACCTACTACTGGTGAAGAAAAAATCAGTTAAACAGAATTGAAGGCCTATAAATTGAATCGAATTGGAACAACGGAATCATAACACACTCATCCTTCTCTTGGAGCACTTCAGTCCCAAACAAAAAACTAATCTTTTCAAGATGTTCAAAAACGTAAGTTATTTTGTTTCTACTGTCAAAAAATGCATTGTTTTTGACATCGCCAATTTTTTGTCCTTAAAGGCCGTTGTCATCTTCGCTGTGATCGCCTGCGCTGTTGCCAAGCCAGCACCAGGACTTCTTGCTGCAGCACCACTTGCCTACTCAGCTCCTGTTATCGCTGGTCCAGGAGTTGTAACTGCCACCAGTAACCAAGTGATTGCAAGGAACTACAATGGAATTGCTACTGCACCAGTTTTCGCTGCTGCCCCAGTTGCCAAGTATGTTGCCGCTCCAGTTGCTGCTCCATTAGCTGCTGCTCCTCTTCCATTTGCTGCAGCTCCATTGGCAGCTAAATATGTTGCTTCTCCATTCGCTGCTCCAGGTCCATTGGCTTACTCAGCTCCTTTGGGATATGCTTCCGCCTACGGATACGCGTCTCCCTTCGGCTATGCTTCAGCTCCTCTTCTGTTGTAAGAAGCCAAAGATTATAACGAAAATAAATGAATGTGATTGACTCGAAACAAAGCCCTTTTATTTTTATTTGAATGAGTTCATTTATATTTAAACTCTTTTGAAAGACCTGCTTGAGATTTGTAAATTCTTACAAGGTCTTCAAAAGCTAACTATCCATATAAACAAGTTGTTTAAAATTTAATTCATGCAAAGAAGACGTTAACTCTTTCTTATGTCGAAAAATTAACCAAAAGTCCTTGCCATATAATGAAACCTACACCAATTAAAACAAACAAATTAAAAATTTTTTAAAAGTAGATACACGCGCACGATATACAAAAACAAAGTAGTGCAATGTTGAGGAAGGATTATTGGTAGCAAAAACTCTCAATATCTCTCTCTATCTCACCCGCTCGTTTCTTCTTTCTCTGTTGATTTGATTTATTGTTTACGTTTAAAGAACTGACCTACATTTCATAATAATAATTAGCGTTCGTATTCAATAACGTAAGCCAAGCATAGTTTTTCCATTGAAACAGGAGCAGCTATACGGACTTGTTCAAAGAAAAAACAAAACTTTTCGATTCTATGGAAACTGCATTGAAACTTTTTCCAACAGTGTTGTTATACTTTGGGAGATTCTTGGCATAAACCTGCGGACGTAGGCAGTTTCATTAGACGGATTGACGGATTGAAACAGGACGTATGATGACGAATTATGCGATCCAGAAAAGATACTTAATCCTCGGATATACTAAAAGCTGAAAATAACGATTAAAGAGTACCGAATGTGGATATTCGTTATGAAAATTAGACAAATTGTTGGCTGGTTCGTCCCTTCGGTTAATGTGGATATATCTGACAGAGGGTGAGGAGTGAACCTCGTCTGCCACCTGGACAAAGCTTCGAAAAGTCAAGAAAAAGCATAGTAAAATTAACTCTGCATAATATCACAGAAAGTATAACATAAGATACAAAAGTGATACCCTCACCCAGGCTGTTGGGTACCGCTGGTAGTGAGGTTTAGCCATCTCACTAGTGGAATGGACCTTCGCGGGGGTTGTGGTTGTCTGAGGTTGGTCTCAGCTGCTATTGGTGTTAACGGCTCTTCTTTCGGCGGCTGAAAGTTGAGTGCAGTTTCCGGATAGGATTACGGCTTTTCTTTCGGTGACTGGAAGTTTAGTGTGGTTATCTGCAGATATTACATGAGTTGTAGTCTAGAATCAAACCAAGATGGATAAGCCCTGGTACTAATTCAATTTGGTACTGATGTGAATCTAAATGTAGGGTAAGCATGCTTCTTTCTTTTTAGATAGATGAGGTGTGCATTTTGTATTCTTGAAGATCATCAGGAAGAGGTTTAGTGTCCTCTCAAATATAACACAGTGACTTAGTCGACTTCGGTCGGAATTTGTCGCGCGGACCGACAGAGTGGATATTGTCCACCGTGGTATAAGCCTTAATTGTTGGCATATGTGCCCACGTTAAATCCTTTTCCAGTCTTTACGAAAACCAATTGAAAGGGATAGAGACAGATCCGTATATAAAATTTTAGAAAACCACTGTTTATAATTCTCATAACAATTTGTCATGATGATGGAAAGACTTGAAAAATTGTAATTGATTTCAATTTTTAGTTCTACGTAGTCTTCAACATGAGGAAATCGGATTTTTTTGATTAATAAAACAAAATCAAAGAATTAAAAATATCAGTCTTGATCTTGATGATTGTCTTGCAAATTATTAAAGCGATGAATACAGCTACCATTTTCGTGTCTTCAGGAATAGAGTTTAACACTTCATTCATCCCTGCAAAGACACCTGTTGATCATTTTCTATATCCTTAAACACTTTTGCTTTCTGCAGCAAATATAACAATTCTGTTTAAGACGTAAGAAGCTCCATGCCCGAGCCTTTGCGAACAGCAAAGTTGTATTTTTAAAAGAATTCAGGTTCGTGAGCTTTAATAGTAGTTCGACACAAAAAACTAGGTTGCCTCAAGTTGCCGATTATTTTTATATCTTCATTCATTTATTTTGTATAAATATAGGTGAGCAAGGAAGCTCTTCAGTTGCAAGCAACCTTCGTGTAACAGTATAAGTTCAACATATGCTTGAAATTCAGTCAAAACCAAAAGAGTGGCAGGGGTATTTATAGTTCTTTTTAAGGCACAACGTGAGCTTTATTAGCCCAAGTCGGATAACCAGGACAGAAAAGCAAACGAAAATCGAATTAGTTCTTACGTGACATTTGTTCCGAGAAGTAGAATAAAACTTATTTTTTTTTTTTGTTTAATAAATTGCAACCGAAGTGTGTTCATAATGGTGCACAACACCGAAACCGAGAACAATGAGGACTCTGAAAATTGTAACCCAAACAAAATGATTCCTAACAACGACGGCGACGATAACAAGGACAACAATAAAGTCCAGTTGAAAAACGTTGACCAACAGTCAAAAGACTCCAACTCCACAATATCGGCTTATTGCCACCGAAGAACTTGGATAACTGTGGAACGAATGAATTGTCTAAGAAAGATGGCACAAGAAGCTGTCCACTCCAACAAGACTTTCACCATTAGGGGGTGTTTCAATTCAGTGCGCAACGCCCTCACCTCCCGCGGCTGGGTCGAGAAGTTGGATGTGCACCGGAAACACACACCATCGGGAACTTGTCAAGTGACCTACGAGGACATAGCCCAGAATTTGCCCAAACGTAAAAGCACTGAGTCCCGCCGTCAATATATTCTCAAGTGTGAACGAAGTATTCTCTCGAGATTCCTTGAGCACGTCCCCATTGACTTCCTTTGGACGGCACGCAAAGAAAAATGTGACTACATCGACCTTGTCAAAAATCCTCTGATGATGATAAATAAAATCCAGCGAGTTCCATTCACCTCGAAAGAAGGTCTCTGCAGCAATCTCAAAGATTTCCATTGGTTCTACGAAGAGGGCATATCAGAGCTCTTCTTCCCACGCTGCTACAATGCCTGGAGCCCTGAAGAACTTGCTGAATTCATAGAAAATTTCAAAATCACCGCCAGTATCTCATTTGTCAAATGGATGGTCGATACATTCATTGAAAACGGTTACGATGCAGTGTTCTCATCGACGGGCAAGGTTCCATTCAGTGCGATTGAATTTGCATTCAAACGATGCAATGAGTTTGTGGATGCCTGCAATCACAACGACATTGACTTGGAAGAGCCGCCACAAGTTTGGGAGCACGATTGGGATGCCTTTCTGAGTCAACAGCATCTGTTGGCCAACCAGAACGGTCGTATCCTTGCCGATCCGCAGAGACTAGTTGAAAATCTCATCAAAACCGGAAGTTATATTTTGGAAAATGTGAAGAAGAATTGGCCACAATATTGTTTGGATGGATATCAAAATATTTGGATTATCAAGCCGGCGAACAAGTGCCGCGGCAGGGGTATTCAGTTAATGGATAATTTGAAAAAAATCATGGGCGTTATTAATCCATCGATGGCCGCGAAGAGCAGATTCGTAATACAAAAATATATTGGTGAGTTTGTTTGTTTATTTACTTTTTGAGGTGGTGTGCTCTGCATGCGAAATAACCGCTTCTTTATAAATATTTGCACAGTTCGGTGAAGGAGTTACGTTTGTTCGTATGTGTGGGAATGTAATTAACAGCAATAATTTTTGGTGGAAGGGGCTGAGCTCGTGTGATATTCTGATTTGGGTGAGAGAAGAAGGACCACAAAATTCTATTATTAAATCTTAAGTTGCGTTAACCATAACCATATGACCTCTGCCTCTCTTTCTCATTCTTCTCCGCGTCATCGTGACTATAATTTATGGCTGGCAGAAAGGTAATTTGTTATCTTTCCGGTTTACCCATATGCGTGTGTCCTTGATAATGTCTGGTGCGGGGTGCAATGGGTGGGTTATAATTACTCATGAGTTAAGAATGTTGTTTTTTGTTTTGCCTTTGTGCAAGGCTATTTTGCAAATATTTATGTGCGTATTATGGAGTTTTGTTTTTGTTTTAGATCGAAAATGCGTCAGTTGCTCATACTCTCCTCGAATCTCAAAAAATACCAATTGGGTATTTTTAGAAGCGATAAACATGTTGTTCGGTTTTTGGTGGGTTTGGGTAGTGAAATTCTTGAAGGAATGCGGAACAAGGATTCTGTTAGTTTTGAATGTCAAAATTGAACTAAAGAGATCGCGATTTGCAATTTTTTTTTTCTGCCAGCCCTAAGCCAAATTTAAGGAGACTCGAAACCATGAGAATCATGGAGAACGAAGGAAATTAATTGTTCGTTGAATTCTGCTTAAATTAATGATTGCTTCCTTGATATTAGGATAAAACCTAAGTATTTTCTTCAAAACAGGACGAAAATTGTATAAGGAAAAATAGTGTTGCGAAACTTTTTCTCTCCATAATATGCAAAATGAAAGAAATATGCTTGCATCTTGTGTGTTTCCGCTCCACCACTCATTGTTCTTTTTGTTTTTTATTCTACAGAACGACCTTTAATCATCCACAATACGAAATTCGACATTCGTCAATGGTTTCTCATCACAAACGTCCAGCCTTTGGTCCTATGGATGTACAAAGAGAGTTACGTTCGATTTAGCTCGCAAGAATACAGCCTCAGCAACCATCATGAATCCGTCCATCTTACAAATCATGCAATCCAAAAGAAGTACACCAACGGCAAACGAGACAAACGCCTGCCAACCGAAAACATGTGGGACTGCTATTCTTTCCAGGCTTATCTTCGTCAAATCGGCAAGCACGAGATGTGGGCTGAAAGAATCTACCCTGGAATGAAGAAGGCCATAATTGGAACAACACTAGCTTCACAGGATAATATCGAAAGAAGACACAATACCTTTGAAGTTTTCGGAGCGGATTTTATGGTTTGTGAGAATTTCTATCCATGGCTTATTGAAGTGAATTCAAGTCCGGACTTTGGAGCAACAACCAGTGTTACGGCTAGAATGTGTCCACAATGCTTGGAGGATGTTGTAAGGGGTAAGAATATTGTTGGCATATTTTGTTCGATTTTCTTTCAGATTCTTTTCCAGTTGTAATTGATCGAAAGAACATGCCCAAAGCCGATACCGGCAACTTTGAGATGATCTATCGTCAAATCATACCTCCATCACCGGCGTACATGGGTCTCAATCTCGCGATAAAGGGCAAACAACTGGTCCCCAAAACTGCTTTCCAGCAACAAAGAATCCGAAGAGAACGCGCAGCTACCACAATACAATACCGTCGAATTCTTCAATCAACCCCTCAAGTCAATCCACTCAGTGTTCCGGTGGCAAATCTCAAGGAAATGCCAACATTCAATGCAACCGACAATCTGGAAAGGGTGCTTCAAACTCGAGCATCGAAACGAATCGAAGCTATTCTCGGAATTAGTCCAAGAGATAAGGAAAAACTCTCCATTCTCAAGGATCATCTGTTGCTAGGTACGAAAAGCACTAGCCCGCCAAAAAATCACACTCAAAACAACATCGAAGCTTATAGACTTTCTCTCAAGTCCGGTCCAACTGTTGTAGCTCCGTTGACACCTAAAAATCGACCTACCATGAATGTTCGTAGGAATATCTGTGATCCAAAGCCAATTGAAACGGAAGTCTTCGACCCCAAAAGTTGTTACAGCCTCATAAATTCACCAAAGATCAATACCGTAAGTAAAAGCAACCATCGCAAATCTGACATTGTTAATTTATTATGCAAGTCAGAGGCGCAAGCAAGCAGATCACGCAAAGGATCAGCATCAAAAAGTTCTCGAAAACATCGATTTTTAAGCACGCAAAGTGTTGCAGCCAAGAAGCAACAAGTTGCTGCGAGGAATGTTAAGTGTAAAAAGAGGAAAACATCATTGGAGTTACCATCTACGGATGTCAAATCGTTTCATGCTGTTGGGAAGGGCTTACTGGCATGGAAATCGAGGCAAAGCACACTGACTCGGAGTGCTCCATTGATAATTTTGAAGAAGGACGATAAGCTTCTCAAGCGATTACCTGGTCAAAACTACCCAAAAACAAGATGAAAGTTGTTTTTGGAGTGACCATCTCTAGGCTTTCAAATCTGCGATTTTAATTATTAAGTTTTACTTGTTACATTTTAAGGTAAATTCTGTTGAAACTCAAATAAAGATAATTTATTTCACTGTTAACATTTTGGGAATTAAAACTGACACGCCCACTCTCAGCTTGAGTAAAGAAGTACTACATTTTGTTGTTTCCAAACCAAAACCATGATTGGTAGATCTCCTTGCTTAAGTCAGTTTATATTTACCTCTGCAAAACCATATCAATTAGACCAAAGTCACGTACAAGATTTGAGGTTAAAGCAGACACCGGAGTGATGCCACCGTTGGCAATTATTCACTGGGTTAAGTTTCCTAATGACAATAATATGACTCATAAAAGCGAAATACTACCGTTCATTGCCTGCATGCAAATCAGCTTCAAATGGTAATTTCTTGTTGGTAATATTTTGTGGGTGAACTCACAACATGGATGCAAATTCCATACAAAATTTCTTACTCGGTATAAAAGCAAACGTAATTCCAAGTAAGTCACGCATAATCCAAAAAGTCTTTTCTTGAGATAGCAGCAAGTCCAAAAGCAAAAAAATTCACTCAACATGTTCAAATTTGTAAGTTACCAAATGGATTTTCAAAAATTGTGTATTCAATGAATTGATCCAATTCGCAGGCCGTTTCCATCCTAGCTGTGATTGCTTGTGTTGCTGCCAAACCAGGACATCTGGCGCCAACACTTGCCTATTCATCTCCTTTGATTGCTGCAGCTCCAGGTGTTGTTACTGCAACAAGCAGTCAGGTTATTGCAAGGAATTACAATGGAATTGCTTCCGCTCCTCTATTAGCTGCTGCTCCGGTTGTGGCTTCTCCATTTGCGGCGAGATATTTGGCTTCACCTTATGCTGCCGCACCTTTCGCTGCTAATTACCTTGCATCACCATACACCGCTCCTTTGGCATACTCGGCTCCATTGACTGCTGCTCCGTTGGGTTATGCGTCCGCTTATGGTTATGCTTCTCCTCTCAGGTATGCCGCTGCAGGACCAGTTTTGTTGTAAGACTAATTTTTAAATAAAAAAATAAACCAAAAAGAATTAAATCGTCCTTATTGTCGTGGCAGGAGTCAGTAATCCAAAAACAGAATTGCTTAATTTTTAAGGTGACATTTGAAGAGCTTTGCTTCCCTGATAATGGAAAATTGGTTAGCAAGAGAGATTTGAATACGGGGGAAAAATATGAAAGCAAAAACCACGCAAATCAGTTTAGTTTTGCAGCTTTCAGACACTAAATTATTTGTTTTAAAAGTCCCCAATAAAATGTTCCAAAATGATACACAAATCCGTTAGGTCCACAAACAGGGCTCTAAAACCTCATTTTGAGTTCGGAGTTGGTTTTTTCAAATTTCAATTACGAGCAATAATCCTATTTTCAAACGTCGCGTGCGACCGTCGGTCGTTCTCATCAGTTTCATTTTCCAAAGCCACTAAGAGACTCACATCCGGGCAATGTCCTAAAAGAGTTCCCCTCTGTATACAGTCCACAGTGCACTACCATTATCAAAGCCTAATCCTCGATTATTCAATTTATAGATTAATCAAATTTTCAACACTAATTTTATGACTGTTAATTTACGGTCTAGCACGCAACAATAATCTACTTTGTTTCCCCCAAAAACGTCCCCACTGGCTGGCTCGGCCAGCAAACACAAAACAACATCCACACAAAGTGTGTCTCGTTCAAAATGGAAATGCAAAAAGCATTATTCGGCATTAGGAATTCATGTCGCGCCGAAACGCCCCAAAGGTAGAGAACAAACGTCCCCGGCCCCAAACGCTAAAATCGCTTTGTCGATGGATATCCATGATGATTATTATCGATTTTAGATGCCTGCCTTGCATTAGATCACTGGGTGTGCAACACGTGGAAGCACATAGCGATTTTGGAGCAATGAACTCTCTAGTGTACTAGTATTGGTGTTTAATGCATTTCCTGTCGTTTCGTTCTTCAGGATAACGTAGGTACAACAAAGATGCACCCTTAGCCATATACGGACATACGCCCAGTGGTCTGCCTGCAATATTCAACCATCAACCAACTCAAAGCAAGAGATAGGATAGATAGGAAAAGAGCATGAAATGTGTACCCCCAGTACTAGACTACTCAAAAAGCGCACATGTCAGCTTTGTAGTACTACGAGAACGAGGAAAGCCAGAATTTGTTGGTGTTGGTCAGCATCAGCATCGACTGACTCGACTGTGGCATGGGCGCGCGAGTCCATTGATCATTTTTGGTCGCCTGATACCATGCCAAGTCCAAACGCCCGCACCCAAATGTTGTGAACCCTTAGCATGTCCGAAAATTCAATTCATTTCTCGCAACACGGACCGGCATCGGCATCGTCATCGTGATACAAACAAACGACGACTCAACGACAGTCGAACGTGTGTACAATTTCGTCGAAACCATAAGACCCCTCCTTTAAATGCGACATCCATTGTGTACGATGTACAAATGAAGCGCAAGTGGTGGTGTTTATCGATCGAAAAGAAACCCAAAAGAGGATTTGAGGATGAGAGGACATTTAATCGCACCATTGACGAAAAAGAACAGCAGTGATGGAATTTTTGACTATGGTCATCGACATCCTCGTTTCCACGCGTCCTTCCGGTCCGTTGAAAGCCTTGCGTTGGTCGTTGCGAGTGCGAAACCACGTGAAAAGCAAGGACTACCATTCACACACACCTGCAATTATTCCAATGAATGGAAAATGCACTGGTATTGGTTTGAAAATGAATTTCGACTTCCATGACAGTTGGGGAGTAGTGCGCATGACACTCCACAGTCCTGAGTCTCGACAGGAAAAATATCACAAAATATTGACGGATGTTGTGTGCTGTCAAGAGTACTGGGTGCATTTCTGCGAACGATGTTTTTCATTGACAAGATTTTTATAAGTGCTGTTATACTGTTGAAGATTTTTGAGTTTGTCCGCACCGTACTCAGGGATTTTGAAGGAATCATTGGAGCTGTGTATTTAATATCATAGGATGTCAGCTGCAGAAGTGTTGCAGAAGTTTGGAATATTAGATTCTTGAGTGCTCAAGTTTTATTGAGTGGAAATGACATTCCACTCAGTTAAGTTCACAGAATGCAATACAAGGGTCTAACGTACTTGTTGTTAAGGTATCAGATTACAACTTTTGAAACCCGTGGGTTTTCTAAAGAAGAAGAATTGATATAACAAATCTTTATTGCAGCTAAGATTAGAAGAATTAACAATTGTTAGCAATAACTATCACAGAGTCTATCAGGTCCTTGATGTGTCTACAAAACGACTGGTGCAGCTGCAGCGGCATAACGAAGGCCAGCCGAATAAGCCAGAGGAGCTGGGGCATATGCTGAAGCGTATGGGGAATAAGCCAAAGGCGATGCACCAGCAGCAAGCAGAGGAGCAGCAGCGGCAGCGTATGGTGAAGCTACGTATCTAGCGGCCAATGGAGCAGCAGCCAGAGGGGCAGCAAATGGTGCAGCAGCCAAAGGAGCAGCGGCATATGGCGAGGCAATGTATCTAGCTGCGAATGGTGATGCAAAGGGTGCTGCGAAGGGAGCTGCAATGGGAGCAGCAACGGGTGCTGGAGCAGCGATTAATGGAGCCGATGCAATGCCATTGAACTGTCTTGCCACCACTTGATTGCTAGTGGCAGTCACAACACCTGGTCCGGCAATCAAGGGGGATGAGTAAGCTAGTGGAGCCACTACACCTGGCTTGGCAGCAGCGCAGGCAATCACAGCAAAAATGGCAATTGTCTGCAATTAACAAAAACAAAAATGATATATCCTTTGGTCGAAAATCCATATATTCAATTCTAACTTACGAATTTGAACATGTTGAATAGTTTGTTGTTTGGTATTCTGGGAAATGCTGATTGAACTATGAGATAACTCCAACTGATGACACTTAACCATTCGACAGACCTTTTTATATTCAAAACTTAATGTTCAGCAGTGAGTGTGCAACTTCTTCAGTTTGTGCCATTGACACGCGTGTTTGCTTAATACAATGTCCATTTGTCCAACTTGTATAGAAGCTCGCTCATTTTTGTAAGGCACACTCGACTCGAACGCCATGCTATTTGGCATTAGTATTCAAAGCAGATGCCATACGAGCAGATATTTGGATGTACTTTAGTGGAGAATAGTGGGCTACTGGAAGAATGTATTTCTTTTCGTTTCTTTTGTTTTTTAATACACACGCACTTGGCTCAATTTTAACGGACCATTGGATGACCTTAGAGTCAATTGAATAATCGCTTTATGGAATGCAAAAGACAATGACACATGTCTGAAAAAGGAGCATTTCCATTTTTTGTTTGCGAAAATGGAATAGTCGAACAAATGAGTTGACCTTTAGTTATTTTTTCTTGGACACGTCGAAAGGAAATTTATTTAGCTGCATACATTTGCGATAGTAAATTGTGCTTTCGATCGTGTTCATTTACTGAAATTGAATTTTCTGGTAAAAAAATTTGATATTATTTTTCAATGTCAGTAAAAAAATATTTTGTTAGCATAGGTAGGCAGTTTTGACAGAATTGTTTTTGGATTCTATCGATATATTGGTTTATTCTGTAGACGCGGACACAAAAATACATATAGATGGACGGAATTACCAGTTTTCTCGGTCATCGCATTTGTTTTCAATTCTACTTGGTCCTTGTTCAGTATGTTCGGTCTTCCTTGGCGTCTCGAACTGGAGGCTGCGATGAGAACAATTTCTTGGATGGAGCGTTGTCGTCCATTCGCTCAATGTGGCCGAGCCAATGTAGTCGTCTTTTCCTTGCTTTCTGGGCCACAGCCACATCTTGGTACAGCTCGTATAGTACGGGGTTGAACCTTCTTCTCCATTCGTCGCATACGGGGCCGAAAATCGGTCGAAGATTTTTTCTTTCGAAAGTTCCCAGTATCAATATTCCCCTTTTTTACTTTTCAAAGTAAGTAAGTAAAATCAAAGTTTTGTATGTATGAGAACGTTTGAACCCAGTTGTTTGGTGGGTTTTGACTTGAAATTCGTTGGTCTTTTCCAGGACTTGACTCAGTGTGAATATTTGGTCTATCGTTGTTCCGCCTGACCTAAAGCCACACTGGTGCGTGCTTATTATTGTGTGGCAGAATGGTTTAAGGCGCTCACACAGTACGTTGGATAGGATTTTGTATGCAACATTAATCAGGGATATGATACATGACATAGGATAGCCTTTTTTGTAGATGGGGCATATGGAGATTATCTACCAGTCAGTTGGCATGCGGTTCATCAAAACCCTCCTCCATATTTAAAGAGTTCCGCAGATATGCCATCCGTCTCGGCGGACTTGTAATTTTTAGCTTTTGGATGTCTCTTTCTACCACTTCTTTGCTAGATCTGGGACTGGGAGTCAATGAACACCAGTCCCAGACCAGTCTCTTTCGCCATTGGCTCTCTCTGCATTATGCGCATTCAGCAGTTGTTGGAAGTGCTGCTCGAAAGCAGTTTGTCCTCGGAAAAAGCGCACGTTTAAGATGTTGAATGCGTGCCTTGCGCCGATCAGCACATGGTCGATTTGATTGGCGGTACGACCATCCGCAGATCGCCAGGTTGTTGTGTAGATCTTTCGTCTTGGAAACCAAGTGCTAACTATCACCGTATTACGAGCTGCAGCAAAGTCGATTAGTCGGAAGCCGTTATCTGTTGTAACTTCGTTGAGGCTGTGCTTTCCATCTAATCCGCCAAACATGTCTTCCTTCCCAATTTTTGCATTAAAGTCTCCGTAATACCAAAAATAGATGATACAACACTGAAAATCTCCGACCGAGCTAGATACCTCAGAATTATATTAGATAAAAAGCTAAATTGGGGTCCAAATATCCAAGAAAGATATAAGAAAGCCACAATCGCACTCTACTCATGTAACAAGATTCTGGGTAGAAATTGGGGACCAAACCCCAAAATAGTCATGTGGATGTACACTGCCATTGGCAGACCGATTCTAACTTATGGCAGCTTGGTTTGGTGGAAAGTGCTGGAGAAATCCACGAATCTAAAAACACTTACCAAAGTACAGAGAATGGCTTGTATCTGTACTAGTGGTGTGATGAGGACTACCCCAACTGCGGGTTTTGAAACGGTCCTCAATCTCCCCCCAATAGATCTATTCGTCCAAGAATCAGCAGCTAACAGCGCCCTCAGACTCAGCCAAACTAACATCTGGAAAACTAGCCAGAGTGGCCACGCAGCTATTCTTACGAAATACGTAGACAACAATATCTGCACAGATTATGTGACCCCTTATTTAGATTTCAACAAATCTTTTAGTACTAGGTTCCCCAATAGACTAGATTGGGAAAATAGTGTGCCCTACACTAACGACTCAACCATTACCATCTACACCGATGGCTCTAAAATGGATACTAGAGTAGGTGCAGGCTTTTACTCTGAAAGCCTCAACCTTGCCAAATCATTCAGGCTCCCCGACCATAGCAGCGTCTTCCAAGCTGAGATCTTGGCAGTGAAAAACGCTGCTAAACATATATCCATGATGGCGATATCACACGCGGGCATCACTTTTTTCATTGATAGCCAAGCAGCAATAAAAGCTATCTCTGCCACCCAAATCAAGTCGAAGCTTGTCTCTTGCTGTCGCGAAGAGCTAAAGGTTCTTGGCACACAGCATAACGTAAGACTCTGCTGGGTTCCTGGCCACAGTGATGTACCAGGCACCGAAAAAGCGGATGAACTTGCTAGGGAGGGCTCCGGCTCCACACTGGAATCCTCTCAGATAGACCATCATATAGGGATACCGTTATGTGAACTGAAACATAACGTCAGTAAAACCATCATTCAAAAATCCAATGACAGATGGAATCTCCTAGAAACCTGTGTTAACACCAGGAAGCTATGGCCTAGATACGATAAGAAAAGATCCGATTGGATCTTAACTCTTAATAAACCCTCCCTAAGATCCCTTATCGGCATTATTACAGGACACAACCTACTCGGCTACCATAAGAAGAAGATGGGGCTCAGTACTGATGGCCTTTGTAGAGGCTGTGGTGATGAAAACGAGCATGAAGACACGACTGCTCATTTTCTCTGCCACTGTCCTTCGCTCTGTCTTGCTAGGAAGAAAACTCTAGGCAACTTCTTCTTAAATGAACTAGAGGAACTATCAGAACTGCCAGGCAAAAGTTTACTAAATTTTGTCAAGACCTCTAAATGGTTAAACGAACTACATGATTCATAGGTTATTATATCTTTTCAGGAAGTTACAACACTTCGGGGTACCACAATGGATCTACATTGATCTAAGTGTGATGGTAACAACATCAACTATCAGCCCGTTCAACCTAACCTAACCTAACCTCCGTGTACGATTTTGAAGTCGTACTCTGGACAGGCTCCGTAGACTCAGCATCATCGGTAGAGGCGTGTGCACCTGCACATATTAGAATGATGTTTTGTAGTGTGGCCATCGAATTTCCTGGATCGCAGTGATATCTGCCTTATATTGCTTGAGGACAGATTCAAGTTTTTGAGTTGCACCTGGAGTGTCGATTATTATTTTTTTATTAGATTAGATTAGATATTTAAAACCATCCCTTGTACGTTATTTTAAAAAACGCAATCGACACGTTTCCTAACTGCCTGATTGTTTCCGCAAAAAGGCAATTGCTTATATGGAATTATTTGAACGACGAATTTTAATGCTTCGTTCTCCATGATTCTCAGCGTTTGATGTCTCAATTTTTTTTTTTTTTGTAAAAGAGTTTGGCCTTATTCAAGGCTGGTAGAACAATCGAAAAACGTACCGGATTTCAATCTCCTCTATTCACATAACTTTGAGTGACGAAAAGGCGTAGGTAGATTCTCATGAAAAAGGTAGAGTTTTTTTTCGGGAAAATGATAATCGGGCAAAAGTACTGCGGGAAAGTACTTTGCGGGATTTCGTTATGCGCTTCACTTTTTTTTATGTAAAATTGAATTCTTAATAAAAATTGAATGGAAATGAATTTAATAAAAAATATGAAATAGTATATTAATTCCCAAATTTTTTTCAAATCTATATAAATTTCCTTTGATCATTTCGAAAACGTTTCTCAAATGTCAAATAATCACATCTTGTTCTTCACCTTCTCAAACCTCAGCGCTCAATCAGTATCAATCGAAAGGAAGTATTTCGCGCGTTTAGCAAATTACGACAATTTGTCTCCTTATTTTTATAACTCGATACTCCTGATGTGAAAGCTCTTAAACCTAATTCGCAGAGATTCATTTCAAAACACACAGAGAAAAGATGTCTAAATTAACTCCATGCTGGTTTTTATTATCCTCCAACGACCTTCATTCCCTTCTCCCACACTTCAAAATAAATAAAAAAATCACTTTGCTTTTCTTTACACTTTACGAGCCACAAGTAAAAAAAGAGCAGCATGCTACCCAAGACGTCGGTCGCACTTATAAACACAGAACACATTTCGTATTCCATTCACATTTTCTGCATTCAATTCAATATTTCATTGTCCGTCTGTGTTTCCTTTTCTTATTCTTTTACTCGCCTCGTCTACATATTGAGGAGTGATCTCTGTCATCCGGAGCGATTTTCAGAAAATTCAGCAATTTTCCGCAGCTTAATTTTATTGTCTCCCCTTCTTCCCCCATCATTAGCCAATTCTCTCTCCTATTCAAATTCCCTGCCAAGAAACATATTGAAGAAGAAGAAATCCAACATCCTGGCTGGATCCGAACAGAGCCAAAAGTGTTTTCTAATTGAATTTGCCATTTCCGATTTCTTTGAAGTTTCAAGCTCTTCCAATGTGTGTATTTGTTCAAACAGTCTGGAGTGAAGAAAGATAAATTTTGAACTCTTGAGACGGCCAGAAAAGGATTTCTCATCCGCAAGGAGTTGAGCTTGAGGAGAAACTTTTGCATGTTATTAATGATGGTGTGCGTGTGTTTATATAAATTAAGAAAAGGTCACATGTGAATGTGACAAGTTTCATGCATAGATTTGGTAACAAGTTTCGAAGAATATTTAATGCGACGGACCCTATAAAATCCATGAAGAAAAGGTCAAACTTGTTTAGGAGGAGAAAATGTAAGATATCCTTGCGGCACGACTACGACATCAACCGAAATAAACTCAAGTCCACTGTCCACTTTAAGCATCTTTGGGAAAATTAAATTAAGAAGAGCAGTCGTCCGAGGTTTGAAAGCGAAGATATAGTCGGGCGGGCGGACGTGTGTGTAGAGAAGAGGACGAGGATGTGCTCACCAATAGCAGAACTCGAGAATGACTTATCTGGATTATTTATGCTTTGCAGTGGCTCTGCCAGGATATGAAAGTCATGAAAAATATGAAATTTATGCTACGACTACCCCGGCAATTTATTATTTCGGCCTTAGCTGAATGAGCTATAAAAAAAATTCTAGTATTCGTGTGCGGCATGGTTCCCTGAATCAGCCATCTGCATCATGTCCTGTCCTTGCTACTTTCTGCCCAAATAATAGTCAAGGAGCATGTATAAGTTTTGTACCAGGCTTGTTTTTCTTTTTTTTTTTGGTGGGTGGCAACGTGGTGCTGCTATAGTTTTGCTGTTGGTGGTGTTAATGGGTGTCATGGTATTTAATTACTTTCCAACTAGACGACCCGAACAAGCAACGCAAAACGAAGACACGACATTTGGATTGGAAAAAGATATTCATTATGTTGAGAAGAATTGAACCGAACTTGCCAGATGCTGCTGGTGCTGATGCATCGTCCAGATTGGCAAAGTAATTGGGTTCAAAATTAATTGCCAATTGACCATAGGACAGGCGAAACAGCTAAATCAATTTTAATTAAGGATTTATCGAGGTTACAGGAACTTTTTTTGTCTTAAAAAAAAATCAAAGTCTTGTTCGACTCAATCATGTTCATTTATTTTCATTTTAGACTTTGTCTTCTTACAAAAGAAGAGGAGCTGATGCGTAGCTAAAAGGGGACGCGTATCCATAGGCGGAAGCATATCCCAAGGGAGCTGAGTAAGCGAATGGAGCAGCGAATGGAGAAGCAACATATTTAGCTGCCAATGGAGCAGCAGCTAATGGAGCAGCAACTGGAGCTGCAACATATTTGGCAACTGGTGCAGCAGCGAAAACCGGTGCAGTAGCAATTCCATTAGAGTTCCTTGCGAAAACTTGGCTACTGGTGGCCGTGACAACTCCTGGAGCAGCAACCAGAGGAGCGGAGTAGGCGAGTGGTGCAGCAAGAAGTCCTGGTGCTGGCTTGGCAACAGCGCAAGCGATCACAGCAAAGATGACAACGGTCTAAAAGAAAACAATTGCCAAAGTCAAAACCATTGCACTTTCATCAATTGTGGCAGTAAAAAGGAAAGAACTTACGTATTTGAACATGTTGATCAGGTTTAGTTTTGTTTGGGACTGGAGTGCTCAAAGAGGCGTTGAATTGTGTTATGAATTCATTGATCCAATTCAACATTATTTATAGGCCCTTTTACATTTTACGATTTTTTTTACTGTCACAATTCGTAATTCGTGTGCCCACCAGTCAAAGCTGAGAGCAATAGCCATCAGGGGTTGATTAATTATTCAAGTCATGTTCTCTTTCCTGTTGATCGGCCTATGGTTGTGATGAAGTCTTGGTTTTGCTTGGGATATACCATATACGTGACGGTTTATTTCATTCCCTCGGATTTTGAAACGGCTGATCATGACCTTTACGTTTTTATTTGTTTCTTCAATTTGTTGCTCCAATCATTGATTTTGGAAGATCTTCTCCATTACATTTCTTACCTCTGCTTAACAAAAAAACCCTTTAAACGACGTCTTTCCAAAGTTTGGAATTGGAAGTAACAAAAAATCCCTTAAAACGACCGACGTCTATTCAAAGTTTGGAAGTGTTATTCATGACGAATTGTCAAACCTTTCTGAGCAGAGATGTCACCCGCTAGTCATTAGTGCATATCCAAAATCAAAAGACGAATTAAAATGAATGAATGAAGAGGAATAAAGTATCCACGTTTCTTTCAATAAGCAACCCTTTCTCATACGATCTCATACAAACCAAGGAATCCCTTCCCTTCATCCCATTGCATATCGTATCAAACGCTGCTGAAAGCGAAATCAATAAAAAACCCACCCAAGTAGTGCTATTGGCACAAAAAACAATAAAAATCAGCGAAAACGATACCATCTGAAAACGTGTGAACAAATCTCAGTTGAAATTGGCTAGATCCAGATGTAGGACACTCCAGACCAAACCAACGGCAAATGCTGCTGGGATTTTAGCGACCATCGAACACGACAAATAAAGATGAGAAAAAACGCAGAATCATGTGTACGCTGGCTTTTGAGCGTCAAACGCTTGGAGTGTAGAAAGACAGAACAAAATGGATAACCACTCACGCCCCATATTCTCATAGCCGCTAGCTAAAAGAACAAATAAATAATTTTAAACTGCTCCTTAACATCGACTCCGATGTGAAAACATCGATCGTAAGGAGGATATCCTGTTGACATCCTTGGTGCTCATTCACAATTCAATCCACGCCATTGCTGATGCTGCCGTCTTCGCACATCTACTCCAAGTTGTATTGAATCTTAAGCTGTCTTTGTTGCCATATCGTGCGTTGTTGTCGTCGTCGGTATTAAGTGTGTACTGACTTTTCGATGGCTGAGGTGGTCTTAATGTCAGGGATAAAGATCTCACACTCTCCTAGTTTGCAGGAGTAAATATGAAGAGGCACCACGGCTCATCCTTTGACGACATTTTTTCGATTCTTGTGGTTTTAGGGAACAGTATTTTACAAGAGGCAACGACTTTATGCTTATGAGTTAGCTTCCATTAACCCAGTTACTCGAGATTCGGTTTATTTTCTTGGCACACAGAGCAAATGTACAAATCCAGTTTCCCTTTATTTCGTTTGCTATCATCATAATCCGACTGTGTTGTCTTTCCCCAGAAACAGGAAGAATCAACAACAAGGAAAAGGTAGCAAAAGGAAGCACGGTGGAGGCAGTGGGGTTTATCTTGGTTGTAAAGTGGAGCAGATTTCGGTTGGTACGGTAGTTAAGGATTTTGTTTGTTTTTATATTCAACTGCGATTTTATCAATTCTCAGAAGATTTAAGTGGTTGGAAATCCCTTAATGTCAACTTGTGTTTACGTTTCGCTGAATTTTCAAAGGTAGGTACAAATAGAAAGTTCACCTTTAGGCAAAAGTAAAACGGCTGAGAGCCAAAAGTGCTTTTTATCCATAGTCGAAACGGAACGGAACGCCAAAAAGGGATCATATTCTTGGAAGGGCACTAACCCTCTATAGCATATTGTAGACTAGAGGCAACATTCCGTTTAAACCCTCATAATTCTCCAACTGCTAATTATTTAACCTTTTCACGCATTGTAGAATGTCGTCTACATACCTTTCTTTCAATCAAATACGATCAAAGTAGGCTAGCGGTCACTTCGTTTTTCAAATGACGAATTGCATTGAATAAAGTGAAAATTTTGAAAGAGTGCACGTGTGATAAAAAAAAGGAAAAATAATAAAAAATTGAATTTACGTTTGTTTGTGCATATTTTTTTAAAAATCTATAAGGAAATGAACTTCCACTTATCGTAAATGATTTAGTTTCGAATCAAAATTTTTTTCCTTTCTTCCTTATGGACATTAAAATGCAATGTTGCCTATAAGCTAAACACCCTCTTTTTCTATATTATCCGTTATAAATAAAAAAATTCAAAATTTAAAAAACAATGTATTTTTTGTTATTTATAAACCTATCTAAATCCACAAAAAAACTTTAATTTGAAGATGTTGAGTTATAGAGGGCTAACTCAATTATTGTGGTTTGAGATGGAGTCAAAAATAATCTTTGGGATTAAGAGGTGCTCGAAGAAAGAATTTCTGATAAGCAAAGGTTTAAAGATTGAATCGGTTCGTATATATATATGTATTTATATGATTTTGGAGAATATTCTCTGATTGAACACTTTGCTAGGTATCGTTAGCAAATTACAAGTGAGAGACAATCACGAGTGTTTTGCGGGAATGCCTTGAACTGTTTAAAAAGGCTCCTTTACATTCTCACCAGATTTATGTCAACTTTTAATGAATTTTAATAAATATTAACAAAGCACAACCCTGTCTAAAGAACCAGCATCGTTATCCAGCGAATTTGAACGCCAACCAACGCTCCTGTCGGATGTTAATAGGACACGCTATCATGGTGAATAATGAATTTCCATCTGAAAACCAGATGCTTTCAACAGGACCAGAACTTCATCCCCCCATGAGCTCCCCGAATGACGATAGCTAGTAATGGAATTTCATTTCTTCCTTTAAATATAAAATTCTTATAATTTCCACAGCAGTTGTAGTGGTATCAGTTTCCTTGCATCGCGAATTTCAGTAACACCGAATGCATCCCTTGCCCCATTTCTATGGCATCAACATCGCCGCGCATTGTGAGCTGTGGTAGTGGTATAGGTACTTCTTGCTCCTTTTCAATTTCCCCGGAGGAATCTATTTCCATTTCCATTTTTTTTGAAAAGTCTTGAACCCTTTTTTCCTCTTTTTCTGCTGCTGAATGGATTCATACCTCAATGCGGTGTAGTGGTAAGGTGTATATGATAAGGATCCCCAATCCTGTGATGGCGACGACAATGATGGCGATGATTATGACGGCGACATCTTTTTATATTGAAATGTAACTTTTTAGAATGTCATTTGGTTTTGGTTATTTTTGTCATTGTCGTGTTGAACTGTCCTGGGGAATGCGCGCTGGCTGCTAAACAAAACTGAAAGGATATTACAGAATTTGATGTCTGAAAAGGTAAATAGAAACTAGTGACAAAGCCAAATGGGGTTGGCATTCCGTTTGTTCTTTGTTTGTTCCGTTTGTTTTACTGTTTTATTTGCTGTTCTTGCTTTGGCTTTCTATGCTCAGCTGATTTCCTATTCACTTGAGAATGACAGGAAAAATGTTTATTTTCGCTGATATTGTCATAGCAATCATAAGGCCTGATTCTAATACCTGTCTTCCGTAGAAAAGGACCAGAATCACGTTTTCTGATTACTTTTAATAAAAAAGTGTCATCAGCAGAATGCGCCGGAATAATAATGATTATTTGCGATAGGTTTGCGGTTTTTGTATCTAATGTTATATTGTGACAGTTGGGCTTTTAATCAAAAGTGAGGCTCAAAGGATTCTCTTTCTATTTTGGCAAGCAGTTCGTATTTGTATTGTTTTTCTTCAGAATTCTGTTTTTATTTGTTCGATTTTGTTTTGTGCTTATTCTTTGAGGAATAAGCAAGGCACCTAAGGTATTATGCTTGATTGAAATTGCAGTCAAAGACGAGTTTTCTAATTAAGACCGTTCATTGTTTTTCACTTTTTCTTTTAAGCTTCCTTTTATTTGGCTCGAAATAAAGTTAATTCTGCCGTTAGTAGTGAAAATAACAAATCGGTTGCGGTTCTTTGAATCTGAACACAAACAACGAGAACAACAGCTATGTATGTATGTATGTGCGTCTCCGTATTATACTCGTATTTTCTGGCGTTCCTCAAGGAAAACATCTTGGTCCGCTTCTTTTTCTTATATTCAACAAGGAATCAGCCTGGTATATTTTTAACGTCTTCTTGTTTACTTTTTGCTGATGACTTTAAATTATATCGTTCAATCAAATCTTTGTCAGATTTTAAACCATCTTTTATCCTTCTCCATCTTAATACACAATTATTCTACTGTTTTCCTTAGACCAGACAGTACGTCTAGTTAAATGCTGCAACCCGCTTCCCTTATGAAATCCTTATCAACACACACACTAGTTAAGCCAATTCACTCAAATGCCATTATCATCAAGATGATGATGCTACTGATGACGAAGAAGTTCCAGGAGGATGAAGCTGATATCTCATCCTGTGATGTAGCCATTCTAAACGTGACTCGAATACTAACAACAGCGGTAACATTATGAATCTATGAGGGTCTTATGATGCAGCAAATAAACACAAAAAAGAGACATTCCAGGAGCTACTAATTCAATTCATGGGAGGCCAAATAAGTTTTTCAAAAGATTTCTGTACTCCTTGCGGATGTTGGCACTGACTTAGAGATGGGAAGGGTATGCATACTCATTTGGGCAATAATTCAACGTTAGAAATTGGAAGAAAACGGTATTCCTTTTTGTGTCCTGTGCTTGTCCTCGGCCATGACGGCATCCTTTATCGACTGCATTCTGCAGTAATGTTATTTCACTTAAATTATTTCCCCCCAGGCGAACTATTCTTCCGCAGTGAATCTGCTTGCTCTGGTCGTTTACCCCAATTTCTTGAAAAATAAGAGAAAAAAGCAAACTTAAAAAAACTCTTACCACAAATGACGAAGAAAAATTCCATGCAAATGCAAATTGCTGCTGCTGTGCTTCGGGCCAGAATAACAAATCATTGCTTGGTTGCCCTGGTTAAGGTTTTTTTTTTTATTTAACTGCGTCTCATTCGGGCCAAAAATTGCAAAGGAAACTTCTTCTAAACCGGCCAGAGCGTTAACTTGAGTTGAGTTTAAAAACTTGGTGGTGCCAATTAAGTGCATGCATAATAGTTGGTAGTCGAAAACAGAAGCCGAAACGTACACCAACAAAACCAACAACCCCTTGACGAAAATCGCAAAACTTTTCTATAAGAGAAAAGTCGATTAGGCGCTTGTTGTGTATATTTTATTTGGAGAAGGCGATATGACACAAAGACGACGACGACAACGACAACGATGCGCGATGGCATAGCGGACATTATATAACTTTGAACTTTTATGCGCCCGCCCTCCCAAAAATTTGCGTAGCCTTTCATTAGGGCCATACCTTTAACGCTGTTATATAGTATAGCCTCTTCTGCTCTTGAAGAATGGATAAAGTCTTCACAAAGGAACATAAACATGAAGTACATGAACCAAGCCGAAGCACAAACGGTTCCAACGGAGAGTGCAAAAAGTTTTTATACTCTCTCTAAGCCATCACCAGCATCTAAACTTATAATGCCAAGCTGAGCAAAGTGAAGGCAATTTCACAAAAGTTTTCCAATTTTTTAACCATCAACTTGAAAAGTTTTTCTTAAAGAAAAAAACCAACAATATAAATAAGGAGGAAGCAAGTTAGAAAGGTGGATAGTTGTTCCCTTCTAAAGTTTTCCCTTCTTTAAACATCAACTGGAGGATTTTAAGTAATTGGACAGGAATATGGATTAATTTGGTGTAGGCGGAGTGCTTCGATAAAAGCGGCGAAGCCGTTGAGATGGCATTTTCGACGAGCTGGATGGCCTGGCCATGAAATATTTAGCAAGGAACCAGTTGGCTATAATTGTTTCTTGATGGCATTTAATATCAAGGATTAATATTTTAATTTTAAGATTTTGGTTTGGATTTGAAATGCGAATGGAATTGATTTTAAGAGCTTGGGAGTTTGTTTCCCTGCCTTTGGCATTGGCTGTTTTTTATTCTGAAATGATTTTTTTATTTTCAATCAAACAAAACTTTGAAATTCAATCAAGCTCATTTATTTCCGTTGTCATTTTAAAGCACAAGAGGAGCTGAAGAGTACGCAAATGGAGATGCTGCGAATGGAGCTGAGTATGCAAATGGGGCAGCATATGGTGAAGCAACATACTTAGCGGCCAATGGAGCCGCAAGTGGGGCAGCAAAAGGGGCAGCTAGAGGAGCAGCAACGTATTTGGCAATTGCAGGTGCAGCAACAACTGGGGCAGCAGCGGCGTAGACTGGAGCAGTGGCGATTCCATTGTAGTTCCTTGCAATCACTTGGCTACTGGTGGCAGTAACAACTCCTGGAGCGGCAGCAACCAAAGGAGCCGAGTATGCGAGTGGTGCTGCGAGAAGTCCTGGTGCTGGCTTGCCAACAGCACAGGCAACAAGAGCAAAGATGACAACGGTCTTAATAAGAAATTGAAATTGGAGTTAATTGGTCTCGCTTCTCAAAAGAGTCAAGAGAAAAAAAAAACAAACTGTCAACTTACGTATTTGAACATGTTGATTTTGGATTTTGAGTTGGATTGATGATTTCCGAGAGGCGTGAGTTTGAAGTCTGATTTGTTAGACGCCTATTCAAGACTTTTATAGGACAGCGATAGGTACGTGACCATGGCACGAGTGAATTGGATGAAAGAAACTCATTGAAATTCTCCGAATGAATCTCTTGCATCAAAATACTGTCGACGGTGGCACCATCAACTTTATTTGGTACAAATTTGAGTTTGGTGAAGTTTTTGCCGTCTGCGAGCTTAAGCTGACCTTGGCCATGGGCTTACCGTTTTCAGTCTCAAGTTTCGCAATGGGTGCTAGCGCTGGGCAATGTTTTAGGGTTTATATTTCTTTTTATGGCTCACAAATTTCCATATTTAAAAAAAAATTATTGAAATTAAAAAGTTTCATGGCGAGTGCTTTCAAGCGAATTTAAAAATTCCACTTTCATTTCCACAGGAAAAAACAGAAAATCAAATTTGTCGTTACAGAATTATGGTGGTTTCTCTATAAGCTTTTTCGGTTCCTTTTAGATTTTATTTTTATCTGCTTACAACATTCACGGTTTGTCTACAATTTTAATAATAATAAAAAATATGCTTTATCAAAAGCGATGTGCATTCCAACCGGAAGTAGGATCAACTTTCAACAAACCCGTCAAGCGAATACAAAAATGCTCATCCCAGATAAACAGTGCGGGCTTTTAGATTTGACTCAAGTTCTTGAATTATTATGATTCAGCATTCAGTAAGCATTCTTAAACCTTCGGTACACCTTTCCGCAGAATTTTCAAACTCATGCCTCCGGCGTCATTTGCCCATTTGAACGTGCATAGACGTCTTAATTTTTCTGACTTAGACTGTAGATTCCAAAGTTTGTTCAAAACTTGAAAGCTTTGTAAAATGAACAAAAAAGTTCCTATAGCCAAATTTAAAGTGAAACCCACCTGCCTGTAAAATACAAATACAAAAATACAAATTTTTACTCAACGTTATCTCAACAAAAATTATAAAATATCTATCCCCATCCCATATTTAAGTTTCTTCTTGTCTTTTTTTTCCTGCTATGTCCTTTCCCGAAATAAATTTGCTGCACAACAATTTTGTGGTATTTTCTTTTTCTATTTTGTTTTTTGTTTTTTTATCCTTTCGGGACTCACTTTGAGCCGATGCCAGAGGAAAAGGGAATTTTCTCAAATTAGAAAAAATAAAAGACATAAAATATCCCTAAAACGGCTTTAGTAAAAGTTTATTATAAAAAAATGTGACCTCAAACGAAGAAGAATAAAAAAAAACGAGGGTAAGAAATAATTGGACAAATAATGCAATTTTGAGGATTTCTTCATGAAGAAATTCTTAAGGATAGATGAAAGCCATCAAAACAGTTTATTTTGTTTAGGCTTCAAAGAGGTAAGACTTTCCTTTTGATGATGAACACTTTGTTTGTAGCTAAGCTATCCAGAAAGGGTCTAAAATAAAAATAATTATTTATAAACCCTTTCCCTTAAATTGCAATGAGGTGTAAACTGTCTTAATTATTTCATCGATCTTCACTCGAAAGTAGTTTGAAAGTTAATTTAGGTATTCTTCAAGTTTCAACATTAATTAAATGGAACATCCATCTTCTGGATTATGTCAGAATAATCGAAAAGCTTCTATTTTAAAATCCAAAGTAATTCAACAATTCCTATGTGGACCATCATCGACCGTGCAACGACCGACGACGACTCGGAGTAACAATCTTCTGCAGATGATGCTACAGTCAGTCGTTCATAAAAGAAAGTGAAAAGTGGAAAAAACTTTATTTCGAACTATTTTCAGTTTTCACCACTGCAGAAGAAAACTTGAAAATTTATCTAAAGTTTTCATACTTACATTTAGATCTAAGTGCATCAAGAAGTAATCAAAATAAAACTTTTACTCGTTTATTAGGAGTTGAGCGGGTTTTGGAGTTTCAGGACGGTTTAGTCGTTCTCACATTGCAATGAACGAGAAGAGTAATTGCATTATTATTGAGTGTGGGGTTTGTTGGAGTGAATTATATTTATTGCTTAGTTTTCTGCTTGAAACTACTGAAATATATAAAGCAATAAGTTATCATATAATTATATATATATCTGTACAATCCGATTTGGCAAGTGGTGAGATTTTTTTGTGAAAAACAATTAAGAGCGAGGAAACCAAAATCCCGTAGGCCATATGACTTCAAACTACTTTCCCGCACTTCTTTTACCAATGAACGTCATTAACGCAAAGAATTCTACTTTTTTTTATGAAAATCTACTCCTTTTCGTCACTCAAGTTTTGAGAATTAAGGAGATCGAAATCTAGTACCTTTTCGATTTTTCTAACAGCCTTGAAATAGACCACAACCTTTTTCAGAAACAAATATTTTATACGATACAAAACGCTGAGAATCATGGAGAGCGAAGCATTAAAATTGTTCGTTCAAATAATTCTATATAAGCAATTGCTCTTTTTGGGATATCCGTCAGTTCCAGATTGTTGTGACAGGGAGTATAACGTACAAGTCGATTTCTCCTTTTTAAGACGAAAAATAATTAAAAAAAAGGTCTTAAATTGTTATTAATAATTGTCCGTAGTGCGAAAGCTTCTGTTGCCAATTTCTGGTTTTCACTCTATTAGAAAAAGATTGATATCATGAAATGAAAGTAACTTCCGTCCGAAAAATAATTAAACTACGAGTGAGCTTTTACTACGAGAAATAAACATAAAAAATTCTATGATGACAACTACGTATTTTGCTCTGAATTTTCTAGGCTGAGCTTTCAACCGTCACTTACCCGTAACAATTCAAATTGACTCACTAAGGTATCCCAATCCCAATGCAATAAATATTCTATCGATTTCTTTTCATGAGACTTTCACACGAAATTTCATATTAAAATATTATTCCTAAAACATTTAAGTATTTGGGTCTTCAATTTATAGAAAACAGCCTGTCGACATTCTCCGAATATTCTATTTGCAGCCTTCACCCAAGCTCCGACATCCCAAACAAAAATTAATTCACTCCAATGTATAGGATCCAATGTATTTACCATAAATTTAATTTTTTATTAAGAAACGAAACACCTTTCACTCGTTCAACGGAATACCAACTTTGGGGCTTAAAATCGTCTCTCCACAAAATTCATGGAAAACCTAATTTCACTTATGTCATCGTTGGTGTTGTAGAGTATTCTGTTTCGGTGCTGTGGTCGGTTGTCACCCGCTGTCACCATCAACACTTTAGTGAGTCCTATGGCGATACCTTAAATAACTCAACGTAAAGCTCCAGTTGCTTTTTCTGAGCCAGCAACAAAGAGACAAAAAAAAAAACTACCGAAAAACGATAAGGGCTTCGAGAATAATTTATGAATAATGGCAAGTCCTTTTTTTCGTTTGAAACATAGATCTTGGAATTTTGAAAGGGAAGCGGAAAAAAAACTAATGCAGAGAAGTCCAATCTCTTCGCTTAGCGCCTAACCAAACTGAACGAAGGACAAACCGTAGTTTCCGCTTTAAAGTGTGATTTCAGCAACATGGTTATTTTTTTATGCTGAGCTCTTCCGAGCGTATATTTGTTAGAAAAAAAAGAATACTCTGTCATTTCCTGCCCGCTTCCGGCAGCCGCATTATGCCACAACCGCATCGTGTGTATCCTTAATCCGATTGAATGGCTCGCTGAACAAATTATCCTGATATGTGAGCTGTGAGTCAAGGCAAGGAAAATTTAAAGATTTGACGATAGCGAAAACGAAAAGCGACAGCAGCCAGCGCACGAAGTAAGTAAGCATTCCTTTCAGCTTCAGTGACAAGTGTGCAGAGTTTACACTTCTTTACTTTACCTTTAAGGATTAAAGCTGGCGGACAACCTTAAAACACAACACTCAAAAGGAACAAAAAAGTGATGAAAACTCAAGAACAACACCACAAAAATGCTTTTTACAACTAACGGGGAAGGGTTTTCTTTATTTTTTTCACTGTACAAATTTTACGGTGATTGAAGGGCTTTTGAAAGTCTTAAAATAAAAGCGGTGCAGATGTGTATCTCAAAGGAGCAGGAGCTAGCGCTGATGGGTATCCATAGGCGGCAGCATAGGCAGCGGGAGCAGCAGTGTAAGCTGCAGTGGCGATGGCACGTGGTGCATAAGCTAATCGAGCAGCTGGAGATGTGTAGGCCAAGGGAGCTGCTCTGTAGGCAGCCAAACCAGCAGGAGCTGCGGCAAAAGCTTGAGGAGCGTATGCATAAGGAGCTGCTAAAAGGGCTGAGTTATGAATGTCGACACGACTACTTCCGCTGAAAGACAATGGAGCAGTATAAGCCAATGGAGCCGAGTAAGCGAGAGGTGCTGTGTAAGCAGCTGCTGTCAGAGGTGCTGAGTAGGCTAATGGGGCGGCAGCCAGTGGTGCGGCTGCGATAGGTGCAGCGGCTAATGGTGCAAGAACACCTGGTTTTGCAGCAGCGCAGGCAACGAGTGCGAAGATAACAATAATCTGGAAGAAACAATCAAAATTATAAACAGTTTTCCATTGATAACCCTGGTCAGTGAATGAAACTTACGAATTTGGCCATTTTGTGTTGATTTTGGTTGATTGCTTATGACTGCTTATGGAAAGACCTGAGCTCTGAATATGCCTCACAATGAGTTTTGTGTGGGCTTTTATATTTTTTTCAATTCACACATATTCGACTATGCAACGCGATGCACAACGAAATAAATTTGCATTTGCGTAAATTGTGGAAGTGGACTCATGTAAAATGCACTTGGCGACTTACATATTCCAATGGTAGACAATTTAACATTGCTCATAGAATAATTGGAATTGTTTTGGTTTTTTTCTTGGACAGGTTTCAAGGATTTGTTTGTTTTTGTCTTTTATTTCTTCGGCATGTTGGGGGTGTTGCGTAAGAAACTAATTAGAGCAGATTGCCAAGATTGTTGTTTGTTTTGGTTTTGAGGTAATTAATAATATGCAGTCGGTGTGAGGAAATCGTTTGAGGAATGGTGTGCATACAATACAATACAAAATTGGTATTTTTTCTGTTTGTGTTATAAAAATTTAATTCGAAAACTCAATGTTTAAAACGATTAACAAAAGACGTAGTGAAGGTATATTTTCAAACAACTTAGTATTCTGAATTCACATAGAGGCCTAACTAGAGCTACAACTTTTTTAACGTCTAAAACTATATTTTAGTTTTCTCGATTCCACCTCTTAACCAAACCTGCGAGAACTCTTTCCTTATTTAAAGAAAGAGCAGTGTTCAATTCTGACAAGGTAGAATATAAATAAAAATGGTTATTAAGGCCCGAAAACCAAAATCACGCAAACCGAAAGACCATTTTGACAGCAAACTACTTTTCCCGCATCACTATTGTCATTTACCTGCAAAAAAAATTACCTTTTTTCATGACAATTTACTCCTTTTCATCCCTTAGAGTTGTGAGATTAAAGGAGATCAAAATCTGCTATCTTTCTCGATCTCGAATCAGACCACCCCTTTATGAGAATCATGGAGAACGAAGCAAAAGAATCCTCCGTCTTTCACAAACGATTTCTTAGAATCTGCTAAGCCGATTGCAATGAGATTTGGTACACATGTTCTATAATACAATTGTGTCTCAAAAATGTCATTTTCATATTTTAAAAATATATAGTTTCGAAGTTATTAAAGAAAGAATTCCAAATGCTTTTCCCATAGAATTTCCAATCTCTCATTATTTTTATGTATAATTTTGATAATACTTTGGACCTAGAGAACTTTCCGTAACTTGAGAACACACATCGTTCGGTTACCTTTATCTAGTCAATCGTTGGTACTCAGAATTATTTTATTCAATGCTTTTTGTTTCTGAACATAACTTTTTTCAAAAAATTTGTTTTTGAATCTTTAATCGCTTGCAGCCAATCAGTCAAATTGCGTATTTGCATAGTTTCAAACTACTCATGCTTTAAACAAATCCGCTCTCATTCATATTTACAGAAAAAGAAAGTAATTTTCAAATGTGTCACAATTCCTCAGTCATGCATAATGCAATCGAATCGAAAAGTATCCTCTTTTTTCAGCTCTAAAAAGGAACAACTTTTTTTTAGCTCATTATGAGCACTATGATCTATGATACACCTTAACATTCTGCATAGAGAAATAAATTTCTTTTTGATTTTATTCGATTTGGTTTGATTTAATAGAGGAAATCCTATCTTGACGTTTTTTCCCATCGAAATAAAATCAAATAATCAGAAAACTTGGAGGATCAATATAGCGTTTCCTTGCTTCGGATAAAATTGAAAACACGAGTGTAGTTAAAAGCTATCCTTTAGAATTGCACCACACACACAAGGACGATGATGTATGGAAACTGTACGAAAAGAAACACATCCTGTGTGCAACTGTCGGTACCAGCGAATACACTTTTTCTGCATCAATTACTTTAGGTATAACGACACCAAGCCGCACCGTAGAATATTGATCAATACCAGTCCACTGCATTACACAGCAAGAAAAAAATGTGTTCTCGATTTCGTTGAGAATCCTTGAAACTCCACTGAAATGAATATTCATTTTACTCACAATTACAATTTATAAGTTTGTTTTTCGTTTACCTACTCGACGTGAAATTTAAATTCATAGAATATTTCTAACGACCTCTCCATTTTCCTAAAAACAAGAAGTTTGGAGATTTTTAAAGTGAAAAATAGGCAAACAATTCACTTCCGTCCTCACTAGCCAGATCTCTTACAGTTTCAAAAGAAGCGTGCTCACTTTAAGAAAAGAAAAGGAATCGGCTGTTCATTGTTCTTGAGCTTCAGTTACCACAGTCCACAAAATGTAACTTGCCTTGAAATGAAATTATGAGACCCGGCAAGTGCACTTTGCACGAAAATATATTTCAAATTCCAAGCCACGAGGGTTTCCTTCTTTTTTTCCTATTGGGTTCCCTCTATAAACTTCCAAATAGCTTTGGAAAATGTATTTTCTCGTAGATAAATGTTCAACATTCATTCGAGCGAAATGTGCGCTGGTCGTCCTTCGAATTGCATACCTCAGTCCTTTTATAGTTTTGGGAATTGCCAACAAAATTTCCCTTCTATATTTTTTTTTTTGGCACTTTTCCTAGAGCGTGCCAATATTTTTATATTTTATTGAATGAATGCGGAAATTGCATTGAAGAAGGATGAGTTTTCGTCGAAATTAAGAGGAAAAAACTCGAAGTTTGTTATGGAAGCATGGACTTATGGCTGAATTTGCTTATGCCATATGGCTCTAAATGATGATTTTGTTTCCGTTCACCATTCAATAGAATTTTTGGATAAATGTCTTTTTCATATTTGCAAGAAGAAGAAGGTGGTCATGGAAATGTGTCCTCATTGCTTAAAAATCATTAAAGGTGTTATGTGGCGTATGAGTAACCTTTTTTATAGAAAGATAAATTAACCTACTTCCTACTTAACATCTGAAATGTTCTCATTGTCCACAAGTCAAAATGCAATTTAAGCTCAGTTAACCAAACAACCGACAACAGTTACCTCTATAAAGATTAATGCGCAAATAAAATCTGTTACAGAAATTAAACCCAAAGAGAACGCATTTAGTCGGTAAACAACACATAATGCACCTCCAACCAAATTCACCCCGACCATTCAACCTAAAGTAATGGAAGAGCTTCAATTAATTCACCCTTAAACCACAACCAAAATACACCAGCTCTTTGCGCTTCATCGCAAAACTGCTACGATGGCAAAACCTTTCAGCTTATTAAGGTTGCTCTGGCTTGTGCGTGTATGTATAGGTTTATCGAATCAAAATGCACCGCAAAGTGCAATCTCATTAAAATTCCACAAATGAAAAGCTGAAAATAATTTCGAAGTCACAATTGCTTTAGTCCAGCAGAGCTGACAGCAATAAATGAACGCAGTCGGGGGAGAATGAGGGAGGAGGGTAATTTCCATTTATACTCGCAGTAAATTCAGTGGCACATTTCACAATTATATGTTTCTACGATGCGCGATGACAGAAGCAACAGCAGCCAGCTGTGCGGATGGTAATAGCAAGGTCGATCCCTTAGATAAAATCCCCCATCATATCATCAAGGTTGTTAATGGCACACAGAAGTCGACCTCGAAAGGCTAAATTTCAATTCGAGAGCGCACATAATTGCCATGCTGTGTCCATTTAGTGCCATCAGAAAAATGGCTGTAAGGAGATGGTGACCAACGCGACGGGATAGAAGGGGATAACCCGCTGAAAGAAACAAATGATGATGCATCTGTGGTATTCTAATGTTTTGGGTGGAACTGTGACAAAATCTTTCCACTAACTGTCTGATTGAAACATTAAAGCTTCTAAGAGAAACGACTGGCTGTAAACCTTCGTTCGAGAGAAATGCAATGCGCTCTAACAAAGCTGGTTGAAAATTATTCAAAGCAACAAAAATATGAATGAAGGTGAGTTTTCGATTTAACTTATACATTTGAACAACATAATTGTACACTTCTTTTAATGTGAGGAAAAATATTTATTTTCCATAGCGTGAGTATAATATTTTTGTAGGTTATATCACAGGTTCAAATTTTCTATAAGATATTCAGCAGCCTACAACAAAAATTGAGAGGCATATCCAAATCCTGGAGCATATCCCAAAGGTGCTGAATATGCTAATGGTGCTGCTGACAATGGTGCTGAATACGCCAAGGGCGAAGAATAAGCCAATGGTGATGCAATATATCTAGCAGCTAAAGGAGCTTCTGCGAATACTGGAGCAGTTGCGATTCCATTGTAATTCCTAGCGATCACTTGACTGCTTCTTGCAGTGACAACTCCTGGACCAGCAATAACTGGTGCTGAAAAAGCTGCCGGAGCAATCAAGCCAGGTTTTGCAACAGCACAAGCGATCATAGCAAGCATAACAGTGGCCTAGAAAATAGAAACATAAATCAAACAATGAATATTTTCGTGGCGGTAGAATTTTTTGGACTTACGTATTTGAACATTTTAAATTGTTTTGGTCTTAATCTTCAGGGGAACAAAAATGGAACTAAATTACTGGGCAATGAACACCTTCTTCGTTTTTGATGGTGTGTAAGTAGCCGTCAGTGGTATTTAAATAGCAGTATTTTTTATCAATTCAGGGATAATCCTAATACACAAAAGCAATAAAAGGGCGTCAACCCAAGTGGATTTGAAGATGTATGCACAAAATGCAAAAGATATACCTCTGCACCAACTACAGGGGTAAAAGTCTCCTAAACATCACCTACAAGATCTTGTGTGTAAACGTTTAAAGCCTTTCGTCAACAACCTGATAGGTCCTTATTAGAGTGGCTTCAGACCTTGAAAGTCCACCATCGATCACATATTCACTCTACGGCAGATTTTGGAGAAGACCCAGGATTTTTTTCACGCTAACCTAACGGATGCATAGACAGATTTAACTTCGAGGTAGTAAAGGACTCTGGCTACCTAGGATCCACTATAAATTCTAAGAAGGCAATTGAGTAGTACCTAAAGTCCTCTCTCGAACAACCAAAGTATCACTGTACAAAACCCTCATCATCCCGATCCTAGTGTATGGTGCAGGGACATGGACCAAGACAACATCTGATGAAAACGCTTTGGGCTGCTTCGAGAAAAAAAAATTCTTCGAGTGATTTTTGGTACAGTCTGAATAAATGGAGAATGGAGACAAAGATTCAATCAAGAACTGTACGAGCTGTTCGGCGACACTGACCTTGCTAGAAAAGTTAAGGTCTAACGACTTAGATGGTTGGGTCATGTAGAGCGAATGGAAAATAATGCTCCAGCTCGTAGAATCTTCGAATTCAACCCTGAAATTTCGACAGTTGAAATCGGAGTATCAATTCCCGCAGTACTTTTGCGTAAATTCCACTTTCCAGCAAAAAATCCTCAATTTTTCTTATGACAATTAATTCCTTTTTGTCACTCAAAATTATGAGAATTAGGGAGATCGTCATCTGGTACTTTTTTCGATTTTTCACAAGGCACACACCTTTTCGAAAACAGAAAATTTATGTGAGACTCGAAGTGGCGAGAAATAATTCTATAAAAGCAATTGCTTTTTTATTAAATCAAAATCACTATTAAACGACAAAGGTAATGCGTTTTTGTAAAAGACAAGGATATCATTTCCTCCGTAATTATTAGCCGCGAGAGCAGCATGTTGTGTTGAAATTAAGGGAGTGGCAAATAGAGCAGCATCTTCCCTTTTAAGACATTTACCTTTAAATTAACCTTTATTGATTCTTCCAACAAGCTGTTGCGTCCATGCACAATGTCCTTACCTCTTTCTCAACTCAGAATACAAGCCCATAGAAAAAACTCATTGCAATAACACACCTTATATGTCGCCTAACTTTGCCTCACGTATATCAGCAAACAGATGTTACCTCCGCCCCTACAATCACCTACACTCAAATCAAAATCATAAAAACATGTTCTTTTTATCACAAAACTTGTACATTTATAGAAAAAAACCCTTTCCCTCTCCTAAAGAGAATATTACACTTGCAACAAATGAAACCGAACCAGGCAACTTCTGATGTTGTAGTGTAATGACATCACGTATCCTCTAGATCCAGCAATAAGAGGAGACAACCCATATCCAAGGACTAACAACTGAATTACTTTGTAAAAAAATGAAAACACCAACAATAATAATAATCCCTTTTGTTTTTGTTTTATGCCAGGAATTTCATAAAATAAGTTGCAAACATTCCACAAAAGGTAGAAAATACGAATACCCCACCTTTGGATATGTGGTGAAAGAGAACGAGGACAGCAATACTTGGTCAGACTGTTGTTTTCAGGAATTAACAGTACCAAAATCTACAGCAAAAACTAACCATCGAGAAGAAGCGAAAAAAGAACAGAAACAAGAGACCAGGGAACTCTGACAAACTTTGTACATAGCTGGGATATTAGAAACATGCAAAACTTTTCACCGGAATAACGATGAAGTTTAGTTTCCCCCCCCCCCCCCCCTTCGAAGACAATGGATAGCATTCTGCATGCTTAATTAAGTTTTAAATTTAATAATCCTTCATTCTTTCTCCCTGTCAACCAGTGTCGGGGAGGATATCCTTCTCTGATGGTGTTTTAGCATTTCGTCATTTTTAACCCTCACTCGCATGGCTCATCTCTTCTTATGTACAATATGCGAGGATCTACAATCTAGACTGCAATCTTGTATGCAAATAGCTAAACTTTTGTCCACATAGTTTCTCAGCACGATATTTTGATGAGCAGGATATGGCAGAGCAGAGCAGAGATCCCAGACACACATATTCACTCACGCACGCAAATCCATCGCATCGTTTGGAAAATTCTCTTGAAGCTCGATGCCTTGGTTATTCATGAACCAGCCAAAACTTTCAGTTTTGTTCGGCTTTTGGGAAAACAGGGGGGCTTGTTCCAAACGAGTATGGTGTGTTCTTTATCTTTTCTGTAGGAAGCAGATTTTTTTTATGATTATGCTGCTTCCTCGGAATATTGCAAGGAAACTTTTTGACGCAGAGTTTTGTGTCAGTCAGGTTTTCAGTGGTGCGAACAATTTTTTTTGTTTAATTCATTTCAATCTACGGAAGATGCAAGATACTGAAAGGATTGTTTTATGTAGGATATTGAATATGAGGCTTTTGTTTTCGGAGTTCCAGGATGTGGGTCTCTGGAGGCAGCAAGAATAAGTATGAATAAAAACCTGATGACAGATTTGTTGCTTTTTTTCATATAAATAAAGTTTCCCAATTAGTGGGAATATTTTTTTCAGAATTAACAGAATCATTTTCAAAAGGTGTTGTTTTTTTCTTTATTTAAAGCAAAAGAAGCAGAATAACTATTCATTTTTTTTGTTTTTAGAGGATGAGCCGTCTAGTGGTTTTTTAACAATTAAAAGTTCTCTGACATTGGCAGCTTTTTTTCGCTCTTAATCTTGACAGATAGCCAATGTATCCCCTTGTTTTTGTCATGTATGCATTTATCTTTTATTTTGCCAATTCTTTTGATCCAAGTCAGGTTCGAATCTCTTTTGAGACAAACAAAAGGTGCTTGGCGTCACAAAATATTTTTCAAAGCTTTTGTCAAAGAAACAAGCAATTTCAAAGGTTGAGATTCACTTGAAAATATTCCCACCATAAAACAATATCTCAGAGGAATTTTCAGATCAACTTCTATTCTTCCTTTGTGTTCTAAACTATTGTACTTTGTACGCATAGCAATGCCGCCACTCAAAATATATCAAGAGAAAATAAACTCAACAAAAAAGTCATTCTTCTTTCGCTTAAAGCCTCTAAAATCCTTAACGTAGCACGCATAGGTAAATAATATTGCTTCAGGCGCAATGCCGCGCCAGGTCGCCGTTCAACCGTATATTTATTTTTTGTTTACCTAAAAATTTCAGTCTCTCATAGTGTCGTTGGTGCCTCCTAAGAATTCCTAGAGCGAATAATTTTCACATTTTCAACTCGCTTTGCCATCATTGCATCTACACTATACACTTTCTTCCCAACAACTTGAAGTGCCTACACACCTCAAATATTTTTCATTAAAAAAAAAAAAAATAATAAATAAAAGTACACAGAGAGTACAAAGGAAGAAACTTACCGTGAAAATAAATTCACAATGAGATTCTACAAAATTCCTTTTAGTTTTTCTTTCTTGAATTTTTGTGTTCGTTTTTGCTTGAAAAGTCTAGGTACTCGAGTCGTAAATATTCTCAGAGGAATTATACCGCGTTTCAGGCCAATAATTTTTAAGGCAAGTCGTTTTCGTGAGTTTGTAAACCATCTTCTGGATGGATGCTTTGTCAATGGTGCTGCGTCTTATTTAGACCATAATGGAGTTTTGCAAGTTCTTCCAGTGGTTATAATGACGATAGTTTCACGTTCTTATTGCGTTGCCACGAATTAATGCGAGTCGAGTGGCTGTGTTCTTTGTTCGTTTTTAAATGTTTCATAGACTTGGATTTCGGTTCTCTGTGCGGGTGCTTTTTGTTTTGGTGTGAATACATTTTAAATTAAAGGTAATTAAAAGAAAACCATCTGACTTGGGATTTGAATTGTATTTAAATTTCGAAATATTCTTAAATGGTTCATTTCGAAGGCCGGCAAACGACCGCATAACGAAATTCCGCAAAATTAATTAAGGTTCAAAGTAAAAAATTCAACCGAATTTTGCACTTTAAACCTTTGTTTAAACCTTTGCAAAGTTATAGTTTAAAATTCGCGTGAATCGAGTGTCCTCCATTTAGCTTGAACAACTTGGAACTGACAGCTTTGGATTTCACAAGAAAGCGGTTGCTATATGGAATTATTTGAACGAAGAATTTTAATGCTTCATTTTCCATGATTCTCAGCATTTGGTGTCTCATAAAATTTCTGTTTTTGAAAAAGGGTGTTCAGGGTTGTTCGAAAAGTCGAAAAAGGTACAAGATTCGATCTTCTTTCAAACTTGAGTGATGAAAAAGAGTCATGAAAAAAGGTAGGATTTTTTGTGGGCAAATGATATGCATACTGCGTAAAAGTACTTTGCGGAATCTCGGTATGCCGGGTTTTGATTTGCCGTCTTTCGACCACAACCCATGGTAAAGTGAAACTTAAAATCAAATAAAAAGTCCGATCAAAAAATCTGTTAATTAAAAGATTACAAGATAAAATCAGTGCCAAAATGTCAAACCTCAAATCACAACAGAATACCAATATGAATTTTGTCTCTTCGCCAAAGAATTGCTTTTCAAACCACAATTGAATAGACCTTGAATGCATTAAAAGTTAAGAATAAATTTAAGATGATATCGTCATATTTCGTGTTTTACTTCACTAAGTACACGACATATCACCTCGCGCACCGTCGCGTCGCCGATCAACATGTTTAACAAGACTTTTTACACCAAGCAAAATTAACCTCATTAATGTGCATTTTAAAAGACTTCTTTGACTTTGACCAGTTTAAAGAAAAGAAGCAACAAAATGGTCTTAAAAAATTCAAAACACAGTAGGCAAATCCGTTTTACCAAATCACGATTTGGGTGGACAGCAGCAGACAGAATTAGTATGATAAGTATTTCCCATCATGCAGATCACGCACAACATTTCTTGTAAAAAAGTCTTAGACAAACCAAATTGGCTATAAATACCTATCAACGGTGTTTTGGTAAAACATAAACAATTCACGTCTGTGACCAAAAACAGTCAAACAAGACTTAAAAATCAATCAAAGCAAATACTTAAGAAATGGCCAAGTTTGTAAGTTAAATTATGTCACAAGCTTAAGAAATTAGGGAATTTACTTTTATTTTATTTCTTTAGATCATTGTCCTTTGTGCATTCGTTGCAACTGTGTCAGCTGGTCCTGGTCTAGTTGCCCCAGCCTTTGGTGGCGTTCCTTTGGCTTATGCTGCGGGTCTTCCCTACTCATCGCCTTTGGCCTACTCGGCTTCATTGGCTTATAGTTCGCCCGTAGCCTATGGATTTGCCTCAGGTGGAAGCAGTCGAATTGACATTCAGAACAACTTCAACGTGGGACCACGATTTGCAGTTCCATTCGCTGCCGGATTTGCTGCTCCTTACTCCGCTGTCACTCCATTCGCAGCTCCGCTGGCTCCAGCACCTTTGAGATACAGCTTTGCTGCTCCCAAAGTATCCTCAATCGGTCCAGTTGCTCAAGTAGCACCAGTTGCTCAAGTGGCTCCAGCTCGCTTGGCTTCCGCACCATTGGCTCCCGCACCATTGGCTCCCGCTCCATTGGCTCCTGCACCAGTAGCCATCGCTCCTTCTCCAGTTAAATTTTCCACACCAGCGGCAGTTCCGTTTGCTGCTCCTCAATTCTTCCCTGCTCCATTGAGATACAGTGCACCTCTTTTAGGCAACCCTGCATTCTATGGATCTCCTGCATCGTACGCTTTCCCCGGCCAATTCAACGCTCTACCATTTGCTGCCCCTCTCGCAGCAGCTCAAGGAGTACCAATTGCTGGCCAATTAACTGCTTCTTCAGCTCAACAAGCTGACCCTTCTACCGCAGTTACCAGAATGGGTTCTGAAAACCCAGACAACGATTCAGAAGAAGTTTCAGCAAAGTTTGTGTCAGACAGTCCAGCTTCAGCTGAGGATCAGAAATTCGCAACTCCAGCCCCAGTCGATGGACCTCAACCTGCTCGTGATGCCTCGAATGTATCTCAATCGCCAGCTGCTCCAGTACGCAGCAATAACTAACAAATAGATCCAGGAAGACTGAAAGCTTGTCCATTTTAAAATAAGAAATAAACAAAATTTTAAGTAAACAAAATCAAAATATTTCTCCTTTATATTTTTTCGATAGATTATATCAAATTTTCAATCCTTCGATCCTTCGTCCCATAACCATCATCTTTCTTTCATCGCAACATGAAGCTGTTCAATAAAATTTTGAGGATTGAAATGTTTTTGGATGAAAGGATTTACTTGAAATATCTGGAAGAGGAAAGAATGATGTGAATTTCTTCTTTGACAAAGTTACTCTAATCCATTCACAAAATCCTCAAAGGCGATCGATTTGTGTCGTACTCAAATATTTCTAAGGATTTCATGCAATCTGTATTAGTTTTTATGTCTATAAAATAACTGCTTGCATACATAGAGCTTCAAATGAATTCCGAAAGAAACTTGAAAGTTACTTTAATTTAACAATTCAACCAAAATAACCGACAATTCACTGGCGTAGGTTGATTTGAAAAAAGGAAAATCTCAGTTTCAATTTTAGTTTTCTTAATAAAATGACTAGGATCCCATATAAAAGTTGAGAGACCACCATTGTACATGAAGGCCCCTGGGGAAATTGGGTGAGGTTCGAAACACTAAAAATCAAAATCCCGCATAACAAAATCCCGGAAAATCCTTTCCCGCTTTACATTTGCCAGCATATCATTTTCCCCAAAAAAAAGTACCTTTTTTCATGAGAACTACTCCTCTTAGTCACACAAAGTTATGAGGATTAAGGAGAACAAACTCTAGTACCGTTATTTTCCTAACAGCAATTAACTAGGCCACACCCTTTTTAAATAACCGAAATCTTATGAGACACCAAACGCTGAGAATCATTGAGAACGAAGCATTAGAATTCTTCGTTCAAATAAATCTATAAAAGCAAGCAGGTTGTTCAAGAATTCTTGGTATTGGTAGATAAAGCTGATTCAATCTTTTTAAAAAAGAACTACGCCAATGTGTGAATGAGAAATCATTGAAATGAAACCACAATTCGTCCTTTAAAATCGAACTATACATAATGTCTGGTGCATAAAGATACACAAATACATAATCATGCAACTCTATACACTATGGACATTAGATGAATATTACTTCACTTTGTTCAATATTATGGTTGCTTGAAGCAATATAATAATGTTCTTTAAAACCAATATTCCTTCGACCTCTTTAGTCAGGTGAATTACCATAAAAACCACACAACCAAGAGAAGATCGATTGAATAGGTATGGACATAGTGGATGAAGGAAAAGCATCACCATGCACTGCACATGTTTGAGTGCGGTTTTTGTTTGAAAAAAATTTTGTTCGAAATTGCATCAGCTAGCTTGAGCGTCAGCTTGGGTTGGCTAATGGGAAAATAACCAATATCTCTCGAAACACACATCAGGAAGGACTTTGGCCATAACATGTAGGAGTATGAGGTGATGGATAAAGTTGGCTTAAAGGTGAAATGTGATGGTGATTGGGGGAAAGTTTCATTTTTAATGTCTAATGGAAATCTAACGAAGTCTTATTTTTATTAATGTCTTGGATTTTGTATTCAAGGATTAAACAGGAGGTGAAACAAAATTTCGTTATGCTTCTCTTGGCTAAGCGAACACCTGATGGGAAAGAAAATACATTAATTTTTGTTTCCTGTTATTAAAACTCCATTTTCCAATGCATTAGTTCTGAGTATCTTAGAATCAATTAAACTCAAAAGCGTTGATATCCTTCTTTAATCTACAGTCTCTTCGTCGGTTCTGGTAGTAATTCTTATCCACATTATCCACTCCCGACAAAGACTTATGCATAATTCGAAGAACTTCGTTCTTACTTACACCCTCTTATATCATCAAGACGAAGAAGTCATAAAAACAAATTTATTGTCCTGCTTAATGTACACTCAGATTATACACTTAGGAACTTGCTTTGTGGATAAGAATTCACGTGCTTCGAAAACAGAGTGGAAGTGGTGCATATAATTTTTTAAACATTATTCCATTATCGCTAAGAACACAGAGTAGGTACTCATTTAAATTATTGTGAAAGTTATTGTCGCGGAAACCGAAGCAAGAAAAAAAAATCAAAAACGTTCGGGCAATTATGAAGACTTGGGTTTCGCTGACTTACTATCGTTTAAGCAAGAATGAAAATAAAAATGTATGAACTGGATGGCGTTTAGCCTTGGAAGAGCCAGCAACAATAAGATGCAGACATTTTTCTGTGAAGAATGGTTTGAATATGTTGTTTTACATAAGAATTTGTTTTGCTGCAAATTGCTAATCGAAAATGAGACATTTTACTCAAACGGTCTAACAGTCTTTAAATTTTTTAAAGTTTACCTATTTCATAACATTTGCACCAAAAACAAAAACCTGAATAACATTATCTTGAAAATCTTTGTAATAAAAGAATAATAGGAGATTTAAACCGATGAGAATCATGGAGAACGAAGCAAAATAATTCTTCGTTCAATCAATAATTTCTTGTAAACCGATTGGGTTTCTATGAACAGTTATCAGTATTTCATAATCGAAATAAAAAATCAAAACTAATGCAAGGCTAAAAACCGAATCTTCCAGAGTCGTTGATGATTCAATGACACTTCTATCACCAGTCAATTTTAAAGCTCTTACTTGAATAAATCTAAGAAGTTAAAGATTGTAGTCAGAGCATCAAATCTACATTTCTATATGAACCTTGATACATTTTTTTCAGACGTGCAATCAATTGCAAAGTAATAACTACGCAATGATCTATATTTTTAAATAAAACGTTTCCAATACCTTTTTCCAATTTAAATTCCCATACTCAAAAGTACCACGGTTGATTTGTTTTTCAATTCAGGTCACGTGCAAAGAAGCCATCAAACCAAAAAAAAAAAAAGTACCCCGAGTAGGTATAAAAGCAGCACACTCTGAAAAAATAAATCATATTCAGTTAACCACTGCAAGTAATCACAAATCTTATTAACTAAAATGGCCAAATTCGTAAGTTTGCTTTCAGCGAATACCCAGCAAAATTGTTAAAATTTCCCTTAACATTTTTTTAGATCATTGTTGTATTCGCTCTTGTTGCCTGTGCTGCTGCCAAGCCTGGTATACTCGCTCCATTAGCTGCAGCACCTCTTGCAGCTGCTCCATTCGCCTACACAGCTCCATTGGCTTATTCGGCTCCATTGGCTTATGCTGCCCCTGCCATCGCAGCACCACTGGCCTACAATGCAGCTCCTCTTGCTTCCGAAGGAAGTAGTCGCATCGACATTCAAAACAATTACGCTTATGCTGCTCCTTTGAGGTATGCTGCCCCAGCAGCTGCATTTGCTGCTCCCTTGAGATATGCTGCCCCAGCTGCCGTCGCTGCTCCATTGAGTGTAGCTGCACCTTTGGCTTATAGTGCTCCATTTGCCAAACTTGCTGCACCAGTACTTTTGTAATTTACAAAAGAATAAATCGATAGCTGACTGAAAACATGACTGATGAAAGAACAAATAAATTTCACGACCAAAAATATCCTTATTTCATTTTTCAAACCAATTTGAATACCTCAAGCCTGAGGCTTGCAATATTAGTCACCTACCTTATTACATTAAGCCCCAAAATGTCAAGCAAAATTAACACGCTATACCGCTCACGTACAAAAACATTTTGTACACGTTGATTCAACTATTCATAACAATATCAACAACACAGTTTCGAGGCCTTCAAGGCATCCTTGTGGCACCTTTACACATTAGCACGATTTGATTTGAATAAATTAGCATCTCGTTGCTTGAGCGCAGCAATTTGAGCTCTTAAATGTAAAAGCTGAAAAATTCAGAACCATGAATCATGCTGGCTGTGTAAATTTCAGCGCAAATTAATCAAATCTCAGCACCAAACCGAAACACCAAAAATAAAACACCCCCAACACGTTTACTCTTTAACAGCTTCTTTAGAGACGGTGGCGAAGAAGGCGCGATTCAGTGTGGCATTTTCATTTCTTGCACACTTTCGTTCTTCATTCGATATGGTAGTGTCAGCTTCATTTTCCTGCTGAACTCTGCACCCCAGTCCCCACAGACACGACGCGAACCCAGACTCAATCATTCTTGTTTCGGTATAAAAGCATATGGCTGTGGGTTCAATGAGTTCATTTCTCGCGTTGCGGCCTGGTGTTTCCTTTCATCATAAGGAAGGCAGTTGGATGAAACTGCTGAATCACAATCCAATACCGCATCCGCATCACCAAAACGAAACACACACAGTGTTAACTGATTGCCAAGGCGCGTCTTTATTTCCCAAGGAAGTGCAAAATTTATGTCGCCTCATGATTCTGCGACTTTGATTTCACGAAAAGTACGAATTCGAGTACGAACATAACCCTTGAGAACGAGATGAAAATTACCAACGGATTTACATTTTCTCAAGGATGTGTCACTTGGTTGCTTTTGCTTGTGATTTGTGATTTTCTATTTTAGGTTATTAAGGAATTGAGTGTGAAGCTCGTCAAGCGCACACAAAATTTGATTTTTATGGAATTTTTGTGTTAATATTTATTTAGAGTCTTCTTTGGGTGATTTGTTTATTTTAAGCCGTAAGACGTGTTGACGAATTCGATTTGTGACATTAATGAAAGAGAGTGTTGACGTTAGTGTACATTGGCTAAATAAGGACTGAACAATTATTAAGAACATTTTCCTACGCGAAAAACAAAAACCTGAATTACACTTTCTTCAATAATAGGAGACTTGAACCGATGAGAATCATGGAGAACGAAGCATTATAATTCTTCGTTCAATACTTTTTCTTTATCGATTGGGCATTCTATGAACATTATTCAGTATTTCTTATTTGGAATGCGTAGACAAGAAAGATTTTATTAGATCTAGGTTGTTGAATGTTTTCACAAGATTGGAGCATGTCATTACTATAAGAACTTCCTCTTTTTCTCTTAAGACAATATTTGCTTACTGGATGGTGAAAAAATATCTATTCGCAATTGAAAAATTGACGACTATACTTAATTTAATCAAAACTAATTCAATTGAGGTTAGTGAAAAGATTTAATTACTGTGAAAGCTTTTAATTTCTTTAAAAGCATGTTTGTTTTTCTTCAATAATTAAATGTGAAGAACAATAAATGATAAACATTTTGCTGATACAATCAAAATCAGAGAACTTCCCGTTCCAGAAAAAATTCATCATAATTTCAAATGAGCCCAGTTGATATAACAAGAACATCAATAATTCCTCATACCACCACGCAGCAGAGATTAAGATAAGTCAGCATTAAAGGCGATAAAATTGTAATGTGTTTCTTTTGTTTCTGCGACTTAGTCGTTTAATTAATGCAAGAAACCAGTGGCGATTCCTGGTCCTCATCCTTGGTTTACCTACAACCCTCAGAAAAGTTAAGACAATAATAAAAAAAAAAACTCAAAACTGTTGTTGTTCAAAAGTTTTTTTTTTAATTTATGATAAAATTTTTAGTAAGGAAAAATGTTAATTTTATATATTTCAAAAAAAAAATAAAATAAAATAACAACACATAATGTCCAACAGTTATGATTTAAAACAAATATTAAAATACAAAAATCAAAATAATTAAGAAACTCGAAAAATATTTTTAGTGAAAATTTAAATATAGGTAAAGTAAAAACTGCTTTCACAATTATTGAAATTACAATTTATATTCAGTTTTAAATATTAAATTAAAGCTATAAAAAGAGAAAGATTTGTAAAATCCTTAGAGCTATTTTTTCGTAAAGAATTTTTTTCTTCTTCTAAATAAAAAACTGACATGCCAAATTTATTTTTCAAGAATTTTCAAAAAATTTGATTAATACAAAATTATTTAAAAAAAACAAAATCGCTCTAACGATTTTCAAAACAAAAATTTTTCATAAATTTAAATTTTATACTAGAAAACTCTTTTTCAATTGAAATTTTCAGTTTAAGAACAAAACCTTTTTTGAGTTTCTTAATATTTTATATTAATACTCCGCTGTTGAAGACATGGGCAAGTACGTGCGACCCGAATAAGAATATCTAATTAGAATGTATGTACATAATCCGCCTTATTTATTATCAAATCTTAAAGGTATCTTTAATATTTGGTTTGTTTACCGCTTTGTTTTGACGGTAAGTTTTCATTCTATGACTGTTCTTAAGTATACTTAAAATACATATTTCAAGGTCTTTAAAATCTTAAACATAAAAAACGTCAAAAACTACGTCGTCGTGCTAATTGATATAGAAACATTAGAAACACTACAACTACGACCACGAAAGTTGCTTAAGAGTTAAAAATGTGTATCTGTGTGCCTTCTCAGTCGAAGGGAATCGCTTTTTTTTGCGCTCAACCTTCTCTTTATTTTTACAGGCGTTTGGTGGAATGTATGCGTCTATCTCTCTCTGAAGATTGTATGCAAATAGTGACCGCAAATTTTTACGGTATCAGAGATTTTTTGTGTATGCCAAATTCTCATCAAAGGGAAGGGAATCGCTTTTTTTTGCGCTTAACCTTCTCTTTATTTTTACATGCGTTTATTGGAATGTTTGTGTCTACTGGTTTGGAAGATTGTATGAAAATAGTAACCGCAATTGTTTACGGTAGCAAAGAGGTGTATCAAATAGATTTTCTGCACAAGTTATTTCTTGTGTATGCCACGTTCTGGTTCAAAGGGAATCGCTTTTTTTTGCGCTAAACTTTTTTTTTGTGTTCAGGCATTTATTAAAGTGTTTGAAACTATAAATTTTTGAACTGTTGATTTGCGGAAGAATATTAAATATCTGAAAATACATTTATTTTTTGAAATTCTTGGTTTACCGCCGATATACTTGGTTACTATGAGGAATCGCCCCTGCAAGAAACGTACAAAAGTTCAAACCATATACGCAATGAAGCTCACTCAATACGTAGGAAATGTCTAACCTCTTCAATTGGTATTTTTTCGCACAGACTAGACAAGTTAGTCACAGGGAAAAAAACAAAACGCGAAGCTATTACTTTACTTCTAAATGACACCTTCTTCGAGATATCATCCTCCATGTCTTCAAAATGATAAAGATACATTACAAAAGATACCCAGACCCATCCCAATAAATTAGCACGGAAAATTTAATTAGTGATATACTCCAAACGGGCAACCGAACTACGTGATCTGGCATAACTGGAAGTTCTCTAATTTAAAATTAAGTCAAGCACACACAAGTCAAGTCACCCAATCATTTGCTGATGAAATCAGTGGGAGTCGGGTGTCTTTCAGCAAAGAAAAAGGATCCCTGGATGTTCTTCCTTGGAATGCGAATAAATTTCTGACATTAAATGAAAGGAACAAAAAAAATTATTGGGGCAAAAAAATTACAACACAAAACCTAGGGTTCAAATTGACCATTACTTTATGGATGTCGTCCTCTTTGGACTGGTCTTATCGTGACCGTTATTGTATTTTGTCGGAAATATTCGTCTGATGACAATGGGAAAAGTCATATTTTATATGGCAATAATTCTTTATTTCAGTTTTGTGTCTTGCCGACATTAAACCGAATAAGAGCTGACACACGAGGAACACAAGAAAAAACAACAACTATAAAATGTATGTAGCCTACATCTTCAGTTGAGAAAAAGATAAAGATCAAAGGCTAAGAGCCATTTTCTTCACAAGAAGTTGAACTCAACTTGAGGATTTTTATTCTCAACTTGTGATTTTGGTTTTCTTCACTCACATTTGACAGTTTCAACTTTTGATTCTCAACTCTCAAGTTAATCAACTCCCGATTTTCTCAACTTCCGAAAAAAGTAGAAGTTGAGAGGCAAACTGGAGAGTTTTCTCTCAAATTCAAATTTTAATTAAATTAAAAAAATATATTTGTTTTGAAAATAAAATACTTCGCGAAAAATCGTATTGGGAAATCGTCCATCGTGTGCTCAAGAAGTAGAAGAAGAAGAAAGTACCCGAAATATGGGATGACCGGACAACGTATGTAACATAATGTAGCGTATGTTTTTAGGAATTGATAAGTGGACATTGCCTTGGAACTTGAGAAGCGTTTGCCACAAGCCAAGCCAGTCTTTCTCTTTTCGAAAAAAACACTTTTGGAAAATTTTTTTCGGTCATGGAACTTAAATTCGTATGAATTTTTGTAATGATTTTTTTTATTGCAATTCTATATTTGTGAACTTGTGAAGCTCTCTATTGTCTATTTGGCTTACCAAAACAATAAGAAAAAATCAAACCAGACACACCATTCGTTGGATTCATATTTTAATTAGGAGTTTAAACAATAACAATCAACAAAATTACAATACGATTCAAAACATTCGCGTACATTATGAATTTGTGATGTCCTCGTCTTCGAGCTAGGGCACGTGCATTATCTTGCAGGGAATGTCGTACAATGCGTGCGTCGGTCGGTTACATTGAATACCTCCATGGTACCAATCCATTGAGGCCGCTTTCGGGTATGATGATTTCATTTCCATCAACGGTGCTTAGCATTTGACCTTCCATTGGGTTGGCTTGTCGTCGTTGATGTTCAATCCAAATGTTCTTGCCCGAAATTGTTGGGTTGCGATTCGGGTATTTATTCAGATGTTTCACACACAAAATATTTGAAAAAACAAACACAATTCAAGAATTTCTTTTTTTTTAAATAAATTTGGTGCGTTTTTTGAATTAAAATAATTTTTCAGAAGATTTTTGGCTTCGTTGTCCAGCAAATTACACGAACGACTATAAAATCTACATCAAACAATTGGTTTGACATTTTGAATGACATAAAAGTCAAAGCTAAAGTTGAAACAAACGTAAATGTCAGAAATATCCCAGGGAAATTTTGAAATAATGAGAGAATTCAACTTTTGAATTGCAACTCTCGAGTTGAGATTTAAATTAGTGAAGAAAAACGATTTTCAACTTGTCCCTCAACTCTTAAGTTTTTCTCAACTCTAGAGTTGGCCAACTTGAGAGTTTCCTACAAGTTGAGCAATTGTGAAGAAAACGGCTCTAAGAGGGGTGCGGAAAAGTTATCGACTTATGGAAAGTTTTAGGTAATAGTTTTCGTCAAAGATTACTTCACAAATAACGTTGTATGCTGGGTTGTGGTTTTGTCCACATTAAATATTAACATTTAAGGTTATGACAAATTTTAAATGATTCTGCAAAAGTTTAATACGAAATGTCATGATTACATCAAGTTTTGAGTTTTTTGACGTTATTTTACTTCTTCTTCTTCTTGACCTAAACTTCAATTACCCAAAAACTAAAAAACGATGTGAAGTTTTTTGTGTGAAGAATTTTTGAGATCAATAAAAATAATAAATGCTTTTATTTTAAAATCCAGTCATTTAAGCTAAAATTTGGTAAGAATCTCGGAATTCGAGATACCCAGCTGTAAGTCTGTAAATACTTGTATATTGACACCCTTAAAGTTGTCTCAAAACCTACATATGGTAGGGTGTAAGCAGTGGCGTAACTATAGATATGGGGGCCCCAGTTGGAGTCTTAGAGGGGGCCCTTCCCAGGAAAATGTTTATTTCTTACATAAGTGCTATTATTCTATTCGTACAAATAATGTTGAAAATTCAAACAAGTGCTTATCACGTAACACACTTTATTTTTTCAACAACATTTTACAAAAATTTAACAAAATATTCAATTAACAAAAAAGAGTTTTGAGCTAAGCTTCTTAAGAAACCGATATAGTTTCTTTCTTCTTTTTCTTCAATTATTTCCAAAATTTGTTTTTCTTTTATGACATTCTTTCGCATTATTTTAAATTTCTCCTCCAATTTAAGTTTTTCTACCTTACATTTTGCTAGAACCGACTCATGCACTAAAACATGAATTAGCTTGAACACGCCAATGTGCAGCTTATCAACTAAAACTTTAAGTTTTCTATGTTCAGACTCAACTTTGTTTTGAGTTCTTGGTAAATTTCTCTTGTTTGGTCTGCACAAGACCATAATATCAAATACATAGGTTTCTGTTTTTTTGTACTTATGCTTTGAAAGAGTCACGAATTTGACTCTGAGGTAAGCATTTGAGCATTCAAATATGTAGACTTAAGTTTTCATCTTTTCCGTACTGTTAAACAAAAGCTTCCTTTTGTATTTTTCCAGAATTTGTCATTCGGGACTAATTTTTTCCAAGATTTTTGTATTTCGAGAATTTTGTTTTCGTGATTGTTTTCGTTCTAGATTTTTGTTTTCGAAATTTTTACTTTCTAGTTTTTTGTTTTCAAGATATTTGCATTCGAGGTTTTGTGGTAGACCCGAAAATTGACGACAATTGAGTTCAGAATTTAATACGCCTTACTTCTAAATCAGCAAACTTTTGAATAATTTTTCAATTTGTTTTCTTGAGGCATGATCTAATAGAAACCAATTGTTCATTAAATTTGTCACTAATGTCTTCAGTATAAGTATTTGCAAGTATTAAAGCTTCCGTGTAGAGTTCTTGATCCGTCATATTTGTTAATTCATTAGGTTGATGTACTCGAAAAGTTTTGATAACGTTCCTCAAAACTTTCAAATCGATTTAATATTTTATTTCAAATAATATCAAGACATCCATGGAAAATATTGACCCCAATTCATTTCTCTCGGTTCTCGAATGAGATAAGAATGAGTTTGAAGGCACTTCAAAATATCACAATACCTGTAGTAAACAGCTTGTATAGAATCGTTCCGGGATGACCATTGAGTTGGACATCATAGTCGTTTCGATTTCAACGAAGAATTTTCTGAGAGAAAAGTGTAGATATAATAACACCCATATCCTTATATTGTTCGCAAAAAAAAAAACGTTAATTTGTTCAATTGTTTCCCAGAACTTTTGGATCTCAGGCATTGCACCATTGTCTAATACCAAACAAAAAATTTGGTTTTTGAGTTATGATTTTACTTTATCTGCAATATGTAATAACAAGCAGCTAAAAACCGTTATTATTTATGTAATTATGTATGTCTTTTATTCATTATTGTTTAATGTTTAGATAAACAAAAATTCTTGCCAGCTTTGGGGGCCCCCCTGCGATCGGGGGCCCTGGTTACTGAAACCGGTAAGACGGGTGGTAGTTACGCCACTGGGTGTAAGCAACTATATAATTTCAAGGTCCAAGGTCACAAAAATCGGTTTTTTGGAAATATCTCATTTCCTATGGGTTTTTTGATATTTGTATATATTATCAATATTGTAGAATACAAAATTCTCTACAAATTTTGTTCAAAATTTTTTTTTATACGGTGAACCGTTTTCGAGATAGAGGGCGGAGAGCGCGCGGTCACAGCATCACTTCAGGTCAACCGGTGCCTCCGGTCGAAAACGCGCCGTATATAGTTGATGAACGTACCTGCCCATGTAATTGCAGAATTGTTAATGAAAATATAGGAATTATATTTGAATTTTAACCTAATTAATATTTTTAGCTTCTTACATGATGAAAAAAAAAATAAATAAATTATGAATTAATGTTTTTATTAAAAAATATCACAGAATACATTATTGAAAGTAAAGAAATGGAATAAAGGGTACAAAAACTACAATTTATAATTTTAATCATCTTCTTCCTCTTCATCGTCGTCATCTGGCTGCTGGTAAACTTCAAACTGGTCTTCATTATCGTCTTCAACGACATTTTTCTTCCATGATTTCGTGGTCAAAGGTTCCATCTTCGTTAATGTCGCTCTGATATGGTAGAGCATTGAGACAAGCTTGCCCATTACATTGGCCACAAGCTAAAGAGCATTGCAAGCCCGCTTTCCTGCATCCGCATAGCGAACCACAACCACTCTTGCAGTTGCAGAATATTGTATTTAGCAAATCTTCTGGAGCAGGTGATAAAATTGTCATGATAGGCTCCAGAAAATCGTTTCGCATTGCCCAACCCCATACCTGGCGTTCCAAATATAATATACACGGTTAAAGTGTTGATAAGCAGCTGCACTTGTTGGTGGAATATTTGAAAGCTGCACAGGTTTATTAAGTTTTGTAGACTTGACGTAATGCATATAACGAAGATGATAAGAGGAAACTTATGTAACAGTTGGGGTCGAATGCCTGGAAATCGAATGACTGGAAAACGAAATTTCGAAAAATACTTTCTCACACTACCGTGTAACGTTCTAATCCTTTTCGTCACTCAAAGTTTTGAGAATTAAGGAGATCGAAACCCGATACCTTTTTCGATTTTTCTAACATCCTTGAATCTTTTCTAACATCAACTGAAATTTTGTGACACACCAAACGCTGAAAATCATGGAGAACGAAGCATTCAAATTGTTCGTTCAAATACTTCTATATAATCAGTTGCTTTTTGTTTTGGGAAATCAGTCATTCTCAGTTTCCAAATTGTTCATGCTAGGGATAGGAGAGGAAACGTCGATGCTTTTTTTTTTAATAAAATACGAGGTTAAAGTTTAAGCTTGGTATACAGTTCTTTGTGGGGAAAAAAAATAAGTGGTGAATCAAACCGAATTTTTCGACTACAGAACAGAGGAAAACTAGAATTTTTACCTGACTTACGACAAATTTTTGTAATGACATGCTTTTGCAAGGTCAATATTGGTTATATTTTATTTTTTTTTAATACCATCCCAGAACAGTTGCACGTTAACAATTTAAACCTATGACACTCAGGTGCATAAAAACAGACATTAGCATCCAACAAGCTAGTTGAAGATAAGCTGTAAAACATTATCTTTGTTTCTGAGCTTATTACCAAATTAAATTGTGTTAAAAAACTACAGTCGCAATAAATCAAGATCAAAATTGATATTTTAAATCATATCCAAAGGGCTATTTGCACCGTAAAAAAAAAAAAAGTGGCGCGACAGCTCTTGAAGAGCCAAGGCCTAAGTGGCTAACTCTCATCAACAATTCTCTGAGTGCGTGTGAAGAATTGAGGGCACCTACAATTTAACGCCGATTCCGAACGGCAAAGTTGAGAAGCACTTTTTCATGATAGATTGATACTCTTGGAAGTTTTGTCAGTTCTTCGCAAGAGGCAGTACCCTTATAAGATGAAATAAAAACATCATGGACACGAGTAGGACTCGAACCCACGACGTTCTGCGTAGCAGCCAACGCACCTAACCACTAAGCCACGGGCAACTGTACCGTAAGGGAGCCCAATATCTGTTGGCGATCCTCTGAAACTCAAAGCAAAAGTGTATCTATGTAGACCAAGAATAAGAGTCGACTCAGGACTGAACCTTGTGGCATACCCAATTTAAGAAACTTTACGTCACTCCGTGTGTCACATATCTTCACTCTCTGTGATCAAATTACAAGGTAAGACCTAAACCAGTTAATCCTCTAAAAGCAGCTTCTCCAACTTCCTTAACAAAATTTTGTGGTTGATCGTATCAAAGCCTTTTGTGATGTCAACAAAAAACCAGCAACATTTTTCTTCTCATCGAGTATCGAGATGCAACATTGAGCCATATGCATAAACAGTAGTAAATGCTTTTACCAGCCAATTTTGATAGTATTTACTTTTTTTCGTATGCATAAACTTCAAGTTAATACTTGAATAAAAGCTTTTACTAAAAGTTAAAGTATTTACTAGGTATGGATGAATTTTGGTAGTAAATACTTAAAGTGATATGCATAAAAACCTTTTACTACTAGTATTTACTTCAATTTTTACAAGTTGCTAAAGAGCAACTTGAACATTTGCTAGTAAATACTTTTGAGTGTTTGAAACGAACATTTTCATTTGCAAATCAACATTCAAGGCGATTGGTTCAATATTCTTGTCAAATGGCCGCGTTTTTGCACATTAGTACTGAACAAGTTTACAAGGAACGAAGATCTCCAGCAACAAATAATTTCAAAATGCTTTACCGCTTTGAAAAAGTAAATGTTGGTTGGCTTTCTAAATACAGCTTTCCTTCTTGAATTGGAGCCTTGGATTGCACACATGTGGAGACACCTGTCATGTAAAAGAATGTTTTACAAGTGTTGTTTGTGAATGGCCAGGTTCAGTTCATGACTCCAGGATTTGGAAAAACAGTTTTCTCTAATAAATTTTAAGAAATTCAGTTAAAACAGTTCTTTTGGCAGATGAAGTCGATTCCCAATATCCCAATATGACAAAACTGTATACGGGTGCAATTAAAAAACGTGGCAACTCTAATAATGGCATGTTTTGTTTTGCAGAATGTTGCAAAGTATTTAAATGAGACCCGACGACTTTGAAGAAGATGACAGAGGAATTAAAAGTGAAACTATCAACGACCACGGACACAGTTCTGGTGTACCTGAAATCAGGAGATTGGGACAGCTGCGGAGAAATGAAATAGACTTGATCAAAAGAACATAATGCACCTCAAGCATTTTGACAAAATCTAACGTACAATTATTTTTGTTTTTTGTCAAGATTATGAAACAACCACGCCACGCGCTGTACGAAAATTTATAATTAAAAAATCAACAACAAATACTTCAGCTCAAAATGATGAAATCTAAATACCTAATTAAGGCAAAGTTAAGGTTTTTCTTGTTACTTTTTAAGTCTACTATTCAATTTTACTTTATTTTTCAATTGTTGTAAGTAAATGCCTGAGTTTTCCGATGAATATGTAGTTTGTAGTTTGGATGAATCTAGTATTTACTACTAGTAAAAGCTTGCTAGCATTAACTTTTTTTTATGCATACCAAATGAAGTAAATACTACAAATCTGACCTTTTACTTGTTGATCTAGTACTTACTTGAAGTATTTACTACTAGTAAATACTTGATTTTTATGCATATGCCCCATTGAGTCGTATGCATGAAACTTAGTAAATGCTTTTACTTAAATTTTTTTAAGTATTTACTTATTTCGATATGCATAAAAACAAAGTAAATGCTGAAAATATAGTAATTACTTTCTTTCATAGTAAATACTTTTTTTGGATGAATTTTTCAGTAAATACCTACTTTATCAGAACAAAAACATAAAATGTTAAAAAAGAGCCAAGTTCTCTTATGTGCGAACAACACTGTGTAAAAAGTCAGCCACCAAAAGTAATGAGATCTAAAAGAACGCCAAGTTCTTACATGTAAAAGTGTTATATTGAATATTTTAAATCATAGAAGATAATACAACAATATTAAAAGAAAATAGAAAATATGTAGTTTGGCTGAAAATTTACAAGTTCACTTGGCAAGTTTTAAAATGTTTGTAATCACGCATCAAACGAAAACTTGCCAAGTGAACTTGTAAATTGAAATAGATTATTTTCTCATTTTTTTATGTCATTCAACCAAAACCTTACAAGAATTCCGAATTTCAACATCCTACGACCGTTTTAAGAAAGTGGGCGGAAACCACGCCCCTGTTTGAAACTAAAATATTTTCCTTATATTTTTCCTTATATTTAACCAAAACCCTATTAGAATTCCGAATTTCAACATCCTACGACCAGTTTTAGAAAGTGGGCGGATACCACGCCCCCTGAATGAGAAAATTAAAATGTTCGATTTTTTCTTTTGTATACACCCGAAAACCTACCATTGTACCGAATTTCAAGATTCTGCTATTGTTAGAAGTGCTTCATAATTTTGATGATCAGTCAGTGAGTGAGTCAGTGAGTCAATTACGGTTTTTGAAATTTTTACTGTTCAATATCTCAGGAAGTAGTGGTTCTACAAAATTATTTTTTTTACAGGGCCTTTGTGCCCATGAATGTGCGTTATTCAAATTTGAAGCTTCTAACTCTATGGGTTCAAAAGTTATGGGTGGTTGAAAATGTACTTGAGTTCGATCCTGTTAAAAGGGAGTAGTGCTAGAACTTGGCTGGGCACTACCGTGCCCTTTGATTCCGTATGCATAATAACAAGCAAATACTTTTTTTCTACAGCATTTACTAAATTTTTTCAAAGTTACAAAATAGCAACTTGAAAATAATACAGTAAAGACTTTTTTCCCTCAATCCTCCATTTTTAATTGAAGTGTTAAGAACATTGACATCAGGTTCAAGTTATTAATATTTCCTTTGTTGACGTTTTTTTTCATTTTTGTTGAAATGGCAGAATTTATGCGTGTTAATTCACAAAAAGTTTATAAAGTCAGAAGATCGAATTCGGAGTCTAATTTTAAGTATCTGTACCGTTTTGAGAAGGAAAATGTGGATTGGTTAAGTGAATACTTTATTGGTGAGGATTTTAAGTGGCAGTTGGACATTGGTGTCCATCAAAGTACTGTTTGTAGAACAGTAAATTCTGTTGCGAAATCAATTGGAAACAAAGCTTTCAACTGGATAAAGTTTCCGTTAAATTATGAGCAACAGTTAAGAGCAAAACAAGAATGACTTAGCAAATACAGATTTCCATTGTCGATTGAAAACCTGCACCCAGATATTAGATGGTAGCCTGTTGAATGTTGATAGCCCTGGTGAGCTGCTGTAGCAGTGTTACAAGTGGGATATGTAACTTGACCAAATAGTGTTAAATGCAAACTGTTAAACCATACTGAGTTAGTAATCTAATCTGTCATTTATGAAACTGTCTTTAGCTTGAAACAAAAGTAAAAACCGAAAATTTGGTGTACTGAGTGTTCACTGCACTACGTTTTACAATTTAGGAATGGGTGCAAAACTCAAAGTAATCAAATATCAGTTGATTCAGTTGGCTCCAAGTATTAAAACTTAATTATGGTTGAATAAAATTTAAAAAAAGTATTTACTATCAATTTTAGATGAATTACAGCATTTACTTGAATGAATTCAGTAAATACTTTAAATGTTTACCCTTTAGTATCTACTTTTTTTTATGCATACGAAACGAAGTAAATACTGAAATACTTGAAATCAAAGTGTTTACTTTCATCTTTTACTTTAAGTAAATACTTTGTTTTTATGCATATCACTCATTGTTTGGCTACAAAATTGTAGAATTGTTGTTCAAAGTTATTTGGACCAATCAAAATCAAACAATTTTTTTTTTTAAATTTATTATTATTATTATAGTGACACTTTATATTTAACAATTTAAATAGTGATAAATGACACTCAATATAAATTAATGACTTATGACTTATGTGGGGTGAACAACATTAATAAAGATTAACATAACAAAAATATATAAAAAATTTAAATACAAGAATTAAACAAAGAGAAAAAAAAACATTACTTTTGCTGTAAAAGACAATTAAATAAGTTAAACACTGATTGATATTAAAACTAATTGATGTAGGTCAACAAAACTTCGATTTGGTTATGATCAATTTCAAGAAGCCATATTTTAATTTTTTGCAAGAATATTTTTAAGTTTCGAATACAACGAATATACTCAGGAAACATGTTAAAGAGCTTGTAGGACACAATGGAGTAGAAGTTTCTAAAGTGAGTCGTTCGAAATGAGGGGACGGATACATAGCTGTCAAGGTTTTTTCGCAAATTGCGGACCTCTGAATTTGGAGTCTGTAGATATCCACATCTCATAAAGAATATTTTTGAAACTTTAAAATAATATAAGTGTCTCACAGGTAGAACGCTCAGTGATCTAAAGAGCACCATAGAAGGATACAACCGGTTGACTCCGCAGATTTTTCTGATAGCACACTTTTGTAAAATGACTAGGGGCTGAATTTTAGTTTGATAAGCACCACCCCAGCAACTAATTCCATACTGAAGTTTAGAATGGAATATTCCATAATAAACTGTTTTTAACGTTTTTTTATTACAAAATTTTTTGAGGTGGTAAAGACTACGGATCGAAGAACGTAGATATTGCTTCAAGATTGAAATGTGATTTGTCCAACTCATATTTTGATCAAACGTAATACCTAGATATTTAAAATCATTAACCATTTCAACACTAAAACAATTAGCACAACAGACTTCACCTTCATCAAATTGCGAGAGAGCACCACCACCATTACATGTACAGTTTAAGATTCTATAACGTTGGCAGTTTTGAGCATGGAATAATAAACTAAAATCAGGAATCGCTTGCATTCTTAGATTGAAAAACATTAATTTAGTTTTGTTGCTTACATTAAGTTTGTGTTTTGCAAACCAGATACGCAGTAGGTGGATATCAAAATTTAAATCGGCCAAAAGGCTTAGTGGGCTAGGTAAGGCATAAGCTATACCAAGGTCGTCAGCAAAAGCCGTTACTTTACCAACGAATGGAAGGCTGAACACAGAGTTTATATAGACGATAAACAGGATAGGACCAAGGACCGACCCTTCTGGAACACCAAGGTTTGAAACCCTTGAGTTACTTAAAAAATCTCCAATTTTCACTCTTTGGATCCTGTCCTTAAGATAGGACACAAGCCAGTTATAAAAAAATCCTCGGAATCCGATACTATGTAATTTTTTAAGAAGAATGTTATTGTCGACTGTATCAAAAGCTTTGCTTATGTCTACAACCAAACCAGCACAATATTTCTTGTCATCTAAGCCTTTATTAATTAAGGTGCAAAATTCAAGAAGAGCATTTTCAGTAGAGAGCCCTTCTCTAAAACCGAATTGCGAACTATTGAAGAAATTTATTTTGGTAAGATATCGTAACATTCTATATTTAACAGCTTTTTCAATGAAATAGGTCTATAATTATTGACTTCTTTTTTATTACCTTTTTTAAAAAGTGGAATAATGCTAGCACATTTTAATTTAGATGGAAAAACTCCAGTGCAAATGCTTAAATTGATAAGATGAGCTAGGATATCAGATACATTAAGTGCGATTTGTTTTAGAGTTTGATTTGGAATACAATCATCACCACAAGAGAACGAGTTATTGAGCGAAATGATTAAACTATATACCTCAGAACCAGTAACTGGATCAAAAAAGAAACTACTATTATATGTGCTATCTACCAATCCAACTTCGGCTTCACATCGGTTACAGAATTCAATTGATTCCAAAGCATGACCTACAGAACCAAAAAAATCATTGAATTTGTTAGCAACAATTATAGGGTCTTCAATTTCTACACCGTCACTATTAAGTACAATCGAGTTGCTTGTATTGGATGAGTTAGCGTTAATAATACTGTTTATAGCCTTCCATTGGTTTTTAGGGTTGCCTTGCGACCTACCCATTAAAGAGGAATAATATCCATCGCGACGCAATCTAATTTCGTAGTTAACTTTCTTGCACATTTCCTTGTAACGATTTTTTAAAACATTATTAGATGGATGCCGAGAACATTTCTTACGTAACCTATTTTTGATTTTAATTTTCTTTAGTATGTTACGGTTTATCCAGGGCTTCAAATTCATTCCTGATTTTTTAATTACTAGGTTGAAGCTGCAGGTACTTATATAAGATTGTAAAATTTCTTGAAATACATCATATGCACACAATTCAAAGAGTTATTGTTTCCTCATTACAACATTCCAGTTTTACCATATAAGAATCTCTTAATTCGACATTTTTGGTTCAAGTTGCTAAGTTTGTTTGAGGTTTTTAGGTCAAGAAGTTCCTCTGAATTAAAATATGTCGAATATAATAGAAATGCTTTTTTTTAGTATTCCCCACAAATGGAGTTAATTTTGGACTTGTCCTTTTTTATTATTTCCTTACAGAAACATAACACACATTAGGTACACAATATTAAACTTAAAAGAGATGTCATCGACTAGAACACTGAATGAATTTCATTTTGAAATTATTCCTCCTTTTGTGGATGAGCCCTGAGGTATTCGAGAGCCCTGATGATTGCCTCTGGCACTGGTGGTGGAGTTGGCAAATGTTCACCAGATGGATGGAATCCGAATTCATCGGCAGTATAGGCCAATTTGATTTGTTGACCTTCTTGGGAAATCCATTGGGCAGCACCGCTTACACCAGCTGCGTTGCCACTTTCTTGAACAGCAATTCCGTTTGATAGTTCGTAACCGTAGTTGAAATTTCCCTCAGCATCGGCGGGTACGTTCTCTAAGCTTTTGATTTCGGCATTCTTGTTAAGATCATCGGCAGCGGCTAATCCCAAAAGGACGGTAACGAGGAGCTATTCCGAAAAAAGTTATGTTTTGTTAATGAATGATTGATCCAATTAAAATCCTTTGGCACACTTACGAGCTTGAACATATTGCGGCTGAATATAGTCTGATATCTGAGGTGATACTAGTACCAATCACTATTCGGAGTTAACTTTTTATACCAAAAATTCAGCGAGTAGAAAAAAACTCGATCAAGAAGTCAAACATTTTAAAGGTCAGTAATAGAAACATGCGTACGATGAAAACAAAAGTTGTTCCTACTGGCATCGAGCATAATTATCATAACACCTATGGATTAACACTCCTAGCTATCGCAAACTCGAAGCTGCCAATCGATTTGCATATTTAGACTTGCTTATTAAACATGAATGCAAACGTTGTCGAAGTCAAAGGTGTGATCGACTCATAGTTTAGTGTCCCAAAAATTCAGTATTAGGCCTAATTTACACATTTTTTATGATAGGCAGTTTAGAGGCTTTAAAAGGCCTTAATCTTGGCGCTACGTCTGTCTGAAAGTGATGAATTAATTAAATTAGTTTTACAGCCTTTGCTCTAGCTTATACAGGGTCTAGTTTTGGTAGCGATTTTTTGTTTATTTTGGAATTATTTTTATTGCTCTTCAATAGAACAAACAAAATAGGTTTAACAAACAAGATGCTAGTTATATTTTCTAAGAGTTGTTTATATCAAGACAATATCTTCACTCTAATTGGCAATATATTTAACCTTAATTGTTTGTTCAAATTTGAATTTTTTAGAATTTAATAAGGAAGATGACATTTAAGATTCGGTAGGAATGACAAACATATTTTTTCTCTAATGGCCATTGGTGATATATTTAGTGTTCACTTAATCTTTAAATAGTTCACCTCGTGGCCTGATTTAAAATGTAAATTTAAAACAAAAAATACAAACTCTAGTTTTATTCGACAGATGGTAAACCTTAAAAACGTATTTAAGTGCCGGTAAGGGCGCTTGAACTGTTAATTATACTTTCAACTTGTAAACCCTATCAAGGTGCCAAAATTTTAATTTTGAAGGATTCTTTAAAACAAAAAATATAACATTTTGCTTATCAATTTTAGGTGATTTAAAGTGAATTAATTTGTTGCTACCATAATTCCTATCGGCAGCCCTGGAAATTAAGACTCTTGATTTTTAGTTGAAAGTCAGTCATAAATTGAAATGGTGTTCGTTTTATGATTCAATTCTACTGATAAACAAGAATCCTGAATAATCAACCAAAATAATAAAAAATAATTCTAAAATAAAAACACAAACATTCTCAAAGAAATCGATTAAATCAATTTTTATGGTTAGAACAACCCAATGGAATCTTTTACTGAACAACAAAACCGAGCCACAAAGTCAAACAAAATTAATAAATTCAACAGAAAATTTATTTTTTTCTTCTTCTTACAACAAACTATTTAACAAAATTAACAGTTTGACCTTGAAAATTATGGAACAAAAACAAAGACAAAATAAATAACATGAATGAGGTCACTGGATCGAATGAAAACAAAAGTAGCACCTTATCCTCTGAAAGGAGTCGACGATTGGGCTGCTTGTGGTTGGTATTGAAGGGAGTCTTCACTTGGTGGATGAGTTCGAATGTATTCAATAGCTTTAAGAATGGCATCTGGAATTGGTGGTGGGGTTGGCAAAAGATCACCACTTGGATGGTATCCATTTTCGTCAGCTGTATAGGTTAATTGAACGGACACTCCTTCGGGGGACACCCACTGTGCGGCTCCATTCACTCCGCCAATATTTCCAGTCTGCTGAACATTAATTCCATTCGATGTGTCATAAGAGTAGGCGAAGTTGCCATCGGCATCTGAAGGGTCGTTCGATAGACTGCGGATTTCTGCAGCCCGATCATCGTCAGCAGCAGCAGCTAGTCCCAAAACGGTTGCAACCAAGATCTGTTCGATGGAAGACAAAACGAGATGTCAAAATGTCAAAGAGAAACGCGATCATATAAATACTCACAAGCTTCAACATTTTGGTAAAATAAATTTATTGAAATGTAGGATCGATGATATCCAAAGAGATGCAAAGAAGCACTGTTGACCATTTGCATTATTGACCATGCTTTTATATCAGGCGAAAATCTGAATCTCCCAAAGAATGTGTAGGTTCACACAGATCTTCATTTTCCATTGTTTTTTGTATGTCATACCATTCGTGTGGCTGACAGTATAAAAAAAAAAAAAAAAAATTATTTGTCATTAATCCCCTGAAAGCGGTCAAAATCGCAATTTTGTAGGTATTTGCATACATGAGCTGAGTGAGCCTTTTTTTTTTGTGGAATCCACAGTTGGAAATAAAACTTGTTTAAGTTATGACTTTGGATCATTTTGTTAGCGAACAAAAATTTATAAATTATTACGTTTGAAAATAAAATTGCAAACAAGTTTTCATAATATTTATGGTTTTCTGCGGGGGTGAGAGGGTCATACTGGAATTCTTTTGTTTACATTCTTGGAAGATTAGACAAATCATAGAGTTGACAATTATTTTTTATTGGGTGAAGATTGATTAGGAAACAAAAATGTGATAGAACAGCTTGGTGGAGGTCTATCAAGCACACACAAACAAGTCAGTCCCTCATTTTTGGATTTCGGTGATTTATTTATTTTAAGCCATAAGACGTGCTGACGAATTCGATTTTTGTCATTAATAGAAGAAAGTGTTGACGTTGATGAACAGGATTGGCCTAATAATGACTGAGGAATTGAAATCGTTGTTCCTGTGAGACATTTGCGCGAAAAAACACAAACCTGAATAACATTATCTTGAAAAACATTTTCTAATAAAAATTATAGGAGACTTGAAGCGATGAGAATCATGGAGAACGAGGCAACAGAATTCTTCGTTCAATAATAATTTCTTACTAATCGAATCGGCCTTTCAATGAACTTTATTCAGTATTTCATATTCGAATGTTCTTACAAGACTGAAGCGCGCTCTCAAATCATAGTCCATAGACATTCCAGGTTTGGTTGTCGTCTGAAAAGGGTTATTATCAGAACCTCTTTTTTTTCTCTATAAAGAATATTTGCTTACTCGATTATGAAACAAATATTCATCATTGACGTATTGACGACCATCTCCAAAGCTCTTGACAAAAAATGTTAATTTTTTTTTTACACAAAATTTGGTTCTTGGTCTAAGACATCTTTTTTGCAATGATATATTTTTGTACAGACAGAAGCATGTTTTCGGAGGAACAAAATCTGGCTTTGTGTTTTTTTAATTTTTACTTTTTTAATTAACCAGATTTCTACTTTATAATATTGCATCCTATCCTAATCCCATAACACTTTCTATGTAGAAAGTAATATATGTAACTTATTACAATACATCGGAAAATGCGTTTTTATTTGATGTAGTGCATTCGCCAGCGGTTTGTTTATCAAATCAAATAGCATGGGCTTGGACAACATTCATCCAATATTTTTGGAAATATTTTTGCATTTTGCTTCAATGAGAACAAGCTTAAATTATTCCAATTCTCAAAATCAGAAATAGCACAGAGTTTCGACCAATTGCAATACATCCTTTCCTTTCTAAGTCATTTGAAACTATTATTAGCGTACAAATTAAGCAATAATTAGAATCAAATAATATATCTACGCCTTTGCAGTCAGGTTTTCGTTCAGATCACAGCTGTATTACTAGGTTACTTAAATTAACTGATGACATGAGGGAAAGTCACCTTATTGGATTTTTCCAAGGCATTTTATTCGGTTTGTCCTGTTATTCTGTGAAATAAACTTTTATCTATTTTTTGTCTTACTATACTAGTAGAAAGTAGAGTCCAATCTGTTTTCCATATGCAATCCTTTTCATGGGTTTTACCAGTGTCCTGTGGTGTTCCACAAGGCTCTATTACGGTCCTCTGTTATTTTCAATGTTCATTAACGACCTACCTCTTGTAATACATTACTGTCAATTTCACACTTACGCTGACGATGTCCCAATATATAAACATTTCAATATTGCTTTTATGGATGATGCTGTCACAAGATTGAATAGGGATCTAGCTTTTACTGTCAAATGATCTTGTGAAAATAAGCTCTTGTTGAATCCTTTTAAGACAGAGTCAATTCAAATGTATAATCATCCATTAGCCACTTGCTTACCACCTATTTTGTTAGATGGTACACTGAAGTTGGAGGTCTGCCCAAGCTTAAAAACCTTGGCATTATCATCAACAGTAATCTTACGTGGAATGACCATAATATAAACTAGAGAATTCTTACCGATTAAATTGGGAAAAGTCTGATAGTTCGTCTAACCACGTACCGATGTGATCTGTTCGCTAGCACAGACACAAACTCAAGGCGTAAGTCAAACGTTGCCTTTAATTCAGTCGCAAGATTTGTGTACAACTTGCGCAGTTATGACCACATTTCGACTCAATCGCAACAAATAATTGGATGTAGTCTTGATCAGTTTTTAAATTTTAGAGCCTGTGCTATGGTATCCAAAGTTTTAAATGAAAAACAAACATATTATTTGTACAAAAGATTATTACCTTCTCTATCTGTTCGATCTTATACCGTCAGACCTAATGTTTACACTTGCACTATATTTCTTAGGTAATTCTTCATCTATGCAATCCGCCCTTACAATGAACTTCCGCTCACTATAAAAACAAGAGTCAAGCAAAGAAACTTCTTGTCGTTAGTTTTGTCTTAGTTAAGCAATTATCATTGTTGTTTTTCCGGAACAAAATTCGTACATTTTACTTTTCTGATAAAAAAATAAAAACGAATGCAAATAGAAATAATAATTTTTATTTCTTATACAATTTATTAAGGAATTTTCCGACTTCAAAGCAAAAGCCTTCAGTCGGTTTTCAGATCGTTCTCCATGATTCTCAGCATTTGGTGTCTCCTAAGATTTCTTTTTTTTTCAACAAACATAATGACCTAATTCTGGACTGTTAAAAAATCGAAAAAGGATCTCCTTAAATCTTGTAACTTTGAGTGACAGAAAACAGTAGATTGCTATGAAAAAAAGATTGCATTTTTTGTGGTCAAATGACGTTGGGGCCAAAGTAGTTTTCGGTTTCGGTTTGCGAGTTTTTGTTTTTCGGTCTTTCGACCCCAAGACACTTTCAATAAATGAATTTTAAATTTAAATTTTTATTTACAAGTTGTTAAAAATTGGTTATCATTTATGGTGACAGAAAACCAATGTGTCAGCCTTTGGTAACAATTTGCTGCACAAAGTGATCATCTGTTACTCTTTCTTTTTTTCAAATATCGAATTACCCGTTTAAATTTTTAACCGTCTACTTTAGTCATTTCAAGATATTTATGATCTCGCATAAAATTAAGCCATTAAATGAGCTTTAAACTTTTTAACCTTTGCCGAAGACCTGCACTAATTTAATTTAATGTTTGGTCATTATTCATTTCAAGCTATTGACATATTCGGCAAAGTGACATTAATTTATGGTAACTTCAAACAGATAAAACCAATATATTGACCTATTGGAGCTAGTAGTGATGCTGATGCTGGTGGCGTCTCCAAAAATATATTCATTCAAAGTTGAAGAATTTATTTTGTATGAATTTTCAATGGCATCTTATTGTCAACTATTCGTTACCTGTCAAATGACATAGTGGAATCCAAAAATATAAACACGTTCACCCTCATAAAAATTTTACGACTACTTAACATTTTTAAGCAAAAATTTAATTTATGACGTGGGCTTCCTACGCTCATTGGGTTTCGACTATTATACAATGCAGTCATTATTTTGGATTATAAAAGAAGCTCCACAAAATCTTTAAACGAACTTTTCAATGCCAAAAAAGCTCGTAAGAAAACTTGAATTAATACAAACATTTTGTTGATTTTGTTCGTCAGTAGGAACTGTGGTGTTTCTTTATTATTTTAAGCTTATTCGAAAAACGAAACTACATATTTACAATTCGGACCATTTCAACCGCTTTTGTATAGCGAGCTTTCATCTTTTGGTGGATGAGTTCTGATGTATTCAATAGCACGGATGACATAATCTGGAATTGGTGGTGGAGTTGGCAAATGCTCACCGGATGGATGGAAACCATCTTGGTCGGCAGTGTAGGCCAAACTGATTTTGATACCTTCTGGAGAAATGTACTGGGAAGCACCGTTCACTCCAACTGCATTGCCACTTTCTTGGCTAGCGATTCCGTTGGTTGTGTCGAATGCGTAGTTGTAGTTGCCTTCGGCGTCGGCTGGTTCGTTTGAGAGACTGCGGATTTCAGCATCCCTGTCGATGTTGTCGGCAACAGCCAATCCCAAGAGGACGGTGACGAGCAACTGTGTTGAAGAAAAAATAAAATTGACAATTTTCCAGATACACTTCTTCTTTATTTGCGGTGAGAACTTACAAGTTTGAACATTTTGGATTTCGGTGTTTGCTAGATTGATTCTCTAGGAAAATGTAGAAGACACTGATTGATGATTGAATTTTTGCAAACGTTTTTATATGAAAGGCGCGATGGTAAAAAATTGAGCCATAGTGCAAATTATGTCGAGGTGATATCCATAAAATTGTGATTTGGTCATTGATAGAGTTTGCAGATTATGCATTTTTATGGATTCGCATCATTTGCGAATATTTGCATAGTTAGACGAATTTTTATAAGCATCCGGGGCACGACTAATATAGTTAAACTGGTTTTGCTTCACCCAAAAAGTAGATAAGTGAATAATAATTTGCAATAGGAAAATTTGATTTGTTTACTGTTTAGATTTCCATGATTAAGAGTTAAATTTTAAGGCTGAAACTAGTTCATACTTTGTTTTTGAAAAAAAGAACAAAACACATTCGGAAAAATATATTTAATTTTCAATTGTGTCAACTCTCATGGAATAGGAACCTGGCGCTGGAATCATTGAAGGTTATATGAACTACGTTAGTTTCTACTAAAAAAAAAAATGATTTTATTCTATTCTTAACAAGACCTGTAATGTAAATTTAATTTCATTACAATAATTTATTCCAATTGATTCATTAATTATTGTATTTACACGATTATCCAGTTTTTAATTGCTGTAATTCAAAGTATAAAAGAATTGCAATACTGCAGCTCATCTTCAGATGCCCTCAGTTGCTCTTGAGTGATTAATCATCTAAACTACAAATCAATATGTTCAAAATTGTACGTTCAAATAATAAATTTTGAGGACTGCTTACATAATATCATCTTAATAAAAACATTTTCTTGCTTTAAAAGATCATTGTTTCAGTTCTTTTGGGATTGGCCATTAGCCAAAACGATGAGATTTGCAGCTACGCTAATGACGCACCTGGTGCAGCTCAAGAAAGTGGTAACAGTGCTGAAGTGAGCGGATTGGAATATACAGCACTGCTGTCGTTTTTGCTACTATAGTAGTATTTTACTCCTTTCGAGAGTCAAATGCTACTCTACTACCCTTAGACGAAATATACTCCCCAATCTTAGTAAACAAAATCTACCTATATTCTATGTAGTATGAGATAAAACAAGAATCGAAAATCAAAATTCTCACATTTCTTAGCTCATTTATGTTCAATCAGTGAGAGTTGGTCTAAATTTAAGTCAAAGTAACCAATTTACGAAAATTGCCAAACATTTTAACGTACATTTTAAGGTTCCTTAAACTACACACCTAATTCCACACCTTAACTACTCGAAAATGTTGAAAAAATGAGCCTGCATTTTTTAAACACGCTTTTATGGATCAAGATCAGGATCACTTAAGTCTGTATTTGTGGTACTAGATTAAACATTTTGTAATGAAATAAATAAAATTCAATTGGTGTAATTACTACAAATAGAACTGTAAGAAAACCTAACCTTTTTAATCACAAGACCTCTGTCTTCAAATCTGAAGTGATATTTTCTGTGCAGTTCCGTGGTTAAATTTATAATTAAGGGACAACTTGGGGAACCTTTAAATATCAATTCGTCAGAAAAGTGGGAAACTAGCGAAAAAGAATTATAGGCAAAAACATTTGATTTGGAGCCGTTTTCTTCACTTATTTCAACTTGTGAACCTTCGCAGTTGACAAACTCAAGAGTTAAATTTTAAAGTCAAGCTGAAGATTGTTTTTCTTTACTTACGTAACTTTTAATTTAGAGTTTTGAATTTGAAAGTAGTAGCCACTGGGAAACTCATAACAAGAGTAGTAGGAGTAGTTATGTTAGAAACATGATTTTTTGATTTTGGAGACGGTGAAAGCAGCTGCGCGATGAAATTCTGAATCAAGAAGAAAAAAGAAGACAGATACCTCTTCATAATGACATAATAGCCTCCTCCGGCAAAAATGTTCTCTAGGAAGTATCAGGCCAAAATGACCATACAGGAAACTACTTTTGTGTTTGAAGACCCGCCAATCAAAGAAATCATTCTGACAGAAAATTGTACGTATGTTTAGTGATCTAATTTAGTTTTTGGACAACTTAAATCGAAATTTAAGGATAAAATCCTCAAGTTGATATCAACTTTGATTGTATAAAATGCTCCTCCTATCCGACAAACACACAATTTGGGTTTTAGAACTCTCAAAAATTAATAAAAAACTATCGTTTGCTAATAAACTTCAACCACATCATTTTTGAAACTTCAAAACGATCTGCAAATCCCATTATAAGTGATACTTTTTTCCGGAGGCGATTTATCGGGCTAAGTTCCTATAGTTAAAAAATTATACTACCCAAATATAGAAAATACTCCTCAAAATAATTCAAAAATACTCCCCATTACATTTTTGAAACGACAGCACTGATATACAGCCCGTGAAAATGAATTCCGTCCATCCAGTGATCATTTGCCAGCGGGACTGGAATTGGATGGTGATCCCAATGAGTGGGTTATTAAACATTGAGGCATGGCCGTAGCCAGAGGGGGGCAAAGTAGGGCAATGCCCTACCTTCAGAAATTGAGAACAGCCTTACCTTCACAAATTATCTACTTACAAAAATATCCTGCTTACAAAACAATCTTATACATTCAAAAATTATCCAGCTTTATATAACCTACCTAAAAATGCCCTGTAGTGTTTATTATATTATATATTGGTATATTGTAGTATTTAACAAAAAATTTAAACCGATAATGTACCTACATTTTGAAAATGTAACTCTTTCATCAAATTGAACGAATTATAAATGAATCATATTATGTTCAACTTATACGATATAATTTTTCGCCTTATAAACTTAATTTAAAATAAACACTTTATTCTTTTAGTTTCGCATCAGTACAGGGATTTAAGTTCGTTCATATCGAAAAAATTAAAAATATCAACTAACTTTTCAGGTCTAACAAATCCAATAAGAGGAGAGGCTCCTGTGGTAAATAATTATTTGAGTTAACTCGAAGATAAATCCGAAAATAAAATGCAGATCTTATACAGGCACCAAATGGCGTTTAAGAATACTTACGAGCTGTTTGCGTCTGTAGCGACTTTAGGATGTAGCAGAGCAGTATGTGAATCCAAATTTTCAATTCTAACTGCCATCAAGGAGCCTTCAATAACGTCCACGTATAGAAGAAGTAGTTATCAAATGGATCATGTGTATGCTGAAAAACAGACAAATACATAGCGAGCTTGGTAACGCACATTTAGATATGTACGTATCTGGAGGAACCCCGCAAGGTGGAATTCTCTCACCATTATTATGGATCTTAGTCATGAACGAGATCCTAATAAAACTTAGGAATTACGGTTACGGTACAGAAGTGGTAGCCTACGCTGATGACTTAGCGCTTTTGGCGACGGGTAAATACCTTACCACTAGCGAAAATACCTTACCATTAGCGAAAAATTACAAAGCGCATTATCAAGGGTCAGCAACTGGAACAAGAAATGCGGTCTTACGGTAAGCCCCCTTAAAACAGAACTGGCTCATTTTACAAACAGGAGGAAAATCCCTCCGTTTGAAATACCAAAAATAGATAATACAACACTAAAAATCTCCGACCGAGCTAGATACCTCGGAGTTATATTGGATAAAAAACTCAATTGGGGTCCAAATATCGAAGAAAGATATAAGAAAGCCACAATCGCACTCTACTCATGTAACAAGATTCTGGGTAGAAATTGGGGACCGAACCCCAAAATAGTCATTTGGATGTACACTGCCATTGTCAGACCGATTCTTACTTATTGCAGCTTGGTTAGGAGGAAAGCCCTGGAGAAATCCACGAATCTAAAAACACTTACCCAATGGCTTGTATCTGTACTAGTGGTGTGATGAGGACTACCCCAACTGCGGGTTTAGAAACGATCCTCAATCTCCCCCCAATAGATCTATTCGTCCAAGAATCAGCAGCAAACAGCGCCCTCAGGCTCAGCTAAACTAACATCTGGAAAACTAGCCAGAGTGGCCACGCAGCTATTCTTACGAAATACGTAGACAACAATATCTGCACAGATTATATGACCCCGTATTTAGATTTCAACAAATCTTTTAGTACTAGGTTCCCCAATAGACTAGATTGGGAAAATAGTGTGCCCTACACTAACGACTCAACCATTACCATCTACACCGATGGCTCTAAAATGGATACTAGAGTATAGATGCAGGCCTTTACTCTGAAAGCCTCAACCTTGCCAAATCATAAAGGCTCCCCGACCATAGCAGCGTCTTCCAAGCTGAGATCTTGGCAGTGAAAAACGCTGCTAAACATATATCCATGATGCGATATCACACGCGGACATCACTTTTTCATTGATAGCCAAGCAGTAATAAAAGCTATCTCTGCCACCCAAATCAAGTCGAAGCTTGTCTCTTGCTGTCGCGAAGAGCTAAAGGTTCTTGGCACACAGCATAACGTAAGACTCTGCTGGGTTCCTGGCCACAGTAATGTACCAGGGAACGAAAAGGCGGATGAACTTGCTAGGGAGGGCTCCACACTGGAACCCTCTCTGATAGACCATCATATAGAGATACCGTTATGTGAACTGAAACATAACGTCAGTAAAACCATCATTCAAAAATCCAATGACAGATGGAACCTCCTAGAAACCTGTGTTAACACCAGGAAGCTATGGCCTAGATACGATAAGAAAAGATCCGATTGGATCTTAACTCTAAATAAACCCTCCCTAAGATCCCTTATCGGCATTATTACAGGACACAACCTACTCGGCTACCATAAGAAGAAGATGGGGCTCAGAACTGATGACCTTTGTAGAGGCTGTGGTGATGAAAACGAGCATGAAGACACTGCTCATTTTCTCTGCCACTGTCCTTCGCTCTGTATCACTAGGAAGAAAGCTCTAGGCAACTTCTTCTTTAATGAACTAGAGGAACTTTCAGAACTGCCAGGCAAAAGTTTACTAAACTTTTTCAAGACCTCTAAATGGTTAAACGAAACACATGATTCATAGGTTATTTATTTTTCAGGAAGTTACAACACTTCAGGGTACCACAATGGATCTACATTGATCTAAGTGTGATGGTAACAACATCAACTATCAGCCCGTTCAACATAACCTTACCCAAGGCATCAAAGGATGTAAATGGGACATGAGAAAATGTATTTCTAGCGTTTGAAAAAAAAGAACTTAATCAATAATTGATCTCATAGAAGTCCTTCGAATGTTTAATAAAATGAACAATCGGAAAATTCAATTTAGAAATTCTAATAATATTTTATCACTTTTCGTATGAACTTGTTTTTATTTTGTACATACCTATAATTTATTAGTGCAGATGCTATGGGGAGTTGAGTGTGCAAAAGTGAGGACCGCATTCTGTGAATGGTTTTGAACTCAGAAAAGCTTGCAGATTTTGATTTCGGATGTTGCGGAAAGATTTGTTGGTCCAGTTTTTGTTTCTTTTTTAAAGATATCAGGTAGATAGACCGATCAGATTCTTTCAATGTTTTATTTAGTTGCAATATCTGATGAAAAATATACAAAATCGTTAAAAATAAAAACAAAAATTGTTTAAAATTGTTATAATGAAAAAAACAAGTTTTATTAATATTTTCTTTGAGAACAGAAAGACGCTAGTCATTTCTAATTCTATTAACTGTTCAACACTTAGGTGTGGATTTCCTAAATTTCTTAGAGCTTTTTGTACAGACTCCAACATTGCAGCTTTTAAAGCATTTTTTAATTCACATATAGAGACGAACTGTATAAAGCTATGTAAAGTTTTGGCATCCTTGCTAATGTCGTTTTCTTGTCCATTATGACTATGGAGAACTCACGTTGCTTCATAAAATTTGGCAACCAGCTCTCGGAATCATCCGATGTCAAAAAAGGATTCAGCCAAAGCGATGAACTATCATGCGATTTCTTAAACATACAAAATTAACATTTATTAACACGGGCAATAAAACCAGTGCCGAGATCAGACGAAAAATAACTCTTGCTAATCGCTGCTTCTTTGGTCTACGAAAGTAATTGAGTAGAAAAACAATAACACCCTCAGTATCCCAGTCCTGCTATATGGTGCAGAAGCATGCATCTTGACAAAATCGGATGAATGTGCCTAAGGCTGTGTGCCCGTGTGCATTGATGTGGCCCCGTGTGCGTTGATGTGGAGAAGAAGATTCAACAGCAAACTTTACGGGTTGTACAAAGACACGGACCTAGCCAAAAGGGTCAAGGTCCAGAGACTCAGATGGCTCGATCATGTAGAGCGCGGATGGACACCAGTGCTCCAGCCCGGAAAGCCTTCGACACTATTCTAGAGGGGTGTAGAAGTAATTAATCAAGGAGCAAGACTGTGACTCAGGTGGCGCACCCAATTGGAAGAAGTCCTAAATCAACTTGGAGTGCATAGCTGTTGGTTGAAGCCCAAGTCCACAATGGACTGTAGCGCCACCTTAAGTAGGTAAGTAATTATTTGTTTTATTTTATGACTTATGTTCAAACTTGCATTTTTATTACAATAATTTTAAATATTTTTTTTTTTACAATTCTTGTTCTTATTTTTAACGATAGCTATAGTGGAGTCAATGAAGCTTTTTTTCCTCAGAAACAGCTCGGATTTTGAAAACAAAAATTTCCAAATTTTTGTTTTTTATATTCTTTAAAGTCTGAAACAATTCATTTGGGGGAAATAATTGCTTATATTGTTTAAACAATTTCAACAAATCAACGGCTTTTCGCCTAATGCCGTCTTAGAAAGGTACGACAGCATCTAACTGATGAGCCCAACTGTCGTACCTGGGCGAAACGCATTGAACTAAAAGTCACTTTCAAAACAAAAACAATTTTATATTGTAAAAAGTTCAACTAAACAACAACAAAAGAATTTCTTGTTTTGTTTTTTTCTTCCATCATTTCAGTGTTATTTAGTCTGTCTCTACAATCTCTGTCAGTTTTTTTATTGATCGGAAACTTTGAAAATGAACAAGACATATAAAGGGTCATTCATATTTCGGTTTCGAAAGTAAAGCTAAATAAAACACACATAACGATACATTTTCAATAACCATTTTATGTCATTATAAAGTTTGGAATTTGCTTTTGAGTGTGAAAAACAATATCATTCAAATGACCGTCCTGGGAGTTTTCACCAGCGCTACCAAAATGACACCACGAAATGAATGAACCAATACTAAAAGCTTTGTAATTAAAACTGAATTTGTTCTGTTTTTAAGAAGACCTGTAATGTAAATTTGATTTCATTCCAATAATTTATTCCAATTGATTCATTAATTATTGTATTTACAAGGTTATCCAGTTTTTAATTGCTCTAATTCAAAGTATAAAATAATTTGAATACTGCAGCTCATCTTCAGATGCCCTCAGTTCCTCTTGACTGATTAATCATTTAAACTACAAATCAATATGTTCAAAATTGTATGTTTAAATTTTTAGGACTGTTTCTAAAACACCAAATTAATATAAATATTTTCTTGGTTTAAAAGATCATTGTTTCCGTTCTGTTGGCAGTAGCCACTAGCCAAAACGCTGAGATTCGCAGCTACGCTAATAACGCACCTGATGCAGATGGTAACTTTGCCTACTCCTATGAAACATCAAATGGAATTGCAGCTCAGGAAAGTGGTAACAGTGCTGGAGTGAGCGGATCTGCTCAATACGTTTCTCCGGAAGGAATTCCAGTTCGATTGGATTATACAGCCGATGAAAATGGATTTCGTCCATCCGGTGATCATTTGCCAGCCCCGCCACCAATTCCAGATCAAATTCAAAGGGCTCTTGCATACAATGATGCTCCCCCTGAGGATTAGAATCACATCAATTTAAGCTATAAAGTTTGAGAATAAATGATAATAAGAGACAATTTATTGTTGCATTATTAATCGAATTCATTTTAAAACACAGATTTCTCTGCATATATTTTGTCTGTTTGTTTTTGAAAATATTTTCAAGGCTAAGAAATAAATTCATTTTGGGATTTCTTTGTCCAATGAACCACTACGCATAGTTTTAAAATTTTGTAGCATTGAGAAGCTTCTTAAGAAATTCTATGCCGTTCGCACAAGGAGCCGAAGATTTTTGGATGGGTCTATGTCCTTCAATATTCTGCCTAGACAATAGTGTTGTTGTACAGTTCTGGGTTAAATCAACGTTATTGAGAGGGGATCCAAGATCCATATAGCTCTTTTCAATACAAAAGGAGCGGGATAAAGCGGCTTATAGAGCAACCGACACCTTATACCACAAGAAACTACTTTATTAGTTCATTGACATCTAAGTGTTACTGTCTGAAATGTCCTCAAAGTTTAAGCTGTTACTAAGGAAGTCTGGTTCAAACTATACATTTCAGTGTTATGTAGTATGTCTCTACAATCTACAATCGTCAATAACCGGCCAAAAATAACCAGTATCATTCGACCATTAACATTGACATTGACTTCACAGTACTTCGCACATAAATGTAACGAAATACAGACATATAGCAGCCCTAACGACTGAGGCCATAGGCTGGGACAGAACAAGACATTAATACAACAGAGAGAGATAGATAGATACAAAGAAGGGAAGAACACATAACATAAAAATACGTGGCTCAGAGGAGGAGACACAGATTTTAATTGTCTCATATCATCGCACAGGTGGCCTCAGATAAGCTGGCGATTTTTGTAGAAAAAGAATGCTGCCGAAGCTAGGGCTTGAACCCGTAGCATTCGGCTTAGCAATCAACTTCTCTTTTTTTTTTTTGTAATTCATTTTTTTATTCATTTTAAACTTAAATCTACTACATGCTAGACAAAAATGGGAAACTAGCCTAATTAATTCTACTTAAATATAACTTACTGGCCCTAATCGGGCGCTCTAAGCAATTCATTATTCTTAAAATGAGTGCCCTTCGGCCTACGAGCTAAGTTTATTTATTTTAATTTCATATTATTTATTTGAATTATTAGAAAATTTAAAAAAAAAACTAATAAAAAACTATTATCTTTTTTTGCGGGTTTTTTTCTTACAAACTAGAGTCCTAAAAATAAAACTTAAAATTACCTAATCTACCTACAAACTACTTAAAACTAGAACAACCACAGCGGCAAAAACTATGTCCTTGTAATTGTGTTCTTGATTTTGTAATTTTTTATTTTCACATTATCATTTTTTCCTTGATTGTTTTTTTTCTTTTTTTTCTTTTTTTTCCACTTTTTTTATTAGTATTTTTCACTATTTATTTTTATTTCTATTTTTTTTTTTCGTTTTTATACATATTTTATAGTGCCACCGTACCTATTCTACTTAAACCTAAAACCTAAGACTAAAACAAGCATGTAAGCCGGCCAAAGCAAAATACCCCACCACGGATTACCCATTATCAGATGCAGTTTGAAGCCACCAAAACTGGTTCTCCTGCTTCACCCTATCAATGCGGTCCTTTTCGGACACAGCCCTACTGAACCGAAGCAGCTCCGCTCCATCACGAGCGAGGATGCCTCGTTCATACAGGAGCCGCCGGTCTACGGTTTTTCGTCTGACGTGGTAGATAAGCGGTACTGCCAATCTATCCTGTATCATGCCGCACTGGTCTAAATAGAGGAATGCCTCTGGTGGGATGAAGCCGCTCAAGCGTGCATTGTCGAAGTAGTTGTCGTTCGGATAGAACGGCCCAAAAATCAAATTGTTGGTCGAAGTCATAGCTCTCGCAATGTGGCCCCGAACAAGTTTTATCACGAAATTGTCAATTCTATTGATTCGAGCCCCGTTGTATAGAACCTCGTTTGAATAATAATGCAGATAAGAAGATTCCGGTGTCCGATACCAACCGAGACAGCGCCGAAGACACTGCCTCTCGAACACCCGAAACTTCTCCATTTGGGAAGGGGCAATGTTGAACCACACTGGACAACCATAAACAATCATTGGCCGTATGAGGGCCATGTAGCAAATTACCTTCACTCTGGGGTCAAGCCGACTGCTGTAAAACAGCCGTTTCGTCAGAGCGAAGGCTCCTCTGGCCTTAGTCAGATCAGCCTCTATATGTCTGTCGAAATACAGATACTTGTCCAACCAGATACCGAGGTACTTCACTACACTTTTGCTCGTCAATGCCTGTCCGTGAGGATCAACAATGACCATCTTGCGCCAATTCTTACACGTATCTCGCGAGGCTTTAGCCAACGGAGTCCGGAACAAAATTGTCTCCGACTTTTGGACATTTATTTTCAGTTTCCAATCGTCGCAGTATCGCTGAATCTTCTCGAAGTCACGTTGCAAGAGGATTCTAATAACTTCAACCTTTCGAGCCGTTCTGTACGCAATCAGGTCGTCGGCATACGCAATTGCGTTAGTTAAGCTACCTATCAGATCGCTGGTGTAAATGCTGAAGAGGATCGGTGAGTTCACCGCTCCCTGTTGAAGACCGTTTTTAATTTCAAAGGTGGTGGTAGAAGTTACATTGCCACTTTTGACAACAAACTTTCTACCGTTGAGCATATCATAAAGCATATACAACAATGGTTTATTGATGCCTAGTCTGGTGAGCTTTAGGTACAAACCTTCTAACCATACGGTGTCGAAGGCCTTCTCTAAATCAACCAGAACAGCACCCGTGCATTGTTTCTTGGACTTGTTCCATTGGATATCAGAAACGAGCTTAGACGCGGCATGAATAGTGTCATGTCCTGCCTTGAACCCGAACTGATTATCCGGAATTATACTGTTGTCCGCAGCCCACTCAGCCAGAGCCCTATTGATTACCTTTTCGAATACCTTGCTGATGCTTGGAAGAAGACTTATTGACCGGAGATTCGAAGGATTGGAGTTGTCCTTTCCTTTTTTCGGGAGAGGATGAACCACAGCTGCCTTCCAACACTCAGGATAATATGCATTATTCAGCGCGTTATTGAAGAGTGTGGTATAAATGTCGATGGCTTCAATCGGTAAGTGTCTTAGTACAATGTTGGATATACCGTCGACACCTGCTCACTTCTTATTCTTTATTGAATCGAAGATGAGCTGGAGTTCTACCTTCGTGATGAGCAGGGGACTTGGGTCCGTTCGCTCCAACTGTCTCCACTTTCTCCTGCGGGTCTTCAATCAGAAAGAAGTCATCGTCCAGGACGGCTTCCTCAGGAACAATTTGCGCTGTCAGAAGTACGTCTCTGTTCTCTACTGTTCTCTGGAGCGTAAGACACGGAAGGTCGTTCTGATTCTTGGATCTAAATATCTTATTAATTTTAGGGAACATACTCGGGTCGCTAGAATTAACGGCCCGATTTTTTTTGTCCCAATACAAGTTAATAGATAACCTGTAGTTTTCCTTGATCAGGGTGTTGACGTTTTTAATTGACGACTTCAGTGTCCTAATCTCCAGGTCGTTCGGGTCTGTAAATCGTCTGTACAAGTTTTTCAGTCTTGTCAGTAGTCCGCTTTTCTGTCTGTGTAGTGCGTCTATAGTCGCGTTACTGTAGACGTTGTTTTGGTCGCGTTCCTTGTACTTCGGTATTGTCCGTTCCATTGTTCGTTTTATTATGTTGTCCATCTGTTCAAGGTGTTGGTCGATTTCTGTATTTGTCAAGTTTCTGTTGTTTGGTGGGGCTATGTCACTCGAACGAAGTTCTCTTGCAAGGACTTGGGTGAAACGCGGCCATCTCATCTTACTGTAATTGTAAGAATGCGTTGGAACGAATTCATCCAATTCCACAAGCTCGTTCGGAATCTGAATTACAGCAGCGAGCCCGCAGTGGTCACTGTCGTACTCGACTGTCTGTAAACAGTTTCGAGGGTGATTACCCACTTTGTCCGTAATTGTCAGTCTGGTATCGTACAGCAAAAGGTCCAGGAAGGAACCGCTCCTTGGGAACGATGGCCTTTCAGTAGCCAGCAGGTCGACACCATATTCAACACTGCAAAGATTCATCAAATTAAATAGATGATTACCTCTTGGATTATTTGTTTGATTTCCCCAATCTTCATGTTTCGCGTTCAAATCTCCGGCCATAATGAAGTAGTTTTCTTCCAAGCTCAGTTTTAGTACTCTGAAAAGAATCTCGAGCTCTGAAATAAAGGTAGCAGGCTGCGGAGCGTCAGCCGCATAAGCCGCAATCATATACATCCGCTTCCCTTGAGTGAGAGAGATGCATACGACGCAAACTTCTAGCGTCCTGAGCTTTCGCAAATCATTATTGTATATGACTTTATAATTAATGCCCTTACGTATGAAGATGGCAACACCGCCTCCTTGAGTAGAGTCGGGTCGATCCCTTCTTACGATATTGTAATTGTTGTTAATCAGTTTATGTTTCTGGTTTAGCTTGGTTTCACTAGCCATAAACACATCAGGACTGTTGTCTTTTAACAGCTGGAACAAATTGGCTCTACGTTCGATCCTAATCAATGAATTCACATTCAAACCTAGGATCCTAAGGCGCGTCTTCGGCAGCACGCCCTTAACCCTGAATTTGCGCTGGGCCAGCCATCATAGAGTAGAGTTTATCTACTCTTCCGGCTTGCTCCACGATCTGACTTTGCAGTCCTGCCAACTGGCCTTGAATGCTCAGCAACAAGGACAGAATGTCTGGCTGCCCCTCCGGTGCCTTAGGCTCTTGGGCCTGTGGGGCGACCGGTGGTGGAGCCTGTCTCGCTTTACCCATTCCTTTCGCAGATCTTGCGTAAGAAACACCGGGTCTCACGAGTGAATTTGTTGTCGGAGCTTGTCGTACGGGTCGACTTTTTTTTGGCTGGCCTGTTTGTCCCGTATTTCTTGGACCTTAGGACAGCCCCGATAATTTGCAGGGTGCCCCTCGTTCCCGCAGATTACAGACTTGAGCTGGGTCATGTCTTCGACCCGCTCAGTCCCTAGCCTGCATTCACCCCTATTGTGGGTTTCGGCGCATTTCACACAGCGCAACTGCATTTCGCAATTGGCTGCAGCGTGACCGAACCTTTGGCAGCGCATGCATTGCAGCATGTCGTCGTGCCTCATTAATTTTTCCCAGTGTATGACCTGGTAGTCTAGGACAGTAATATTCCTGAGACTCTCCAGTCTACTTTGGGGCGACAGAGTAACAATGAAAATTGGCAGTTTATGCCCCTCCCGTCTGGACCTTACCGTAGTAAAAGGCTTGACTCCGATGAATTCGAGGTCATCGCTGGCATTCTGACGGAGCTCAGCTAGGAGCTCTTCTGGTTCCGTGCAGGAACTGATGCCCTTCAAAAGGACCGTCTTCGGTTTTTCACTCCTAGGAGTGAAGCTGAAGAATTCAGCAGTGGCTGTAATCAACTTCTCTATCCTCTGAGCCATGGCCACCTGCTCATTCGACCATATCGCTACGAAACTTCTACATGCGTCCCCCTATTGGCATCTTCGAAGAAATACGGACTAATGACACCTTTCGACGATAGAGCACACCAAACAGTCATCTTTTCTGGATGCAATGGCAACTCTTCGATCACTTGTGGGTTTGTTTAATTCTGAGCCTAGTATAACAATGAAAATTTTGTTTGTTTTCATACCCACCGAGTGGTAAATGTGCCTCATCGGTAAAGACAATGTTGTTCGAAAAATAGTTGTTTATAATTAAAGTTTTTAAATAATTCTAATGCATTGTTCGACTGCTAAGCGATCCATTATTGTAAATGGCAAACATTCAACTAATATTATGTTAAACAGTTAACTTTGTCACGTATCAAATGCCAGCGCTACCAAAATGACACCACGAAATGAATGACCCAATACTATAAGCTTTGTAATTAAAACTGAATTTGTTCTTTGTTTTTAAGAAGACCTGTAATGTAAATTTGATCAAATTCCAATTGATTCATTAATTATTGTATTTACACGATTATCCAGTTTTTAATTGCTCTAATTCGAAGTATAAAAGAATTGGAATACTGCAGCTCATCCTCAGATTCTCTCAGTTCCTCTCGACTAATTGTCTTAATATCTAAATACAAAATCCAATCTAAATATGTTCAAAATTGTATGTTTAAATAATTATGAGGACTGTTTCTATAATACAATCCGAATATAATTTTTTTCTTTCTTTTGAAAGATCATTTTTTCAGTTCTTTTGGGATTAGCCATTAGCCAAAACACTGATGAGATTCGCAGCTACGCTAATGACGCAGCTGATGCAGAAGGCAACTATGCCTACTCCTACGAAACATCAAATGGAATTGCACTTCAGGAAAGTGGTAACAGTGCTGGAGTGAGCGGTTCTGCTCAGTACGTTTCGCCGGAAGGAATACCAATTCAGCTGACTTATACAGCCGATGAAAATGGATTTCGACCATCTGGTGAACATCTCCCAACCCCGCCACCAATTCCAGAGTAAAATTCAAAGGGCGCTTGCATACAATGATGCTCCCCCTGAGGATTAGAATCACTTCAATTTAAACTTTAAAGTTTGAGAATAAATTATAATTAGAGACAATTATTGTTGCTTTTTTAATCGAATTCATTCTAAAATACAGATTTCTATGCATATATTTTGTCTGTTTGTTTAAAAAAAAAAAACATTTTCAAAGCTAAGGAATAATTTCATTTTGAGATTTCTTTGTCCAATGAACCACTACGCATAGTTTTAAAATTTTGTAGCATTAAGAAGCTTCTTAAGAAATTCTATGCACTTTGCACAAGGAGCCGAAGATTTTTGGATGGGTCCATGTCCTTCAATATTCTGCCTAGACAATAGTGTTGTTGTACAGTTCTGGGTTAAATCTCCTGTTCCATTCAACGTTTTCGAGAGGGGATCCAAGATCCATTTATGTCTTTTTACAAATACAAAAAGAGCGGGATAAAGCGGCTTATAGAGCGACACTTAATACCACAAGAAACTACTTTACTAGTTCATTGACATCTAGATGACTATGGTGTTACTGTCTGAAATGTCCTCAAAGTTTAAGCTGTTACTAATGAACTCTGGTTCAAATTATACATTTCAGTGTTATTTAGACTGTCCCTACAATCTCTGTCAGTTTTTAATTAATCGGAAACTTTGAAAATGAACAAGACATATAATTCATATCATTCATTCATATTCATTCATTCATTCATAGTCATTCATATTTCATTATAAAGTTTGGAATTTGCTATTGAGTGTGAAAAACAATATCATTCAATTGGCTGTCTCGGGAGTTTTCGCAGCACGCGATTCTCTTGAGGTAATTTTTAACCACTTTTATCGGGCGGTATCCCAGCCAAAACTTGAGTAAATGTTGGTTTTTAATGCCTCTAGAGTTCGGGGACTATTCGCGTGAGACGCGTCTTTTGCGTAGCTTCACAGAAAAAAATCTGACCGTGACAAATCGCATGATTTTGGTGGTCAAAAACGTGAAATTATGCGAACAGAAAACTTCTCAGACAATTAAGCCATAATTGGACGTGTTGCGTGGCTTGTTGCCCCGTCTTTTTTTAATCGCATATCTTCCGAGTTATGATCTTCAATCACCGGCCAAAAAAAAAAAAAACGGTATCATTCGACCATATCGCTTCAAAATTGCTGCATGCGTCCGCCTATCATCTTCGAAGAAATACGGTCTAATGACACCTTTCGAACATAGAGCACACCAAACAGTCATCTTTTCTGGATGCAATGGCAACTCTTCGATCACGTGTGGGTTCGTTTTATTCTGAGCCTAGTATAACTACGAAAATTGGGTTTGTTCACAAACCCACCGAGTGGGAAATGGCCTCATCGGTAAAGACAATGTTGTTCGAAAAATAGTTGTTTATAATTAAATTTTTAAATAATTCTAATGCATTGATCGACTGTTAAGCGATCCATTAACGTAAATGCCAAACATTCAACTAATACTATTTTAAACAGTTAACTTTGTCATGAATCAATTGCCAGCGCTACCAAAATGACACCACGAAATGAATTACCCAATACTATAAGCTTTGTAATTAAAACTGAATTTGTTTTGTTTTTAAGAAGACCCGTAATGTAAATTTGATTTCATTCCAATAATTTATTCCAATTGATTCATTAATTATTGTATTTACACGATTATCCAGTTTTTAATTGCTGTAATTCGAAGTATAAAAGAATTGCAATACTGCAGCTCATCTTCAGATGCCCTCAGCCTCAGTTGCTCTTGAGTGATTAATCATCTAAACTACAAATCAATATGTTCAAAATTGTACGTTTAAATAATAAATTTTTTAATATCATCTTAATAAAAACATTTTCTTGCTTTAAAAGATCATTGTTTCAGTTCTTTTGGGATTGGCCATAAGCCAAAACGATGAGATTCGCAGCTACGCTAATGACGAACCTGATGCAAACGGTGCCTACTCCTACCAAACATCAAAGGAAATTGCAGCTCAAGAAAGTGGTAACAGTGCTGGAGTGAGCGGATCTGCTCAATACGTTTCGCTGGAAGGAATACCAGTCCCGCCATCAATTCCAGATCAAATTCTAAGCGCTCTTGAAAACATTGATGCTCACCCTGAGGATTAGAATTATAATAAGAGACAATTATTGTTACATTTTTAATCGAATTCATTCTAAAATACAGATTTCTATGCATATATTTTGTCTGTTTGTTTTTGAAAACATTTTCAAAGCTAAGGAATAATTTCATTTTGAGATTTCTTTGTCCAATGAACCAATACGCATAGTTTAAAAATTTTGTAGCATAAGCTTCTTAAGAAATTCTATGCAGTTTGCACAAGGAGCCGAAGATTTTTGGATGGGTCCATGTCCTTCAACATTCTGCCTAGACAATAGTGTTGTTGTATCAACGTTATCGAGAGGAGATCCAAGATCCATATAGCTATATTTACAATACAAAAGGTGCGGGTTAAAGCGGCTTATAAAGTGACACTTACTACCACAAGAAACTCTAGGTGACTGGTGTTACTGTCTGAAATGTCCTCAAAGTTTAAGCTGTTACTAGTGAAGTCTGGTTCAAACTAAACATTTCAGTGTTATGTAGTCTGTCACTAGAATCTGTGTCAGTTTTTTATTAATCGGAAACTTTGTAAATGAAAAAGACATATAAAGGGTAATTCATATATCATTATGAAGTTTGGAATTTGATATATTGAGTGTGAAAAACAATATCATTCAAATGGCCGTCTCGAAGTTTTCGCAGCACGCGATTCTCTTGAGGTAATTTTTAACCACTTTAGAGTTTGGGGTGTCACGCGAAGTGACACAGTCTTTTGAGTAGCTTCACAGAAAAAAATCTGACCGTGTCGAATCGCATGATTTTAGTGGTCAAAAACGTGAAATTATGCGAACAGAAAACTTCTCAAGCAATTAAGCCATAATAGGTCGTGTTGCGTGGCTTGTTGTCCCGTCTTTTTGGAACCACATTTCGTCCGAGTTATGATCTTCAATCACCGGCCAAAAAAAAACCGGTATCATTCGACCATATCGCTCCGAAATTTCTGCATGCGTCCGCTTATTGGCATCATCGAAGAAATACACCAAACAGTCATTTTTTCTGGATGCAATGGCAACTCTTCGATCACTTGTGGGTTTGTTTAATTCTGAGCCTAGTTAAACAGTTAACTTTGTCACGTATCAAATGCCAGCGCTGGGTTGGGGTCAAAATTCTGCCGGGGTCAAAATTATTTTGTCAAAATTCTGCTTTTCAAAATTCTGCTTCTAAAATTCTGCTTTTTAAATTTCTGCTGCTCAAAATTCTTCATTCCTTAATTCTGCTTTTCAAAATTCTGCTTACCAAAATTCTGCGAATAATATAGAAAAGAAAGGTTTGAAAATATTAAAAAGCGCGCGCTTTTTAATATTTCTAAACCTTTCTTTTCTATATTATTCGCAGAATACCTTCTCTCATTAGAGATTAGCAGAAGATTATTTTATGTTTGCATACATAGTTACATCTTACAACAGTATGTATAATATGTACATACTTTAACTCCTGTAAGCTGTAAGGATAGTCTAATTTGTTATGCCTTCGAGTTAGTGCTCATATTTAACCTTGAATATTTCAATTGTTAATCGAGTTAGAGACGAATAGTGACTAAATTGGATTTTGACCCCGGCAGAATTTTGACCCCAACCCAAAATTTGTTTGTTTATGAATAAAAAAATAACATGAAAAAGTTCTGCTTTTTCTGTTTTCTGTTTTTATTTAAAACAGCCATAATTTTGAAAAGCAGAATTTAAAAAAACAATTTTAGTAACCAGAATGCAAAAAAAGCAGAATTTTGAAAATCAGAATTTTTCGATTAAAAAGCAGAATTTTGAAAAGCAGAATTTTAAAACCAGAATTATGACCCGCTCCCGCCAGCGCTACCAAAATGACACCACGAAATGAATGACCCAATGCTATAAGCTTTGTAATTAAAACTGAATTTATTCTGTTTTTAAGAAGACCTGTAATGTAAATTTGATCCAATTCCACCAATTTATTCCAATTGATTCAGTAATTATTATTGTATTTACACGATTATCCAGTTTTTAATTGCTCTAATTCGTAGTATAAAAGAATTGGAATACTGCAGCTCATCCTTAGATTCTCTCAGTTCCTCTTGACTAATTGTCTTAATATCTAAATACTAAATCTAATCTAAAAATGTTCAAAATTGTATGTTTAAATAATTTTGAGGACTGTTTCTATAATGCAATCCGAATATAATTTTTTTCTTCCTTTTGAAAGATCATTTTTTCAGTTCTTTTGGGACTAGCCATTAGCCAAAACACTGATGAGATTCGCAGCTACGCTAATGACGCAGCTGATGCAGAAGGCAACTTTGCTTACTCCTACGAAACATCAAATGGAATTGCAGCTCAGGAAAGTGGTAACAGTGCTGGAGTGAGCGGATCTGTTCAATACGTTTCGCCAGATGGAACCCCAATTCAATTGACTTATACAGCTGATGAAAATGGATTTCAACCATCTGGTGAACATTTGCCAACCCCACCACCAATTCCAGAGTAAAATTGAAAGGGCGCTTGCATACAACGATTAAAATTAGAATCATGTCAATTTAAACGATAAAGTTTGAGAAAATGTTATAATTAATTGTCATTCCTGACTAGCTATTTAGTTGCTTCCTTGAAATTTATTCTAACGAATGTATCTTTAATTGAATCAATTCTAAATACAGATTTCTATGCAAAAAGCTCAGGGTTAAAAAATAATTTCATTTTCAAATTTTTGGTTTAATGAACCAGCTTTTTAAGAAATTCCATGCAGTTGAAACAAACAGATGAAGATTTTTGGATGGGTCCATTGCCATTCGTTCCACCATCTATGTCTTCGGAAAGGACTTGACTAGTTCATTGAATTCTTAGTCCACAGAAGCACTGGTGTCATTGTCTGAATTAATATCATTATTTACACCAAAGTTAAGGCAGTTAGTATACAGGGTGATTCACGAGCGTTGTGCCAAAAAGCTTGAGCGTGTAGGTTGAGTTGATACAAGAAAAAAATCGTATGGGAGGGGGGGGGGGGTCTATTCACCCTCGTTTAGCCGGGAGGGGCAATTTTCTGAAAAATTGACTTATTTTGTAAAAAAAAATATTAAAAATCAACGGCTTCGTTTACAACACCGTGTTATACCTTTCTGAAAAGCCAAAAACTTCTTCTTTCACTTTGTTTTTAAATTAAATTGTTTTAACGAATAGTTTAAAAAAAAAAAATTTTCAAACTCAAAATTTTCAAAAAAAAAAGCAGAAAAAAACATTTTTGAACTAATTTTTTTCAAAATTTTATGTAATTAAGTACTAATTTTGTTTTAAAAATTCAAAGTCTTTGTTAAATTTTAGTCGAAAACAGAAAACCGGATGCAAAAATGTCTTTTGGTTTTTGAGAAATTAAAAAAAAAACCAAAACCACTTTTTTTCAAAAAAAAATCTTTATTTTTATTTTTACCTATCTGGACTTTTAGTTTAATTTATTAGTTTAATTTATAAATTTAATTTTTTGTAATTGGAGTTTTATGAGGACTCAATAAAGTAGAAAAGTATTGGATTTTCCCTGGATTAATCATTTTGTTCATTGATAACGTCTGCCATTGACCTTTCACTTCTAGCTCTCCGTGCTCTCGTCGGCGGATTCTTGAAAACATGCTACGACTTGGGCGCCATCTATTGGGATATGTTTCAGCGTAGAGTCTTTCGGCTTCCCGATCTCGACAACAAGTTAAACCGTAGCAGAAGTTCCTGTCCGCTAACTCTTCTCGAGCGTATGAGTTTGTTATTGTTATGTGTTGATGAGTTAATATTTTAATTGTAAATGGTTGCTTAGTAAATATGTGATGCCTTTTGTTTACATTTAGGTTGTTAATTGTCTTTTCATTCAAGAAAAATTGCGGTTGAATTATCTTAAGCCCCTAGCAGGTAGAACCCTTCGCCGGCGAGTGGCCACGGCCCAAGGTATAGTAAGAAAAAATTACAGGTCAGTTTTCAGACGTTATCAATGTACAAAATGGTTAATCCAGGGATAATGTAATACTTTTCTACTTTATTGAGTCCTCATAAAACTCCAATTACAAAAAAATAAATTTATAAATTAAACTAATAAATTAAACTTAAAGTCCAGATAGGTAAAAATAAAAAAAAAGATTTTTTTTGAAAAAAAGTGGTTTTGGTTTTTTTTTTAATTTCTCAAAAACAAAAAGACATTTTTGCAACCGGTTTTCTGTTTTCGACTAAAAATTAACAAAGACATTGAATTTTTAAAACAAAATTAGTACTTAATTACATAAAATTTTGAAAAAAATTAGTTCAAAAATGTTTTTTTTTGCTTTTTTTTTGAAAATTTTGAGTTTGAAAATTTATTTTTTTTAAACTATTCGTTAAAACAATTTAATTTAAAAACAAAGTGAAAGAAGAAATTTTTGGCTTTTTAGAAGGGTATAACACGGTGTTGTAAACGAAGCCGTTGATTTTTAATATTTTTTTTTACAAAATAAGTCAATTTTTCAGAAAATTGCCCCTCCTGGCTAAACGGGGGGGAATAGACCCCCCTCCTATACGATTTTTTTCTTGTCTCAACTCAACCTACACGCTCTAGCTTTTTGGCACAACGCTCGTGAATCACCCTGTATAATGTAGTCTTGCTCGCATTGCCCCATAAAAACCACAAAATCAGATATTTCAGTATTATTTAGTCTTTCTCTACAATTGCTGTGAAAATGTCAAACACTGCTTGGAATAATGGTTCGAATTTCTTAGGGAAAGCAAAGAAAAAATCAACGATTTATTTATCAACGAATTATTTATCAACGAATTTGGTTGAAAAATAATCTTTTGATTGAATTGAGAAAAAAATTCTCTAGAATTTCTAATAATAATAATCAAACAATATTTCTCCATCTTTATTCTACAATAGTAGAAACATATTTAAAATTTTATTTAAGCAAATACAAAAAATATTTTAAATTCGTAGCCTTATTTTGTAGCAGTCATATCCTGTTTCATATTCTTAAACTTTATCCTTTGAACTTGTACGAATCTTCTTGTTGGGGATGGGCCTCAATGTATGCAATAGCTTTGAGAATTTGCTCTGGAATTGGTGGTGGGGTTGGCAAATGAGCACCGGATGGATGATATCCATTTTCATCGGCGGTAAAAGTCAGTTGAATTGGAATTCCTTCGGGCGAAACGTATTGTGCTGCTCCGGTTGCTCCAACAATGTTGCCACTTTCCTGAACAGCAATTCCATTTGTTGTTTCATAGGCATAGGCAAAGTTACCATCTGCATCAGCGGGGTCATTCAGATAGCTTTTAATCTCAGCGGCTTGGTCAAGATTATCCGCAATAGCTAATCCCAAAAGGACCGAAACAATGATCTTTAAAAAAGAAGACAAATGATTGTAGGTATATTAACAGGACTTAAAATATTAACTTACAATTTTGAACATATTGATATGGTTTGAATAGACAATCAAGCAAGAGGAGCTGACAAAATCTGATGATAAGCTGCAGTAATTCAACCGCTTTTATACTTCCAAATAGATCAATTAGAAACTAGAGCACTATTTGAATAAATTCATTCGAATCGCGGTGTTTTATCATGCTATTGATAAGACTATGAACTACACAATATTGACACTCTTTAATTCAAAAATTATTCCAAATTATATTATAAAATTTGCATAGCTGCAATTTGATTTTTTCATATGCAAGCAATATCTTCTAACTTATGGACTGTCTTATTCCATATTCATGCAAAAAACCATGTTTCGGTATAGTTAGTTTCTATTTATTTAATTAATATATTTACAGTGTCATTAATAAAGCATTAAAATTCCTTTAAAATTGATTTATTACAATCTTTGAAATCTGCATCAAGAGACAAATTTATCGATAAGTTAAAATGAAAATCATTGAGAAAAAGATTGGTAAACATAAAAGACATTAGTGTCCACAAATTAATTTGAATTTGTAAATTTTCTAATATTGTTCACTCTTGAAAGACAAATTTATTAATCAATAAAAATAATTTCAAATAAATTATTGTTTAGAGATGGTAAAACTTAATCTTCTACATGATTTATTTGGTGTTTATGTAAATTTTTTACGATTTCGATTAGCATTTTTGAATGATTAACATTTTATTCTGCTCAATTGAGAGTACCTTATAGACCAGTTTACACAACACGCACGCATCTGACGCATTTTAATGTGGCGTTTGTGTTTGGGGCGTAGGTTGAATGCTGTTGATGAGTTGATTTTAATTTTTTCCCGTAAGAAATAAAATCTCGAAGTAGTAGGTATGTTTACGAAAAAATCTGTCCAAATGCAATTTCGACTTCGGAATAAGCATTCTTGCAAGAAAATTTACATTTTTGGAAACTAGATTGATGAGGTAGTGTCCGTAGCTTAGTGGTTAGGTGCGTTGGCTGCTATAAGCAGAACGTCGTGGGTTCGAGTCCTACTCGTGCCCATAGTTTTTATTTCATCTTTCACGGACACTGCCTCTTGCGAAGAACTGACAAAACTTCCAAGAGTATCAATCTATCATCAAAAAGTGCTTCTGAACTTTGCCGATCGGAATCGGTACCCAGAGAATTGTTGATGAGAGTAAGTCACTTAGGGCTTGGCTCTTCAAGAGCTGTCGCGCCACTCTATTTAAATTGATGAAGACGATGTATTTGGTGTTTAAAATCTTCTATTGATATAGAAGACCGTATACTGGATGTTTAATAGCTAAAACACAAACACGCTTCAGCTTCGTCTTCGTCTCCGTTGCAATGACACGACCTCCATCATCATCATCTCTCCAAAAACAAACGAATTTCGTTTTTGTTTTTTTTTACACTTGTTCAGCTATCAAACAAAGAAGATGTTCAGCATATTAGCTTAAACACAAACAGGCTTTAGCTTCGGTTTCGCTTGAAGTTTATGAGTTCAGACATACATATAGGAATTCAATGCATGCTATCCATTGAATAACAAGTACAGGAAGTGGTGTAAGCTACACGTACAGTGTACGTGAGTGAAGCATCAAAAATTTCTGATGATGTAAAATACTGGCACCCCATCTGTCAAAATACTGGGATCTCATCTGTCAAACTGGACATGTGCTGTCATTTTGCTGAGCTGTGATTGGTCAAATGTTGTTTTGTAGTTTCATCTGTCAAAAAAAAACAAAAATTCGAGTTCAGGGGCGCATTTATTTTTGTTGGTGATCGTTAGGCGCTACATAATTTCTTGTGTTTTTTAACAGTTGATCAAGTTGTTCATAGAATGCGCTTTCTAAAACGACCCAAAAAAGGACAATAAATATGATGAATTAAGGATGAAAAATGAAGAAAATGTAACGAAAAATAAAAAAATAATAATAATAAAAATCGTGCATGTACACTTTGAACGTTAAAACACTATGTAGTCCAAAAAAAGAATTGAAATCTCAAAATAAAATTGATCCACAATCGATATAATCTTGATTCAATCATATTTCGCTTGGCGCCACTGAGATTAACCATTCAACTGCAGACCAGCCCTATTGTAATGCGTTTGTGTTTGTGAAACTCACACTACTTAGAAAAATGCTTCTCTTCTTTTTCATAAGACCCCTTCCTGTACTTCTTATTCAATGAAGCATCGACCTCACGTTTCGTACGCAATGTTACGTAATGTGACTCGAAACGGAAGCTCTTGTTCAAATATGCTGGACACTTGCTTCGTCTTACAGCGCAACAGCTGTTGAAAAAAAGTACAAAAACAAAGGTCAGGCGAAGCCGAAGCTAAGGCGTATTTTCAACCCCAATTGATTCATTTGTCGTCCGGCAAAGAGCTTACCGTTTTAGTGGAAAAAATAAATCATAAATATATTACACTATAAATTTTGAGTGCTACCGTATTTGACAAAATGGTTGAACGAAGAATTAACTTGCTTCGTTCTCCATGATTCTCATAATTTCAAGTTTTATTAAATTTCTGTAGTGGAGAATGAATAAGTGCCCTGAATCAAAGCTCGTAGAAAATCATAAGAGATAACACTTGTCTATCATTAATTTGAGTTATGATTTATAAAGTAAATTGTCAGGATTCCAGGCAGTCAATTGTGATTTGGGCAATCGTACTGCGATTCATTGTTTCATTTTTTATATATTTACGTAGTATGCATGTTATAATTGTCTCATAATATGGTTCAATAAGATTTAACCACTATTTGAACTCTCTCACATTTATAACTGTTTATAAATAGGTACAAATGTCTGTGAACCAGTCATTCATATTATTTTATTGAAATGATAACAAAACTTTGTTTCAATAAAATCATCTCAAATGAAAGTCACGGCCCACAGCGACAAGAAAGCGATCATAATATATTTTTTTTTTTGCAAATGGCTTAAAATAAATTCAGAAAAAATAACAAATACAAGTTTATTGTGCAATGTAGTCAAAATCTGGTCATCATCATTTTGAAAATCAAGTTCGTTTTTTTGCGATTGGAAATGCAAGGAATAATCTCTAAAGCTGAATCGAATTAATTGCTTTAATTGATTCATCGAAGACGACCTTGAAACGAATAAAATACAAAAGAAGCAAAATATTGAAGCGTGAATGATGATATTGCTATACCAGTTTCGCTGTTTCGCCCAAAATACCGTTACTAAGAATTAATGAATTCACAAAAATAAAGAACTCATATTTTTTTTCAACAAACAACTTGAGTTGTGTTTAATTTTTTTATCAGCATAATCATGAATTTGTCTAAATTATATTGCATTTGACGCGATCAAAAGTTTCTTAAGGTTTGCGGCTCAATTCTTCCTTTTGGGGATGAGCTTGAAGGTAAGCCAAAGCGCGAACAACTGATTCTGGAATTGGTGGTGGAGTTGGCAAGAGAGCACCAAGTGGATGGAAACCATCAGCATCGGCAGTATAGCTGTATTCAATGGTTTCACCACCGGGGGCAATGTATTTGACAGATCCTTGCACTTTGTTGGCATCACCGTCAGACTTGACATCGATTCCGTTTGAGGTTTGGTAAGCAAAGTGGTAGACACCTTCTGGGCTGATGTCGCTTTCTTGGAGCCTAGTTTCGGCACCAACTTCAGAGTCCAAAGGAGCTGCAGCGCAGAAGCCAATGATGGCGATCAAAGCGACCTAATGAAATGAATATGTGAACTCAAATTCACGATGTCTTACAAAATTGTTTGATAAAGCTACTCACGAATTTGAACATTTTGATTAAAATTGTTGATTACTCAAGTTATCAATTGAATGTGATACTCTTTTCGTCAAATGTAAAGGTTTTTATACACTTCCCAAGAAGTTTGAAATACATAGATTTGTTTAATGTTAGAGGTAAGACGCATGTTGCATATAATTTTTTTAAGGCGATAAAATTATTAAACTTGTTCAGCTGGTTGGACTGTCTAGACTTTAAAGAATCTTATGGAGAATTCTTATTTAGGTTAATGAGCTGTTTCAGTGCTTTTTAAGGGAAAGGGGAGGAATAAAAACGAAATCAGGTTTTAATGGTTTTGCTTGAGACAATGGATGACGAAAGGTAAATGTTTAAAAATACATCCTACCTTCAGGTTGTTCCGTTAGAAATTTAACGGAATAAATCCATAAGAATGTCACGTGAGAATTTAAAGAAAGTTTTGCCTAAAGTTCGTTTGTTTCGTACAATAATCATTTTTCAGTATAAAATTTGTAATTATTCTTTTAGACACACAACTCACTCTTTTAGGCACATACATAAGCTACGCACAGTCCTAGACGCGATGATTAACCTTGACTTCGATAGGAAATCCCTGTTTGAATCCTGATTCTAAGAGATTTATGATCCCAAGAAAATGTGAGGAACGTTTTAAACAAAACATCAAGGGCCATTTCTATCTAGTTTCTGCTCTTAATTCAGACAATACTTTAAGTACCTTAAGTAAAGAATGAGTCAATTTCGCAAATCGCTGCATTTTTGCACATACGTATAGATCTTTTCTCGAACAACTAGGTTTTATAATATAACACCAATCGTCCTTAGCAAATTTTTAAAGGGCACTGGAAAGCATTTCTCTTTGACTAAACGTTTCTCATGAACAACCAACAGGTCAATGAACTTCACTTTTTTAATCTAATAAATTTATCAATGAGCAAAGAAAACCTATGTGCATTTGTTAAATATAGAATATGATAATTTTATTGTTAACAGTTAAAACTGGACCCTTAATGAAAACCTGATTTATACGTTAAGAATATTGCGCCATTCGAAAGAACAGTTACTTTTTCAAGTTAACTGAAGCATATAAGAATGATATTTTCATGAACTCAATCATCAGTTTCCTCAGAGTTCTCGAGTAACTAACAACCAAAACCTAAATGTTCAAGTTTGTAAGTTTCCTTAGACTCTCAAAAATCACATTGAACATATTCTTAACCTTTTTGAATTCAATTCTTGCAGGTCGTTATTGTAGCCCTCTTAGGCTTGGCTTATGCCGCTAATGAAGCAGCTGAAACTAAGCTTTACGAGAATAAGATCTCACAAGCTGGTGATTCATTCCACTACGCCTACCAACTCTCAAACGGTGTCGGTGTTCTTTCTGATGGTAATGCCAATGATATCACTGGATCTTACACATACACCTCACCCGAAGGACAAGTTGTCAAAGTAGATTACAAGGCCGACTTGGACGGTTACAAGGCTTCAGGACCCCTCATCCCAACTCCACCACCAATTCCAGAGGCCATCATCCGTGCCATTCAATGGAATGCAGCTCATCCACAAAAGGAAGAACTCTCTCGCAAACCCTAAGGTGGTTCATTTGAACTCTAATCAAAGTGATAAAAAGCAATTAATGTATTTGAAAACATAAATTCTTTGTTTGTTTAATTTATTATTATAGAGATTTTTACAAAACACACAAAACTTTTGACGTCTGTGTTGGCCAGTTCACTAGCGAGTCATTATGAAAAGGCTCTCCAGTTTGACTTTTCCTTCTTATGAAAGAGCGCAGCAGTGGCAAACGCGTTGTCCGAAAGATCTTAAGAGTTCGGTTTAAAATATTTTAATTAATAATGTGCCGAACCGTATAATTTTTTAACCAAGTTTTATTTTTATGCAAAAATACTTGCAACTCGGTTCGCCAAATATGATCGCCCCGAAGATCAATCTAGAAAATACTTTAGCAGCAGAGAACGAAAACTCAAAATTCAAAAACACTTACAAAATTAGAAGGAAGCCAAGTCAATTGTCGAGTTGGCAAACCGAATAGCGAACCGAGTTGACTTTGTACTTTAAAGTGGCAAGTGCGTTTCGAATTGATAAGTTTGCTACTTTATAACAACCACGTATTATTTGCCACTTGTAAAAATCACTGCGCCCGCGCGCCCTTTGTTGCCTCGCGCCCCTAGGCACATGCCTAGTTTGCCTTGAGGATAATACGGCACTGGAGCGCAGAGTATGTACACTGTACTGTACTGTCCTCTTCCTATTCGTCTATAAAACTTCTGCAAAAAATTGTTTGAGAATACGCCAAGACGTAAAGCATGGCGACCTATAAGGCAGTGTCCAGTGATGACACCTGCTATAGAAATGTCTCAGATCCTTTGTCTTCTTATAGGATCTAGCAAAACCAGCGATAAGTTTGCCAAACCTTCCCCTTTGGGTATAGCATAGGACAAAGAAGTTCCATTCTTAGCAAGTTCAACAGCTTAACAATTTCCAGGAATGTTTCCGTGATCCATTAACCTGAAGAGGTGAATGTTAAACTGCTGTGCCATAAGATATGACAGTTGGGCAGCTAAGGAATTTGTAAAGATAGAGTCAATGGATTTGAGGGCGGCTTCACTGTCCGAGAAAATGCGGATATCAGAAGTAGACATCTCTTAGCCAAGTTAAAACTGCTTTGATTGTTAAAATGTTCACCTGGGATTGGAGAGACGGATGAGAGGCTAAGATTAAACATTTCTGAATACATTCCACAACCTACACTTTCTTTAGTTCCGTATAAAATTGTATGGTCTTGTCTTCCAGGATCTCTCTATCCTCTTAATCTGTTCTTGTTGGTATATTAAGACTTGAAACTATTTGCAAAACTTTAATTTTGGTATGATGTAGTTTATTTACTTGAGTATTGATTTGAATGAATTCAAAATTATGGAGTGGTCAAGATTAACTGATTAAATTAATATGATATAGTGTGTTGTGTAACGAACCGCTTATGCATAGACTTGCCGGTTGTCGGACTTCGCACAGTTTATTTTAATGCAGTTAACTGCCTTTTCCAAGACAGTCCAGCATACTGCAATCCCATATGTAAGAATCGGTCGCATAACTGATGTACATTATATAGCCAATAGGTAATGCGAGATTGAAGATCCAATCTGCAGCCTATGGTTTGTCTGCATGAGAAGAGATCTATTGTAGCTTTGTTTCCTCTTTCTCGAATGTTGGTTTTCAAACTCATCTTCTTGTGTAATACAAGGCCCAAGTATTTTGCTTCATCAGCAGGAGTCAGTGGATGAATCTCCCTGTGTAAAGGACGAGATCAGTATTTCGGGGGTTAACACCTAAACCAGAACGTTTAGCCCATCTTATGAGTATATTTAGTGGAGGAGATATCTTAATAAAGTTCATTGAAGTAAAAAAAAAAACCTTAACTAGAAGAAATATTTGAACGTACAGGCTGGACCAATACACCTTTGTGATTATTTCGCTGAAATGCCAGAATTAGATATTGTAGACATTAGGTGCGTTTTTTTGGCAAATATATCGAGAATAACGTAGGATTTCCCTAAAAAACGCATCCTATCAAAAGTTGTGCGATTTTTCAGTTCTAAAGGCCCAACTATAACTTAAGTGGACTTAAGGTTTTGTCAAGAAACTGGACGAACATTTCCTTAAGTGTGCTCTACATTAAATTGTCAAATTCACTTAAAGAGTGAGCGAATGATACCGTACTGGTAAAAGTTGAACGAAAATTAAACGAAATGCAACATCATGCGTGTACCTACCGTTTCTTCATTTTCATACACGAATGAAAAAATAATATTTGTGGTATACTTGGAAGGTAAAACGTAGGTTAGTTTCTGATTTCGATAAAAAGCTCTAGGTGGTATGAATTACCAACATGCGCAGCCACAAAAAAAGGTTTAGCCGTCACTTAACTTAAAGCGCTCCAAAGACTTGTTATCTCGAGATAGATCTCATATTAGCTCCCTAATAAGTGTCCTCACGGGACACTGTCTTATAGGCAGGCACGAAATACGACTTGGTGTAGCCAAGAAGAAGAACAGGAAACACCTTCACCTTCTCTGTACATGCCCTGCTCTTTCCCTGAGACGCAAACTTCATCTGGGAGAATATTTTTACAATAATCCCAGTGAACTAGCTACCAAGGATGTTAAATATCTTCTTCGTTTTATAAAAAGCTCAAAATGTTTCGACTAGTAAGAAGTAATTCCCTAGATTCATGTGGGTTCACAATGGGCCTTTTCTAATGGCCTAAGTGTGTGGATCCTGAATCCGTAGCCACTTTTACCTAACCTACTCTGGAAGTAGGATCCTACTCTAATTGGAATAGAATTTCTATTTTCGTTCTAATCTCGAATATTTTGAAGGTACAATTATTGAAAACTCTTGTGTATCTCGATCATGTTTTACCCTCCAAATACCACAAATATTAGGTTCGTTTTTTTTGGGAAAACTATCCAGAGTTAAGTAGAATTTTCCAATCAAACGCATCCTACACAAAGTTGTGCGACGTCTATTGAATTCTCTAACGCTATATCATACATACTTGGAAATCGATATACTAGGGGTTTTAGTTTTATTGAAATGTTTGTGATACTTATCTTAACAAACCCCTCCAATTCCAGCCTGAATTAATTTGTTCCGATTTTTGATCAATTTGAACATTTGATGAAAACCATGAGCTATAAAAATTGTCATCGAATTTTATGGGACAAATGTTTGAAAGTTCAAAGAACTTCAATAATAATCAAATTTCAAGGTGCATAATATTACCTTTGAAAAGAAAGGATTATATAAAAAAAAACACTATGGATACAGCAATGCAATTTAATATTAAACAGCTTTAACTAGAAAGAGAAGAAAAACAGGATTAGCTTATTTAAATACCTTCGCATGCAAGAAGAAAGAATTGCCTTAATCTCACTGAAGCATTTAGAGAAAGACCAGTTATAATCATGCAGATCCAGATAAGTATATAAGAATGATATTTTGGTAAGAAGAATTATCAGTTTTCTCATAGTTCTCGAGTAGCAAACAACCAAAATGTTCAAGTTTGTGAGTTTCTTTATCCGCGTCAATTCGATTGAATATATTCTTAACCTTTTTGCATTTTTTGCAATTTTTACAGATCGTTATTGTAGCCCTCTTCGGCTTGACTTACGCTGTCAATGAAGAAGCTGAAACTAAGCTTTACGAGAATAAGATCTCACCACTTGGTGATTCATTCCACTACGCCTACCAACTCTCAAACGGTGTCGGTATTTTGTCTGATGGCAATGCCGATGTTATCTCTGGATCTTACAAATACACCTCACCCGAAGGTCAAGTTGTTGAAGTGAATTACAAGAGTGATCTTGATGGTTTCCATCCAGATGGTGCCCTTCTCCCAACTCCACCACCAATTCCACTTGCTATCATCCGCTCTCTTGAATGGAACGCAGCTCATCCACAAAAGGAAGAACTACTCTCTGGCCGCAAAGTGTAAATTGTTTGAAAAGGATTGCTAAAATTAAATGTCAATAAAAATGTTTATTTAAAAATATAATTTCTTTGTTTATTTATTTTTATTTGCGATACGAGGTAAATGTGAAGAAACTTTTAAACAAAAATAAGTATTGTTAATAACAAACAATATTGTTTGTCCCATTAGATTAATTTTGATATCAAATAGAGCCAAAAATAGTATTCTTTTTGTTAATCATCAATCAATGATATTTTAACTGGTTTTTAGGTAATGATCAACAAAGTTCCTCATCGCGACAAAGCCGTTTCTTTTTTTTTGTATTTTGTTGATTCAAATGTCGAAACGTTTAAAAAATCCATCTTAAACAGTTGTCGATGATTTCGTCGAAAACGATACAAAATCGAATTGATATTCTTGGTTGCATTGAATTGAAACCGCAGCGGTCTGATATGCCACAATGTTTTTTCCTTTGCGAGATTTACTCCACTTTAAAAACTCTCTGTTAGAAAAACTATGGTTTTTGATTGTTTGTGCCTCATCTTATTGCGTCGGCTTCGAAACAAGCATTCTTGCGAATGCAATAAATATTTTTGGAATTAAATGAAAATGATGTTTTTGCTGTGACTATAATGAAAGACCGTTGTCATCCTGAAAATGGCATTTCATTCTGAAAAACAAATAATTATTATTATGCATTTTAAACTAATTCCTAAAGCACTTTTAATCTGGAGCCACCTTATTTCAAAAAACAGTTGAACGAAGAATTTACTTCCTTCGTTCTCCATGATTCTCATAATTTCGAGTATAATAATTTTCTGTACTGGGGAAAATGGGCAAAATCAAGGCTGGTAGAAAAATCAAAAGATATAACACTCGTCAATCATTAATTTGAGTGATGAATGAAATAAATTGTCGTGAAAAAAGGATTTCATGGCGCCAATTGTGATTCGAGCAATCGTGGTTATCACTTGTTTCTTATTCATTTACATAGAAAGCCGTGTGCAAGTGCATGTCATAAGAATCATATGTTGCCAATAATATTTCTACTCATCATGGTTTCCAGCAGAAAGAAAATATGAATTTAAAAAGACAGATGTATTCCAATAGTAGTTAGAGAATTAACAAACTTTAAGCGATCCTTGGTTGTTGTTGCAGTCAGTGGTGTATTCTCATAAGCCAAACTAGGCATGTGCCTAGAGGCGCGAGGCATCAAAGGTGGCGCACGGGGGCAGTGATTCTTACAAGTGGCCAATTAAGCCCCAACAGGAATCTTCGCAATGAAGAGATCGACAGCGCCATCGAAGGACTTGAAGCAGCCATCAAAACAGCCATTGACAACCAGAAGGTACCCAAAACATCTAGGGATAGATACCGACACCTTCCAGTTTTTGTGCAAAATTTGTACAACCACAGGCAACGGCTGAGGAAACGTCTTCAACGGATTCACCACCGGGAACTCAACACCGTCAAAAGCGACTACCAAGCAGTCAAAGCAGAACTCCAATGTACTAACACCATGTTCCGGAACGCCATCCAATTTCCAGAAGAGGCTCCAGGAAATAAAACCTGGTCCCAATGCCTTCAAGGAAATTAATAGGATTGCCGGAAGGAAGGAGAGTATTCCCGACATTATAGTTTACAATGGCAATGAGGTTTCGTCAGCAGCTGAGAAAGCCGAGGCTTTTGCATCCTGCTTCGAAGGAAACTTCACACCATCTCCATCCACGGACTCTGCATTTCTCGAGGACATCGAGGAATCAGTGCAACGATCCATCCAGCCAAGCGACGAAGAAGTCACCTTTAGCTCCACAAACCCTACCGATGATCCAACTGAAAATAATGAAAAGTTTTGTACAAGAGAAGAAGTCAGCGAAGTCATCAAGAACCTGAAGCCAAAAAAATCAACAGGACCTGGGAGTCTCCAACTTCATGCTGAAGAAGCTCTCCCAAGTGTTCATCTTGTACATCACCATCATCTTCAACAATTGCCTCAACAACTGCTATTTTCCTCAAAAATGGAAAACTGCGAAAATAGTGGCAATCCCGAAAAAAGGCGCAAGGAACCTAGTGACCAATTTCAGGCCAATCTCCCTCCTCAACAACATCAGCAAAATCTTAGAAGAGATTATACTGAGAAGACTGAAGATGTGCAGCTCCGACAAAAACCTCATCCCGGACTTCCAATTTGGATTTAGAGAAAAACACTACTCTGCATCCGCTGGCTAAACTCCAACACGACATCGCAGCGGCACTCAACAGCCATCGAGTATCCGTTGCGTGCTTATTAGATGTGGAAAAGGCATTTGACAGCGTCTGGATTGAAGGGCTTAATCACAAACTATACCTATTAGGTTTACCATCAAATCTAATAAAAATTTTATTTTCTTTTCTCTCTTCCAGGAACTTCTTTGTTCAATTGGAGAACTCTCAATCATCGACAAGGCCAATAAAAGCTGGAGTAGCTCAAGGATCAAAACTTGAACCATTCCTTTTCAGCCTGATGACCAGCGACCAGCCAACAAGTAGCGAATGTGAGAGTCTTCTGTATGCAGACGACTCAATCACATACTGCTCTTCACCATCGCCTATCATCGCAGCCAGGAAGGTGGAATCCCATATACAAAGGCTTTACGACTTCTACAAGAAATGGGGAAACGCATCAACACAGAGAAATCAGAGCTGATTTGCTTCCGAAAGCCCACCAATAGCAGAGGTAGAAGAGCTGGAAGATGCCGAAGCATGTCAATTTCTCTACCCGATGGATCAACGTTGGCAGCGAAGAGAAACACCAAATACCTTGGAGTCCACTTCAATGAGATGATGAAGTTCAACCCTCACTCGAGAGCTGTACTAAAGAAGGCCAGCCACGCCCTACACCGACTGAATCCGCTTCTAAGAAGGAGAACAGGACTCAGCAAACCAACGAAGCTATACTAATATACAAGCAGCTTATTCGGCCCGTCATCACCTACAGCTTCCCAGTATGGTATACAATTTCAAAGACAGCAATGAAGAAACTCCAAGTGTTTGAACGAAAAGTCCTGCGGAGCTGAACAGGACTTTATTTCAATCATCAGAGAAGGAGGCATTTCAGCAACAAAAGACTCTACGAAGAAGCGAAAATTACACCACTGGACAAGTACCTAATTCAGTCAGCTAAAAGGATCGCAGGATCACTGAGCAATCACCCCAACAACCTCATCAACGGAATAACCACACAACAAAGACACCCAGAACCGAGATACCTATGCACGCTGGACGTACTAAGGGAGGAGCTCGAGCAAACCAACGACGAAGGAGATCTTCAACTTTACGCTGACACGGGGTCAGCTTTTAACCGCGGCTAAGAGCCTCACCAAAGGACAACCAGGACTGAACATCCTGAGATTTTGTATTTCATGTATTTTTTATCTTTTACTCATTCATATTTTTGTTAATCTTAAATTTAGAAAACAAACATTCTATATAGTTATGTATGTATATAAATATTAGTTCAAATAAAGATAAAATGTAAAAAAAATGTGGCCAATTAAGCGAGTTCATACATATTTGGTTGTTAAAGAAGCAAACTTATGAACTCGAACCTCAGTAGCCACTTATGTTAAAATAAAAATCAGTCCTTAGCAATTCCACTAACAGTGTCAACTCGGTTTGAATATTCGATTTGGCAACTCAATAATCGATTTAGCTTTCTTTTAGTTTTTAAAGCGTTTTTAATTTGATTTTTCTTATTGTAAGGCTTAACGTAATGGTCGAATTTCATCAATGGATGGCAAAGATTTTGACGGATTAAAACCCATTTTTTTCTGCTCTTTTAGTACAGGATGTCCGCCGGGAAGGTTTGCTTATAATTTTTGATTAAATGATAGTTAATGTTTTGTTCAATTTTGGCAATTATGTACTATGGAATACAATATCAGGTAAATGGCCGCATCTGTTAGTCTCAAAACTGCGAGCTGTTTTGAGCACACTTTTCATTACATTCTCATACAATTCACGCTTTATTTCATTAATCTCACCTCGAATATTTTGTTTGAATTGTTCAAGTGTTTTTGGTTTGGTTGCATAAACCTTGCTTTTCAGATATACCCACAAAAATAAGTCCGGAGTAGTAAAATCAGGCGTCCGTTGAGGCCAATCAACATCACTATTTCTTGAAATAACTTGTTGTGGAATGAGGTATCGCAGTAATTCCATTCTATTTCTGGCTGTATGCGGCATTAAAAGGTTTTCAATCATATCACAATATCGCTCCCCATCCACAGCGGTGCAGCGGTTTCGGTCAAACTATAATACGAGTTATTTCTAATATAGGGGCTCCGATGAGATGTTTGCCTACGGCGCCCTCAACGTTTAAACCGCCACTGGTTGCAGTAACTAAAAAGTAAAACAAATTAATATTCTTCACACTCTCTGAGTCATATTAAAAGTGTTTTTTATTTCATGTTATCAGACAACTATTCTAAATTCTTCTTGGGAAAAGTATTACTGTTTTGTGTATAACCGTTTCCAAATCATCTTTCACGTCTTCAAAAGTTACAAAGGTTTATATTGTTTCGATCTCGCTTGGATAAGCTAACAGGTAGTTTAGAATATTATTGTAATAAGAAATAAATATAAGCAATATTATCCGGTGAATTGTGAAATGGTAAGAACGGAGTGACGGAGTGTGCCGGGAAACTTTTTCGGATGAGCTTGCAATGGAAGGCTCATTACTTGATCCCTCTCTCATAGACCATAACATCAGTATCCCTCAATGCGAATTAAAACAAAACATTAGTAAAAATATCATTCAAAAAGCAAATGATAGATGGAACCTACTAGAATCCTGCGGTAACACCAGGAAACTCTATCTTTATTACGACAAGAAAAAATCCGATGGGATTTTACTTCTTAAAAAACCTTCCCTAAGATCTCTCATAAGCATGATAATGGGACATAACCTACTTGGCTACCACAAAAAGAAAACGGGGCTTGGCATAGACGACATAGAAGAAGAGCACGAAAATACGGCTCCCTTAATATGCCACTGTCCAGCACTCTGCCAATCTAGATATAAATTTTTAGGCAACTGTTTCTTAAATGAACTAGATCACAACTCCCAGGCAATCGCCTACTGAACTTTGTCAAGTTCACCAAATAGATTGACCAACCATAGAATTTATAGGTTAAAACACTTTTTCAGAAGTTACAATACTTCAGGGTATCACAAGGGACAAAACAAACCATGCCCATATAACCTAACCTAACCTTAAGATTGTATGTTAAAATATTCATGTGTAAAGTATAACCTTGAATTCCCCAACCTTTTCTGCCGTAGCAAAATTTTGAAAATGTGTCTTCATCACTTCAAGGGACCAAGTGGTTGAATGAATCTATCGACATCGTATCCTCAAGCCCCACAAGAAAATTGACACATTTTTTGTTTCATTTCTTAAAGTCCATGTTGTTCCAAATATCGTCTTGTTGCACACCGAAGTTTTGTCACTTGATAGGTACTATTTTTACCTTAACTCAACTTATATAATCAATTCGAGTTTAGGCAAAACAAAAATGCAAATGCGCTATAGCATTCTCCATAAAGTCTTAGAGATTATGATTAAATTATACAAGCAGCTTGCATTTTGCTGAAACTTATAGCAATTTCTTCTGGTGATTTCAAATTTAGAATAATTTTAAAACAAAATGAAACCGGATGAAGAAGTTAGAATTTTTGCAAATGCCAAGCAAACGTTTGACCAGTTTGAGGACTAATAACAATTAGTATAAAAGCTAACCCTGTGATTAGCTAAGTTATCAGTTTTCTCAGAGTCCTCGAGTAACAAACAACCAAAAAACAAAATGTTCAAGTTTGTAAGTTTACCTCTTGAGCTTATTGTTTAGAGTGTTTTTAATCGTTATTCATTTCATTTTATCAACAGGTCGTCATTGTTGCCCTTTTCGGCATGGCTTTTGCCGTTTCAGATGAATTTTCCGCTGAAACTAAGGTTAGTGAGAATACGATCTCATCTGATGGTGGTTCTTTCCATTACGCTTACCAAACTTCAAACGGTATCGATGTCAACTCTGATGGTAATGCTGATGTTATCTCTGGCAAATACAAGTACAGTGCTCCCGATGGTACTGTTGTCGAAGTTTCCTACAAGAGTGACGAAACTGGTTACCATGCTGATGGACCCTTCATTCCAGTTGGACCACCAATCCCAGCTGCCATCATCCGCTCTTTGGAATGGAACGCAGCTCATCCACAAAAGGAAGATAGAGCTTAAGGTTTGACAACTCTTCTTGTTTGGTTATAATAAAATTCTTTGAAAAGAGATCCTTTTTGTTGTTTTTGTTTATTTAAATATGATTGATCGCCAACTTATCTGCGGTCACCTATGCGAAAACTTGAGACCATTGCCATCTTTTTGCGATGTGTTGTCATCTTGGTTGTTTTCTGAGTCTATACCCTGTGCACTTTAAATGCCATTGTTTTGTTTGCTTGTCCTTTTTTGGGAGATTGTGCATCTAATCATTTTTAAAATGAATACGTTATTGTCTACAACGATTCTACACTCCACAGAAACATTCAAACGTCCAACAAAACCATCCAGGCTACTTTTCAACAAAAATTAGTAGAATAGATAGGAAGAGGAACTAATAGCAAAGGCAGGAGTTATTGAAAATAGAAACCTTCCACAGCCACAGCTGCTCACCTTCTATCAGTCACTGAAAATCATAACTGTCTGCGAGGTCTGGTAACCGAGTTAACATCAAAAACCAATGGTGGAAAATTATAGTTTCGCTAATGAACAGTTTTAGTGTGATACTAGCTTAAAATGACGTTTCAGTCATGACTCAAACGTCATTTTAAGCTAGTATCACACCAAATTTTCTTAAAATCGGACTATAATTTTGCGCCAATGTTTCTTATAATAATTGATCCCCCTCTCTGTGGCACCAGATAAAATTTCGGCAACTTCATGACGTTTTTCTAGAGATTGTATAAGTTTATAAGCCGCAAACGTTCTTTACACGGAGGTAAGTTGAGATCGTCAACCCATGAAAGTCATCTTAAGGCGAAACGGAGGAATGAACGTTGTATTGCTTCGATTCTTTTTATATGGACGTAGTGATAAGGGGACCATACTTGGCTGGTGTATTCCACTAGAGGCCATACAAACATGGTATAAAGAGATTACGTAACGTAAGGATTCGAAAATTCCTTAGGCCAAAGTTTGACAAAACCTAAAGCAGAATTAGCTCTGGCTAATAAATTGTCATAGTGAGCCCTAAAGTTAAGCTCAATATCGCAAATAACACCTAAATCTCGAATAGTTGTTCCTCCGAAAACAATACATTCGTGGATATAATAGTCCCGTATTGGCGGACGGAAACGTTTACGGGAGTATGTGATTGTTTAGCATTTGGCAACATTAAGTCCTAAACTGTTTTTTTTTTTTTGACAACAAACAAAGAAATTGCTTAAATCGGTCTGCAGGGGTAAAGCATCATCGGGTGAAGAAATCATTCTAAGGATTTTCATGTCATCTGCGTGCATTGAAACTTGGGAATTTTCAATCACAGATTCTACATCATTAATAGACAGAATAAAAATAATAGGGTCTAGATGACTACCTTGAGGGACCCCCGATTTCGCAGTAAATGGTTCTGATATTGAAGATCTATATAGAACATGATATTTACGGTCGGTCGGATAGGTATGATTCCATCCATTCAATGAAACCAGGAGGGGATCCAAGAGCCTTTAGCTTGAAAGAGATAGAATTGTGGGAGATTTTATCAAACGCCTTGCTAAAGTCCGTAGCAAAAACATCAACTTCTTTTTTACTTTCTATTGAGTTTAATGCATAAGAAACAAATTCAGTTTCATTTGCAATGAAAGAACATGTTGTCGAAGATAATACTCTCAAATAGTTTTGGAACGCAATATAATTTGGTAATCGGCCTATAGTTAGAAATATCTGATATACAGAGTTTCTTGTGAATAGGTATTATGAAAGAATCTTTCCACATAGATAGAAAAAATCTTTGAGAAAGAGATTTTTGAAAAAGAGTATAGATAGGTAGGTAGAAATGGCTGTCCCACTTCCGTGTAGGACACAATTAGCACTGAGTGTGCCGTTTTGATACCATACCTCATGAGATTCTAAAAAGATTAAATGATAGGTTAGGAAGGATGTATGTGTGTAATTAGCAAGATTAGGGTCAATGCTTGACGTAGGTTAGGTTAGGTTAAAGTGGCTGCCATGGATGTTAAAAGACACACTTAGGCCAATCAAAGGCCCATTGTGATACCACATGAATCTAGGAAGGCTATTCTTCGAAGCTCATTGAAACCAATTAGAGTTCCTTACGAAACGTAGAAGATTATTTAAGTTAATGTGTTCGAGATCGTTTAGATCATTGTAGAAGTATTCTCCTAAGTGAATCCTACGTTTATGAGCAAGAGCAGGACAGGTGCAGAGGAGGTGAAGAACTGTCTCTTCCTCCTCCTCATCCATACAGCTTCTGCAGAAGTCATTAGAAAATACGCCCAGTCGCGCAGCGTGTCTTCCAATTAGACAGTGTCCGGTAATGACACCAATTAAGGAGCTTATATGCAATCTGCTTAGAGATAACAGGCATTTGGATCTCTTTAAGTCCAAATTTGGCCAAATGTTTTTCGTTGCCTGACAGGTGGTTATGTTATTCCACCTGATATTAGTTCTCTTAATAGCATCTTGTTGTAGCAAAAGTTTACATGTAGCGATTGGTATACCAACATTAGCCATTTGTGGTTTAATGGGTAGTGTTGTACCATGTTTGGCGAGTTCGTCGGCTTTGCAGTTTCCTGGAATATCTCTATGGCCCGGCACCCAGTGAAGGTGAATGTTAAACTGTTGTGCCATCTCCATTAGAGACGATCGACAGTTTTGGACCGTAATCGAGTTTGTAGAGACAGAGTCCAGGGATTTTATAGCTGCCTGACTGTCTGAGAAGATCCGGATATCAGATGTGGATACCACGTTTTCTCTGAGCCAGGACAGGACCTCCTTAATCGCCAAAAGTTCTGCCTGGAACACGCTACAATGGTTTGGAAGGCTGAATGAGAGACTTAGTTTTAGTCGTTCGGAGTACACACCTCCACCAACCCCATCATTAGTTTTCGATCCATCTGTATAGAAGTGGATTGCCTCGTCTTCCAGGAATGTTTTATTTTCCCAGAGGGAACGGGGAGGGATAGAAGTTTGGAAGTTTCTATCAAACTGAAGTTGGGGAATGGTGTAGTCTGTGTGCTTAGGGATTGATTCTAAATAGTTAAGAATAACAGAGTGGCCAATGTTGTTGTTTGTCCACTGTGAAGAGGCATTCAGGCGAATAGCAGAACTAGCAGCTATTTGTTTGCTGATTATGTCCAGAGGTGTTAGATAGAGTAGGGTGTCTAGTGCCGCGGATGGGGTTGTACGAAGTGATCCGCTTATACTTAGGCATGCTGAGCGTTGTACTTTACTAAGCTTATCGCAGTTCGTTTTTACGTCCAAGGCAGTCCACCATACTGACACACCATAAAGAAGAATCGGTCTGATTACCGATGTGTATAGCCAGTGAGTGATTCTGGGTTGCAAACCCCATTTGCTACCAATGGCCTTCTTGCAGGTGAAAAGAGCTACCGTAGATTTTCTTATTCTTTCAAGTATGTTGCTCTTCCAATTCAGTTTTCTATCTAATATAAGACCCAGGTACTTAGTTTCATCTGAAAACTTTAATTGGACACCGTTTATAAAAGGAGGGTCGATGTGCGGAATTTTATTTTTCCTAGTGAATAGGACCAAATCGGTTTTGTGTGGATTAACACCTAAGCCACACCGATTTGCCCAAAGTGATAGCTTATTTAGAGCGTTTTGTAAGAGTTCTTTTAAGGTATTTAGATGCTTCCCTGAAACGGCTATAGCAACGTCATCAGCATAGGCTATCACTCTGAATCCCTCTCTATCCAGACAGGTAAGAATTTCGTTCACTACCAGATTCCAGAGTAGAGGGGAGAGAACACCACCTTGCGGCGTACCTCTGCTGACAGATCTTCTTGTGGAAAAGCCGCCGAGTTCTGAGTTAATTATTCTGCTGTTAAGCATTAAATGAATTAACTCTCCAAGCGAACTCTCCACATTCAGAGATGACAGTGCAGATGTGATTGCAGATATGTCCACGTTGTTAAAAGCGCCTTCAATATCAAGGAATGCAACCATAGTATACTCTTTATGATGGAGGGAGTATTCGATAGTGCGCACTAAGGTGTGTAACGCTGTTTCAACCGATTTTCCCTAACAGTAGGCATGTTGAGAATTAGACATGAGTCTTGTATCAATGTTTGCCCTGAGGTGTATATCTATCAGTCTTTCTAATGTCTTAAGAAGGAACGATGATAGACTTATGGGTCTGAGATCTTTAGGGTTAACTTGCGAACTTTTTCCCGCCTTGGGTATGAAAACAACTTTCACTTCTCTCCATATTGAGGGGATATGGGCCAGATGCAAGCAGCTATTGAACAGTGCCTCAAGGATTGGTGTTATTATGTCTGAGGCTTCTTGGAGTTCAGCTGGAATGATGCCGTCTGGTCCTGCCGATTTGTACGGTTCGAAGGTGTTGATAGCCCATCGCAGTTTATCCCTTGTGATTAGACCTTGTGGAAGTGATGTAGTATTAATTGAGTGCAACTGATTGTTACAGGTTACATTTTGAGAGCTACCTGGAAAGTGAGTGTCTAGTAGCAAGTTAAGAGATTCTTCACATGAGGCTGTCCAGGAGCCATCTGCTCTTTTTAGACAGCTGGGCATCACTGGATTTGTTGAAAGAATTTTTCGTAGCCTAGAGGCATCGGAGGTTTCTTCTATTTTATCGCAAAAGGATCGCCAGGAAGATCGTTTAGATCTTCTTAGCTCCGTTTTGTATTTGTTCAGGGAACTTTTGTATGAGTCCCAGTCGGAAACCTGTCTTGTATATTTAGCTCTGTTAAAGAGTTTTCTACACTCTTTCCTGAGCGAATCGAGACCCGAGGTCCACCAATGTGGTTTCTTTTTTCCCCTTACACATACGGGTGGACATGCAATCTCTAACGATTTGTTCATAGCTAAGGTTAAGTCCTTGACTTTGTTGTCAAGTTCACTAGCATTAAGAGAGGGACTTAGGAGTCCTGGTTTAATTAAACTTTGAAGTGTAGTTTTATAAGTGGTCCAATGGGTTTTTCGGTAATTACGAAAATTAATTGGACTAGATTTTTCATCAACATTGATTCTGAATTGGATGTATCTGTGGTCAGAGAATGAGTGTTCTCTGGATACCATCCAGTCCAAAATCATGTGATGAATTGAGTCGGAGACAAGAGTTATATCGAGAACTTCTTGTCTTGTTTTAGTGACAAAGGTAGGTTCGCTTCCAACATTACTTACTACGAGGTTAGTACCTAGGATGTAATCGAAAAGTGACTCACCTCTTTCGTTTATGTTAGTGCTCCCCCACACTGTATGATGAGCGTTAACATCGCTTCCAATTATTAGGCTGATATTCTGCCGTTTTGCTTCAATGATGATCTTCTCCAGTGTCTGACCAGGGAGAGGGCCAAGGTGGTCATGGCCAAGGTAAGCCGACACTAGCCAGAAAGCTCCGTTGGCTGTTTCCAGTCTAGCTACGGTGGTATCTCTATCACTGAAATTATGGAGTAAAAATACATTTATGCTACGTTTGACTAATATGCAAGATCTGGGTTCTCCTTTATCTCTCGCATACAGTATGTAGTATTCTTTAGTCCCGAGTCCACGAATAATGGATTTGACTATCCATGGTTCCTGGATCAGGACGATGTCTTCTCCACTTCTGGCCAGTCGAAGTAAGAGAGAGGCCGAAGCCTTGATGGAGTGTTGGAGATTAATCTGCACTAACTGCATCATTTTGGATACAATCAGGCAGATCAACCTCCACCACAGTTTTGTTTGTATCTTCTGAATCGGAAGAAGAGGCTAACAGTTCTTCTTCGTTCAAAAGAGTGTCTACGCAGTCCTCAGTCTCCATTAAGGTATGACTGTTGTCGACTTCAGTAGAAGGTTGAACCGCCGCCGGAGAAGACAAGGGTACACCTTCAACTACCGGTGGTAGAGATGACGATGTACCAGGCTTCTCGGCCACAGGTTCACCTTCAAGTTGGGGTGGAGGTTCGCTATTTGCAGGTACCTCATCTTTTTTGTAGACCTTTAGGGTGACGGTCTCAAAGCCGTATCTTATGATGCCTTTAGTAGTCGCAAGCGGAGCCAGAGATTCCTTATTGATCACCACAATGGCGCTCCTATAAGGACCCTTAACTTCTTCCAACTTTGCGATCTTCCAATTTTGAGTAGGCAAGGATGGATTGCTGATCTGCATTATCTGGAGGATGTCCTCCATGCAGGAAGGTTCAGCTGGAATCCATGTGCGGGCTCTAGGTCTGCTAGGGATGTCCTCCTTAGCAACAACTTCGAGTTTCGCACCTGGCCAGATTTCGCCTAACCTGCTGACAGCAAGCTTATATAGATCGCAAGACCTCTGGTCGTCACAAACGATGAGTTTGACATGCCCTTGATGCCAACCTCCATCGCTTATGGAGGGAGGTGAACCCGGAAATTCTCTCATGAGGCTTAGAAAGCCAGCTGAGAGTTTCAGCTTCACCACCTGCCACCGATCAGAAGAAATCGTGCCATCTATATCGCTCCTATCGATAACGGCAACAACCATCTTACCTTTTGCCACATCGCTATATGGCATCTTAATAGTGGGAGCAGGATTGAGGGGAGTGCTGGTGTCTTGCACACAAGGCCGTTTTGGTGTCGAAGTGGCCCCCTCCAAAGACCGTTCCCGTTTTGACGTTAAGTCACTCGTCCTAGGTTTTGATAGGACGTTTTGGGCCCACCTAAGTCGGGCATCAAGCTTCGAGGACCCTGCAGCACCCAGTGACATCACCAGATGTCTTCAGGATTCTCGCAGCCTTGCGCCTATTGTTGTAGGTGACCTTAGACGGTCTTAGCTGCTTGTCTATCGATTCGGGAGGTTTACTCCCTGAAGCAGTGGGGTCGTTATTCACAACCGCGCCACTGCTCGAATTAGGTATTACTACCTGCCTACTCTCGCTGCAACTTGCAACAGAAGAGGGATCATGTGTGATCAGAACCACCTCTTTTGTGCCCGCCGCAGGAGGAACGGCAGACAGCCCCTGACGTAAGCCAAGCTCAGCTAGTTAGCACCCCTACCTGTTATTTAAAACAGGAAATCTCAAAAAGAATAACTATCAAGGCCGATGAAAGGTGGAACCTTCTTGACACCTGCGGCACAACAAGAAAGATCTGGCCCTGTTTTAACAAACAAAGAACAGAAAAAATTATGCAGCTACACAAGGGATCACTTCGATCTCTTGTAAGCATAATCACTGGACATAATCTGTTAGGTTATCATATGAAGAAGATGCGAATCAGTTCAGATGATCTATGCAGAGGATGCGGAGACGAGGAGGTGCATGAAGATACTTCGCACTTTCTGTGTCACTGTCCCGCACTTTCCCATCAAAGGAAGAAAATGCTTGGCAACTTTTTCTTTGAGGATTTAGAGGAACTCTCTAGTACACCAGGTACTAGCATCCTGAACTTCGTCAAAGCCTCTAAATGGCTTGACTAACTGAACACATAGGTTTTTCTTATTAGCTTGAGTAGCAATACTCGCGGGTATCACAATGGATCTGTATTGATCTAAGTGTGACGGTAATGACATCAACTGTCAGCCCCTAAACCTAACCTAACCTAAGGATGTATGTTTCGCACGTACAATCCTATACATAATGTAGAATTATTCTCCTACACTACAGCCTATCGTCTCATAGTGGCATTTAGTTTAGGAGAAATGAGGGGGGGGGGGGCTAAAGCCAGTATGTCAGTATGTGTTATTGAGGTATGAGATCATGTCTTTGAGCTTGAATTTTGAGAGTTCCTCAATACCGTTTAGTTTAGTTACGGCAGAAGGAGTTATGTGGTAAACGGGTATGGTTTATTTCGCTTTTTTTATCTCGGTTTTGGTCGTTTCGCCACGGTCGTTTTGCATTTTGTTATTTCGCATTTCATTCGTTTGGTCTTTTAGTTGCTTCGCTTTCGATTGTTTCGCTGATTTTTTTTCGCCTTTCAATCTTTTCGTTTTTCGTTTATTTTGCATTCGTTTATTTTGCATTCGTTTATTTCGCTTTTCGATTATTTCGCTTTTTTATTATTTTGATTTTAATTGTTTCGCCTTCATCTGTTTTTTTTTATTTTAATTTTTGTGTACGTAAGGATCCTGAAGACTTTAAAATTCGCGCGAACATTAAAATTAAAAAAAAAAAAAAAAAAAAAAAAAAAAAAAAAAAAAAAAAAAAAAAAAAAAAAAAAAAAAAAAAAAAAAAAAAAAAAAAAAAAAAAAAAACAGACGAAGTACATATGTACTTGAATTGACGATTTTTCCAAAATAATAGGAAAACCCTTCACGACTTAGTTTATCTAACCTTACGCGGGCGGTTTCAAAGACTAAAAGCCATCTAATGAAGATTAATTAGATAACAATTATTACATTCCCAAGAGAATTCAAAAAAAAAGCGAAATAACCGTTAGCGAGATAACCTGTGGCGAAACAATCGTATTGCAAATTAACAATTTTTCGAGAGAGTTAATGGCAAAACAAAAAGAGCGAAACAATTCTGGTGCGAAACAGGAAAAAAACAAAATAAACAAAAACAAAATAAGTTTTGCGAAATAAAAGAAAATCGAAGAGAGAAAAGCTAAAAGCGAAATAACAAAATGCAAAACAAAAATGCCGAAACAATAGGTACCCGTGGTATACCCAATTTTGCCGCATGCTCCCCTATAGATACGCCCATTCCCAGTGCAGGTAGCAACAATCCTGGCTATGTCATGCCTTGGTTTGGAAATTAAATTGATTGATTTTGGTTTGTTATAGGCGGGCCAGATTTTCCTAGATATTATGCAACTCGTTAAACTATTCCACCTATGGTTTGCTTCTGATGTGTATTTGGTCAGGATATAGCCTTTTACAACTCCAAGAGGAGCATGCACTCTCACTGCCAATGAGTTGTGGAGGGCTGATCCTTGCCTATAGCTAGCTCATCTGCCTTCTCAAATCCCTCATAGCCCCTATGGCCTGGTATCCAGATTAGAGTGACGCTCATATCAAGTTCCTTGAGGGCCTCTCTGCATTGCTGGACTAATTTAGATGATGATAAAGCTGAACCAATGGCTTTAATAGCTGCCTGACTGTCTGTTAGTATAGCTAGATTTTGTTTCTGTCGGATATTTTAAGATCTATATCTATTTCTATATACAAGTACAAGCTTCCCTTATCGCTAACAATTCTGCCTGGAATACACTGGCAAAATCGGGAAGTCTATCGAATTTTGAAATCTTAAGAGATTCACAGAAGACACCTGCACCAACACCGCATTCCATCTTCGAACCATCCGTGAAGATAGTTGTGTCGAAGTTATTCGTCACATCACCTTCCTCCCAGTCGATTCTTGACGAGAGCAAGACTCTTAACTTCTTTGAGGTTTTTAGGGTAGGGATGCAGTAATCGGTGGTTGTAGATAGGATGTCTGATGGTATCAGGCTTGTTTGGTTGCAGTGCCTGTAGGATCTGCTTTTCCAGCAGCCTATTTCTTTGAGTCTCAAGATACTGCAGGGTACCTGATGTTTAATAAAGAGGTCAATCGGAAGAAGGTCCAGGATGACGTTAAGTGCATCCGTTAGATAGGACCTGATTGCCCCTGATATCCCTACGCAAGCATTTCTCTGCACCTTTGTAAGCTTGTTTACTATGTAAGCTTTGCTGAGAGCGGGCCACCAAACAATGGATCGCGTAAACAAGTATCGGTCTTACAACCGCTGTGTTCATCCACTTGATCATTTTTGACTGAAGGCACCACTTTTTATTGCAGGCGTAGAAGTTAATGCACGCCTTTCTCACCCGAAAGAGAGATTTCTCTTTGGGGCCTAACCATCAGGCCCCAAAGAGAAATCATCTTTAAGTTTACTAATTTTGTTAACCACATCGTCAACATTGATGTAGATCTATATTCTACCTATACCAATGATGTTTGGTTACAATCGTTCAAATAAGTGAAATAGTCAGCATCAGGCATAAAATTATTGTCGGAAAAAGCAAGACTGAAAAAACTAGCAAATAAATCCTATCTAATATATAAAATTCTCGTGTCCTCCTCCGAAACAGCTCGACCGATTTTCGTGAATCTTAGCGAGGATATCGGCTAGGGTTTTTTTATTTATTGATTAAAAACTTTGGCGCAAAATTATAGTCCGCTAATGAACAACTTTAGTGTGATACTAGCTTAAAATGACGTTTCAGTCATAACTCAAACGTCATTTTAAGCTAGTATCACACTAAAGTTGTTCATTAGCGGACTATAATTTTGCGCCTTTAATTTTTGTTGGCAAGATTTTTATTTTGTCATGACTTCGAAGCAGGGTAGTGGGTAGTGGGTAGCAATTACTGGTGTAGCGGGTAGAGTTTAGAAGTATTGGATAACGGGAAGTGGGGTAGCGGGTAAAAGTGTAGCTGGGTATAACGGGATAGCGTGTAGACCAGCTATACTCAACCTGCGGCCCGTGATCTTATAAAAGTTGGCCCGCGGCGTGGTTCAATAAATTCTTAAAATATCGAGTGACTGCATAAAAACGTGTTTTACGTTTCAAAATGGAAGCACACACATACAGCAGTGAAAAAGTGGACATCGTGTGTCTTCAAAAAAATATTCTAGATGTCACTCCTTTCTACGCCAGGAAAGGTTTGCACAACTAAATGAAAAACAGAAGTCGCTGAGTATTTTTAACTTTTCTTGCCATTGCGAAATTTAATTGGAATAATTTTATTCAAATTTTGAATAAACATATTTTCGACAAAAACCGACTACTACACTCCTACTGTGGACCTCAGTGCGGATTTTAAAGTTATCATTCCATCTCAAAAAGAGTGGGATGATGACTTTGTGACGAGAGGCTTCGACATAACTATTTTCACTGACGGCTCAAAAATGGAGTGTGGGGTTGGTGCATGAATTTTCTCTGAGTCTTTAAATGTCTCCAGGTCTTTTCGGCTTCCTGACTTTGCTAGTATCTTTCAGGCTGAACTACCCGCGATTAAGGAAGCATGCAAATTACTGAAACTAGATTCAAATCAAAACCGCAATACAGCTATCTTTTCGGACAGTCAGGCGGCTATTCAAGCGATTGGCTCGTCCACATCATCCTCCAAATTAGTTCAACAATGCCGAAGTGAGCTAGCGGGCATGAACATTGGACTCAGGGTCAATCTTGCCTCGATTCCGGGTCATAGTGGCTTTGAGGGCAATGAACGGGCTGACGAGCTGGCAAGGCAAGGATCAGCCCTCCATAGCTCACTCGCGGAAGGAGTCAACATTCCTCTTGGAGCTATGAAGGGCAAGATCTTCTCAATTTTTTTCGCTGAATCAAACCACAGGTGGAGAAGCCTAATCAACTGTATCATATTTAGAAGGATATGGCCCACCTACAATAAATCCCGCACTAATAACCTTATTTGCAGATCCAGGCAAGACATAGCAAGGGTCGTTGCAACATGCACCGGACACTGGCCTGTTGGGGAACACGCATCTAAGCTGGGCATTCCCCACAATACTTTCTGTCGTAGTTGTGGGGGCCAGCGTGAAAAGGAAACTGTTCTTCACTTCTTGTGAAGTGTCCTGCGCTAGCCAAAACGGGAGCTAAATCATTGGCAAAGTCCTTCTTCAATTACCAAACTAAAGATCAAAAATTTGATCTATTTTCTAAACGCAACAAAGTGGATTTGAGGCGTATTTTAAACTAATTGTTTCAGTTCCTCTTCGAACTCGAGATCACCAGCTAGCGAACTCAAAACAAAAACTTAGAATTTTATATAATCCCTCTTTTAATTTTATAGATCAAACGAGTTTTTATGGTATCAAAACGGCGCAACCCAGCGCTAATTGCGTGACCCAGCTAGACGGCTACTACTATGCACATTAAAATGAGTACATGTTATTATTTACGATAAAAAAAATGTCTTGTGGCCCGGGGTAGCGTTACAAAATTATCTATGCGGCCCATTAAACAAAAAGGTTGAGTATGGCTGGTGTAGACTGTAGAGGGTAGTTGGGTAGCGGGTAGTAGGTAGCGATTACCTGTTAAACGGGTAGCGTGTGTAAGTATTGGGTAGCGGGTAGCGGGATAGCGGGTAACGGAGTAGCGGGTAGACGGTAGTGGAGAAGCGGGGAGAGGGTAGCGGGTGGTATGGTAGCGGTCTACAAAAGTCTAGGTCTTTTTTATATCGATTGAGGCGGTACGAAGTTTTTTTTTTTGCAAATTCATTTTTTTTATTCAATTCAACTTAAATCTACTTACGTGCTAGACAAAGACAAAAAAGGGAAACTAGCCTAATTATTACTACTTATATAACTTACTGGCCCCAATCGGGCACTCTAAGTAATTCATTATTCTTAAAATTAGTGGCTTTCGGCCTACGAGCTAAATTTATTTATTTTGAAGTATTAGAAAATTTAAAAAACCTTATATCCTTATCTTTTTTTTCGGGTTTCAACTCACAAACTAGGTCCTTAAAATGAGGCAGTACGAAGTCTGTCGGGTCAGCTAGTATTCTATAAAATGAAAGTCAGTTTGTTTGTCTGTTTGTTTGTTGCTCTTTTACGTCGCAACGGAGGATATTTTGACTTGATATTTTGTGTGGAGGTCTGGAGGAAGTTAGGCAGCAGGAAAGAGTTTTAAGCTACTTTTTACCGCGATAAAATATCTCATTCCCATCTCATTCCAGTAGAGAACACTCCTACGGATTGATTAATTGGTTGCCTATCATTAGGCGTTTTCCCTTTTATTTGGTAGGTAAGCGGCAAAAAGCTATGTAGTGAATAGCACGTAGGGAAAGGAGGAAGGGGAAAAGTGAAAGGGGAAAGAGGATGGGAAGGGTGGTTGGCGGAAGGGGAGGGTGTGCCCTCACATACGCTGCAATTGAAATTCTGCAACGCAGTATTGCTTATGCGAAATTAATATGCCCCTCGATTAGGTAGGTAGGTTAATGGATCCAAAAATAATTTCTTTCGATATCTGGCTTCAGAAAAATTTCCAGCGATTTCAAATATTCAGATCTCTCCATTTTCCAAGGTAGCTTTCTATTGACATTATGTAACTATACTTTGTCCAAATCAAATATGCAGTACAGGGAAGATAGAAGAATGCTAAAAACTACTCCAATGAATAAAGCGAGTCTCATGACTAGCCTCAGCGCCAAATTAATGGAACTTGGAAGTTTGTAACAATATAACCCGGAATTCGGTAAGATCTGCTTCAACCGTTGACAAAGATCAACGACCAACGAATACCTGATTATAAACAAAAATTAATTTGAAAGAAAAACACTTGGTTTAACAACAACAAAATATAAACAAAAATTTATTGAATCACATTATAAAATCTCTACAAGCATCCCTTCCCATTAAGTCTATACAATATTAAAACACCCATAAATAAATTGAAATATTAACAACACAGATTTATAGTTTACTTAACACTTTGGCGCTGTATCGCCCGATAAACTTATTGATTTCGTCAATTATGTCCTCGGGGTTATTTAAATGCAAATGGTGGGTTCCTTCGGCTTCCACATACACAAAGTTCTCCTTTTGGTTGAGTATGTCCATCACCTCATCGTAATACTTTTTGTTCTCAAAGAAACTCGAACTGCGAGCCTTGATGAACATGTGCGGCGCAGTTATTCTCTTTGCCATTTCTACAACAACATCCTGCGGCGCTACCTGGTAGCTGTAGAATCTCACTCTTCGATCGTGACAGAAGAAATATTTGTTCGGATCTGAATCGCACCTTTGGATATTTCGTGCAAGCAAAAATTTACAGTTATTCTTCTCAACGGAATTAATGGAACCATGATAAAGTTTATCTATCAGTTGATCGAATGTGTAACGCGGATGCTTGGTGTTGCTGGGATTTCGTTGATCTTCTCTCAAAAAGTCTTCCAAGCGACTGGCTAATGTATTGATGGTCTTCTCCGCCGTTCGCTGATGTGGTTTAAGAGCATCGATGGAAATTATGAAATCGGTCTTTTCGGGAAAGACTGCAGCAAATAGAAAAGCTAGTATTCCCGACATTGAGTGCCCCATCAGTGCGACCTTTTCCCAATGATACTGATTCATGATCATCCGGATAACGAGTAAGTTATCCATTGAGTTGTAGTAGCAGCCGTCTGGGAGGCGGGAAGACAGGCCATGCCCAGGTAAATCAATCGACAAAAAGGCTATATCGGGTCGCAGGAGAGGAGCTAAGGTATCGTAAGTTCCGGCATTATCTAGCCATCCATGAAGACCGAGGATGGGACGAACATTTTGAGGGCCATACCATTTGCCGCAAATGTGTCCCCATGGCACTGGAATTTTGATTTCTGCAAACTAAACAAAGAGCTAGTTAACGAGCAAATTAGAAATTGACATTTACGTACCTCTCTGGTGGGTTTATCGCCAGTTAGTTCTCCGGCATCTCGGAAACGATTCGTATATTGTTCATCTGAATTGTTTGACGTCATGGTCATCTTAAGGTATCTGTTGGAGATAAGGGTGTTTCACTTTAAGGTCGATAGCAATTAGAGCTTTTCGTGCAATATTGTTTCAATAGTTTCTTGTTTTATTGAGCAAAAACAGTGATAAGAACCTTGATAATTGCATAACTTTTAGCAAAGATCAAAGTTTAATTACTGGAGAATGTGCATGATTACAGAATTCGAATAGTTTACACGCTCGAGCTGATCTTTGTTATGGAAAAGTGTGTATTCCTTTTTGTTGTTGCATACAAACCTTTGCGTCAAACTACGAGTTTTCTCTTATTTTATAAAAAACAACAATAATCACAACTATTTTTCGATAGAATAGAATCAGTTAAATGTTTAAATTTTACGCATTCTCAAATAAATTATTGCAAAAATAATAAAAAAGATTGAACAAATACAAATCAACATGAACAGTGGTGATTTTTCCATCATAAACAGAAAATGACAGTTGTGAATTGTGACAGATGGAGGTGGAGCTTTTTTAGGCGTGTTCATTCTTCTGTTTGTTTCTTGGTTGCAGGTATGTTCTCTTATTTCTCGAATTGTATTTTTTCTACAATCCACAAAGTTTGTTGTCCTGGCTCTTGAGGGCATTGACATATTATTATGCGTTATATTACTATGTCAATGCTTGAGGGTCATTCCGTAACTTTCAAAACGACTTTGTATGTATATTAATTTTACTGCTACAACTACAACTATCGAGAACGGATTGATCATTGATACTAAAAGGCGGTGATAGCTCAACATCAATTATTAGGTTTTTCGCAGATTACAAGCTTACAAGAGTTAAGGGCTAACTATAATAAGCAGAAGCAAACGGAGGTTAGTGTCAGAACAGAACGAAACGCTCCCTTCCGAACTGCCAAGTAAAGCACATTCACATGAGCACGAACAACGACCAAACAATGAACGAAAATTCGTCGATTTTGACATTTCTTTCATATGAGAGTTTTTAATTCTTCGCGAATAAACAACGAAAACACAAAGCAAGAATGATTTTTGAGGTTAAAAACGCGCGAACATTTTGTTCGTTGGGAGTGTGGATGATGTGGAACGCGAATAGAGTTTGGCAGTTCGTATCAACTAGAATTCTTTTCGCGACGAATAAATTTGTTTTCTTAAATTTATTGGCGCAAAATTATAGTCCGCTAATGAACAATTTTAAGAGAATTTAGTGTGATACTAGCTTAAAATGACGTTTGAGTCACGTCTGAAACGTCATTTTAAGCTAGTACCACACTAAACATTTGAGATTATAAAGTTAATCTATGCATCATAAATCAAACATAAACTATAATCATATCGTTTTCTTGACAATTTTTAAGGAAATACGGCTTCAAGCGTATCAAATCACTTTTCTTCATTAATTTGTCGTTTGTTATTCGTGCTCATGTGAACAGTGCTTAAGGCCGTGTGCGAATTGGATGAATTGTGGTTAAGGCCGTGTGCGAATTCAGTTAAAAATGGGTTAAAAATTGACGTTTGGTTAAATTTTGACACTTCGCATTGAATACAATTATTTGACTACCTGCTGAGCATTGAATAAGAAGTACAGGAAGGGGTCTTATGAAAAAGAAGTGAAGCATTTTTCTAAGTAGTGTGAGTTTCACAAACACAAACGCATTACAACAGGGCTGGTCTGCAGTTGAATAGTTAATCTCAGGGGCGCCAAACGAAATATGATTGAATCAAGATTATATCAATTGTGCATCAATTTTATTTTTCAATTTCAATCCTTTTTTTGGACTACATGGTGTTTTAACGTTCAGGTGTACATGCACGATTTTAATTTTTTTTTTTTATTATTTTTCGTTACATTTTCTTCATTTTTCATCCTTAATTCATCATATTTATTGTCCTTTTTCGGGTCGTTTTAGAAAGCGCATTCTGTGAACAACTTGATCAAGTGTTAAAAAGCACAAGAAATTGTGTAGCGCCTAACGATCACCAACAAAAATAAATGCGCCCCTGAACTCGAGTTTTTGTTTTTTTTTTGACAGATGAAACTACAAAACAACATTTGACCAATCACAGCTCGGCAAAATGACAACAAGTCAAAGTTTGACACTACAAAATCCAAAAATTGACATTACAACTTCCCAAAATTGACGTCATCAGAAATTTTTGTTGCCTCACTCACGTACACTGTACGTGTAGCTAACACCGCTTCCTGTACTTCTTATTCAATGCTGCTGGGCAGGTTAAAATATGACAGTAGTGGTTAAAAATTCATCCATTTTTATTTTTTAACCACAATTCATCCAATTCGCACACGGCCTAAGGCCGTGAAACGCTCCCTTCCGAACAGCCAAGTAAGTAAGTTACCCATAATGAACGGATATGCACGGGAGTATCCTTCAAAATAAAACATCCTGTTTTACGTTTTGAATAGTTTGCGAATTTTGTTGGCCACACATTGAATAAATAAGGCCGTGTGCGATTGGATGAATTGTGGTTAAAAAATAAAAATGGATGAATTTTTAACCACTACTGTCATATTTTAATCTGCTCAGCAGCTAGTCAAATAATGCGAAGTGTCAAAATTTAACCAAACGTCAAGTTTTAACCCATTTTTAACTGAATTCGCACACGGCCTAATTACAAGCAATAATTACTTAAAATCGAAAATCAAATCAGCTGTCAAATTTTCACCGGTAAAAAGCGAAAGGAACCACTGGGGCCTGATTATGGGGTTCGCGGCGGATCGTTTTCAATTCGACCTTTCAAATTCGACTCGCGTCGTATTTCCTTATTAACGAACTCGCGGCGAAGCGAGAAAACGTCTTCCAATATTCCAGTGATTTGACACTTAATATTCCAGTTAATAATGATAACAGTGTTGCCGCATGTTAAAATTTAAATGAGTCCCCGCTGCTGAAAAAATTAGTCATTTTGAAAATAAATTTTATTTTTCAAACAAAGGTTCTTCTAATAGAAGATTCTGAACTTTGGCAGTTGATAGCGGCCTTTTTGAAGCTACATCTGTTGGTTATCATTAATTCATGCTGTTTTGCAAGAGTATTGTTAACATGTTATAATTTGCATGAGAAGAAGAATGTTAATAAACATGCAGAAATGAAAATAAACTCTTTTTTCATGCACTAACTGTAGAATACTTAAAAAGATGAGTAAAATTTAATAATATGAGTCCCTGAGCCAGCTTATCAAAAATCACTCTATCAGAAAATGCCGAGTGGTGGTAACTCTGAATAAACACTCTTTCGTCTGTGAATCCGCCAATAAAAAGCTGTCGTATTTCAACTCGCCAGCAAACATTATGACATTTCAAATACGCCTTCGAATTCGTTAATTGGTCGAATTCAAAACGAAGAAGACGAAAGCGAACGCAATAATTGAAAAATGTCAAACTCGCTAGCAAAACGATTCGCCGCGAATCCCATAATCAGGCCCCTGTTTACGTCCGTAAGTAAAAAAAAAAATAAAAATAAAAATAGAGTGTTACGACAGCTCTTGAAGACCCAAGGCCTAAGTGGCGTACTCTCATCAACAATTCTCTGAGTGCGTGTGAAGAATTGAAGGGACCTACAATTTAACGCCGATTCCGAACGGCAAAGTTGAGAAGCACTTGAGAAGTTTTGTCAGGTTTTCGCAAGAGGCAGTACCCGTGAAAGATGAAATAAAAACTTTATGGGCACGAGTAGGACTTGAACCCACGACCTTCTGCTTAGCAGATAACGCACCTAACCACTAAGCTCCGGGCAACTGATCGAAAATTGACGAAACGGAGCAATCCGCCATTTAGAATTTCTAGTTCTTGCTCAGTTACGGACGGCTCTTTCCGCGCCATTTCGCTCATTATAGTTCTAGCTTAAGAGTGATCTTACGAAACCTCACAAGAATTACGTCACAAATATTTGTGATCTGTGAGCATCGCAACTCCAGAATAGGGCCGTTATGCTTCAAAATGCGTCGGTTGAAAATATGTTATAGAATTCCATTTCTGAAAAATTTCAACAGAGTGAAGGGCCAACCTTTGTTATTATTTTACCTCTAGACAAAAGTCCAGTTGAAGGCTTTAAGTTCCGACTTTCAAACCCGACTGTTTCTTGCATTAAAGAGCATTAAAGAGTAGATGAGTTTGCAAATCTCGAAGTTCAGGATGCCGAAATTTTGGATTGTAATTGTAACATACCTAAAGCGTGGAACAACATGGATTTATGAAATAAAACTCAAGCACTTTTTCTTTCTCTATTTGTCTAAAAATATTAACATAATAGTGTTGACATTGAAATATAAATATTTAAGAAAAAAAACACTCATTTTATCACTTAAACTCGTCTATACTTATTTATAAATGGATTCACGATATCAGCTATCTTCTGGGGTTCGTTTAGATGAACATGATGAGTGCCATCTACAAGATGATGCTCGAATGCGGGGTTCTGCTTTAGTACTTCCAAGACTTCTTTACCATCAGGCCTCATTTGGTATTCCGGCGTTTTCTTAGCTTTGATGAACAAATGTGGACACTTTATTCTGGGTGCCATTTCAAGAACGACATCATGTGGAAACAAAAAGAACATCATTGACTTCAACCGACCATCTCGTCTGAAGACATATTTATTTGGATCTTCTGGCGATTGTTTGATATTTCGATCCACAATAAATTTACAGCACTCCTTCGAAATTGACTTTCCAGTTCCTATGTACAGTCTGTGCAACATTTGATCATAGCTGTAACTTGGCGGTTTAGAATTCTTAAGGTCGAATTCCATTTGTTTATTTTGTTCTTCTAACTGCTCGATTATTGCTTTGAGTGTTTGTTCCTTTTTTCGCAAAATAGGCTTGAGAACATCGAGAGCGATGAACATGTCGCATTTGTCCGGAAACAAAGAAGTGAATACAAAACCGTTGACGGAGCTCATCGAATGAGCGATCATTGAGATCTTGTCCCATTTGAATTCACGCATGAGAAGAAGTAGGAGCTTGTTGTAGTCTAAAGAATGGTAGTTTAAGCCCGGTGGAAACCAGGAGGAGAGTCCATGACCTGGCAAGTCAATTGATAAAAATCCTATGTCTGGCGGCAGTAGAGGAGCAAGAGTGTCGAAGGTACCACTATTGTCTTGCCAGCCATGTAGGCCAACGATTGGACGTTTGTCTCGTGGCCCATACCATTTACCAGCTACGTGACCCCATGGCACGCTAAATTGTACTTCTTCAAACTAGAAACACAAAACAAACGAATACATTTGAAGTCTTTTGAAGATTATATATGCAGATAACGGTAATAAAATGTATGTAAACAAAAACAAATTTGTTAAAAAAACCGTTAGTTTGTTCTTTTCTATTTTCAGAACCTGAAGTCAAATCAAACAAACCTATTTTAGAATTTCACCACATTGTTTTGAGTGTGATCAGGGTCTGAGTAGGAGAACCATGTACAAATTCTCTCATTTTGTAAAAGAAAGCTCTTGAGAAAATAAACAATAATTTCCGCATACGAAATATGTTAACCACTTTACGCAATTTATATGAAAATATTGCAAAAATAATAGAGTTATCAATGCTAAGAGTTTCATATTGGTGCAAGCAACTAAGCTTTTTCATGACTCAAATAAACAAATTAATCACCTCTCTTGTTGCTGTTGCTGGTACACTTAAACTAGTTGAGAATTTTTTGATATCTTTTTTAAACAGACTTTGAACTTGACTAGATCTTAAAAATGACGACACAGACCACACGGTTCTCATAATTTTTTTTTTTTTTTTAATGGCAGTGTCCGATACAATGCTAAAGAAATGCTCGAGGAAACTAAATGTGTAGAGAGACTCGACTGAAACTTTTTCCCATGGAGTCAATGAAAGCTTCGCTATTTACATAACAACTCTTCACTCAATACGCTACGACTACGTCATTAATGAAACACGTGAGAAAAGCACGAATGTTTACATTCGCATTGATAAATTAAAGAGATAGGAATTGTTTTGTCAGTTCGATCTTGAAAATAGTCCAGTACATTTTTATTTTCGTTTGCTTGAATGTCTAAGAGTTTGCAGGACTGGACTGTCACAATAAAACATATGATGCGTTTTATGATGATGGGTACGAACACAGTCTCTATTTATAAAATGTTTCATAGCAGATCAACGGGCTCACGGGGCGTATGAGTGCTTTTTTGTTTTGTTTAAATTCACAAATATGAATGTACAAACTTCTTAAGGGACTTACAATAATTGACATCATTTTCTCAAGATCATTTATTGTCGACCAAAAAATGAGAATCTCGAAATGCTTTCATCACTTCCTTCATCCTTTCCTGACTATCACTTATCAAATCAGAAAAGTTAGTGTTTTTAATATTCCACATAATTCTTTGCAAACTTAACTTTTCACAAAGCAATTTTTTTAGAAGAGTTTGCAAAGTATTCCTGCAAAGTTTATACACTTTTCACTTTTCACTTAGCAATTTCTTCTTTTGAAAAAAAAAAATCACAACTTTAACTTTGGTCGTGCGGTCTTAATCACACCATTTTGAGATTATATTAAACTCAAAACCTAAAAATCTGTCAAACAACGCGAAAAAGTTCGAACAACATGTTCGCGCTTAACCTCAAAAATCATTCTTGTACGGTTGAGCTCGAACTTGAAATCGCGTTAACTTGTCTTAATTCAAAGTTGAAAACCCGAAGAAAATTTCTCCCCAATAAAATTGGTCGATTAACACTCGTGACTACCATTTCTACTTCCTCAGTTTGATCTCGATATTTTATGTTTGGTAAAAACTCAACGATGATTTGTATTCCATGACCACCGTAGTCATCGTATTTAGCTGTGTTTTGCTTTAAACAACGCGTGTCAAAATGCTTCCTGTATTGAGTTAAGGGCATCAACGAAATCGGAGATCCAGTGTCACATTCCACATCGAATTGGATACCGTTGATGTACACAGTTAAATCGAAAGTAAGTATCTGACTTACGGCTCCCGGAAATATTAAAAATGGAGTACCAATCCGTTCCATCACCACATGTCGGTCCAACTTGAGTACCTGTGCTAACGAAAGTCGAAATATTAGCATTAGCTTCTTGAACATGAGAAATAGTGTGATTTAAATTAACAAAATTTGTCGATAAATTCTTCTCTTTTGAACGGCAAATCGGCTTTAAATGCCCCTTTTTTCCGCATTTATCACACGTAGCGTCTCTAAATTTGCAAGTTTGTGATTTGTGTGTCCTCCAGCCACAATGTTTGCATGCATCCCTTTTCTGGTGATTTCCGTTAGATCGCCTGTTGCGTTGAGTCTCGTTACTGTTGTTACCTCGGACAAAGTTAACCTCAGTTGACATTGAGTTACCCTTGAGTTTCACCTCGTGTATGAGCGCCTTCTTCAATGCCGTGGCTATCGTCAGCTTCTCGTCCTCTTCGCAAAATTTCTCAAACAATTTCTCGTTGTTGGCCATTCCCATGATAAATCGGTCACGTACAGCTTCGTCCAAATTTGCAAATTTGCATTTCAGCGCTAATGTTTTAACGCGTGCGCACCATGAATTGACTGATTCATCTGAATTTTTCGATGCAGTGTAAAAATTCAATCGTTCTCGATAAATCATTACCGGTGGCATAAAATGCTCTTCCAACAGCATGCACAGTTCGTCGTATTTTTTATCGCTTGGCTTTTTTTGGATCACAAAGTGCTCGTAACAGTGAATACCCATGTGTACCGATACTTTTCAACAAAGTTGCTTTTTTCGATGGCTCCAATGTCACATCAATGCCGGTGAAATGGATTTCTAAGCGCTCTTTCCATTCAGTAAAACTGTCTGTTTCTGGCGAAAATTCCGTCATTTGAGACGCTTGAAAAATAGTCATCTTTTGTTCGGTATTTGATGTATCACCGCTTGGCATTCTTATAAGACTTTTACTTTTATTTTACTTTGCGCGAAAAAAAAATTACCAAACCTCGTCGCCAATTGAAGTATATTGAAAGAGATGTGTGCTGGTTGATTGCCGGTATAATAATAATAATTCTTTATTCTTCTCTCTTACTTCCTACTCAATGACATTTCTTTATTATGACATACAATTCAATGTGTGATGTGTTTATGAATACATTACATTTTGGTTCTTCGTTCGCGACGAATTAAAAACTCTCATGTGAATGAAATGTCAAAATCGACGAATATTCGTTCATTCGTTGGTCATGTTCGTGTTCATGTGAATATTGATTTTAAGTAGACATATCCTTTTATGTATTTTCGTATATTTGCAAAAGGAATCGCGCTAAACAAACTGGGTCTGGAGGCGGAATAAGTTAAAGGCTGTGATAGATGGACTGAATTTTCCAGAAAGCTATGGAAATTCTGAAAATTCACCACCAACTGATACCAATTCCAGAATATAAGCTTCTTCACCAGTGTATTTCTACGTCCAAACCCAAGGAAGAGAAAGAGTTCTTTCAAGTGTCCAAACGAAACTTTGGATGGTGCTAGCAACCATTTCCCCGCCAGTGTTAGCACAGAAGAAGTAGATTTTCTGCTGACAAAGCAAGACTTCGGTTCGTTTTATTGATCAATCCAATTTTGTACAAAACGAAGTTAACTGCCTGAACAGGCGAAAACACTCTTCAAAATTACCGTTGGTTAACTTGGAGAAATTAATTAGGTTCGATAACTACTTATCACGACCCTGTCTTTGCTTTTTTCGAATAAAAGTTCGCGTCTAATCATTTTCGCAGTCTAAATAGTAACAAGAATGAATTTGCAAAGAGATCGTTTACCCAGCAGAAATGGAAGTTTTTTTGTGGAACGAAAAACAACAAATATTTGCAAATTCTTTGCAAATTTTACTTTTCAAAATTTACTTAGCACTTTGCAAAAGAGAACGAACGTGGAACAGACATATTCCATAAGAAACATAAAAATTGCAGTCTTTGCAAATTACACTTTTCAATTTTCACTTTTCACTTATCAAAAATAGCTTTAACGAATATAAAATTTTGCAAATTATCGAAAAATTTTAAAAGTGAAAAGTTAAAAGTTGAAAAGTTGTTTTGTGGAATAGGGCCTATCAACGGGCTTACGGGGCGTATGAGTGTTTTTTTTTCAGAAATAAATAGGTACAAACTTACAATTTACATTATTTTCTCAAGATCATTCAAGTAAACATTATAAATATTATCGACCAAATGAGAAACTCGAATTGCTAGCATCACTTCCTTTATCCTTTCCTCACTATCATAATGCTAATAATGATAAGTCTGCGCATCATTTCTACAAATTGAGCGTGTGCTTTGAATTTCTTCAAACTAAAAGAAACGAGTTAAAAAGCTGCTATCAAGTAAAGATGCATTGAGAAGTGAGCATGTGCATTGAGCATTGAGCTTAATTTATTTCTCTTGTGGTGAATTGTAGAGAAACTTTTGATAGTTTTACCTTTACGGACTTTGAACCAATCCTAATAATGGTTTCATTATTAAAGATGTTCACTGGAGAGGGAGACTCTTCTCATATTTTGTTGCATTCTTATATCGTTTTCCATTGGTCATCCAGAAGCATTCAGAAGAGTCCAGAAGCCTTCTGAAACCATTCCATTGGACTGACTTTGACAGACGGAATGCTTCTGAGAAGAGCAGAACTCTTCTGTTTTGAAAACAGAATCGTCCGAAGAATGACACATACATCATAACCCGTTCCATTGGAGGTAGAAAAATAAACGTCAAAAAAAGACCAATGGAAAACGACATAACTAAAATCTAATAATTTTCAAAATAAGTAAATGGATAATCTTAGAGAGACTTGCATGTAATACATTTTTCATTGGTTCTACAGAAATATAGGGTTTTTCCAATAAGGGGTGTTATTTTGATATTCAAAGAAAAATAGCATTTTTTGAGATAAATGATCGGATGTTTATTTCATTATAAAAAGGAAGGTATGCCGTTAATAATGGAACACAACATCAGCCAAATGGCCGCCACAACCACGCTAACAGGACCATATCCTTTTCATGAAATTTTCCATAACCAAATCGCAAAGTGGCTGCCCTATGTCCTCGATAGCCTCACGAATTGCATCTTTGAAATCTTGACTCGACGCTGGGCTGTTGGCGTAGACCTTATCTTTCACGTGGCCCCGAAGGAAAAAGTCGCAAGGTGTTAAATCACAAGATCTCGGTGGCCAATTGTGATCATCTCTTCGAGAGATAACACGGTCCGGAAACTTTTCCCGTAAAAGATCGATCTCTGCCAAATTTTCACCATTTTTATAGTGAATTTTAATAATTTCAATGCGTTGTTGAAGCGTGTATCGTTCCATTTTTATTAATGGCGTAGTTTCGACTTGTCAAATGTCAAAAAATGACAGCTTCAAAAGTGACAGCTACCGAAATAGCGGGCTATTCAAAATAACACCTCTTATTGGAAAACCCTTTATATACCTTCATACACAGCTGGTCAAAAAAAGAGGTGTTTTAGATGACCACTGTCAACTTGTTGTTAAATAGCGGTTGTTTTGGTGGCAACTAATGCAAATTCAAGTTTTTCATAGAAAATAACAGATATTCTCTTGAAGATGATGCCAAATTTAATGCAATGACCAGCGGTTAAGTTTTTACGTTGCAAACAGTTTCGCAGCGTTATTAAAGTTGGTATTAAAAATAGATGTGCTCCAAATAAAATTCAAATTTCTTTTTAAATTCATTTATTAAGGTTGTTAGGTTGTTTCAATAATATAAGGAGCTGAAAAAATAGTTTTTTTTTTTATAAGGCACTTAATATGGATCGAAGAATTCACTTCTCGCCAGAAGAAAGAAGACTTGTCAATCATCTACGCCGCTGCCGTGAAGGCAAAACGTACAAATTTATCGCGATGGCCCTTGGATTATCTCAAAATATGGTAACAAATGCTCTGAAGCCAAGAATAGTGCGCGAAAATAGAGGCAGACCAAAAAAAACATCACCTTCCACTGACCGCCGTGTGCTACTTAGGTATAGCCAAGTCGAATCCCTTCATGTTATCAAGGACTATAGGCGCAAAACTTGAGAACGTAATCAGTGCCAGTTCACGCACTATCCGGAAAAGGCTTAAGCTCTTTAATCTGTTAGGTAGAGTCGTCAATAAAGTCCCTTTGTTTATATCTAACAACATAAGGGCGCGAAAACAATTTGCTCTTAGGTACGCAAATTGGATGGACCTGAAGGAGTAAAAAAAAAGGTGTATCTAACCTAGTATCCTGCAGAGCGACGAGACTAAAATAAATTTGTTTTCATCGGACTCCGGCCGTAATGTAAGACGCTCAAAAACAAGGAATATACCATCCGTGCTCTACACAAAAAATAATCAAAAACGAAGTTGGCAATGTTATGGTGGTGAGGATGTTTTTCCGGGTATGGTGTCGGTCCTATATTCCTCATAAAAACCATATTAACAAAATAAGAGTGTAGGGATATCTTGGAAAATGTTATGCTTCCTACTGAAGAAAACATGTCCTTCCGTCAGCTTTCGTAAAAGATTGGTTCCAAGAGAAGGAAGTACCTCTTATCCCGTGACCAAGGCAATCCCCTGACCTCAATCCCATTGAGAACTTATGGAATGAACTCAAGCGAAGTTTGGCGGGCAATATTTCAGAAATGGAAACCATTTGTGGGAAGCAGTACAAAGAGAATGGTATTCCATACCTCAGCAGACCATCCCAAAAATTAGTGGAATCAATGCCACGCCGAATGAAAAACTTCAGGCTTTGGTTAACTATTAGAGTAAGTTATTAAAAAATTGAGACTTTAGGAAAACACACCTATTTTTTTGACCAGGCTAAATGCGTCAATCGACAGTTTCGGGTTTCGGCCTCTTATTATTAAAATTGTTTGTTTATTTAAGATCCTTTCAATGCCTTTTATTTCCTTTGATATGGAAGTTTTATTAAAACCATGAAAAATTATTGTTTTACTGGAAAAATGTGTAAAAAAAATGAACTAATAAAAAAAATAACTAGTCACACCTATTCTTTTGACAAGCTGTGTACAAACATACGATAACGCTTATTCAAGTCGTTGCAAATGCATGGCAATAAAAATTGAAAGTCAAAGTGCATTTTTTATTGTTTTCGTATACAGTAGATAATGGATATAAGCTAATTTCTATGTAAAAAAAACGTGATTGTACGACGTCATTTTTATGGACTTTCATTCGGCGAAAAAAAAAACAGTTTTATAAAAATTTCAAAAACCTGCAAAATACATATTTTTCCACTTTTTTATTTTTTTCCTCTTTCCCCCCCAGATACCGCACGCGCTGGGGTCCATTTACACCGAGTACGATAACAGTTACGATTGCTAGTCGTATCGGCACTTAGTTAGAAATTATTTGGAATAAATAAAACAAAGATGTGACAGCGATACGAACATGAGGAAGGTAAGAGATTGGGACTGCTTAATGCAAGCAGATACGAAAGGGAAAAAAAATCTAAATTTTACATAAAATATTACAAAAAGTTAAAAAAAAATAAAAAATGTAAAATCTTTAAATCAAAGATTTTAAGGTCAAAAATTCTAAAAATATGAAAAAAACAAAGAAAAAAAAAGTAAAAACGCGCGTAGAAGACGCTTGTCAAGTTCGTAAAAAAGAAATAAAATCAACAAAAATAAAAATATAATAAAAAAACAACATGAATAGACAACAAATAAAATTACAAAATCAAAAACAAAAAAATACAAAGAAAAAAACATTTAAGAACGTGGAACACTGGTTTTAAGAATTTGTTTTAGCTGGTTTTTATTGATATTAAAGTCAATTAAGTCTTCATACGCATTCAATAGCTTACTCATTCTTGTCAGTGGCTCATGCATTCCGTAGTTAGTTCTATGTTGGGGGACTTTAATCAAATTATGAGAACGCAGAATATAGTCTCCACCTCTATAATTAAAGAGAATAGAACTCAAAATATCTGGAGCATCAGTGACACCAGTAATAATTTGATGAAGGAAAACTATATCATTGTTTGTTCTCCTTTGACACAATTTTTGCATCTGGAAAAACGCAAGTCGATCATCGTAAGAAGGGATATTATTAGGGTCAATCCATTGAAGCCCTTTAAAGGCGAAACGTGTAAAATTGCGTTGCACTGATTCAAGTCTCTCAATATGTATCGCATAATGAGGAGACCAAACTTGTGATGCATATTCGAGATGGGGTCGAACCAAACTATTGTACAAGGCATAGGAAACGTTTGGGTCTAGGAATTCCTTGGACCAACGCTTAATAAACCCTAACATTGAATTAGCTTTATTGACGATGTTGTTAATATGTTCTGAAAAATCTAAATTAGATGTGAAAAGAACTCCCTTACTTTTAAGACACCGGATAATATGTGATGGGATATAACATAATCATAAGATGTAGGATTACGCTTTTTGGAAATTGTCATTGTCTGACATTTTCTTGGGTTAAGATTCAAATAATTCTTTTCACACCATACAACAAACTTATTTATATCATCTTGCAGTTGAACGCGATCTTCATTAGATGAAATGTTTTTGAAGATCTTCATATCATCTGCAAAGATAAGAATTTTACTATTTTGAACAATTAACGGAGCATCGTTAATAGCTAAAATAAATAAAAGGGGTCCTAAGTGACTACCTTGTGGTACACCCGATTTGGCGATGAAAGGTTTTGAGTAAGCGTTTCTGAATTTTACTTGGTAAGATCTATTATCAAGATAAGAAGAAATCCATTTGACGAATCCTAAAGGAAATCCATATGAATTCAATTTAAACTTGATAATAGTATGCGAAAGTTGATCAAACGCTTTGGAAAAATCTGTGTAAATACAATCAACTTCCTGTCCACCTTATGACAATCTGTTTTCCAAAACACAAATTCAAATATAGAATCGACGTCCTTCAAGCAACTATATTTTTCTCACTCTCCCTAACTGCAAGAGCAAATTGAAATTCTGTGACAGTTGATGTAGGGTTGCCACATATAGAAAATTAAATAAAGCGATTATGCGCCTGCTGGCTGTCACGATCACTGTTTTTTCCAATAAAAATTAAAACAGGCAAAATGGTTCTTCCATCATATTCTTTGAATTGTTTGACTTTCTAATATCCCTTATCCACTGTTATCACTATTTACTGTGTTAAACATCTTATATGGCGCATTTGATTAAATAATTATTGAGATTACCTATTTATGAATAAAATTAAAACGGTGTTAGGCAAACTAATCATTCACGATTGTTTTGGGATTTCTTGAAGTCTGAACTATATTCGTAACACTAATTAAAATTGGAATTTATGAGTAAGCCATAGGAATTTGTTCCTATTAAACAAACATAGGACATAATATGTATGTAGGTAGGTATATCTTTATTGTAATTGATACATTTGTTTGTTCGATTTGTGCTTTGGGTAGCTCTGTGGCGCTTTGATTTCCCACTGAGCTGTTCGATGTCGTTCTTTATTTCCCCTTCTGCATTTCCACAGTCTTCGATGACGTACAACGGTCACATCACGAGCGTTCTTTTAAATCAGTTGTTTCTATAGGCGTGTTTTATTGGGAACTTAGCTAAGCTTAGCAATAGAAATTACATGTCAAACAACAACAACCGAAAGCTAAGTAAAAATAAGTTAGGAATTTTAGTTAGAAATTTCCTGAAGATAAGGTTTCAGCAATTCGACACTTGAGTTTTTCGTTGTGTTTTTCGTTTATCAAATGTCAAAACCTTTTGAAGAAAATAGTTTTCCACCATAGCAACTCAATGTAAAAAAAATTGTTTCAGATAGGTGTAAAGATGGCGTTTGGAATATTTCGATTTTTGACATTCTGGTGAACGAAACTTAATTCAAAGCTGACTATAGCGTTTTATTGGAATTCCTATTGCTAAGCTAAGCTAAGTTCCCAATAAAACACAGCTTATATAACAAAGAGAAAAAACAAAACAGAGCACTTCTAATGCGTTTGATGTGAAACCAAAGTCAGAGGCCAGTTTTTTGACAGCTCCGTTCAAGGCAGTGACAAATATCGGAGGACCTTGGGGGCAGCTAGTGTGTAACCGTTGTACTCTGCGGGCGCAAGAGCAATCAAGCAGACATGAGAATGTCTCAACTCGAACGCAATAGTCATAATTCATACTACTACTTATATCCAATTAATTCACTAATTTATAAGTCAATGAATAATTTCAGACGAACAATAACCCAAGTGACGGAATTTTTAAGTGAATCATTAGCCACGGATTGGTAGACACCTCGCAACCTTTTCATCTTTTCTTCGCTTATCTTTGAGGGAATTCTTATTACTAACTAAAATCCGAAAACGATTTATTCATTAGAATTTTATATCACTGCACTTTCTGTAGAAAATGCAATGAATTGTAACAACTGCAATAAAATTCTATTTTTATGCCGGGCGGTGTGCACGCCATAGCTGTTAAAACTTAAAAGCACTCAGTTGCAACGGGTCAGTATTTAGAAGATAATCGCTTCGAGCGCAACAACCTCATTTTATACAAACTAACATATGGCAATTGCTGCAGGAACATCAAGAATATTAAGAAGGTCCTTGAACAAAATTATGGCAGATAGCTCAAAGTCATGTTCAAGAAAATTTGCTACGAAAGAGGTATACGATTCGGTTTTTTGTTTTAATTGCTTGAAGTGATAAAATTTTGTTTTCAGTTTGAAGAAGTGAAGTTTAACGTTCCTTGGGGACACATAGCCGGCAAATGGTACGGTCCGAGAAATACCCGGCCTATAGTCGGCTTCCATGGCTGGCAGGATAACGCAGGAACTTTCGACACAATCGCTCCACTTCTACCCCCACACATTGGATTTTTAGCTATCGATCTACCTGGACATGGCTTTTCATCATGGCTTCCGGAAGGCTGCACCTACCACTCAGTGGACTATGTCACATTTCTACTCACTCTAATGCGTGAATTTGGATGGGATAAAATTTCAATGATCTGCCATTCGATGAGCGCAATCAATGGATTTGTCTTCAGTTCATTGTATCCTGATAAGTGTGATCTTTACATTGCCTTAGATGTCCTCAAACCACTTCTACAACCAAAAGATGTTCTTGTTAGCGGTGTTGCCGAGAAACTGGAAGCTCTGATAAAAATTTCCGAAAGGAAACTTAAAAACTCCGAACCACCTAGCTATGAATTCGATCAATTGGTTGACCGATTGTATGAAGGATCAGGGAAGTCCATCGAAAAAGACTGCTGCCAATTTATATTGCAACGAAATATTAAACCATCGGCGAAAGATCCAACGAAATTTTGCTTCAGTCGAGATGATCGATTGAAGTCAATGCTGTTTTATGCCCTGCCCCAGGAATTAGTTTGTGATATGGCGGCGCGGATTACCTGTCCACATTTGTTCATAAAGGCATTGCAAGCTCCTTACTATGAGAACAAGTCAAATTACGATGAAGTGATAAGTGTGCTGACGAAGAAGCCGACTTTTGAGTATCATCAAGTTGATGGAACACATCATGTGCACTTGAATGAGCCACAGAAACTAGCTGATATTATTAATCCTTTTATTAACAAATACAGACCTCAATAAAGTTTGTTGATAAATTTTAATTGCTCTTATTTAATTTAACTGAACTGAACTTCGAAAATGGTGATTTAGTGCAAAGAGAGTTTCCTGTGTAGAAAAAAAAATAAACACTCTTGGCGCCTTACACCAAAATAAATATTATGAGATCACGGTGTATACAGTTCTATCAAGGTACAAAGTGCAACAACCATTTGATTCATAATGATGATGTCGTCATGTTGAATGATATCGCGTTTTTATTCGGAAGTGTGTAAATTTATGGGGAATTTCGCTGTTTCATGATGCATGGGCATATTCTGTAGATAATTTTTAAACACCTAATAGTTCATTCAACGAACGTGGGTAATAACGTGATGTAGAGCTTTTTTGACGTTATGAGACTTAAGTTGAAATACCATATCTGGTTAAGCTTTTTGTACGTTGATAACACTCACAAGAATTTGAAGGGTTGGGTTTTACTTAAGAAACAATTCTGAATTTTAATTTTTGTCAACGAATATTTTTGTAGTATCAATACTAGGTAGCAAACGGCCATACCTACACCTTTTTCTTTGGATTTCTAAGGATAATTTAGTGTAAATTGTTTGATGTGTTGGTAATAAGTTTAAACTATCGTTGTTTGCTTCGTCAGTTAAGAAGCTAATTTTCTGCAAATTTCGAGCTCGAAATTTCGATGAATATGTTTCCAGCAAAAAAGTATTCTTTGAAAATACCTAAACATAAAAAATATTGAATACTAGCCGACCCGCGGGACTTTGTTCCCGCATTCCATATTGGTCTGTCCGTACGACTCAGAAATGATAATTGGGAATAAGCATGATGTAACTGGTTAAATGTTAAATGGGTTTATACTCCTTAAGAATTACTCACGGTATGAAAAATATATGAACTATACTTGTATCCTTTACTTTAGAATTTGAAAGGAAATACGGCTTCAAACGTATCTAACACAACTTTTCTTCCTTCATTCGTCGTTCGTTGGTCATGTTTATGTGAATAGTGCTTCAGTTGTTCATTCTCGACGAATTAAAAGTTCTCTTGTGAAAAAATGTCAAAATCGATGAATATTCGTTTACATGTTGGTCGTTTTCATGTGAATAGTCCCTAAAATTTTGTCAAACGACAGCTTTACCAAGACATTATGCATAATATGTTACGCTTTCGTTATATTTTGCGAATAAAAATTTTTTCATACCTATCACGAATCATTTTGTTCTGTATATTCATTTTCCGTTTGACATTATCGTTAGAGTTTAACAAATTTGTGAAAAATAGTTGTCACTTATAACTTTGCAAATTAAATGGTGAAACGCTTTGTTTTTGTATTTGTAGCAAACCTTTCTTATAACCTATGTATCATTCGATGGGTTTTGGAAGAATTTTTTCTGTCAAAAATTTTGGCAAAAGGTGTCCATGATATTTTTCGAAAATCATGAAAAAATGGATTTCGCCTAACTTAATATATTTCATAGCTCTCACTATCCTGAGCTTACTACTATGAGCCAAACTCAATTCCGAGCCCTCGTTACCGAGATATTTGCATTAGTAGATTATTTATATGGAACTAGTTTATTCGCGCTGTGTTACCCACGATACCTGTGATAAAAAGTTGCCTTAGTCATTTTCTGACTGCCACTACCTATGAGAAAAATCATGTGTATCCCTTGCTTTATGCAAAATTTAATCTACTTCACGGAAAACGTACATTTTACCCGGATATCTGTATGCTAAATTTCATCCAGATCCGTTCAGCCGTTCAGGAGTTATTGGCTACGTTCAATCACGTAACCAAAAGGTATCGGATAGCTTTTTGTTATTGTAATCCATAGTAAAAAATAGCAAATACATGAACCATTTGCTGTCAAAAAAAATCCAAAGGTATCTGAGAATTTTTGGTATACCTCGGGTATCCGAGTGATCAGCTGATCAACATATGACTTTTTGTCTTGTGTTGTTTGGCGCGCTATTTTATCAGCTTCCAATTTAGAAGGAAATTCATAGAAATATAAACAAAATGACTATGGATGTTATATTTAACAATATTTTTCATAATTTAGATGACTCGGAAGATGTTTGCCGACGAATTTACAGCCATAAACAATTCCCTGTTCTCAAGCGTTTGATTTGTTGTTTTTTTTTATAGACGTTTTGACAGCTATCTCTAAACAGGTATCTGTCTCGTCCAAAAAGGTATCCCAGATACGGGTATCTCAGATAGCCTATCCGATAGATGATTGAACGTAGCCATTGAGCAACAAACAAACATTCATCCATTCAAACTTTCACATTTAAGCGAGAAACAGATTGAACCAGCAACAGCACCAGCAACAGCGGCGGCCATTGTTTTAGAACCCATGTATTTTAATCGTCCGACACAGAATAAACCAGCACCAGCAACGTCAACAGCAACGTTTGGTCAAAGTCCTAAATTTGCTGTTGCTGGTCCATTGCTGACAACTTTCAATGTACAAAATTCAGAGACACCAAACAACAAAAAATAAAACAAACATGAAAACAAGGAGAACGAAATGTCAAAACAGATGAAATGATGTTGCTGGTGCTGGTGGCAATGTGTTTGGAAAATATTTGCTGGCCAGCGTGCTGTTTGCTGTTGACGGCGCTGGTGCTGTTGCTGGTTTAATCTGTTTCACGCATTAGATTAGTGTGAACGTGAAGTGTGATAAACACAACAAACAAAAAAACAAGTAGACAAAATCTGTTAGCAACTGAACAGAATGCGTCGCTCGTCGCCCAGCGATGAAAATGACAGCTGCAACTTGTACAGGCGCAAAAAAGTTGAACTGTTTTCAACAATTTTGTCATTTTGCTCTTCTTTTCCAGAATCAAAACTGTCACTTTTGTCTAATTGAACCTTTGAATATAAATTTGGGTAGAAGTTTAAAGATGGCTAACGATGATGGCACCATGTACTAGTCGTTCCATAGATTGACAATAGCCCAGTTCCACCTAAAAATATCAATATCAAATTCAAGAGGAACAAAATATCTCAGCTGAGAACTATCACTTTTTTCTAAGATCTCTGAGATGAACATATTTTGGATTTGGATATAAGCAACAACAATTTATATGGTAACCGTAGCTTTTTCAATGAACTGAAAATTATGTTTCTCCAAATGATTTTGCCATTGTCACAGTGACATTATGTTCGTTCGATTTGATCAGCCCTGGGGCACCCCGGTGCTTGTCTGAACGAAGCTGTCAAAAACTGACACATTTCTCTGGGTGTGGTTTCACATAGATTGCATTTGTAGTGCTCTCTTTTTTTCTCTTTATTGTATAGCAACAGCTGCGAAATTATCACCCCGAAAATAACTTCGGGCGGTTCAGAGCGCTCCCGGTGCGAGCACTGGATACACATCGAAGATCGAACACGGTGGAAATGCACCCGGCGAAAAAAGAGCGTCATCTGGCGTTTTTCTTTTTTACCTCCGAGCAGATTAGATCAGATCACGGATGTATCAAAAAAAAATCTGTTTCTTTTTTATATACGATATATCGGAGCTAAGAATTTTCATGCTCTGAGCTAAATCTATTTGATCAGGATAAATCGACCGAGCAAATAGAGCAGATAGCTGAGCGAAGACAACTTCACTTGTTTTTTCGGATTTTACAGACAAAAACAAACATATAATTATAAATGGATTCCCAAGACAGTTTATTGTAGGTGAAAAAAAATTATAAAATAATAATAAGTACAAAATTACATTTCAGTGCTCAGGTTTTTTTCTTTATTAAATCGGAGGACATTGAACATGATATGCTCAGAGCTTCGCTTTGACACATCCGTGATCTGATCTAATCAGCTCGGAGGTAAAAAAGAAAAACGCCAATCGAACAGCTCAGTGTGTCAGAGCGACCCAGAGCGCACATCGAACAGACCTATTTAGATTTCAGTGAAAAGTTGTTGATGGAACAGGCCTAGTTTAAAACGCCATTACCTACATTAAAAGCAGGAAACATCTAATTTCCTTTTGTTGTTTTTAGTTCTGTTTCCGTTTTCCTATTTAAGGCTTCAAAAAATGATGTCCGATTTTCGGATATGTTTTCGAATTCCTATTTCACAAACTATTAGCAAACGTCCCCGCATATGTTTATTTCCATTGTAAAATGGATGATGGATGAGACGGAGGTCTGAATTACATCTTTATCCCATTCTTTAAACATCAACCATCAGGTTCATTAAATGTTTATTGCCCTCCAAGATTGATGTACAACCAATAAGACTACATACTTCACATATTCCTAAACCGGTCTAAGAGTGAATATAAGCGCAATTAATAACAAATTCTGACACAATTTATGAACAAATCACAAATGTTCAGCAGGTGTCAAACACTCTTTCTATCAAGCACATTATAGAAACAAACAAGCAACATTGGCACAACCTATCTTAACTTACCAAGAAACGACCATATTCTTCAAATTGTATTTTCGCATAAGCTTCTTGGAAAATTCTAATGTTTATCAACAAACAACTTAGGCAGAACAAAAAGCTCCAACACTTTTCAGAGAAATCCCAGATGTACCTACGCCATAGTCCATTGTTTTATTCTCGTCCAACTATACTGGGAAAAACTAAAAATGCACTTAGTGGAAAATTCTCATTAAAAGTAGTTTTCAATTAGTTTTTCCACGAAAAGTGGTCTATTTTTACTTTTTCTACAGCGAGTTCTTCTTAATTTATTCATTTGTCAAGCATGGGGTAGTCCCAAGCTCTACAAGTGCATGCAAGTCGAAAAGCTTTCAGATGCAGAATCGAACAGACTATAAAATCCGAATGCTCATTGCTTAGTTATTCAGTCTTTCAATCAAAGCCGATCGACAAGTTTCTACAAAAACACAAAATGGCATCAGCATCAAATATTTCCCGACTTCTGCGAAGGTCCCTTAATGGATTACAAAGGGACACCAGATCGTCATATTCAACAAATCTAGCTCCAAAAGAACTCACCAAAGAACCATGCTCATCAAATTTCCTCACAAGAGATGTAAGTTCAATTAAACTTAATCACCGTTATATTCTTAAAAAAATTGAAATTCCCACAGTTTGAAGAAATCAAATTCAATGTCCCATGGGGACACGTGTCCGGCAAGTGGTATGGCCCGAAAAATATTCGTCCCATAGTCGGTTTCCATGGATGGCAGGACAATGCTGGCACCTTTGACACAATAGCCCCTCTTCTACCATCCCACGTTGGATTCCTGGCAATCGATTTACCCGGACATGGCTTGTCTTCCTGGCTACCGAACGGTTGCACTTACCACGCTGTCGACTATGTATCATTTGTCCTGACCATGATGCGAGAATTCGGTTGGGATAAGATTTCCATGATCTGCCATTCGATGAGTGCAATCAATGGATTCGTGTTCACTTCCCTGTATCCCGACAAATGTGATATGTACATCGCTCTGGATGTACTTAAACCACTGTTGCGCTCAAAAGAAGTCCTCATCAGCACTGTGGGCGAACGGCTGGAAACCCTTCTCAAAGTCAACGAGAGAAATCGCAGCAACAGACAACCGCCCAGTTATGGTTTTGACGAATTGGTTGAGAAACTGTACGAGGGTTCGGGCAAATCAATCAACAAAGACTGCTGCCAGTTTATTCTGAAAAGAAACATCAAGCCATCCGCCAATGATCCAACCAAATTCAGTTTTAGTCGAGATGATCGTCTGAAATCCCTGCTGTTCTATGCCCTGCCACAGGAATTGGTGTGTGACATGGCGGCGAGAATCACTTGTCCCCATTTGTTCATCAAAGCACTGCAGGCTCCCTACTATGAAGACAAGTCGAATTATGACGAAGTGATAAATGTCTTGACGCAAAAGTCCACGTTCGAATACCATCAGATCGATGGAACGCATCATGTGCACTTGAATGAGCCACAGAAGCTCGCTGATATCATAAATCCGTTTATCAACAAACACAGGCCAGCAGAATAGGCTAAGTTAGGTTACTCTTAGTTTTAAGCATTTACCAAGTACCTAGGTTGCCATTTGCTCAGGAAGGAATGACATCCCATAGAATAAGAACCAAAAATAAAAGCGAGATCCTTTGAATTCAATGTTCTGTTCATTTCTCTTAAAGCCAAAACTATGTACCTTCCTACATACACAAATAAGAAATCTATTCAACCATCGCATTGTCGTCCTTGTCCTCGCAGGACACCAAACACTCCTCGTAGGTCCACTTCGGGAACACCCTCTTGAACAGATACAAAAATATCGTATCGTAAGACTTCAGCTGGCCATCGAATATACACTTCATGTGCCCGTGTGTGCCCAAGGACTCGCGAATATGCCCAACTCGTCCACACTTGGAGCGTAGTTTGATCGGTTTGAAGTATTCGACGTCCTCCTTGTTGAAGAACATGTACCGAACGGTGGCGGATTTGCCATTGTTTCGTTTGGGATGTCCGCTTAGGACGACACGCTTGAGAATCACTCGGTCCGGATTGCAGGAGAGCACAAAGCCGCGAGCCACCAACGCCAACGACGAATCGGGGTTTTCCTTGAAGCACAGAACCGGTGCTGGTGAGAACTGGATGGGAGCATAGAACGTAGCGACAACTGTTGACTCTGGCCGGAAATATCTTTCAAACTGCAAAAACAGAAATTACAAACGGAAACGGGACACGGTGAATTAGCTTTTACCTTATGCTTGTCTCCATTGGTGTGCTGACTGAAGATGGGATTCACGACGAAACGCCGATAGCCACATTGGATGATGAGTTTTTCCTTGGATTTGATTGGCACCTCCGAGTCGGGGATGCGCTTGAGAATGACATTCATCACAGACATTTGATGCTCGTGCGGAAGGAGTCCGTAGATCACAAGATTGTTGGTTGGCTGTGCCGACTTGAACTTGTTCCATTTGGTCGTTGGAACGTTGGCAATGTGGATGGTAACATACCAGCCAGGCTGGAAGATAGACACACAGGTTATTGGACAGCTGAAAGAATGTAATGACAATGTAACTTACACAAGCTCCAGCAATGTCCTTAGCTTCTTGAACAATTCGCCTTCTGGTCCGGTCGAAGTTCTTGAATTGGAAGATTCTCGCGTAGTCGCTGGGCAGATTTTCTTTGACGTCCCAGGGGGATGTTCTGAAAGACTCCAATCCTCGGAATTTCTGGAATCTCTCTCGAGCCGGAACATCGAGTGGCGTATCCATCTCATCGGGCCACATCTGATCGGTGCGAGCTTCTTGGATTTTCTTGAGTGTTTCACGCTCTTCCTGGAAGTCCATTGTCTGGTCGTATTTTTCATCGTTCGCCACGCCTTCAGACATTGAAGCCGTCTCGACAAACTCCTCATTCTCACTTTCGTCATTTTTCTCGTCTCCATCTTCGGAGTCGTTCTCACATGACATGAAATCCTCGTCATCCTCATCGCCATCACTTTCACCGCTCTCTTCTTCGTCCTCGTCTTTGTCTTCGACTTCCTCGACATCTGGAATCCAAGCAGCTTGGTACTGACTCCAACCTTTTGGCATCCGTTTTATGATTTTTGTCTTCTTTGTCTCTTCGTTGGCCTGATTGATTTCCTCTTCGGTGGGCCATGTTTGTTCAGCATCCATGGGGTCGGGTATATTCTCCACCTGGAGACTGACTTGCTTCGTTGGATCCGCCACGGCGACGACCCGAAGATCTGGGTGATCTGGTCGGTTCTTCTCGAGTTTGTAGGGATCTGTCTGAGCTTCGATTTTCGTCATTTGGAAGTCCCCAAGGCCGGTGATGTGCACCAAGCCATTGACGTCCAATGGAGTTCCTCTTAGGAATCCAGTTGCCTTGAGAGTTCCGGTGTCCAAAGAAGGATCCGCATTTGGTATGTATTCCACTTTCTCAGCAAAGAGGTGCGGCCGATTCGCTTTGTTTGGAAGAATCTTCTTTTTCTGGCCACCAATGCGCCGAAGGACGTTGATTCCTTCGGGATTCGTGTCCAGCTGCATGCATTTCTCATCGGGTAACAATTTGCTCATGAATTTCTGGATTGCAGATTTGCTCTGTTGACGTCGCTTGGGATTTATCGACTCGAGATCCATGATTCCAATCACCGGAGTTGGAATTCCTTGAGCGACAATCATATTGAACATCTTGTGCCCCCATTTGTCCAAAATGTCATCCTCTCCCATCGCTGCAGATGTGAGGAACAATGTTGTGTCGCTCACTTTCAGATAGTCAAGCACTGTCAATTCATTTCCACGACCATGGGGTGGAACAATGAAGGCGAATCGCTGTTTGAAGCGAGGCACATTGATGTACGTAACTCCGGCGGCGCTTTTGTCGACAATTGCTTCCTCGTCGCACGCTTCGAGAATGGCCAGAGCTGAATTAGGATCAATCTGGGAATGAAGTGGCACGATGCAGACTAGGAATGGGGCAGTGTGTTGACCACCGATCTGACGTTTCTTGGCAATTACTTCGTCGCGCTTGTTCCGGCGTATCTGACTCAATTGGTTTCGGCGCTCTTCACGACTCTGCTGATGTCGGTGGCGATGAGATATGGTCTTTATATCAGCCTTTCCTGGATTATTGACAAAATTGTTCATTAAATTCTTGGAAATGAAGTTTTCCGCAGTTGTGATTACCTTTGATTGCAGCTTCAACAGCACCTTTAGATCGATGTCTTCCAGTTTTATGGGCTTTATTGGTTTGCTTAAGGGCTCCCGCCCGATGAGAGGGCTGATCTATGCCCATTGTTATGCTATTTTTAAGAACAAATTTGAATTTTTATGGAAAATATTGCAAGAAATTAATTTTTTACAACTTTAAAGGGAGCACATGTTTTGAAAAGAAATTGCATTGACAGATGAAAATGTCAACAGTGTCAACATTACTGTTTGAGAAGCCCTGTGGTGAATATTATGACAGTGGTTAGCATTAGTTGTGTTCACTGACGCTGTGCTGGACTGTTCTAGACAGAAAAGTACAGCTTTTTGCTGTTCATTGAGGTTTTTTCTGTGCTGAACTGTTCTACTTTCCTGTTCATTAGGCGTTTTTCTTTTTTAGCACGGAGCGGGAATCGAACTGTCAAAAAAAGATCGGCATTTTTTTTTTTTAGCTCGGGGCGCTCGGAGCGCTCGATCTGTGTTACTTTTTTAGAACCGAACACTCTCGGGGCTGACTCGATTTGCTCGGTCAAAAATGATCGAGCAGATAGAGCAGAATAAAGAGCGTTGAGTTTTTGAGGGACGAAAAAAAAAAACAAACAAATAAAACAAAAGAAATGGCAGGTGAAGCTGGTTGCTCTTCCAGTGATGGTAAATAATATTTTGAATTTAGAAAATTATAATTATTTAATTTACTTTTTTTCTGGTTTTACTGTATTATGACAGTTCAGTGCTCAATTGTGTTTCTCAAATAGTTCTGAGCGCTCAGGTCGCACTCGACTCGACACTCGCTCGATTCGCTCGAGCCCAGCTCGGTGCTAAAAAAGAAAAACGCCTATTGACAAACCTAGAACAGTTTAGAACAGGATTTTCTGTTCTTGCTGTTGAGTCAGATCAGGTTAGAACAGACTTGTGAGAAATGTCAAAATCGAAGTTGTCATTTCTTTTGTTTACGTTTTGATTTGGCTGTGCTTTGTGTTTTTTTTCTCGTGATTTAAAAAAATAAAATAAAGTTATTTTGCCAATTTGTTTAATTTATTTAATTAAATAATTATAAAATAAATTTCTTTTACATTTCATCAAAGAAAAGGTTATAACATTCGTCACAGATTCATTCCAATCATCTGAAGAGGAATCCGACGAAAAATCACTATCGGTGTCTGAACCACTAACATTTTCATTTAGTATTATCTTAGCAATCACTTGATTTTCCATTTCAATAATTTTTAATAATATTTTTCACAGTAAAAACACAAAAAATGAAAAAAATAAGCGAGAAACGAAAAATTCACACAATTTGCAATTTGTTTTTTTTTTTTTTACAACTGACGTTTAACTGACTGTTCTAACTTGATCTGACGTTTCTCATGAAACTGTGCTGTCCTGTACTGTTCTGATCTAGAAAAAACCTCAGTGAACACAACTATTAGCACATAAGTTCTGTTCGATTACTGTTCGAGTCCAATTTGTGATATAAGGGTTGTTTTCGCCAACGAAAACAAAAGAGAACCGAATTATATAAAATTGAATTAATCTATGGCCTTGTGCCTTGATGATTAACGTTTTTTGAGGTATAATCTTAGTCCTAAATCGTATTTTTAATTAAAAACAATAATAATAAAAGAGGTGTCGTCTCGTAGACTCCGAAGAGAAATTTTGTAAGATCTCCACAAGAGAGAGTCCTAATCAAAAACACACTACTCGGATTCAAATCTCGATCTTCAATCTTCAATAATTTATCCCAGGATGGGCCATGACTGTGAAACTAACAATTTTTTCAAAAAAGCTCTGCTAAAATAATACAGGTAGCAAAAAATAAGCTTAGCAAGTTATTCGTCTGAAATGTCAAACAGTTGTCGGAATGGATATTCGCAAGCGAATAACTTGACATTCCAAGTCTTTGAGCGATTGACTGTCAAGAAATAGAATGCTAAAAAGAACCTTTTGCTTGGATTATGTGTGAACTAGATTATCCTTCTCTGTATTCGCTAAAAAAAAACTTCTCTAAAGCGTTACCAACTTCGATTTTGGAGGAAATATGCTTCCTTATAACTGGGGCCTTATTCTTGTAACCATGTGATATAATATCGTATACGTAAATTATCTGTTATCGAATCTCGCATACGATAGCAGAGTTGTATTCTTGAACCAATTTAACTCGTATACGACTCTGTGCTTGCGATGAAGTTGGTATACGAAATAGCAAAGCGTTGTCAGAATTCAGAGTTCGTTTCTCTCCCTCCCGATTAAGGGCAAACAAAAAGAAAACATTATGGGGTCTACCCAATCGAGACGAAACATTCGATAATTTTCGTATTCGAGACGTTTGAACACGTTCTAAAAGGGTTCAAGAATACTATTTCTGATATCGCATGCGATAATTGACTTTGTTGATTCAAGAGTAGGGCCCCTGATCCTTTCCTTTGACATTAACTACTATAAACTTAAGGCATAGACAAAAGGAGATTGGAAACCGACTTACGTTTTACCATGGATACCGCAAATTTTATTTTACTGTTACTTCGTGTCTATGAATAAAGAAAGAAAAAACAGCAACAAAAATCAGGTGGTATGCTCAAGTTTACTGAGATAGTATTGGTAAAAAAACGCATACTCTTGAAGTAAACTTGAACCATAGCTTGTAGGCATTGTCATTTTGACAGCTTGGTTTCCCATCTCTAAGGGCTAACTATAATGGGCGGAAGCAAACGAAAGCTATTGTCAGAACCGAACGTAACGCTCCCTTCCGATCTGTGAAGTAAGCGACGGATGTGAAAGGGAGTATCTTTCAAAATAAAACATTTGTTTTTCGATTTCAATAGTTTGGTGGCCATACAATGAATAAACAATTTCAAGAAATTAATTACTTAAAATCGACAACAAATCGACTTTCTCTTCAAAAAAATAAATAAATCCAGTCAGCTGTCAAATTTTCGTCCGTAAACAGCGAAAGGGGGCACAGTTTACGTCCGTAAGCAAAACTGATCGAAAAATGAAGAAACAGAGCAATCCGTCATTTAGGGCACAATATAATTGTAAGGAAACATTCATTAAAAATAATAAATACCCCACTCCACCACGAAATTGACTAATAGAACTGAAATTTGAAGGCAAAAGCAGAGAAAAATATTCCAGCGATTTAGTATCAGGTTAATTTTACGAGGGAAAGTCCTCTTCTAAGTTTTAACAGACTGTGAAATTCATTCACTGGGTCTTAAATAGGTGGTATCTGCTTGCTCAGATTGTAATAACTAGTGGCGTCTGTTTTCAGACTGTAATAACCAGTGGCGTCTGCTTTCAGACTGTAATTATCAGTGGCGTCTGCTTGCAGACTGTAGTAATCAAGTGGCATCTGCTTGCACAGATTTTATTAAATTAAATTGTAAAAAAAAACTAATAAAAGTATTAATTTAAGTTTTAATTTATTTTATTTTCAAATAACTTTCAAGTTTGCGCCCGATGATGGACTGAGTCCGAAACGCGTCGCCTCTTTAAGAAAGAACTATATATTTTGTAAAAGTTATTTGAAAATAAAATAAATTAAAACTTAAATTAATACTTTTATTAGTTTTTTTACAATTTAATTTAATAAAATTTAAGAACACAAAAAGGAGACACAAAACCCAACAAAATGGTTGCACAGATTGTTATTACTAGTAGCACCTGCTATTTCAGGTTGAAATTAGTAGTGGACTCTGTTGTTTTAAATTGAACTATATTTATAAGACCACAGCTAACGGGTGATTTTTTAAGAGGTTTAGAACTTAAAAAAAAAAAAAACACAAAAAATTCGAAAAAATGAATGAAATATTTATTTGAATCGATAGTTTGAACCTTGCAATTTAATGTTTAAAGATAATTTCATGCAAATGTTGACCGCGGCTGCGTCTCAAGTAGCCCATCCGCTGAGTCCAATTTTGGCATACTCTTTCACACATATCGGCCGGTATCTCACGAATGAATGCATGGATGTTGGCTTCCAGTGCGTCAATCGAAGCGGGCTTGTCCCTATAGACATTAGCCTTGACATACCCCCACAAAAAATAGTCTAATGGTGTCAAATCGCACGATCTAGGCGGCCAATTGACCGGCCCGAAACGTGAAATTAACTGTTCACCAAACTCGCCTCGCAATTGCGCCATTGTTTCGCGTGCTGTGTGGCATGTGGCACCGTCTTATTGAAACCACATATCATGCAAGTCAAGAACTTTCATTTCGGGCAAAAAAAATGTTCCACGTAGTGCTGTAACAAAGGCCTAACTGCTGGGAACGGCGCCGAATCGACATTTCGCGGTCTTCTGTCACACTAGCTGATACGGCCGCAATATTTTCTTCACTACGCACAGTACGTAAACGTGTTGGTGGTTTAATGTCCAACAAAGTAAATTTGGTCCGAATAGACTGCTCAGAAGGTCGAGAATGCCGACCATAAAATGGAAGCAGCGCGCGATGAACATTTCGAACCGAGCACGAATTTTGATAGTAAAATTCAATAATTTGCAAGCGTTGTTCATTTGTAAGACGATCCATGGTTAAATTGCAAACCAAACTGAAGCTGTTTGACAGTGACACAAGGTACTAAACACACGTCAGCTGTCAAAACCAGTGTTGACAAAACCAAACCAGCTAAAAAATCACCCGTTATAAGGAATTATGTAATGTACTTGTTAAATGTTTAACTAAATATTATAACCATTAATCTATTTAAAAAAAAATAAAGGAATTGTATGAACTCTCAAAGAGGTAAGGTTTTGTTATACATATATCTTTAGTCAGACCCTGGAAGCCGCTGAGTTCTACCTCAGCCCATGATAAAAATAACCCGTCTTACAATATGAATTCCTTGTTCTCGCTCAGTTACACCTAAATAAAACCAATTCGTTAATATTTTTTTATAATAATTTTTATTTCTTATTATATTGTCTATAGCATGTCTAATTGTATTTGTCAGAAACATAATTTTCAATTTACTTTTTTACTTTTTGTTAGAACGTACAGTTTCTCCAGCTTGATAAATATTTTTTAATAGACACTATGTTCCAATCAAAACATCAATAATGTGTTTGTTTAAACATTTTTGGTTCATGGTACTGCCAGTTGTTTATAATAAATATAATATGTAGAAGTATGTATTCTTTTCAACTAACAGACAATTCTTTTCATTTGTTTTCCGTTTGCACATATTTTTGCTTTTCATAAAACATTTTTCAACATTGAATATTTCTTTTATAAATATTTTATTTACACAACATATATAAGTATATGTATATTTCTGTATAGGTATGGTTCATTATGTAGGTATAAATATCAAATATGCAACTTTAATATTAATTTTATATTTTTTTTGGTTTTGCTGGGTACAAGAAGTGATTGTTTTGAAACAAGTATATTTAGGTGTCTTTAAGGTTACTCTTTTCACTAATAGTACATTTTTATCACGTGGGTTAAATAGTTACTGTTTTGTTTTTCTCAGGAAATAAGGTAACATTTTTGGCAATAAGTGGGGTTTTTAAGCGTTTGTTTTTCAGGATGCACAAATACACACAAAAAGGTGTTCTGAAGAAGAATTTGTCCAACGACAAGTTTTAAGAAAAGTGAAAAGGAGCTAAGGAACGGATTGTTTAAAATGAAAGAAGACTTTTCAGGTTGAGCTGGACTTTCGTTGACTTCATCCAATTTCCAAAAAAATACGCTTTTAATCAACATTTTTTTTTCAATAATTCTACACAAAACTGTTATAAGTATTTATTGCCAATTTTAATGTTTAATACAAAATTTTGATCCACATTTTATAGCTCTACAACAATTAATATTTTGTTTTCAGTTTCTGTTTCCATTCTGTTTTTGTTCTAATTTACTTATTTACATTAAATATTTCCCTATAAGTTATTGTTTGTATTGTTTGCGACAGCTTAAGAGTGCTTTTGCATTTTCTCAATATAAAAAGTTAAATAAATAAAACGTTAAGTAAAAACATAATGAAAACAAAAAAATAATTATGGAAATCTTTAATTTTTAATGACAACCTATAGAGATAACCTTTTTTTAATTTAATATATTTTATATTAGATATTTAACAATTGGTCATTTCAATGAGAGAGTAAGAGATATGCAGCTTATAAAAACGTTTTTTTCCTCTTCTAGTTTTACATAGTATTTTTTTTTTAATTAATTTTGATTACCTTATAGTGATTTTTATATTTTCTAGATCCAATATTTTTTGAACAATTTCTTGTTTGTAATATTTATAGTTTTATTTTGAGCATCACTCGTCTTTCCAAGGATTATGTACATATGCACTAAATTTTTTTAAGGTCCAGTTTTCTATTTATTGAAAAAATAAAAAAAGCAAATTTGTTTAAAAAAAATAAACCACGAACAATAATGTATGTGCACTATGGCGTATACGTACTATTTTTTGGGAAATTTGATACGAATCCATTTAATTGGTTTAAGAGAATTAAAATACAGATTTAATATATTTGGTATTTGAAGTAAAGAATCATATTCATCCTAGATGACTAACCAAATAACGTCGTAATAGTAGGTTCCCTATATTTTGTTCCAAATAACTCGAGATTCCCCGCGAAATAATTTTAAAGTAACGGGCACTTATAACACTTATAGTCCTTAATTCATTACTTCATTTATACAGTAAGAATACAGAACCCTTCAATTTGGGTGTAGAAGGCCAACAATTCCACCCACCCGACATTGACGAAGTGAAGATAGCGATATCTAAACTAAAGTCGAACAAAGCCACTGGAGCAGACGGCCTAGCTGCCGAACTGTACAAAGCAGCTGGAGATGAGTATGCACCAGCTCATCTGCAAAATTTGGTCGGAGGGAAGGATGCCCGACGAATGGAACCTCAACATCGTATGCCCGATCCTCAAGAAAGGAGATCCCCTGAATTGCACCAACTAAAGAGGTATAAGTCTCCTTAACATCGCTTATAAGATCTTGTTTACCGTACTGTTTGAACGTTTGAAGCCCTTCGTTAACAAACTGATAGGTCCTTATCAGCGTGGCTTCTGATCCGGAAAGTCCACCATCGAATATTCACCCTACGGCAGATCTTGGAGAAGACCCAGGAACTTCAAATCGATACCTACTTCCTTTTCATCGATTTCAAGGCCGCGTATGACAGCGTCTATAGAAACCAATTATATAGAGCAATGTCTAGTTTTGGCATCCCAGAAAAACTCGACCGTTTGTGTGAGATGAAGATGGAAAACTCACGCTATTCTATCCTTACGGATGCATTTGATGTCAAAAAAGATTTTAGACAAGGCGATGCGTTGTCATGCTATTTCTACAACATCATTCTTGAAAAGATTGTGCAAAACACAAAACTCCAACGTCAACACCAAAGACACAATCTTTCAAAAGTCCGTCCAGCTACTGGGATACGCAGACGACATTGGCATGATTGAAAGAACACAGCGTGATGTCAGTGGGGCGTTCGTGAGTCTTGAGACGGAAGCCAGGAAAATGGGTCTATCGGTTAACGAGGGCAAGACCAAGTTAGTGCTGTCAACAAGAAAGGACAACCAACATCGACGTCTTGGAGCAAACGTCAACATAGACAGTATGGATCCGCTATCAACTCAGACAACAACACCAGCGCTGAAATCAAACGAAGAATCACTCTTGCCATAATCGCTGCTTCCTTGGACTTAGAAGGCAATTGATTAGTAAAGTCCTCTCCCGAGTAACTTAAGTGACACTCTACAAAACCCTCATCATCCTGGTCCTAATTTATGGTGTAGAGACATGGACCTTGACAACATCCGATGAAAACGTTTTGGGCTGCTTCGAGAGAAAAATTCTTCTAATGATTTTAAGTCCTGTCTGCATAAATGGAGAATGGAGACGAAGATTCAATCAAGAACTGTACGAGCTGTTCAGCGACACTGACCTTGCCAGAAAAGTTAAAGTCCAACGACTTAGATGGTTGGGTCATGTAGAGCGAATGGAAAATAATGCTCCAGCTCGTAGAGTCTTCAAATCCAACCCGGAAGGACGTCGCAGAAGAGAAAGACCGCGACTCAGGTGGAGCACACAGGTGGTAGAGGATTTGAACCAACTTGGCGTGTGAAACTGGAGACAGCTAGCTAGCTGGAGATGTTTGTTGGAAGAAGGCCCTGATCCGACGTAATAAAGTAAGTAATACAGTAAGAAGGTTTACGTTTAAGGCAACGTTAAGTGCCAGATCTTACGAACGTGTATTGTATATATATACTAGTGCTCATTTCTTGTTAATGCTCAGCTAATTTTAATTTTTCAACAAACAAAAAACCGAAGCCTTGTGTTTTACTAATTTTTTTTTTCATTTTTGTTTTTGTTTCAATACAAATTGTTTTCTTACAAAATTTAGTATACCAAAAAATTAATGTTTTCAATATTTTCTACCATTGCTAAGTTACAGAAGCATTTTCGTTACATATTACACTGCGGGCAGGTTTGTTTCGGTTGAGTTTGCTCCCGAACAAAGTCTTGCACATTGAATTTTGCTTCGTCAAGGGATTCATTTCGTCTGCATTTGAGTTGTCTGTAATAATTGAGAAATTTTAACTTTGTTAATTCATTCTTCGAATTGTGAATGATTTTTATTAAAAAAAAAAACACTCTCATAAGGCTAGCTAGCCAGTTCTGATTAAATTGCTTTTCTGTGTTGTTTCAACCCAGACATTTTAAACTTTGGGGCAACTTTTAATGCCAAACTCATTATATATTGTAAATTTGAAACAAATTGAAACAAAAAAACTTTTCGCAGATTCTTCATCGCAACCCTACATTTGTGAGTTATCAAAAATAAAAGAAGTTCTTTGTCGTAGAGAAAGAAGATAAATTACCTAGCAACTGCTAAGAAAGCCAATCCAACATTGAGTCCTGTTTTAGCGGATGTTTCCATGAAAGCAACATTATATTCCCGGGCCAGTCGTTCGCCCTCCTCTCGTTTAACTTGCCTGTCGCTGCCGCAATCAGCTTTGTTGCCTGTAACAAAAGATGACCATTTCAAAAATGGAGATTTATAATTTGACTACCCAACAAAGATGAGAGTAATTAGTTTTAAAAAGTCTCACAAACAAAAAATTGTGTCTTTTCACAAAAAGGTTAATAGAGTTATATCCAAGCAACTGAATTTACTTACCTAGCAGCATTATCACTACATCCTCCTGAGCGTATTCTCGAATTTCCACCAGCCATGCCCGGATGTTGTCGAAACTGACTTTATTTGTGACATCGTACAAAAGAAGAAGCGCTGAGAAGGATACAAATTTTCGTTCTTTGTATTTTAATTTTAACATTTTTGGGTAAAATGAACAAAAAAATTAGAACAAAGTTTTTAATGAATAAAACTAATCCTTAATTTGACTTTGGGTCATATGAAAAGTAACAAGTTTGAAATGAAATCAAAATAATTTTACCTTTGTTTTGCCAAGCAGAAAGTTTCTCTGACTGACGATTCAATTTTGAAATAAAATAAAAATTAACTTAATAACAAAATTAATTCCGAAAAGCTCAAACAAACGGAAGGATTCTCTTTTAGACAAAAATGCAAACGAATTCTAGAATTTGATAAATTTTGGTGTTTGTTACTCAAATGAAATGAAAACCATAATTTAAACTCAACTATACCAAACCCGCATTTTGTTTTAAGATAAATATTCGCCTGAACACGTACCATGAGCATCTCTGTAGTAAGCGTGTGTCACGCTTCTAAATCGTTCCTGTCCAGCGGTATCCCAAATTTGCAGTTTGACCCTCGTGTTGTCGACATTAACAACTTTATTCTGTTGGAAATGAATAAAACCAAAACGCAAACTTTATAATTCACAGTGATGAAATGTGAATTTAATTTTTGAACTCAACATTCAAGAGACTTAATTAACATCAATATTTACAACACACATAGGCTTAACGAATATTATGCAAACGACACAGTTGAATATCAAATATAAATTATTATTTTTACACATAAACATATGCATATATAGCAGGACACTCTTTAAATAGAGACACATTAATTTTACCGTCGAATTTTTACATGCGCTTTAATTCTCTTGATGCATACAACATTTTTTAAGGAAATAATTAATTCATTAAAATGATAATTTAACGCTTCGTATCATTTTCAAGCTTGACACTTGGTGAACGTGAAAATAAGCTTGAATTAAACGAGTTATTTATGTAAAAAAATAGAACTTAATGAATACATTTCAATCTTAACGTGCATCGTTTAATAACGTTGGAGCTTAAATTTAAAGAGAAATATTACAGTTTGCCGATTATTGACAAGAGAGTGGAACAGAAAGAAATCAGCCACCTAGCGCCATGCCCGCTAGGGGCAATTTTTCCTTCTATTCTATAGGATCGTAAAATGAATGTCGGATGTTTTTGCAATGAGTAAAAAATTGACTTTATAAGTCGATTGCACCTTATGACCGCCATTCCCTCATCATTATTTCTCAAACCTTTAACGAGCTAAAAGGCTGAAACACAAACACGCTTTAGCTTTGGCTTACCCCGACGTTCACAAGTTCAGCCATAGATTCAATTTTTGCTATCACAATGAAGCTTCGACCTCACGTTTCTTAACTTACTTAACTTACGTATAACTTAATGTTACGTAATGTGACTCCAAACGGAAGCTCTAGTTCAAATACATATGCTGAACATTAGCTTTGTCTGACAGCTCAGCAGCTTTAAAAAAAAGTCAGCCAACAAAATTTATTTGCTTTTAGAGGGATCAAGTGATGGAGAGAGAAATATCATTCAAAGCAAACTCGAAGCGAGTACATCATAATGCAGACGAAGATGAGACTAAAGGGTGTTTGTGTTTCAGCCATAAGATATTATTTATGAAATGATGTTCTCAAGATCAAATATTCCAAAAGATTATTTAAAAGTTCAAAGAAACAATATTGTGATGTGGGATTTCGTACGGAGAATGAACCCGGTTAGTTGAGCAAAAGAACAAATAGACAAGTGGATGTTTGTATGAAGAACCTCTAGGTTCAGTGATTTCTCAAATCAAGATTTAATCAGTATAACAAGTCGACCCAGCTCTCGAAAGTCGAGTATGTTGATTCTTCATTTAAGGGGTTCACATTCAACATGTTTATCAACTTCTGTCTTGCTGGTGGATTTGTGCAATGTATACACCATTGTGAACCCACTTTAATGACATTTCTTCGCGGACACACCCTGCACACAACAGCTGTTTGACACCAATGTGATTTGACATTTCCAATAATCTCACTTTTTATTTAAATTTGATTTTTTTTTAACAATTTCGGTACAAAATATTTAAGTCTGCTATTACACGGTGACTTATGTTTCAGATTTTTTTTCGAACTACGTTGGTGTAAAAGGGATACAAAATTCGAAAAGCTGAAAAGGAAAATAATTTTCCCGGTGAGTCGCAGGCAATTTTTATACGAAATATTTTTGACGTTCTTCACTTCTCATTCAATATTTTCGTATTTTGTTTTATTTAAATTCGACTTGCTTCCAGCTCACATGTATACCTTGCTATTTGAAAAAGTGGGAAAGAATGTTTTTCATTTCATTTCAAGATATCCCAATAAAAGAGTGTTGCCAAAATTTGATACCTGACTTAAAAGTCATGGTGTGATAGTGTTCGACTCAGAGGACAAGCTTTCAAAAGAGAATTCGAAGAAGATTTTCGACTCATGAATCGTGCGTCGTGTAATAGCAGTCTATAAATAGAATACAGTCACTTGTAATGAAACGAATTTTTTAAATATATGTGTAAATCCATACACATTGCTGTCATCGTTATATTTTCTTAAATGGATTTAACTTTATCTTATTATAATTCACATTTAGTTTCTGTAAGAAGTCCTTAAAGGAGCAACTAAAATTCCCCAAAAACAGAGTTCCTTCCCGTGTGAGAGGTACTCATTATGAATACCTGAAAAAGACTCTCAGTATTTTTGACAAATGGGTAGTCTCAGTCTGTGATTAAACTGTTCGGTTGTTTTCTCAGTCTGTGATTAAATATTACGGCTGCTTTATTGGTCTGTGATCAAAGTGTACGTCTGCTTTCTCAGTTTGTGATCAAAGTGTGCGAATCAGGGTTCGTAGAACGATAAAATTTAATTCGATCGCGATCAATAAATTCAACCGGGATTCGATCGCGAATTTTATTTTTCAGTTCTTTGAGAATAAAATTTGTGTTCACGATCGAATTAAATTTTTCGGGAACTGAAAAAATAAATTCGATCACGAATTTATCACAGAAGATGCGAAAAAGATCCATTCACGAACCGATCGTTAGATAAAATATAAAAAAAAATTCGGTTGTTGTTCATCGTCGAAAATTCGAAACGGGATATTTTTGACCGTAACAAGTCCAATACAACATTTAATGAATTGACTTTTGTCCATGTCAACGCAAATTGATAATTTTTTTTCTTTACGAACTCCAGCACTTTAAATGGCAACACTTCTACTTCCCGACGGTTCCTCATTTGCATCATCATTAAAACAAACACCATGAACTTTTGTTAAATGTCTTTTTATATTACCAGTCACTAGTCCTTTTAATTTCTTATCACATCTTAAACATGATGCCATATTATTTTCTTGTTCATAAAAAAACATAATTATTCACGTCGAATTCTTTTTTTCGTCCCATTTACAAAACAATAAACAAGAAACAACCATACACCGCAAAACACATTCAAAGAATATTTGTTTTTTTTTTCGATCTTTTCACTTTTCGGATCTTTTCGGATCCTTTTTAATTTCTCTTCTTGAGAGAACAAAATTTGATGGGAATTTTATTTTTCCGATTTTTCACGAATGATAAAAAGAGATTTCGAATCGTGAAAAGATCGGAAAAAAGTGAGAAGTATCGGTATTTTTCGGATTGCGATCGATATTTTACGAACGAAATATTTTAGTTGAAATACAGAATAACAAACAAAATGTTTTATATCCACATATTATGGGGTTTTCGGAAATCGATTGAGTGCCTAGTTGTATGTATTTGCATTTTTCTATTTTTCGTAGACATAGAATTTCCTTTTCAAAATTCAAACATGCCTATTATTTGCTATCACAATATATTATGTACGTGTAACTTGTTGTATTATGTCAATGTTTATACAAAGGTGATGGAAGAGTAAATAGAATGAATTTATTTCTTCATATATCAAGGAACTTCGTGGAAAAAAAGCAAATACGCCCAATATTACTTTTATGTGATTTTACTTTGAGCAAGAAGAGTTATGATATGAACCATCGTGGTACATAAAAACTAGTTAAAAGTAAAAACCAGAAAAAAAACTTCAATCCATGCCATTGAAACTATAACCCACAAATGAACGAAAATGACAAACTACAATGTATATACATATTTTTCCGATAAATACATAAAATAAAATTGTTGCTTACACATACTTCCCTTAAGAAAAACATATTTTTGCATTGACTCCTACTTCCGAGAACTTGAACCAACATCTTGTGTTCAAAATTGTATCGTAAAAATTGTATGTTCCTTTGTCCCTTCGAAGAAAGGTACACAGCACGTGTATTTACATTTTCCGTTAACCAAAAAAAAAAAAAATAAGTTCCCTTCAACAAATCTGACAGGTTTCCTTGCGAGTGATTTCCAAAGAAGAAAAATCACTCATACATAGTCGGAATCTACTTAAACAAAAATCCCCACAAACTTTCTGCAACAGATGTGTTTTTTTTTTCGTTTTATTTGAGGAAAGTTAAATTCATTGGAAAATATAAATAAGTAATTGACAATAATAATAATTCATAAATATGAAGACAGAAAATTGAAATCAATTTATTGAAACGTGTACCTGTATAATAAAAAATAAAAACAAACCATAAACATGTTGAGTTTACGATTCGTGAAGAACTCAACCAAATAAATGCTAATCGATTTTGTAAATCATAAAAAAGCAGACAATTTGATAAATGTGTTCCTTTTTTTTGTTGCCATTCGACAGAAGGTTCCTGATTTTCATTTATAGGATTTTCTTTTATTTGTTTGTTTTTCTCTGTTGCCATTTTAGGAAAATGTTGAATGAAATTGATAAGGGGAGCTAGGCTGAACTAAAAAAATCAATAGAAAGTCTTTTACAAGAAAATCAAGTGGTCTTATGATTTATGAATATTTTTTTTGTGTGTGATCTCTTTCGAGTGACTTTGCGCAACAATGAAGCTTGTTTTATATAAAAAAGTACCAGAAGACCCTTGAGGTTTCAATATATTTTGGTAAGTATACGCCGTAGGGTACTTTTTGTGAAATTTTTCGTTCACAAGCCATTTTAATCCCACTTTGATGTCTGGTTTTCTAATTCAAATGCGAAGTGCATCTTAAAATATTCATATTGAGACATTGTCGAAAAAAATAAACAGCAAATAAGACTGTTAGCGGTGTCGAAATTCTGCACTAATTTATTGCTGAATAAACAACAGAGTTTTCGACGAGCACTTAACTTGAAAATTATTCCGATTCCTTCACAGGCATGCAAATCGATTCCAATTAATTTCTCCTCATTAGTAAAAACCGTTAAGCCAATATTAATGACCAAATCAATTTTAAACGATTACCTCTTGAATGGGTTCCAAGCCATTAAACTCTTTTGTTGGCTCTCTCACCGCAAAAACCACACAATTCGATTTTTCTCTTTTTTTTTCATTTTCAAGCACTCTCCATGTGCACTTTGATGTTGCATTAATTTGGGAAATGTACACCACTTAACTAAGCTTAGGTATAATATGCCAGCAGTATTTTCCAAACAAGCACAGGTTTTGAAAATCCCAGTCTCTCTTGTATTTTGATGTGGTAGTGGTCTTTTCGCTCGGACACCCACTTTCCAAATCATTCTAAATTCGATGTGAGCTTGTGGTTCTTTAAATTGAAAGCATACTTTACATTTACGTTTACGGTTTTGTGTTGCAGGATTAAAACCAGGTGATAAACAATGTGAAAAATGAGAATCACTTCGACAGACAAATAACGATCCCCATGTTCACATCGATAAATTTGCAAAATTTGCAACAAAAGGTTAGCAAATAAATTCGATGAAACATGTCTAAAAGTAGAAATAGGAGGTTGGGATTGGAATTTCGGATTCAGAATACGAAGTGCTGACGTCAGCGTGACATGTTGAAGAAAATACATGTCAGAAGGACGTTTAGCACAATTCAATTACTGGTTCTATTTCCAATCTTCTACATTCGCCACTTAATCGAAACAAATGATACTTTTGTGAGAGAAAAAAAAATCATGGTTCATGGACCATTTTTCCTCCTAGTCGGAGAAGGCGAATAGTAATTCAAGCAATAAAGAGGAACAAGAAAAATTGACATTGTTTTTACTCGTAGTAAATCCTTGTTTTCTAAACGCCGTCGAACCAAGTCAAGTCGCGTCTTGCGATATCCTTCTTGTTTTAATTTTGTTTTCAATTGCGGTTGAGTGATTTTTTTTTGCGGAAAATGCAATTGAGTTAGATCTGATATTAGAATTTCTTTTGAACCGCAATTTTGTATATTTACGAAGAGAAAAATAAGGATCAACCCTTGTCCTGGGGTCGCATTTTGGATCTTAAATTTAATAACCTAAGGTTCTATATCCGTTCCACTCGACGATAATTTGTTATTTAAAATTTAAGGGAAAAAACGAAATGACACTTGGAATTTGGGTAGGATAATTTAGGGCAGGGATGATAAGAGGAAAAATAAAATCCTTAAATTGATTGAGGTCAACAAATTGGTAACGCCATGACCTACATCAAACACCTTAAGTGGGCACAAATCAGAATTGGAATATTAATTATTTGAAGGTTGAAAATTAAATCAATCATATTAAGGACTCGTTAACTCGTTAACTTGACAAAGTAACAATTTTGACTTTAAGTCAAATTAATGCCTACAAAAGATTACAAATATAATCAATCAATAGAAGACGTCGCCGACCGCGACGCCACCGCCGCCTACTTGTCCTTGTATATAAACTGTGATCCAAAAATTCAATTCATAACTGGGGTTCAATAACCTCTGGTCAAATTCAGGAATTTAGTAATTTTGCTTTGTACACTTTGAAGACAATAAAAGGTCTCTCTCAATATTGATTGTTCAACCTTTTTTGTTTGCTTAACATGGGATTTGTCCTTCAAAAATTTGCTGGACGAATTTATATGAATTTATATAAAAGCCCCTATTCAAGGTCCTATGCTCGTTTAATTTAGATTTTCGTAGAATTTTTGACATACACAAAAAAACCCTTGACTAGCTTTGTCTTCACTGGAAAACAATTTTTTCTTGTCTATTGTATTCAATGAAAAATCTCCAGAATGGGTTATTGCCATTCAACACTCTTTTCAACAAAATTTTTCACTACGTTGAGCACAAAAGGTTTTAAATATTTTTTTTTTTCACTTAATACCCCCAGTCCCAGATATATCTTCCCAGACAATATGTAGAGGTATATAACAAGGCAGTTTGCAATGTGTTCAAGTTGTTTAATGTGAGCACTGGAAAAGAAAGAAAAATAAAAGGATTTATCTTTCCTCTTTCTTGTCGCTTTTTTTAAGCAGCAACATTTGTATTCTCTGCAAAGTTGTTTTCTTTCTTTTCTGCGTGTTTGTGTGTTTATTTAACCTCCATTATGAGAGCAAAAACCAAAAGGAAAAAACTTAAATCCCGAATGATAAAGAAGAAATGTTTCCTGTTTACCGTAATATTTGATACTTTCTCGAGAAATTGGCGGCCTCATGGGGTTTATTCATTTTTGTTTTTTTGTTTTCATTTGGTTTTTGTTCATTTTTAAGAGGAAATTTAAGTCTTTATTTTGTTTAAGCTGCTCAAAGCTTAAATAAAATTTATGTTATCTGCGAAAAATTCAAATGTTAGTTTAATTTTAAGTTTATGTTTAAGTCGGTGAAGAATAGAAAGCAAATATTGTTCAAATTGTTGAGTTCTGCCACACAAGTTAAGTCCGCACAGTTAAGCTGACAGTTCGGACTTTCAATGTCAGACAAAAAATTCTCCAGAAATCATTTGTTTTCAATTTATAGAGAAAATGTAATCTTGTTTCTAACAGTAAATCATCATGCCATCCGAAGGACGAGGAAAAGATTAAAAATGTTACCAAAATCATAGTATTTGTAAGAGGATTTCATAGTTTCAAACAATCGAAGAGACAAAGTTTTATTATTTCCAAGAATTTCTTCGATGCAATAGTCTGCTTAGAGACAGGAAATGCATTTTTATTTGAAATTTTCTACTTTTTATCGAAGACAAGTTTGCAATTCATGACAAACTTTTCCCTTTCCTCAGAAGAACCAAAGTAATCTTAGAACAAACATGAATGGATTTCAAAGAATAATTAAACTCCTGTGGTATCAAATTTAACACTTCGGCTTGTACAGTTTTTAAGTAAATCATATCATTATTTGATTGGTACTATAGGATCTGTGACTTCATGCATTGCTTTTTTTTTAAATAAAATACAAAGTTATAGTTTAAAAATTTTAAACCATAACATTGTATTCTATTAACAAAAAAAAATGCAATTGAGTCTTTTTTTTCAAATTCATTTTTTTATTCAATTGATCTTAACTCTACTTACATGCTAGACAAAATGGGAAACTAGCCTAATTAATTCTACTTATATATAACTTACTGGCCCTAATCGGGCGCTCTAAGAAATTCATGATTCTTAAAATTAATGCCTTTCAGCCTACGAACTAAGTTTGTTTTATTTTTTTTTTCAATTTATGTTTTTTTTTTTTTTTAGAAAAGTTTAAAAACTAAAGGCGTTATCTTGTTTCGGGTTTTTTCTTACAAACTAATGTCCTTAAAATAAAACTTAAAATTACCTAATCTACCTACAAACTACTTAAAACTAGAACAACCACAGCGGCAAAACAACTATGTCCATTTATATCCTCTCCTCATGGAGTTTGTAATAGTCATTTTTTTCATATTTTCAGTATCTTGTTTTTTTGTTCTTTATAAAATTATTTGTTCTTTTTTTTGTCTTTTTTTTCGTGTTTTTCTTTGTTTTTGTTTTTTATGTATTTTATAAAATGCCACCATACCACCTACTCTACTTAAACCTAAAACCTAAGACTAAAACAAGTATGTAAGCCGGCCAAGGCAAAAATACCCCACCCCGGATTACCCATTGTCAGATGCAGTTTGAAGCCACCAAAACTGGTTCTCCTGCTTCACCCTATTAAAACGGTCCTTTTCGGACACAGCCCTACTGAACCGAAGCAGCTCCGCTCCATCACGAGCGAGGATGCCTCGTTCATACAGGAGCCGCCGGTCTACGGTTCTTCGCCTGACGTGGTAGATAAGCGGTACTGCCAATCTATCTTGTATCATGCCGCACTGGTCTAGATAGAGGAATGCCTCTGGTGGGATGAAGCCGCTCAAGCGTGCATTGTCGAAGTAATTGTCGTTCGGATAGAACGGCCCGAAAATCAAATTGTTGGTCGAAGTCATAGCTCTCGCAATGTGGCCCCGAACAAGTTTTATCACGAAATTGTCAATTCTATTGATTCGAGCCCCGTTGTATAGAACCTCGTTTGAATAATAATGCAGATAAGAAGATTCCGGTGTCCGATACCAACCGAGACAGCGCCGAAGACACTGCCTCTCGAACACCCGAAACTTCTCCATTTGAGAAGGGGCAATGTTGAACCACACAGGACAACCATAAACAATCATTGGCCGTATGAGGGCCATGTAGCAAATTACCTTCACTCTGGGGTCAAGCCGACTGCTGTAAAACAGCCGTTTCGTCAGAGCGAAGGCTCCTCTGGCCTTAGTCAGAGCAGCATCTATATGTCTGTCGAAATACAGATACTGGTCCAACCAGATACCGAGGTACTTCACTACACTTTTGCTCGTCAATGCCTGTCCGTGAGGATCAACAATGACCATCTTGCGCCAATTCTTTCACGTATCTCGCGAGGCTTTTGCCAACGGAGTCCGGAACAAAATTGTCTCCGACTTTTGGACATTTATTTTCAGTTTCCAATCGTCGCAGTATCGCTGAATCTTCTCGAAGTCACGCTGCAAGAGAATTCTAATAACTTCAACCTTTCGAGCCGTTCTGTACGCAATCAGGTCGTCGGCATACGCAATTGCGTTAGTTAAGCTACCTATCAGATCGCTGGTGTAAATGCTGAAGAGGATCGGCGAGTTCACCGCTCCCTGTTGAAGACCGTTTTTAATTTCAAAGGTGGTGGTAGAAGTTACATTGCTACTTTTGACAACAAACTTTCTACCGTTGAGCATATCATGAAGCATATACAACAATGGTTTACTGATGCCTAGTCTGGTGAGCTTTAGGTACAAACCTTCTAACCATACGGTGTCGAAGGCCTTCTCTAAATCAACCAGAACAGCACCCGTGCATTGTTTCTTGGACTTGTTCCATTGGATATCAGAAACGCAATTGAGTCTCCTCCCCTTAGCATGAACCGACTTGATGCCCGAAAAAGCAATTTATTTTATAAAACTATTTGAACGAAGAATTTTAATGCCTCGTTCTCCATGATTCTCAGCGTTCGGTGTCTCATAAAATGTCTGTTTTTCAAAAAGGGTGTGGGCTAATTCAGGGCTGTTAGAAAAATCGAAAAAGGTACCAGATTTTGATCTCCTTAATTCTCATAACTTTGAGTGACAAAAGGTTGGATTTTTTCCGGTAAAATGATATGCGGAGAAAATTAATGCCGGAAAGTACTTTCCGGGATACGTACATTTCGCTTCAACTTAATAAGCACACAATTTTTCTGAGGTATGTTGTCTTTTTTTTCCTAAGTTTGAGCGTTAATGTATCATTTGATGATGCTAACTGTTTACTTATGATGTTGAGACAACAAATCAAAAAGAACAATTTAAAAAGTACCGCTATTTTTTTACTCGCTCTCTTGCAAAACTTTCCATATGGAAAACTAAGTTTTTTGTTTGCGTCAACTGAATAGACACAAGATAATTCACTGTCGATATCTTCGTTAGATATGAGAGTTTGGAGGTAATTAGCATACTAAATCAAAAGTTGAAATGCCTTAAGGCCCAACTATAATCGACATAAGCTAACGTGCAAATGCATATACTCTGTTCAACTTTAATTGTCAGTACAGAAGAAATAGGGATGTTTGCATCTCTTTTTGACTATTGCAAATTTAATTAATGCTATATTCTTTCAAAAGCTCCATCAGTGTTGCCATACTATACACATTAAATTATTGAAAATTGTACTGAAAATGATAAGTGTTGCCATTTTGTTTATTATTTATATTATATATGCCACAAAATAAAAGCATACATTTTCGCTTTTACTGATTTATCTTTTTCCTCGCCGCCCATGGGGTAAGATATAAGGTGCGTTTTTTTTAAATGGTTTCCCCAGTAGGCCTAGTCCCTAACTATCTAAAAATTAACAAAAACATAAGAAACGAATGCATTGATAAATTATAATTAAATATGTAGGTACATAAAAATTTACAAAGTGATTTGTCAGGGCATATTATGCAAATCGCTTTATATTAAAAAATAATAATAATAACTCTTGTTTAATGATGAAACGTTCTAAAAAGCATCGATTTCTCGTTTTTTTTCGTCGCTCAAATCTTTCGAAGATGTTGACGCCATATCGAACACTTTGACTAAAGATGTCTTGACTTCAAAATTTGAATTCAGTTTGAGGAGACAAATAAATTGAAATGGAGCACAAAATAATAAATTTTTTTTTGGTTTTGGAGTCGTAGCCAAATGATTATTTAATGTAGTTATTTAAATATTTTTTTGTACTATGAGTCAAAGCCAACTTTGCAGTGAATAAAATGACCACAGTAATCTCTTATATTTTACTAGGCGACCCTGCGAACTTCTTCTCGCCACCCTTCGATTAAAATAGAGAACTTCATATCCGAATTTTTTCAAGCTCTACAACTAACATTCTGTTGGGCCATTTCGGAGTCTATAAGAGACATACAAACAAACACACATCCATTTTTATATATATAGAGATAGAGAAGAAGAATTACAAATCTGTATCAACACAACCTGATTTAATTTAAAAAATTGGCACGTATTCCCGTTTCTGGTATTTTAAAGCAAAACTTACTACAAAATACAAATATTAAATTTGTGTGACTGACTGATTACCTATTGCTTCAACAAATCTGTAGCAACAGAGTACATGCTGACTTATTTATATTTTCCCGCGTCCATAACTCATACACCTTTAAAGCTTAAAATACCAAAAAAATCGAAGTTTGAAAACCTTGGATTTAACGACATTATAAAACAAATAGTTTTTTCAGAAAAGTGTGTAATCAACATACTAAACGAAGCAAAAAATGAAAAAAATATCAATGTCAACACTTTTTTTTGTCAATACAATAGATTTTTCTATTCATAAAAGCACAGCTTTCAAGAGCTTTCATTGAAATACAAGCGGTTGAAAAGCTTTTCACATTGTTGTGTTCGTTCTTTACCAGGGCTGATAATGAAATTATTTGCTCCGAAATACCACAAAGGGAGTATGTTGACGTTCGAAAGAACCATGCTAAAAGAATTTTCCTCTTCATATTTTAATAAATTATGTGGAATATAACGTTAAGAAATAATATTTAAGTTGTTTTGTATTAAAGAAAAATATTTTCGAGAGGATAACCGCGTTTGAGTAGCACGAAAACCACTTTCGTACTCATTTTGCCAGCCCCGTTTTTTATACATGATAAGGGCACGGTTGCCAGTTGTGGTCCTTTATGACCAAATGTGGTCTTTTTTTTTCCTCTTGGTCCTGTGGTCATTTTTGTTTCCATTTGGTCTTTTTTTTTCCACAAGAAAAGACCATTTAATTTTGTATGTTCTAAGAAAAAATTGAATTAAAAAAATATATCGCGTAATGTGAACAGATCATTAGTTGAAGTTTATGAACGACATTGCTAAAACGAGAAAAAACACATTCCATCTAACCTTGTGGATTCAGTCGTGTAAATCAGCAAGGTTTGGTTCGAACTGTATCTACATACAAGTTTTTGTTCATCACTGTACGAAAACTTAGACGTTTTAGTTCAAACTGTCAAAACCTTATTTTCATAGACGTCTATTCTCACGTATTTTTTGTTTGTTTGCATTTTACAAAACATAGTTCTATTCTCACGTCACATTTCACATTCACATTTGATTTAAAAATTTAAACTCGTTCGGAAGTCGGTTTGTTGTATTTTTAGTTTTGCGTATTGCAGTGCAGTGTTTAATTTTGCGTTTACTTAAACTAAATAAACAAAATGGAAAGGTAAATTATAACAATTTCTTATAAATCATATTTATTAAACTTAAATTATTATTTTAGATTTGTTACTTTGACAAAAAAACTGCGTACGGAAGTAGAACCGAGACCAGAACAATCTAATGAAGTGGAAGAGCCCCGTCCCCATAGTTCTACCGACTGGTAAGTTTTGTTTTATTTAATGCTTATGTTTCATAATAGATACTTACTTGCTTACTTAACTTATCCGGCTCACAATCCATGAAGGATCTCAGCCTGAGATACTGTAGTCTTCCATCGTGAACGATCTCTCGCATGCACTCTCCAGTCACCGAAACCGAGCGCTCTGTCTGGCATCCGCAGTCACTTGGTCCTTGTACCGTAGGTTCGGTCTTCCTTGTCGTTTCAAACCTGGGGGCTGGGATGAGAAGACTTTCATGGCTGGAGCGTTGCCCATTCGCTCGATGTGGCCGAGCCAATGTAGTCGTCTTTTCTTGACCTTCTGGACTACATCCACATCTTGGTACAGCTCATACAGTGCTCGGTTGTACCTTCTTCTCCATTCGCCACTTTCCTTTCGAAAGTGCTCAGTATCAATTCCCCGTTTTTACTTATCGTCCAGCACACGGCGCCGTAGAGTAGGACTGGTAAAATCAAAGTTTTGTATAGCAGACACTTTGTCTTTCGAGTGAGGAGTTTTGAACCCAGCAGCAGCGGTTCGCTAGGGTAATTCTTCTTCGGATCTCCACTAAGGTGTCGTTCGTGGGATTGATGTTTGTTCCAAGGTAGATGAACTCCTTAACTACCTCAAAATTTCTGCTACCAACAGTGACGTTGCTTTGTTTGTTGATAACATGTACTTTGTTTTGTCCTCATTCACTTCAAGACCAATGAGTTTCGCCTGTTCTTCAATCGCTGTGAAGGCGTCAAGCACAGCTCTCTTGGATCGACCGATGATGTCTATGTTGTCCGCATAGCTTAGGAGCTGGGTGGAATTGTTGAAGATAGTGTTTTCGTGCTCACACCTGGCTTGCCCACTATCTGCTCCAGGACTATGTTGAAGAAGTCACATGACAACGCATCTCCTTGTCGAAACCCTGCGCAAGTTAAGAATAACTCGGATGAGCTGTTAACCATTTGCACACTTACGTATTGTTAAGCGTCATGCGGCACAGCTGGATCAGTTTGTTCGGGATCCCGAATCCAGAAATCGCCATCATGAGCTCTTGGCAGTGGATGCTATCATAAGCGGCTTTGAAGTCGATGAAAAGATGGTGGGTTTCGACTTGAAATTCGTTGGTCTTTTCCAGGATCTGCCTCAGTGTGAATATTTGGTCTATCGTTGTTCTGCCTGGCCTAAAGCCACACTGGTACGTGCCGATTATTGTGTTGCAGAACGGTTTAAGACGCTCACAAAGTACGTTGGAAAGGATTTTGTTAAGCCGTTATATGCTACGATAGTGTTTTCAAGATGGGGCATATGGAGCTTATCGACCAGTCAGTGGTTATGCATTCAAATGCAGATTTACAGTATAAAAAATATATTTATCTTCTTATAGATCAATAGAAATGTTAGGAATTTTTGACAAAAGTTAAGTAGACAAAACATAACAACAACAAAAAAGGAAGAATTGCACTTTGAAATGCCTATTTTCAATATACTAAATGCCAAATGCTTCTTCTAGTAAGTATTCACGTTTTTTCACAGCGTTACGTTGCAGTTTAGTTTTTGTTCACTTATGATTTCGTTTCGAATAGTCCAGTGTCTGTGGGTTTTTGTGAATGGGTCAATTTGTAGAGGTCCTTCATTTTTTGCACACATTCTCGATGGTTGGACTTCCAGAGAATTTGAGTTATAACACCGAGAGTTGCTTCGCCTTCTTCTGCATTGTTCGACCACCCAAGCAGCAATTGATAAATTACCTAAACAAAAAAGTCAATGATACTGGTAAAAACCCAAACGAACATCTCATCTCACCTCCTTGACACCACCCTGAATCTGATTGTCAATAATGGATTGTTCAATTTGTCCATCTGTGTACTTAAGATCCCGCAACACATTTTTCCAGCCTTCTCCCAAATGCGTCGATATGACAACCATCATTTTATGATCAAGTTCGTCGGTGGACCTCATCATCGCTTCAATTGTTCTCGTACGCCTTGGTCGACCAGCATTCATCGGAGTTCTTAAAGTGCTATCTGGCGACAAAATAGTTGGCTCCAGCTTGCCACTGTTGAAAGTATAATTCGATCCAAATTGCAATCCATTGACATTTGAAAATTGCATCACAACCTGTCCTTGTGTATTTTGAACGGCCAATTGATTGTTAGTTATCGATGTCGGCGTTGCTTCAACAAGCGAACTCTGATTTGGACTTGTTTGTGCCACTGTAAGATCTGAACTTGTAATTGGGGACATTTGATTTTGCAGTTCGAGTGCTGCATTGAAATCACCAGAATTCATAGATTCATTCAGACTTTGTTGTCGGATTCTGTTTTCTGGTGGATCATCAACAGGTACTGCATCGGTTTCCAAAGTTCCTGTGATCTGCCTCAGTGTGAATATTTGGTCTGTCGTTGTTCTGCCTGGCCTAAAGCCACACTGGTACGTGCCGATTATTGTGTTGCAGAAAGGTTTAAGACGCTCACACAGTACGTTGCATAGGATTTTGTATGCAACATTAAGCAGGGATATGCCACGGTAGTTTTTGCATGACATCGGATCGCCTTTTTTGTAGATGGGGCATATGGAGCTTATCGACCAGTCAGTGGGCATGCATTCTTCCTCCCACACTTTGGTGATGACTTGGTGCATGTGGTTCATCAAAACATCTCCTCCATGTTTAAAAAGTTCCGCGGGTATGCCATCCGATCCGGCAGACTTGTTATTTTTTAGCTTTTGGATGGCTCTTTCTACCTCTTCTGTGCTGGGGGCTGAGACTGGGTCTTCATTGACTGGTCTTGCTTCTCTTTCGTCATTAGCTCGCTCGATATTTTGCGCATGAAAATATCTACAATTCCCTGTGCTTCGGTGACTAGGTTTCCTTCCCCAAGATCCTACAACACCCAACCACCTTCATAATAGGTATAAACAAATACCTAATAAATTTTCTTACACTTTAGTGCTCCAAACGAAGAGTCGACAACAAAAAGGAATCAACAAAGAAAATTTCGTGAAGAATGGCTAAAAACCTTTACTTGGCTAAGCAAAAAAAACAGCAAAAGTTATTGTAACACATGTGATAAGTTCTTAGCAAATCATTTTGGGCACCTAAAATGCCACGAAAAAAATGAACTCCATGTGAAAAATTCCAACAAGAAAAAGAATCAATTACAAATTGAATCCTGTTTGAAATTGAAGACCGATAAGTCTAGCTTTGAAAAAAAGGTGTATTTAGCGGAGCTGACTCTGGTCCAGTTCCTAATGGTACATAACTTACCATTCAATTTAATGGATTTTTTGCCAAACCTGTTAAGAGAATGCTGCCCAGATTCGGAAGTTGCAAAATCTATAAAATGCGGACGCACCAAAGCTACGCAACTGGCAGAAACTATTGGAAACAAATCAAAACAAAAAATTTGTACAGAGCTGCGGACAACAAAATTCTCACTTATTACTGATGAGACCACGGACATATCAACACAAAAATCCCTTGTTTTAGTTGTAAGGTATGTTGAAAAAAACACAAAAATTATAAAAGATAGATTTCTTGGACTCATTGAGCTTATACATTGCGACGCTGAAACAATATATAATACTATAACAAATTTTTTTTCCGAAAACGATATTCCAATTGAAAACTTAATTGGACTCTCAACTGACGGGGCAAGTGTTATGGCCGGTGAGATAAATGGTCTTCAAGCCAAATTCAAAAGAAATGTGAATTTATTTTTTCTCAAATGCACTTGCCATTCACTTCACCTTTGTTCAGCTTACGCCAGTAAGAAGATTCCAAATGACGTTGAAAAACTTTGTCGCAATATTTATAAATTTTTTGCATACAGCGCAAATCGAATAAACGATTTTAAAGAGTTTCAAGAATATTGTTCGGTGGCACCACACAAAATTTTAGGTATTTCACTAACTAGATGGCTTGCGTTGGAAAACGTAATTAATCGAATTATTGAACAGTGGGATGCACTCCAATTATATTTCATTTCAAGTTACCTGGAAATAAATGGTATAAAATCGTATGATTTAGCTAATGCATTGGGGAAACGTGAAACAAAAATTTATTTTTTTTTCTTATCATATATATTAAAAATAATAAATACGCTGAACAAAGAATTTCAATCCGAAAACGTTCGTTTACCTTACTTACATAATAAGATAGAAACTACTGTTAAGTTAATTTTAAGTAACTTTGTTAATAACAATTTCATTAAAAACATAACTTCTTGGACTGATTTGAATGTATGTGAAAATTATTTACCGATTAAAGACGTTTTTATTGGCAACAGAGCAGAGGAGTGTCTTAAAAAATCAGAGTTGACAGATTTTATTAAAAATGAAATCAAATCAAATATTGTTAGCTTCTATTCCGAACTCTTAAGACAAATGCTACTTAGATTTGATCTTAGTAATAATGATTTGAAAAATTTATCAATTATTACACCTACGAGCGTTTTATCATCCCAAGAGATTTCAATTTCCGATTTGATTGATAGTTTTCCAGATTTAATTGAGCACGATCCGGAGGATGTCATCACAGAGTGGAAAATGCTAAGATTTTCGAACCATAATCTTAATGATAAAATGGACATAACAGAATTTTGGGAAAAGGTCGGCTGCATGAAAAATGGGCTGAATGAATTCTGTTTTGAAAATTTAACAAATTTTGCATATAATTTGATGTCGCTTCCACACAGCTCCGCTGCCGCTGAAAGAAAATTTTATGACTTAAGCTTGATCAAAACTAAATTACGAAACAGGCTGAATTTTGATACCATTAATAATATTATGTTGGCCAAAGAGCTTTGTGATGACAAAAGTTCTGTTTGCTCAGTTAAAAAATATTTTTAAAAATCATCAATCAACTATTTTTACGGTGCAAGCATACTATATTGTATAAGTAATAAGTTCATATATATCTCAATAAATGTACATAAATATCTCCAAACATTGACTGAATGACTAATATGTTGTGATGAAATGTGAAATACTTAAAGCGATTAAAGTGATATCACTAAAAACTATATTTAATAAAAAAAATTTATTTATTTATTCAATTGAATTATTTATTTTTGTTATTTAATAAAAATCCTTTTCTGTTTTATTATTTTTGTTTGTTATAAAAAAAATGCATTTGAAAATAAATGAATTAAAATTTAACAGTTGTTTGTTTTTATACTAAATTTTCAATATTTTATAGTGATGGTCTTTTTTTGCTGCGTTTGGTCATTTTTCCTTCTAGTTTTGGTCATATTTTAAATTTTCAAGTGGCAACCGTGGATAAGGGTAGTGTATAATGAACAGAAATCAGTCTGCGCTGAGATGTGCAGGAGACATGTTGTGTGGGGTATACTCTCTGCTCAAGGAAATTACAATAACAATTTGTGTGGTGAGTTCAAGGGTGTCACGTTGTTTTCAGTGGCAGTTCTGCCTTTTTTATATAGACAGGCACCTTTGTAGATGAAAAAGCTCTGCCATAAGAGCAATGCTGACAATTATTTGTGAACGAAGTATACACGCTTTATTGAATAGCCATAATCGAGTCTAGCTCCGTTTCGTTAATTTTTTCCCAGTCTCGTTAACTTAAGCAAACATAAAGCAAGAGCGATCTCAGTCGCTCGTCGCATATGTAAAATCTGACAGGTTTGTTCAAATACACATGAAAAACAAACAGAGACACTGTACATGTGAATTATTTCAAAACTAATGAGCGTGTATGTGTAATATATTTCGAGATTGACAAAAAAATATTATTATTGCTTTGTAATGTGATGTTGATTGTTTGACCGGTATAATTTCGACTGAATTCAATGTACCTAGTCAGGAAAAAAAACAAAGACAGATGGCTTTGATCACTTAAGTCAATTATGGGTATTCCCGGGAATTTTGCAAACATAAGCAAATTTTCGTTAGGTTTTTTACATTCGCTTATGTTGGCTTAATATGTCGATTATAGTTGGGCCTTTAGTGACATTCACCCTTGTTCTGATTTTCGTTTACGAAAGAAAAACTTTCGTTTTCAAAGCAGAGGTGTTCTAAATTTTTTCGTATTCAATTCGTTTCGATTTTGCTGACCAAATTTGAAATCGTAAATTTAAAAATTTAAGTCATTTCAGAGAAATATTTTTCAAAAATTGAAAGGCAAATTCTTACGAAGTTAAGAACACAGTTTTTTTTAGCTATGCGAAAATCAATTTCGAAAACGAATTCAATTCGGAAAGAAAATCAGAACAGGGGTGATTAAGCCGTTTAATTAAAATTAAAAAAAAAAATGAGATCAGAAGCTTGAAATTATATCGAAAGAGCTATGATTGATTCGTTAAAAGAACAAATACTAACCGAGCGTGCTATGGCTACCAAAATTGATCCAAGTCCTAGTGTTGTCTATTCGTACCTCAGAAATAAAATTTCGTACGTGAGAAAACTAGAAAGGCGGTAAAAAAAACAACTGCAACATTCGAAGTTGATCGACGAGCAATTTTGAGATGTGCTTCCAATTCATGTGCCTATGCCGTAAAGATTAAACAAAAAGTTGGTGTAACTGTAGGTGTTTCAACAGTCCGCAGAGTAACAAACAGCGCAGATCATTTATAATAAGACTGTTCAATAAGAAAAAGTGTAGGTTAGAACAGCACAGAAAAGTGTAGAACAGAACAGATCAGCACAGAAATGTCAGACAAGTTAGAACAGTCATCGAAACGTCAGCTGTGAATACTAAAATCAGAAAAAAAACTTCCTGCATTGTTCTCTTCAACACATGTTTGAAAATGTAATTTATTTAAGGAATTAGATCTTTAAAAAATCAAACAAATAAATATTTACTATTTTATTAGCAAAATCAAAAAATCTTTCATTATTGCCTTAAGTGAATTATTTCACTTAACCTCAAAACACAAAACAATAACAAAGACACAAAGAAACAACAACACTTTGACAGTTGTCATGATTCTGTTCTAGGTTACTCCTCCTCAAAAGCAAGTACAGAAAATCCTGTTCTTTTTTACGCTAACCTACGCTAAACTGTTCTAGAAAAAGTCATTGAACAGCAAACTAGACTGTTCTAGAACACTCTAGCACAGAAAAAGTGTCATTGAACAGGAAAATGTTGTACTTCTCTGTCCAATACAGTCCAGCACAGACTCATTGAACAGACTTAATGATTGCAACTCCAAAAGAAATCACCACTAAACGAGAAAAGAAAAGATATTTTCGTTTACAATTTTCTAAGCTCCCTGTGAGTTGGAAAAATGAGTGGCGCAACGCGTTTTTTCAGACTTTCAATTTTGATGGCTCTGGACTCTGGTGGCTTTAATTATTATTTTATGATGTGAGAAAAAAAGAAAGATTTTTAGCGCAGGATCATAGTCGAGAAGGTGGAGTTATGGGGTCTACCACGAAATGTCGAATGCAAATATCTCGAAAACAAAAATCTCGAAAGTAAAAATCTCGAAAACAAAAATCTCGAACGAAAAATAACTCGAAAACAAAAATCTGATAAATAAAATCTCGAAATACAAAAATCTTGAAAAAAAATCCCGAATGCCAAAATCTCGAAAAAAATAAATAACTTTTCAGATAATGGTTCCATTCGCGCGTGCGAATTGTTAGTTTGTTAGATATGGTTAGTAGTTTGATACTATGGAACTATTGAGCTTGAGTTTCAAACATCAAAAAGGACTGCAATTACCTACAAACACTTATTAGAAAGAAAGTTTCCTTCACTTTCGGATGTTTTTGAACACTTTAACTGGACTTTCCAATATGACAACGACCCCATCAACACGTCGTCGTCGTGGCATTCAGGACTAGAATGTTGAATTGCTTCAATGGTCGCATGGAACGGTCGTATAGAAAATGAATGGAGATAGTTGGTACGAAAAGTAAATGAGTCTGGCCGCCAGTTTGTGGATAGAGAATTTCTTATTGCAGCCATTAAATAAGCGTGGAGAGAAATTTCGCTGGATTACTTAGAGAGCCTCTACGAATTTCATTTCGTTACATTTTATTTACAATAATCTTAGAAGTTGTGTCTATTCAATTGATGCAAGGAAAACTGAATTTTTCGATATGGGAAGCTTTGCAAGAGAGCGAGGAGACAAACAGCGGTACTTTTTAAATTGTTCTTTTTGATTTGTTTTCTCTACATCATAAGGAAAAAATTGGCATCATCAAATGATGATAAAAAAATGGGCAACACACCTCCGGAAAATTGTGTGCTTATTCAGTTGAAGCGAAGAGCGAAGTGTATGTACTAGAAATTGCTGGCCAAGTTTTTGGTTGTTTTAATTTTTCAATGAATTTTTTGACAATTTGTCAGTGGTACCAACTTTAAAGTTGAAAATGGTACATTTTCTTTGGGAAATCATACTTCACTTCGGGTAGTTTTGCCGAAAAAAACACTCCAATTGTCATTTCGTTTTCAATTCAAAATCAAAATTTGTAAAACAATTTTAGTCGTTCTTTTAACAACATGTATTACAATTTTTGCAACAATCGCTGATTTTTATTTGCCTTAAATAAAATACTTAAAAATATTTAGTTTATAAAATTTAACAAAAATAAGAACACAGTTTATTGAAACCATTTTTTTATTTTGAAAAAACACAAATGGATAGGTACCACATCAAAAATTCAAAATTGAAACACTGAAATATTTATACGACACCCAAGAAGAATACAAAATTAAGTCCAAACGATCTTAACGTATAAGACACATTGAAAATAAAATAAGAAAACACATTTAAGGCCTTCGACACGTACAACATAAAATCGAAATTTATCAGAATTGATATTTTCCCCAACAAAAAAAGAAGAATTCAGAATAAAAAACATCAACAAAAAATAAATATTCATCGAAAAATATATATTTTCTCAAATATCAACACACCACATAACATATAGAAAAGGAAACGATTTGAAAGGAAATAAAAAAAAAAAACGTTACAAAAATCACATCTAACATCCGGAGAAGATCGAAGAGAATATAGAATCGTGTAAAAAATGTTTAAATCTCGAATTTCTTTTTGTGCTTTAGTCTCACCCTAAAATCAATTCCAACAGTTGATATGAAATTGCCTGAGAGAAAAGTCCCATCCCGGAACCTCACCAACAGGCAAGTCTTTCCGACACCCGAATCACCAAGGAGCATCACCTGTTGAGTTGTATAAGTTATGGAATATAGTGTGCACGTTATTTTTTTTTCCAAGTTTTATTTTTATTTTTGTTATTTCTTTATTTTCAGTAAATATTATATTGAAGGATGACGCAGTGCTCCACAACAACTTTAAGGCAAGATAATAATAAAACATTTCAACAAACCACACATTCAATTCCATATGGCTGTTTTTCTTGTAAATAAGCCCAGACAAACACGCATTCACCTCACAACAAGACACCCACACAATTACTTGGGATTACCTGGTCCTTTAGAGAAAATGACTGGAAAATTGGATTTTGACTTACAAATTTGAATAACAAACAATTTGCGCGACAGCAAAAAAAATATCAATGGAAGGATGATTGCTGGATTTTCCTCAAGTTCTTTATAAACGTGTAGGCTCATTCACATCACGCACATTTTAACCAACACACACATTCGCAAATATCGACAGATTGGTTTTCATTGAAAATTCGAATCATGCCTTGATAGTGTTTTATGTCTAGACGGACTTACTTTTTGAGCTTAGATGGGTCCATTTTGGCAAAATCTGGTCTGGTCGTTGATTGGGAAAGTTCAAAGTGGGCTTTAGCTCTCTGTAAGAGTTCGTTTCGTTTTCTTATAATTGAGTGTAAAATTCTTTTATATTTATGAAGTTAAGTCCTTTGACCCAGCTTAGAGGTGAATTTTGTGTTCATTCTTCTTTGAAGCTTCGATTCTTTCATAACTTTTGCAATTTTATGAAACAAATTATTACTGACTATGAAAATTGTCCTTCAATTTCTCGATTATCATTTTTTGGCACTAAGCTACTTTATGTAGTAGTTACTACTGTGTGAGATACTGCATGCTATCCTATTGTCGTTGTATAATATCTTTCTGTATTTTAGTTCCTAACACAATTACTCTTACTGATACAATAACATAAACCGATTGTCATTTCAAAATATACATATGTACAACAGATCGTTATTTCTGCTTATGCTATTTATAGACTTTACCCCTACTTCCATTGTACAAACGCTATTCTCTTTTCCTTTTATCTTCTCCTTCTTGTTTAAAATATGAAAATAAAGACAGTTTCAAATTGGATGCGAAACGGTGCGGTCATCAGCTCAGCTCTCGGTGTTTTATTTAAATATTAGAAAATATTAAAGTCGATTAACAAATATATGTACTATAAATTATTCAGAAGTGGGATTAGTAAATCCAAGTAAAGTTTCTAATAAAATAGTTCATCCCAGTTTTAATTAAAGTGACGCTGTTCTCCTCGCGAAAAAAAACAAACTCGAGTCAATTTGATGTTTTATTTTGTTGTGTGACACACAAGCAAAGCCATAAATTTTTTTTCCTCCCTTTCTAAATTCTTGTTTTTTTTCTCTCATCTTGATATTTGCTATACCTTTGTCGTGCGCGGTGTGCAAATAAATTAAAAAAAAAGAAAAAGAAAATGGAACAAATGATCGATGTGTCTGAATACACAGCTGCCCAGCTGCGCGAGTGGTTACAGCGCTTAGGTAAATCAAGCGCTGGTACGAAACCAACTTTAGCTGTGCGTTTGAACGAGATACCAGTAGAACAACGCGGTTTGCCTCCACCAAAACGAACGGCAAATGAAGAAAAAAACTTGCTTGACGACAACGACGAAGAAGCCGACGACGGTGAAGAAGAAAACGAGTCCAATGATGAACAGCAAGAGGTTGAGGAAGAGGAAACAGCAACAGAGAGGCAACAAAGACAAAAGGAAAACGAGTTGTTACGAAGAGAAATAATAGCGAGGGAGAACGAACTATTGAAGATGATGGCAGAGCTGAGCAAACAGAAAAGACAAGAGACGGAAAAGACAACGGGAACGAAAACGGGAACGACAACCGAAGAGGCAGCTGGAGTTAAAACAAGTTCAACGGTGGTGACGACAACGGGAACGACAATTGAAGAGACAACGGGAGCAGAAAAAAGTGCGACAGCGGTGACGACGACAGGAGCGACAACTGAGGAGGCAACTGAAGCAACGACAAATTCAACCGTGGCAACTGGAGTGAAAACGAGTTCGATGACGGCAACAACAGCACAAATGACAACTAGAGTGACGACCGGCAGCCTGGCAGTGCAACAGTATACTATGTATAAAGAATTAGTGCCTGAATACGATGGTGGAGCAAACGTTGAAGTCTGGTTGACACAGCTAATGAACGTAAAACAAATGTACGACGTTTCCGATGAAATGTTGCGCACGCTGTTTGTCACCAAGTTAAAAGGCAAGGCAGAGGAGTGGCTGAATGCACAACCAAATTTTTTGTGCCTGAATGTCGAGTCGTTGTGTGGAAGTCTAAGAGACGATTTCACGAAGAAAGAAAACAGGATGGTAGTCAGGAAACGGTTCGAGGCAAGACAGTGGAAGACAACGGAAAGTTTCGACGAGTACTATTTGGACAAAAACCGATTGGCGACTGGACTGGACTTGGATGAGGAAGAACTAGTTGAGTACATAATCGAAGGTTTTTCGGATGAAAATCTGAGACTACACGCTCTGGTTAGCAACTTCACGACAAAAGCAGGATTATACAGATCGTTCCACAGAATACAACAATGCGCAAAGGAGATGGAGGGAAGACCAACAGCAACGGGATCGACTACGAGTGCAACGACAACAGTATCGAGAAGGCCATACGACACGGTAAGGTGTTACAACTGTAATTCAATGGGACATGTTGCGAGTGTTTGCCGTAAGCCAAAGAGAGAGTATGGTGTTTGCTACGCGTGCGGGGAAAAGGGACACATAGTAGCTGCTTGTCCCCAACGGAAATTAGCACAAAGGGTTCATCAACTGAACGAAGAGGAGGAGTCAAACGATTTTGTAAGAAATTTTTTATTTAGTTTTGATTCACATAATGATGTGAAAATCTCTCTAGATTGCCTCATAGATACCGGAAGCCCTATAAGCATGGTAAAGACGTCACGAATTCCGGATGTCATTAAAAAAAATTGTTGTAGTTGTGTAATAAAAACAAAAAATTACTACGGAATAAATAAAAGTAAATTAAAAGTTCTTGGAGTAGTGTCTGGTGTAATTTTTTTCGAGAAAGAAATTGGAATTGAAGTTAATTTGATTATTGTAGATGATGAGGCAACTGGATATGAGGCAATCTTGGGAAGGGATTTTTTAAGAAAAGGGAAGTTTAAATTAATTACCGACATAAAGAAAAAAATTGAAATTAAGTCAAAAGAAAATATAACAACAGATAGTCAGAGCGAATTTGAAAGACAGCTTATGTCAATTGAGTATAAAGACGAGATGGAAGTCAAGTTAGAAATAGATAATGATGTTAATTTTGAAACAAAAACAAAACTGATCGAATTATATAAAAAAAATTATTTGTACGCCGATCGCCCCACGGAACCTACAGTCAAAACAAAGATGAGCCTTGTCCTCAACGATGTTAAACCTTTTCATTGTCGTCCACGTAGACTTTCTTATGCAGAAAAGGGTGAACTCAGTTCGTTGTTAGATGAATATCTAAGAAAAGGTTATATTAGGGAAAGTGAGTCGGAATACGTTTCGCCGATAGTGTTAGTGAGGAAAAAGACGGGAGACATCAGAATGTGTATTGATTTTCGGACGTTAAATAAGATAACAGCAAAGGATAGTTATCCAATCCCTATTATAGACGATTTGTTAGATAGGCTAGCCAACAAAACGATTTTTTCAAAACTGGATCTGAAGAATGGGTTTTTCCATGTTTACATGCATGAAGATTCTATAAAGTACACATCTTTCATTACGCCGCTGGGTCAATACGAATTTCTTAGAATGCCGTTTGGGTTAAAAAATGCTCCGTCGACTTTTCAAAGACACATCAATAGGATCTTCTCAGACATGATTAGAAATGATGAAGTTATAGTCTACTTAGATGATATAATGATCGCAACAAAAAGTTATGAAGAACACTTTAGAATACTTGGAGAAGTTTTTAAAAGAATGACAGAAAATCAGTTGGAGTTAAGAGAGGATAAGTGTATGTTCCTACAGCAGAAGATTAAGTATCTAGGTTTTACGATCACGGGACAAGGGATACAGGCAGACGATAGAGGAATTAAAGCGATACAGGATTTCCCTATACCACAAAAAGTTCACACGGTACAAAGTTTTCTAGGCTTATGCTCATATTTTCGTAGATTCGTCAAAGATTTCTCGATAATAGCCAAGCCTTTGTACGACTTGGTCAGAAAAGACAGAGAGTTTAACTTTGGACCAGAACAATTGCATGCGTTCGAGACGCTAAAGAAAAAGCTAGTAGAAACTCCGGTACTGGCACTTTATGATCCTAAAGACGAAACAGAATTACATTGCGACGCAAGTGCCATAGGTTTTGGTGCCATACTGCTTCAAAAGAAACAGGATGGGAAATTTCATCCGATTTTTTACTACTCTAGAAGGACTACGGATGCGGAGGCCAAATACCACAGCTTCGAGTTAGAAACGTTAGCGATAGTGTATGCCCTAGAGAGATTTAGGATTTATTTGCAAGGGAGACGGTTCAAGGTGGTGACCGACTGCAATTCTTTGACGATGACGTTGAAGAGGAAAGAACTCAATCCAAGAATCTCCAGGTGGGCGTTAGAGTTACAAAATTATGAAATGGTGTTAGAACATCGAGCAGGAAGTCGAATGCAACATGTAGACGCGTTAAGTAGGTCAACGAATGTGTTGACAATAGAAACAAATACGTTCGAAGAAAACTTGATAATATGTCAAAACAAAGATAGTAAAATTGTTAAGATTAAGCAAATGTTAGAGGAGACTGAAAGTAAATCGTATGAGATGAGAAACGGAGTGGTGTATAAAAAGAAGAATGATGGTACCATCGTGTTTTTAGTACCCGAAGACATGATTGATCATGTTTTATACAAATACCATGATGAAATGGGTCATGTAGGTACAGACAAAACCTGTGAGTTAATTTCGAAAAGTTATTGGTTCCCCAATATGAGAGAGAAAATAGGATCGCATATAAAAAATTGCTTAAAGTGTATAGTTTATTCAGCCAAACAAGGTAAAGAGGAGGGTTTCCTTCACAACATCCCAAAAGGGAAGATACCGTTTGAAGTCATACACATAGATCATTATGGACCGGTAGACAATTCTAGGTCTGTCAAAAAACATGTGTTAGTGGTTGTTGATGCTTTTACTAAGTTCGTAAGGTTGTATTCAACAAAGACGACGAATACCAAAGAGGTTGTTAGAGCACTAGAAGACTACTTTAGAGCATATAGCGTACCGAAATGTATAGTGTCAGATAGAGGGAGCTGTTTCACTTCAACTGAGTTTAAAGAATTTTTGATAGCTAGGAATGTTAGACATGTCAAAGTTGCAACGGGATCGCCTCAAGCGAACGGTCAGGTTGAAAGAGTAAATAGGAGTTTAGGGCCTATGTTGGCTAAGTTAGTGAAACCGGAAGAGGGATTGTTTTGGGATCATGTCTTAGACAAGGTAGAACATACTTTTAATAATACGGTGAATCGAACGATTAAGCAACACCCTAGTGTAATGCTGTTTGGAGTAGACCAAAAAGGAAAGTGTTCAGACGAACTCAAGGATAAATTGATAGAAATAGAAAGATTAGGAGAGAAACGGGATCTTAAGAAGGTAAGACAAAAAGCAATAGAAGAACAAAAAAACACTCAGGCATATAACAAACAATATGTAGATAGAAAAAGATGCAAACCAAACGTTTATAAAGCTGGCGATTTTGTCATGGTTAAAAATTTCGATTCACATCCTGGCGCGTCTAAGAAACTGATACCAAAGTTCCGGGGACCTTACGAGGTTACGAAAGTATTGCGAAACGATAGATACGTACTTAGAGATGTTGAAAATTTCCAACAAACAAGGTTACCCTACCAAGGAGTGTGGGCGGTCGGCAATATGAAACCGTGGCTTAGAAAAATTGATAAAAGAAAGAAAAATTGTAAAAAATAGATAAAGATCAGGTGATCTCAAAGGTCAGGATGGCCGAATTGTAGTAGTTACTACTGTGTGAGATACTGCATGCTATCCTATTGTCGTTGTATAATATCTTTCTGTATTTTAGTTCCTAACACAATTACTCTTACTGATACAATAACATAAACCGATTGTCATTTCAAAATATACATATGTACAACAGATCGTTATTTCTGCTTATGCTATTTATAGACTTTACCCCTACTTCCATTGTACAAACGCTATTCTCTTTTCCTTTTATCTTCTCCTTCTTGTTTAAAATATGAAAATAAAGACAGTTTCAAATTGGATGCGAAACGGTGCGGTCATCAGCTCAGCTCTCGGTGTTTTATTTAAATATTAGAAAATATTAAAGTCGATTAACAAATATATGTACTATATTTAGGATCCTAAAAAACTAATGACCTTTAAGGTGCTGTCTGCTATAGTGGAATACCTAACTGGAGTTATTCCAAGCCTATATATACGCAAGTTTCAGACAAGGAGATGATTTCTTCTACAGATTCACTAGTTTTTCTTAAAGTTTGAGTCCATCCAAGACTAACTCAACCCTCAACAATTCCACACAATTTAAACGTCCCTACTAAACGGCAACACTTCAAAATCACACTCTGCCTTCCTTCCAACAGCAAATATGTACCTAACTCAATTTGGAAAACATTTTCCTTCTTCATGAATTCAATAGAAGTTCGGGCATGAAGCCAAACATGAGCTTTTGTAAATCCTTGCACGTTTTGTGGTTGCAAAACTAATTCAATTCTTCCCCATATTAAACAGATACCCCCAAATAGGCATTACCGCCCGCCACCGCCATCGCCATTCAGATGATGAAGATGACTCCTGATCCTGACTTATTTCAAATTAAGTTGAAATTCCTCTTTTGCTGCAATCAAGTGCTAAGAAATAAAATGCCTCAAGGAAGTGATAATATTTAGGAAGAAGAATTTAGCAAAAGTTTCTTTGGATAACGCGGATAGAGGCTTTTTTAAAATTTTCACTCACTTCTTTAGAGTTTAATTACACAAATTAGCATTTTAATTAGCTGTTTAATTTTGTTTGCAGGATAATTTATACAAAAGAATGCAAAATGCCTTAGGATGCCGACGTCAATTGTTGGGAGTTGGAAAAAACATCGACCGGCTTTCCTAAATTCAAAATTGTTTTGAATATCTAGATTTTAGAACTCATTCAAATTAGAGGATTAGAAATGGAAAATCTGTTTTTGTTGTATATAGAGTTGTCTTGCGACTGAAAAACCCTTTGATGCCAAAACAGATTTTTTTTAAAGGCTTTAGGCCGCGTGTGCATTGCTTCAAAATGTGTATACTTGACGTTAAGTTAAAAGTTGACACTATCGTGGTGAATAAAATGGGTTGAAATTTATCGAGTAGTGGAACCATTGAATAAGAAGTACAGGAAGGGGTCGTATGAAAAAGAAGTGAAGCATTTTTCTAAGTAGTGTGAGTTTCACAAACACAAGCGCATTACAACAGGGTTAGTCTGCAGTTGAATGGTTAATCTCAGGGGCGCCAAGCGAAATATGATTGAATCAAGATTATATCGATTGTGCATCAATTTTATTTTTCAATTTCAATTCTTTTTTGGACCACATGGTGTTTTTACGTTCAAGGTGTACATGCACGATTATTATTATATTCTTATTTTTTTTATTTTTCGTTACATTTTCTTCATTTTTCATCCTTAATTTATCATATTTATTGTCCCTTTTTCGAGTCGTATTCGAAAGCGCATTCTATGAACAAACTGATCAAGTGTTAAAAAGCACAAGAAATTGTGTAGCGCCTTACGATCACCAACAAAAATAAATGCGCCCCTGAACTCGAGTTTTTGTTTTTTTGACAGATGAAAATACAAAACAACATTTGACCAATTACAGCTCAGCAAAATGACAGCACATGCCCCGTATTTTGACCGATGAATGCCCCATATTTAACACCATCAGAAATTTTTGTTGCTTCACTCACGTACACTGTGCGTGTAGCTTACACCGGGAGCGGGTCATAATTCTGCTTGTCAAAATTCTGTACGACAAAATTCTGTGGGGTCAAAACACTGTAAGAACATAATGCTGTACGTCATTATACTGTAAATACAAAATTCTGTATGTCAAAATACTGTATGAACAAAATACTGACACGCAAAATTCTGTTTTGTAAAATTCTGTACGGCAAAATACTGTATTTTCAATACTGTATTTTTCAAGAAATTTCCTTTGATAAAAAAACCCATAACACTGGTTTTGAATATAATTGTGATGTTTTTAGTGACAATAAAGGCGTAATTATAATTATAATTAAAGTAAGAAAGTAAAAATAAATTCTTGGAACAAAAAACAAATTTTTCTTAAGATACCTACAAAATATATTTTACAAAAGTGTCGAAATCAATATAAAATTAAATTTTTTGCAATACGTTTTAAGTATGCAACGTGGTTTAATTCATTTTTTTTTTTAAGAATCCGTGCCAGTTTTTTGTTTTTCATAATCGTTTTTTTCGGGAGCGGGTCATAATTCTGCTTGTCAAAATACTGTACGACAAAATTCTGTGGGGTCAAAACACTGTAAGAACGAAAAAGAATTAAGTAAGTGAAGAGTTTTGTTCTCTCTCCTTTTCACGCAGCTTCTAATATTAATCTAATATTAATTACCTATATTAATCAGCATTAGATTCTGTAAAAATGCTGTACAAAAAATATGGTTTTGATAATGTAAAAAAGTGCGCGCGCACTTTTTTACATTATCAAAACCATATTTTTTTTACAGCATTTTTACAGAATATTGACTAACAGAATTTTGTAATACAGTATTTTGACCAAGCAGAATTTTGCTGTACAGAATATTGACTATCAGAATTTTGCTCGTACAGTATTTTGCACATACAGAATTTTGACATACAGTATTTTGGCATACAGTATTTTGAATACAGAATTTTGCAACATACAGAATTTCGACCCCAACCCGCTTACACCGCTTCCTGTACTTCTTATTCAATGAGTGGAACATGTTAAAGGGTTAAGATTTTGACGTTTCTTTTTCTCAGCAAATGGTTTTATTCGATTTCATTTTTTCTATGTCTCCTGCTCTGAGCCACTCAGGTTTCTGTTATGTGTGTTATCCTTCTACGTATCCATCTGTCTCTCTCTCTGTTATATTAATGTCTTGTTCTGTCCCAGCCGATGACCCCAGTCGCCAGTATGTGCTTGTAGCTTTGTATATGGAATTTATAGTAGTTGCAGCCTCGTGAATCGACGACAGCGACGTCCGGAACGCGATACAGAACTAAAATCTTGTATATAGAAAAACTGACAGCGCCAAGACGGGACGACTCTCCAACCAAAAATTCTCGAGGCTGAAAATACTATAAATTCCATATACAAAGCTTGTAGTTCATCACATTGTTGTGCGAAGTATGTAGTTTCAATGTTCAATGTTGAATGATCTCATTTTTAACCAAACGTAAAATTTTAACCAAACGTCAAGTCTTAAAACACTTAACGCAATTCAAACACAGCCTTATATAATTTCTTATTATTTTCCGTTTGGAATTGATAAATTATCCTTTTGGAACATTTTATAAAATTCGAGATGCCTGACATTTTTTCTGACAGGCTTGTTAAAACCTTAGATATCAAAAGTTAAATTAAGTTCTGTTCTGACCCTTAGTCATAGTAAGAAGATGAACAAAACAGCTTCAGGTTTCACTTTCGTCAGATTATAAGAAGATTGATTTCTGCAGAATGGGCAGTCAATGCTCGTTCGAAATGCTTTCTGATTGACATTGATTCTCCCTTCATTCCTTCATATTTTATGAAATGGTCAATGCAAAAGGTATCTGTTCCATTAGCTTAACCCATCTGGAGTCGGAGTGACAAGACATATCATTTCAACATCAGATTCATTCCTGGTAAATACCATTTAGTTCTTACATTTTCCTTCTCATTGCCATAAGAAAAAAAGCAATATTGACAGATAAGAAAATTCAATTGTCAAATCTTTCACATAAAAGGGCTTTTTCCATCACGTCCTCTTACATTATTTAAATTTTAACCATTTTCTCCCCAGACAAACCGAAACAACATCCTGTCGCATTCAAAATACATCAACCATACAACCAGAAACCACATCGTTTCAACACAAATAAAAACGGCTTAACTCCATACGCCACATCCTTATCAAATCAAAGTTGATGGTTCACAAAAACACGAATCAGAATACCAAGAACCCAGAGACGCATTCGAATATACTCTTCTTGACTTGAGGTTAAACCGAAAATGACATTTCCTTTTCAGTTGTTCTTGTTGTTGTTGATGTTGATGTCGGCAGAGTGGATTTATTTATCCAGAGGGATTTTCTATTATTAAAAATCCTTTTTTCGCAAATCAACTTAACCTGTTTACAACTCACACAAAGGACAAACGTGACTTTTATCCGATGTGAAAAACGAAAAGTGAAGGGCCACATGATATTTGTTATATTTTGAAAGCTGGAGTGGGATCATCCTTTAACACTCAGCTCTGTGCTGTCAACAGTCAAATGAACATTCATACATGAACAAGCCATTTGCAGTCACACCTCACCTAAGCCATCATCGCACCCACACAAACAAACAAAACACAATACAATACCATAATCACCTTGCCAAAGATATCATAAATCTCGTTACTACTACTCCGGCTGGGTTTTCTCGATAGCTGGCGTGTTGTTGATTCAGAGCAGGTAGTTCCAGTGCCATTGGGCGGGTCATCTAGTCCATTATTATCGATGCCATTGACCCGTTCCAGAGTCTTTGGTGACACTTGACCGGGACAGACATTCTGCCAGGTGGGTTTCACCAACGATTCTCGACGATGTAATTCCTTGCCGACTGGTGAGGATGGTGCTGCCGATGGATTACTCGTACCACCACTACCACTGGCTCCGCCGCTGTTGCTGTTACCAGACGCACCCCCCTGTGTCGAGCTGTGATTGTTTAGGTTCGGTGAACCTTGATTTATGGAAAAACTGTGAATTGATTGACGTCGCATGCTGTTGCTTTTTATTTTCGTCTAAAGATGGCAGCATGTGTTTGGATTCAATGAATTCAATTTACTTTGCATAATATGCAATGGATTTTGTGTGATGATAAATGGTCCTTTCCGGATGTGGTTCTTCTTTTCCGGGGGTCGATGGATAATGTCGTCGGTGTGAGTGAAAATGTAGTAGTCGTGTTTTCTTTCACAATTTTGGCAATTTAAAGCTAAAAATAAAATGTATCTTGTTATATTTTTTTGTTTTCTTGATTTATGATTGTATCTCATTATCACCTTCTTTAGAAGGGAACAAATATAGAGCACGTGGAGGAAACTCGTTGGAAACGTTTTGAGAAATTTAAGCCCACCAATAAACTTGTACCAGCACAAATATATTAACATTTTTTTATTAAAAGTATTTTTTCACGTGACAATATTCCTACCAATACAATTACATATTTTACTTTGATAAAGTTTTTAATGGTATTAATTAACCTGGTGTCACAGAGCTGGGAATTTGTGCTAACAACTCAAACAAATTAAAACTTTTTTGTCGACAGAATCAATAAAACAAAAATTCCCAGTTGTTGCCCCATTCTTTTTGTTAAACTTTGTTCTGTAAGAAGATGTAACTTCTCTTCTTTTGCCTTAGTATTGTTTTCAAGGAAACCAAACATCACGAGTTGAAAATTTTCATCACACCACAATTCGTTCGTATATTAATTAACTGCGTTCAGAAAGGGAAAAGGAAAAAGGAAAAGTGGTTTTCGTAAATGCATTTAAAGAAATGGCTTATGAATGAGTATAATATTCCTATATCCTATTTGTGTTCATTACACGGTAGGTATAGGGTCATTCATTTTTAGTTACAAAAATAGAGTAAAACACACGCAGCGAGAAGGTTTTAGAAAAATTATTTAAAACTTGGACTCTGCCATAAACTGTCAAAAACAGTGTCATTCAAACAGCCAAACCGGGAAGATGTGTGCGAGAGATGATTTTAAAAATTTTTAGGCTCCATCTTGTTGGAATCATAATTCAAAGTCACAAATCACAGTCTACAAATGGCGACTTAGCAAAAATCGTATCATTTGACCGATTCACTTTAAATTGAATGTAACTGTCTACCCATTGGCGTCCTAGAAGTAATACGGTGCAAATACACTCTTCGACCTTCTACCGGAGCTTTTATTTTTTTTTTTGTTTAGCGTGAATTGCGTGGATTAAAATTTGACATTTGGTTGAAATTGGGATCAAGTTTAGCCATTTGCTGTATAAATTGCGTACAAAGAATATTTTTCAACCAACAGAACAAAAGCAAACTTCTCTATCATTCATAAGAAAAATAATTGTCAAAATTTTTATCCATTTAACCAGAGATAAGAGAAAGAAGGATTCCGGTCTCCTTCTTAACTAGCTTAAGTTTTATCTCTAAATTTTTTTCTGTCATTTTTTTTCTTTTGTGTGTGATGAATAAATGTGAGTTACTGAATATATCTACTGAATATTGTCGAATGGTAAAAATGCATCTGTCAAAAAACAAGCATACACTCCGTTCGTCAATTTGAACTTGTAGGCAAATCTTTTTTGACAGATTGGATTCATATCTCCTTTTATCTTTGCATTTAACCTGCCCCACAGCCCGATAAATCTTAGCCCACTTTATTCACCGGTCTAATGTCAACTTTTTACCATTAAGTGCATTTTTATGCAATTCACAAACGGCCTTAGAGAAGCAATATTTTCCATTGAATATGCATCACGACTGTGCACATTCCATTGGATTATGACATTAGTACCGATAACGCTTCTTCTCTGACTCTTTTTCTCTCTCTTTCTCCCTCTCTGTTTTTAAATTTCTTCTCAATTTCATAAATGCTAAGCGATTTAACTATAGAAGACATTCAACTTAGTATTAAGACACTTCAAATGACAGCTGTGATCTGTGTTTGACAGGTGTCAAACCTCAAAAACTAAATGAATGACTTCTAAGGATAAAGCTTTAAACAAAATAATTTTTTTTTTTTGAATAAAGCCTAGTATACAGTTCTTTGCGAAAAAATAAAAAATAAGAGGTGAAACAAAAATTTTTGTTCATGAAAAAATTTCTGAGAAATAAATTAGCTGTCACTGTGAAACTTATGTCGAATATTTAAATTTTTTCTGCCAAAACAATGAGCTACACATTGTTTTGTCTGTGTGAAAAAAATCGAGGTGAGTATAATTTTTTTTTTCGATTGTGTGAATTGCGTTAAAATGTGTATTAAAACTTGACGTTTGGTTAAAACTTGACACTAGCGTGGTGAATAAAATGGGTTAAAATTTATCCTGCTGTGGAGCAGGATAAATGGGTTAAAATTTTGACGTGTATTTTTTTCTCATGAATGATAGAGAAGTTTGCTTCTGTTTTGTTGTTTTTTTCTGTTCCTCTTCGTTTTATTTAGTTCTGTTATGATTATGACTATTTAAAAATTGCTTTGATATTTCAATATCAATGTTTTCTGTCAAAAACACGTGTGTTCTGTGTTATATTTTTCGGTTGAATTTTATTGAAATTCTGAAAAATGCGTATCGAGACGTGTTATTTTTGTTCCAGCAAAATCTATCCTGGACATGGAGTACAATTTGTAAGAAATGACTGCAAGATTTTTAAATTTTGCCGTGGAAAATGCCACAAAGCTTTCACAAGGAAGAAGAACCCACGTGCCACGTAAGGTGCGCTGGACAAAGGCCTTCCGCAAGGCGGCTGGCAAGGAATTGGCTATCGATCCCAGCTTTGAGTTCGAGAAGCGCCACAATGTACCCGTTAAATATAGCCGTGAAACCTGGAACAAGACGTTGGATGCTATCAAGAAGGTTGTTGAAATCAAGGAGAAACGTCAAGAACAATTCGTCATGGAACGTCTGCGCAAGGGACGTGAAGTTGAAATTCAAATGGATGTTAAGAATGTCCAACAGAACATCTCACTTATCCGATCACCTGCTGTTGGTTTGAAGGAGCGTCGTGCCAGGGAAGAGGCACAGGAAGCAGCTCTAATGGAAGAAGAAGAAGACGAGGAGAACATCACTTATGTTGATGCTCGTGAGCTGGAGAAGAAACTAGAAGAAGGTGGTCTCGACGAAGACATGGAGATGATTGCGGCGAAATTAAGAATTCTTGATTTTAGTGATTAACTTGATGTAGGTTTAAGGGGATAATTATTGTAATAAGCGTTTCGAGAAACAAATCTTGTGACTTTTTTGTTTTTATTAAAAAACAATAATTCCAGTAAAAAAAAATTAATAAAATTCTATGAATTCATTTTTCAAATCGAAAAACGAAATTATTTTTTTTCTTTTCAGAATTTTAACAGGTGTCAGCTGTGAAAACATGTTTTGCAGTGTTACCAGATGGAAGGAACCAATCATCCAAAAAGGGAAATTTTCGTTTGAAGATATTTTACTGATGACTCAAATTATCAAATTACCACTGCAAAATCGTGAAAAATGAATATAACAGAGTTTGGTTGTTATCTTAAGTGGCTTTTCATGAAATTTATTGCTTAAATTTTGGTTTTGTACACAAAATTATTTTACCTAGGTGGATAAAAACATTTTTTTTTAGGGAAATTTCCTAGTTCTACTCAGAAATGTTGGTTAAAAATATCCCTTTTAACGCAATTCACACAGCAAATGGCTAAATTTGATCCCATTTTCAATCAAACGTCAAATTTTAACCAAACGTCAAGTTTTAATACACATTTTAACGCAATTCACACACGGCCTTAGTTTACAGCTCGGATGACACAGTGGTGAAATGAAAAATATTTTTTTTCGGCAAAAATCTCTCCCATAAGAAATACATTCGATTTTTTTTTTCTTGAGGAACTGTATACTAGGCTTAAAAGAGAAAATATTACAACACAGAAGTTTTTTTTTAGATTAAATTCATCTGGACTGTTAACTTTGAGAGGATAAAGGCCTTTTTGAAAATGTTAAAGTCTTAAAGTCATAACTTGAGATAAACTGAGAAACCCGAAAGACAAACAGAACTTACGATTAAGGATAACACATATCGTTTAATAATCTTCTTCTATTGATTCCATTCTTTGTTCTCGGCAAACATATCGATTTATAAATTTGGCAGTAATCCCAGATAAATCATTGTAATCTACGTCCCAGACATCAACGTTCATCCAATAATAAACACTGATACCGTTAAATATCAAAACTAAACCAAAAAGGAACCAGTAGACATAGGCTTCAATATGATACCACAACAAACAACCCAAGGTTCAGGAGGGACAGGGAATTGAGTCAATTTTGGAGGTAATTCATTTCAAGGGAAATTATTTGTCAATCACAGAAGGGCGACCTTTAAAAAATGTATATTCATATATTCTATTACGACTACCATGAGAAATCATTTATGTATTCTCAACAGGTATCAAAGTGTTCAGTCTCCCTAAACGAACCCAATTAAATTCTGACATTGATCCAGACAACAGAAAAGATAACAACTTTTTCTCCCTTGGTAATGTTTTCCCAAAAAAAAAAACTGTCATTTACGGTTAGAGAGGCTTTGAGGCTTGCTTTCGGCGAAGAATAATAATTGATATTATTTATCGTCCCGCGACGACAGGCAGACACAACGATAAAAAAAAACAATAGAGAAAAATTAACAAATTTATCATTAATTTTGTCTTCTGATTTGTCTGGAGGAAAATTACCAAAGTGATTTCTTCAATAATTCTCAATGGAACTTCTGTAAATCCTGCAATTCCAAATTCCAAACTGTAAAATGTTAAAAATTATTTCAATAATTTCAACCATGAAAATGGTAAACATCCCGAAGGGTAAAGTTACTTTAATTCATTCAACAGGTTGGGATGACGCGACGGTGATGAATGACAGTTAATACTCAAAGACCGCAGTCTTGGGAAATCTAAACTTTCTTTTAGATAGTAAATTTATTGTTAGGTTGTTTATAGTGTTTGATTATTATTAAAAGCAGACAAAACTTATGGGCTTACTGACAATGCGGTTGAGAGGGTGCTAGCAATGATTCCTGAAGCATGGTTTCATTATAAGGTGTAATGCTGTTTACCTTCGAGGGTTAAATGTTGTAATGAATCATATCTGGTTGATTTAATCGTTTTAGAAGAATTCAGGATATACGAGTATATGAACAGTACGTTTAACTGAGAAGATTTATTGAGAATTTTAGGAATGCCAACATCTTGAACATTTCGAAATCGACTTTGTTGTACATTTTTGGATGTACATATAACTGTATTGACAGATGCATGAGTAATTGGTTAGTTTTATTTGTATTGTGAAATATTTTCATATGCTGCAGAAAGTATTGTAAAAAAAGAGATTTGTAATCAAATACTACGCTTTCTCTCCAAAGCCTTGGCGAAAAGACCTGGGGCCTATTTTAGAGCTTCTACATCATCGACAATGTAGTACTTTTAAACTTGTGTTACATCAGTTCAGTATTATTCCAAACAATCAAAAGATCAATCATTATTCCCAAAGACCTTAGCTTCCTCTCTCATTTGAATTTTTTTAATTTTTGTACAGACTGGCTTATCTTCAATAGGGAAATTAGTAATAACATCAAGCACATTAACACCAACGCCATTCTAGGATCAGACAGTCAGTCAAGAGAAGGCAACAGAGGATCTCACTGCGACTCTGCGTAAGGCGTTCGAATTCAGTTGTCCAATCCAAACGACTGTGAAGAAAAACAATAAACCCCCCTGGTGGACAACACAACTAACCAACATTAGAAAGGAAACAAGAAAGCTATTCAATGATGCTAAAAGAATAAGACTCGAAAGTGACTGGGACTGTTATAAGACTAGTCAAAGAAAATTCAAAATAGAAACCCAACGCGCTAAACGGAGCTCGTGGAAAAATTTCTGTAGGAATATCGAGTGCACCAACGAGTCAGCTAGGCTCAGGAAAATCCTTTCGAAAACCTCCACTTCTGTAGGTTCTCTAAGGAAACCCGACAATGGCTGGACTGAATCAGGTGCGAAAGTCTAGAACTCCTGGTTGAAATACACTTCCCAGGTAGCAAACCTAGCCCTGAACGTGAACCGGATAACTCTTCAATCTTCGAGTATGAATCGGGCTCATCTTTTTCTTTTACCGTTACCGTCTAAGCTGTGTTCATTTGTTATGATGTCATGTTATTACATGAGAGTTTTTGTTTTAAAAATTTTCTTTTCCAAATGTGTTTGCAAACTTACGTTTATTGAGAACGTCTTGGGCACGGCTCAGAATTATTTGCATCGAGAGCTTCCATTCGGGATCTTTGAAAACATTTAGGCTCTGGCTGTAAATACGATACCAAACATCAACATCTATTGAAATCATATTCAAGTCTATTATGAATTAACGACCTATGAGACAGTTCACTCGGGCGTATACTTATTATTTTTCAGAAGAGAGAAGCAATTTCAATATGAAATGATTCAAAATTATTGCCTCTATTAAAAACAAACTTCAAATTCAACAGAAAAATGTAGCTTATGTAGTTGTAGAATGTTAATGTAGGATGTAATTGATGTGATACCTCTGAAATAAGCCCCTGGCCAGTATGGTTTGATTTCAACTACCGTAGAGGATTTTAAAATATAAAGAACCTTGGCAGACTAAAGAATCTTCTGAATTTTTATGAGCGTCGAAGGATCACACTACTTCGAACTCTCGCTCCTATGCCTTGATAGTTGGTCCTGTTCTACCAACGTTTTCGGCAAAAGGAGGAGCCACAATGTACTTGAGTTTTCCATCTATTATTACAATTAAGTTTGTTAGTTGCCTAGAAGCAGTCGATGTGGTCTATCGTCTATGTACGCAACTAAATGTTTGGTGTTTCTAACGATAATCCTTTTAATAGATGTTGCAGAGTTACGGATTACTCACTGCGCCATCGACGTTAGTACGAGACAGGCCATTCCGTCCCCTTGTCAAAAAGAGGTCTGTATTGGATATCAACCTTGATTATCAATTTGATGTGAAACGTTGATCACAACCAGTCTACATTGTGTTGGTAGTTCATTTCGGATGCCGAATTGTCTCATATGGTTTTCTTTCCTCTTCCAGTATACGCAGAACTGCAAATGATTCGAGCCTGATATGGGAGTGCAGTTGCAGAACAACATACAAAGATTTTCAAGAAAAGTTTATGCTTTTAAGTTCTTTCAATGAATCATTTCAAATTAAGAAACAATTTATTATCCTGCAATCATAGCAATTTACATTTACCGGAAGTATCTACTCGCTCATACGCCAGAAAATTGTTAAAGTAAACATTGGCCAATTACGTTGAATCCCATCACCATTTTCAATTAACACCATCCATTATTTTTATATTTTTAACCTCTTTTACACTTTGATAAAAACATGAATTCAATCAAACATGTTTATCTTAATGAAAATTCCAGCAAAGGAAATTTTAAATTAAATTATAATCCATCTTTGTTTTCTGACCAGTTCAGACGACCCAAGGTTCCCAAGGCATACACCTCTTTTTCAAAAAGAATAAATTTAATTAACACATCGGATTATGTTCGAAGAGGACAAAATCTACATTCAATGCATATTCAGCAACAGACTGCTGTCGAAAAGGATAACAAGCCTTTTTTTGAAACATTAATGCATTTTATTGTATCACATTCATTTTGGATTTTTAAGTTTTTATGAAAGAATGTTGAGATCAAATAATTTCTTAAATGCATCTGCATCCAACTGAGAAGTATGAAAACTCTTGGTGCTTCAAATAAATAAAGCATTCTTTTTCATCGTCATTTGTTAGGATACTAGTGTTATGGATACGGAATTTCAAGTTTATACACCAAAGCAAAAGAAGGATTGAAGCGTTATGATGTTCGTGTTTCATGTATGAAATGTGATTGATTATTCTTGGATCGATATTTTCAACTTGATTGAAATAAAAGCTTTTTCAAACAACTTTGTACGACAAAAGGTACCTCAATATGAAATTAATCATAGACACTAGATTCTGACTATCCACGAGTGTATAAATTCTTAATTTGCCCACAACTTCTAAAAGACAATAATATATCCTGATAAATGGTACTGGGATGATTTTATTAATTAAAGGAATTTTCATGTCAACATGATTGTTTTACACCCTTGAAATTGAAATCTTTGTTTTAAACGACCTCAGTTCGGCTTACACAATACACATTACATCGAAATTGGATCTGAATACTATTTAAATGATTTCCTATTGACCAAAATTGTAATCCTTTTCCTTAATACTCCCTTGGTCGAAGTCATAATTATAAAGGAGGCACTTGATATAACCTCAAAATCATTTGTACAGAGGTCTACCACAATTATTGCCTTCGAGGAAGAAATAATTTCGATTGGGATATATTATTTCAAGGACAAATTATTAAATTCTTTGTGCATTGCATTGCAAACCCATAATCAATCCCCTTTATACAGAAGTGCAAGCGAGGGAATTATGCACAGACTCTTATGTCACTCAAATAATTGACTGCAGGATTTCACGTGAAATTTGTTAACTACCAAAGAACATGAACATACGACGACAGACAGACACGCTGACAGGTACAGCCATGCGGATATGTTTGAGGGAGTGACATATCCTGTCGGAATGTTTCTTTGATGCTAAAAACAAAATCGTATAGCTTCTAGTATGTCCTGTCCATGCGTGCGGAAGAAGAATCGATCTAGATTATTCTATAAACTTTCGACAGGACCATACATCTAACATGTGTTTGAAATATGTTAACCAGGAGTGTGTGTGCATGTGTATTCAATGTGTCATTTCAAATGATAGATGAATATTTTTCTCTTCGATAGCATCAGTCATAATATTGATGTTATTACTACCTTTGGCTCGAATGAGTATGAAGTGTGCTTTGTGCAGTGAAACGTCCATTATTGAGTTTCAATTGATTGATTTTTGAAAAAGCAGCACTTTTCAATCAAATGGATTAGAAAATATGCAAGCGTCCGTCGAGTCAAATAGGAGATGACTAACTTAATTGGTTTTTGACGAAAATAAAAAATCATATATACATATCTGTTTATTGAAATGTGCGAAGTTCAATGCAGTAAAATGTGAAAGCTTAGTAGACTGACAATATTTCAAAGAGAATTTTAAATTAAATGGAATGGAAATTCGGAAAAGTTAATATTTGAGGTAGTAATTGCAGGAAATGAAAAATTGTACTTTTATTTTTTGTCTCTAAAAGAATGTCCACACTTAAACTTACAGAGATGAACCAGGGAACATCATGTAGAATCACAGTCAATGCTGGGGATTTGGAATTACCACTTCTGTTGACTGTATAACGGCGACGACGAACAAAATAACGCCGTCAGGCAAGAGCATTTAATCGGACACGATGATAGCCAACAATTCCGTGAACCCGACCTAGAAGATGTGAAAACGGCAATATCACGTCTGAAATCCAACAAAGCTGCTGGAGCAGATGGTCTAGCTGCGGAGGTGTTCAAAGCAGCAAGCGACGATCTAGATAGGAGCATGCACCAAATCATCTGTAAGATATGGTCGGAAAAATGCACGCCCGATGAATGGAACCTAAGCATTGTGTGTCCGATCCGAAAGAAATGAGTTCCGCTAAACTGCGCCAACTACAGAGGAATAAGCCTACTTAACAACGCTTACAAGCTCCTCTCTGCGGTAATATGTGAACGTCTGAAGCCTTTCGTCAACAATCTGATTGGTCCTTATCAATGTGGCTTCAGACCTGGAAAGTCAACCATCGACCAAATTTTCACTTTGCGGCAGATCCTGGAAAAACCTATGAAATCAAAATCGATTCACACCGCTTTTCATCGATTTGAAGGCCGCGGATGACAGCGTCTACAGAGACGAAGTGTATAAAGCTATGTCTAGTTTTGGCATTCCTGCAAAAGGGCGATGGAGAACTCACGCTGCACCATCAAGGTTGGCAACGAGCTTGCGGAATCTTTCGATGTCAAAAAAGGATTCAGACAAGGTGTTATGCACTGTCATAAGATTTGTTTAGCATCGTTCTCAAAAGCGCCAAAAATGGGCTTAGCGGGCAAAAGGAGGTATATCCTGTCTTTAAGGAAGGACACCTAACATTGACGACCTAACATAAGCTCCACTATTAACACATGTACAATTGAGCAATTGAATAGAAAAGCATTCTCTCGAGCAACTAAGGCAAAACTATATTACACACCCTCATCATCCCAGTTCGGCTGTATGGTACAGAAGCATGGACCTTGACAAAATCGGATAAATATGCCTTAGGCAGTTTTGAGAGGAATGTTCTTCAGGTCATCTTTGGCCTCGTGTGCATTTATGGGGAATGGAGAAGAAGATACAACAGCGAACTTTACGGGTTGTACAACGACATGGACCTAGCTAGAAGGGTCAAGGTCTAGAGACTCAGATGGCTCGGTCATGAAGAGTGGATGGACACCAATGCTCCGGCCCGGAAAGCCTTCGACACTATTCCCGAGGGACGCAGAAGGAGAGGAAGACAGCAACTCATTTGGCGCACACAAATGGAACTGGAGACAGCAAGCAAGGGACCGAGCTGGCTGGCGTAGACTGTTGATTGAGGCCCAAGTCCACAACGGACTGCAGTGCCACTTTAAGTAAATAAGTAACACTTGAACTTTCAAACGGGAAAATTTGTATATTTCACTAACAAAATAAGTTTAACTGAAACCACCGATACATACCAATTTATTTTAAAATTATTTTTTTTTCTTGTTTTCATTTTCGATCTTCATAATTAACAATTGATTTTTCAAAAAAGAATTACTGTTCCATCTACATAAATGAGATGCAAATTTAAATTGGTTTATTTTTTTCCCATCACCACAGTGTTTTTTAATACCTCAAGCAATTGTTGTGGAAAAAGGAAAACGAAACATATCGGCATATTGACTTTGGTTCACGTGATGATTTGAGATACAAGGTTAACAATTTTAATGGTCTACGTTAAAGATATCGAACATTTCTAATATGAGAAACTAGCCGACCCTGCGAACTTCGTCTCGCCACCCTTCGATTAAAATAGAGAACTTCATATCTGAATTTTTTCAAGCTCTACAACTTAGTCTTCTTTTATTAAAGCATGAAATAAAATGCAAATTTCTTTGAAAAATTCAAAAACTTCTCTGTTTTGACTATTTCACAAAAATCAGAATTCCAAACAGCTTATCCACCTTATTTGCTGACTTTCCCCTTAAGATTTTCTCAAAAATTTATTTTTATACAATGAAAATTTTATAAAAATGCATTGAGGATTGAGCGGATTAAGAGTCCAAACCGGACATACAAACAAACCAATGCACCTTAAATTCAATAAAAAAAAAACTTGATTTAAGGTGTTGAAGTTCTTCGTGCTCCCTCAGAGTTTTCCGAGTTCCCAATCAAAAAATTTCCATTTTTTCTATTTAAGAATCAATGCACTTTCTATTTGCCATTGGAAAACCCATTCCGAAATTTTCCAGTTTTCCATTTGAAAACCAATACACCTGCAATAATATGCAATTTTCCCTTTGAAAACCAATGCACCTGCAATAATATGCAATTTACCCAATGAGTTTTCCGAGTTTTTCATCAAGAAATTTCTGGTTTTCCATTCGAAAACCCATTTTGAAACAAAAAATTCCAAGCAAAAAAAAAATCAAATTTCCGACCTCTGTTTGGTTTTTCCAGTTTTCCCACTCTTCCATGAGGTTTTTCCAATTTATTTTTTCACAGAAATCATCACTGAATGCAACAGTATGAACCATGAAAATTTCACAAATATCTCTTAGGCTATTTCGGAGTCTATAAGAGACATACAAACAAACAAACAAACAAACAAACAAACACACATCCATTTTTATATATAACCGCATTTAATTGTGGAAAAAAATAGTGCTTAAGTACATACAATTTCGAAAAAAATTAGTTCGAAGTTGAAAAAAAAAGTTAAAAATTTCAATATTTTCACTTTGAAGATAAATTTTTCGAAAACCATTCCTAAAAACAGTTTTATTTAAATGCAAAATGAAAGAAGCATTTTTTGCTTTGCAAGAAGGTATAACATGGCATTATGGACAAAGCCGTTGATTTTTAATATTTTTTTGAAAAATAGGCTTTTTTTGTTATACGATGGCCCCTCCTGGCTAAACGGGGGACAATAGACCCCCGCTTCCGTATGATTTTTTTCTTGTCTTAATGCAACCTAAATATTCCAATTATCAAAAATATTGTTTTTGGATCTCTCTTTATAAACAATACATAATTGTTCAAACAATATAAGCAATTATTTCCCCCAAATGATTTGTTTCAGACTTTGAAGAATATAAAAAACAAAAAATTTGTAAAAAAAAATTTTCAAAATCCGAGCTGTTTCTGAGGACTTTCTGAAAACGCCCTTTTTTGAGCTTCATTGACTCCACTAAATCATAAATTTTGTATGAAAAGTTATAGAAGACTCGGAGTGTAAGCGAGCTGCCACGAGGTTCCCAATGACTTGTTATTTTCATAGACCATCAACAACATTTTAGGTTCTTTGACACATCCTAAAGGAAATAACAAGACTCACTCATGTAAAATTATATTGAATGAAGTCATTTTTTGTTGTTCTCATTTTATTTGACTTTGATTTTCCTCCAATTTTTCGAATCAATGAAATATTGTGAAGCATGAGGAGGGTGATGGCGAAGGGATACAAATCACATAATTGTTTTCCTTGAAATTCGAATTTTAATAAACGGCAATGTCAGAATTTTTCAAAACATTATTCAGAACCCAGACAACAAAAGAGAGAGAGAATATTAACAAGGCCAACAATAATTTATTATTTCATCAAAATATTATTCGTTTTTGAATATGTATGTCTGTTTAAACGTCCTTAATGTAAAGGTAGAGTATGCAAAAAGGTTCTAATGAATATTTCAAGTTTCCAACGAAAATGAATACTAAGTAGTTGGTATGCGTATAACTTTATTAATTCGATAGATATTGGAATTTTAAATCAATGAAATAGCATTTGGAATGGGATCAATTAAAAGCCTAGAAAATAAAGCATTTAAAATGATTTTGTCAAATATTTTTGCAATCGTACAACTCTCAACACTAAAATAATTCGACTTGAACAATAAACAGTCATATTTATGTGCTATTCTTCCACAGAATAATCGAAAGAAAAACAGAACACATTTATTTTAATGAACTGTTAATTATTTTTTATTGTTTCTTCTTGATGGAACAAAATAGTGTTTTGGAACAAAATAGTGTTTCGAATAAAATGGCTGAATTCACATTACTAACTATTAATTATAAAATATTCGGAGGAACATAAAACTCGTCTTACTTGATCGGCTGGTTTTAGTAAACTGACTCCGTCTATCTTTCGTCCTATCTCCTATATCGTTCAGTCTCCTACCAGTGCATTCGTTTTTTCCGTTCTGTCCAGCGTCGTCGTTTTGGGATCCTACATTAATATAAAGCGCATATTCCACAGGTTAACTAATCCATCGACTAAGTGTTATTCCATAAGTTAACATTACTCATTAATAAAAAATAATTTGTTCCCTTATGGTTTTTTTTTTGTCGTTAATACTTGGCAACCGATTTGTTGTTGTCTTTGCAATAATATATGGCAAGCGATTATGGCGCCATCTAATTAACTGACAGGTACTCAGATTTTCTTAAATTTATTTATTCCTTCGTATAACTATACCCTCTACGGTGAGTAACCATTAGTTAAGCGACATTAAATTTTATTAAAAGAATTTCCCACTTTGTCCACAGAATAAGGGTTAAACCTACGGTGCCGTGAACGAAGGCCATATGAACTAACGCCATAATGGCTTTAATTCTCATTCAAATGTGAATTAACGCCATAATCCGATTATGGCCTAAATACACATTGGAATGAGAACTTAAGTAATATGGCGTTAGTTCATTTTAAGAAGTGGCCCAAGTACTCATTTCAATGTGAATTAAAGCCACTCGCAGCAATCAAAATAATTTTAATATGATATTGGAACATAATGTAGATAGGTAAATATATGGTTTAACGAAAAAAGGATGAACGCTCTATTAGTTAAGGGGGCGTAAACACAAATATTTTAAGCACGGGTTACTATAAATCAAATATAAGATCCAATAGTCCCACATTTGCCTTATTCTTAACTTTTTTCGTCACGCTCATAACTTAAAAATTTTGGAAAAATTTCTTTGTTATTTATACTTTCGCGGTCCCCTCAGTTTTTGGCTCCAGAATCGAAAATAATCCGTTTTCGATGATATTTTTTAAATCTTCGTTTTTTTCGGCGGAGTTATGCACAAATTTACGAGGATGGAAAACAAATGAAATCGTTTAATTGTTGATAATGTTTTGCAAAGTAATCGAATGAAGTTGCTTTCTAAACGAATAAAAAAATCAATACAAAAATAATGATTTTTCATATTTGTATTGAATTTCAGAATGAGTACCTAAGTTTCTCAATATTTTCGTAGAAAATTAGTTTTCCAGAATTTGAAAGTTATCAAAAAATCGCGTACTGCAGTACTACTAGAAAGCGAGCGGAGCGAGCCGAAATTTTTTTTGGCAAAAAGAGAAACAATTTGGGGTGTGAAAATAAAAAAAAAATTCGCGCGAATTTTTTTATTTTCACACCCCAAATTGTTTCTCTGTTTGCCAAAAAAAAATTCGGCTCTTAGAACGCGATTTTTTTTATTACTTCAGAGTTTAGAAAACTAGTTTTCCGAACGAAGCACCTACGATCACCTAATTATTAGGTGTAGCACAATTTTCAAATTTCAGTGAGATTCCTTGAAATTAATATTGTTAACTCATGATTACGTTCAAATGGCTGACCAAGAAAACGGATCAACAAATTTTTTTCTTTCAGAAATCTTAAAAGAAAATATCAGCACTCGCTGAGAGTGAGATCTCTTGTTCCATTTTAGAAATATCTGAGGTCCCTGAGATCTCGATGAGATTTTGTTAGGTAATTACTTGCTATGCTAACTTTGCTTCAAAGCTCAAAGCATGTTATGGCATCAGTTCTCATTTGAATGTGAACTTACCCCATATGGCGTAAGTTCTCATTCAAGTGATGGCTTTAGTTCTCATTCGACTGTGAATTAAGGCCATAATCGGATTATGGCGTTAGTTCACATTTGATTGAGAACTAAGGCCATTATGGCGTTAGTTCATATGGCCTTCGTTCACGGCACCAAACCTACGATATTCTGTGTTTTGGCTGGAATAAAACGTCGCAAAGCAAAGTCTAAATAAGAAAACGAATGAATATGCTTTCAATCACTTTTTAATTTTCCAACATCTTTAAAGGACTATATCAATTAAAAGCGCCACGCGATAATACGGAAATCCACAAAAGGCGCACCCAGCTGACCACTGACCATGATATTAATTTGTAAAGATAAAGTCCGCAGGCGAAATTGCACTTCTCCTTTTCCGATTATCTATACAATCGCACCTCATGCCCTATTTAGTTGAATTTATTTAATTTCAAAGTCTGTTTATGCAAATGTTTGGATATGTTAATCAAATCTCTACAAATTGTACATTATGCAATATGAGCTTTGAGAATTGGACAAACAACAAATTAATAAGTCCTTTCCTTTGTACACATCAATACACAAAAACACAAAGAGAAGAAGTGTGGCATTTAATAACGCCTTAAGGTGATAATTTATGCGAGATTTGCACCCAACCGTGAATAGAACATGAATGTGAGCTATGAGCCTTCTTATTAAATTGTCCAAGGTTTATGCAAGCAATCTGTTAACAATCTCTTTAATGAAAACAAACTAGACTTTCCTTTCTTTTAACTTAAGATAAAATCCTTTTTTTAGTTTCCTATGGTAAACAGAACTGTGCAAAGAAAAATGTTGAAAATTTTACACTTAAACATCAAAGCGAAGAAGGTATTAGACAAGGGGACTACTTGAACATCATCATTGATATTGCAAAGCTCCATATAACAATAATTTAATCACCGTTTAATTTTAATTTATTCGAATTTTTTTTCACACTACTGTCAACGAAGCAAAGAAATTGTTCAAGTTTGCCTTCGCATAACTTAATTAACATTCTCACTCCTTGTTTCTGAAAACTTTTCCCAAGTGCTTATGTCTGTCTACAAAGACAAATAAAGCATCTCCTTCATTGTAATAAGAACACAAGAAAAAAACAAGAAAACAAATTCTTCAAGTGCCTAGACTTAGAACTAAGTTGAATACAATCTTTCACTGTGTCTTCAGGTTTTTCATTTTCATTAATTGTAAATCAGCTTTGAGCAATGCCTTTGAACAATACCAACCACTCTTGTAACAAAAGAAGTGCCTCCTATTCGTTGTAAGCGGTAAAACTCGACAGCATCAGGAAAAGAGGAAAAGAAGGCAAAAAACAAACACTTTTGGTTCCCACGTTTCATCGATTGTTTCAGCAAATAAATTCCTTCTGCTACACAATGCCTATAACATCATCATCCTTGCGAAAAATCATTAAAGGGACATTTTTTGTTGTTCTCGGAGCATCTACCACCTTACAACAACAAAAACAACAACAACAAACCGCCATTAGATGCATAAGAAAAACCTATAGTCGTCTGAGGAATAAAATCTTCTTATGTTCCCTAGAGCAGCCAAGAGCATTTCTTTGTTCATTTCAACTAAGAAGAGGATTTCCTTAAGTGTTTTTGTCGTTTTTTTCTTGTCGATTTTGTTTTTTTGATTTTGGTTTTCAAATGTTTTTGCGGTAGGTAAATATTTACTAAGTTGTTGATGAAATTTTATTGAACTTTAAGTTGTTGAAGATAAATTAGGCTATTTTGTTTTTTTTTTTATGTCGTGTTACTGATTCATTCCTTTAATGTGTTTCTTCTATGAACCGCAGCGGTGGAGTGTTCTTAAAGCTTCTTTGTAAAGGCATTTCTTCATGGAATTTAATCTTTGGGACTTTTGTTTAGGTATGTGTCGAGAACGAAAGAAACTTTGAGGAAATTCGTTAAAGTTAATAAGATTCAATGTCAAAAACAGTGTTTTAGGATTGGTATGGTGGTTATTTGTGTGAGAAACGCTTGAAGCATGGTTCATTGCTTGGAAAGTTAGTTATTTGAAACTTAATTGCTTTCTAAATACCGAAAAACGTTATGAAAAGAATTTTATACCTACTACGGAGAAGGTATTTTGTGGAAAGTTTTAGGAGGCAATTAGACATCTCGTCTGTACTAAGAATCTTTTGAAGTCAATACAGTGGCGGAGCGTAGTTGGGGCCTAGCAGTCAATCATGGGTTAAACTTTTGACAAGGGAGGGTCGATTAAATTTCACAATACTATAAAAACTGGCAAACTTTGTTCACTGAAATGACGAAAATAGTGAAACAAAATTTCTTTTTGATAATTGTTCTTCAATAACTGCCTCCAACAGTTCCTTCCCATTTTGGAAACTAGTGGCTTAGCAGAATACGCGAAAGAATTTTTTTTAGTTTTATTTTAAGCCTTAGTACGATCTTTTAGCCAAAAATCAAAAATTCGAATCTTTCAATTAAAATTCGTTGAGATTTCGATTCAGACATGTCAATGATGAAGAAATTCTAATTGTGCCACTGTTGGTGGTGGTTCGTTGGTTGCTGTTCGTCGTCATCTTTAATGTAATCTAGTCTACGATTTTTTTGACAAAAACTTGGAAATGTTGTGTGTTAAATTGAAATTGACTTCCGGTTATGTGTACATCAACGCTTATTACATTCCTCCATCATCAAATAATCTCACATATAGCACATTTTTTGACTGCCTTGATTCTATAAACGATATGTTGGAACCCTCAGACGAATTATTGATTGTTGGCTGCCGAATATTGAATGGACTAAACTTCTGGATAGTAATATCTTCTCTGCGTGCAATAGGTATATCTGCTTCCAATGAATCTCTCTTGGTTGAGCGAATGGCTTCTATTAGGGACTTAGTCAAATCAATGGAATTAAAAATCAATATGGCAAGATTCTTGACCTCGTATACTTTTCGGATGATAGTTATTCTGATTGCTCAGTACTTTCATCAGATACAGTACTTGTTGTGAAGATCGTCACCATCCTGCGCTATCCATATCTTTAAGTCTAGGTTTTGTAAGCTCTTCTAGTCTTTGTAAGAATATGCATGAATTCAATTTAGGTAATGTAATTTTGCCGATCTCTTTCGGTTGCTGGGTGATATTGACTGGAATATTATATTTAATAATGTAAGTCTATAGATGAAATGGTATTTCACTTTTATAAAATACTTTTTGATTGTTTTTTAAAAACTTTTCCTTTAAGAAGAAAAAGAGACTTAAATTCTATTCCACCGTATTTTGATCCTCATGTTAAGACACTTAAAAATAGAAGAAACAAGTCATGGATCTAATTGAATAGATCTTGGAACAACGAAGCTCAAATTGAACATATTACTCATAGAGACAAATTTATTAACTACACGAATCTTCTTTACTCAGACTACTTATCTCAAATTGAATATAATCTCAAGTCTAATCCCCGTGATTTTCGGAAGTATGTTAATTGTAAGAGGAAATCGGATGGCTACCCAACTAATTTTAATTAGATGAATTCGGTTAACTATTGCCTGGAGAAATTGCATGCATGTTTCCGACTTTTTCCAAGGTGCATTTGACAATGTTTCCCTTTCCACGCACGATATTAAAAATAATTATAGCAATAATTTTAACATAAATGGGTTTTCACATCTGAATTCAATAGATTTTACAATTTCAGAGGCCAATTAACTTAAGGACATTGAAAATATACTTAGATGATTGTTTAAGTCCGGGTAATGATGGTTTGCCGTCTTTTATGTTAAAAAATAAAAATGTTATATGCCTTATCCCTTGTTCGTTCTTTTTAACAAATCCCTTAGCTGTTCTGTTCCCAAAACTTTGGAATACAGAATTATTATTAATTCCAATTTTTTAAAAAAGGTATGAAAAATCAAGTTTCTAATCATAGACCTGTAGCCAAACTATCCACCATACCAAAATTATTTGAATCAATTATTTGTGATACGCTGTCATTTCATTGTTCGTCTATTATATGTGAAAAATAACATAAAATAAAAAAAAAAAAAATTACTGTGACGAATTTACTACAATTTACAATATATTGTACTGACGCATTTCATAAGAAAGAATAAGTTGACTGTATTTTTACTGACTTCTCTAAGGCCTTTGACAAACTTAACCACAACGTTCCTTTGAATAAATTAAGTGTGATTGGTCCTAATGCAGCCGATGGCCTCAGTCGCCAGTGCTGCTATGTGTCTGTAATTCGTTACGTTCATGTGCGAAGTACTGTGAAATGTCAATGTCAGCAGGTGGCCATGGTTCAGAGGAATGAGTAGTTGACTGCTAAGCCAAATGCTGCGGGTTCAAGCCCCAGCTTCGGCAGCATTTTTTTTCTACGAAAATCGCCAGCTTATCTGAGGCCACCTGTGCGATAACATGAGACAATATAACATCTATGTCTCCTCCTCTGAGCCACGTAGGTTTCTGTTATGTGTTTTCCTTCTATGTATCTATCTGTCTCTCTCTCTGTTGTATTAATGTCTTGTTCTGTCTGAAGTACTGTAAATTCAATGTTCAATCAATGTCAACTTTTATCTTTAAAAATGAAAGCTCTTAAACTATCAAAGTTAACTCTGGTGTTCCGCAGGGTAGCCATCTTGGACCTCTATTATTTGTGTTATTTATTAATGATCTTAATGTGTTGGTAAGTTTAAGTTTTAGTAAGTATTTATTTTATTTGTCTACTCTTTGTAAAGTTTCTTTTTTTCTGATCTGGTCTAGTAATAGACTCTAAACTTTTTTCAGTAATCACTATGACTAGGTAATTAATAAAACTAACATGACTCTTGGTTTCATTTAAAAAAAATTTCTAAAATCCCTATATGTCTCGTTTGTAAGGTCTATTTTAGAATACGGATGTGTTGTTTGGGCCCCTTACTATGCAGTACATATTAAGAGGTTGGAGTCTGTCCAAAGAAAGTCTCTTAGATTTTGTCTTCGGTTTTTTTATTGGCCTGATAGGTATAACTTACCACCATATACATGATCGTCTTAAGCTAATTAACCATCAGACTTTATCTTGTTATAGACTTAATTTGCAATTTTCTTTTATTGTTAGTGTTATAAATGGTTCAATTTCAGCTTGGACGAATCTTTGTCAATTAAATTTCAACGTCAGTAACTAAGAAGAAAGTTACCACTCAGTAATACATTTAGTAGGTCAAACTACGGTATGAATAGCCCTGTTAATCTTCTTATTAATGTTTTTAATAAAAATTATGACTTAATCGATTCAAGCGATGATAATTTCAATACTTTCAATTTCAAATCATATTTTTATATTGTAAATTAGTTTGTAAGTTTTTTATGTAACCGTTATAATTTAACGTATTGAATAAATAAATAAATACCAAAGCTTATTTTTAAGCAATTTGGTACATTTTTAATCGGTCCTACATGAATTACAAATTACATTCCTTACAAAATAAAATGTTAATGATGTCACATTAAAAAACACACTTTCCTACACATAAAAAGTATTCCGTTTAAAATAACGTATTTGATGTTACGATTACGAACGGTGCTTAGCTTCGATAAATAAGCAAAAATAACAAAAAAGACGAATAATTAAATGAATGCAATAAACGGCTTTTATATTTCAAACAATCAAATATTCATACCTCTTGACTGGATGTTTGATGAATTCACAGTTAGCTTGGATTCAATTAGTGGCATTAAATTGAGAGCTAACGCGGATAACGAGGAAACCTTTTAATTTTGCTCGTTTTTGTTTTGTGGAATTTGTCAGTAAGCAATTGAATTACAGTTGCTCGAATAATAAGAGGATTTATATGTTAAACCTTAAATGAATGCATCTAAATTTAAAAAAAATATATATTGAACGCGATTTCCATTTAAACTAGCGTCAAACTGGGAAATTAAAACTTTTAATTAAAGACTGTCTGTTTGCCACTTTCCCCAGAGGTGTGTTTGATGGCAGATGACAAAAAAAAAAATAATAGACTTTTTGATAATGTGAAAACAATGAGGCAAAATTTCTATTGTGCCCCTAAGGATATCCAACGAAAACAAGTGTACACATAGAAAACAAAATATCTCTGATGAAGTGATGATAAATACTTAATAGCTGCGAGCTGTTCTTGGCACAAAAAAAAAAGATGTGATGACACATATTATAGCCTTTCAACAAGTGACATAGCTGCATGGATGTTGGAGATAATGTCATGATTTTGGAGATTTCCTTAAACAGAAAACGGAGAACAAGAAGAGATCGTTGCCAGAAGCTGTGCAGGTATATTTTCAGTCCTAATTACCTATACTTCAAGATAAAATTATACGTTAATAACCAGATATTACAAACATATGCTGTGTACCTTCATAAATGTATGCAATATCTGGTTAGTGGTTATTATTGACACGTGATGCAAAACCTTATTTTATAAATTTGAGATACCTAAACCAACTTAAAGAAGCCTCAATGCCACAAAATAATCATATGGATGCGTGTTAACAAATTGGACGAAAGTTCGTCAAATGAATTTCCTCAATGTTATGCCCATGCATGACAACTGACAAGTAATAAGAGCAAAATTGATGAAAAACTATCCAATTTCACAAGAATCCCATTTGGGGGAAAAAAAAATCTTGAAATAGCATTTACACAATTTTGTATAAATCATTGAAATGATTGACCTTAACACTATAAATTGAGTATGCTTCAATTCACTTAATTAAAAAAAAAAATGAGAGAAAAAATACACTGGGAGAAGAGACCATATTTGTGGCAAGAATATATTATTTAGTTACATGACAAATGTCTTTCAATTTAAGGTGAAGGGTGTTGGTTTAGCAGTCAACATTTTTCTTAAAAAGGATATTTTTAACTCATGTGATCAAACTGTTAAGAATAGCAAAAATATATTACATATTTGCTTAAGTTGACTTGACAAAGACTTATTGTTGCTAAGTTTAGCTAACACTTATTTTAGATAGATATATAGATAGATAAAGATTTTATTTTCAATTTTAAAAATTTTTAAAATTTACAAAGTTTTAATAATAATTTGTTTTAAGACATGACTTTTAAAAGCCGTCTGCCCAAGTTTGACAAAATTAAAAAAAAGTTATGTATTTTAATGTTTAAAAGGATTCTCTTATAATTGCTCTTCTATATTTCAGTGCTTTTTGGCAATAATTGTATAGCTTATTCCAGTCAGCGCCGTCCAAAATCGTTTTCATCTCAGATTCTTCTAATACTAATTTCTCAAAAATCTGCAACCTGAACTCTCGTATTACAGGGCATCTTCCCAGGAAGTGATAAATGTTCTCCCTTTCTCTGAGGTTGCAAAGCGAACAAAGTATAGGCAAGTCTTCTCTATGTGGGATGAAGTTTAAGTCTATCATTTCTCCTCTGATTTTAAAACAGTGGATATTAAATCATTTGAAAATGTTTCATTGAAATAGTTTCTTTCGCACAAATTGTGGTTAAGGCTCGCATATATTCCTCGGTGGTATGAACTTCGCACTTTTTCAATGCTCTCTGCTCGCATTTTTTCATCGACTGCTTTAATCAAATTACCAAACTTTTCTTTCCATTGAGGTATATTATCCAAAGTTATATCCAAGTTGCATTCAGAGAATTCTGCTAATGTCTCCCATTCCTTAAAAAACAGAGTTTTCTCCCCAATTGCATAACTTGCTATGCGTTTGGTCAACCTGTCTCCACTTAAAGACATAGTTTTTGTAATGAAATCTAAATGTAGTTTCAATGTTTCTATAAACAACGGTGAAATACCGGTTTCAACGAGCAGCATATTGTTCGGAGAACACTGTGGTAGCTTGAAAATGCGTTTGAGGAAAAATCGAAGTAGTTTTTCTACTGAATCGTATTGTTTACACCCCCACACTTGTGCTCCATACAGCATTATTGATTTGGATACTGTCTGAAAAATTCTATATTTTATTTTTGGAGAAATATGTCTATCTTCTAGGCAGTTTTTCCAGGCTGCGCTAATGTCTGACTTAGCTGCGGATAGTTTTTCCTGAAAATGCTGTTCCATGTTCATATTGTTGCGCATATTCATGCCCAGATATTTGTATGACTTTACTGTTTCTATCTCTTGGCCATAAAGGAAACATTTTTCATTTCTTGTGTATCGTCCTCCCCATCTTCTAAAAACCATCGTTTTTGATTTATTTATATTAATTTGCAGTCTCCATTCATCGCAATAATTTTTGAGCTGATTGATCATGCCCTGTAAGCGCTGTGGTGTATCTGCAAACAAAACCAGATCATCTGCGTACATCAGGACTTTAACAAGAATCCCACCTATCCTTACACCACCACATAGATATAGTCTGTAACGTCGTCGATAAACAAAACAAATGCTTGTGGTCTTAAGTTACATCCTTGTTTGACGCCAGTAACCGTTTCGAAGAAATCCGATAATTGCTTTCCGTCCCAAACCGCCGAAGTCGTCTTTTCGTATATCTTTTCCATCAATCTTCCAAATTTTCTTGACATGCCAATGTTAAAAAGCTTATAGAAAAGCGCACTTCTATCAACCGTATCGAATGCAGCTTTGAGATCGACAAAAAAAGCATATAGTTTCTTCTTTTCTCTGATAAAGTTTTGTGCTATTGTATTAATAATGAAAATTTGGTCAATTGTCGAATAACTCTCACGGAAACCTGCTTGAAATTCACTCAAAAGTTTATTTTGCGAGATCCAATTTTGAAAACGTTTAGCTAATACACCCATCATTATTTTTAGGGTAGAGTTTAAAAAAGATATGCCTCTATAATTTTCCGCTTGGTTAGGGTCACCTTTTTTGAGGATTGAAAAAATGACACTCTGTTGGAAGCACATAGGGATATTTCCTGTATCAAATATACGATTGAATTCATTGGCGAGAATATCTATTAGGTCATCATTAGCATATTTAGCAGTTGTGCTGCATTAATATTAATTCCTATTTTGAGTGTCCTTCCATTTTTCTTATTGAGCAGTTTCCATAATGTCGACGAGTCCTTGCACTGTGATATTTCCATTGCTGTAAGTATCCGGTACTCATTTTGCTTCATTCGACATTTGCTTTTAAAAACTTTTTTTCGCATCGAGGTACATAAGTTTGTAGTTGATTGCATCATATTTTCTGTAAAGTCTTAGTAGCGAAAACGATCGCCTTCTCAACTCTTCGCATTCGGTATCAAACCATGGTTGTTTGCTATTTTGATTATTTTGTGTTTGGGGTAAAAGTGCTATGGCATTCTTGATTGTATCGGTTATATGATCTATATTTTTATCTGTATTCATTGAATCAATCTGTCTTCTCATAATTGCGTGGTAATGTTCTCTTAGTTTGTAATTCCATCTGAATTTGGGTAACACATTTATTGCCGTCTCAGTGTTATTAGTTCCGTTGTTATTAAATTCGGCGGTTGTGACAATTGGCAAATGGTCTGAGAAGTTTTGAGCTTGTACTTCAAAATTTTTAATTATATTATTCCATTCTCCTCCACTTAGGGTAAGGTCGATAACTGAGCTTCCTTGAGCACCAACAAATGTATATTCTCCTTGCTGGTCACCTACTGAGCATCCATTTTGGATTTGAAGACCGTAACCACCACAAAAGTCCAACAGTTGAGTTTTTTTCTTATCTAAAATCAAATCTTTAGAGTTACGTTGTTGTGAAGGTTGAGATTCTTCTTCCGGATGATAGACTTGCTGCGTACCAGTTCTTGCGTTAAAATCACCTGTGAGTAATAAGCTAACACTTATTCATATGCAAAGAAATAATTGAAGGCAGGACACACTCAAGTCTCGAATTGATGACAGACTTTATCCTTTTTAAGGAATAAGAAAAAGTTCTACGGATAGGTACATAAATTATGTAGGTACATAATATACATCCAAATATGATGAAAATTATTTATTATTATTTCGGTTTAGAATGAATTGCTGAAAATAACTTAAAACACTTTCCACCTTCTCTAATTTAAAAACAGTTGAGTGAAAAGGCCCTTTTTTGGTTGACAGTTTTTTTTCAGTTTCCATCTTGTCTTTTGTACAAGCTGACAACAAAACAAAAACAAGTAATTAAACTGTCATCACAACAGAATAAAAACCCTAAAGAGTTTTTGAATAATTTATTAGACTCAACAGTTGACATTTAAAATTCTTTTTAAAAGTTAAAAACATGACGACTTAATAAACAAATCAAATTCGCCAAATAAAATGTTCGTTTCCAATGAAATAAATTATCATCAAAGTCAACTTCGCTTGAAAACCAAATTGGTACATCAAACAACAAACAAAAATATTCTACGACATTAAATTTGTGAGGAAACAATTTCAGGATAAACCTCCGACAAGGACATTTTTTTCGGTTGAATGTCCCCAATGTTCACCTACGCGAAGAAAAAGAATATTTTAAGCCTACGGAAGGCTTTGAACCAAATTATTCCCAAAATAAATTCTTAAAATAAAAAAGCATCTATATTTTTAAATTGCCAGAAAATATTTAACTGGACAGTAAATGACTTGACACTCTTGACAGCTACTAAAGGGAAGTTCTAACGACCGCGACGTTAGGTATACTTGAAACAAAGGTGTCTTATATGATGTACTTTCGTGAATATAATACAAGAGGGAAAGGGAAGAAACTTTGGTGAATAATTCTATGTTGGCTACAATAGAAAGGATACAAAAACTTTTTGAAGTGATTATCACACGTGCTAAGGCTATTGCAACTTATTTGCTTTTACTCATTCTTTCTCTATTTAAACTCTTTGAAAAAGTTAACCCTTTTTTCCGGAAATAAAATAATAATATAAATAAAAAAATAAATTCAACTTACAAATTGAAAAGATTTATTTTTTGAATTCATTATGGTATTATAGCCAGGTTAGCTGTTTCTTCAATTTCATATTCCAATTTCGTTATTAAAACCTTACATCTGTCTTTCAAGATTTAATCTTATCAAAAGGCGTTCGGGCTGCTAGAAACATCAAAATTTCACTTTCACAGTTGGTATCTTGTATACCTTTCTTAAAAGAAGACACTTTAGTAACTTCTTAAAAGGATTCAATCCTTTCAAACGTTTTCCTTTGAACACAATTTTAAGCCTTATCTTATTTCATGGAAAAGATTTTAATTTACAAGACTGTGGTGCGCACTTTTGAGCTTCAATTTGTGTTGAAGCTATGGTAATTTTTCTACTACGCAACATTTTTTTTTTTCTGAAAAATCAGCGATGAAAAAAATATCCACTGCAAAAACTACTAAACATTTTTGAATACATTAAGAACAGATATTTGTACACAAGAAATATATGACTTTCATAAGTCAGATCCAGAAAATCGCATTCAAAAATGTCTTGTCGCTTGCGACAAATAAAGAAAAAAACCCAAATCACTCAGATAAAAATTCAAAAGATTACTTGTTATTTTTTGAAATAAACAAAACAAAATATCATCCAGCTCGGAGCTATTTCTTTGGTGTTTCTTTATTAGTAAAAAAAAAGACATTTTTGCATGTGTTTTCCTGGATCTGACTGAGAATTAGTGAAAGTATTTAATTGTGAAGAAAAAAATTAGTACTTAATTACATTCTGAAAAAAGTTCGAAGTACAAACAAAATAAACAATTTCAATAAATATTTTGAATTTGAACATCAATTTTAAGCTTTACAAGAAGGTATTGCTCAGCGGTGACGTGAAATAACGCCCTACGAAATAAGGCCCCACCTTAAATGCGGCTTATTTATTTGAATGAAAAAAAAAAACGAAATAACACCCGACAGGCCTTATTTTAATTGAATTGTGGAAATAAGAGGATCTATTTGGAATGTGAAAATAAAAAAAATTATCGCGAATTGTTTTATTTTCATACCCCAAATTGATTCTCTTTTGGGTAAAATTTTTCCGGCTCGCCTCGCTCGGGATCAAATCCATCCTCAGTCAATGTTCAAAAAGATGATGAATCATTGAAATACTTGCAAAATCCTTCTTTGCATTACAGGATGCACTGAGAAAACTGTACTATGAGTTTTTCAAAAAGAAACATAATATTAGAAAACTATTTAATAAAGGCAAATAGAACTCGGTTTAATCCAACCTCTTATCTATTAAAACACAAGAAAAACAATTTTGTTTGAATATAGTCTATTTGAATCAAGAGGATTCATGTTTGCCTTACTCTTTGAACATGAAATTACAATAAATGAGTTTGTTTCAAGTAAGAAGGCGTTTGAAATATATGTAAAACAATAAAACCAAACAGACCATATTAAGTTCAAACTTATGTACATCGATTTGGAACGATCCCGAACAACTTCAGATTTTGTATACAAAAAAATTAAATAAATTATGTTTGATTCAAACTCAAAACAATTTAAAATGAACCCAAACGAAGTAAAATACAAACACCATAACTATAAATTACTGGCGTCGTCGTCGTCAATATGGTTTTGTTGTTCTCACCTTGACAAGTTGTTTTCCGTGCGAATTGTGAAATTGAATGCAAAATTTTATCGGATCGTGTGTGATTTTAACAAATAAAAACAATGGAATTGTCTCGTTTTGGTCTCCGTTTTTATTGTAAGTATTTTTTAGACAACTTGATTTTGTTTTTGAATTTTTCAAATCATGTGTAATGTATTTTAGAAAATGAGATTACACAAGACAGACATAGTTTAAACCCCGGAAGATATAAAAGACTGCATTCCAAATTTACAAAAAAGGTAACCTTTAAGTTTACTAATTTTTTACATTGTCATATTTATCATGTAGGTAATGGAAAACGTAATTTTGTTATAGTTCAACATCGATGACAATTTTTCAAAGGTCAGTGACAGAACTCAAAACAACAATTTTCGTCGGAGTACAGATATTTGTGAAATTTTCATGGTTAATACTGTTGTATTCAATGGTGGTTTCTGTGAAAAAAAATGTAAGAACTTCATGGAAGAGTGGAAAAACTGAAAAAAAAACTGGAAAATCCAAACAAAGGGCAGATATTTGATTTTTTGCTTGGAATTTTTTGTTTCAAAATGTGGTTTCGAATGGAAAATAGAAAGTTCTTGATGAAAAACTCGGAAGACTCACTACGGTTTTCAATGGGAAAATCGCATGTAATTGTAGGTGCAAACGGAAAAATGGAAAATTTTGGATTGGAACTCGGAAAACTCTGCGAGAGCACGAATTTAGCATAGAGAGAGCATAGAATTTAAGGTTGCAAAGCTAGGAAAAATTCAGATATGTAAATAGTTCTCTAATCAAGAAAAGCTGTGCTTCTCCCATGGAAAGCTATATGCGATGCGTTTTCAGAATCTCTTGATTGTTTCACCTTACATCCTGTACAACACCATATTAAAATAATAAGTGCAACATGTGCTTTTCCAAATAAACGGAAACCTCGACAACTTTGAAAAATGTATTGCTCTGACCATTTTGTCGACGGCTAATAAAGAAACGTGGTTATAATTATTTATAAGATTTTTTTGTAGTGTAGTATACATACAGGGATTTACGTTTTTTGTTTATTTTTTTATTTGGACTTTTGTCCCATAAAAAGTAAAATCTAATTGGGACTATTGACCCGCCACAGTGGATTAATAATCCCAAAATCGAAATCGGCACTTATGATCCTCCATAGTGGGCCAGAAGTTCCAAAACCCATTTTCGGAACTTCTGACTTCGAGACGGGTTTTCCTACCCTAAGTTTATAATAAAAAGAGATAAACCGAAATAAGGCCCCACGCGCATTATTTCTAAGTTGCTATGGAAGGGTCTTATTTCCATAAGAAATGGAAATAAAGCCCTATGCGGCCTTATTTCGTCGAACGTTATTTCACGTCACCTTGCACAGCATTGTGGACGAAACCGTTGATTTTTAATATTTTTTTTAAATAGGCTTTTTTTCTTATAAAATCACCCCACCAGGCTAAACGGGAGACAATAGACCCCCCTTCGATATGATTTTTGTCTTGTTTCAATCCAACTTACACACTCCACCTATCAAGCACACCACTCGAATAAACAATATGAATAATTATATCCCCCAAATGAAATGTCTCTGATTTTAAACAATAAAGAAAGAAAAATCATCCAAATTCGAGGTGTTTCTGAGGACTTTCTGAAAAAAAATTCAATGACTCCATGTTTATGAACAATTTAAAAATGTTGATGTACATATTTAATCAGGGTACACAAAAGTTAGCATTTTTTTAAATCGTGAAAAAGTAATGCAAAGGTTCAAAATCTGTAGAACAACTTTTTTCTTAGAATATGATCATGAATCATATTCCAAAATATGGCATACGAATTATTTGTGCTTTTTTCAAAAGAAAAAGAAAAGTAATGCTGTTTTACTAAATACGAAATAAATATCGTATACCTAACCTATTTTCAGAAAAAGAATTTACACTCAGGAGATCGAGATCTGAGATATATGAATATGCTAAAACCAACCATATAGACGGTTCGAAGCAAACTTAAATGTCGCCGATAGAAAATTCATTGAACGTGACCTCAAGGAAGATCCACCTTCTGGGGGCCACGTTTAAGGAATTTTGTAAACATTTTGTACAAATCACCATTTTAAAAATTATCAAAATGCATCATTAATTACTAGAAAAAAGCATCCCACCAAAACCATTTTGTAAAAAACTAGCCAAGTCTCGATGGAGCGACTTGTTTATCTCTAAAAAGTAATAAAAACAAGACAAAGTCCTGCCAAGGTTCCTTACTGCGATTTCTTCATTATTATAGTTAATGTTGTGTGACTTTAAATTTAAAGTTAGCTTACTGGATGGCGAAAATTTCACTATTTCAGCGTTCTGGTCATACCCAAAGGTTCTCAAATAGGGCCTGAAAATGCGGCGAAATGGTTCCTGTAAAGTATGGTACGGCAGTGTTTGCTTCGCGCTCGACTTGGCGGGGGCACTGCATTTTCTTTAGGGTTGGCAATTTTATTGCAAGAATTAATTTAATCATAGAGATCCAGAATTCCAGAAATTTTCAGAAACAACTACTCATTTTATGATATTTTTGGAACTCAAAATTATTTTTTTTTAATAAAATTTATTTCTTAAAAAAAAAAAGAAACAACAACAACACAAAACACATAAAAAACATTTTTCATTGTTTAAATAGGATTCCAATAAGTGCCTTGCTATAATTTTTTTTATTTTTGGATACGTTTTTTATTCATGAACACCATAATCTATTATAAATTTTTGTTACAATGATTTGCATTGTAATAATTGTAAAACTTTTATTTTTAAGTTAAAAATATTTCAACAAAATTTATGTAGTTATAGTTCAGAGATTTCAAATTTTTTAAAGACAACATTTTTTTATTTATATATTTTATTTCTTTTTTTTCGATCTCTTGCGTCGCATAAATTAAATTTACTTGAAATATTATGCAAATGATCGATAGATAAAAAGTTATTAGCGTCGAACTGTTCAGCAATTTTCTTTCCTACTTTTCTAAAATTTAGTGCACTTGATTCTTGCACTTTCTCAACATATTAATTGCACACAATTCAAGCTCTATAAAATGATTTAAATAAGTCATGTTATATACGATAAAATAATTTATTGTTTTATTTTTCTGTGCTCAAAACGTTTCCTTAACGAGTTCCCAGACGTCTATGACTCAAATTATAAGTCATCTATTTTTTGTGTAAAAAAAAACCATATTTGAAATTAAAAATTAAAACTTTTTAATTAAATATTTAAGTTTTTGTTTATTATTTAAAAGTTTCACAAAATTTAAAATGCTTTATTTTATTTAACTGGACTCACTCCACCATTGAGCGCAAACTGTATCTGTGCCACGTTTTGAACTCAGTCATCGTCCTCTTAAATAATATCAAACATTTAAAATTTTATGAAATTATTAAATAATAAACAAAAATTTAAGACTTCAATAAAATCACATTTTAATTCAAATACATTTTTTTTTGTAATTTTTAAATTTATTAAATATTTTTAATCTTACTCACCTTATAGTGAATATTTCTTTTTTAGTTTGCAAAAAACAGGTACCTTATCCACCTGATGATGTGTTCAACAATATTATTCAATTTTTCAAACAATCAAAATTCCACAGCACTCAAAATATCGAAACGTACAATGTACGTTAAGCTTTTCTAATTTATTTTTCGTTAATCGATTTAAAAAACAAACACACTATCTATTTTTTTTTCTACCAAAAAACAAACGATTTAACAATTCAATGAGAACTTGAACTTGAAAATTCACCAAACTTTCTCTTCTAAATACACAAGCACCGAGCCATCATTTCCAAATGCAACCGAATATCTAGGACGTCCAAATGAAACTGAAATTGACTTTCATCCTCGGTGGATCTTTGAGTTATAGGTACCTTACGTAGTCGTCCGTCGTACAACAGATTCACTGCCATCAGTCGTCGTCGTGTAGCATCCTTTTTTTTCAATCTTTTTTTGTTCAGCTAGCTACCAGTTGCTGGGGTTCTTTTATGTTGCTACATTGGACTTGTTGTAGGAACGTGTGTCGAAAGTTTGAGGCTTTGTTGTTATGAAAATCTGTGAGGATGATAACAGGAGCACAGCTACGATAAGTAGAGTATATAAATACAAAACACAGAGGATGTCAAGGAACCATTTTAAAAAATCACAATGCGCAGACGGCGGTTTTTCAATGTCGGCAACGGGGATGTTATACGAGCTTTGGAAACGTAAATTTACAACATTTCAACAAACATACATTTTACTTGTTTTTTTTGTGTTTTTTCAAAAAAAAAAAAAATGTCTCAGACAAGCGACCAGAAAATACTATAACCGCACTGTTTGACTGTGAAAATTGTAAAGGCAGACTGTTCGTCGCCGTGCCGCTGTTGAGGCCCAGACTCTCTGCCAAGTTTTTCATCATCAGCCGAAATAAGAAGACGATAATGATGGTCGTGGTAAGTTAGCATCACGTTCGACAATGACAGAATACAGGGTGGTTTTGTGTGTTGTTTCCCATAAACCATGCTAACAAGAATTCTCTAGTATTTCACTCTACTCCGCCCTTGAGGTAGCTGCGCTTGTTTTATATATAGACAAATTGGCTGGGATAATAGACCCGGACGAAGTGCTAGCACCCAGGCCACAGGATTTGGCCGCCTAGGTAACCAGTTTCAAGAGCAATGTGGGCAATAGGGATTTCCGCTTTTTGCCTTTAGGTAGAGGTTGCTCTCTAAGTTCAATATTGTACATTTAACATGATGAGAAGAGAGGAAGGCGATGTTGTTGAAATGGGTTGATTGAAACAGAGTGATTTGCGTGATACTCTGGCTGACATGATTGGAGTGGGAGAGAGCAATTATTGGTCCTTTTATTTTTGGGTAATAATAAACATGAGTATAAGTACCCAACCTCTTTGGTTATATTGGGTCTTTATCGTGTAGATACAACTTAATTAGGGATGCCAATAAACGCATTTAAGGTTTTTTGTTTATGGTGTGGTGGTGTTACTATGACGTACCTTCTGCCAACCTTGAAGACCGAACGATGGGATGTCGTAGTTAGCTTGAGGCATTTACCTTTTTTGAAAAAAAAACTGGAGGTTTTATTTTTAAGTCCTTTGGCTTAAAAGCAAACAGGAGAATTGTTTTTCACAGAGTCTCGTTAAACTGAGTGTAGGATTATGGGAAGGTAAACAATTTTGCTTTATGCATACAGATGTATGTTTAGGAAGGAATCAGCTCCTCATCGCACATAAAAGGAGTTATGAAAGCATATCAAAGTTAAGATGTGTGGTAACAAATTGAGAAACCGTTAATGTCGTCGTTGGTGTGGCGTTTACACACGCGAAGAAAAAGTAAGTTGTTATAGAGCTCGCTTCTTACCATATGGAAGTAATCACAATTTTATAGCTTCCATTGTCGTTGTGGCGGTGGGTATGGTGATGGAAAATTGGAAGCAAAACAAATCTTTGATGTAAATTATGTTTTTTTTTTTATTATAAACATTTTTATATAAATTGTTTTTACTTTATCAAATTTGAAATGGTATGGCCCATTAAAAGAAGGTATGTGTACATTCCGAGATTTGCTATAAATAGTACCTGTAGTAAAGGAAGAAGGGTTTTCATACCCTACGAAAACGGATTAAAAAAGGAAAATAACTCGAACAAAACTTGCCGTTGGTGGACCTACATGTAGATATAAATATGTGTGTGGAGTTATTTTTGGATTTGATTTTAATTGAAGCACAGGCTTCGTTTTACATGATGAATGATGAAAGGACAAATTTTTAATTTGTTTGTTGGCGTTATTTGTCTTTGCGAAATTCTAAAATAAACAAATTTTTACTAACATTATGGGCTTTGATAATTTGAAAAGTTTTCAAGGAGATAAGAATACCTACAACTTACAACTTAATTAAATTGTCTACCTCTACTTCATCTTTGTAAAAAACGTTGTATCCATCGCAAATAATATTCTATTTTAAGAAAATCAAACGGGTTGTATTGGAAACCCAATAGCAGTAGTTGAAAGCGTATCATGGGCCTCCGCTTTCAATGGAAAAGATGGAATTTCAATAACAGCTGAAACTATGACAACTAAAAAAGGAAATCAAAATTAAATTTTGTGTTAGTCGCACGTCAAAAGTACTATTCTGGAATTGTGATAGTTGTAAGGAAGTAAGGGACTCAGATTTAACCAAACATGCAACACAATTCAGTAGCTGCCCTTAGGGAATAGAAAGATACATAAATTGCAGCTTTTAGAAACGCCTTTTTTGCTGCGTTTTAACTTCTCTTTTTGCGACTTTAGTCAATATTTATGCACATATTTTTTTTAAATTCAACTAAAGCTATACAATATGAACACAATTTGTTCACTGTGGCGTATACGTTATATTTTTTTAAGGTGATTTATTTCAGCGACAGTAAGTTTTTGACTAAGCATTTTGATTGTGTTGTTGTATTTGGTACTGTTGAAAAATGCAAATAAAGATTTATCTTTAATGGTTTTCCCTGCTTAATGTTGCATACAAAAACATATCTAACGTACTGTGTGAGCGTCTTAAGCCGTTCTGCAACACAATAATCGGTACTTACCAGTGTGGCTTTAGGCCAGGCAGAACAACGTTAGACCAAATATTCACAATGAGGCAAATCCTGGGAAGGACCAACGAATTTCAAGTCAAAACCCACCATCATTCATCGACTTCAACGCTGCTTATGATAGCATCCACTGCCAAGAGCTTATGATGGCGATGTCTGAATTCGGGATCCCGAACAAACTGATCCAGCTTTGTCGCATGATGCTAAACAATACGCAGTGCAGTGTGCAAATGGATAACAGCTCATCCGAGTTATTTCAAACATGCGCAGGGCTTAGGCAAGGAGATGCGCTGTCATGTGATTTCTTCCACATATTCCTGGAGCAGATAGTGCGCAAGGCAGGGGTGAGCACAAAAAACACTATCTTCAACAAATCCACCCAGCTTTTAGGCTATGCGGACAACATAGATATCATCGGTCGATACAAGAGAGCTGTGCTAGAGGCTTTGAAGAACAGGCGAAACTCGTTGGGCTTGAAATAAATGAGGACAAAACAAAGTGCATGCTATCAAAAAACAAAAGAACATCTGTCCATTGCCTAGGACAAAACGTCACAGCAATTTGGAGATAGTTATACGCAGTTCACCTGCCTTGAATCAAACATCAATCCCCTAGTGAACCGCTGCTGCTTCGGTTTGGCAAAACAACTGGGTTCAAAACTCCTCACTCGGATAACAAAGTGTCTGCTATACAAAAATTTTGATTTTACAAGTCCTACTCTACGGCCTCGAGTGTTGGACGATAAGTAAAAAGGGGAATTGATACTGGACACTTTCGAAAGAAAAATGCTTCTACTGATTTCGGTCCCGTATGCGACAATGGCGAATGGAGAAGAAGGTTCAACTGCGAACTGCACAAGCTGTACCAAGATGTGGATGTAGTCCAGAAAGCCAAGAAAAGACCACTGCATTGGCTCGGCCACATCGAGCGAATGGACGACAACGCTCCAGCTAAGAAAATCTTCTCATCGCAGCCCCCACGTTCGTGACGAAAAGGAAGACCAAACCAACAGTAAACGGACCATGTGACTGCGGATGCCAGAGCGCTTGGTTTGGGTGACTGGAGAATGTATGCGTTCCCGTTCCCTCAGGTTGATTTCCTTCATGGATTGGGAGGTGGTTTAGTAAGTAAGTAAGTAAGTAAGGTTGGAAAAAATGTACCCAAACTATTGTACATTTTACTGTTTGAGGTAAAAAACAAAATCTCGCTAACCAAAAGATCGTAAGCTATTTGACCGCTTGCCCTTTGACCGCAATCTACTTTCCCGTACTACTTTTGTTTTAATGTCATTTGACTGCGAAAAATCCTACCTTTGTTCATGAGAAAATACTCCTTTTTGTCACTCTAAAAGTTATTAGAGTTAAGGAAATCGAGATCTGATACCTTTTTCGATTTTTCTAACAGCCTTGAATTAGGCTACACCCTATTTCAAAAACAGAAATTTTGGAATACACCAAATGCTGAGAATCATGGAGAACGAAGCATTAAAATTCTTCGTTCAAATATTTCTATATATATTATTGGGAAATCAAAATCAGTCAGTTCTAGGGCGTCGTTCATTCTTATGCAAGGGGGAGGACACTCGTTTGCGGTTTTTTTTTTTTTAAAGTAAAAAACTAAGTTATAATTTAAAATTTACTCGACCTCTACATGTCCTTGAATGTATCGATTCCGTCAGAGGAAACCAACAAATATGTAGCTTAAGAGACAAAATGAACACAACTCCCATACTTACATCTATTTATAGTTATCCTTTTGTTATCCGAAATTGAAACTAATAAAACATGTAATTTCACATTTTTTCCTATGGAGGACATTTAGATTATAATATTCACCACACAATTCATCGACAAAATATAAACAAATATCAGACAACTACATTTTATGTACAAAACAAGAAAATCCAACATCAAAATCCTCTTCAGATTTCTGCTCCAAAACATGCAAATTTAAAGACACAAAATATATGTTTATTTACAAACATCGAATCTCTATTTGCATACGTTTTGGGTAAAATCCAAACCCATTCTTTTCACTGTGTCATAACAACCGCCTTGGGGATATTTCTTTAGAAAACTTATATTTGAACTTTTTAAAATTCTTCGACAACTGGAAAAGTGTTCCCTATTGTAACATAAAATTCATTTTTCTTGTGAAAACTTTAACATAATGGTTAATTCAAAATAGAAACACTTAAACATCGATGATGTAAAGCTTATCAGGTGCAGTTTTTTCAGTCCCAAAAAAAAACAGAGATTTAATTCTTACTTTTGATAATAATTAGAAACACTTTCCATGCCATATTTTTCATCAGAAGCAGGAGAGGCTGCAAACTTTTCCATTTAAATTTGCAATTTTTTATCGATTAAATAAAACAGTGTGATATTTCCACAAAACATGAACACAAAATTTACCCAATTAGTGAATGATCTGTTAAAATCCTCTGTAGGTTTTATGGTTCAACTCGAATTTCATTACCCACCCAATGACAGAGCCTTGTACCGACTTCTCACGTAGGATAAAAAGTATAAGCTTCATGTCAATCCATCACAACCATCAATAGTCATTAAAACTTCGAATCTGATATTACACCTGTGTCACAAGGGACAAGGACGAATGCTTCTGAACCCGCTTATTTTGACCGGTCCATGGCGCGATGCCAATACGGAAGCGAAAGCTTCTGAAATATGTATTTTATTAATTGATTGCGGTACAGTTGGTTTTCTGTGTAAGACTCGAATTTCGAGGACAGGAAATATCTTTTTGCGTATCCTCGTAAAAAAAAAGAACAAGTTAAAACTGATGTTCTGCTTCTCTTCTCTGTGTATGTCCATCTTGAAATACCAGACTCTGAGTTGATGATTCCATAACGCACGATGGTTGTTTCGGCCTCAAGGTACAGTCTCTCATCCACATCCTCCTCACTACCATCTATCAAAGGTAGAACAAACTTATCTCTGATTATATATTGAGAATACGGTATACGTTGTTGCTTGGCAACTTGTTGATTGCTCTGCTCTGTCTGTAGGTACTACTTGTGTTACATGGATATTTCCCTACGATAAGGACGTTTCAATGTCAAAACGAGTGCAATTCAAAAATTAAACAAACACACACAAAAAATGCGAACGAAGAGGTAGGTTATTTTTCTTGATGAACCGTGCTCTGCAGCCCTATGCTGCAGGCTGCTGTCAATGTCAGTGCTTCAACAAACCAGTCAAGTGGAGCGCAAAAAAAAAGAATGGAAAAAGAAAACTATCCTATTTCATTATGACTATACACTTAGACCAGGTTGATTTTCAATTTAAGAAGAATGATACCTTTTCAGTGTGGTAAGAAATTTAATTATTTTTTGCTTTGTCCGAGGAGAAATTGAATATCAGTGAAAAGCGTTAACAATAATGAATTATGCAAGTGTTATCTTTGTAGATGGCGTTTTTTAATTAAGTTTTGATGGGAACATTACCAAGCTAGTTCTCTGTTTCAGAATTAAATCACCGTTCTAAAGAAGAACTTTTGCGATACATATTGATTGGCTTTGACCCAACCTTGCGATTGAATAAAGGATACGAAGCAGGCAAGCAGTAAGATTAATAAATTTGTGAGGAAATAGTAAGATGCACGAACAGCAAAAAAGCGATTTTTCTTCAAGTAAACAGACGGACATTTTTTAATATATAATTTCCTTTTTTAAATATTTCACTTATGATATAAAAGAAAATCTGCCTTGTTTATTTTTCATGATGTTTTTATATGAGTTGAAGCATTTTACCGGACCTGTTTCAGGTTCAAATAGAGACTTGACAGTTCAGTAAAATCAAAATTTTCATTTCATCATGGTAAAGTACATCAACATCTGCAAATTTTAAAGATTTTCAACCGAAATTCGGAATGGGTGCCCCCAACCTTAAAAGCGTTTACTTATTTATTTAAGGTAGCGCTACAGTCCGTTGTGGACTTGGGCATCAATCAACGGAGCGGAGACGCCATCCAGCTCGGTCCCTAGCTAGCTGTCTCCAGTTTTGCACTCCAAATTGATTGAGATCCTCTTCTACTTGTGTGCGCCACCTGACCTGAGTCGCGGTCTTTCTCTACCTCTACGTTCCTCGGCAATAGTGTTGAAGACTTTCCGGGCCGGAGCATTGGTGTCCATCCGCTCTAAATAAGCGAGTCATCTGAGTCTCTGGACGTTAGCTCTTCTGGCTGGGTGCATGTCGTTGTATAACCCGTAAAGTTCGCTGTTGTATCTTCTTCTGCATTCCCCATCAATGCACACGGGACCAAAGATGACCCGAGGAACTTTCTTCTCGAAACAGCCTAAGGCACATTCATCCGATTTTGTCAAGGTCCATGCTTCTGCACCAAACAACAGGACTGGGATGATGAGGGTGTTATACAGTTTTACCTTAGTAGCTCGAAAGAGGGCTTTTCCACTCAATTGATTTCTAAGCCCAAAGAAACAACGATTAGCAAGAGTTATTCTTCGTCTGATCTCGGCGCTGGTGTTATTGCCCGTGTTAATAGCGGAGCCTAGGTAGACAAACTCCTATAATACCTCGAAGTTGTATGCGTCTATTGTGATGTTCTGTCCAAGCCAGCGCACGGTGTTTGGTGTCCTTCCTTGAACCCAGCATATACTTCGTTTTTCCCTCATTTACCGCTTAACCCATTTTTGCCGCTTCTGTCTCAATTCTGACAAAGGCGCCATTGACATCACGGTGTGTTATTTCCATTATTTCAATATCATCGGCGTGCGCGAGAAGTAGAACAGAAGTAGATCGTGCCTCTGGTGTGGACAGTGTAGTTTTGCACTATCTTCTCAAGAACGATGTTAAAGAAATCGCATCTGAATCCTTTTTTGGCCTCGAAAGATTCCAAAAGTTCGTTGGCAATCTTGATGGCGCAGCGTGAGTTCTCCATTGTCATTTTGCACAAGCAAACGAGCTTGGCAGGGATGCCAAAACTAGACATAGCTTTATACAGTTCATCTCTGTAGATGCCGTCATACGTTGCCTTAAAATCGATGAAAAGGTGGTGGGTATCGACTTCGAGTTTTTCATGGGTTTTTTTCAGGATCAGCCGCAAAGTGAAAATTTGATACATGGTTGACTTTCCTGGTCTGAAGCCACATTGATAAGAACCAATCAGATTGTTGACGATAAGCTTCAGAAGTTCACATATATGTATTACGGCAAACAGGATCTTGTAGGCGATGTTAAGTAGGCTGATTCCGCTGTAGTTGGCGCAGCAGTTTAGATTATCTCCCTTTTTCAGGATCGGGCAAACAATGCTGAGGTTCCATTCATCGGGCATGCATTCTTCCGACCATATCTTACAGATGATTTGGTGCATGCTCCAATCTAGATCGTCGCCTGCTGCTTTGAACAGCTCGGCAGTTAGACCATATGCTCCAGCGGCTTTGTTGGATATCAGCCGTGATTTTTCACGGGTTCACGGAATTGTTGGTGTTGACAACCCTGCCTTTCTCTAGACTGCAGCCAACATGCACGCACAAAATATTCGCGAATGTCACAACTTGTAAAAACCGCACTTTTTTCGTCTGAATGATTTTAAGGTTATTTTTCTGTCTGGATAAAAACTTCGATACCTATCAATCTAATTTCTGATTTATTAAAGTATAAAGAAAATAAGTAATTGGAAGAAAAAACTAAAAGTATGTAAATTTATCTCTATTATTATAATTACAATATTGTTTATATTATTTGTAGGAATTTTGTAACCTATCGAATAAACACAAAATATCTGAATTGCCAAGCATTTTATTTGATGGTTACAAAATCTGAAAGCAGAACCAACATTACAAAATTCTTTTAAATTCATCATTAAAATGAATCGCAAGAAACAAGCCAAAGAAAATCCAAAGACTAATCCAGCAGCGCCAGAAAACGAAGCAGAACAATATAATTGCAAATCGTGTAGCGCGCCGGATTCTATTGATGATATGGTGTTGTGTGACAACCCTTCGTGTGGCTCTTGGTATCACTACAGGTGTGTAGGCGTCGATAGTTTTGTTGCCCTTCGTCCATGGACGTGTTCAGCATGTGCCCGAAGCAACAGTGACTCTGCAGGAACCTCACAAGCAGCTCTAGCTGCCCTCGCAAATGCACAGGCAAGTTCCCAGTCTCATATCTCCAGGTCTTCAAAGACTTCACACAGCAAACGTCTCCAACTCGAACTTCAAAAATTAGATGAGGAAAGACGTCTGGCCAAGGAAAGAGAAAAGAGCGAACGTGAGTATATTAACAAGAAGTACAAGATTTTGAGTTTGATGGAAGACTCAAACAGCGACTCCGAGGAAGATGAAGTACTTTCACTAGCAGCTACGATTCAAGACAGAACGCATGACTGGATTAGCGATCCGAAATCGAAGTCTGAAAGTGCCAATCTTCCCAACCAGCCTCGTTTAGATAAAACGAAAGCAATAAATCAAGACATAATAATAAGGGCAAATAATGTTTTGCGATCGGGAGCGAACTTCATGACCTTCGACTCGCTAAGTTCGGAAGCAAGCCAAGTTTGCGACGATATACAGCAACAATCACTGCAACGATCAGCACCGCCGCCGCCACCGCAACCGTCACCACAAATGCAGCAGCCACACACTCAACGTCCAACTTCGTTTCAAAAGGCAACTGCTCAAATACAGCAACAACTTCGTAATACTAATCAGCCGTTAGAGCTCGCCGAAAATCCCACTGCAACTATCACCAGAAATCAGTTGGCAGCTCGCCATTCCATTTCGAAAGAGCTGAAAAGCTTTAGTGGAGATCCGGATGAATGGCCCCTCTTCATACGAAGCTTTGAGAGAAGCACAGATCTGTGTGGGTTCTCAAGCGAAGAGAATCTTATGCGTCTTCAACAGTCTCTTAAGGGGAAGGCTCTGGAAGCAGTTAAGAGCTTACTCATTCAACCCGACTGTGTCCCCCGAGTTATTTCAACTCTGAAAATGCTATTTGGAAGACCAGAATTTATTATTGAAACGCTTGTGAATAAGATTAACGCCACTCCACCACCGAAGGCCGATAAGCTCGAAAGTATTGTGAATTTTGCCATTGCCGTTCAAAACCTTTGTGCAACAATAGAAGCAATGGGATGTTCCATTTATCTGAGTAATCCTACTCTTCTACGTGAGTTAGTAGAAAAGCTTCCTCCATCGATCCGTCTCAACTGGGCCATGCACACGCAGACACTTTCAGATGAAAATCATACGCTATCCAGTTTTAGCCTTTGGCTATACAAGATGGCTGAAGCTGTAAATCTTGTTAGTTTACCAAGTGAACTGAGAAGAGACAAAGAAGCTAAACCAACCAAACACAAGGGATTCTTGCATGTACATTCTCAAGCCGATAACGTGAACAGTTGTTTCATCATCAGGGAGATTGCAAATCAATTCCAGACTGCCAACAATTTAGGAATCTGACTCTCTCTCTTAAATGGGCAGTTGTCCGTGATCAGAGATTATGCCGGCGTTGCCTCACCAAGCATGGAAGGCAAAGATGTAAAGTTGAGACTGTGTGTGGTAAGAATAATTGTGTTTTCAAGCACCACAAACTGTTGCATAACGACGAAAAAGGCCCTCACACGCATAAACCGGAAATCGCAAACAAGATCGTTGAAGAAGCATCCACTCATCATGATGATCATCTGCACCACCACAATTCTGAAGCAGTCCTTTTCCGGGTAATTCCAGTGACTCTTTATGGAAACAGTTCCCAGACAAACATTTTCGCCCTGTTTGACGAAGGCTCGTCAGTCACTTTACTTGATGAGGAAGTAGCACGTAAATTAAATATGAGAGGTGTCGCGTCTCCCTTGCGTCTTAGATGGACTGCAGACCCTCCTCGACGGGTCTCCACCTTGACGTTGGTGAGGAGGCTTACACTCAAACCTCAAGCAGGCCAGTCGCAGTCTCTAGCTTTCGAGCAGTTTCTCAACTACCAGCTAGGGTTTGGGCAAACTAAGAGGGGCCCACCCCTATGAATATGGAAGAACTAAAAATAATGAACGAAACCATAGCGGGGATATACGCTAAACGGTCGGTAGTAGTCACGACTGCCGGCTTTGGCTTTGCCTCACGATCTCAATATCGAGAGGAGAAGTCGCCAGTGACATCATTTTTTCATATTTATTTATTTTTAATGACAACCCTACTTATTTTTTCGAAACTTTTTCTTTTTTCTTTTTCTTTTTTCTTTTTCTTTTTCTTTTTCATTTCTTTTTTCTCAACAGTTTCAAAATATAAGCAGAGATTAATAGAAAATATTATGAGCTCTTCATCAAAGCACATACCATTAACCGAGGAGGAAGAAAATCTCCTCCTCTTCGATCCCTTCGCGAATCTCGGTATGAAGGACGGAGTTAGTGCGACTGACGTCGATGACGCCAGCGAGGTCTCCTCAGTCGCTAGCTCGAACGTCTCCAACGTATCGAACGTTTCCAGGCGGAGTAGAATCTCCAACTGCAAACGCACAATAAAAAGATTGGGTCAATTAAATTGGGACCAGATGTCGGAAGTGGAGCGTATGAGGCTGCACAACGCTCGTGCTTTTTTGGATAGGGAGATCTTGATTAAGGACAACCTGACATCAAGTAATCCCCCTCCAGAAAACTCGAGCTCGAAGACACAGATGGGACCACCTGCTCCTAACGCTAATTCCAAGCGCGGGAAAGGGTGCACCCCATCAACGTCCGGTGCTAAGTCCTCAAAACACTTAGCGAACATAAAACCAATTGACAAACAACAAGAAGAGAACAACAACAAAATGGAACAAATCGGGCGGACACACATCGGGGAGTCAGCCACACCAGCCGAACTAATCCCGGAACCTAGGGGTCCGATTAGCCAAGCGAATGTGACGGGCACCCCAGATGAGGGTAAAGAAACAAGAGAGTGCGAGGGTAACCTAGTAGGCCATTGCTCACAAGGCAACCTTAGCACAACCTCCGTTTCTGAGCCCGAAAACCAAACGATTGACACCACAATCGACAGCTTAGCCACAGTACTAAGAAAAGGGATTAAACAGCGCAAAACCGGCGCTCTCAACGATTACGAAATTCGTAGACGTCAGCAACGCAATGCTGAGAGAATCGTTCGTCGGTTTGCCAAAAGAACTCCCGAGTCTCTTACGGCCAAGGAGAGGGCAGCGTTTGAGAAATCCAAGTCTCGTTTGCAAAAAGCGTCGGAAATTACGGTTGCTGGCAAGGCGGTCACAATCCCCCCCCCCCCCGGAAGAAGCAGCATGCTCCTCGAAAAGGGCGAGGAATGCCAGTAACTCTCCAAACACCTCTTCGCCACACGCAGCAACGAAGAGAGTGAAGATTTCTCGGGCCATCGTTAAGGGTCACCAAGTCGCTATAGCTGACTATGGTAAACCCACACGTAGGCTAACCGAAGATGAATGGCAGCTCCTTGAACTAAGGATCCTTGAGGAAGTCAACGAGGCTATCGTTAAGAGTAGGCAAGTGCCACTCTTCGGTAACCTCATGACAACTCATGGTTTCAAGGTGCTGAACTGTGAGAATGACGTAACTCTTGAGTGGCTCCGAGAGTTTATTAAAAATACGTCAGCCCCATGGCAAGGCGCTGATCTTCGTCTCATCGAGGTGAAAGCGATCAAGGAGCTGTGTAGACCAGTAGGCAAACTAGTGGTCAAAGGCCCCGCCATCCCCAACGACCGGCTAGAGAGATACATCCTATCTCTGAATAGTGATCTCCTAAGCCAAGACTGGGAGATTATTAAAACTGAAAAAACCAAGGAAGGCACCGAGGTGGAAGTTAGGCTGACCCAAAAAGCCATCCCACTTCTCAGGAAAGCTGACTTCAAAGTGCGTGTCGGGATAACCCGATGCAAACTGAGGTTGACTGCCAACAAAAAGAAACAGGTTAGTAAAGCGTTGAACAAATACTGTATTATATAATGGAATTGAGAATCTTACAAATCAATCTCCAACACAGTAAAGCCGCCAGCGCTAACCTAGTCTACCTCATGGAGAGTAGACAGTACGATGTAGCCCTTATACAGGAACCCTGGGTATCAGGCGGCAAAATTAAGGGACTACACTCGAGAGAACTTCTGCTGTACAAGCCCAACCTTGACAGCCGTAACAGTAATCCCAGAACATGCATCATAGCAAGGAAACAGTCTAATCTTTTTCTTCTGACTACTTACAGCAATATTGACCAAACAGCGGTAAAACTGGAGCGAGAAGGGCTCCCAACGCTCATTCTCTCATCCACTTACATGCCGTACGACGGTACGGAAGGACCACCAGCTGATATCACTAATCTATTGATATCCTATGCAAGTAAGAACAAGTTTAACGTAGTCGTAGGGTGCGACTCTAACTCACATCATGTGCAGTGGGGAAGCACCGATACTAACACAAGGGGCGAGTCCCTTTTTGAATACATTATTGATAACAACCTTATAGTAGCTAACAGAGGTAACACTCCCACCTTTGTTACAAAAACCCGTAAGGAGGTGCTCGATATCACCATAACAAGCAACTCAGATACTTGTCAGGTAGAGCAATGGAAGGTACTAGACGACGCATCTTTCGCAGATCATCGTCTAATCGAATTCTGCATCCCTGATACTAAGCGGGAAAGCAAACCTTTTAGAAACAATAGACGTACTGATTGGCACGTCTTTAACAGCGAAATTATTAAGAACATAGGTCAGCTAAGTACCGATACTAATCTTAATTCAGATAGCTTAGATGAATTAACTATGGAATTCACGGGAATTATGCGGAACGCCTTTGACAAAAGCTGTCCACTCATTACAGCGGCGAAGAAAAACAATAAGCCGCCCTGGTGGACTACTGAGCTCAGTAATATTAGGAAAGAAACAAGGAAACTTTTCAATAGGGCTAAACGCACTAGACTAGATAGCGACTGGGAATGTTATAAAACCAGTCAAAGAAAATTCAAAATTGAAACTCAAAGGGCGAAACGAAGCTCATGGAGAAACTTCTGTAGTAGCATTGAATGTACTAACCATTCAGCAAGACTAAGGAAAATACTCTCCAAAGTAAACACACCCATAGGTTCCCTAAAAGGACCTAATGATCAATGGACAGAGTCCTGTCAAGAAAGCCTAAAACTCCTGGTTCAAACACACTTCCCAGGATGTAGCGCAGACCTAGTAAACGAGTCAATAAACACCATATACTCGGTACCTGAAATTCCTAGGGAATTAATAACAAAAGAAAAGTTAATCTGGGCTATTAACTCATTCTCTCCTTACAAATCCCCAGGCCTAGACGGCATCTTCCCCTTGATGCTTCAAAAAAGCAGTGATATCATCACTCCACATCTGATAAACATATTCCTTAACAGTCTTAAGTTAGGATATGTTCCAAAGGCTTGGCGTGAAGTTAAAGTCGTCTTCATACCAAAAGCTGGCAAGCCCAGTCACACAGAACCAAAAGACTTCAGACCTATCAGTCTAACCTCTTTCGCACTAAAAACACTTGAGAGATTGATTGATATGCACATCCGTAGCAACTTAAAGCCAGAATCCTTATCACCATTTCAGCACGCCTATACAAAAGGCAGAAGTGTAGAAACAGCCCTACACTGTGCAGTCAGAACAATAGAGAAGTCGCTCGCGGTGAAAGAATACACCCTTGCCTCTTTTCTCGATATCGAAGGAGCATTCAACAATGTCCACAACAGTGCCATTGAAAAAGCTCTCACTGATCTTAAAATAGAACCTACACTTATAAAATGGATTACGTGTATGTTGAAAAGCAGACAAATCCATTGCGTACTAGGTAACTCTGATATAAAGATGTACACATCTAGAGGGACTCCACAAGGCGGAATCCTCTCACCCCTCCTCTGGACTTTGGTGATGAATGAAATTCTCATCAAACTCAAAAACAGCGGTGTCAGAATTATAGCCTATGCCGACGACTTAGCGCTTCTAGCGACGGGTAAATACCTGACCACTGTAAGCGAACAACTAGAAGGCGCATTACCTATGGTCAATAACTGGACCAAGAAATGCGGTCTGAAGGTTAACCCCCTGAAAACAGAACTGGTACTTTTCACCAACAGAAGGAAAATACCTTCTTTTGAGATACCAAAAATTGACAACACCCCACTTATAGTTTCAGAAAAAGCAAGATACCTTGGAGTTATCTTGGACAAGAAACTCAACTGGGGTCTAAACATACAGGAAAGATACAAGAAAGCCATGATTGCGCTCTACTCGTGTAACAGGATTCTGGGAAGAAACTGGGGGCCAAATCCAAAGATAATCATGTGGAACAGCCATTGTTAGACCCATTCTGACTTATGGCAGTTTGGTTTGGTGGCAAGCTCTGGAGAAATCCACGAACTTAAAAACCCTCACCAAAGTACAAAGAATGGCATGCATTAGCACTACGGGGGTGATGAGGACTACCCCAACAGCGGGTCTCGAAGCGATCCTAAATCTCACCCCTATAGACCTATTTGCACAAGAATCAGCAGCAAACAGCGCTCTCCGACTTAGTCAGACCGATATTTGGAGATCTAGTCAACACGGCCATACCACGATCCTTACAAAATACGTTGGCAATAACGTTCGTACTGATTACATGACCCCTTATCTAGACTTCAATAAAAACTTCACTACCAGCTTCCCTAATAGAGAGGACTGGGAAAACAGTGTACCCTACACTAACGAATCGAATCTTACCATCTTCACCGATGGTTCGAAAATGACTACTGGGGTAGGGGCAGGTTTCTACTCAGAAAATCTTAGCCTTGCCAGTTCATTCAGACTTCCTGACCATTGCAGCGTCTTCCAAGCTGAGATCTTGGCAGTGAAAAACGCTGCTAATCAAATATCCATGATGGCGATACCACACGCTGATATCACCTTTTTCATTGATAGCCAAGCAGCAATAAAAGCGATCTCTGCCACGCAAATCAAGTCAAAGCTTGTTTCTTGCTGTTGCGAAGAGCTAAGGGTTCTTGGTATGCAGCACAACGTAAGACTCTGCTGGGTTCCCGGTCACAGTGGTGTGCCAGGAAATGAAAAAGCGGATGAGCGTGCAAGAGAAGGCTCGGTACTTGATCCCTCTCTCATAGACCACAACATCAGAATCCCTCAATGCGAACTAAAGAGAAACATTAGTAATAACGTCATTCAAAAAGCAAATGATAGATGGAACCTACTAGAAACCTGCGGTAACACCAGGAAACTCTGGCCTCATTATGACAAGGAAAAATCCAAAAAGATTTTACTTCTCAAAAAACCGTCCCTAAGATCCCTCATAAGTGTGATAACGGGACATAATCTACTTGGCTACCACAAAAAGAAGATGGGGCTTAGTATACGGACGACATATGCAGAGGCTGCGGCGATGAGGATGAGCACGAAAACACGGCTCACTTTTTATGCCACTGTCCAGCACTCTGCCGTACCAGATCAAAATTCTTAGGCAACTATTTCTTCAATGAACTAGAAGAACTATCTGAACTCCCAGGCAATCGCCTATTGAACTTTATCAAGTCCACCAAATGGCTCGATCAACCATAGAATTCATAGGTTAAATCATCTTTTCAGAAGTTACAACACTTCAGGGTATCACAATGGATCTACATTGATCTAAGTGTGACGGTAACAAAATCAACTGTCAGCCCATATAACCTAACCTAACCTAACCTGGACTGCAGATGAACATCGATGTGAAGACGACTCAGAATGCATGGATCTCAGAATATCAGGTATTTCCTTTCAAAATAAAAAATATACTCTGGAAAATGTCCGTACAGTTAAGGGTCTCAAACTACCTCAACAATCCGTAAACAACGAACAACTTCAAGCGAAATTCAATTATTTGAGAGGTCTTCCCATAAGCTCATTTTCCAACGAAAGACCACGGTTACTCATCGGTATCAATAACTGGAAGCTGGGACTACCTTTGAAATTTAGAGAAGGCGGCGCTAGGCAACCTGTTGCTACGAAGACACGGCTTGGGTGGACTGTTCACGGTTGTTTGCTAAATGAACCCCGAAGACAAGAAATAACAACTAGGGAGGCCGACTGTAACCTTCATGTCTGTGATTGCGAGCGATGTGATGACGGAAATCTTCAAGACCTTGTTAAACAGTTTTTGTGCAACGACGCTCTTGGACTTTCTCAACCAAAAAATATATTGATGCCTGTTGAAGATGAACGTGCCCTAGCCTTACTTAGAGAAGTAACGAACCGAAAAGAAGGATACTTCGAGACTGGCCTCCTCTGGAAAAACAGTGATGTTAAATTGCCAGATAGTTTTGAAATGGCGTTCAAACGTTTTGAGAATCTGCAAAGACGAATGGCAAAAAATCCAGACCTAAAGGAAGCCCTCCAAAACAAAATCGAACATTATCTTCAAAAAGGCTACGCTCGAAAATTGAGCAGTCAGGATCTTGAAGTGAAGCGTGATCGCATGTGGTATTTACCAATATTTCCCGTGACGAACCCGAATAAGCCATCTAAACTCCGAATCGTATGGGATGCCGCAGCCAAGGTGCGCGGCACGTCTTTAAACTCATTTCTCATGAAGGGCCCAGACCAGCTGACCAGCCTAACCTCCGTGCTTTTTAAGTTCAGAGAGAAAAAGATAGCTATTGGTGGGGACATCATGGAGATGTTTCACCAAGTGAAAATCCGAGTCGAAGACCAATACTCTCAATTGTTTTTATGGAGCAACACCGAAAACGAGTCTCCCGATATCTATGCAATGACTGTTATGACGTTTGGGGCATGTTGCTCACCCGCCTGTGCACAGTATGTAAAGAACAGTAACGCGAAAGGTTTCGCCGACGTCTTCCCAGCTGCCGTTAAGGCAATTCTTGAAAACCACTACGTCGATGACCTACTCGTAAGCGTGGATACTCAAGAAGAAGCAGTAGAACTCGCAAGAAATATTCGTTTCATCCACAGCCAAGCGGGGTTCCATATACGGAACTGGATATCCAACTCAAAAATAGTACTAAATGATCTGCAATCTACCACCACTGATACTGACATGAAAAACCTGAACATGGATCCGGAACTCGTATCAGAGAAGGTTTTGGGAATGTGGTGGAGCACCAACAAGGACATGTTCATTTTCAAACCAACAAGTAACCCAACATTTTCATCTTTGCTTTCTTCAAATCGTCGTCCTACCAAACGAGATGTTTTACGGCTATTGATGACCATATTCGATCCACTTGGGCTAATCGCTCATTTTCTAATGTATCTAAAAATCTTGTTGCAGGAGATTTGGAGATCAGGGATCGGATGGGACGAGGTTATTCAAGACGACCAACATCACAAATGGTTGAAGTGGATTCAACAGCTGCCAAAAGTTAGAGATCTTCAAATACCTAGATGCTACATTACGGAAAAATTCACAACCCAGCCCTCAACACAGCTACATCTATTTGTTGACGCAAGTGAGGAAGGGTATGCTGCTGTAGCCTATTGGAGGTTCTCAGATGGTTCATTTACTACAGTTTCTCTGATCGGAGCAAAGACTCGAGTGGCCCCACTAAAAAGTCTATCAATACCGAGGCTGGAGTTGCAAGCAGCAACCCTAGGAGCACGTTTGGCGAAAGCGATCACTGAATCACATAACATCACGTTTGACAGCAAAGTCTTTTGGTCGGACTCAAAGAATGTACTTTCCTGGCTTCGATCAGACCATCGCAAGTACAAGCAATTTGTAGCTTTCCGAGTAAGCGAGATTTTGGAACTTTCCGATGTCTCAGAGTGGCGTTGGATTCCTTCAAAGGAGAACGTGGCCGATGAGGCCACGAAAGGCTGTAAAGTTGTGGAACTCTGTTCCACGAGTCGCTGGTTTACGGGACCATCATTCTTGCTTGAGCGTCCCGAAACATGGCCTATTGAAAGATGTAACATCCAACACAACACCGAAGACCTCAGAAGCCAGTATCTCAACGTACACATCATGGATCAAGAAGATATTTTCTCCGCAGATCACTTTTTATCGTGGACAAGATTACACCGAAGCTGCGCCTTTGTCCAACGGTTTATCAAGAAAACCCAAGCAAGAGCTGAACTCAGGCGAATCTTCTGCAAAAGTTTCGCTCCATCGAAAGAACAACTCGAGGAAATCAAGCAGGTTCAAGATGAAGCAAGCCAAGCCGGAAAACTCACTCAAACCGAATTACAACGAGCAGAACAAATGTTACTGAGGAAGGTGCAGTCTTCAACATACCCAGACGAAATTAACTTTCTTTCAAATAATAAAACGGTAAGCAACTCAAGTCCTATATTTAAGCTCTGTCCTTACCTAGATGAACATAAACTAATACGTGCCAGCGGAAGAGCGCAGAATTCTAAAGATGTTCCATTTGACTTCAAGAATCCAATCATTCTTCCGGGCAAACACTACATCACAAGATTAATTATCCTAGATCACCATGAAAGGTACAAGCACCAACACCATGAAACAGCTTTGAATGAAATTCGTCAGCGATTTCATATCACAAGCTTGAGAACCGCTTTCGGCTCTGTTCGGCGATCTTGTCAAACTTGTAAGATCCTTGGAGCACAGCCGAACCCACCGATTATGGCTCAGCTACCACCAGCCAGACTCGCTACCTTCAGTCGACCTTTCTCATTCGTGGGCGTTGACTATTTCGGGCCATTAAACGTCACGATTCTCCGAAGGACCGAAAAAAGATGGGGTGTTTTATTTACCTGCTTGACAACACGCGGTGTTCATATCGAGGTCGCCCACTCACTGTCAACCGACTCGTGCATACTCGCCATAAGAAATTTCACTTCGCGACGAGGCATGCCCATTGAGTTTCATTCCGATAATGGTACAAATTTCAGAGGCGCTGAGCGAGAGCTGAACGAAGCCTACGAGAACTTGAATCAAGAAAAACTGACCGAGACATTCACATCAACCACGACAAAATGGATTTTCATTCCGCCTGGTGCCCCACACATGGGCGGTAGCTGGGAGAGGCTAGTCAGGTCCATAAAATCCACGTTAAATCGTATTATTCCAACTCGAAACCCGCCCGACGAACTTCTCCGAAGCTCATTAATTGAAGCCGAACATATTATAAACTCTCGCCCTCTAACCTATCTGCCAATTACAAACGAACATGAAGATGCACTGACCCCGAATCATTTTCTTCTCGGGTCATCCAGTGGAGTAAAACCCATTGCAATTTTCAATGATGACCGGTTAGTCCTGAGAAAAAACTGGATGATTAGTCAGCAGTATGCAGACCAATTTTGGAGACGTTGGATACACGAATATCTTCCTACCATTACTCGACGTTCAAAGTGGTTCACCCCTGTTAAACCAATTGAAGTTGGAAGTATAGTAATAATCGTAGATCCAAACAACCCACGAAATTCCTGGCCTAAGGGGAGAGTCATCAGTACGAAAATTTCCAAAGACGGTCAGGTACGAAGTGCCACTATCCAAACAGCTTCGGGAATCTATGAACGGCCTACTGCCAAGCTGGCTGTGTTAGATGTCGGCGGTATGGAATTAGTAAGGTCCACTTCTCCTAGTGGCCATACTGGGGGGGAGTGTTGACAACCCTGCCTTTCTCTAGACTGCAGCCAACATGCACGCACAAAATATTCGCGAATGTCACAACTTGTAAAAACCGCACTTTTTTCGTCTGAATGATTTTAAGGTTATTTTTCTGTCTGGATAAAAACTTCGATACCTATCAATCTAATTTCTGATTTATTAAAGTATAAAGAAAATAAGTAATTGGAAGAAAAAACTAAAAGTATGTAAATTTATCTCTATTATTATAATTACAATATTGTTTATATTATTTGTAGGAATTTTGTAACCTATCGAATAAACACAAAATATCTGAATTGCCAAGCATTTTATTTGATGGTTACAAAATCTGAAAGCAGAACCAACAGTTGGCTATCATCGTGTCCGATTAAAGGCTCTTCAGAAGTGGTCTTTCGAAATCCCAAGCATTGACCGCGATTGCACTATGATGTTCTTATGTTTATCTCTGTAGGCATCGGTTCTTGCTCGATGACCTTGAGCCAGCTATTTTACCTTCCGGTAGAACCTCCGAACTTCATTGCTGTTGTTGGCTCACTCTAAGAGCGTTTACTAATCATACGTCGCGCCCTAGACAGGCAATGTAACATGCAAACGCTGCCATTCAGGCGTCAAAAGCAAACGATCCAAGGCAATCAATTCCACGACGTTCTAAAGAATTGGACATGATGACATTGGAAGGATTGGACTTGAATGACATGTGGTTTCAACAGGAGGGTGTTACAATCCACACAGCACACCTTACAATCGATTTATTGAAGAGTTAATTAGATGAGCGGCGTGTGATTTCAAGAAATGAGCCTGTCGACTGGCCGCTTAAATATTTTCTCTTTCTTGAGACACATCTAAATTTAACCACTAGTGTACTCTGAAACTTGGTAATTTTTAAGCCAATTTATTCACCACACAAGCGTCAAAATTTAACCAAACGTCAAATTTTAAACCAAAATTTTAACGCAATTCGGATACGGCCGAAGTTGTCTTAATTTTTGTTCATGCGAGAAAGAAAGTGTTACAAATTTGACGAGTACCACAATACGACGTCAAATACGCAAATACGCTGTTTAAAATGTCTACGGTTTCATTATTCTTTGAAATATGTCAAAAATTGTTTGTGTTTTTTTTTTGTTCGAAGACTCTACTTTTGTCACAAAAATAAAAAATATTGAACAAATCATGTCGGACTGTTTGATCAAAATCTCGAGTTCACGAAATTATTATCCAGGGCCCTCATCACGTAATTTCACTGTCGACTGTCGCCGATGCGATTGTATTGTGCGATGTCGAAAAAAATTTGCTTCATGGAAAACACCTACTCTCGTATCGTGTATCGCTATCGCAGCCTCAAGTTTGAAAGGCACTGAACAAAACATCAAAACATTAAGTGTCACAAAACTAGCAGAGAAAATCTATTTTGAACAAAAGGATATCTTTGGATTGGCTTGAGTGAATAGTTTTCGGATCAAAAACCCGCCGCCCATCTGTTCAACGAGTATGAAGAGTTGCATGGACTGATTGGAAGGCGGTTAGTATTGGGGTCTTCTTATTTGTATCTTTTGCAAATGTGATATATTTTGTTTTATATTTCATAGCCCCTTCATTGTGCTCTTCATTTCTGAGACAGAAAAACGTTGATGCTGTGCATCGTTTAATAGAACTATTTTCGCAACAAACAATCTTTGGCCAACAAGTTCCAATACAAATTTCAAAGTACCTTAACTAGAAAACTAATGATTTCTAGCTTGATCTATAATTGTAGTTGTTGTTTGTTAATGTGAAATACGTATTCACTGTTATGTATGTACTAGGTTTACATTTCAACGCACCGTGTATTAAATTTAAACTGATGCATCCCTAAACTCTCTTCTTGCAATTGTTTTTCTTTTTTTAATTTATTTTGTATCCGCTACGGTAGCAGCTGCCCGTAGCTTAGTAGTTAGGTGCGTGGCTGCTTATCAGAACGTTGTGGGTTCGAGTCCTACTCGTGCCCATAAAAGTTTTTATTTCATCTTTCACGGGTACTGCCTCTTACGAAGAATGGACAAAACTTGCAAAGAGTATCAATCTGTCATGAAAAAGTGCTTCTCAACTTTGCAGTTCGGAATCGGCGTTAAATTGTAAGCTACTTAGGCCTTGTCTCTTCAAGAGCTGTCGCGCCACTCTATTTTTATACGCTACAACAATTAAAAAATTCCGGCGAAACATTTTTCTTCCAAGAAAATTATATTTTTTTGCAACAAATTGGTATTTTAAATGAGCAGCGATAGACAAATAGCTATCGTGCTATCGATATCGATAAAACGATATCGCTTGACGTTATGTGAAGCAATAATCAAACTGTGAAGTCGATATCGTTTGATCGATAGACATTTTTACTGCTTACATGAAGCACAGCTATCGAAGGCGATATCGAAAACGATATCGTCTAGCTTACGTGATGAGAGCCCAGCTCTTAATTTGTCAAGCACATTGTCAACACACTCCATAAGCACCAATCGTTTTAAAAGTGTCCTGGTACAGAGAACGGGTAACACCAAAATAGTTAATTTTGTTATTTCATTTTGTTTAATGAAGTGAATGCTAAGAATCTATTTTGCCCATGTAACTACTTATCAAAAATTCAGTTATTTCTGTCAATGGCAAGGTTTCTATTATACGACGAGTGGATATGTGAGATGAGTGATGAGTGATGTCTAATGAGTGATAAGATGAATGATGAGTAATTATAAAATCCTCAACGCATTGAACAACACTGAAATTAGACTAATTTGTTATATTCCTTACGCTTGTACTTAATGTCACCAGATTTCCATGCGTGGATTTTCCTTTCATCTTCCAAAAACAGAAATTAATGATTTTGTTTTCCAAATGAGTTGATTTGATTAATTTTAAGTACCAACCTACAAACATCTTTCGTCTAGTGAATATTTGCGTTCTTTCATTATAAAAGAAATCGTTATTTAATAGATTAAAATCAGCTTTAAATACATGTTGAACCCATGAAGGACATATTTATTGAACCCAGTGATAACTTTTTTTTATTCGATCCAAGTGTTTTGAGTATATCAAATGAGATTTCGTAGTCTCAGACAGAAGGGTGGAATGGAAATTATTTATAGATCTTGTAGAACAACCAACAACTGTGACGAAAAGCGAAGGACAACGCCAACGATGATGGTATGGAAGGGAACCGATTTAGTGGGTCAAGTTAAGCTATTAATAAGATATAATTTTTACGTTCGAGGAATCCAATCGTTGAATAGGTACTAATTTTTACATAATATTCTTTGATGATAATTAACTTAGGTCCTCTATGAAACGTTTAAACAGGACAGGAAGCTTTTCACTTTGGAGTTGCAAAATAGCAGTATACACCAAGAATAGATTCATTCCCAAACAAAACTCATTCAATTACGAATATTTCTTTCATTTGAATAAAGGAAAGGAAAATAAAAGGATGATAATTTTCCCATGTTCTTACATCAAAAGCCTTCCTCGCTTTAGGTAGGCAATTCAAGGAAAACCCCTTAAATAGGCCGTATGTCGTCCTCAATGTCATTAACGCACAAAAACCAAAATCCATTTCATGTGACCTTGTCCTCTATGAAGCACGTAATGAACTTCATGAGAGAGAATGTGTTCAAACTTAGAAACGTATTCGATTTTAATTTACCAGCAATTTTGAAGAGCTTTGAGCTGAATGCAAGCATTTACGCATTCCCTTACTGTTCATAGAAACCAAAAAGTATTTTTGTTTTGCTGAAAACTCCAGATCCGCACAAAGAGTAAGAGTCTAGAATGTCTTCCATTTCAGCTAATTAATTTGAAATTTGACAAAACCCAGAACCCCGCAGCTACCTTATACTGACCACAAAATGTCCAACGTCCAAACGGATGTTACAGCTGCTCAGCTGCACTCTATGCAGGATTCAGAGATATAATGAAGCCCTTCTTGCATACGCGTGTACAGAAGTTTACGTCTGTTGCCCTTCAAAAAATAGATACCTTATCAGAGTTGGGCAAAATTTATTCGAATAATCATTCGAATAATAAATAATCATTTTATTCGTTATTCACGAATAATGAATAATTTCATTTATTCGAAGAAAATTTATTCGAATGACGAATAAATTATTTTATTCATTATTCGAATAACGAATAAACGAATAACGAATAAAATAAACACAAGAAATTTGGTAGAACAAATAATATTTCAATTTTTTTATTTTTTTTTTTTTTATTAAAAGTTATTTACATTGTTATTGGTTAAAGCTCCTAAGATTGGACTTCTTCACTTGTCTTTGTTTAAACATATTGGCAAGTTTATCATGGTAGCGTATGAAAAAACTTTTTCGACTGATGCAGATGAAGGCAATGATGTATTGTCCCTTTCCCTTCTGGATAGCAATCCAAGACTTTCAGCCTACGGTTTGGGAATCCTTTGATTTTTACAACTTTAGGTTCACACTTTGTACATTTCATCACAATGCTTTAACCACTAGAATATAAAGAGTCGTACTTAAAAAAATGTTCCATTCAACAAAGTCAATGTCGGTTTTGCACAGATTTGATTAACAGACACATTTGTAGCACATTCATTAGAAATTGTTAAGATGTTCGAAATGTTTGGATTTCATAGAGTTATATCAATATCAGTGCCCAATTTTCATTTCCAAATCCATAACTTCATTTAAGGCTCACTCATTTAAAAAAATCAAAAGTGCACCAGAACACAACATTGGGTTGGGAGGTGCAATTGCTAGGTAGAATTTGTAGAATTCGTTCAAAAAAAATTTCTCAGCAATAAAGAATGAATGAAGGAATTCGAGCGTCTAATTCCAAAGGAAACGTAAATAAAAAAAAATTAAGATAAACAGGCAAAGAAAGAAGGAATAAAGTCAATTTTATTCGTTATTCAGAATAACGAATGAAATTACGAATAAATTACGAATAACGAATAAAATCACGAATAATTTATTCGCGAATAAATTATTCGTGAATAAATTGGTTGCGAATAATTTTTTATTCGAATAATTATTCGAATAACAATTTATTCGAATAATGCCCAACTCTTCCTTTTATGGAATATAGTTTTACCACCAACAGCAACAACAAGGCTACAACTCCTCTCGATAGTTATGTTGTTTCGTGTCTGTGAAAGCTTAAACAGACGTTGCCCTTGGATACCTACCTTCTATACATACGTTTTGATATGTACGGAAACAGATATGTACAGCAGCTCTTTGGATGGCTCAAATCCGATCAATATTGCACAGAGTTCAAGTTCTATTTATGGAATTTGCTCTCAGTAGAGGTCGCCGCACGATGTAGTAAAATTGCAATGCATTGTATACCAGCATACTTATTTACCTACTCGTATAGTTGAGGGTATGCATTCTCTGATTCTGGGTGGATGAATGAACAACGTAGGAAAAAGGAAAATATTGCGGAACTAATTCAGTCTGCTTTGTGAAAATGGAGACAGGACTTTCATCTATCGTTTCATCATCATATAATCATGCAAAAACGTCCATGTTTAAATTATAAATTAAAAAAAAAATTCTCTCAAAAACGGAAATATGGAAACAATCTCTAGTGTCAAGGCTGAGTGGTGCGTCATTATATTCACTTAAGAAATTATCATAATATGAGATAAAAAATGCGTAAAGAGATAATAAGTGATTTTAAAGAAATCGACAAATACCATTAGCTTGTATAATTAAACAAAAACATAGACAAGTATGTTAGAACTTGGCTGACTTAGGAACTATCTTCGAAAGTTTTACAAAAAGATAAAACATATCTCCATGGCTTAAACACTCCGAACAGAAGCCTGTAGAGACCATCATAGGAACATCGTAGTGGAACCACAGTCAGTGCTGAGGATATAGAAAGACCACTTTTCCAAGCTTGATAATGGCGATGACGAGCTAAACTCCACCAGCAATACAGAACCATTTAATTTAGGTGCAGCAGGCCAACAATTCCACCCACCCGACATTGACGAAGTGAAGATAGCGATATCTAAACTTAAGTCGAACAAAGCCGCTGGAGCAGACGGGCTAGCCGCCGAACTGTACAAAGCAGCTGGGATGATTTGGTTAGGAGCATGCACCAGCTCATCTGCAATATTTGGTCGGAGGAAAGCACGCCCGATGAATGGAACCTCAGCATCGTATGTTCGATCCTCAAGAAAGGAGATCCACTGAACTGTACCAACAACAACAAGATCTCGTCTGCCGTGCTGTGTGAACGTTGGAAGCCTTTCGTCAACAACCTGATATCAGTGTGGATTCAGACTTGGAAAGTCCAACATCGATCAAATATTCTCTCTACGGCAGATCTTGGAGAAGACGCAGGAACTTCAACCTACCTACTAACTTTTCATCGATTTCAGGACACGTATGACCAACTTTAAAACGCAATGTCTAGTTTTGGCATCTCAGAAAAACTCATCCGTCTGTGTTAGATGACGATGGGAAACTCACGCTGTTCCACCATGTTTGGAAAAAACCTAACGGGTGCATTTGATGTCAAAAAAGGTTTTAAACAAGGCGATGCGCTGTCATGCGATTTCTTTAACATCATTCTTGAGAAGATTGTGCAAAACTCCAATGTCAACACCAGAGGCACAATCTTTCAAAAGTCCGTCCAGCTACTAGGATACGCAGACGACATTGACATAATTGGAAGAACACAGCGTGATGTCAGTGAAGCGTTTGTGAGTCTTGAGACGGTGGCCAAGAAGATGGGTATAGCGGTTAACGAGGGCAAGACCAAGTTAATGCTGTCAACAAGAAAGGACAACCAACATCGACGTCTTGGAGCAAACGTCAGCATAGACAGATTTAACGAAGTACCGAAGTCCGCTACAAACGCAGACAAAAACGCCAGCGCCGAAGTCCAACGAAGAATCACTCTTGCCAATTGCTACTTCCTTGGACTTAGAAGGCAATTGAGTAGTAAAGTCCTCTCTCGAGCAACTAAAGTGTCACTATACAAAACTCTCATCATTCCAAGCCTAATGTATGGTGCAGAGACATGGACCATGACAACATCCGATGAAAACGCTTTGGGCTGCTTCGAGAGAAAAATTCTTCGAGTGATTGTTGGTCCAGTCTTCATAAATAGAAAATGGAAACGAAGATTCAATCAAGAACTGTACGAGCTGTTCAGCGACACTGACCCAGCCAGAAAAGTAAGTCATGTAGAGTAGAGCGAATGGAAAATAATGCTCCGGATCGTAGAGTCTTCGAATCCAACCAGGAATGACGTCGCGGAAGAGGAAGACCGCGACTCAGATGGAGCACACAGGTGGTAGAGGACCTGAACCAACTTGGCGTGTGAAACTGGAGACAACTAGCTAGGGACCGAGCTGGCTGGAGACGTTTGTTGGATGGGGCCCTGGTCCCACCCGGAGTGTAGCGCCAACATAAGTAAGCAAGTAAGACGTAGGCTTTGAACTAAATAATATTTAGAAAAATATATAAATTTTTGACTCTTATGGCTTAGAACATCAAAATTTTAAAAGTAAAAAGTTCAAGTTTATTTTACAGATTTAAGGAAGTACTAATTGGAAATGGATTACTCTTCTGCTATTCTGCCTTATTACCGTAACCGATCGGAACTTATTTTATTAACGTGTTGCAGCCATATTTATAAGAAACGTCTATTCCACTCTTATTCCATAGGTTAAATAACCCATACAATAAAAGTTAATCCATGGGATAAAATTTCTAATAAATAAAAATTATTTGTTCCCAGAATAGTAAAGTGACGTTCAACAAAAATTCCCTTTTGACATTTTTTACCAACAATTTGAATAGCAATTGATTGTGGCGCCATCTAATGAACTAACAGAGAAGTAGTTTTTTTTACATTTGTTTATTCCTTCGCTAAACCACCCTCCACTGTGGAATAAGTTAGTAAACATCAGTTAAAAGAAGTATTTCATTAAAAGCATTTTCAACTTAGTCTACAAAATAAGGGTTAATCCATCGTTATTCTGTGTTTATTCATTTGGATGTAAATGTGTAAGTTACATACAGTTCCCTTTTTAATCCAGCAACTACACATTCCTGATTTCATGATCTTTTAAAATTCAGTAATGAGAAATGAGTCTCTTTATTAATGAAGATATTGACATTTTCGATTTATTAATAGGACTCCATTAACTTAAAACCCTATCCAAATTAAGCGTTGGAGTAAAATTATTATGACAGCAACCAAAAGCACTTTCTAGTTGTGTTTGGGAACACTGATACTTACACTTGTTTGTCATTGTCATTGAGCAATATTTACGAACTCTTGTTAGCAGACTCTGCGATGATGAGCTAATAGCGATGGTTTTACTTTTGTTTATGATTTAAAATCCCTCTAACCTTGAATTGGACGAAATGAACTTGGGATTTTTTTTTTTAATTTATAAAAAATATACCTGAATTGCGGCTTTTACAAAATTCAAGCTAATAGTTTTGAAAGTTCATACACACATTTACATAAACGAAAGTGTACATTTTGGATTAAATATGCATACATACTTCAATATTGAAAACGACCAACTTATGCCGCAGTCATATCTCATACGCTATTCAACAGGATGTTAGCAAGTGTGGCAATAATCGACACAATTGCTTGTCGTAACTTTATTTAAATGTTTTTGTACTGCGTTTAAATATTATAGCGTCAATATAGAGGCTCTTTATTTTGTTTATTCAATAGAGCGTGAAAGTGGAATATTTTAAATTTTTGCAAAAAAAGTGATTATTCACAGGTGTGCCTTCGAATGAGATGCATATCGCAGAAACGCTTTATGGCGCCTTAATTGGATTTCAGGATTTAATGCCTGGTTTGAACCAAAATTTATATATTTAGATTTGAGTTTATATGCGAAAGTTGCATTGATGATGTGATGGAAATCTGAATTATAAAAAAAAAAACTTTTAAGACTTTTTGGAGGGCATAGAGACCCGTTAATTAATTTTATATCTCTTGTTTTCAACAAACATCAATAAATTCGTTGGTGTGATTAAGAAATTGAGAAAAGGGGATGAGGATGAGGAGTACCTATACCTATATACGTTTTCTTACCTGGTGTGGAATAAGTAGGAATTAAGGCCAAACCATGGGATTCAAAACTTCTTACTACGCCACCAGGTATAGTTATCAAACAAAAAAAACGAGCAAAGCAAAGCTCGACAACGATCCAGATAGGAGCATGCACCAAATCATCTGTAAGATATGGTCGGAAGAATGCATGCCCGATGAATGGAACCTCAGCATTGTTTGCCCGATCCTGAAAAAGGGAGATCCTCTAAACTGCGCCAACTACAGAGGAATCAGCCTATACTTAACATCGGCCTTTCGTCAACAATCTGATTGGTCCTTATCAATGTGGCTTCAGACCAGTAAAGTCAACCATCGACCAAATTTTCCCTTTGCGACATATCCTGGAAAAAACCTTTGAACTCCAAATCGATACCCACCACCTTTTCATCGATTTTAAGGCCACGTATGACTGCACCTACAGAGACGAACTGTATAAAGCTATGTCTAGTTTTGGCATCCCTTCCAAGCTCGTTCGCTTGTGCAAAATGACGATCGAACACTCACGCTGAGCTGCGTTTTTGCGCTGACTATAGTTGACTATAATCAACTATGGTTGACTATTTCTCGTTTTTGCACGCCAATAGTTACGATTCGTTACCACAATTGTCGTTTTTGCGGTCAGTGTTAATGTGTCAAATCGTAACTATTTCTGACTATTTCCAATTCATCTCAGGAGGTGAGTTGAAAGTGGTTATTGTGTCAAAGTGTTTTTTTTTTGTATAATGGCGTTTTTAATAATTGTCAATCTGGAATCTAAAAAAAAGGAAGAAAGAAAGAAAAGGAATTCAAAAGAAATTGTCGGAAAAAAGAACTTTATTTCCCCGGAGATTTCGCTTTGGCCATAGCAAACTGGAAAATTTTGGAAATGCGGCTGCCTAGAATTGTGACGGGTATGTGTACAGTTCCTTGCCGGTCGGAACTCCTGATTACATTGCTTCAGAAGTGCTTGAGACAATTTCCAACTGCAGATTGACCAAATTCCAGCATAGCGTAAGTTCTTTCAAACCTCGAGTTTTAAACATTGAAGCTAAAAACTACTTACAGGTTAGCTGTGACTTCTGGTCCATTGATATTATGAACTCATTTGCGAAGTTACACCATTCCCCGAGGACAATGCGACAGTGTCCGCGAGACATACTTGATCAAGATTTCAAGAGGACATGGTCGAGAAGTTAAGTGAACGACCGAAGAGTGTCGGCGATATACTCGAGAAGCAGTACGAAAAATTGGAGGATAAGTTGGCCGCTGCCCGTGAGCAGATGATTGTCGAACGTTAGTCGCCACGCCACGAACGGCAAACTTAAACCTGTGAAAATTGGAGAAGCAACTGGAGCACAAAATGGGAGAAAAGGCCGAGCAGGAGAGGATGAAGGAGAAATCTGAGGTAAGGTTTTTCATCTCCAAACAGATCTCATTTAACGTTCATTGTTTTCTTTAGGTTGTCGAACAAATTTCACATGCTCATCGTTTGGAGAACAAGAAACTCCTTCGTGAACTCAACGAAGAGCGGGAAAAGTCCTCAAACGTCATCGATGCAGCTTCAGCTATCGAAATCAGGCTCAAAAACCTCGAAGACAATTACGAACGACTCAAGTATGCATGCACCATCACCGACAACCAGCTGACCGAAGTCGAGGCAATATTGGAAGCCGAAGAAGGGCGAAGGAGAAGGACGAAGCCATCAGCTGAGGAAGACAATCAGCAAGAAACATGCGAACAAATTTGGCGCCGAGGGACGTATCAAAAATTTGATAAAATAATCCGAGCCACAAGAAAAAGTCGAAGTCCTTATTGTTTTTATTGCTTTTATGCATGTATATATTCTGTCGGCAATAAATTTTTCATTAGTATGTATCAGAAAATAAAGCACGAAATAGATATATTGATAGTTTTCCAGCGAATCTGGAAGCAGCAATCAGGAGAATATCAGGAGCTGGCTTACTTGGAACAGCTTGAGGATTTCATCATGGAGGGTGGTCTTCAGTTCGAATATTGCATTTGCCTTTCTTGCTGTGGGTTGTTCAAAAATAATTAAATATGATCTTATTTCAATTGTCTTTAAGAACTTACCATAATTATCAAGATCATTATTGAGTTTTTGCAATAAATTTAGACTAACGAAAATTGTTGTCTCTTTACCTATCCATTTCAATTATTATGATCAAAAGAAAAGAAAAATGTAACCTCAAAAGATTTGTTTTTTTTTTCTTGTTTGACAGATCAACCAAACCTAACTAAAAAGCGTTTTTGGATTATTTCAACTATTTCTAACTATCTATGACATATCAACCATGTTTTTTTGACATAAAAACTATAGTCAACTATCGTCAGCGCAAAAACGCGGCTCTGCGCCATCAAGGTTGGCAACGAGCTTACGGAATCTTTCGATGTCAAAAAAGGATTCTGAAAAGGCGATGCATTGTCATGCGATTTCTTAGGCCGTGTGCGAATTCAGTTAAAAATGGGTTAAAACTTGACGTTTGGTTAAATTTTGACACTTCGCATTATTTGACTAGCTGCTGAGCAGGTTAAAATATGACAGTAGTGGTTAAAAATTCATCCATTTTTATTTTTTAACCACAATTCATCCAATTCGCACACGGCCTTAAACATTGTTCTTAAAAGGTAGTGCAAAACTCCACCGTCAACACCAGAGGCAGAGACAAAAGGAGATCGGAAACTGACTTGCGTTTTACCCTCCGGATACCGCAAATTTTATTTATCCCTTACCTCGTGTATGTGAATAAATGAGAAAAAACAGCAACAAAAATCAGGTGGTATGTCGAAGTTTACTGAGATAGTATTGGTAAAAACACGCATACTCTTGCAGTAAACTTTGACCGCAGCTTGTAGACATTGTCATTTTGACAGCTTGGTTTCCCATCTCCCTTTTAACTCATCTGTGACCAGAGGCACTATCTACCAAAAGTCTGTTCAACTTCTCGCGTACGCCGATGATATTGAAATAATGGGAGTAACACAGCGTGATGTCATTGGCGCCTTTGTCAGAATTGAGACAGAAGCAAGCGGCAAAAATAGGTTAAGCGGTAAATGAGGGAAAAACGAAGTATATTCTGTCTTCAAGGAAGGACACCAAACACCGTGCACCGGCTTGGACAGAACGTCACAATAGACGCATTCAACTTCGAGGTAGTATAGGAGTTTGTCTACCTAGGCTCCGCTATTAACATGGGTAATTACACCAGCGCCAAGATTAGACGAAGAATTAATCTTGCTAATCGCTGTTTCTTTGGGCTAAGAAAGAAATTGAGTGGAAAAGCCCTCTCTCGAGCAACCTAAGGTAAAACTGTATAACACCCTCATCGTCATCATCCCAGTCCTGCTGCATGGTGCAGAAGCATGGACCTTGACAAAATCGGATGAATGTGAGAGGAAAGTTCTTCGGGTCATCTTTGGCCCCGTGTGCATTGATGGAGAATTGAGAAGATACAACAGCGCACTTTTCGGGTTGTCACTAGCCAGTAGCCAGGGTCAAGGTCCAGAGACTCAGATGGCTCGGCCATTTAGAGCGGATGGACACCAATGATCCGGCCCGGAAAGCCTTCGACAATATTCCCGAGGGACTTGGAAGGAGAGGAAGACCGCAACTCAGGTGGCACACACAAGTGGAAGAGGACCTCAATCAATTTGGAGTGCAAAACTGGCGACAGCTAGCTAGGTACCGAGCTGGCGGAGACTGTTGATTGAGACCCAAGTAAGTAAGTAAGGGTACCGGATGCGATGGATAAAATTGGTTAACTTTTTCCGTCCGTTCATCCGTTTTTAACTGAATTTATCGCGCAATCAATTCAATGCATTGTGTTCACATTGGACTCCTTTCGCCGACTTATTTTGACGTAGTAGAAAATTCCACAGTCATTTTGACGTCTTTTTGTTGTCATAATTGACAATGTTTACAAAATTGAAAACCGATCGGATCGAAAACCCTACCTCGCTTTTTCGTCTCCTTCTTACCAAGAAGTGCGTAAGAGCAAAAACACGCAGACGTCAAAATAAGTCGGCGGAAGGAGTCCAATGTAAACACTGAACACATGTGTTTCCACCATACAAGGAAAAGCGGGGAATGACCAAAATTTCGTGCGAAAAATCGTTTTGACACAACTTTAATATTTTAACTTAATTTTTGTTTTTTTATGTTTGCAGGTTTTGTGGTTAATTTTCACACTAAGAAATTGATACTACTTTGACAAACGTATTCTTGGGAGGGTTCAATCCAGCAAATACTTTGACAGCAACGTAAACCTTGACGTTGCCGTAATACCAGAATCTATGTGTGAATCCTACAGTCAAAGCCAGATAATGACAGCTGGTGTAGGATTTTCAAATAATATTTATAAACATACATAAGTAAGTATAATCACTTCAATAAGTCGTCACAAAGTTCTAGAAACCTATATACAATCGTCTATCTTTCCATGCATTGTAATCTAATTATAGGCCATTAAGTGTGTGGCACTCAGTGTCATTTCACGACTCGCAAACTTCACTGCATAATACAAAAGCATGAAAGCTACTTCATTATTATTTAATGTTAATATGTGCATCCTTTGAATTTGTGGCCATTCTACTACAACTACGGTCATCATGAAGAACGTGCAAATGCAATTGTTAATGTAATTACTAACTTTTTTAGCACTTTCTTCTCTTTCTAATGCACATACATCACTCATACAACCATATCTGTACTCACATTTAGTGCAATCCCAACGGTTGCTGAAAAAGATCCTGCTTTAAACTCTCCAGTGTTATATTTCACCAGAAATGACGTTTTCCCAACTCCCGAGTCACCCAGCAGGATTGTCTGCATCGACAATGGAAGAAAAAAGAAAGTTTCTCCATCAGCACATCGCCAAAGCACTTTCCACTCTTAACTAAATTAAAAGCTATGCTCGGATACCATACCTTGTGATTAACAGTATCATCGAATACCGGCCCCGATGGCTCGTCCTCCTCTTCATATCTATACGATCTCCAACCATCATCCAAATCATCGTCTTCTATAGTCTGTTTCACAATGCCGCCAGCATTGTGGCCTGTGATTGTATTCAACACAAAGTCTGTATCGGCTTTTAAACCGTATAATTGCAATGCTTCTCGCGGTGGATGGTAACCCGGATATCCGCTCGGCGATGGTGTGCGATGAGTTTCTTCAGTTTCGGTCGTTAGTTTATTGTCATCGGGTTCTGGTTCTACTACTGGTTCCGGTTCTTGATATTGTTGGTATTCTTGACTTCGTCTTTCTTCGATGCGACGTGCAGTTGTTTCAGGGTCTTCGAAAACGTCATCACTCATACTGCTCGTGTCATCAGGAATTGTTGACATTTTAAAATTAACCGTTAAAATTATCTGACAGCGCTACTGCCACCTGAATGTCAAAAATATGAAGCACAGTAAAAAGCTCTTTCTGTTGTGTCAAAGCTCAAGTTTGACAGATGCAATGTTATGCTTGGTTACTTCTTATGTCAATGTCACTCTTTCAAGTGAGCGGGAGATTTGTGGGGTGTTTTATTTGTTTGTTTTGACAGCTCCTCCTTCAATGCATATGAAATGAAATTTGCAAAACTACTTCAAAACTGACCTTAAATCTATGAGTGGGGTTTTATTTGAATTGAATTTCGATAACTTTTGTTAACTTTTGGTTGTAATGAGCACTTAAAGTTGTATTCGAATACTTAAAACTGACTTTAGCACTAATTAAAACTTTATTTAAAGGCTGGGCCACATTGCTGTTAAGGTTGTTTTTTTACTTAAGATATTATTAAAAATCAAATGGTTTAATGAACTGTAAATTATTCAAAAAACCGTCTTAATCACAAGGGAATAATAATACTTCTTTCTTGTTGTGTGAGTAAATGGTGTAAGGATAATATTCGCCGTATGTTAGGAAACTATTTTTGTTCTTTTCGGCAATGCGTTCTCTTTGAATTAAAGCTTTTTTATTTATTGCGAGTTAATTGAATTTATAAAATTTTGTTAATATCACAGTTAAACTATAAATTTTTGCCACACTAGTTCCGGGAAAAATGTCTTCTGTCTTCTGCGATAGGACACGATACACGAAGGCAATATTCTGAATTATGTCACATCAATAACACAAGTGCCGAAGAGAAACAACAAATATTTACAGTAGTTATCTCGGATTGATGGTGTAGAAGAGCGTAAAAGTGTGTGTAAAGGATGTGTAATAGAGTATCAGGACTATTGAAGAAGAAAAAATAACAAAAATAGACAAATAAGCCTTGTCCGAAGCAGCGAAAATATCAAAGGGAGATTTATAGACGAAAACGGTTAAGTCACCGACCGATACGGAAACGACTATGAGACAAAATGTCGAAAAGGACTTCAAGCTCAAGAGATGAATGTTTTCGGGGATGTTTCGCACATTAACTTCTTCTTGTCGATGACGACCTATTTATTTATGGCAAATAAATTGTGTGTATTTGTGTGGGTTACAATTCGGAAATACAGTGAGAATAAAAAAAGCTTTTTTTCCATATTTTGGGGGTGGTAATTCCGTAAAGTGCTGACACGGGGTGGTTAGAGTGCGAAATTGAATACGGCAAAGGGAATGTGGAAAGGGGAGTTTTTGAGAAGGCAAATAAATATTTATTTAGAAATTTTGAACTCTGAAAGTAGGTGAAAGCTTCTTTTGGTGAGAGGAATTTTTGTTTTTGGGTGCATGTACCTGCCTTAGAACAGTACAAACGTACGAGCGGACGAAGGTTAATGGACACATGATTGTATACAAATACAAAATGCATAAAGGATTGATAATACCCTGTACCTTCAATTTTTGATAACACGTACCTAGGTACATGTTGGTTTATATCGAAACTTGTTCCATTCTGACTGTGTAAATAATCGTCTATTTATAGAAAGCAATTTATCTATTTTCATGTGAATAAAGTGGATTGAGGTAAGTATGTACTTATTCGATAGTGTCCGGTCGTGGTAATTGATCTGCGGAGATAATTGTATTTTATGGAGGTATACCGTATACCCAACAATTAATTACAAATGTTGGCAGGTGACACTAATTTAGAGTGCAGAAATAGAAATCATGGCAAAGGGTTTTTAACTTTCAGTTGTGCTTTTTATCAAAAAGCCTTATTGATTTGTTGATGAATTTTGTGAAATCAACTATTCAATGTCCTTACAAACTTAAGGCGCTAAAGTCTGTTGTGGACTTGGGTCTCAATCAACAGTCTCCGCCAGCCAGCACGGTCCCTAGCTAGCTGTATCCAGTTTTGCACTCCAAGTTGATTCCACTTGTGTGCGCCACCTGAGTCGCGGTCTTCCTCTCCTTCTACGTCTCTCGGGAATAGTGTCGAGGGCTTTCCGGCCCGGAGCATTGGCGTCCATCCACTCTAAATGACCGAGCCCTCTAAGTCTCTAGAGACCTTGACTCTTCGCTGGCTAGGTCCATGTCGTTGTACAACACGTAAGGTTCGCTGTTGTATCTTCTTCTCCATTCCCCATCAATGCACAGGGGACAAAGACGACCCGAAGAACTTTCCTCTCGAAACAGCTTAAGGCACAATCATCCGATTTTGTCAAGGTCCGTCCTTCTGCACCATGCAGGACTAGGATGATGAATGTGTTGTACAGTTTTACCTTAGTTGCTCGAGAACAGACTTTTGGAAAAAAGAATAGAAAGATTACGTTAGCTCGTTGCCAACCTTGATGGCAAACCGTGAGTTCTCCATCGTCATTTTGCACAAGCGAACGAGCTTGGCAGTGATGCCAAAACTAGACATAGCTTTATACAGTTCATCTCTGTAGATGCTGTCATACCTTAAAATCAGCGCTGTAAAAGAATGCAATCATTTTGGTATTGCAGTTAAATGAATAAAAAGACTTATTTTTTGAGTATTTTAACTTCATGTCAGTACTTAACTTTAAAGGAAAATTCGCAGTTAATTTTGAAGTCTTTTGAATAAAAATCATTTAGAGCAGTTAAAAGACTTGAAGTCAAAAGAATGCATTACTTTTAACTGCTTGCATTCTTTGAAGTCTTTTGCATTCCTTGCATTCTTTTGCATTCTTTGCATTCTTTTGCATTCTTTGCATTCTTTTGCATTCTTTTGCATTCTTTTGCATTCTTTTGCATTCTTTGCATTCTTTTGCATTCTTTGCATTCTTGCATGCAAAAGAATGCAAAAGAATGCAAAGAATGCAAAAGAATGCAAAGAATGCAAAAGAATGCAAAGAATGCAAAAGAATGCAAAGAATGCAAAAGAATGCAAAAGAATGCAAAGAATGCAAAGAATGCAAAAGAATTCAAAAGAATGCAAGGAATGCAAAAGACTTCAAAGAATGCAAGCAGTTAAAAGTAATGCATTCTTTTGACTTCAAGTCTTTTAACTGCTCTAAATGATTTTTATTCAAAAGACTTCAAAATTAACTGCGATTTTTTTTATCGAAGTCAAAGTATTGCAATAAAGAATGTGAATGCATTCCCAAAATTTAGTTAAATGAATGGGACTTTTGACGATGCAATACCAAAAGATTGCATTCTTTTACAGCTCTGCTTAAAATCGATGAAAAGGTGGTGTGTATCGATTTGGAGTTCATAGGTTTTTTCCAGGATCTGCCGCAAAGTGAAAATTTGGTCGATGGTTGACTTTCCTGGTCTGAAGCCATATTGATAAGGACCAATCAGATTGTTGAGGCTTCAGACGTCCACATATTACGGCAGAGATGATCTTGTAGGCGATGTTAAGTAGACTGATTCCTCCGTAGTTGACGCAGTTTAGAGGATCTCCCTCTTTCACGATCGGGCAAACAATGCTGATTTTCCATTCATCGGGCATGCATTCTTCCGACCATATCTTACAGATGATTTGCTGCATGTTCCTATCTAGATCGTCACCTGCTGCTTCGAACAGCTCGGCAGCTAGACCGTCTGCTCCAGCGGCTTTGTAGGATTTCGGCCGTGATATTGCCGTTTTTACTTCTTGTAGGTTAGGTTCACGGAATTGTTGGCTATCATCGTATCCGACGTAAGGCTCCTGCCTTACGGCGGGATTTTGTTATACGCAGTTATACAGTCTACAGAAGTGGTCTTTCCAAATTCCTAGCGTTGACTGCGATTCTACTATGATGTTCCCTTGTTTATCTCTGCAGCCATCGGTTGTCGCTCGATGACCTTGAGCCAGCTGTTTTACCTTACGGTAGAACCTCCGAACTTCATTCCTGCTGTTGGCTCTCTCAACATCCTCGATCTGAAGCTTCAATGTCCGTAACATAAAAATACAGCAAGATAAACAAATAAAAGAGACGTTAGGCCGTGTCCGAATTGGGTTAAAATGTGGGTTAAAACTTGACGTCTGGTTAAATTTTGACACTAGCGTGGTGAATAAAATGGGTTAAAAATTACCCTGCTCCAGACCAGGTTAAATTTTGACACAAGTGGTTAAATTTTGTCGTTTCTCAAGAAAGAAAAAAATTACATTTGAAATTATTTTTCAAAGCGCAACGATGGAACGACGAACAAGAAAACCAAGATCTTCTGGAAAACCATACTGTAAATGTAAGTTTCAACAAATTCAATATAAAAAACAACTAATGAATTCTTGAACCCCAAAAGGATTATAAAAGCTGCCGCCAAGCATGGAAAAATATTGCTCAAAAATACAAGGTACTATCAAGTTTTAAATGTTGTGTGGATTTTTTTTGTTAACTGATTTTTCAATCGTAGGTGGTTGGTATACAACAAACATGAGATGGTGCTGGAGATGACGCCCCTTCAACACAGGATGAATTTGAAGTATCTCCTGTATTTGCACTTTTTAAAAAATATGCAGAGAAAAAGCATAACTACCATCCTCCATATATTTTGAAAAGTTCGGCAGAAGCAGTATCATTGGCGTTGTCGTTTCCGGATTATTGCAGTCCTATTAATAATACGCTGATATTTCAAGAAATATAAAAGAATTAAAATGAATTAGGTGTTGAGTTTTTTTTCATTACATATTGTTGACATTTAACAGCTGAGAACTAGTGTTCGCACACTTCATTAACAAGAAATACACAATAGGATTTGTTCCTAATGATGAGGGGATATAATTGATGCAAAACCTACAAAAGTAAATGAATTTAAAATTATTCTATTTCATTTGAGCCAAATTTGTATTTTAATACATTTCAAGCTGGATTTTGTCCTAAATATTTATGTTTTGGAATAACGATACACAAAAAAGAATAGGGAAATTTCTTAAATCTAGGGGGAATTTTTACTAAATATCCCATTTAACCCATTTAATTTTAACCCAGTTCGGACAGCAAAATTTAAAAATTGATCCCATTTTAACCAGACGTCAAAATTTAACGAGTGGTAGAAAATTTTAACCCAATTCGGACACGGCCTTATATTTGAAATTTATAATTGGACTCTAACCACTATATAAACACAGAATAGCGAAGGAGTACCCTTTATTCTGTGGACTAAGTAGAAATACCTACCGTAAAAAATAAAACATCTCTTAACTGACGCGACGCACGTTTACTAACTTTTTCCATCGTGAAGCGTGGCTTAACAAAGCAATAAAAAATTTCATCAAATGGCGCTACAATCGCTTGCCATATTGAAATCTGTAGTCAAGTTACAAGAAAGTTATCAAAGGAATTTTTTGGTAAACGTCAGTTTACTATTCCGGGAACAAATTCTGTTTATCGATAAAAATCCGTAGTTGTTAACTTTATTTGCATGTTAACGATTATATTAAAAAAAAAAAAATAGAGTGGTGCGACAGCTTTTGAAGAGCCAAGGCCTAAGTGGCCTAATCTCATCAACAATTCTCTGGGTGCGTGTGAAGAATTGAGGGAACCTACAATTTAACCCCGATTCCGAACGGCATAGTTGAGAAGCACTTTTTCATGACAGATTGATACTCTTGGAAGTTTTGTCAGTTCTTCGCAAGAGCCAGTGCCCGTGAAAGATGAAATGAAAACTATGAGCACGAGTAGGAATCGAACCCACGACGTTCTGCTTAGCAGCCAACGCACCTAACCTCTAAGCCACGGATACTACGATTGCATATCAACTAATAAACACACTACCACCCAAGGGTTTTCCTTCGAACACGTAATGGAGATAGATGTCGCTATCAAATTACAATGAAAAGCTTGTGGTAGAAATGAAAAAACACAGTGATGGAAAGTCCTTTTATGTCATTGAAATCGAGTTAAGGATATCTTACAGCTAATACTTTATGCTAGTGTATAAACAATTCTTAATGGCAACAAGTTTTCGAAAGGTGAATTTCAATTAATTCATAAACTTACAGTTCGATGTACTTACGACCTTAAGATATTCAATATCATTTCTCACATTGCTGGCAGTGCTCTACATCAAACAATGGTGAATATGCCAAAAACCAGACTGTCAAACATGTCAAACAAGTTTTCTCCATCAACTCACCTCACCCAAAAACGAGAACGAAACAAAACGAACATACAAAAAGAAAGTAGACGCAAAAATAAAATAAAAAAACAACCCTCAAATTTTCCATCATGGCCGACGAACATTCGTGAAAACACCGCAATCTTGTGAACTACGTAATATTTGTAAACAAATTTTAAACAATTACGCCATTTAAATAAATAAAATAAATAAACAAATTGTTCGAAAAGTGCATTCCCTAATTTATTTCCTTGAATTTGGACTTTCTTATTGTCTGCAAAACCAGCAAACATTTTGTTGAAAAATCTTCCCAGAAAAAAACTTGAATTCCGAAAAGGACTGCGTAAAAAAGAAGAAACCCACAGAACACAGAAAAATCCCTCGTGTGTTCTCTGGAATTGTATTTTACAAACCGAATTCAGTGAATAAATCGCTTCCGACTAATTTTTTCATATTTTAAAAAGTGGTTCAGTGTTTCACTTGAAAGGAAAAAAGTGGATAAATTAACAAAAGAAGACAGCCGAACAGCGGAGCAGAGTTTCACAGTGTCGGGCAAGGAAATTTGTAAAAACTGGAAAACATGGGCAGCTCCGACGATCGGGTGTACGCAGCCGAGAGAATAATCCAAAAACGTGTTAGAAAGGTAAATTTCGAGACTATCAATTAGGTATACGAATTTGGGATCCTGCAGGAAATGCAAATTGCGTGTCAATCTGATTGCTTTCGCTAATTTGCAAGGATTAATACGCCATTTTTGTTTACATGACCTTCCCCCGTCACAAACAAAATGAATGAATGTTGCGCTCGAATTGGGATGATTTTGTGATTAAATTTTCCACTTGGCTGGCGATGATGATGGATTCGCGCGTATTTAGATGGTATCACCTTTTCATTCTTCTCTTCGTCCGTTGATTTGCTGTTTCCTTTGTCCATTTGAAGAGCATGTAAATGTTCTTGTAAAATTCAATTTTTTGTGGACTTTGAAAGGTCATTCGGTTGGGTTCTCTTTCAACTCATCCCGACTGGCCGAGTGTAGAGACTTTAATTGAAGGTAGTCCGATTGTCCGTTGTATTTCTTTTGTGACTTCACAAGTGGGGGGGGATTCGAAATGTCAAAGGATTGGTAGAAATGTTTTACGTTCGATGAAGTCGATTTAAGATTTTTAAATAAAAATAACCATTTGTTTGACATTTCAGGGCGTTGTTGAATATCGAGTCAAATGGAAAGGTTGGAATCAACGCTACAACACTTGGGAGCCAGAAGTCAATATTCTTGATCGTCGCCTAATCGAAATCTACGAACAAAGCAATAGATCCTCCAGCACTCCATCCAAACGTGGCGCCAAGAAGAAGGAAAAAGGGCCCGATCGCAATAATATCGAATCCGAAGACGATGACGACACCATACCCGATGAAAACGACACACCTGCACAATCTTTGGATAAGGAAAAACGCAAAGAATTGAAAGCTGCCTCAGATAAATCCGGCAATTTGAATCTATCCACAGCAAGCTTGAGACGTTCTGAATCACCAAGCCAGCGAAGGGCCTCGCCATTCATTCCGGAAGCCGATACAAACTCGAGCAGCAGCGAAGATCTGCCACTAAGCAGCAAAAAAGAACCGATCATTGGTACCAAGCGCAAGGCAGAAGTTCTCAAAGAATCTGGAAAAATCGGCGTTACAATCAAAACATCGCCCGATGGACCGCCACCTGCTAAAAACTATTGCCTCGATTCGGCTGCTCCCATATCGACACCACTCAAAGCCGAAGCGGCACCTCTGTCACCCGAAACGCCAGCTTCACGCCCCGAACAGGACATTCCATCAGATAAACCACAGCAGTATGCCAATCAACATCATCATCATCAGCAACAGCAACCACAGCCTGTTGTAGTTCAGCAACAACCGGTGGCAATTCTCGCACCGCCACTACTACGCGATGACAATGAATCCAAATCCAAAGAACATCATTACCAGCACAATAGCAATAACCATGTCAAGATGTCACGATCTGAGTCGCCGCCACCGCTATCGCCCAAAGCGGCTGCACCACGCTTCTGGCTGCCAGGCAAGTGTAAAATCTCCGACAAAGTCGTCATCACCGATGTAACAGTGAATCTGGAAACGGTGACAATTCGTGAATGCAAAACCGAACGAGGCTTCTTTCGTGAGCGGGATCTCAAGGCCAGCGGTGATGTGGCCAACTGAAAGCGGGCCAAAAACCGCCACAAGGAGGGTCATCACCAGCAACACCATTTACACCACCAGCACCATCAACACCGTCATCATCATCATCATCATCAGCATAACAACAATCATCACACAACAAACGCTGAGACAACAGCGTCGTCGATAGCGTCCGTAGCAGTGTTGACGACGATGGCGGAGGCAGCAGGTGCTCTGTAAAGATGAGTATTGAAGCAGGACTTTCCATATTCTTAACAATAATCTTAAATCGCAACAACAAGTTAGTAGAACTACTCCAGATGATGATGCAAACCTTATTTGATTTGATTTCGAGATTAAGCGAAGAGAAAAACTGAAATGAAATTGTAAATATTTGTAACAGCCCATCCCCCCTCTTAAACCGTTAATTATTGTGTTGAAGATTTAGTTAAGCATTTATCAGTTCGAAAACCACTCGGAGGAGAAAGATCTCTAGATGAATTTCTTGTTCTAGTTTGTTAACATTCGTAAATTTAAGTTTATCAAATTGTTTTGACTAAGTTAACTGGTCTTGGGTCGTAACTGAAGTCGGTAGCATGGCGATTCGGCCATTTAGTCCTTTTCGCCTTGAAATAGAATATCTGTTCGTTTATGTGGGTACGAGTACTTTGCCTTTTAAGTATTTGCTTACCACCAGAAATTTACTGTCCGTATGTATAGTTTTCATTAATTATAGCTTACACTCTTTATGTAAACACGTCTTCTGCTGTATCGACAATATTCCTATGTGTAGTTTCCCATGCAACGATATCCGCTCAAGGACAACAGGAACAACATATAGTAACATTCTTCTTCCTTTAACTTTGTATTTTACTATTTATAGCTCCACCTGACAGAAATCTGGGGTTGAAGTGGCTGTCTGGATGTCATTGACTTGAAGGCTTGAGGTTGTTGTATTGTCATATGAATTTTTCGTTCCTTAAATTGAAATTGTCTCTTTATCGGCAGCACTGAAGTTATCGATATTTTGTCATAACAAGTAGTAACCAATGGTCCAAATTGTCTCTATTAAAGATGACAACAAGAACTTCATTTTTGATTCATGGAATCTGTAAAGGTCGCACACACACAACAGCATGCTTGAACAATCTTTTTGTACAAGCGAGCCTAATATTTCCTTTCGTCGCCACACAGGGGCCTGATTATGGGACTCGCGGCGGATCGTTTTGCTAGCGAGTTTGACATTTTTTCAATTATTGCTTTCGCTTTCGCCTTCTTTGATTTGAATTCGACCAATTAACGAATTTGAAATGTCATAAATGTTTACAGGCGAGTTGACATCCGACAGCTTTTTTTTTTGGCGGATTCACAGGCGAAAGAGTGTTTATTCAAATCAGTGGAATTTTGGAAGAAATAGTCAAACCAAAAGTGTAAAATCACTGGAATTTTGAAAGAAATATTTTCGCTCCGCCTCGAATTCGTTAATAAGGAAATACGAAGCGAGTCGAATCCCATAATCAGCCCCAGTACTTATCCCGAACCCGAAAAAAGAAACGTAATACGTGAAGAGTGGTTACTGAAAAGACGAAGATACTCCCATATTAATTTACTGAGTGAATTGAAGATATATCCGCGGCGTGATTGAGCTAAAAAACTTATCTGAAGCTTCTGTCACTCGTAACACCTTTAATTGAAAAGCAGGATATGATTACGAGACAAGCTATAACTCCTCACGAAAGATTTACAGCAATCGGAAGAAGCCAAGTAAGATTTTACATGCTGCCTCCATCTTCACCCTAGCATGATGTTCTGACACGGCTGATTTAGGCACAAAAAAATCTTCCGATAATATTCTCGATTGCTTTTCAGCAAATCGCTAGACGTGACTTGGGGCTCATTCACGTTCACGGACTTCCAATTTATCTGTACAAGCCGAATACACTGGTGCATACGTTCCGTTTCGCTTGCACAAGCATAGTTTGCTCAAGCTTGCATGATTCAAAATCAATCAATCATCAAGCGATTTGTACAAATTTTCTCTACGGATCCTACAGTTTGCTTGTACAAAAAGATTATTTAAGCATGCTGTTGTGTGGGTAGCGACAACTTGTGTTTGGCATAAACCCCATGAGTCATATTTGATTCAATTACTTGTGTTTTAATATGTAAAAAATGCTTCAAGGTCGTTATGTTTTACGTGATTTCTTATTGCAGTGTTTTGTCTGTCTTCTTCACCAACCAAGTTGAAAACATGTAGTTTCCAAGAAACTCGGCCCAATCGAGGTAACTGTCGGAGCGGAATTTTTTCCGAATCGGAGACATTTTGCCTCTCGTAGAATCACCTCGAAGCGAAATTCGGAGGAAATACGAGAAAATTCCGCTCCGAATTCCGTTTCATTAGACTTATTAGGCCAGGTCCACCTAACAACATCTCACTGACATCTCGTTTTTTAGAGCTGAACAAAAAGTCTCAGCTGAGAACTGATATTTTTTTCGGATATCTCTGATTTTTCACTCAGCTATTTTGACGGGACTGACATAAATAATCGGCCCAATCGAAGTAACCATCTCCCGTCCTGGTAATAATATATGTTAAACACTCTCATGAGCAAGAGTAGTCCAACCATGCCACGAGGCATTTCATTCAAGTAATTTACGTGATAGCCGCAGTATAACATAAGATATCGATAAGTAAATACCTTTGCAAACGATTTATAAGTCTCAATAAAGAATTCAAATCGTCGGGGAGGAATTCCCTCCGATTTCCACCTAATCGGAGACATTTTGCTTTTCGGAGAATTATCTCGAAGCAAATGTCTACGATTCGGAGGAAATCGGAGAGAATTCCTCCCCGACGCGACGGTTACCTCGGTTGGGGCTATTATGTGCAACAACAATTTGTAAGGTTACCGCAACTTCCTTGCTGAGAACTGAGAATTTTGTTCCACCAAATGATTTTGCCTCAGTCAAAGTGACATTGAGATCTCAGTGAGATGTTGTCAGGTGAAGCTGGCGCTACAGTCCGGGGTGGACTTGGGTCTCAACCAACAAACCTCTCCAGCCAGCTCGGTCCCTAGCTAGATGTCTCCAGTTTCGCACGCCGAGTTGGTTGAGCCTTGGTCTTCCTCTACTGCGTCGTCCCTCTGGCGTGGATTCGAAGAAAGGAAAAGTGAAAATCATCAACATAGTCGCATTTTTACAACAATTTCAAATCAAATGTAGTGTCGACCTTGTCGATGATTTCGGGCTGTAGCTCACGAGTTGCTTGGTTGATATTGGCCTTAAGTGCATGAATCGTTTCTGGAATGTTAGCATGTTAGCATAACATCGGTTCATTTCGGTTCCTAACAGAAAAAAGTCCAAAAAGATCAAATCGTAGCTCCGAGGCAGCCAATTGACATCACCGAGACGGTTGATAACACGATTTGGGAATTCGGCGCGCGAACCAGAGGGCGTCCAAATCTATCACGCTTATTTTGAGATTCGCTTTCGATCGAATTCGAGAAGCTTTAATTTTGAGATTCGAACGATTCGAAAGTTTGATACAGCAAAATTTCGAATCGATCGAATCTCAAAATAAAATCTTCTCGAATTCGATAGAAAGCGAATCTCAAAATAAGCATGTATGCCTCCAATTTCAGTAATAAAAAGTCAGATAAGATGGCTGTGTAACGCCCACCGTTGACCGTTGTTCCCAGCTCTCCACATTCCAGCAGCCACATTCTCGTCTGTGCACACAATAAGACGACGTTGACCATGACTGTTGTCCCTTAGCATTCTAGTTTCATGAACGTTTTTAACAAACTTGAGTACTGCGATGCGGTAGGTGCTTCATAGCAACCAAAACTTCTTTTCACTCATTTTGGAAATAAGTTTTCAATATTTCCCAACTCTGTTCAAGCGTAAAGCGATTAAAAATATTTCAAATTAAATGTCGAGTTAATTTTTGTTTCAAAAAGAGTCGGACAATCCAAACAATTATTTTCAAGCGGTTTCAGTTGCTTATCTCAATTTTTTGTCTCAGGTGGTCAGATATCGAGATGTCTCTTCTGCCTTTTCGAATGTGTAGTATCATTTTTGTTCACTTCCTGAATTCTTCTTTCCGTTGTTACTAAATTTGTTTCAATTTGAATGTAATAAGAATAACTAGTGTCCGAATATTAGGCTAACAGAAAACCTTGCGCCGCAGCCGAAGCCGAATGTTTAATAAAGCGAAGAATTCTCATTTCGAATAAAATAAAAGTACAAACGATGCGACAAAAATATGTATGGCAATTTAAAGAATTCAAGAATGGAAATTTTTTCCGCGCCTACTACGATTTGACTGACACTAATAAACACAAACTTGTAGGTCCGTTCTTTTACTTTTTGGGCAGTTTGTGTAAAAACTGTCAAAATCATCCCCACTCCTCGAAATTTTGTGATTCACCCAAAAAGTAAAAGAACGCTTCACACCAAAAATCTGCCAAATGCACAAAATTATGTCAAACGTCAACAAAATTCAATGTACTTCTTATGGTTTGACAGAACTTACACAAACTGCCACAAGAAATTTTTGTGGCTAAAATCGGCAGATAGGGGAAATATTTTTCTCCTTCAAAAGTGACAGATTTTACAATAAGTGGCAGTAAAAGAACGAAAAAGTGGGAGAATTTTTTTTTTCGGCGCCTACTACGATGCTCGATATTAAGAAACAAATTCTTCGGCTTCGGCCAAAACGTCGGCCTATTTTATACCGAAGGTTTGGACGAATGTTGTTTTTTTTTTGCTGAATTGGACCGAAGCCGAAGCCTAAGCTTCGGTTGGGCACTATCGAGATGTCTCTACTGCTTTTTTCGAATGTGTAGTATCATTTTTGTTCACTTCCTGAATTCTTTCAAATAAAAAAAATACTCATATTCCGTTGTTACTAAATTTGTTTCAATTTGAATAGAAGACCCCTCCGAGTGGATTCAATAGTATCTTAAAACACATATATAGCCAGGTAGGAAAGCAAATCAACATAAATAATTTGTGTGATGCGCTTAAACATTTAACATAACTAAACTCCTCAACATACTTAAGCATAATATCCTAAGCAGGACTAACTACACCTGCAACAAATAAAACTTGTATTTAAAATTATTATTATTAAAATTATATTAAATATTATTAAACGTATATTCATAAAATATATTTATCGTTAGAGTATTAAAACAAAATGGTTACTTGGGGGAAAACAAGGCGAATGGAAACCATTCGTTGTTCTCCTTTGTGTGTCCTTTGAAATAAAATAAACAAAAATTATTATAAACAAAGAATAAACTATTTTTCTATTCATAAAGTTATTGCAAAACAAACAAACAAACAATTATTATGAAATCCTCAAAACAAAAAAAATCAAATTCCAATTATCTTAACTTATAATCACTAAAAAAGGAAAAAACACTGTTAAAAATCTAAACGTAATTATAACACAAAAATAGTTGTTAAGTTTACTAATACAACAAACCTACATATTGAAAAATCAAAAAAACAAAAAATCTATATACGAATAACACTAGTTTATTAAAAATAAACAATTACTATAAAATTATATAAATTATCGGCGGTCGTCTGTTTGCTTTTTTGTGCTTCCTATTGGGGGCTCGATTTTGCTTGTTGATTTTTGTCAAATGTAAGAGTTTTTTGTGGCTTTTGTATTGATTTGGACTTTTTTTTATAAAGTCGAAAATACTATTTACTCGAATGGAAATTTAGATGCACATTTTTTTTGTAAACTGAAAACGAACGGCTTCGGATCTAATACCAAAATGACTTTTGACGATATAAGCAAGGTAGTGTCTAGATTGGTACCAGTTTTCTTTGGTGAACGGAACCATGAACTGTCTCGCAGAGTATACGAATTTATAAACGCTTGTGAGTTAGCATTAAAAAGCGTGGCCCCAGGAGAAGAGCAGACACTAGTTTCACTGTTGACGAGGCTAGTGGGTGGTGTTGCATTCGAACTATTTCGGTTTAACCGCTAAAAGATAAAGGGTGTTTTTTTTAGAGGTATAGAACTTTAAATTGCAATAAAACAACGATGGAATATTCGATTGACATGATTTTTTATTTATTCGAGAGATAATCCTGTGGCATTACATTTTAAATATGATTTCTGGAATATGACTGCCACGGCTGGCTCGGATGAAGTCCAGTCTGGACGTCTAATTTTCGATGACTTTTTCCAACATTTGTGGCCGTATATCGGCAATAACACGGCGAATGTTGTCTTCCAAATGGTCAAGCGTTTGTGGCTTATCCGCATAGACCAATGACTTTACATAACCCCACAGAAAATAGTCTAGCGGTGTTAAATCACAAGATCTTGGAGGCCAATTCACAGATCCAAAACGTGAAATTAGGCAGTCACCAAACGTGTATTTCAATAAATCGATTGTGGCACGAGCTGTGTGTCATGTTGCGCCGTCTTGTTGGAACCACAGCTCCTGGACATCATGATCGTTCAATTCAGGAATGAAAAAGTTAGTTATCATGGCTCTACCGATCACCATTGACTGTAACGTTGTGGCCATCATCGTTTTTGAAGAAGTACAAACCAATGATTCCACCAGCCCATAAAGCGCACCAAACAGTCAGTTTTTGTGGATGTAACGGTGTTTTGATATACACTTGAGGATTAGCTTCACTCCAAATGCGGCAGTTTTGTTTGTTGACGTAGCCATTCAACCAGAAGTGCGCTTCAACGCTAAACAAAATTCGCTTTTGAAAACCGGGATCAACGGCCATCTCGTTTTGGGCCCATTCGACGAATCCACGCCTTGCTTGATGATTGTTTGGCTTCAATTCTTGCACGGGTTGGATTTTGTAAGCACGCAAACCAAGATCCTCCCGCAAAATCTTCCATAAAGTAGATGGACACAGATCCAATTCCTGTGCTCGATGGCGGATGGACTCATTCGGGTCTTCCTGAATGCTACGCTCTAAAGTAGCAATAGCTTCTTCTGTACGCACTGTACGGCGTCTCTGGGGATGCGAGTTATCAATTAGAATAAACGTGGTGCGAAAACGTTCCATGGTTAATCGAATTAACTGCTCTGATGGACGATTTTGTCGTTGATAAAATGGACGTAGTGCGCGATACGTATCCCGCACAGAACCATTATTTTCCAAATAAAATTGCACAATTTCAAAGCGTTGTTCTGGCCTGAGTCTATTCATGATGAATTGCCAAACCAAACTGAGAATAAATCACTTGACAGCTGTTAAATCGGTCGCCGTCTTGAAAAGTAATGCTAACTTAAAGTTCTATACCTCGAAAACACCCGTTATATAATCGAAGAAAAATAATTGAAATAAGAAAATATATGTAGTTGTGTTAGGGCTCAGTTTTTTGTCATATATTTCCCTATTAATTTTTCATTTCGTTGTCTTCATTGATAGCGGTGCATAGGTAAACAAAGTCTTAACTACTTGTTCAAGATGAAGTTCTGTCCAAGATTACGTAGCAATAAAATTCGATTTGTGCCGCGACGATGAACAATTTTGTCTGAAAGCTAACTGTGGTGGTTATTTGCGTTGGCCAATTGCCAGCACTATATAGAAGATTTGATTATGATTACTGCTCTGGCCTAAAATGTTTTTCTTCTTGCTGAATCCGCAGCCACTGTAACCTGCGTTGGTATTTCCTTTTTTGAATAACTGACAAGACTTCCAAGAATTTCAATTTGTCGCGAGGAACAGCGTATTGTATATTTCACAATTTTTCTCTGAAACCGACATACAATAGCTTGACAAATCACTGGCAAACTTAAGAGAAAGCTGGAAAGGAATTGTTGACGATAGTTCAATGTACCTACTTTGCGTAGTGGTTATATGCGTTTGCTGTACGCGGAACGCGTGGGTTTAAATCCTACTCGTGCACATTAAGTTTTTATTTCATCTGTCATGAAAAAAGTATACCTCAACTTTGCATTTCAGAATCGGCGTAGTATCCCTCAATTCTTCACACACACTCAAAATTGTTGACTCGTACCTCAAAAGTTTTTCTTCTTGCATGGGTACTTCCTCTTTCGAAGAACTGACGAAACTTTCATGGGACGACATTATTGGCTAAACAAATCACAGGCCATTAAAAGTGAAAAACTAAATGGGGCCACTTATAATGCCTTTTGTCTCCACAGAAGAGACGGGGTATCGACTCTCATATTTTGTAAATATTTGAAAAAATTTCGTTTGTCTTTGAACATCCGATAAGATTGATTTTCCACTTGCAATAAGTTTTTATTATTTCGACGAGTGTACTTAGGTACAGCTCTGCGTCCCTCTGATTCTTGATGCTGAATATTCAACATACATAATTACTTCCTCTTCGATAGGAGTGAAGGAGCAAAATTTCGAAGGTCCTCCGCCTGTGTGGAAGTGAGTCTAGCGTCCGAGGCGTTCAAACGTCCCTTGGCCAAATCAGGATGAGCGCACATGAACTCTACAATCATTTCAAATTGCCTTTGCTTCGTATCCACATTTCATAACTTACAATTTATGTATCTAACACAAGACAACACAATTTCACCTTTCGTATCCTCTCATCTCAAGCCTCAACGAGACGATTTTGCCTTTATGGCGAATAAAAGAGAAACTAAACACAGAATTTGCAAAAAAGAAACAATATATACAGAATCAGTAATACTTTCCATATACACATTCGAAGTTTCAAGCTGATCGAATGTATAACGGAAAAGTTATGGGTGGTTTAAGCAAGAGCTGCTGCTGTTCTGCTGTTTTCTTAGCAAAAAAAAAATAGTGGCAGACCTTGGTAAAATGTACTGAGAATAGTTGATTTTGTGAGATCTTGGAATCAAATGGAGTTCGTTTCAATGAAAATATAATAAACTTCCAATAACTAAAGAAAAAAAATGAGTTTTGCGTTTTTTTAATCCATTTTTTAAGTGTCCGGGCACTGGTATAAGAAATAGCGAAAATCTAGTCTCCGGACAGCTCAAAGGTTTTATTTTTTTTTTTATGTTCAAATTCTTTTTGAAACCCTTAATTTCCTTGTCAAAAGTACCAATTTATTTATATTCAGAATACAATTTTTCCATTATCATCCCTCTGATGGATTAAAAATGAAACAAAAAAACTAAAAATTGTATTATCATTGTTTATTCGCTGTCACACAAACACAATATTTTGAAATCAAAATGGTGAAAACCGATCGCGCGATATCTACTTCTGAACATGAGAATAATAAAACCAGTTTCTTCCCTCCACCTCCACTTCTCTATTTATTTGTGAATAACTAAAATAAATAAAATAGAGTGGCGCGACAGCTCTTGAAGAGCCAAGGCCTAAGTGGCTTACTCTCATCAACAATTCTCTGAGTGCGTGTGAAGAATTGAGGGGACCTACAATTTAACGCCGATTCCGAACGGCAGAGTTGAGAAGCACTTTATCATGACAGATTGATACTCTTGGAAGATTTGTCAGGTCTTCGCAAGAGGCAGTGCCCGTGAAAGATGAAATAAAAACTTGGCCTGAGTAGGACTCGAACCAACGACGTTCTGCTTAGCAGCCAACGCACTTACCAACTAAGCTACGGGCAACTGAGAAGCAAATTTGAGAATAACATTTTTTTTAAAAGGAAAACAACCAAAACCACCCCTATCGAAGATATAATATTTGAATGTGATGTCCACAAAAAACAGTGCATCATTTAAGTGTAGAATGATTCCAAGTTCCTGAAAACGGGTTTGGACAAAAGAAACAACAACTAGTTAACCTTGAAACAAGTAAGCAGGTATTTCAGATGCATTAAATTGCCATGGTTTAGTTTTTTTTTAGCGTAGATAGAGAGGATATGAATAGTCTTAAATTTTCTTTTGTTTGAAGATGAATGCAAACAACTTAAAAGTAAGCCTTTCACGACATTAGATCGAAGAAATTAGGTGTTAGCAGCAATAAAGAATGACGAAGTAGGTTCAAAGTCGTCCGGAGACTCTATTTTGATCGTCCGGAGACTGGTACCGATTTTGGTTTCTTTATATTTCGTCTAAAATAACAATAACTAGGCAATATTTTTTAAATTAACTAGATGCCAAACAATCAGGAAATAATTATCAATGTAGACAATGAATTGCTATATACTCAACACTTAAGAGAAAAAAGATATTGAGTTTTTAAGTAGAACTGTCCGGAGACTCCATTTAAGATCGTCCGGAGACTAGAACAATCATCCGGAGACTCCAGAAAATCGATTTCTTTTAGAATTCGTCGTATTAATTCAACGTTTAAAGTTACTTTCAATTCATTCGTACACCGAACTACTGACAAATATCTATAGTCTTAGCAAAATATTAAGATTTGAATGATATTTGCATTGAAAGTAAAAAAAAAGTTATCTTCCGTGGACTGGTGCAGTTACCCTATTTTGATTTTGTGCGACAGCTCTAAGGACCACTTCTTACATTTTCGTCTGACACCAAATCCTGATAACGACGTCGTATAAGAAATGTATCGTTCAAAATTATTTTGATCTAGATCCGAAGCTTTGCCAAACAAAACTTTACTAAAAGGAAATTAAAAGAAAACTATGATAAATTATGAAGTAGACTGAATATAAATGAAGGTACATATTTGAGATTAAAATACAATTAAAACCGGCCCAATCGAGGTTCCGACGGTTAGAGCGGAATTTCCTCCGTTTCTCTCTGAATCGGAGACATCTTGCTTTTCAGAGAACTACCGCTAGGCAAAATGTCTCCGATTCGAAGGGAATCGGAGTAAATTCCGCTCCGACTGACGTTTACCTCAATTTGGGATAACATTAGTTAACCTAAATGCATAGATGTTAGAAATTAGAAGCAATCCTGAACAACATTTGTAGTTGTAATTGATGGAAGAATAAAATAAAAATAAACAAAAAATACTTTAAAGAGGATGAAACTAAGCAGACTGACTTTCGAACTCCTTTTTTTTTGTATCAAATTTCCTTAAAAATCTTTTCATTCAACTAAAAATTATTGACATGAAACAAAATATAAAAAAATCTTTTGTTATAATCACTTCGAAAGTGAACTTGTAAATAAAGCGCGAATAATATACGCGCCAAGCGTAGTAACTACTAAACACTGTTGATCCTTTAGACTTTAGACTAGAGCGTGAACAAACATTGTAAACGTGTCTGCAAATAAGAGAAATAAATAAATGATGAAACGAGACAATTGTGGCTGTCTCCTCCCATTCCGGTTAAACAAAAACAAAACAAAAAAAACACTCAAGAGTAAAATATTTGATAAAATATTTTTATTTTGTGTTTAAACTTTTCTTTAAATATATTTTGATTAGCGGATACGTTTAACATAATAATTGTAATAATTTTGTAGAATTTATTTATTAGTCTAGTCTATAATTTTAATAAAACTGGAAACAAGGGAATACATTTTCAAAAATATAAAAACAAGAAAAAATCATTTTTAGCATCCACTCATTAGGTTTCGGAAGGCCGTTTTCGTATGCTCTTCTAAAGCGTTTTAGATTGCACAATAGCGGACCGTTGGAAAACTACATTATATCCAATTCGAGTCATCAGTTCTCTGTTGTTCTTGTGTAAACATAATTTTTAATAATTTGACGAAACACATTTTCTTCGGTTCTTCTGCATGCGTTCGATGTTCTCTTTGATCGGTGTGTGAGCATAGAATGCCTGGACAATTGACGTAACAGCCAAAACGGTTGCTATGAACTGATTAATGCTTATTTCCCAGTGATCGGCGGCATCGGCATCGGTAGCTGTTGCAGTTGTGGGCGTAGTTACGGATGATGCTGAAAAGCCGGCATCAGCTTGGCGTAGTTCTTTGTCCAGAGCCATGAAGAGATTGCTGGTGGATGGTGGTTCCATTGGAGTTGTTGGGTTTCCATTTGTGTCGGGCTGTTAAATAAAAAAAAAATATAATTTTTGTTGTTGTTCTAATGTAAGCTACCCTTCAATGTTCGAAACGTCAAACATCATCGACTCATGTTCGAAGAGTAAAACGTCATCGATGCTGTTTGACGTTTGAGACAGAGAGTTCTTTCTTTTTTTCGAAATATAAATCAGTCTTATTCTTTCTTTTGTACCGGCAAGAACCATTGTTAAAATAAAACTTAGACTTTAATAAAATCAAACTAAAGAAAATTAGACTTTAATAAAACAAGATATTCGAATGTTTATGAATCTAGCTATAGAAATGATTTTCAAAAGTTGTCTAGATCTGGTCCATATACACTAACGGTCAAAAGTTTGAGACCACCTTCAAAGGGTTACTTTATTTGTACCCGGCGCTTGAGTTTATGAATGAAAATAGGATTTTTTACTTGCATTGATAACTTATACCATTCATAAAAGGTACATGGAAAAAACCCCAGATATTAATCCTTTTCTGTAAATTATAAGGAATTTTGTGAAAAAAAGGTAAAAAAAAAACAATTTTGGTTTTTTGACTTCTGCTTGGACTTCGCGTAGTTCTTAATTTTTATGATTCAATTTTACATTCAATTTGGAATTTTTTTATGACTTGGGTGATGTTAAAGGGTAAAAAAATGTAAAATCTGAATACCTGCATATTCAGGATTTTGTATATAATGCTCGGTTTGATCCAATTTAAATTTATTTGAGACCGTGATCTTCTTCAGTAAACAAAGTGCGCATCATGGGGAAAGTAAAGTAATTAACTACTGAAACTCGATCTGCGATTATGACCCTTATTGAAGAAGGCTATTCGCAAAGAGAAATCGCCACAAAACTGAAGATATCCAAAGAAGCAGTTCACATGACCATACAGCGTTACTCTAGTACCGGCGGTTTTAAGGATAAACCGAGGTCAGGACGACCTTGAGTTACAACGAAAACCGAAGGTCTGCATATTATCACCATAAGCAAGCGTTCTAGGAAGAAAACAGCACCAGAAATACGCGCCAAAATCAATTAAATGCGGGAAGAACCACTATCTGTATCAACGATACAACGAAGGTTAAGGCATGCTCGACTTTTTGTGCGCGTTGTAATGCGGGAACCCCTTCTACGACCCCAAAACAAGATCAAACGGTTGGAATGGGCCAAAACCCATCAGGATTGGACAGATGAAGACTTCAACAGAGTCTTATGGAGCGATGAGTCCAAGTTTGAGGTGTTTGGCTCAAATTGCAGAGTGTACGTCAGGCGCAGCGCTGAACATAAGATGCTACCAGACTGTATGGTCCCAACTGTAAAGCATGGAGGCGGTTCAGTAATGGTGTGGGGATGTTTCTCCTTCGATGGAGTGGGAGATCTGACACGAGTGATCGGAAGAATGGATAAAGAAGTCTATAAAACGAAATTGGAAGACCAAGTTTTGGTATCTGGACTCCGATTAATCGGTGAAGGTTTTGTATTCCAGCAAGACAATGACCCGAAACACACTTCAAAACTTTGCCGGGAATACCTGAAACAAAAAGAAGACGAGGAAATTCTAAAAGTAATGGTATGGCCACCGCAGTCTCCAGATATTAACCCCATTGAGCTCTTATGGGAAGAGCTTGACAGAAATGTCCGGAATCACCACATAACATCGGAATCTGCTCTTTGGGAATAACTCTACAAAATTGCTGGAATAATCCCACAAGAAAAAATACAAAAACTTGTAAGAAGATTGCCCAGAATTGTTAAAAAAAATTATTGATTATTAAAGGAGGCTGATTTTAAATTAAAATGATTTTAATAAAACAAAACACCATTAAATTTGAGTCAACTAAACTTTTTAATTTGTATGCATTTCGACCGATGTATCGGCCATCCTCAGCAACACGACTTAGCAATATAGTTGTCACTTACAAAAACAGAAAACTTTAAAAAATTACATAAATTACATAATATGAAAGCTAAAACAGTTAAGATAGATATGATTGATTTTGAAAACATTACATTAGAAAAAATAGATCGACTATATTAAGCTTTTACAGATTGAAGAGAAAACAAGTTAACAACAATTAAACAAATATGACTCTATATTTCCATTATCTGCATTCAGTGAGTTGTTGTCTTTTTGTATATAAAAGCTTTCGATGGCGTCAAGCTTTCTACCATCTGATACACTTGCTAAAAGTCGAACATCATTCAAAGTGATTGGCAAATGTTGTTCGTGTAATGCATGTGCTGCAATAGCCGATTTCTTTGGATCGTTGTTTTTTATGTAGTTTTGGTGGTCTTTGAATCTTGTTGCTACTGATCTTTTAGTTTGTCCATAGTATTTTCGTCCACATTTGCATTTTATTTCATAAACTCCAGATTTTTCTAAATTGTCTTTTTTGTCTTTAACACTTGTCAGTTTGTTTTTTAGTTTGTAGTTATTAGAAAAAACTAAAGTCATATTGTTGCGGTGGAACACTGTTTTAAGACCATTTGTGATGTTCGGAGTGAAGGTCATGGACACTCGAGTCAAATCCGGTGGTTGTGTTGATTTTTTCCTTGTGAAAAAGGTTGAGAGCTGTTGTTTTTTATGTTTGTTTGAATGTTGTCGTATTATGTTTTCAACCAAAGATGATCCATATCCATTGATGTATGCTGTGTTGATTATATGTGTGTATTCTTGTTTATAATATTTATTGGATAAAGGAAGACTAACAAGTCTATGTGCCATAGAATGGAAGGCAGCTAATTTATGCTGGATAGGTGCGAAAGCGTTGCTCGGTATATATCTGGAGGTGCTGGTTGGTTTATGGTAAATGGCTATGTCAATTCTATTTTGTGCATTTCTTATTAACTTTAAGTCTAAAAAGTTAATTGTTAAATTTTCTTCTAATTCACATGTAAATTTTATGCTGTTGTGTTGTGAATTCAGGATTGATAACAAATCATTCACTTTATTCCTTTTGACGATTGTAAAGATGTCATCAACATAGCGAAACCATATTTGTGGGAGATGGCCTTCCCTTTTTAATTGCATTTCAAAATCAGCCATGAAGGTCTCTGCAATTAATGGTGAAAGTGGGTTGCCCATACTCGTTCCAAAGTTGATTTTGAAAAAACGCCCCCTAAATTGAAAGTAATTCGTATTCATGCACATTTCAGCTGCTCGTACATAAACGTTAACTTTTTCGATTGGAATGTTGTGTTTCATTAGATTATCTTTGAAAATCGCTAGTGCTTTTGGAACTGGTATTGAAGGGAAAAGTGAGGAAACATCGAAAGAAGCTAAAACTTCATCGTTGGATAATTCTATGTCCTTAATTTTGTCCGCAAATTCAATAGAATTTTTAACTGATAAGCTTTCACAAAGTGGGTACTGTCGCATTTCTTGTACCAACCATCGTGAGATGTTAGTGCACGGTGCACTTAAAAGTGCCACAATTGGTCTCATTGAATCCCCAGGTTTATGAATCTTTGGTAAGCAGTAGAGTCTCGGGACATCAGGATTCGAAACCATAAGTTTCCATTTATACTGTTCACCAAAAACATTACTGATTTCCTTTCTAATTTCATTCGCAGCTGTGACCATTTTATTGAGAGGGGATCTTTTGATTTCATCGTATCCACTATCCGTTATCAATTTCCAACAACGTCGATCGTATTCGTTCTTATCCATCACCACAATTTTGTTGCCTTTGTCTGATTTCATGACATAGCATTCTTTTTCATTCAATGATGAAACAATTTTATTTTCATCGATGTGGTTGTAGTTGGAAAGATGATTACTGTTTTCAATACAAAACTTGGTCCGTTCACGAATTTCGTTCTTAACTGAAGGTGGTTTAAATTTCAATATAGTTTTAATGTCAATGATCACGTCTTTCACTGGTTGTTTTTTAGGTTTTATTCCATAATTTAGGCCTTTATTCAACAGGTTAAGTTCATGTGTGGATAGTTGAACACTTGATACATTGATAACGGCGTCGTCTACGTTTAAAGGTGTGTGAAAATTCTTTTGAATGTTTGGCTTTTTGGAATATAACACATCGAACTTTCGTTGTAGTTTAGATTTCTTGTTATCCACCAAAGAGTCTATTTGGATTTTCGTTGAATGAAGGAAATTATACCACATACAATCGTTGTTTGAATTAGCCCAGTCATTGAAGAAGGTTGATGCAAGTTCGAGATGTAAACTATACAACTTGAGCTCGGTGTTTTGTAAGGTTGAATATTTTGTTTTTAGCTCCAAATTTAACCAAAGTTTTTGTGCATTTTTAATGACTTTGTTGGTAATTTCATTATTTATCGCGCATTTTACTTTGATGAAACTCGGTACAATAGAGTTTTCTTTACACTTCTTTAAAAAATAAATGTCCTGTTTTAAAAGCGCCACTGTTTTAAAAACAAACATAAAAAACAACAGCTCTCAACCTTTTTCACAAGAAAAAATCAACACAACCACCGGATTTGACTCGAGTGTCCATGACCTTCACTCCAAACATCACAAATGGTCTTAAAACAGTGTTCCACCGCAACAATATGACTTTAGTTTTTTCTAATAACTACAAACTAAAAAACAAACTGACAAGTGTTAAAGACAAAAAAGACAATTTAGAAAAATCTGGAGTTTATGAAATAAAATGCAAATGTGGACGAAAATACTATGGACAAACTAAAAGATCAGTAGCAACAAGATTCAAAGACCACCAAAACTACATAAAAAACAACGATCCAAAGAAATCGGCTATTGCAGCACATGCATTACACGAACAACATTTGCCAATCACTTTGAATGATGTTCGACTTTTAGCAAGTGTATCAGATGGTAGAAAGCTTGACGCCATCGAAAGCTTTTATATACAAAAAGACAACAACTCACTGAATGCAGATAATGGAAATATAAGGTCTGTTTAATGAATCTGTTCCGCACAGAAAAGTACAGAAAAGATCCAAAAAGTACACGTTTGTGTGTTCCATGAGTAGAAACCTTGCCCCAAACTGTTCTACAATCTGTCATTTTGTGTTCCATGAAGTTTTCCATCTCAATTTAGTACACATTTTTCTGCCCCTACTTTTTTGGTAGTACAGCTTTGTGAAAACTATCAAATGTCAAAATTTTAAATGCCAAATTATTTTTATTTTTTTTTCCAATCAAACTATTTTTTGAAATTATCTGGATTGAAGAGTTTTCCGAGGAAGTAAAAATATTACTACTACACTCCCAAGTAAAAATTTCTCTCAAAAAACTAATAAGCTATTCAGAATCTTATTTCCAACAAATGAAAATTTTCTTCAATTTGATTTGACTTGGAATATTTATTAAACAGCTGATTTTATTCTGTCAAAAAGATTACATAGGGAGCTGATCTTTTTTGTTCTTACTTGTTCTGACAGTTTTCATTTACTTGTGCTGTTCTGTGCCGTTCTGATCTGTTTTTTCTTCATTAAACAGTCCTATAGAGTCATATTTGTTTAATTGTTGTTAACTTGTTTTCTCTTCAATCTGTAAAAGCTTAATATAGTCGATCTATTTTTTCTAATGTAATGTTTTCAAAATCAATCATATCTATCTTAACTGTTTTAGCTTTCATATTATGTAATTTATGTAATTTTTTAAAGTTTTCTGTTTTTGTAAGTGACAACTATATTGCTAAGTCGTGTTGCTGAGGATGGCCGATACATCGGTCGAAATGCATACAAATTAAAAAGTTTAGTTGACTCAAATTTAATGGTGTTTTGTTTTATTAAAATCGTTTTAATTTAAAATCAGTACGTTAGAGTCATCGTAATTGTTCAGTATTTAAATTATTTATTAAAGGAGGGTTTTTTTTTTTGATGAAAACTCAATTTAGGACTTTAATTGGTTTTTTAAATAAATAATTTATGTTAAGTAAAAAAACAAGTTTATATTTTTCTATCATTTACAACAAGACATGCCCTTCACTTTTTTCACGTATTAACTTTTTTCCTAAAACTACAGTTTCGGGGTTAAAACTCGATATTTCTCAAATTTCAGAGGTGGTCTCAAACTTTTGACCGGTAGTGTACTTCAGCGATGGAGAGAAGTAAAGGTAGTATTCATCTTCAAGGCGGGCAAATGCTCGACCTATTAGCCTATCATCATTCATTCTTAAAACTCTGGAACGATTGATCGATATCCATTTACGTAATAGCATTGATAAGAGACTATCTATGTCTCAGCATGCTTACTGCAAAGGAAAATCGGTAGAAACAGCTTTGCATACTTTTGTAAGAACTGTGGACCCTAAAGCAAAAGGAATGCACTATGGTTGCCTTCCTGGACAGCGAGGACGTTTTCAACAATGATGACACATCTGCTATCACTTCTGCTATGACGACCCTAAACGTCGAATACTCACTCTGTGAGTTGATTAATCTAATGCTGAAAAGCAGGATCATCAACTCTAAGATGGAAGATTTTTGTACGAAAAGGTCTGTCAGCAGAGGCACTCTACAAAGTGGTGTTCTGTCTCTTCTCCTGTGGAACATTGTAGTTAACGAACTGCTAATATCCCTTGAGAAGGAAGGCACAGAGTGATTGCGTATGCCGATGATGTTGCTATCGCCGTCACAGGAAAACATCCTAATACCCTGATAGACCTCCTCCAAAACGCACTTAATATGCTCACTAGATGGGCTTATCACTGTGGACCTAATATTAATCCTCAAAAAAACAGACCTCGTCCTTTTTACACGGAAATACAAAATTTCAGTTCAATAAAAGGTGTAGGTACCACAAATTTTTACCAATGCAGCCAAATGGTCTGATATTAGACAAAAAGTCAAGTTGGAAATCTAATATTCAAGAAAGAGTTAGGAAAGCTACAGTAGCTTTTTTCTCCTGCAAACAAGCCATAGAAAGCAAATGGGGTGTTCAATCTCGCATAACCTATTGGCTATATACCACCAATACTCATGTACGGGGTTGCAGCATAGTGGACTGCACTGGAGAAAGTCACTTACTGCGACAAACTCAGCAGAGTCCAACGCACTGCATGTCTGCAAAGTGGGGAATTGAGAATCACACCCTCAGCGGCGCGCGCTAGACACTCTGCCCCATCTGACACCCCTCGACATCTTCAGCAAACAAGTGGCAGCGAGTACAGCTATAAGACTCAGCGCCTCTTCTCAATGGACCAACAATAATATGGAACATTCCATCATTTTGAACTTCTTCGGTTCTATACCAACGTACATAGACTACACCATTCCAAAACCTCAATTTGGGAAAAACTTCAAGGTCTCCTTTCCATCCAGAGACGAATGGGAAGACAAAAAATTCCTGGAAGACAGGAACATTCATTTTTACACAGATGGATCCAAGACAAATGATGGTGTTGTTATTGGTGCGTTCTCAGAAGAAAAGCTTAATCTAAGCCTCTCATTCCGCCTCCCAAATCATTGTAGCGTCTTCCAAGCGGAAATTTTAGCGATCAAAGAGGTTCTATCCTGGCTAAGAGAAAACGTGATATCAACTTCTGATATCTGCATCTTATTTGACAGTCAGGCTGTCTCAACCAACTCTCAAACGGCCCTCGATTGTCGACCATCTCTTATGGAGATGGCGCAGCAATTGAACATTCACCTCTGTTGGGTGCCAGGCCACAGAGACATCAAGGGAAATTGTAGAGCCGATGAACTCGCTAAAAATGGAACCGTCATACCTATCTCACCTGAAAGGGAAAAGATAGGTATACCGATAGCTACATGTAAACTTGTGCTAAAAGAAACAGCCTCAACGATAACAAGCTCTAGGTGGTATAATTTACCAACGTGCGCAGCTACAAAACTCATGTGGCCTTCACTTCAACTAAAGCGCTCTAAGGACTTGTTATCTCAAAGCAGATTTCATATTAGCTTCCTAATAGATGTCCTTACGGGACATTGTCTTATAGGCAGACACACAATACGACTTGGTGTAGCCTCAAATGACTTCTGCAGGAGCTGTATGGACAAAGAAGAAGAAGAAACAATCTCTCACCTTCTCTGCACATGCCCTGCTCTTTCCGGGAGAATATTTTTACGATAATCCCAGTGAACTAGCTAACAAGGATATCAAATATCTTCTTCGCTTTATAAAAAGTTCTAAATGCTTCGAATAGTAAGAAGTAATTCTCTAGATTCATTTGGTATCACAATGAACCTTTTCCTCTGGCCTAAGTGCGTGGATCCTGTATCCGCAGCCACTTTAACCTAACGTTACCTAACCTAGCAATTGAAATCATACCTCATCAGTGTTTCCGATAAAGTCAATCTGGGTAAAGCTCTCCAAACTGATGTCCTTCTTTAGGTTGCATGGATTTTGGCTACCCAATTCCATAAGATTCTCATCTACAGACCGAAAAAAAGTTAAAAATAACTTCAAAAGAGAGAAAATTCCAACAACTTACATGCAGATCTCATATCTTGATCCTGCTCACCAATGATCTCAACCAAACTGCGCCACAAAAACTGAAAGTTCATCTTCTTCATTTTGGGCACAGTCTTGTTTGGTGAATTGCCGCCATAAGGCTGATCGAAGAAATACCTCAAACTGCCAAGACTCTTTGTGTCCGATGTGGAGTTTGTGCGCGAAGTTCGATTCTCATATTTGGCATTGCCCATGTCGCTTTGTGTGATTTGAGAGAAATTCGAAATCGTTTCCAAATTCAATTGATTAAGCTTAGCACCAAGATCACTGATGTCAGAGAATGTATCAATCGACTCGAAACGCCCCTGTTGGGCCAACTGATCGGTTGGCAAGTCAACATAGAATGTCGATTGGGAGGCTTTCGGCTGAGAATTTGGTAATGATAAATTTGGACTTGCTGGTTTTTGTACAATTGATGTAGATGCAGCAGCGCCAGCTCCTGCAGCCGTAGCAGCAGCGGTTAATATAGCAAATTCACACTCATCGAAATTATTGTCGGTTGGCGAGGGTAGAGCTTCAATCGATTCGGATGGATCATCACTGGAATCAAAGATGTAATCAGTAATTTGGGGTCGAATCCAATCGTACAAATTGGACACAAACCCAAAGAAGTCCTCTGCTTCGATTCCGACCTCGGCGTCGCCTTTGACAGTTCGCGGCTTCTTTCCTTGTTCGATTTCCGATTTGCTCAGCAATGGTGGCAAATGTAGAATATACAACAGCTTGAGCTTTTCGGTGTATTTGCTTGAGCATAGAATGCCAATTGCATTTATAACTTGTGAGAACTCCAAGATGCCGGTACTCTTTTTGTCAGTCAACTGAAATAGAAATCGAGTTAGCGGATTGTCTTGCGTTCAAGACATAACTTACCCGAAACAATTTCTCGGCCAAATCGATGGATCGGCAACTCTTCCAAGGAGTCAGTTCGTAAAACAACACTCTGAATGTCTCAAAATCGACATTATACGGTTCGGATCGGCTGCAGATATTGTGCGCGGAATAGTCCTCCCCACCGCCGGCATGTGGTACTAGGATGGGCGCCTCCCCAACACTATTTGCTTTTTGTTGAATTTTCTTCGGAGTCATTTTCTCCTCCCGAATTATAGCCAACAACTTGTGCAATTCATCTTTGTCAAAGTACATGTTGTCGGCATGGAATTTGACCATTGTCTTCTCGTTGTCGATGTCGAATTGGCGCATTGTCAGTCGGCGATGTTTGTTGCGGAGTTCTTCGATTTTCTGAACTGATATTTGACTGCCGAAACGACTGTAGGCTTCATGGATCAATGTGTGCACCGATTGACTGTGATGAGTTTGCGATTGGCGAGGAACAGACAGTTGGTAGTCGGGATTGTAGATGCCATGCAGGAATTCTCCTAGCAACTGCATTGCCTCGCCATCGTCCTTGCACAAAAATAGTTTGTCTCGATTCCATTCGAGGATTTGCAGGGCAATCTAAGATGGTTTTTGATAAGACAAATTTGAAGAAAGGATAAATGTGGAATCTTACCACAAATATAATCTTGGCTCCATCGTAGAAGAAACAGTCAATGATATGAAGTGAACTCTCGTAGGGAATAACACTCAGGAATATTGTCAGGAACCATGATATCGAGATCATCCGTATTATGCCAAGATTATCCAAGTGACTGTGTAAATCGGGTAAGTAGGTCTCTACCAACTCATTGAGAACACCTTGATCGATCTAGAATAACAGAGTTAAGTGATGCCATGGGATTTACGTTTGACTTACCTGTGCTCCTACAATTTTGTCATTGTAATAAACCGGCAACAAGTTTTCACACAAACTTGCCAACATCCAAAAGGCATTCTCCTCATCACAGAACAATAGAAAAACAGACGATACTATATTCATTGCCTGGCAATAGCCAACATGTGGATTACGCAGGGCGTAGGCTTGCAGAACACGCCGCAGAGCGCTGAGTCCATCTTTGTGCTGGAATGCAGGATGCTCGGGCAGCGATCGATGTAGATCACGGTCGATTTCATCGTGCACCGGACAATGTTGCATTGAAGCCGACTTGGGAAAACAATGAGTGTCTGAAGTTTGATGGGAAAATTTGACTTACCTTCTCGACTAGATCTTCATAGAGACCGGGATTCATTTCCTTCTCATGGATTGCTCCAGAAAATACCAGCCAAATTTCCTGTCGCAATTTATCTGGAATGCCCTCGATTATGAGATTGATCACATCGGTTGTCCGGAACATGGATATTCCTTGGCCAAACTCGCGAAAGTGATTTTCCCATTTGCTAATCTGAAACGAAACGTTTAGTCTTTCAGTTTCTCTTTGATCAGGTGATGTACCTTCTCCTCCTGTTTTCGTTGCATGCTCTCTGTCAAGCCAGACTTAAAGGTGTGCATTAGGGCTGCTTGTTTCGACCATGAAATATCATATTTTGCCCGTTCTCTTCCAATTGGACTGAAAGCATTAACCGTTTCAAACAAACAGCGTTAACAGAATGGAATTTGAAATTTCTGCTTACATATTTATTTTCGAGAGTAAATCGGAGATTTTGCGGATGAGCACATCTCGGTCAGCAATTTGTGCAAATATTATCGGGACATTCTCATTCGTGTTGATAATTATTTGATTATCATATCGATTTGGGCCGTCGTCCTTCTTCTCAGCGCTCTGTTGGAGTTTCGACAAATTTGAATCAGATGAATTGAATTTATTGGAAACGAACTTACAATAATGTTCTTCAATGGAACAACAATGCTGACCATGTCCATGACGTCACTTTTGAAACACAAGAAATTCGTGGAGAGATAAATGTTTCCACTGACGTATCGTTTTGCATATGGAGTCCAGAGTTTAGCTGAAAGAATAAAAATTAAGGAAAACAAGATTGATATCGAAACTATTTCAGGAAGCTGCTGGGAACTTTCAAATTTAGTTCAAACCAAAATGAGAGTTGTGCTACGCCAGTTACTGGCTGGTTGAATTATTATTTGGAACCTAGCGATGTTATTTCCTTAGCCACTCTTGATGTGACGGTGACTCTAGGACTTGAAGAAATAGACAATTGCAATTGTTCCTAGAAAAGCTCCGAGCATTGTTGTGATAGGTAAGGTTAGAGACGTCTATTTAGTTTGCAAACCAATATGGGCACAAACGATTGGGACCTTTACCATAATGTGTTCTTTATGTGTTAATTAATTAACACAATGCACAAAAGTCGCGAACTGCACACATAAAGAACACATTATTATGATAAAGCTCCCAATCGTTTGTGCCCATATTGGTTTGCCTACTTAATAGACGTAGGTTAGAGTGGCTGTCTAGATTTTGTTGACTCACTTAGACTTCAAGGGTCCATTGTAATACCACTCAAGAAGTTACTCATGGGAGAGTAATGAACTTAAACAAACCATTTATTGAAATCAAAGAGACATCTTGTGTCGATCGTTGCCAGTTCATTGGTATTATCGAAGTAGGGATTACCGAGATATGTGTTGGACTGTTTCCTCTTCCTCTCGTCCAAGCAGCTTCTACCTTTGAGGCAGTGTCCTGTTATGACTCCAATTGTAGAGCTTATACTCTGTGTGCTTAGGGAAATCAAACCTTTTGACCGCTAGAGGTCTATGATTGGCCATATTTTTGTGGTTGCTAGACAGGTGGTACCCTGTGTACATCTGGCATTTGTTGATTCTAGAGCATATTGTTTGAGAAGATGTTTGCATGTAGCAAGTGATGTTCCTATGTTGTGTCTTTGCCTAACAGTTGGCAAAAGTGTTCCGTTTTTGACGAGCTCATCAGGGTTGCAGTTTCTGGAATGTTATGTCTTCTCAGAGAGTTTGTGGAGACAAACGCGAGAGATTTTAGAGCGGCTTGGCTGTCCGAGAAGATATGTATATCCTTGCAAGATATAACATTTTCTTTTAGCTAGGATAGTCCTCTTTTATCGCCATTACTTCTGCCTGGAACATACTACATTGATTGGGAAGTCTATATGATAGACTGAGATTCAGTTGTTTCGAGTAGATCTAGATACCACTTCCAACGCCATAGTCGGTCTTCCAGAAGTCCTCCTTCTTCCCAAAAGGATCTTGAAGAGATGGAAATATGGAAGTTATTATCATTTTTGGGGTGGTATAGTCTAAGCGATCTGGGATAGATCTTAAATTGTCTAAGATAGTAGTATGACCAGTGTTGTTACTACTCCAATCAGAGATGGCTCTAAGCCTCACGCATGAGTTGGCTGCTACCCTTTTGGAGAAGATGCCAAGAGGTGTTAGGTTTAGAAGTACTTCTATAGCTGCTGTTGGTGTTGAGCTGCTGCTGACCGGTGGACTTTAGTGAGTTTATTCAAATTTACCAACTTGTCCAGTGCGGTCCACCATACGACAACTCCATAATCGGTCAGTATCGGTCTGATTACCGAAGTGTATAGCCAGTGGGTTATTTTTGGGGAGAAGTCCCATTTCGAGCCTATGGCCCTTTTACAGTAGTCTTCTTCATTCATTCATCAATATTTGGCTTGCAATTTAGATTTTGTCTAAAATGAGACCTAAATATTTGGCTTGATCGGAAAAGCTTAGGGGTATTCCTTTGATCGTGGCGAGGCTAATTTGAGGAATTTTGTACCTTCTCTTAGAGGTCTAGTTCCGTTAAATGTGGATTGACGTCCAAGCCACAATGCTTTGCCCAATTGACAAGGTTGTTTAAGGCATTTTGTAGGAGTCCGAGAAAACTTGAGGGTGTTTCCCAGATACAGATATTGCATAGGGAATCACCTTGAAACCATCTGCTTCCAATGATGTTAGGAGGTCGTTTAATAATATGTTCTATAAAAGAGGCGAAAGTACCCCACCTTGGGGAGTACCTCGATTCACTGATCTGGTTGTAGTAAAATTCCTCATGCTGGAAGTTATTGTCTTTCTTTTAAGCATGAGACTAATTAGATAGATGAGTGATTTCTCTAATTTTCAGCTTGTCCATTGCTGTTGTGATCGCCTGGTAGCTGAAGTTATTGAATGCTCCTTCGATATCGAGATAAGCTATTAATTTGTATTCTTTGTATTGAGGAATACGCGAATGAAGTGCTGTTTCTACTGATTTTCTCTTAGAGTACGCATGTTGAGCTGTGGAAATGAGACATGGTTTCAAGTTATGTCAATCAACCTTTCCAGGATTTTAACAAGAAAGGATGATAGGCTAATTGGTCGTAGATCTTTAGGGTTTACGTGGAAAGGTTTTCCTGCATTTGGAATGAAGACTACTTTTGCCACTCTCCAGGTAGACAGAATGATCTACAATGGTGGAATGATCATATCTAAGCGTTTTTGTATTTCGGCAGGAATGATTCCGTCTGGCCCTGGACATTTATATGGATCAAAGCTGACTACAGCCCATTGCAGTTTTTCCCGCGTTATTAGATCCACAATATGGTTTGCAATGTGGTGAGACTCAGACGCTAAGTCGTATAAACTGTTGTGATATAGAGCAGCTGATTTCGATTCCATTCAGATTATATGAAAACTGTTGTTGAGGGCTAACATAGTTTTTTTTTTTTTATAAAATATACTTTTGGAGGAATGCGTTACGCACCATAAGGAGGTATCCATACCTCCCCGTCTGCCGGACTCTCCAATAAATTTTATTGGCATACCGGCTAAACCTCCAAAAGTGTCTCGTAGATCACCCCCTTGGGACCACTTTCGTATTACTTCAAGGGGGGTCCAATCTAGTGCCATCTTAGGCTTACACTATCTCACGGAACTATTGTTCCTCTTCTTTCTTCCTTCTGATAACGTGATTGACGTAGGTGCAGATCTTGTTCCAGGACTATTCACTTGCCAACATTTTTCCCACAATATTGTCTGGTGTTATGATGCCGATGCTTCTCTCCAGGCCTTCTCTTTCGTACTCCCATCTGCTGCAGTCAAAGAAGGTATGTTGCGCGTCATCTACTTGCGAGTCTCCGTACTGGCAGGCAGGATTGATTGTTTTGGCGATCTTGTGGAGGAAGGCATTGAAATATCCATGCCCAGTGAGAAACTGGGTCACGTAATAGTTAACCTCACCGTGTTTTCGGTTTTTCCACTCATCCAAATTTCTGATCAGTCTTGCTGTCCATCGTCCTCTGCTCTCCGAGCTCCAACGCTCTTGCCACTTCTGTTTCGTCAGATGCTTAGCTACCTCAGTTGCCGCTGCCATTCCCATTTCCGCCTTCTTGTCGTACACGTACTTCCTTTCCATCGCTAGGAGATCGATAGGGGTCACTCCAGCGACTACAAGGACGGCTGGTTCCGATACCGTTCGGTAAGAGCTGGCTACCCGGTATTTCTCCTGCTTAAGTGCATCTGCCCATATTTCGCTGCCATATAAGAGGATGGAGTGTGTTTTCGCCATCAATACTCTCCGCTTACTAGCTGTTGGTCCCCCAACGTTCGCCATAAGTCTGCTCAGTGATGCCGTAGTTTTGGAGGCTCTTTCCGATGCTGTCTTTATTTGTGTCCAGTAGGTTAGCTTTGTATCGAGCCTCAATCCCAAGTACTTCACCGCCACGCTGCTTCTTAAAGTTTGGTTCCGATATTGAAGTCTATTTGTGTGGGAATCCTCTTACTTGTTAAAAGGACTATCTCAACTCAACTGTTTGGACTAATTTTGGAATTAATTGAAAATTCTCACTGAGAACGGAGACTCCATTTTATCTAGAATTCTTTTACTTAAGTTGTAATTTCATACCTTTTATTTTTCCGTCCATAATTTCTCGCTGTGGAAGACGAAAGTACATTCGATATTCCTCGGACTTCTGACGCACTGTCAAATCCCGCAGTAGAAAAGGTTTCTTCGAGGGTTTTTTGTTGGCGAATTTCTGAAATATTGTAGCTTCGTGATCAACGATTGGACTGTCAGGATCCTTAATCAGACAACAACAAAAGAAAAACCAACTCAATATAAAAAAGAACAAACCCAAACAAGTTTTGCATATTTACCTGCATCATTTGTTCAATGGCCATTTTATTCAGCTGCTCAATCAGATTATGTGCCTCAGTGGCATCAAAAAACAGTGTAAACTTGTAGTGCATGTCATTGATGGTTTTTATGGAAATGACATTTCCAGATTTTTCAATTTTCAACAGTTCCGAAAATGGTATTGCAAATTTGACAACATTGCCCAGCATATAGGAATAGAAGGCGATATAATTCAGCGATATATACAATTGTCCTTGGCGTGGGATTTTATTCTTAAAATAACTGAAAAGAGGTTATACTGACGAAGATGCGAAAAAGGAAACCAAAAACCAACTTACTTGCACGAATATGTATTGACCAATTGCTCCTCCTCGGGCATATCAAAGTAGGTGCGAAATTTAGCTGCGATAACTTTAAAATCAGCTGTTTCACCAGAATCATCATTCGATTGGGTGTTGTGAGCGTGGAGTGATTGGATTTTGCAAATAGTGAAATTTGTTATTTCCTCCTCGCTTTCCATTTCGTTGAGGACTTTGAAGAGATTTTCGGCGAGCCATTCCCAGTCTTTGATTATTTCTTCGAGTGTGAGACCGATTGCGATTTCTTAATAAGAGGAAATCAAAGGAAAGAAGACAAATAGAATGTGATGCTTGTAAGTGGTTGGGAGACTTATTTGAGTAACTTCCTGTGGAATTTTAGAAATCATCAAGCGCCAAATTTGGTCGGAGGAAAGAATGCCCGACAAATGTAACCTCAGCATCGTATGCCCGATCCTCAAGAAAGGAGATCCCCTGAACTGCACCAACTACAGAGGTATAAGTCTTCTTAACGTCGCCTACAAGATCTTGTCTGCCGTACTGTGTGAACGTTTGAAGCCATTCGTCAACAACCTGATAGGTCCTTATCAGTGTGAGTTCAGACCCGGAAAGTCCACTATCGATCAAAAATTCACTCTACGGCAGATATTGGAGAAGACCCAGGAACTTCAAATCGATACCTACCACCTTTTCATCGATTTCAAGGCCGCGTATGACAGCGTCTGTAGAGACCGACTATATAGAGCAAAGTCTAGTTTTAGCATCCCAGAAAAACTCTCTGTGTAAGATGACAATGTTAAACTCCCGCTTACCGTACGGATGCATTTGATGTCAAAAAAGGTTTTAGGATGTCGCTGTCATGCGATTTCTTCAACATCATTCTTGAGAAGATTGTGCAAAACTCCAACGTCAACACCAGAGGCACAATCTTTCAAAAGGCCGTCCAGCTACTAGGATACTCAGACGACATTGACATAATTGGAAGAACACAGCGTTATGTCAGTGGAGCGTTTGTGAGTCTTGAGACGGAGGCCAAAAAGATGGGTCTAGCGGTTAACGAGAACAAAACCAAGTCAACAAGAAAGGACAACCAACATCGATGTCTTGGAGCAAACGTCAGCATAGACAGATTTAACTTCGAGGTAGCTAAGGACTACGTCTACCTAGGATCCGTAACAAACGCAGAAAACAAGGCCAGCGCCGAAAACAAACGAAGAATCACTCTTGCCAACTGCTGCTTCTTTGGACTTAGAATGCAATGGAGTAGTAAAGTCACACAAGTGGTACAGGACCTGAACCAACTTGGCGTGCAAAACTGGAGACAGAGCTAGGGACCGAGCTGGCTGGAGATGCTTGTTGGACGAGGCCCTTGTCCGACCTGGACTGTAGCGCCACCATAGGTAAGTAAGTAAATTCAAGCGCCTTATCAGGACCGTCGTAAACTGTTTTCAAATCAAACTCAAAGCTGAGAGAGAACACTTTTTGAATCAAAACCTGAACCTATGACAAACAGCGCTTCTTGAACACTAGTTTGGGTCTACAATGATTCATCAATCTCAGTTATTCCTTAAACCATTACTCATCCAAAAATCTGTAATGCCTAAGTCTCTATAGTACTGCACGTATAAGCATTGACTTTTCCTTAGTTTTGCTTAATTTAAGAAACGTAAGCTCCAGCTTTGATAGGTTATTGCGATAGCAAACAAAAGGTCTGAACGTCAATAAACAACACGAACTCAGTGAGTAAGAAAAAAAAAACCTCTGTACGCAAAAACCATGATCTTTTACTACAAAATAGAAAAAAAAATGATAACAATCACACATAAGACATTGGCGAACAAAGAAAACCCTCTGACGTCCCCCTTGTGTTTTCCTTGTCATTGCGTTTCAATTTATCAATTATTTCAATCTTAAGAAATGTTAAAACACAAAAAAAAATTTAAATAATAATTTCAGGAGACTTTGTTAAGGTTCTATTAAACTGTTTACTTTTTGGAGGGGGGCATACTCTCATACTCACCATAAAAGACCTCCGAAGATGGCGTCTGATGCAGAATCCGATACGGGGGCGGCCGTGTATCGAAAATACTATCGAATGTACCAACCAGGAGCGATGAGAATCCCTTAGATTCTCCATGACCTCGCCGCTTTTGAAGCACAAAGTACTTGGATTTCATCTCCGCTACCCTAAAACGTATTTGTTTTGTTTTACTAAATGAACGAATTTGAGACAACGATAAAAATGCGATACAACAAAAACAAAATTGCGTTGCAACTTAATGTTTTGTTTATTTAACAAATTAGATATCGGGAAATTGTAAATTTCTATCTACATACCATAATGTTACGGGCAACAGAACTTCCTTGGGCTGGATCCACATTTCTGTGATGGACTGTCCACTTTTTCTCTTGGATTTTGTTGCGTTGTTTATGGATGTTTTGTATTTTTTTTTTCCTCACGCTGGTGCAGGGGGTTGATGTTTTTTTACTTATTCGACTTTTTCACTCATTTATACTTGGTCGACTGACCATTTAATTGGTTAAAAGTGTTCTTAAAAACTTGTTTGTATGAAATTTTATTAATTACATGCGAATATGCAAATATTAAAACCATGAAAAATTGTATGTTTTCCAATAATTTGTTGGTAACAATAAAATTTCAGACTTGCTTGACTCGAAATGCACCAAGGAATTTCTGCAAACTAGACAAGTTACGATGACAGCTGATTTGACAGCGGCTGTGAGAGAGTTGTCAAATGTAAATGGGCGCGTTCACTTTGACTTGGATAGGCTATCCGGATAGCTTTTTGTTTTTGTTTTACATGTAAGGCCGTGTGCGAATTGGATGAATTGTGGTTAAAAAATAAAAATGGATGAATTTTTAACCACTACTGTCATTTTTTAACCTGCTCAGCAGCTAGTCAAATTATGCGAAGTGTCAAAATTTAACCAAACGTCAAGTTTTAACCCATTTTTAACTGAATTCGCACACGGCCTAAACAAAAATAGCAGAGATTCAAACCAAACTAATCCAAAGCTATCCAACAATTTCTGGTATAGGTGGCTATCAGATAGAAAAGCCATTGAAATTTCGTAAACAGCTGATTTGTGTACTCTTGTTTGCATAGCTATCTAAATTTAGCTATCGAACTCGTTCATGGAAAACGATTTGGATAGGCTATCCAAGACCAAACTGAACGCGCCCAATGTTTTGCATGGTTTTGCATAATGTCAGTTCTGCAAATGGTTTGTGTATTGGATGACAGAGTGGTATAATTTGAAATTTGTCAAAGAGTGTTCCGGACTAAAACTGAAAATGCGAATTGCTTGAGGCGCCACCCAACTGCAGAGGTAAAATTTTAAACTAAATGCATCTTGCTTATAGCGTTTTTCATTGTAACCTGAGAGAACTTTTTATTATTTTCAATTTTCTTTCAAAATAAAACAAAAAGCAATTCTCTCAAATTTGGGAGATCAATTCTTTCCTCTCCAGTATTGATCAAGAAGTGTTCTTTTTGACAATGAAACACAAAAAGGTGGAAAAAAGGCAATTCTTTTGCATAATAAAAAAAACCGCTATAAGGGGGAGAGATCCTTTGTATATAAATTTAACAGGTATGATCGAAATGTGTAAAATCCGTGTATACAAGTATTTGTAAATCCATCTCCAAAAAGAGATTCAAGAGAAATCAATCCTTCGAGAAAAAAATTCAATTTCTTTGTGAAAGAAATGCGTTTAAGGAAAAAAAAATTGCCACTTTTACGTCACGGATCAATTCTTGGGTTGTAAGAAAAGCCACATAAGTAATTTTACTTTTGTGCAATTCGCACACTGCCCTAATTGTAGTATCTGTCTTTTGATAATTTCTCTATATCCTTCTTTGTGTCAATGTATCCATGGTCAATATAAAACACACTATTGTAATGTGTGTACACCAGTGATCACTTATACCAAGATTGGAAACCTTGCTGTCAAAGTGACATTTGCCTACAAGCTGAGGGTCCAGGTTAGCTGAAACAGTATGCGTGTAATACAAACTTAAGGGACCAGGTTAGCTGTAAGAGTATGCGTGTTTTTGTAATAAAGATACAGTTGCCTACATAATAAAAAGCAAGTGAGCTGCAAGAGTATGTGTGCCTGAAAAAAAAAACTTTTGCGGTCTTTGGAGGGTAAAACGTAGGTAGGTTTCCAATCTTGTTATAAAGTGATCACTGGTATACACTTTATTTATCTCATACGCTCTGTATCTCCTTCTATTGTAATGTCTAATGTGTATACTTTATTATCTCATACGCTCTGTATCTCCTTCTATTTTAATGTCTAATATGTATACTTTATTATCTCTTACGCTCTGTATCTCTTTCTATATTTAATGTACACACTTTTCTTACTCTCTTTACTTACTCTGTATCTCTTTAACTCTAATATCGTTTAATTGTAGTTGTAAACACTTGTGAGGGGCAATACCTAGTGATTAAGAGAAACTTGTTTAGCATTAAGAACGTTAGCCCCTACAAAAAGTAATCCCAGTATTTTTAAGTGGAGTAATGTTCCAGAACATTCAGCTTCTCCAAGAACCAATAGGAACCAATAGTAGTTTTTAGAACCCATCATTTTTGTTATATAAATAGCCGTTTGGCGGCGAGGCAAGTTAGTTGATTGTGAACTGAGATAAAGTAAAGATACTGGCGCAAATTTTAAGTCAGCCCTCGTTTAAACAATAAAGTCTACTCTACTTAAAGCACTCTAACTTTTTCTAATTTTTAAACACTTTAAACGAGTCTTCTAATTAGATTGGACTTTAAACAAAACGTTGTGTGAACTCGCCTAAATGTGACAAGTTGATAAATTGAATTAGTGAACTGTCATTTTACGCTTGCAGTTTTTAACAGTTTTTAGTGCATTTATCTCCCCAAAACAGGAAAAAATGTGATTATTTAGTGTTTGTATATTTAGTTCTAATAAATATTATGAATTTTTTTGTGAAAATGTGTTTAAATAAATATCCAAATGATGTTCCAATTTGTTTTGTTTGTGATAGTGAAGGTGGAATAGTGTGCTCTGAAATGGGTTAAAAATATTCCTTAAAAACAGGAACAAATTTCCCTACAAGTGTTATTTGCTTATAGGGACTCTCAAAAAAGGCACATAGGTAGTAAAATTAAAAGCAAACAACGTACACACATAACTACAAGAAGTGTCAAAAAACAAGCAACAAATCCGCTTGGTAGTCTCCGTGGTTCATATTTTTTTTTTATTTTACAAAAATGATAAATGTATTCGAACGAAAAACTATTCAAAATAAAATGAATATTTGAATTTAAATAAGAGCATGCACGAATTTGATAATTATTATATAATTTCAAAATTTTTGAAAATCCCAAAGTCTGCTTCCTCAAAACTATACTTTAAGGAGTTAAACGAACGATTTCTCCCTTTTAAAGTTAGACGACCACTTTAACGATAAAGTATACTTTAAGTCGTTCAAAAATGAGATAAAGTCGACCCCGAATCTAAAATTTGTTTTTAGAGTCGACTCCTACTCTAAAGTGGATTTAGAGTAGGGTTTAAATGTTTTAAAATTTGCGCCACTGTGTTTGCAAAGTTATAATTGAAAGTGTTGAATAAATAAGTTTGTGAGTGATTTGAATAAAGTGAATTTGTGTTTTATTTAAAAAGTGAATAAGTTTTAATTGTCGGACCAAGCCGAATATTACACTATTTTAAAATCTACTTCCCTTTTTCTCATCAACTTCGGTTCCTTTGTTTCAAGTGGCAATGCTGGCAGTAATGAATTTTTTTTTAGCTCTGCTGTTATCGTCGAGGCCCATTTAGCCAAGCAGGATGCATACAAAGCTGCGCTGCATAGAATCACAGATAATAAATTTATACAGATGTCTCACCCTTATGGCGAGTAATGATATGGAGTGAGCAGTTTTACGTCGGCACCTAGCTATTATGCCTTATCCGACGTGTGACCATTCACATTGGTATCTGTTTGTTAGAGTTGATACTCTCCCTTAATCACACAGTTTGAAACTCATCGTTATCAAACTTTCGCGATGTTATCCCTTCATCGCATTTAATATAATAAATTTCAATTATGTTTTCAAGTACCAGTTTATTTCTTCCATGAAGAAACCATAATGGTAAATGTTTTTCTATCTATGTAACTGAGCTTGAGATACGTACTCAGTTACCGAGAACGAATCTCTCGACAACCAACAACCCCTCTGAAACTCCCACTAGGGGGCCTACCGCTTATGTAGTTGGCGTTCAAAGGTCCTAAGACACAATGAACGGGGCCCCAACTACCCCAGAGTACCAGCTGGATTAACAAGGATCCGCTGGCGTCCTTGTCATGCAGTCCATTTTACCAGTTGTCAAAGCGGTTGAACAATTCTGGAAGACTGCATGACTTTAGCGTAAAACCATTCGCCTAGATCGTCATCTAGTTTCCACCCTGCACCACGCGGAGGTTGGCTTTTCCGCACTTGAGCTTAGAGAAATATTTACTCGATATTGCAAAGCAACACTTTCTAAATAACTCGACCCACTCTTCGCAGGGCCGAGTAATGATATATGAAACTGAAAGCTACCAAAAAAAAAGCTTTTAAAAAAGCTTTAACGCATTCACTTATAATGCATTAAAAATCTATTTTCGCTCGCCTCATTGCCCATAAATGAATACTTAGGCAAGGAAAAAAGCTTCAAAAAGCTCCTTGTCAGCTAAGGCGTTGTCAGTTAAGAGCAAAATATGTTTAATTTTTTTCTGCAGGGATGAGACATCTGTATAATTTTATTATCTGTGATAGAAGGATAAGAGCTGCTAGAGAACTCTACGAGCAAAAGAGGAGAGAGGAACGCCGGCTTCTCAGGAGAAAAAAAGAGGGAGCATGAGAAGCGTCAGATCGAGGATGTTGAGAGAGCCAACAGCAGGAATGAAGTTTGGAGGTTTTATCGGAATGTAAAACAGCTGGCTCAAGGTCATCGAGCAAGAACCGATGGCTGCGCAGTCAATGCTATGGATTGAGAGAGACCACTTCTGTAGGCTGTATAATGGCGACGTCGATCAAAATCCTGCCGTTAGGCAGGAGCCTTCCATCGGACACGATGATAGCCAACAATTCCGTGAACCCGACCAGAGGAAGTGAAAACGGCATTATAACGGTTGAAATCCAACAAAGCCGCTGGAGCAGATGGTCTACCTGCCGAGCTATTCGACGCTGTAGCGACGATCTAGATAGGAGCATGCGGACCAAATCATCTGTAAGATATGGTCGGAAGAATGCATGCCCGATGAATGGAACCTCAGCATTGTTTGCCCGATCCTGAACAAGGGAGATCCTCTAAACTGCACCAACTTACAGAGGAATCAGTCTACTTAACATCGCCTACAAGATCCTCCCTGCCGTAATATGTGAACGTCTGAAGCCTTTCATCAACAATCTGATTGGTACTTATCAATGTGGTTTCAGACCAGTAAAGTCAACCATCGACCAAATTTTCACTTTGCGGCAGATCATGGAAAAAACCTACAAATCGATACCCACCACCTTTTCATCGATTTTAAGGCCGCGTATGACAGCATCTACAGACACGAACTGTATAATAGCTCGATCTCTTGTGCAAAATGAAGATGGAGAACTCACGCTACGCAATCAAGGTTGGCAACGAGCTTACGGAAACTTTTGATGTCAAAAAAGGATTCAGGAAAGGCGATGGCACTGTCATGTGATTTCTTTAACATCGTTCTTGAGAAGATAGTGTAAAACTCCACCGACAACACCAGAGGCACTATCTACCAAAAGTCTGTTCAACTTCTCGCGAACGCCGATGATATCGAAATAATGGGAATAACACAGCGTGATGTCAAAATGGCGCCTTTGTCAGAATTGAGACAGAGGCTGCAAAAATGGGTTAAGCGGTAAATGAGGGAAAAACGAAGTATATGCTGTCTTCAAGGAAGGACACCCAACACCGTTTGGTTGGAAAGAACGTCACAATAGGCGCATACAACTTCGAGGTAGTAGAGGAGTTTGTCTACCTAGGCTCCGCTTTTAACACGGGCAATAACACCAGCGCCGAGATCAGACGAAGAATAACTCTTGCTAATCGCTGTTTCTCTGGGCTAAGAAAGCAATTGAGTGGAAAAGCCCTCTTTCGAGCAACTAAGGTAAAACTGTGTAACACGCTCATCATCCCTGTCCTGCTGTATGGTGCAGAAGCATGGACCTTGATAAAATCGGATTAATGTGCCTTAGGCTGTTTCGAGAGGAAAGTTCTTCGGGTCATCTTTGGCCCCGTGTGCATTGATGATGAATGGAGAAGATACAATATAGCGAACTTTACGTATGGACCTAGTCGGAAGAGTCAAGGTCTAGAGACTCAGAAGGCCGAAAAGCCTTCGACACTATTCCCGAGGGACGTAGAAGGAGAGGAAGACTGCGACTCAGGTGGCGCACACAAGTGGAAGAGGACCTTAATCAACTTGGAGTGCAAAACTGGAGACAGCTAGCTAGGAACCGAGCTGGCTGGCGGAGACTGTTGATTGACGCCCAAGTCCAGAACGGGTTGTAGCGCCACCAGAAAGTAAGTAGGTAAGTGTTATCGTTGCTTTTAACTTGCGACATATAGAATATATGGCAAGTATTGAATTCGTAAAAAAAAAAAGTTGAGATGATGATGAGATATGACATTACGATGATAGAGAAGTCGAAAAAAGTGTGTCCGGCGATTCCGTCCGTCTGTATGTCGGGAAGTTTACAGGCACCTACTGCCTTAACCACTAGACCGATTGACTTCAAACTTGAAAATGAGAGGTTTGAGCAAAAACTCATATCCCAGTTTTTTCATTGTTTTTTTTTTAAGATCAAAATTTAGGGTAGCCACCATACGATTTTTTTGGCAAAAAACCAAAACTTTTAATTTTCTCCAAAACGGCTCCTACGATTTTTTTTTTAAACTTCCTTGAATTTAATTTTTTTAAACACTCATGTATTTTATGTAAAAAAAAAATTTGTATTGCTCCAAAACGGTACCTCCCACAGAACCGTTTTTTTGTTATTAGATTTTCTCGAAAAATAAAAGTTCGATCAGCTTAATTTTTTTTTTTGAAAGTACGTATATATTATCCAAATAATATTTTGTATTCAAAAAAATTTCAAATTTTTTTTTGGATTTAAAAAAATATTTAAAACTTTTTTTTCAAAATTGTGTATCTTGAAAACGGATCAATATTAAAAATCGAAATTTACTTATAAAATGTAAATAAATAAAAAAAAAATAAATAGAGTGGCGCGACAGCTCTTGAAGAGCCAAGGCCTAAGTGGCTTACTCTCGTAAACAATTCTCTGAGTACGTGTGAAGAATTGAGGGGACCTACAATTTAACGCCGATTCCGAACGGCAAAGTTGAGAAGCACTTTTTCATGACAGATTGATACTCTTGGAAGATTTGTCAGGTCTTCGCAAGAGGCAGTACCCGTGAAATATGAAATAAAAACTTGGCCTATGAGTAGGACTCGAACCAACGACGTTCTGCTTAGCAGCCAACGCACTTACCAACTAAGCTACGGGCAACTGCACTTATACTTATAAAATGTATATTTACATATTCTTCATTACTGCATACCCAAATTAATTTTAAGACATTTTTGAAAAAAATTATATATAAAAAATTAATTTTAAAAAAACGGCTCCGACGATTTTCAAAAAAAAAAAATTCAATAAATCAAAAATAAGGTTTGAATTTGTTTGGCATTTAAATTTTTGGAATAAAATGTACATTTTCAATTTTTAAGTTTTTTTTTTAATAAATTAAGAAAATTTGAAAACCCAACAGTTTCTTAAGAAATCATACGACATCAATTTTTTTCCAATTGAATCCATTTTTGTGGTTCATATTTCAATTTCAATTTTTATTTATGATTTTTTTTTAATGTTTTTTTTTATGATTTACTAGCCGACCCTGCGAACTTCGTCTCGCCACCCTTCAGAGCAACTCATAAATAATTGTTATTAACACAGGTATTGTAAAAATGCAATTTACTTGAATCCAATTAACATAGAAAATTACATATCTGAGTTTTTCCAAGCTTTAAAACTAACTTTCTACTCTCATTTAAGCATGCAGAAAAATCAAATTTCGTTGAAAAATTTAACAAATTCTCGTTTTTCTGGTGTGTTTTGACTATAACACAAAAAACAACACTAAATGCAGTATTCGATTGCCCCCCTTATTTAGTGATTTCCAGTAAGTTTGTCCCAAAAATTTGTTTTTACCAAGCCTATACCTACAGCGAAAATTTACATAAATGCATTGAGGATTGAGCGGATTAAGAGTCTCTACCCGACATACAAACACACCAACGCACTTTAAATTCTATGCAAATGCTTGATATTAGGTGTTGAAGTTCTTTGTGCTCTGGTAGAGTTGTCCGACTTACCTATCCAAGATTTTCCAGTTTTCCATTTAAAACCAATGGACCTGCAACTACATGTAATTTTCCCTTCCAATAGCAATGAAGTTTCTAAGATTTGCATCAATAACTTTCTATTTTCCATTCGAAAACTCATTTTGAAATTTTACAGTTTTTCATTTGAAAACCAATGCACGTACGGTTACATGCAATTTTCCCTTTGGAAACCAATAAGTTTTCCAAGCTTTTCATAAGGAACCTTCCATTTCCCATTTGAAAACCCATTTTCAAATTTACCAATTTTCTATTTCATAACCAATGCACTTACAGTTACATGCAATTTTCCCTTTGGAAACCTGTGAATTTTCCGAGTTTTTCATCAAGAACTTTCTATTTTCCATTCGAAAACCCGTTTTGAAATTTTCCAGTTTTCTATTTGAAAACCAATGCACCTACAACTGCATGCAATTTTCTCTTTGAAAACCAATATTAATAATGCGAAATTTTCATGCACAGGGATTGGAAACTAAGGGGCCAGTTATAGCGATCATTGAAATCCATCAGGAAAAATGTTTGAATGGATATTTAGCTAAGTTTTCTTTTGATTACTATGCAATTTATATACCAATCGACCGGAAAATACTTAAAGAATTTTTTTTGAGAAAAAAATATAAGTTTGCAAACTTATTTTTCGTTAAAAATGTATTTTTTATTTTCCGTACGGAAATTCGTTTTCCTGAACAGCTGATGGATTTTTGTCAAAAAATGAAACAAATCGTTCCAATGATTCCAATGATCTGTGTTTCAACTTCTCACAGTTCCAATGATAGAATTACGGCAGGAAAAAAATTCCTGACAGAAATTTTCAATGATTGCTATAAATGCTCATCAGGAAAAAAATTCAGATTCTTCCTGTTCCAATGTTTCCTGATGAAAACCAATGATCGCTATAACTGGCCCCTAAAATCCATGCTTTTTTTCTGAATATCGATATTAAAATTTTCTTTTGTATAAAATGTCGTGCCCAAGAATTTGCGTGTAAACATTGCTTGGTGCAAAAGCTAAAGTAGGAGTTCAGCCTGAAATATACAATAGAAGAATGAATGAAATGAAACGAAATGAAATGAAATTAAGAATAGAGAGACGTTTCAAAAAATTGATGTCGGCTGTCAGTTTTTTGAAATTCAAAACAAAATTTTCGAGTAAGTAACGAAATACATTAAAAATTAATCCCAATAACACTTCTATTGTATGCATCTTAAGGAATGTAGATTTGTTTGTTCCCTTAACCGGACATCTTCCATAACCGGACAAATTTCTCGGTACCGTCAGTGTCCGGTTATGAGAGAGTTCACTTTACTTACCTATGTATAAATCCCCGTTAGCATTGCAAAGCGAAACTGTCATGTACAATTGAATGACAAAAAAATGTCAAGTATAAATTTTTTGTTTGTACAAATGAATAACAAAAATGTCAATCATAATTTTTTTTTTCGATAAAAAAAAATATTTGACGAAAATATTTGAAATAATTTTCATAAAAAATTGAGTATTCGTATATTTGAATATTCGTTAACATTTGAACCATTTTTGATTTGAACAACATAGTTTTTTTTTTGTTATAAACCTTCTTAAGTTATTTCTCTTTAGTTTAAACCAAAAATTTAGAAAACCGGTCAACCGGTTGTCAATTTGAAAAGATAACATAAATTTAACGAATTAGTCTTTTATATATATAGATAATTGGGAATACAGGAGCAAGTTCGTACGACCGAGTCGTGCCCTTTTTTTGTTTTCCAATTTGGACAATTTTGAGATTGTTACATTTACCACTTTTTCAAAGATTCAGAAAAAATATTGTGGAGAAAAGGCCTTTCTTCGAAAAACGTCATGAAACAATCTTAGTATACCATCTCATTAGTATACCATCTCATAGCAAAAAAAAAAAATGCAATTTTTTTATATCAACTTCCTAGTTTTATTTTTTATGAACAACAAATTTTATGTATGACAAAAACTTTAAACGATCTTTCCTGAGTATTTGCGAATTTTGTCTCGTGCCACACTGCCGGAAAATGATAATAGTAGATAGTGCTGTGGGGAGAAAATTTAGCACATTTCAATTCAAAACCAAATATTAGGTTCGGTAATATTCGCTGTCAGAATTTATTGGCCGGAACGCAAACACACTTTAGCTTCGTCTTCGTCTGACCGTTTCGACTTACGATGCACCCGCTTAGAGTTTGCTTTGATTGATATTTCACCCTCCATCATCATCATTCCTCCAAAAACAAATGACAAAGCAGATGTTCAGCATATTTTTACTAAAGCTACCGTTTGGAGTCACATTACGTAACATTATTTAGGAAACGTGAGGTCGAAGCTTCATTGTGATAGCATTTCTATGGTTGGTCTCGTTAACGTCAGGCGAAGCCAAAGGTAAACCGTGTTTGTGTTTCAGCCATAGGCCTCACATTTTTTTAAGTATAACGCATTTTTAGATTCTTAAAGCCGTTTATAATTTATAAATCAAAAATCGGAAAATGTAATAGAGTGCAGTCATTAAAGCATTATTGGTCCGAATTTTTTTACTGTGAACCGATTTGCATTAAATTTAGGAATTAGGTTCATCTTACCCTTGACTTCAAAAGTGAAAATGATTTGAACTCCGCAACCACCCCTTCTCGGGGGTGAATTTTTTTTTTCAAAATAACCTCGGATATCGATAGAAGGCCTAATTTTAAGCAAAAAATCATCTATAAAGTTTTTAAAAAAAAATCCAATACTTTTCAAGTTATTGGCAATTGAAAATTCGCAATTTTTTCACGTTTTTATCGTTTTTTTTGCAAATATCTCCAAAAATATAGGCTGAGTTCGTAATTGCAGGCTTTGTTGCTCATGCCCTGCCTTAAACATGCTCAAAGGCTTTTATGAACTCAATTACAACTGCATGTGTGCGGTCATCATACTTTACTTAAAATGAGTTCACAAAAGCAAACGTTGACAAAACGAGAAACCAAGTTTATTTGTTTTTGATTTAATTTGTAGTTCATTCATTTAAAAAGTGGCTTTCAACAAAAATATTTTAAAAAGCATTATTCTAAGCTTTGTGGAAGAAACCGTTTTCGAAAACATGATATAAAAGTTGCGAAAATAAGAAAACTGAAAAGTTAAGAAACAGGAAAATCCTTGGACCTTTCGTGATTTTTCAAAATTTGAATGTTGTATCTTGTTTATCAAGAATGACGCAACTTCCATACAAACTCTAGCCAACTATTTCAACCGCTTGCAAACTTTTTATCCCTTTAATTGCGTTCAAAATTCCTATTTGTCCTTTCTTAAGCTCAATACTGTCTCTGTAGCCTTTGTCATTTTCTGACCCCTTGACCACTTCTACAGTAAATCACGTCAATCACATATATGCTCTTTGTAACTTAAAACACATGCACCAGCACGTGCATGCACGAGCACCATAGATTTTACCGGGATATAAAGTAGCCTATGTGATATTCTAGAGTCTAGACTATAATCTGTCTGTATACTAAGTTTCATCCAGATCCGTTAAGTACTTCCGGATTATTGAGCAACAAACATCACATTTGCTCCCTGCCATTTTCCTGCTAATTTAGCAACAAAATAAAAATAAATGCCGACCTGACCGCAAAATGACAGTCGTTATACTTTTATCTTTTATGAACACAAGTGTTGCCATGCTCATGCAGAACTAATGCTGTTTGTTTACATTTATGAACACAATTCAATTTTGGCAGTACTGCGGAAGTTTTACAATTACGAACTCAGCCATATAGTAGAGTCAATGAAGCTCAAAAAAGGGGGTTTTCAGAAAGTCCTCAGAAACAGCTCGAATTTTGAAAATTCTTTTTTCCAAATTTTTTGTTTTTTATATTCTTTAAAGTCTGAAACAAATCATTTGGGGGAAATAATTGCTTATATTGTTTAAACAATTTTTATATTGTTTATAAAGAGAGATCCAAAAACAATATTTTCGATAATTGGAGTGTTTAGGTTGCATTAAGACAAGAAAAAAACCATGTGGAAGGGGGGGTTTATTGTCCCCCGTTTAGCCAGGAGGGGCGATCTTATAACAAAAAAAGCCTATTTTTCAAAAAAATATTAAAAATCAACGGCTTTTCATCTAATGCCGTGTTATACCTTTTTGCAAAGCTTAAAAATGCTTCTTTCATTTCACATTTAAATAAAACTGTTTTTAGGAATGTTTCTCGAAAAATTCATCTTCAAAGTGAAAATATTGAAATTTTAAACTTTTTTTTTCAACTTCGAACTAATTTTTTTTTCAAAATTTTATGTAATTAAGTACTAACTTCTTTCACAATTAAATGTGGTTACAAGTTCTTAGTGAGATCCAGAAAACCGCATGCTTAAATTTCTTTTTATTTTCGAGAAATTAAGAAAAACCCAAAAAAACTCAGAAAATTTGGATGATATTTTGTTCTATTTATTCGAAAAAATAATACTTACAAGTAATTTTGTGAATTTTTTTCTGAGTGTTTTTAGTTTTTTATTTATTTATTTATTTATTTATTATTATCAATCGGAGTCAGAGCTCTTATAGACTAGATACAAGCAAATTAGTTACAATTAAAAAAAAAAAAAATGTTTTAACCACCAAAATAAATAATTAATAACAATTTCTGTTTAAAACATTCTCTACTTAAATTTAAATTAAAATCAATGACATCACATACAGAATTGGCTTGTCTTAGGCAACGAGTTAAAGGTCCATTGGTTCCATAATTAACTCTATGAAACGGCAAATGAAATAAACGATTGTTTCGTAAGTTACGATTAGGCACATGAAACCCTACTAAGTGAAGCAATTGGGGGCAGTTAATTTTATAATTTATCAAATCATGAACAAACATTATATCAAAATATGTGCGTCGTGATTCCAAGGATTGAATTCCTAGCAACAAACATCTTGTTTTGTATGGTGGCAATTCTGAGTTCCAACGTAAAATTCGAATGGCTGTTCTGGTAAATCGTTTTTGAATTCTTTCGATCCTCATTGAATAGACCGCATACAAAGGATTCCATATGGTGGAACAGTATTCTAATATGGAACGCACATAACAAAAATATAGAGATCTTAGAGTAAAAGGATCAGAAAAATCTTTAGCGTTCCTAGAAATGAATCCCAGCATAGAACTAGCCTTGGAAACTACGTAGTCTATGTGGTTGGAAAACGTTAATTTACGATCAAAGATAACACCTAAATCCTTTTTGATATCAACTTTAGACAAAACAGATCCATTTATAAAATACGAAAACGAAATCGGTTGCGCACAACGATGATACACCATACTTTGACATTTAGAAATATTTAACAGCAAATAGTTTTTAGTACACCATATAGACAAGTTATCAAGATCGCGTTGTAAGTTTATACAATCGGACATAGATTTTATGCATGAGAACAATTTCAGGTCATCTGCGTACATTAAACAAACACAATTTAACAATAAACTAGGAATATTATTGATAAATAAGAGGAAGAGAAGTGGTCCTAAATGACTTCCTTGTGGAACTCCTGAAGTGACAACAATCGGACTTGAAACAAAATTATTTATGCGGACAAATTGGGTTCTACCAGTTAAGTAGGATTCAACCCATTTTAAAAGATTAGAATGAAAACCAAGGTTCGAAAGCTTATGCAATAAAATAAAGTGATCCACTCTGTCAAAAGCTTTAGAGAAATCAGTATAAATGACATCACATTGGTATCCGTTTTCAAAAGCATCTAGAACATAGTTACTAAATAAAGTTAGGTTCGTTGCAGTAGATCTACCACTTATAAAACCATGCTGAAATGGGGAGATAATCTCTTTTACAGCGAATACAAGTTTTTTATATATGATTTTTTCAAAAAGCTTAGGAATGACAGATAAATAATTGGCAAATTGGGCGGTAGTTTACTACATTATTTTTAGAACCAGATTTAAAAACTGGGTACACATACGAATTCTTCCACTGTTCTAAGAAGAAACCTTCACGAAGAGATCGATTGAAGATGATTTCAAGAGGAGTTGCAAGAGAAAAAGCACATCTTTTTAATACTATTGGAGCAATACCATCAAAACCAGAGTGTTTTTCATCACTTAATCTTAGTAGTTCCTCAAGTATTTCACTTTTGTGAATATATAATTGACTAATATTAATGAAATCAGTTGGACAAGAATTAGATGAGATTGGAGCATTTGTTGAATGGACCGAGAGTTTGAAAACAGAACGAAAAAAGTCAGCAAAAAAATTACAAATAGTTAACGGATCACTTGAAGTTTGACCCATGTAACAAACAGAATTAGGAATTCCTGTAGAACTTTTTTTGTCGTTTACAAACTTCCAAAAACATCTACTATTTTTTTTTAGCTTCGACTCAATACTCAATAAGTATTGTTTATATAGAAATTTATTCAGAAAATTAAATTCACGATTGCATCGGATGTAGTTAGAAAGTAGAACAATATTTTCCTTGGATTCACGATACCGTTTAAATGCTTTATTTTTACGATTATTTAAATTTTTCTTAATTTCTCAAAAACAAGAAGACATTAAGGAATGCGGTTTCTGGATCGCACTGAGATCTTGTAACCGCATTTAATTGTGGAAAAAATAGTACTTAAGTACATACAATTTCGAAAAAAATTAGTTCGAAGTTAAAAAAAAGTTGAAAAATTCGAAATTTTGACTTTGAAGATGATTTTTTCGAAAACTATTCCTGAAAACAGCTTTATTTAAATGCAAAATGAAAGAAACATTTTTAAGCTTTGCAAGAAGGTATAACACGGCATTAAGTGAAAAGCCGTTGATTTTTAATATTTTTTTGAAAAATAGGCTTTTTTTGTTATAAGATTGCCCCTCCCGGCTAAACGGAGTACAATAGACCCCCCCCTTCCATATAATTTTTTTCTTGTATTAATGCAACCTAAACACTCCAATTATCAAAAACATTGTTTTTGGATCTCTCTTTACAAACAGTATAAAAATTGTTTAAACAATATAAGCAATTATTTCCCCCAAATGATTTGTTTCAGACTTTAAAGAATATAAAAAACAAAAAATTTGGATTTTTTTTTTCAAAATCCGAGCTGTTTCTGAGGACTTTCTGAAAAAAAGCTCCCTTGACTCCACTAATACGTTTTATCGAAAATTTTATTAGAACAAAATTGTAGCAGGTAAAACAGTGAACAATTTGGTTTTTTATAAAGTATTCTGATTGCAATATTAAGCTAGATATTAAAGATCAAAGCCGTTTCTTATATTGTCTGAAATTTAATCGATGTGGTCAATGCCATCTAGCGGCATTTTATGCATTCTAATATGTAGTGCTTGAAATAATCCTTAAAATGAGCACTATTAAAAGTCTTTTGCAAGTAAAATAAGTGAGCTGTATTGCAAATAAGGGGAGCATCTAATGTTTTTTTCTTTTAAATCAATGGGTTTCATAAGTGCCATTTCCACCTAAATTAAAATTAATGGTATTCCGCCTAAAATTAACTTTATTATGAAGAGTTTGAAAGATAGTATCAGTTTGGCTGCTTCAGGACATATATTTTTCAAAAAAGTCACGATTAAAAAAAAAAATCCAAATTTAAAAAAAAAACACTTTTTTTCATAATATCTCAAAAATGACGACAGATACGTATAAAAGTGTAAGGATTAAAAATTAAGGTATTTTTCTGACAAACAATTTGGTTTTTTTTTCTGTCAAACAAAAATTGACGGAGATATGATTGTTTAAAGAGCGCGTGGCAGCGCAATCACCGCCTCTCTTAAGCCCTTTAACCCTTCACCGTTTTAGAAAAAGGTTTTTTTTTACTATAAATTGCAGTGAAGGATGTTGTAGCTCTCTTAATTACCTTTACAATGGTTTTTTATAAATTGTGATAGCATGAAAATTGAAGGAGTTATGGTCCAAAAACTTATCATATTTTTTTTTTCTACTTAGTAACTGTAAAATTTCGGAGTGCGAATTTTCCAATAACTTGAAAAGTATTGGATTTTTTGAAAAACTTTATAGATGATTTCTTGCTTAAAATTAGGGTTTCTATTCCGAGGTTATTTTGAAAAAAAAAAATTCACCCCCGAGAAGAGGTGGCAACCGCCCTCAGGGTGGTTGCGGAGTTCAAATAATTTTCACTTTTGAAGTTAAGGGTAAGATGAGCCTAATTCCAAAATTTCATGCAAATCGGTTCACAGTAAAAAATATTCGGAGGTAAGACCTAATTTTTCGCTTCAATGACTGCACTAATAGCAGACTGGAAAAAAAAACTCAATTAACCATCGACGGGAAAAGGAAATCTTGAATATGAAACCCAAATCGGAAACTGAAAAGCGGAAATTCAAAATATTGACATTGACATTTCACAGTACTTCGCACATGAATGTAACGACGAACTACAGACACATAGCAGCACTGGCGACTGAGGCCATCGGCTGAGACAGAACAAGACATTAATACAATAGAGAGAGACACATAAGAAAAAAAGCACACATAACAGAAACCTACGTGGCTCAGTGCTCAGAGGAGGAGACTTAGATTTGCATTGTCTCATGTTATCACACAGGTGGGCTCAGATGAACTGGCGATTGTTGTATAAAAGAATGCTGCCGAAGCTGGGGCTTGAACCCGTAGCGTTCGGGTTAGCAATCGACTACTCTATCCTCTGAGCCATGGCCACCTGCAATTCAAAATATTTAGTGCGGACAGAAAAATTGTCTCAATTTGTTCAACTATGTACCAACTGTTTTTGGGTGTTTGCTGTTGGGCTTTCTTCAGTAGTTGAAGTTTAAAATACTAAAAACTAGTTGATGTTGGTTTTGAAATCTTTGAAATGTTTAATTCGTTAAACTAAAACATAGGTACACATAATATAAATAAAAAACATCAACTCTCGTGTTAAATTAATGAACTTTGCATTCTATTCAAAGCGGGCCAACCTGAGGGAAGAGTAATTTAACTTAATATGAAATCCACGACAGTGGAATTCTTTACTCACCAATTGCCATTCCAGATATGGATTCAGAACTACACTGTTGACAAGGACACCATAAATAACCATAAGAAGCATTGCGTGCTCAGCGTACTGGTCTACAAACGCCGCAGAACTTTGATAAGCAGTAAAATTAGTAGCATCAGTGAATATTCTGGCAAAAACAAGTAGGTACCTACCTGCCAATATTTAATTCCTGCAATTGAAGACAAACCGTTGCAATAGCCGATTGAAGGCAGATGATTCCCAGAAAATTATGGCACGTAGCGAACCGCTTTCGTTGTTGTTGAGTCCTGCACATGTATACATATATTGCACAAAAGTACTATTTTTTTATGAACACAAAAGAATTGGCATTATCTTGGAATGTTACAAGCTTTGTCTTCCCTTACTTGAGATAAATAAAAAAGAATTGTTATTCCAGCAAAGTAGGTGTGAATGGAGAAGGTTTCGAATGGAAAATATGGCCGATTGAATTTACTCTGGGCCTTGTGAATTAAGACGTACGAGTATGTTGCACCAGCAGGAACCAAAGTATGTATGAATGTATGAATATATTTCATCATCAAAGTTTGACAATTTGGAAAGAGGCGAAAGATCATCATTCCTAATTTCATTTCAATTTAATATTAAAAGAAACAAAAATACGTTAGTTTATTTACCGTTGCCGTTCAGAGAAACCATTGTCATCACCATAATCAATGCGTGATTGTTCCATGTTGCTTTTTGAAGTTCCTCCACTTTTAATTTGACTTGGGCAAATGCAACGATATTTACGAAGATCAGGTAACATATCAATTCAGAGACAATAAAGACAAACCACGCATAAATGGTTTTGCCCATTTAAAAATTGATTAATTAAAATTACTTGTAGAACTTCAACAGAAACACAATTTTCGAAGATGACTAAAAAAAAAGTTTTAATAACTGTTTGCTCACAGCAAATTTCGGGTGTGAACTGAATACATTATGTACATCTGTCTAAATGAAGTTCCATGGCCGTTCGGAATCTTCACACACTCTTCCAGTACCATGCACAAGGCACATGTTTTCGTTTGAAAACAATATGTCTTCCTATTCATATTCCTTGCACTTCTTCCCGGGCGCCGAACTTGTCGAGTTGAAGAAGCTGAGTAAGGTCAAAGATTCTCGAGAATTTTTCTCCAGATGAGTCCTGAAACTAAAGGGTGACCCATATCCCTCTACCCCTCCCTAATCCTTTTCCACTCCAACAAAGGTATGGCGAAAAAGCTAGCCTATGTCACCAACTCCGCTCCCACCTCTCCCACGTTGGCACGGCGAAAAGCTGTTCAACCTTCCCAATCCTTATACTTCAGTACGGTCTCAAGACTGTCTGTCGTTTCCTTCCCATCTCTCTGTAGCACGGCTAACGCTGTCTACGGTTCCTTATCTTATTCCTTCCGGTCAGTACGATGTAAACATTGTCTGACTCCTCACCCCCACCTCTTCCTTTCTAAATCACCACTTCCCAATTTGGGCTGGATCTAAGGTGTTACACGACCCGTGCCGATGATCAGCCTGGCTGAGGGCCCAATTTAAAAATAGCTCAGTCTCTAACGGAGTATCCGGATACCTGGCGACCTCCGGATTAACCAGCCTTATCTGTACATGCGAATCTCTGTGCAGACGGACCTCCCTTTCTTCGCAACTCGTGGGATTTTAGATGGAGAAAAACAAAAAACAAAAACAAAACAAAACTGAGACCGGTACTCTTTCAAAACCGGGCGGCAGTATGGCTCCAGGGCTGTCTGTCGTTCCTCCTGCGGCGGGCACAAAAGAGGTGGTTCTGATATCACATGATCCCTCTTCTGTTGCAAGTTGCAGCGAGAGTAGGCAGGTAGTAATACCTAATTCGAGCAGTGGCGCGGTTGTGAATAACGACCCCACTGCTTCAGGGAGTAAACCTCCCGTCACGCAGCTAAGACCGTCTAAGGCCATCTATAATAAAAGGCGCAAGGCTGAGAGAATCCTGAAGATATCTGGTGCATCACTGGATGCTGGAGGGACCTCGAAGCTTGCTGCCCGACTTAGATGGGCCCAAAACGTCCTATCAACACCAAGGACGAGTGACTCAACGTCAAAACGTGAACGGTCTCTGGAGGGGGCCACTTCGACACCAAAACGGCCTTGTGTGCAAAACACCAGCACTCCCCTCAATCCTGCTCCCACTGTTAGGATGCCATATAGCGATGTGGCAAAAGGTAAGATGGTTGTTGCCGTTATCGACAGGAGCGATATAGATGGCACGATTTCTTCTGATCGGTGGCAGGTGGTGAAGCTGAAACTCTCAGCTGGCTTTCTAAGCCTCATGAGAGAATTTCCGGGTTCACCTCCCTCCATAAGCGATGAAGGTTGGCATCAAGGGCATGTCAAACTCATCGTTTGTGACGACCAGAGGTGTTGTGATCTGTATAAGCTTGCTGTCAGCAGGTTAGGCGAAATCTGGCCAGGTGCGAAGCTCGAAGTTGTTGCTAAGGAGGACATCCCTAGCAGACCTAGAGCCCGAACATGGATTCCAGCTGAACCTTCCTGCATGGAGGACATCCTCCAGATAATGCAGATCAGCAATCCATCCTTGCCTACGCAGAATTGGAAGATCGCTAAGTTGGAAGAAGTCAAGGGTCCTTATAGGAGCGCCATAGTGGTGATCAATAAGGAATCTTTGGCCCCGCTAGCCCTTTCAAAAGGCACAATAAGATACGGCTTTGAGACCGTCACTTTAAAGGTATATAAAAAAGATGAGGTACCTGCGAATAGCGAGCCTCCACCCCAACTCGAAGGTGAGCCAGTGGCCGAGAAGCCTGGTACATCGTCATCCCTACCATTGGTAGTTGACGTTGTACCCTTGTCTTCTCCGGCGGCGGTTCAACCTTCTACTGAAGTAGACAACAGTCAAACCTTAATGGAGACTGAGGACTGCGTAGCTCTTCTGAACGAGGATGAACTTTTGGCCTCATCTTCTGATTCGGAAGATACAAATAAAACTGTGGTGGAGGTTGATCTGCCTAATTGTATCCAAAATGATGCAGTTAGTGCAGATTAATCTCCAACACTCCATCAAGGCTTCGGCCTCTCTCCTACTTCGACTGGCCAGAAGTGGAGAAGACATCGTCCTGATCCAAGAACCATGGATAGTCAAATCCATTATTCGTGGACTCAGGACTCCTCAATACTACCTACTGTATGCGAGCTCTGCGAAGAGTGGGTAAGGGTTTGGAAAGGATTGCTTGCAATTCCAAGTACAGATTTCTTGCCGCTCATGTGCGGAAGGTTCAACCTCCAAGTGGTGCAGAGCGTCAACCTGACTTCGGTCAGGGCGAATGAACCTACGTTTTTATTGTACATGTATCATAATCACTTTCTTTTGATACCGTGATTAATGAGACTGTACTTGATTATCATTGTGATAGAATAAGGCACTAATGAGTGTTCTTAAGAAAGTTGGTGGTGCATGGCAATATGTCATGCAGTCTTCCAGTTTGGTCGACCCGGCTCCACTCTGGTAAAATGGACTGCATGACAATGGACACCAGTGTTCCTGGTGAGCCGTTAAGTCCCGAAGCTGGAAAACTATCCTTTTGGTTTGTACGGATGTGTGATAATTTCACACATCCGATAGAATGTATGATGATAATGTCATACATTCACAGAGTACAAAATAACAAAAGAGACTACCATGTCTTCTGAAAAAACTGGTGCTCTGGGGTAGTTGATGCCCGGATTCTAAATGAATCTCAACTACAGTTGCGGTCGGCCCCCTTGTGGGAGTTTCAGAGTGGCTGTGGTTAACGAGAAATGCGTTCTCGGTAACTGAGTGATGGTGTTCCTTAACCTTCCTATACTCGCGCATTGGTCTCTCAGACCGACAAATCATTAATTCTTAGTTTTCTTGAAAAATAAAATCGCTGTCTTTTTGAAATTCTGAGTAGCTTCCTAAATAAGTATTTTTTCGATTAGATGGGCGCAAGCGCACCTGTTAGGTAGACTTGTTGCATATTTTGTTAGTTTTCGGTCTGTCAGACCGACGCGAGTACAGGTGTTAGAGTTTTTGGTTAAGTAATTTTCAAATTTTAGAAGAAACAGTGGGTGGTAAATTTTGTATTACGTTAGGGGTGTTTATGTTTTGCATATTCTTATGTGTATGAATATACTTTATATATGTGTATATATATATTTTACATATACAACATTTCTAGGAACCGTTTTGAATTGGTTTTTTGACCATGTACTAATGGTATGTTCAGATTGCTACGATTTGAACAATTATGAAAACTAAATCTCTTTTTATACTTTTTTATAATTATTGTTATTTGTTTTCAATGAATTAATAATTTTTTTTATTTTTTATTGAGACAAATATTTATTTTTATTTTATAAGTTAAGGTCCAAAAAAAAACTGAATTTTTTGAGAGGCTTGCATAAAATGTAATTGCTACCTAATAAAGTTCAAAGTTGCTATGTTTTTCTATGTGTTTCATTTAAATATATTACTTTCTTTAAAATAAACCGCAAAAACAATTTGGAAAATACATATTCACGAAAATGTAGACGAGATAAGATTTCGGTCTGAGAGACCGTGTGCGAGTATACGTGTACTGTCAAAACGCGCGAGTATAGAAAGGTTAAGCTCAGTTACATAGATAAAAACACATCTACCAGTATGGCTTTTTTTAACGGGAAAAGCAAACTGGTACTTGAGAAAAATGGAAATGACGGAAGGTAAAGTCTACGGCAATGGAACAGATGCAGGAGATTAAATCTTGTGCCTTTTCCCATATTCTACAAGGCAACATACACCAAAATATGCATGTAATTCATGCATATAAAATGGAGTGGATTGGAAATCAATCCACCACGAAATTAGGGCCTTGAGCCAGGTGTTCGTGTGTATTTGTTTTCCTAATCTACTGTATGCGAGTGATAAAGGTGAACCTAGATCTTGCATATTAGTCAAACGTAGCATAAATGTATTTTTACTCCATAATTTCAGTGATAGAGATACCACCGTAGCTAGACTGGAAACAGCCAACGGAGCTTTCTGGCTAGTGTCGGCTTATCTTGGCCATGACCACCTTGGCCCTCTCCCTGGTCAGACACTGGAGAAGATCATCATTGAAGCAAAACGGCAGAAAATCAGCCTAATAATCGGAAGCGAACACTCATTCTCTGACCACAGATACATCCAATTCAGAATCAATGTTGATGAAAAATTTAGTCCAATTAAATTTCGTAATTACCGAAAAACCCATTGGACCACTTATAAAACTACACTTCAAAGTTTAATTAAACCAGGACTCCTAAGTCCCTCTCTTAATGCTAGTGAACTTTACAACAAAGTCAAGGACTTAACCTTAGCTATGAACAAATCGTTAGAGATTGCCTGTCCACCCGTATGTGTAAGGGGAAAACGGAAACCACATTGGTGGACCTCGGGTCTCGATTCGCTCAGGAAAGAGTGCAGAAAACTCTTTAACAGAGCTAAATATACAAGACAGGTTTCCGACTGGGACTCATACAAAAGTTCCATAAATAAATACAAAGCGGAACTAAGAAGATCTAAACGATCGTCCTGGCGATCCTTTTGTGACAGAATAGAAGAAACCTCTGATGCCTCTAGGCTACGAAAAATTCTTTCAACAAATCCAGTGATGCCCAGCTGTCTGAAAAGGGAAAGTGAAGAATCTGTTAACTTGCTACTAGACACTCACTTTCCTGGTAGCTCTCAAAGTGTAACCTGTAACAATCAGTTACACGCAATTACTACTACATCATTTACACAAGGTCTAATCACAAGGGATAAACTGCGATGGGCTATCAACACCTTCGAACCGTATAAATCGGCAGGACCAGACGGCATTATTTCAGCTGAACTCCAAGAAGCTTCAGACATAATAACACCAATCCTTGAGGTATTGTTCAATAGCTGCTTGCATCTGGTCCATATTCCCTCAGTATGGAGAGAAGTGAAAGTTGTTTTCATACCCAAGGCGGGAAAATGCTCGCAAGTTAACCCTAAAGATTTCAGACACATAAGTCTATCATCGTTCCTTCTTAAGACATTAGAAAGACTGATAGATATACACCTCAGGGCAAACATTGATACAAGACTCATTTCTAACTCTCAACATGCCTACTGTAAGGGAAAATCGGTTGAAACGGCGCTACACACCTTAGTACGCACTATCGAATACTCCCTCCATCATAAAGAGTATACTATGGTTGCATTCCTTGATATTGAAGGCGCTTTTAACAACGTGGACACATCTGCAATCACATCTGCACTGTCAACTCTGAATGTGGAGAGTTCGCTTGCAGAGTTAATTCATTTAATGCTGAATAGCAGAATAATTAACTCAGAACTTGGCGGCTTTTCCGCAAGAAGATCTGTCAGCAGAGGTACGCCGCAAGGCGGTGTTCTCTCCCCTCTACTCTGGAATCTGGTAGTTAACGAAATTCTTACCTGTCTGGATAGAGAGGGATTCAGAGTGATAGCCTATGCTGACGACGTTGCTATAGCTGTTTCAGGAAAGCATCTAAATACCTTAAAAGAACTTTTACAAAACGCTCTAAGCAAGCTATCACTTTGGGCGAATCGGTGTGGTTTAGGCGTTAACCCACACAAAACCGATTTGGTCCTATTCACTAGGAAATATAAAATCCCGCACATCGAAAAAGCAAATGGGGTTTGAATCACTCACTGGCTATACACATCGGTAAATCAGACCGATTCTTCTTTATGGTGTGTCAGTATGGTGGACTGCCTTGGACGTAAAAATGAACTGCGATAAGCTTAGTAAAGTGCAACGCTCAGCATGCCTAAGTATAAGCGGATCACTTCGTACGACCCCATCTGCGGCACTGGACACCCTACTCTATCTAACACCTCTGGACATAATCGGCAAACAAATAGCTGCTAGTTCTGCTATTCGCCTGAATGCCTCTTCACAGTGGACTCACAACAACAATGGCCACTCTGTTATTCTTAATTATTTAGAATAAATTCCAAAGCACACAGACTACACCATTCCTCAACTACAGTTCGATAGAAACTTTCAAACTTCTATCCCTCCCCGTTCCTTCTGGGAAAATAAAACATTCCTGGAAGACGAGGCAATCCACTTCTATACAGATGGATTGAAAACTAATGATGGGGTTGGTGGAGGTGTGTACTCCGAACGACTAAAACTAAGTCTCTCATTCAGCCTTCCAAATCATTGTAGCGTGTTCCAGGCAGAACTTTTGGCGATTAAGGAGGTCCTGTCCTGGATCAGAGAAAACGTGGTATCCACATGTGATATCCGGATTTTCTCAGACGTCAGGCAGCTATAAAATCCCTGGACTCTGTCTCTACAAACTCGATTACGGTCCAAAACTGTCGATCGTCTCTAATGGAGATGGCACAGCAGTTTAACATTCACCTTCACTGGGTGCCGGGCCATAGAGGCATTCCAGGAAACTGCAAGGCCGACGAACTCGAAAAAACATGGTTCAACATTACCCATTAAGCCACTAATCGCTAATGTTGGTATACATGTTGGCTACAACAAGATGCTATTAAGAGAACTAACATCAGGTGGAATAACATAACCACCTGTCAGGCAACGAAAAACATTTGGCCAAATTTGGACTTAAAAAGATCCAGATGCCTGATATCTCTAAGCAGATTGCATATAAGCTCCTTAATTGGTGTCATTACCGGACACTGTCTAATTGGAAGACACGCTGCGCGACTGGGCGTATTTTCTAATGACTTCTGCAGAAGCTGTTTGGATGAGGAGGAGGAGGAAACAGTTCTTCACCTCCTCTGCACCTGTCCTGCTCTTGCTCATAAACGTAGGATTCACTTAGGGGAATACTTCTACAATGATCTAAACGATCTCGAACACATTAATATAATTAATCTTCTACGTTTCGTAAGGAACTCTAATTGGTTTCAATGATCTTTCGAAGAAAAGCCTTCTTAGATTCATGTGGTATCACAATGGGCCTTTGATTGGCCTAAGTGTGTCTCTTAACATCCATGACAGCCACTTTAACCTAACCTAACCTAAAGTTCTATACCAAGAAAAAAAACACACGTTATTTACAATGGGGAATTAAAAACCGCGTAGAGTTTAATGCTTCGAAAACTCAATGCCTTCTTGTATCGTTGGTTGGAGCAAGATGTTCCCTCCTTGCCACTGTCCATGAGTGGCACTTGCATCAATGAGACCGATCATCTCGAGATTCTCGGTATCTGCATCACGAGTCACCTCTTGTGGAATGATCACATATGCGATGTTACCAAAAATGCCGTAAGTTGCTTTTGTTTATTAAGGCGGTTCAAGAATTTTTTCTCCCCATCTGATCTGGCTATTATCTATAAGACTTATATTCTCTGCTCCAGCTACATACTTAAGCCTCTTGGACGGTATACCAGAAAGAGCCCTTAGAATGATTGGTGACAGAGACATAACCGACTCATTCACCTCGTTAGACCACCGTGTCGGTCGTCGTAGTGTTTCGTGTCTCTCTATGTTCTATCGTTACTTTTACGGTATGTGCCCTAGTGAAATAGCCAGTTGCATTCCTCCCCTTAAACAATGCGCCCGTAATACTCGCGCTTCGTAAAGTATAGAGAATCATTCTTTAGCCGTACTACGCGAATGTTGAGCTCCCTCCCTCCACACTCTGTCTTTCCAAATCATTGCAATGTTCAGGAATTTAAGACCAATGTACACCGGCATGAACTTCCTTTCCAACCCCTTGCCACCTTCCTAATTTTTCACCACGGAACTTACTGGCTTCGAGGGTGGCGAAGTGGTAGTGTGCGTTGGCTGTTACGCAGAACGTGTGTGTTCGAATTCTACTCGTGCCCATTTCATTTTCATTTTATACGCTTAGAGTACCAATATGTAAGGAAAAAAGTGCTTCTCAACTTTGCCGTTCGGAATCGGCGTTGATTTGTAGGTCCCCCCAATTTTTCGCACGCACTCAGAGAATTGTTAGCCTTGGCTATGATAGAGCTGTCAAGCCACGCTATTTTTAATTGCCGTTCCATTCGTGGTGGGTTACGAAGCAAATAACCGGAAATCCGGCTTCTCGCAGTAGCGTTGTGTATCGCTATTATCCATCATTGTTATCTGATCATCAGTCAGTAGTCAATCAGTAAAATAATTAAAAAAACAAAAAAAAAAAAGTAAACGATCATCAAAAAAGGCTATGCAAATTTCCTGCCCTCATATAAAGGATTAACTTAAAAAGTTTGAAATTAAATACGTTAGCTAAGAGCCAACAGTCAAACAAACAAAAAATAAAAAATAAAACTACACAGGAATTTCGCATTGGCTGACAAAACAAAGTGTTTCCAAAATGTTTGACTGCACTGACTGAAGAATATAATTTTTTTGTACATAAATTATTTTCTTGTCAAACTTTTAATATTTTGTCATGGCTAAATTCCGTAAACTTTTCGCTGCTTGGATCTTATTCCTAATATCTGAAATTGTTGCTGCTGGGATAATAATTGTTTTGTTTACCTACGAAATTGGAGACAAAGGATGGAAGGAGAAGAAATCCCTTTATCACACTCATGTGGTTGGAATGCCATTAACCATGGTCATCATTAATGGTCACGGTAAATGATTTTTGTTTAATTACATTAATAAGCAAAATAATGAAAATTACATAATTTTAAGGTATGGTTGCATTTCGTCTTTTACCTGGAATTAAAACCAAAACTGTTAAGTACATCCACGGATTTATTCACACTTTAGTCATCTTTCTGTTTGCGTACTTTATTTTTGTCATTTACCAGTTCAAGAATAAGGCCCACCATTCGTTTAAAATTGGTGAATTTCATACATTTCAAGCTTATCTGACAATTATAGCATTTCTTTTACAGGTTTGAGTCAATTAATAGCATAAACAATTTTTTTATTTAATTTCTATTTTAGTGGTTTGCAGCAATTTTTGTTTACATTTACTTATATTCAAACCAGAGAAGACGCAAAATGTTTGCCGCTTGGCATAACATTCTTGGAATATTTATTTTACAACTTTCAATAGCAACTTGTTGCTGTATGTTGCAATATGAAGAACATCATCAGTAAGTGTCTTTGTTGATTTTCTATATGTTCGCACTATTTAATGCGTGTTTTTGTTGTTAACGATAAAGTCATAACTACGGACCACTGAATGGAGCCATTGCTACCTTACTCTTGGTGGTCTATGGGTTATTGATTAATGTCCTTGTGCTTAACCCGATCCTAGAATGGCCTTTGGTATTTTCATTTAAACTTTACTTATACTTTTGTTGTATTTGATTGATTGAACTAATTTTGTTTATTTTAAGGTCGGACCAATTTGAAGGAAACAAAAAACGAAAGTTTTGACATTTAAAATAAGCACTTCTAGGTTATATTTAATAAACTGAAATAAACTTTTAATTTACTTATTCATTGACATAGAATAGTTCCTTCTAATTTGTTGTTCTCTTCCCAAACTTCCATGACAGGATTACTAAACAAAGAATCACATCCAGAACCAAATTAGAAAATTCATTATTTTTCGACGTTTTTCAAGATAAAAAGAACAATTTCTAAACACTACTAATGGAATTACTTTGTTTATTCTGTAGCAAGATAAGTTTCTCTCTTTCGGAGAGAGTTTAACTTTTTTTTACAAATTTGACAGTTTTCAAACAAACTGCAACAAAAAGTTCACAAACAGACCTAATATACCTTTGCTTGTTTTGGCACTTAGCTTAGTGCAGAAGTGGTGCTTCAAACTTTCTATGCAAGAGACATAGTGAACGAGAAAACGGGTTGAAGAGGAGGTGTCGATGCACATTGGTCTTAAATTCCTGAACATTGCAATGATTTGGAAAGACAGTGCGGAGAGAGAGAGAGTTCAAAATTCGCGTAGTATGACTAAAGAACGATTCTCTGTACTTGAGAGTACGTCTGAAGTTGGGCTCCAGGGTAAACTGATGGGCATTGCTAGAAGCGCGAGTATTACGGGCGAATTTGGGAGGAATGCAACTGGCTATTTCACAAGAGCATTTACCGTAAAAGTAACGATACAACAGAGAGAGACATGAAACGCTACGACAGTGGTCTAACGAGGTGATTGAGTCGGTTATGTCTCTATCACCAATCATTCTAAGGGCTCTTTTTTACATGTAGCTGGAGCACCAGCCCAGAGATGAGAATTGTACTCAAGCTTTAGTCGGATATAAGTCTTGAAGATAATCAAGCAAGCATCTTGCAGCTTTTTTGGTGACATCACATACATATGTGCTCGTTCCACAAAAGGTGGTCAGTGATGCACATACCGAGAATCTCTAGATGTTCGGTCTCATTGATTCAAGTGCCACTCATGGACATTGGCAAGGGGAAACATCTCGCTCCAACGATACAAGAAGGCATTGAGTTTTCGAAGCATTAAAATCTACGCGGCTTTTTATTCCCCATTGTAAATATAAGTCAGACTTTAATGAGGTTATCATATCATATCTGAAGAGGAGGGATATGAGTCTGGAAACGAATAAGAAAAGCTAAGGGTACTATCGTCAGCAAAACAATTTATTGGATTAGAACTTACAGACAAGAACATGAGAAAGAGTATCGGAGACAAAACGGAGCCCTGGGGCACACCAGCATCACTGATCTCTATATTACACTGGATAGTGTATTACCTACAAAGTATAACAGTTTTTTTGACTCCATTTGAAGATGACAGTCAGTGCCCCTTTTCGACTTTTTGACGTCTAACGAACTAATCAAAAAAATATTTGACATTTATTTTCTTTTTGACATTGACATTTAAATATAAAAAAATCGAATTTCGCATAAAATAAACAAAAACTGCAATGCTTGCAGCCCATACCACAAGCATTTTTCCTTCAAATTCGAGAAGAATGAAAATCTCATTTGTGTGTAACGAACACAATAACAAAACAAACATTCTACAGCCCACACACCCAGCAGATGTAACCAAAAATTCCAACTCTTGGTTTAATCTTTATATGCACATATATTCATTTTGTAAAATAAAAAAAATTAATCATCACTTGAATAATTCAACTTGAAATAAATCTTGAGTATTAGCGGCCAATCGCTCCTTTCGCTCTTCAGAAACTAACACCCTTGTCCTTTGGCAGCGAGATTAAAGGCTTGTTGCCATTCCTGATGATGGAAATGGAAACATTTGTCAGTCTTGTGGCGAAGACGTGTCCTTAACGTGCACAATATCGAAAGAACCTAGATCTCTTTCGCGGTTGACAACTGTGCCGACACGACTCAATTGCTTCCAAGTTTCCTGAATAGAAATTGATGAAATCGATGACTTTGCTGTTGGCGATGTCTACTTGAACGTTGTTGTTGGCTTTTATCAATGAATCAGGGTTACGGTAACGGATGGTCCTGCCGCCGCTTATATCCAATAAAGGAATTCCCTTGCAGAGCCTTGAAAAAGACAAAACAAATTAGCAAAACGATACGAATTTCATTTCATAAAGACTTAACTTTTCAGACCATACAGACCATATATCTTAAATGAAAATTGAAATAAATGAAGTTACATTTATGCAAATTCAAATTACCAATTAATTTTATTTACGAAAATAAATGCTTCCTTCTCGTTGTTCTTTGCACTGATACAGAGATCAGTAATATAGAGATAAGGGGTTCTTTGACTTTTATTTATGTTATACTGTTATACGAATTTTTCCCTTTTCCACTTTATAACAATCTTCAAATGGAGTCACTTTTTCTGTATGGATACACTATCCAGTGTATTATAGAGATCAGTGACCAGCATTAATATTGTGGGTTTTAGACTTGAATCCGTCTAATACAACTTTTATTGAACGGTTCGAAAGAAAGGTATCAAATGCCTTTGTTTCAAGATTAACAATCTTACATTCTCCAAAACGATGTAAAGATTTGTTCCACTGTTCGATGAGATAAAATCATCAGATCACCAGTGGACCTGTTGCTGCGAAAACCGTACTGCCGGTCATGATGAAGAAGAAGCTTTCGTTCTTCTTCGCTGATAGTTTATCAGCGTTTCCATGACCTAAGAAAGAAGCGACGTAAGTGCAATCGGACGATAATTGGAGGGAGAAGGAGATTCGCCTTTTTTGGGATTGGCTGGACAAACGCTGTTTTCCAACTGCTCGGAACGAGCCCAGAAGAATAGGATATATGGAAAAGCTTACGCAAGGATTTTGCCAGGGTGGAAGAAAACCTCTTCTTCGGGGATACCATCCGGACCAGCGGATTTATGTATGTTGAGATCTTTAAGGGCTATGGACAAAGCACGAGTGCGAAAGATGATTTGTCCCATGGAATCATTGACGCGCTCAAGAACTGTGGGAGTCACGGCACTCTCTGTCAGCGAAGAGTTGGAGGCGAACTGCCGAGCAAAAAGATTAGCTTTCGCTATAGAGCTAACGGAGTGTCATCATCAACGAGCGTTGGGACCGAGGAAGAAGAAAAATTCTTCATGTTTTTCACAAATGACCAACAATTTTTACTGCCTGGTCATGTAAAAATTTGGTCCGACGAATATGGACATTGCAAGCTTTCCTGGCTTGTTTAAACTTATTCCGGTTTTCCTCAGTTGGGTTGGCTTTGTAACAACGGAAACTAACCTCTTTACCCCTGATAACCTCTTTACAGCTCATATTAAACCAAGCGTTCTCTTTGGGTCTGATGCTTTTAACCCTTTTGGGAATAAATGTTCTCATTCACAGAAGAATTAGACTTGTGAGCATATCCGCACTGGAATCTACGTCACTATTGAGGAAGCATAGTGACCAGTTAAAGATCCTGAAAAAATTATTAAGACCGTCCCAGTCGGCTTTCTCGTACTGCTTAATGTTCTGTTGAATATTACTATAGTCGACAGAGAAATTCTCGGTTATTGCAATAATAAAAAAATTCAAAACCCTATGCCCTCGGTAGCCTCACGGATTCCATCTTTGAGGTCTTGCATCGACGGACGCTGCGCTGTTGGCGTAGACCTTATCTTTCACGAGGCCCCAAAGGAAGAATTTGGTGTTAAATCACAAGATCTCGGTGGCCAATTGTGATGACCTCATTGAGAGATAACACGGTCCGGAAACTTTTCTCATAAAAGATCAATGTTTTCGTTACTTGTGTGACACGTCGCGCGCGCCGTCTTGTTGAGAGGCTTTTCAACAATAACTCTTGGGTTTTCCGAGCCTCAGATGCGATTGCTTGTATGACGTAGCCATCTAGGTGGAAATGGGACTCATCAGTCAAGATGATTTTCCGGATCATTTTCATGCATTTCAAGGACCAAATCAGCAAACACATGTTGTTTTTGATAATCGTCCGGCTTGAGTTTTTGTGTTAACTGAACTGCCTTGCTTAAGATCAAAGTCTTTATAATTATGTAAAATACGGTGTAATGACGTTTGTGGAATATTCAATTCCAAAGAACGACGAGGAATGGACAAACCTCGGTTTTCTTCAACACTTTTAGATACAGCAGCAATATTCTATGATGTTCTTGGGCGACGTGCACGGGGTTTTTTCTTCACATCACTAACTTGTCCCAACAGGTCAAATTTTCCCACCATTTCATTATTGCGGTCCGACAAGGTGCTTCACGACGACCAAAAAATGCTTTATTTTGCTTAATTTTTACAATTTTTGAAGTGAATTTTAATAATTTCAATGCGTTGTTGAAGCATGTATCATTTTTAGTAATGGCGTTGTTCTACTTGTCAAATGTCAAAAAATAACAGCTTCAAAAGTGACACCTGCCGAAATAGCGGGCTATTCAGAATAACACCTCTTATTGGAAAACCCTGCAGGTACCTACTTTAATGAATAAGAAGAACTACTTGACCTTCCCAGTTGGCCCTACTGAACTTTTTCAAGTCCTTCAAATATCTCGAAGAACCCTAGGATTCATAGGTTAACATTTTTTTCAGGAGTTACAATAATTCAGGAATTACAAGGGATCTACATTGATCTTAGTGTGACGGTAACAAAATCAACTGTCAGCCCATATAACTCAACCTAATCAGCGTTTTTTTTTTTAATCCGGAAGTGGTACACAGAACTGTCCGATTCCGGATACCAAAAGAACACGTAAACACAACGAAAATAACTTCTGATTGAGTGTTTTAAATACTTCCGATAATGCGGAATACGGGCTTTATCGACCACTGTTGAAAATTACGTTTGCTTCTAGTTTGGAATACGAACAAAAATTCGGGAAAGAATTTGTCGAAAATTAATGGCAGTTAGTTGATAAGGTTCGCTGCGCTGTTCTGTAAGACCATATCATTTAGATGTTGTTCCTTCGAATAACTCGGCTACCAGTTCTTCAAGAAACTTGTAACCCATTTTGACTAAAAGACCTTTCTATTGATGTATCATTCGATGGGTTTTGGAAGAATTGATATTTGACATGATATTTTTCGAAAATCATAAGAAAATCGATTTTGCTTGATTCTACATAATAGTTGATAGTTCTCATTATCCTGAGCCTACCATTTAAAGCCTAACCCAGTTTCGAGCTCTGGTTGCCGAGGCAAAAATGTAACTGTGGACAATGTGGACTACTATTGTAGGCCGTGTGTGTTAACATTAATACGGCAAAACAGCGTTTGCTGGGTGACCTAGTAATAAAATGCAAATGTCGTACCAACTCAGAAACCTTAGTGGGCTTTGGTGCTACAATTTTGCCAAAGTTCATCACAAGGTCATATGCATAGTTTAGGATTCTATAGGGAAAATGGCCGGTTTCTTAAAAACTAGTTCGAAACTATCTAAACCACTGCCCAAACATCGGTCCAAACGTTGTTTGCGCTTAACAACACTTCAGAGACTAGTTTGTAAGATATTCAATGTTATAGTTTATAGTAGAAATCATTTGGAAAATAAAATTCAAGCGGTTTATGCGCACTACAGCGTTGCCGCGAAAAAAGAAGAACAGCGGGCCACTTCGAAATATTTTGAGGGCCATTTGACTAAACAGCGGGCCAAATGTTTAAAATTAAAATCGATCCTTAAAAAATTAAAATACATTTTTTTAAAATGGGTGCTTATTTTTAATATTAAATAATTCATTCAATTTGTTCAATAATTGTAACATAAAAATAAAATAAATAATAAAAAAAAGTCACTGATGTACCTCTACCTATCATATTTGTTTCATAATTCATTGAGATTGATATACTTAAGAAAAATAAATAAAACCAACTTAAAATAAAGCCATAATTTAAGGCATAATGAGTTATCATGTCTTATCTAAATTAATTTAATAAGATCACGGGCCAAATTACCGCTCACGTGAACGAGTGAGTGAGTCTCATTCTCACCAGTGAACGAACGAACGAGTAGCCACATTGAGATGATGACACTCGTTAGGTCACGTATCGTTTGAGAATTAGAAATTGTAGTAGTTTTTATCGAGTCTCGATTATTTTGAAAGAATTTTGAGAGGTTTGACAAATAAAAAAACAAAAAGTTGAGCCAAATAGCGAAGGCAGAAATATTTTTTTTTTTTTAAATGAAAAAACACAATTTAACTGTTAACAGAAGAAGAGATTGGTGAAGCTTTGGAGAGGAAAATCTTAATAAATTATTGGCTAAGAATTTCATAATAACCCAAAGAAAAAATGTAAATTTGTTTTTAGAATGTTCCTCCCATCAGTGAACTGTTTATGTGTCGAATGAAATTCAGTTCGATAACTGAGGATAGATTTGAAAATGTTTGTACTAGAAGCTTGTACAGAACTCGATAACGTAAGATGTAATGCCTAACACACACAATTATTCAGGGGCCGAATCACCGCTTCAGCGAACGAGGGAGTGAGTCTCATCAGTGATCGAACGAACGAATAACCACTTTGGGATGATGACATTCGATTGGTCACTTATCGTTTGGGATTTAAAAATTGTAGTAGTCTTTATTCTACTACATCGAGTCTCTGTTTATTTTGAACGAGCCTTGAGTGGTTTGACTGATAAAATTTGCATTTACATCTTTTCAAATAAATAACAAAACAGTTAAACGAAATGGGTCAATTTTATTTATTCAGCGATACCAAAGCCTCAAAGAAATGGCCTTCGCCTGCTGGCAGTTTGGGAACATATTTTTTGCCAAATCGGATTGTTTGGCCGTAAAATCGGCCATCATATATTTTTGCTGGCTATTCAATTTATTTAAGTTTGACCTAAAAAGATTATTGGTTTTCATAACAAATAAATCAAAGAATAATATTTACATATTATAATGACAGTTCCTCCTATCCGTTCTTTATGTTTCGAATAAAATTCAGTTCGATAACTGATGAAGGAATTTAAAATTATTGTACTAGACGCTCCAAAGATAACTCGATAACGTGAGAGGTAGTGTCAAATGCACACAATTCAGTCTTGTATTATTCGATCACTGATGTCTTGATTCGACCCCAGTAAAGTTTTTTTTTGCCGTAGGGGCCGTAATTCGGCCCATGGTTTAGAAATAAAATTTCCACAGTTACTCAAGTTGCCCTGCATATAATCCTTAAAACTCATTATAGTCCAGTCACTTTAGAGAAAAAAAGGGGTCAATCTCGGAATTTGAGATAATAAGCTGGAAACTCGTATACAGCTTTATTTTGGTGTTCTAAAAGTTGTCTCAAAAGTCTCATATTATCTCGTGTCTGCGTCGTAAGTTATTCAAGGTCAAAGGTCATGAAAATCGGTTTTTCGCAATTATCTCTGTTTCTATGGTTCCAATCACTTCAACACCTATTATGAAAATTAAAGATAAGAAAATTTGCCACAACTTTTGTCTAAACTTTTTTTCTATACGCTCAACCCTTTTCGAGATAGAGGGCGGAGAGCACCCAGCGCTCAGGCATATATACTGTAATACAAGGTCAACCGTGAATCTCGGTGAATAATACCTTGTATACAGTTACTAAATTATTAAAATATTATCAACAATAAATAATTTGTATTATTTATTAGTTAATACATTGTATTGAATGATGTTTTATATATATGCAATCTTTTTTTTCGAGAAACTCACTAAGATTCTTCAAAAGGCTAAAAATTGGCTTTATCACTGTTAAGGAAACAATATAAAGTGAGCAATTTGTATTGCTGTTAATAAAGTGTGAGGTTTGACTCCATCCTGGATGAACAATCCAGGATCTCTTACGAGCAGCAGATATGCTCATAAACGTCATAGAACAAACTAAGGGAGTCTAAATGCTCAACCCAACTCGTTTCGCAATATTTTAAAAGCCGTGTTTGTTTTGCTTTTGGACAGGACACAGGAAGCGTGTATTTGGTCTTAGGTAAAGAAAAAAGCTCCCGAAAGCTCCTTGTCTGTTAAGGCTTGTCCCTTAACGGCCAAAAAGTGATTCATTTTTTCTGCAGGGATGAGACATCTGTATCTTGCCTTATAGGGCAAGAACACGCAACATGCTCGTTTGCATATTATTCCCTACACGGCGAATACAGAATTGGCGAACATCATTTCGTAATTCGTACGTGTTGATTCCTTAAGGTGTGTGTGAGGATGTGTCAAAAAGAGAAGCAAGCCATTGCGCTAATGTTATTCCATAGAAAAAATGAGATTTGCTTGCGAACATCTCTCTACATGCGAACAATGAAACCGACGAATATGAGAAAATCGAAAATTTTTGGCAACAGCGAACCGTCTACTTATTATGACGAATTTAAGTCGAGCACGAGCATGTTCGTCGTTTAGGGCTTCCTTTAAGTATGTGTGAGTTGGTGTGGCGATGATGAAGTTTTTTTTATTTTCGTAGTTTTTTTTGCAACACCCGTTAGATTCGAAACGACCGATTCAATGAATTTGCAAGCAGATAATTGAATTTTTGTACATTTTCGTCTCAGCTCCCGTTATTTGGGACCCACCAATCGTAGCAAATTTATTAAAAATTTTCTTTTAACATAGTTTGAGAATTTTTGCTGGAAAATTTTGTACCATTTCTTTTTCTTTCTTTTCAACAATAATGGATATTTGTTTACTGCACATATTCTCATATTTCGGGGGGTGTTCTAACCCCCAAACCTCCCCCCCTGCGTTAGCCCCTGACTGGCGTACGTACTACATATAGAATATGTGGCAAGTATTGTATGTATTCGTTAGAAAAAAAACTGGAGATTTTGAACAAATATGACATTAAAGGATGATAGAGAAGTCGAAAGTGGGTCCCGGGATTCCGTCCGTCTGCCTGTCTGTAAACACACTAACAGCCTTAAATAATATATATAAAACATAATTTAATACAATGTATTAACTAATTAATAATACAAATTATTTATTGTTGATAATATTTTAATAATTTAGTAACTGTATACAAGGTATTATTCACCGAGATTCACGGTTGACCTTGTATTACAGTATATATGCCTGAGCGCTGGGTGCTCTCCGCCCTCTATCTCGAAAAGGGTTGAGCGTATAGAAAAAAAGTTTAGACAAAAGTTGTGGCAAATTTTCTTATCTTTAATTTTCATAATAGGTGTTGAAGTGATTGGAACCATAGAAACAGAGATAATTGCGAAAAACCGATTTTCATGACCTTTGACCTCGAATAACTTACGACGCAGACACGAGATAATATGAGACTTTTGAGACCACTTTTAGAACACCAAAATAAAGCTGTATAAGAGTTTCCAGCTTATTATCTCAAATTCCGAGGTGAAACCCTAAAGTGACTGGACAGAGTGAATAACTTCATACGATAGCCTATTTCGAAATGAAGGAATTCAGTAATATTTTAATTATGGTTATTTGTTTGGGGTGGAAACACATCGGTAGACTAATGATATAGGTATTTATATTTAATTTTGTAAAACGTTTCCGCTATTATTTAGCACTTCTTATATATGTCAAAACTTCAAAAACAAAGATTTAGGGCCATTTCAAACTGGCCCGGGCAAAGGGCCAAAATGTAAAACAGAGGGCCAAATGGCCCGATCGCTCACTTCGTGGCAACGCTGGCGCACTATACACTTCGCTTCAACTGAATAAGCACACATTTTTTCAAAAGTTGTTCCTACTCGTTGCCTTTGAATAAAATTCATTAATTTGTAAAGTTTAATTTCTGTGTTTTATTATTGATATACGGAACATACTGACAGAATCAGAAGTGGGATCCCCAACAGTTTTCCAACAGCAAACCGAAATATAAATTTTAATAAAATCAGAATTTTCTGCGCAGGGGAAAAATATATATATAAGCGCCAAGCTTCTAAAACTGAACGCGGGACAACGAAAGAAACAAATAACGCAAGCAACAACGAAGGAACTGAACAAACGAAAGAGATAGACTCTAGTCACGCCAACGAAACGTTAAAGGAGAAAAAAAAACAACAGACAACAAATAAACGCAACAACGTAGTAACGAAAACAACGAAAGAGACAACGAAAGTTACAAACGAGTCTCGTGACGATTGACTTGAAAATCAATAAAGCGATCCGTTAGTCGGTTTTATATTTTTGGTTAACGAGCACAACGGCTCACGAGAAAAAGAAAAACGAAAAATGATTAAATTTGAGAGTTTAAGAGTGGTGCAATTAAATTGCTTATTGCAAGCAAAGGATTTACCAAAAACTGGCAATAAATCGCAAAAAGTTGCGAAATTGACAGAAGTTTACGGCACCGACGAATTGGCCTCCGATGAATTAGAGTCTTGTGAGATGGCTGCGGCCGCATCATGGCAGTCGCAGATGGACTAATTGAAATATTCCATGGCAAGTCTAGCTGAGATGGTAGGTGAGTTGGCCGAAAGTATCAAGCAAAACAGTCCAAGTGGCCCACGACAATCTCCGAATGCAAACAATCAAGGTGGTCATCATCAACCAGCAGCGCCGCACTCAAGCATGCCACATGCAGTCCCAGCAGGATCCACAATTTCAACACACGTTCGACACCTTCGCAATTGTGTCTGGCATACTACCCGATTGCGACCCATTGAAACGCACGTTGTCGTCGCAACAATTCATCGACAAAATCGAAATGCTCAGGGCGTTGGAGTGATGAGACGATACTCTTCGCCGTACAACACAAGCTGAAGGGAATAGCGAAGGACTGGATCGACGCGCTTCCAGTTTTCCAAACCTGGTCGCAATTCACTAGCGCTCTCCTCAGAGATTTTCCCAGTTCCATCAATGTCGCAGATGTTCATCGTGAACTCATGAAGCGCAGACGAAAGCATGGTGAGTCCATTGTCGAGTTTAATGTTGGATGACTTGTCGATTGTGTCATACATAATCAATGGCCTCAACGATATCAACGTCTCTAGGATAGGACACTGTTAGCGATGAACTTTCAATCGTGCAACGACCTGTTGAAGTCGTTGGAGAGTTTGTCAACGGATTCAGCCATCGCCAATGGTTCAAGACCAACAGTATACCCACCTGGTGGAGTGACCGAACGAGTTCCCGATGCGATTAAGTCTGGCAACGGTCAACGCAACATAAAATGTTTTAATTGTAACGAGATGGGACATATATCATCGAAATGTCCCCAACCTCAAAAGAAAGTACGATGCTCCGCTTGTAATAAAGTTGGTCATGAGGCAAAGAATTGTCGCTCAAGCAAGAACTCAGTCAACCAAGTCGAACAAAACGAGTCGGTGTCGGAATTTATTCCACCGTTTATGAAAGACGTTGTTTTTTCTGGACGTAAATTGTCCGCGTTTGTCGACGACGGGAAGCGACCACTCATTGATCAATGAGTCAACATCACCGAAAGAAATTATTCGCAGGGAGGCAGTCAAACAGTTCAAAGGCTTTGGAGGATCCGTTGTCGAATCCAAAGAAGTCGTCGACGTTGAGCTTCTGATGGACAACAAAGAACTGCACGTATCGTTCCAAATCGTGCCAGATGAGTTCTTACCCCAAGGCATCCTTCTGGGTCGTGATGTATTGTGCCGAACAGGCCATAGAATGATACTTGAAGGAGGAGTTCTACAGATTCAATCGCAAGGCTCAGAGTCTCCTCGAATCGGTTCGCAGCTGGATGAGACTCAACGAGAAAGGGTTCGGGACGTAATTTCCGAGTTTGACGACTGCTTCGGAGAAGACCTCTCTCAATTAGGTCGATGCAATACGACCATGATGGAGATCGAGGTGACGACAAAGAATCCGATCGTCGGGAAAAGGTACCAAGTTCCGTTTGCCCTAAGAGAGAAATTGTCGGCACTCATCGAAAATCTTCTGAAACATAACATCATCCGACCAAGCAAGTCACATCACGCAGCATCAGTGGTCCTAGTCCAGAAGTCAAACGGAGAGAGTCGAATGTGTATCGACTACCGAGCCCTCAACGCAGTCACCGTAAAGAAGCACTGTATAATGCCAGTGGTGGAGGAACAGCTGTCCCAGTTGGCTGGTAATACATTCTTCTCGACAATTGATATGACAGCGGGATATTATCAAATCCCATTGAAGGAAGAATGTAAGGAGCTTACTGCATTCCTCACGCCAGATGGACTATTTGAGCACAACGTGATGCCATTCGGTTTGGTGAACGCCCCAATGGTCTTCCAGGAAGCTGTCAGAGACATCGTGAAGAACCTAACTCATCGGAAAAACGTTGTGAATTACGTCGACGAACTCATCTTAACTTCGAACACCTTCGACGAGGGCCTATCGGCCTTACAAGAGGTATTCCAAGCACTGAAACGGGCTGGATGTACCCTGAGACCTTCAAAGTGCTGTAAGTATTATGGCGACGACAGTGGATTTTCTTGGGCATATAATTGGACCAGGCGGCATACGGCCAGGACTAAACAAAACGAAAAGAATCCGTGAATTCCTGAAGCCCAAATCAGCAACCGAAGTACGTCAGTTTCTAGGTGTCACTGGCTTCTTTAGAAAATTTGTTCCCGAGTATTCCTACATCGCTCAACCGCTTACCAAGCTTCTGAAGAAGGAAACCATTTTCCGTTGGGAACAGCAACAACACGAAGCATTTGAACGTTTGAAGTCGTTGATCACTGAAGGACCAGTTCTTACTCCCTTTGATGGAACCAAACAACACGAGACACACACGGACGCATGTTCCATCGGACTTTCCGGTATTTTGATGCAACATGAGACAAATGGAGTCAAACCGGTATCGTATTTCAGTCGACAATGCAGCGAGTCAGAGAAAAAGTTTGCCAGTCACGAGCTGGAGATACTAGCCATTGTTGAAACGTTGGAGCGCTTCCGTATGTATTTGCTTGGTACGAAGTTCAAAGTCATCACTGATTGCAATGCAATTGTCACCACGAAGGCAACGACTCCCTTGCCGCCACGTATAGCAAGATAGTGGTTAAGGTTACAAGAATTCGATTTCGAGTGTATACACCGTCCTGGTATACGAATGCAGCACGTCGACGGTATGAGTCGGTCACCAACATTGTCATCATCATCATCATCGCAAGAGATAACAACCGTTGCTGACAAAATCTTGAAAATCTCCACCATCGATGACGATTGGATAATGAGCATGCAAATCCAAGACAAGAAATTGGCACACATCATAACAAGCCTAAGAGAGAAGACATCACCAGAGGAGCCTATGTTGAAGCAACTTCAAGAAGACTACAAGATACAGTATGGGCGCTTGCATCGGAAAGTCGAAGGAAAGTAGAAGCTCGTTATTCCTGGTAAGATGGCGAATCGTAAGAGCATGCCACGATGAAGCTGGAAACTTCGGGATTGAGAAGACAATCCAACGCATAAATAAACACTTCTGGTTTCCCAGAGTAAGAAGGTACGTCAAGTCTTACATCGCTGCATGTCCAGAATGTTGTCTTTACAAAGCCAAAGGTGGCAAAACCGAAAGTCAGCTTCATGTCATAGTCGTCTTACCAATCCCATTTCGAAGCATCAACATCGATCACTTGGGACCGTTTCCGAGAAGCAAACGAGGTAATTTGTATATAATTGCCGTAGTATGTTCTTTCAGCAAGTACGTCATACTCAAAGCTGTGAAGAACACCAAGACAGCACCAGTTATCAGTTTTCTGAATGAGATTATGTCAATTTTTGGTCAACCGTTACAAATCACTTCAGATAGAGGTACTGCTTACACGGCCCGTAACTTCACCGAATTTATCAACCAGCACGGAATACAGCACGTTAAAACAGCTGTTCGCACCCCAAGAGCAAACGGACAAGTGGAAAGGGTGAACAAAACCCTTCTTGCAACTTTGAAGTGTTCCACTATCAACGAATTCACAGGCAAACGCAACCACAAAATATAGCCCAAATGAACTCGTGTTTAACTTCAATCTGGATGACGTCAGTACAAACCGGCTAATCCAAGCAATGCAAGCATATGAATCACCAGACGAATCCGAAGATGTCATGACGAAGAGGCAAATCGCAGCATCCAACATCATGAACGAACGTCGCCGATGGAAAGAACGATACGACAAACATCACCAGAAGCCGTATAAGTATTCGGAAGGAGATCTCGTTGTCATGGATTATGTACCACAAGCTACGGGATATTTGCACAAACTTGATCCAAAGTACCAGGGTCCCTACATAGTGTCAAAGGTGTTGGACCGAGACAGGTACATCGTCGAAGACTTACCCGATCATCAGTTGAAACAAAAGCGCTACAGCAACGTCATATCCAGCGACCATCTGAAACCATGGTGTAGACTTAGCCCAGACTTGGATACAACCAGCATCGAATCGGGTCAGGAAGATTCGTCCGGAGAAGACGAAATGTCAGGAGAGGCCGAGCTGTCAACGACAACCCTATCATAAAGGAAGGTAGTAGGGAGAAAGGTATGTCGTTTTCCATTGGTCTTTTTTTGACGTTTCTTCTTCTACCGCCAATGGAACGGGTGTTGATGTACCTGTCATTCTCCGGACCATTCTGTTTTCAAAACAGAAGAGTTCTGCTCTTCTCAGAAGCATTCCGTCTGTCAAATTCAGTCCAATGGAATGGTTTCAGAAGACTTCTGGACTCTTCCGAATGCTTCTGGACGACCAATGGAAAACGACAGTAGTGTAGTCGGTATAGTTGATTCGTGGACGTTTTGGAAGAAGGTTTCTATGTTCCTACTCGTTGCCTTTAAATAAAATTCATTAATTTGTAAAGTTTAATTTCTGTGTTTTATTATTGATATCCGGAACATACTGACAAAATTAAATCAAACGGAAAGAAATTAACAAGATTTTCCTTAACTTTTCTTTTTATTGGTTATTTCTAGTATTGGGTACTACCACCTTTATTCTTGATTACTTTATAAATTCGGGCTGGCATGGAATCGTATAAACTCTTTAAGTAGTCCAGCGAAATTTCTCTCCATGGTAACTTAAGGGCTGGAATAAGCGATTCTCTGTCCTCAAACTGACTCATAAACCTTACGTACCAACCATCCCCATTCATTTTCTATAAGGTTCAGGTCAGGTAAATAGGGCGACCATTGAAGCAATTCAACATTCTAGTCCTGTATCCTACTTTTGACAGTGCTCGACGACCGACGGACGTTTGGATGGGGTCGTTGTCCTATTGGAAAATCCATTTATAGGGTACAAAAATATCCGAAAATGAAGGAAACTTTCTTAACAATATTCTTTCGTAGGTAATTGCAGTTCTATTTGACGTTTAAAACTCAAGCTCAATAGTCCCATAGTAGCTAACTGCTCCCCATATCATAACTCCACCTTATCCACCATGATGCCGCGCTAAAAATCGTTCTTCTTTTCTCAAATCTTGAAAGTAATAATTAAAACCATCAGGGCCATCAAAATTGAAACTCTTCTCATCCGAAAAAACGGCGTTGTGCCACACATTTTCCGAACTCACATCGAGTCTAGAAAATCTTAAACGAATATCTTTTCGTTGCTCGTTTAGTGGTGGTTTCTTTTGGAGTTGCAATCGTTTTAAACGATCTGCGCTGTTTGGTACTCTGTGAACAATTGAAGCACCTGCAGTTTCACCGACTTTTTGTTTAATTTTTACCGCGGAGGCACATGACCTGGAAGCACATCCCAAAATTGCTCGTCAACTTTCTAGGAATGTTGCCATTTTTTTACAAGCTTTCATGTTTTTCTCTTTAGTTTCTGAGGTACGAATAGACAACACAAAGACTCCGATCAATGTTGGTAGCTATAGCACGCACGGTCAGTCTTTATTCTTTTAGCGAATCAATCTAAGCTCGTCCGACACTTTTAAAGCTTCTGATCTAGCCATATTTTTTTTAAATTTTAATTAAACGGCTATACTCTGTTCAACTTTAATTGTCAGTACAGGAGAGATAGGGATGTTTGCATCTCTTTTTCACTATTGCAGATTTAATTAATGCTATATTCTTTCAAAAGCTCCATAAGTGTTGCCATACTATACACATTAAATTATTGAAAATTGTATTGAAAATGATAAGTGATGCCATTTTGTTTATTATTTATATTATATATTCCACAAAATAAAAGCATACATTTTCGCTTTTACTGATTTATCTTTTTCCTCACAACCCATGGGGTAAGATATAAGGTGCGTTTTTTAAAGGGTTTCCCCAGTAGGCCTAGTAGCCTAGTGATTTACTTTTTGAATGGGAAAACAAGTTATTTGTAACATCAACGATTTCTCGTTTTTTTTCGTCGCTCAAATCTTTCGAAGATGTTGACGCCATATCGAACACTATGACTAAAGATGTCTTGACTTCAAAATTGGAATTCAGATTGAGGAGACAAATAAATTGAAATGGAGCACAAAATAAATAATTTTCTTTTAGTTTTGGAGTGGTAGCCAAATGATTATTTAATGCAGTTATTTAAATATTTTTTCGTACTATGAGTCAAAGCCAACTTTGCAGTGAATAAAATGACGACAGTAATCTCTTATATTTTATTACAAATTTGTATCAGCACAACCTGATTTAATTTAAAAAATTGGGACGTATTCCCGTTTCTGGTATTTTAAAGCAATACTTACTACAAAATACAAATATTAATATTGTGTGACTGACTGATTACCTATTGCTTCAACAAATCTGTGGCAACAGGGTACACACTGACTTATGTTTATTTTAAAAAATAAAATAGAGTGGCGCGACAGCTCTTGAAGAGCCAAGGCCTAAGTGGCTTACTCTCATCAACAATTCTCTGAGTGCGTGTGAAGAATTGAGGGGACCTACAATTTAACGCCGATTCCGAACGGCAAAGTTGAGAAGCACTTTTTTCATGACAGATTGATACTCTTGGAAGATTTGTCAGGTCTTCGCAAGAGGCAGTACCCGTGAAAGATGAAATAAAAACTTGGCCTGAGTAGGACTCGAACCAACGACGTTCTGCTTAGCAGTCAACGCACTTACCAACTAAGCTACGGGCAACTGCATGTTTATTTTCCCGTGTCCAAAACTCATACACCTTTAAAGCTAAAAATACCAAAAATACCAAAAAAATATGACAGATAGATTCGCCTATTGCGCATCAGATTAAGTTTTTAACTCATTTTGAACATAAGTCGACTTATGTTGTTTTACCCTGTTGCCACAGAAATAAAATGCACAAAATGCAGAAAAAATGAAAGCGGAACAAGATAAAATACTTTAAGGAGCTTGTAAAAATGCACTTGGTTCATAGCAATGATAAACAAACAAAAAGTCTGCAATGGGAAACCAAAAATAAGTGGAGTGGTTAGCGCAGTGCGTAGTGCATTGGCTTCCCAACTAGCTGGTCCTAGGTTCAAATCCCAAAGTAAACTCAGAAAGTTTTTCATTAATATAAAAAATAAAAACCAGGCAGCACCACTAATAAAGGAGTCTGATGATCGGCTTGGCACCCGTGAAATAGCTATAACTCCAGCCAAAGGAATTGACGGAAAAAGCCATTGGTGGAAGCACCTCTAAGTTGCTATCGTTGTTCAAACAAAACATATATAAAATGCACAAATTTGCCCAATGCCATGTCTTCAACAGCAGGTTATTAAAATAAAACAAAATATTAAAAAAATATTTTTTCAAATTGAGAAATAGTTTTCTTGTACAAAATGTAAATGCTATTCGGTTTTGAACATTAAATTGAATTTATGAAAAATAAAAAAAAACTGAAAATCGTTAGCGCAATTTTTTTTCTTTATAAGAAAATGTTTAAAAATAAATTTGGTTTGTCAGCTTGTAGATTTAGTAAAGATACATGTGCATTTTGAAATTCGTAGTGATAGATTGCCCCGTTTTTAACAAATCGAAATTTGAAAACCTTGGATTTATCGACATTATAAAACAAATACTTCTTTTCAGAAAAGTGTGTAATCAACATACGAAGCAAAAAATGAAAAAAAGATCAATGTCAACACTTTTTTTGTCAATAAAATAGATTTTTCTATTCATAAAAGCACAGCTTTCAAGAGCTTTCTTTGAAATACAAGCGGTTAAAAAGCTTTTCACATTGTTGTGTTCGTTCTTTACCAGGGCTGATAATAAAAGTATTTGCTCCGAAATACCACAAAGGGAGTATGTTGACGTTCAAAAGAACCATGCTAAAAGAATTTTTCTCCTCATATCTTGATAAATTATGTGGAATATAACATTAAGAAATAATATTTAAGTTGTTTTGTATTAAAGAAAAATATTTTCGAGAGGATAACCGCGTTTGAATAGCACGAAAACCACCTTCGTATTTATTTTGCCAGCCCCGTTTTTTATACATGATAAGGGTCAGGGATGTGACTTTTTTAGAAATTGTTCGAAGTAGATTTGAACAAAAAACGCAATAGAATTCACTTTTTCGCAGTAGATTTTTTCTTTCGTTTATAGGGTGTGAAAATGCATGCATATATATGTATATAAGCTCATTTGTACAAAAATTTAACAAAATTCCTTGAAACATAAAGAACACAAATAAATAAATACGAAACTTTACAAACTAACAGTTTTTAAATTCCTACTAAAACAAATGTACTCAACTAAGTAAGTTGTTATTATTGGTATATCTAAAGACAAAAAAGGCCATAACTAAAAAATCTTTGAAACAATCTCCGATTTTGAACATTTTTTTCCAAATGTAAGTTCTTTCAGTAAGTTAAATGATAAAAGTGTAGTAAATCAGACTCAACTTGGAATGCCAATCCTCCTTTTTTATATTAAGTAAGATTTCGCAAAAATTCTACGACAAATTTTCAATAAAGATTGACTAGGTTCATCTTCTAGGCGTATGAAGCCAAATAATGTTTTTTTTTTTGTATAAAACCTATAAGGGGTTTTTCAATAAAGACTTAACAACTTTTTAACGAGTAACAAGTTAAAAAGTAACTGCGAATTATAAAAAATTTCTACCCAAATTCGGAGTTCGTAATCGCAAGCTTAAGAACCTAAAGGGCCAATTATATCCGGAAAAATGTTTTTCTTCTTTTGAACAGAAATGCTAATTTATATACCAATCCATCGGAAATCACTCCAAGAATTTGTGTTTGACAAAAGAAAAGCTAATTTATTTTTCAAAAGAATGTGTTTTCTATTTTCCGGTTGAAAATAAATTTTCTTGAACAGCTGTATTCTGCCTAAAAATGGAACGAACTATTCCTATGACTTGTGTTTCAAGTTTGTACAATTCCAATGATAAAATTATGCCAGGTAAAATTTCCGGCTGAATTTTAACCAGGCAAATTTTTTGATGACAGAAGTTTTTAATAATTGATATAACCCACCTGTTTTTGGTCGTAATTCTTGCTCTTGCAGACAGCCAATAAAAAGTGTTAAGTATCTACATATTTGCTGTGTGATGTTGCCGTGTCACTGAGACAACGGTTGAATCAAAATTTCGAAAATATCGCTGCCATTCAGGCATCCGTAACAAATGATCTAAATCAGTCAGTTGCATGCGCCATGTTAACCGATTATTTTTGGTCCAACTTGAGAGATAAGACCTTAGATGACATGCGGTTTAAACTGGATAGTGTCACATAGCAAACATAACAAGCTATATGTTGAAGAATAAGTTTGATGAGCGTGAAAGAAATGGACCAGTTGATTGGCCACCTCGTTGTGCAATTAACTTTTAGAATATTCACTATATTCAAGTTTTTCAAATATCTCAAATAGTGTGCGTTTTGTTAAAAAAAGTTGTGAAGTCCTATTAGAAAACACGATTTTTCAATCTTTGATGTTGATTATATTATTACTTTTAATTATGGATTATTATGGTATTTTATATTCAACCCCATACTAAATTTTTCAATGTAAAAAACACATTTTGTATTACAATTCCCTTTCCTTCTGTAACCCGTTTCAAACATAGTATTAAACATTTTAAGAGCATTTGGGTTCGACTTTTTTTTATTTTTCAAGTCAAACATTTTTTTAAGACAATACAAATGTTTCGCCAATTTTGCAACAATATTGGATAATTTTTTATTGCTCTAATTCCTTGCTAAGTAAAAAAATATTTTTCGAACTCAAAAGCGCAGTAGATTTCAATTTGGTGGCAGTAGATTTTATTTGCGAAAGAATTGCAGTAGATCTACTGCAATTGCAGTAAAGTCCCAACCCTGATAAGGGTAGTTGATCATGAACAAAAATCAGTCTGCGCCTCTGCGCTGAGATGTGCTGGAGACATGTTGTGTGGGGTATACTCTCGGCTCAAGAAAATTACAATAACAATTTGTGTGGTGAGTTAAAGGGTGTCACGTGCGTCGTTTTTAGTGGCAGTTCGAGATGTTTTCTGCCTTTCTTATATAGACAGGCACCTTTGTAGATGAAGAAGCTCTGCCATAAGAGCCACGCTGACAATTATTTGTGAACGAAGTATAAATGTCACTAAAAAACTGAGTTTTTCAATCTGGAAAGGTTTGCATGAGAGCCAGGGAAAAAATAGTGGTCCTTTTTAAATTATTCTTTTTGATTTGTTTTCTCAACATCATAAGCTATCGGTTAGCATCATCAAATGATGCATTAACGTTCAAAGTTATGAAAAAATAGACAACAAACTTCAGAAAAATTGTGTGCTTATTCAGTTGAAGCGGAGTGTGTTGTGTATCTGTTTTACGATACTTAAACTGAAGAGGTTGTTGTTGAAAACGCTAATTTAATAGAACCTTCCGATTCCTGATACCAAACGAACATGCAAACACACTTTTTTGCTTCCATGTATGTGTACTTGTGAAAGAACAAATAAATGCAGATTTCACAAAACAATTTTTGCCAAATTTAATACAAAGGTTTTCCGATTTTGATAACTTCAATATTCTGGAATCGATTTTCTCTTCCTTTCGGTGCAAGAGCCGTCATCTTGTGGCAAGTGAACTCAGAGTCGCCCGGAATGGTTCGGAACCAAACAAAGAAGGAAATAATTTATCCTTTCATGCAAATGTTTTTATTAAGGCTCCAGCCTGTCATTTCGGTCGTAGCCTGAATGTTCCTTGATCAACCTTTGGTCGGATTAATCAGAGTATATCTAATTAGATATACTCTGGGATTAATTGACTATTTTAACTCTAGAAAACTCTTTACGAAAATCATAATCGTATTTTTTTTCCACTCAAAACAATTTTATTTGCCGACAAAAACTTTTCTCAAACGGTGCCTACTCTAGAGTTTCTGATCTAAAAAGTAAGAATTTTGTTTGTGGTGTCAATTTCAAATTTAATTTCAAATTATTTAATCCGAAAAGCGTAGCGGTATTTTGAATCAAAACAAATAGAAAAAATATGGCCTGGAACAATAGAAAAACAAATAGGGTTTTCATGTGCACATTGGTGTGTACAATCCTAATCGCAATCGGCGCAATAGTTTTGATGGCCGTCGTTATCGTGAAACAAAAAAAAAAGCAAGTATACGGCACAGCTTTTGCCTATATCATTGGAGTACTATTTATAAATGGAATTGGTAAGAATGAATTTGACGAATTTCAATTTGGTTGTCAACTTTTTTGTATGTCATTTTATCAAAAGGATGTATCTGGTTCAAAATCTTTAGAAACAGACTAATGTGGACCCATGCTTTAATCCACACAATAGCTTTTGGCCTAATAATTTTTGGGGACCTCGATATGTTTAAAAAATTTAATTTAAACAAAGTGCTTCGAAGATACATTTTGAGCTTGTTAACTTTAATTGTGTATACCCTTGAAGTAAGTAAGGCATTTATGTGTGTTGAGATGGTCCTAACCTGTTTGAATTGAATCTTTTTGTAGTATCTTCTATCATTTCATTTGATAATATTTCGTCCTGGAACGAGCGCGTCTAATAAGGCCTTCCGTTCTGGAATACATGCCTTTGGTGGATCATTGACGTTTTTTATAGGCGCCGTGGATTCTTTTGTTGTATGGCGCAGAGTGAGTTGGTAATAGTCAAATATGCTCAAAACATAAGTATACCAACATTTATGTTTTTTTTATCTTTATTCATTTGCAGGGAAGACTTTGATAATAAGGACTTTCTTCTTGTGCTGGTCTTTGCGTTACAGTTTGCCTTCGCTTGTTGCATTTGGTACTTACTTTTGAATCCGTATTTCGATTGGAGAAGACTCAGATCAATGGTTGGTATTTTTAACGTTTAACATTCTCTCTATAAATTTTGGTACTGTTTTCTGTTGCAGTCTGCCAAAAAAAGGTCATCAAGAACACCATCGCGGTCTTCAAGTCGAATCAAATTGTAATCCGAACAACAAAAACATGTTTCCTTTTCTTTTTCCAATTGAAATAAAACATCAACTTCATTATAATAACCAAGTAGTTTATATTTCATTTTTTGAAGAATTTAAGAAACTGTCTTATGAACTTTATAGTGAGTATTTACTTACTATAGGATGCTCTCTGACGTCTCAATCGAAAAGTTTTTGGAAATACATTAATTCGAAGAAGAAATGTGATGTTTATCCAATGAACTTTATTAGCCCTCAACTTACCTCCTGAAATTTGTGAAGAATTTGCAAATAATTTCAGAAAATCTTTAATCGATTCGCCCGCTGTTGTGGATAAAGTTTTTTTTCAGTATTTACGTGGCTGTCCACAAGTATTGTTTAACAACATCTCAGTAGAGACTGATAACGTTATAAACATTCTTTCTCTTCTGAAAGAAGATTTTTCGAGTGGTCCAGATGGTATTCCACCTGTTGTTTAAAAAAAGTATAAGTCTGTGTTAGAACCTCCCCTCCGTTCTACTTTCGAATTGTCTTTAAAATTAGAAAAATTTCCATCAATTTGGAAAAACGCTTACCTATATTATACCAGTCTATAAAAAGGGAGATAAGGCCAATATCGCCAATTAAAGATCAATATCTAAGCTTTCCTGCATTCCTAAGGTGTTCGAACAAGTTATTTGTGACAGTTTTGCAATTCATTGCAGGAACATCATCTGTCACCAACAGAATGGTTTCATGCAGAAACGTTCTACTGTCACAAATCTTTTTGTTTTTATAAATCAATGTGTTAACACTTTGGAATGTGGTCATGAGATCAATTGCGTCTATACAGTTTTTTCGAAAGCCTTCGACCAACTCTCTCACTCAATCCTAAATTCAAACTTAATGCATAAATGGCTTCCCTCCATTTTTCATCACTTGGATATCCTCATATCTCGAGAATAGGTCTTACCAAGTAAAATTCATTCATTTTATCTCTAAATCATTTTTTTCTACTTCGAGAGTTCCTCAGCGTAGCCATCTAGGACCTCTATTTTTTAATTTAATTAATTATTCCCACGCCTCTTTCCCCCCCAGATACCGCACGCGCTGGGGTCCATTTCACCGAGTACGATTGCAATTTCGGTTGCTAGTCGTATCGGCACTTAATTAGAAATTATTTGTAAAAAATAAAGTAAAAAAAAGCGATGGCGACACGAATATCAGGAAGACAAGAGTTAGGGACTGCTTAATGCAAGCAGGTACAAAAAGGAAAAACAAGATAAATATAAATTTTAAATTAAAATCGAAAAAATTTTAAAATTTTAAAGTCAAAAAAATTATAAAAACCCAAAAAAAAAACAATAAATAAGCGTGTAGAAGACACTTGTCAAGTTCGTAAAAAAGAAAAAACAAGAAAAAAGAGTCAGTTTCTCTCTACTACAAATACGTTTTTAATTTTTTTTTTTTTAGTTGTCTAAGGAAGTACAGTATAAAAGCTTCCTTTGTGTGATCTTGCTATGGTTGAAATCAAAAATGTTTGAGTTTTCGTTCACTTTACGTAACATTCTCGTAATTGGTTTATTACAGCCGTAATCAGTTCTGTGATGAGCTAAATGAAATTGGGGAACCGATCTTAGAGAATGAAAGTTAACATTAATACTCATTGCCTCAAGGAGGGTGGAAGATTCTGTAGCACCGGATAGAATTTGGTGTACGAAAATAATATCGGCAACTTCACGACGTTTTTCTAGAGATTGTAAGTTTATAAGCCGCAACCGTTCTTGGTACGGAGGTAAGTTAAAATTGTCAACCCATGAAAGTCCTCTTAAGGCGAAACGGAGGAATCTACGTTGTATTGCTTCAATTCTCTTTATATGGACTTGGTGATAGGGGGACCATACTTGGCTGGCGTATTCAAGAAGAGGCCTTACAAACGTGGTATAAAGAGATTTCGTAACGTAAGGATCCGAAAATTCTTTAGACCAACGTTTGACGAAACCTAAAGCAGAATTAGCTCTGGCTACGATATTGTCATAGTGAGACCTAAAGTTAAGCTCACTATCACAAACAACCCCTAAATCTCGGATAGTTGTTACTCTGTGAACAATACATTCGTTGATATAATAGTCCCGTGTTTGCTGACGGAACCGCATACGGGAATATGTGATAGTTTGGCATTTAGAAACATTAAGTTCTAAATTGTTTTTTTGACACCAAACATAGAAATTGTTTAAATCGGCCTGCAGGGGTAAAGCATCATCGGGTGAAGAAATCATTCTAAAGATTTTCATGTCATCTGCGTACATTGAAACTTGGGAATTTTCAATCACAGATTCTACGTCATTAATAGTCAGAATAAAAATAATAGGGCCTAGATGACTACCTTGAGGGACTCCCGATTTTGCAGTAAATGGTTCTGATACTGAAGATCTAAATAAAACGCGATATTTACGGTTGGATAGGTATGATTCCATCCATTCAATGAAACCAGGAGGGAATCCAAGAGCCTTTAGCTTGAAAGATATAATATTGTGGGATATTTTATCAAACGCCTTGCTAAAGTCCGTAGCAATAACATCAACTTCTTTTTTATTTTCTATTGAGTTTATTGCATAAGAAACAAATTCAGTTAAATTTGTGGTCGTTGATTTCCCTTTTAGGAACCCATGTTGTTTGGCCGAAAATAATGATTTGCAATGAAAGTACATAGTGTCGAAGATAATACTTTCGAAAAGTTTTGGAATGCAGGATAATTTGGCAATCGGCCTGTAGTTAGAGATATCTGATTTGCAGCCTTTCTTGTGAATAGGTATTATGAAAGAATCTTTCCACATAGATGGAAAAATTCTTTGAGAAAGAGACTTTTGAAAAAGAATAGTAAGAGGCTGAGCCAAATTAGCTGCACACTTCTTTAATACAATCGCAGGTAAACCGTCAGGTCCCGAAGAGAAATCATCCTTAAGTTTATTTATTTTGTTAACCACATCGTCAACAGTGATGTTGATCGATACCAATGATGTTTGGTTACAATTGTTCAAGTAAGTGAAATAGTCAGCATCAGGTACAAAATTACTGTCGGAAAAAGCAAGACTAAAGAAATTAGCAAATAAATTAGTTATAATTTTTGAGTCATTAGAAGAGTGATCTAAATAATTAAGGGTATTAGGAAATCCATCCGATTTTTTTTTATATTGATGAATTGCCAAAAGCGTTTAGGATCTGAGATGATATCAAATTGCATTTGATTGATATATGCTTCATAGAGGAGTTTTGAGAGAGCAGAGAATTCGTTGTACACTACTAAATAGGAAGAATAGTCTGTTTCTGATCTAGATCTTAAATATTTTTTCCATAAACTATTTCGGGAGTTGCGAAGTGTACGAAGTTCTCTTGAATACCATGGAGGTGACGGTGAGGTATTTTTATGTGGTGCATAGGGCACACATAGAAAAAAGCATTCAAAAATTATTGAGTAGAAGTTAGTTGTTACAGTATTGATGCTATTGCTTCCAGATTGGTTCAAAATTAAGTCAAAATTTATGTTACTAAGATGTTCGTTTAGTTGGGCAAAGTTAGCTTTTCGAAAATTAAAACGATATGAGTTCTCAGATTCAACTTCGGAATTATTATGTTCGTAGGCATAAATTAAAGATAACGGCGGATGAAAAATGTCAATGGTGGAAAGAGTTAAGCTACTTTCCTCTACTATACAGTTTGTTGCTTCATTGGAAAAGATAAGGTCGAGTTGTCTTCTCAAGTTGTTTTTGACATCACTAATCTGATGCAAGCCGCAATCAGACAGATTGTCAGTAAATAACATTTCTTTTTCGGTTGTTGCGTTACTAGCAACGAAATGAGAGTCATCCTCGGATCGCGACCATGACAGGTTAGGGAGATTGAAATCCCCAACGATTAATAAGCCATCATGTACCTCCATAGTGTCACCTAGATTGTCAACTGCTGTGATAAGATTTTGGTAAGTTTCAATTGGACTGCAAGGTCTTATGTAACAGCACACCACAAAGATGATTTTCCGTTTGATATTGATTTTAACGCAAATCAATTCAATTTGTTCGGTGTTAGGAATTTCAAAAATTGAACTATCATACCTTGAATGTACTGCTATAAGCACCCCTCTACCAGGCCTAACCCCCAAACGACCATCTTTACGGTAAACATTATATTCCGAAGTAAAAAATTCATTATTGTTAAAGTTACTGGTTAAATTAGTTTCACTAAGAACAAAAACATCAAAGGGAAGTTCCTGCGATTTTAAAAATACTTCTGGGGCTTTAGAGCGAAGTCCCCTTACATTTTGATAGTAAAGGGATAAACACTTTAGTTTTTTGAAGCCACATTTAAATTAGTGTTGCTTACTTGGGGGTTTTTGTTGACAAATTCTTGGATGAAAGTATTGGTGGGCCATGATGTTGGGGACATCAACAGATTAAACATTGGCTCGGGGACAGAAATTTTAAAAGAGGCATTAGCTATAAACGATGCCCGGTTATGTGTCCGTAATAGCAAAATTCTGTTATGGCTGCATGGGGGGCGGATGGAAGCAAAGTTCGAATCGATGTAAGGACGTCCTTGATATCAAATTAAGGGGCACTAATTTGGCAGTTGGAAGGATCTGTCGGTTGGCCGACGCTGGCGATGTTGTTGATTGATGCCCAATGGGTGGTGCGGCTGCAGGAAGGGAAGTCCAGCTCATAAAGAGAAAAGGTTTGATTAGCAAAAGGAAAATGTGAGGCAAAGAGATTGGAGTGCTATTTAGCTTCGGATGGTGGTGGATGGATAAGAATTCCAAGGGTGGTTAAGGCGAGTTGAGCTCCGGTCGTCTCATAAGCTGAAAAATCGCTTTAATCGGGAGTATTAGGGAAATTATGTTAAATGTCTATAAAATAAACGCGAATTGAAAATGTTCGTCAGAAAACAAAAATGAATTCTTTTTGTTTAATGACACTTGTCAGAGATGTCAAGATGACATCTCCGGAGGAAGCTTTTTTAGAGCGCCCCTTGGTGGGAAATCGAGTAATAAAGGGTGGGGGTTATTTGCTAAATAATGTTTAAAAAAAACATTTGAATCATAATTACGTAATTTTGATTTCAAATAAAGAAATACAATGATTACATAATATGTTCGGTGAACTTACCTGCTGATGGTTTTGTGTTGTTATGGTATCAATACGATGAGCGGTAAAGATGATGGTCCGATGATGAGGAGATTAGTCCATTGGTTGGATTATCATTTACCTATGTATTTGGTTAAACTTTGCTAGCATAGTTAAGTAGGTAAATTGGACTTTCAGTTAGATTAGGTAGATGTATGCTAATTAGTCCAATTTGTGGTGTCGACCCGGTAAAAGGCAGTTGGTTAAGCCAAGTAATTTTAAAAAGTTTCCCATTGTTTATGCATGTTTATAATTAAAGTGGTGCAGTAAAAGGAACATTTTTTGTGACAAAATAAAAGAATTGTGAAGTGAAAATAGGAATTCTTGTCGCCCTAGGGTGGATGTTGGCAACGGTTGTGTGCTCAGGAGATAAGGCTTACCAAGCAAGGCAAACCACAGTCGTCATTTTGTTGGGCCCGTAAAGACCCGGGTCGACCAAGTAACTATTAGAATATCAAGAAAAAGATTAAAAATTAGAAAACGAAAAAAGAAAAGTACAGGACCCACCAATACTCAACCAACAGTAGAAGAAACAAAAAAACAAACAGCCAGTCCACCCCTCATATAGACAAACAAAATTTCTTTGGCACAGTAATTGCACAAATTCAAATTGTCCGGACGGACCCAAGGCCACACGAGAAGAGGATCATCGTTCCTCTTGGCACCAAAAGAAGACGTTTTACCGCCGTCCTGTGGCGCATCGTAAATTTAGAACAGCTTGGCGCTACTTTTTTTCTTATCTCATTTTGCTTATACTTTTTATATATATATGTCCTTTATTTAACATTGCATGTTTAGTTTGTAAGTTTTCTCATATTTATACAGGGTGATTCACGAGCGTTGTGCCAAAAAGCTAGAGCGTGTAGGTTGAGTTGAGACAAGAAAAAAATCGTATGGGAGGGGGGGGTCTATTCGCCCCCGTTTAGACGGGAGGGGCAATTTTCTGAAAAATTGACTTATTTTGTAAAAAAAATTATTTAAAATTAACGGCTTCGTTTACAACATCGTGCTATACCTTTCTGGAAAGCCAAAAACTTCTTCTTTCACCTTGTTTTTAAATTAAATTGTTTTAACGAATAATTTAAAAGATAAAAATTTTCAAACTCAAAATTTTCAAAAAAAAACACAAAAAAACATTTTTGAACTAATTTTTTTCAAAATTGTATGTAATTAAGTACTAATTTTGTTTTGAAAATTCAATGCCGTTGTTAATTTTTAGTCGAAAACAGAAAACCGGATGCAAAACTGTCTTTTCGTTTTTGAGAAATTAAAAAAAAAACCAAGACCACTTTGTTCTAAGAAAATCTTTCTATTTATTTTTACCTATCTGGACTTTTAGTTTAATTTATTAGTTTAATTTATAAATTCAATTTTTTGTGATTGGAGTCTTATGAGGACTCAATAAAGTAGAAAAGTATCGGATTTTCCCTGGATTAATCATTTTGTTCATTGATAACGTCTGCCATTGACCTTTCACTTCTAGCTCTCCGTGCTCTCTTAGACGTCAGCGGATTCTTGAAAACATGCTACGACTCGGCTGCCTTCTATTGGGATATCTTTCAGCGTAGAGTCTTTCGGCTTCTCGATCTCAACAACTAGCTAAACCGTTGCAGAGGTGCATGTCCGCTAACTCTTCTCGAGAGTATGAGTTTGTTGTGTGTTGATGAGTTGATATTTTAATTGGAAATGGTTGTTTAGTAGGTAAATATGCGATGCCTTTTATTTACCTTAAGGTTGCTTATTGTTTTTTTCATTCAAGAAAAATTGCGGTTTAATTAACTTAAGCCCCTAGCAGGTAAAACCCTTCGCCGGCGAGTGGCCGCCGCCCAAGGTATAATAAGAAAAAATTGCAGGTCAGTTTTCAGACGTTATCAATGAGCAAAATGGTTAATCCACTGAAAATCCAATAATTTTCCACTTTATTGAGTCCTCATAAAACTCTAATTACAAAAAAAAATAGTAAAAGAAAGGTTGATGTTTCATAAATAAATTTTACAAAAAGTCCACATAGGTAAAAATAAATTAAAAACGATTTTCTTAGAAAAAAGTGGTTTTGGTTTTTTTTTAATTTCTCAAAAACGAAAAGACAGTTTTGCATCCGGTTTTCTGCTTTCGACTAAAAATTAACAACGGCATTGAGTTTTCAAAACAAAATTAGTACTTAATTACATAAAATTTTGAAAAAAATTAGTTCAAACATGTTTTTTTGTGTTTTTTTTTTTAAATTTTGAGTTTGAAAATTTTTATCTTTTAAACTATTCGTTAAAACAATTTAATTTGAAAACAAGGTGAAAGAAGAAGTTTTTGGCTTTCCAGAAAGGTATAGCACGATGTTGTAAACGAAGCCGTTAATTTTAAATAATTTTTTTTACAAAATAAGTCAATTTTTCAGAAAATTGCCCCTCCCGTCTAAACGGGGGCGAATAGACCCCCCCCCTCCCATACGATTTTTTTCTTGTCTCAACTCAACCTACATGCTCTAGCTTTTTGGCACAACGCTCGTGAATCACCCTGTATATACATTTTGATTTATTTATTTGGGCATTTAAATTGTTAGGTTTTTTGAGTTATCGATATATAACGGTTTGTTTTGAGACTAGAAGAAAACGAAAGAAAGAACTCTTGGTAAGGAGAAGTTTCCCTCACGCCCCACGGTATCAATTTTGTTTGCATGTATAGTCGAGTTTGTTCAACCAGCACAGAGCTCTCTGCAGGTAAGGACATACGGTGTAAAGTCTGCGTTCGTTTTAAGGCGGTAGCAAAGAGACCCCGCAGTCGGAAGTGTTTCGGGGCATAAGGGGAGCCAATCCAGGCCCTTCGAATTTTGAGTGGATGAGATAAAAGGATTTCATTTCGAGGATCGTCCGTTTCTAATGACTTCAAATCAGAGTTTTTTTTGTCAAAGCTAGAGAAAGACGTTATTTTGTCATTAATATATTTCGAGAACTTAATGCTTAGGCTAAGTTCTAGGGCAAACTCCTGTTCATTTTTAGTTAGTTTAGTTTGTTTGATATCTTGCTTGTATTCTCGTTTAAGGTTTAGATATGTCAATAAAAGATTGTTAATGCGCCATAGCATCGAAAATCTTGGTTTTTTCTTTCGAAAATCTTAATGAACAGTTCGAGAAAAGTGAGAAAGAGTGAAACATTAAGAATTGCTAAGCGCATTCTTTGGGGAAAGCGGAAGGTAAGCTGGTTCTTTGTCAAGATGAAGTAGATTCCACAGCATCCACTAACTTTGGGGAACCCGACAATCAGGCCGACTGGGTTTCATGGTTGGGAGGACAGAGGCCGAGCCGCGTCGTCACCAGCGGTCTCCGAGATTGGCGAGCAAGAGTGGAGGTGTAAACAATTTTAGTTGTTAGGCATGTTTTGTGTTTTTTTTTTTGGAATAGGCGAGGTCCATCTGTGGTGGCAAGATCCCCACCCAATCCGACGAGCTAGGTCGTGTGCTGCAAGCATGCCGTGGCCGCCGCAGTGGACATTCTTTAAACAACCCATACCCTACCCCTTCCCTTTCCTAGACTTGTCCTACCCTTCCAAACTCCCCATCCTTTCCAATTGCTTATTTCAATTCTCATCTTCGCTGATATGAGATGATAATGAAGATTTACAAAAACATCTGTTCTAGTAATGACCACATTCTTCTACAAGATGACATCAGTAGCTTTGCGTTGTGGTGTGAGAAAAATAGTTTAAATCTAAATCCAATAAAATGTCAAATAATGACCTTTTCAAGGAAGCGAGCACCGTCTTCACATGGCTACGCTATCTCACAGCACATTCTAACTCGTGTAACTTCCGTAAGAGATCTTTGAGCTTTTTACCCCTAAATTAGAATTTTCTGTGCACATTAACAACATCGTGAATAAAGCAAACTCAATGCTTGGATTTATAAAGCGTTGGTCAAAGCAGTTCCGCGATCCAAATATAACCCGCGCTCTATATTATTGCTATGTTCGTCCTCACTTAGAATACGCTACCCAAGTTTGGTCACCTCATTACAATATTCATATTGAGAGGCTAGAATCTGTTCAACGAAATTTTACTCGTTTTTCCCTCAAAGGTTCAAAGGTATTCTATGGAGTGATCCTTTGAATGTCCCCTCTTATGAAAACCGTTTACTAACTCTCCTAATGGAAACATTGTCAAGTAGACGAAACAACAACGACATAGTATTCTTCCATCAAGTTATTACTGGTGTAACAGATGCACCGGAACTACTTAGCGCTATATCTTTCAACCATCGGGGTGGCGGTTATAATTTTCGTAGGAAGGACTTGGTACAAGAGCCAAAACATGGTACCAACTATAGATTCTATGAGCCCTTAACACGTATCAGTAGGCTTTCAAACTGCAACTCAGATTTATTTGATTTAAGTATAAGCAAGAATAAATTAAAGTCTTTGCTCAAGACCAGTTTGCTACACTTTTAAATGTTTTTCTGTTTACTTACGCCCAATTTCTTCACAAAGTTCTAAATTCCCTTTAAAACTCGGTTTAGTGAATCTCGATCAAACTTTAGAACTTAGTTTTTAGAATATTTGGAACTCGGGCATTTCTTCACTTCTCTAGAACTCGATCTAAAATTATAATTGAGTTCTAAGCACTTAGAACTTGTTTTTGTTAGAACCTAGTTCTAGCATGTTTTTGAAACTTTTGAGTCACCCGGCAATATTTTTTGACAGATATTTCCTTCAATTCAAAACAAAATAGAAATAAATTTTGACTTTGCGCTTTGTTTTTTGTTTGTGTATACATGTATATGGTTATTTTGATATGTGTGTACCTATATTTATTTTTGTGATGCCCGTGGGATGATGTTTATGAGCGTTGGCTATTACGCGGACCATGGGGTACAAATCCTATTCGTGCCCATAAAATGTGTAGAAAAAAAGTGCTTCTCAACTCAGCCGTTCAGGATTGGCCTTAAATTGTAGGTGCCCTCAATCCTTCATAAGCATTCATAGAATTGTTGATAATGAGCTTTAACTAAAAAAATATTATGATCATTTCCTAACTACAAGAAGCCATCGCAGTGAAGCACTTGGGATTCTGAAAATCTGCAACTGCAGCACTGCAGACATTGGAAAACTCTCGCTGTATTGGGCCAATTATTAGACGGCCATCATATGCATCATCATATGAAATGAAAACGATACTAAAAATTGCATCAATGCGCTTTCAGTGCAGCTCGACTTATCACCGTAATGTGAAGCATTGGGAAACCCGTATCATAACAGCAAGATTGGAGTTGAAGAGAATTGCGTATATAAAGTTATTTTTTAATGTATTTTTAATTTTTTACCGAATAAAGTTAACAATCCTTTTTTTCTTTTCACTGTTATGTATATGAAAGATGTTTTCATGAAATAATTATATCTTAAAATATTACATACATCTTTTATTTATTTATGTCCTCCTTTTTTTCACTCATTGCTGCAATAATAAAAATTCTAACTATGTATTGCAATGTTGCCGAAATATATTCGCAAGCTGATCAACGACTTGCTCCCATTGGCACTTTCTCTATATTTGCTTCCACCATACCCCTTTACAAACGCTGCTTATCGTCAGGATTTTACGGTGGAATAATTTGCACCCGTTGATAATTGGCAATATCCGGGTTGTTTGCCGTGTAACGGTGTAAGGCGTCGCCATTGACACAGACACTTTCAAAACTCACCAATTCTCCACTCGGCGCGGCGATTGTATTTTCACATAATGCATAGTAAATTCATTCCAATTTTAACGGTTGTTGTGGATGTTAAAGGTCTTCTGAAACCAGTTGAAGTACTGCTAGAAACGTAAGCTTTGTAAAACGAAAACTCTGAAAAAAATAGTAACGTCTCATTTGTTAATTGTGGCACGTATTCGCATTCGTTAAATACGCATCGTAGTCAAAGTCTTCGCCCGTAAATAGGAAATCATATAAAATACGATTCATTTTAATATATCTTTACCTATTATGATGCTCTTTTTTAATTTCCCGAAAATTTTAAAAGATTCAATTCGATTTGCTCGCTGAAAAAAACGAAATTGTAATAAAACAAAGTTCTAAGGCACTAGACCCCCGAATTCGAGGATCTAATTTCATCGAAGTTCTAACTATAACAAAGTTCTAAATCGAAGTTCTTACGCGTTAGAACTTGGTGAAGAAATGACTTAGAACTCAAATGAGTTCTAAAATTTCACTAAACCGAGTTTTAAGGGCTAGAATTTTGTCAAGAAATCGGGCGTTAATGTCTGTAATTATTAGTTATGTATTAATCTTGTTTTTATTTCATCCATGTGAGTGTTTGTTATGTTATGTTTGCTTACTAACAACTAACACTGTACTTAGTGATGAGGCGCTGGTATAACATAGTCAACTATGTTGGCAAACCATAGGTCGTAAGACTGTGATTGCTATAAGCTCTATTCGACCAATTCTGATAGTGTAAAAAAAATAAATAATCACCCTTATTATGATTGGCGTTTTTCTTAACCGACAATTCTCACTTTTCGAGTCGAGTCAGTTTTAAGGCGTTTTAGTGTCGGTATAACGATACTTAAACGCCAGTCGTTGTCGATCAACTTGCGTTCCACAAAAACAAATAAAATTTGACAAATATAATTTTAAATTCAAATGTCATTTGTTTTCTCAGTTTCATCAGCTTTTCCAAAACTATTCTGATTTGGGTGACCAAAATCCGCTTCCTGACCTCGTAGCAGGGATAAAGACGTTCGTACAAGATCTGGAGCGCTCTAGTTTTTAGAAGGTCAGGATTGTGGGAGACAGGCGCGGATTCAGAGGGGGGTCGGGGGGGGGGGGTCATGACCCCCCCCCCCACAAACAGGCTGTGTTTAAAAAAAAAGATCTGAACCAATATTTTGCAAACCGAATAAAAAAAAAAACAAACGAACAAAACCTAGTTTTTGCAAACTAAAAAACCGGGAACTAACCAAACGATCACAATTAAGTTACTCTTTTGCCCTTTGAAAAAAAAATAGAATAAAAAAAAGGCTGAATCAACAATTTTTTTTACACAATACTGACATTTATTATTATTTTTCTATATTTGGATTGTAGCTATAGTTGATACCTAGCTAGCTGTTTACAATCTGTTTACAAGTTCCAACCAAAAGCATAATTTATAACACAAAATGCAATCTTCTATTTTGTTTCGCATATCTGTTAATGATCGCATCGTTGTCTAATTCGATGTCACGATTGATGTGTAGCAATGCATGCCCGGTGAGTCTGTCTTAACCAAGTTTTGAAGCGATAGAGAGTTGAAAAACTAATTTCTGCAGTGGCTCCTAGCCCTGTCTCGTTCGTGATTGATTCGTTCATCTCGTTCAATACAAGATAGAATCGGTCTTTTTCCATGTCGTTTCGTTTGTTCAATCAAAAACGAACGAAACATATTAAAAAGAAATGTTTCGTTCATTCCATTCAGTAATCAGTCACATTTTGAAGTAGAACACTTCTTGTTCTTTATTGAGAGATGAGAGCGAACTGCAATACTTACTTACTTACTTAAGGTGGCGCTACAGTCCGTTGTGGACTTGGGCCTCAATCAACAGTCTCCGCCAGCCAGCTCGGTCCCTAGCTAGCTGTCTCCAGTTTTGCACTCCAAGTTGATTGAGGTCCTCTTCCACTTGTGTGCGCCACCTGAGTCGCGGTCTTCCTCTCCTTCTGCGTCCCTCGGGAATAGTGTCGAAGACTTTCCGGGCCGGAGCATTGGTGTCCATGCGCTCTAAATGACCGAGCCATCTGAGTCTCTGGACCTTGACCCTTCTGGCTAAGTTCACGTCGTTGTACAACCCGTAAAGTTCGCTGTTGTATCTCCTTCTCCATTCCCCATCAATGCACACGGGGCCAAAGATGACCCGAAGAATTTTCCTCTCGAAACAGCCTAAGGCACATTCATCCGATTTTGTTAGGGTCCATGCTTCTGCACCATACAGCAGGACAGGGATGATGAGGGTGTTGTACAGTTTAACCTTAGTTGCTCGAGAGAGGGCTTTTCCACTCAGTTGCTTTCTTAGCCCAAAGAAACAGCGATTAGCAAGAGTAATTCTTCGTCTTATCTCAGCCCTGGTGTTATTATCCGTGTTAATAGCGGAGCCTAGGTAGACAAACTCCTTAACTACCTCGAAGTTGTATGCGTCTATTGTGACGTTCTGTCCGAGCCGTCGATTTTGGGTGTCCTTACTCGAAGACAGCATGTACTTCGTTTTTCCCTCATTTACCGCTAAACCCATTTTTGCCGCTTCTGTCTCAATCCTCACAAAGGCGCCATTGACATCACGCTGTGTTCTTCCCATTATATCAATATCGTCGGCGTACGCGAGAAGTTGAACAGATTTATAGAAGATAGTGCCTCTGGTGTTGACGGTGGAGTTTTGGACTATCTTCTCAAGAACGATGTTAAAGAAATGGCACGACAGTGTATCGCCTTGTCTGAATCCTTTTTTGACGTCGAATGATTCCGTAAGCTCATTGCCAACCTTGATAGAGCAGCGTGAGTTCTCCATCGTCATTTTGCACAAGCGAACGAGCTTGGCAGGGATGCCAAAGCTTGACATAGCTTTATACAGTTCGTCTCTGTAGATGCTTTCATACGCTGCAATGAAGAGGTGGTGGGTATCGATTTGGAGTTCATAGGTTTTTTCCAGGATCTGCCGCAACGTGAAAATTTGGTCGATCGTAGACTTTCCTGGCCTGAAGCCACATTGATAAGGACCAATCAGATTGTTGACGAAAGGCTTCAGACATTCACATATTATGGCAGAGAGGATCTTGTAGGCGATGTTAAGCAGACTTATTCCTCTGTAGTTGGTGCAGTTTAGAGGATCTCCTTTTTTCAGGATCGGCCAAACAATGCTGAGGTTCCATTCATCGGGCATGCATTCCTCCGACCAAATCTTACATATGATTTAGTGCATGCTCCTATCTAGCTCGTCGCCTGCGGCTTTGAACAGCTCGGCAGCTAGACCATCTGCTCCTGCGGCTTTGTTGGATTTCAGCCGTGATATTGCTGTTTTCACTTCTTCTAGGTCGGGTTCACGGAATTGTTGGCTGTCATCGTGTATGATAAAAGGCTCCTGTCTGACGGCGGGGTTTTGTTCGTCGTCGCCGTTATACAGTCTACAGAAGTGGTCTTTCCAAATCCCCAGCACTGACTGCGGTTCTACTATGATGTTCCCTTGTTCATCTCTGCAGGCTTCGGTTCTTGCTCGATGACCTTGAGCCAGCTGTTTTACCTTCCGATAAAACCTCCGAACTTCATTCCTGCTGTTAGCTCTCTCAACATCTTCGATCTGACGCTTCTCATGCTCTCTCTTTTTTCTCCTGAGAAGCCGGCGTTCTTCTCTCCTCTTTTGCTCGTAGAGCTCACGAGCAGCTCTTGTCCTTCTTTGCAGCGCCGCTTTGTAAGCCTCCTGCTTGGCTGCATGGGCCTGCCTGCATTCTTCGTCAAACCAGGGGTTTCGTTTTGGTGGCTGTGTGAAACCCAGCACATCAGAGGCGGCATCTCTAACTGCATTCTGGCAATGTTGCCACTGGTCTTCGATACTTGATGTTGGCGGCATAGGACTCCTTAAGAGGTTACTTGTCACTCGATCAGAGAAGGATCTGGCGATCTCTTGCGATTGTAGCCGTCCGACGTCGAATTTTCTTGCAGCATTTCTTTGTTTTGGCCGTTGTCGGGATATTCGTAGCACTGCCTTGGCTACGACGAGGTAGTGGTCCGAGTCGATGTTGGCTCCTCGGAAAGTTCGAATATCTTGAATGCTGGAAAAGTGCCTCCCGTCGATCGCAATGTGATCAATCTGGTTGACGGTTGATTGATCAGGAGATCTCCATGTACCTTTATGGATGTTGAGATGTGGGAACCAGGTGCTTGCTACCACAACATTTCGCCCCGCAGCAAAATCGATCAGCCTGAATCCGTTGTCGGAAGTGGTGTCGTGCAGGCTGTGCTTTCCGACTGTTCTTCCAAAGATGCCTTCTTTTCCCAGCTTTGCGTTAAAATCGCCGAGGACAATTTTCATGTCATAGCTAGGACATTGCTCATATGTTTTGTCGAGGAGCTCGTAGAATTCGTCTTTGGTGTCGTCCTTTTTCTCTTCTGTGGGGGCATGCGCGCATATTAAGCTAATGTTGCCGAATTTAGCCTTGATTCGGATCGTCGTGATGCGTTCGCTTACGCATTTGAAGCTCAAGACTTTTTGCCTGAGTCTGCTTCCCACGACGAATCCGCATCCAAAGAGTCGCTATTCCCGGTAGCAATCCCCATAGTAGATGTCGCAGTTATTCATCTTCTTTTCGCCCGGTCCATCCAATCGCATTTCCTGGATAGCGGTAATATCTGCTTTGTAGCAGTTGAGGGTCTCCGCTAGTTGTTCGGCAGCACGCAGTCCATTAAGGGACCTAACATTCCACGTGCATATCCGAAATTCGTTGTCCTTTATACGTTTGCTTGGGTCGTCATCAGTGTATCCGTCCGTTTCCGAGGCCTGTTGATGGTTCGTAACTAGATTTTTTCTATGCAGCCGGGAAGTCACCCCGACGTACAACCCCCAACCTGGAGTACCAGGTACCTACTTGATGTGACTCCAAGTACAAAAGCCGGAAAACCGCTCCTTTTACGACCTGAGCTTCAAATATGTCGAAGTAGCCCGTAAAGGTGTTCACCAAGTAGTTCGACCTAACTGGAACTGAGGACGCCACCGTTCATTCCAAAAAGAAATTCATCCGCTGCGGACCCTCGTGGGAAGTGCCTTGGTGGGAACACTCCTTCGTTGTGGGGTAATTAGTAGTAACAGCCTACTCCGCTTCGACCTGTCGACCATGGGAGGCCCTGCTGCGAAAACAAGTTTCGCGATCACATAGCTCTAAGCATCGCAGTAGTAGTTACCGTAAGCCGCTCCGCCACGTCAAGGCTTACCCCATGGAGGAGCGAACTTCAATATTGGAAAGAATTCTTTATGGTACGATCATACTATTAAGTTTACTTTGAGAAAAATTAATGCTGAAAAATTAAAAAGAAACTGCAATTTTTTCCCCATTTTTTCCTCATCGGTTATAGCGAACATTTTAATTTTTTTCAAAAATCGCCAAACAAACCTAGCAATAACATGGAACAATTGTAAAAAGAACCATAGAAAAGGAGAGCGAAGTGCAAAATAATTATTGATTGAAAAATGGAACGATCCGAAAAATGAGCAATTGAAAAAGAGAAATGATTGGAAAAATGAACGATTTGAAAGATTGAATCTTTGAAATGAACGAGATGTGAACGATTGAATCTTTGAAAATGAACGATTGACACATGTCTAGTGGCTCCAGTAACAGAGAGCGTTTCCAAAATCGTAAGCAGTGTATAAATAGCCGGATAAATTACCATCACACCATCAAGGGCGAGAGGAACCGAATCTGGGAGTCCACCGTCGTTTTCAACAATTCGGTTCATTTTAGCTACCCACAACTCAAATTTGGCAATAACGCTCGAAGGGAGAGAGTTCAGAAGCTTCTGGTACGTTTTTGCTACAAGCTAACCTTCTTCTATGTCCTCCGCTGTATAGGAAGTCCGAGGCAGAAACACTCTCAGTCTCAACCCAAAAAGCTTTATCACGTCTGGAGAGAGCCTTTCGTTGAGGTCCGTCACAACGTTGTCCAACAGAGGAATGTAAATTGCTCTCCGGAAATATTCCTCCGGGGTTTGATATTTGATTCTGTTGGTGGTTACCTCGATGTTTTTGACGAGAAACAATGCGTGGTACTTTCAACTCCACATCCAACTGTGTTGCGAGATTTTCAGTTTCAGAAAATAGCTTATTTCGTCGTGCATAATTTCACGTCACCGCTATTGATACTTCCTTTAATTGATACTTCTTATAATTGATTCAAATTTTTTATTTCTCACTAACTACTTGTTTAATTATGGCACTTAAACATTTAATTTAATACCACAATCAAAACCTTAAACCTTATGACAAAATGGCTCTGAAAAAATATTTAGTTGGGTGCTTAAAACAAAGAAACGGTGGTTCGGGAAGCTTCTTTATTTTTTTCTGTCAAATTTGATTTATTCATTCGAAAGTGTATTGAATAAAAGCAAACACATTACTTTGTTTTTATTTCTTCAAAAACGTATGGAAAAATTAATTTTGCTCATAACTTCTGAATAGGTGAATTTATGAAAAATGTCTATAACCGGTTAAATCTTCCCTGCTTTATTTATTGGATTATTCTTGTAATTTTTGATTTTTTTCTATCCTGTGACCCCCTCCGGACTAAAATTCTAGATCCGCGCCTGGTGGGAGATGGGCATAAATGCGGACGGCAGGAGAAATTGTTCGTCTTCAAGGACTGTAACAGGCTGGTGTGGTGTTGTTGACTAGGGCGAAGGTGGATTTACTGCGTCTCCGGGTTTTTTTCTTTATTTAATTTTTCTTGAAAAAGCAATTCCTTCGGAACCGTGAGATGCTCTTCGACACGTTTGCCAAGTATCGAGGACATAGGGGAGGGGTCTTATTTTTCAAGTGTCCTTTTCTAATTAAGCGTGAAAGGCCTCTATGTCAGTGTAGGGATGGCACTGAGACGCACGTGCTGGTGGAACTGTGACGGGTCCTAACCGGGTTTTCTGAAAAGCGTTTTCGTGACATTTTTTGTTTTTTCAAAATTTACTGAATTGGCATTGAAAACGTAGCGGCCGTCCAGCCTTCGGCTTCACGAGCTAAACGCAAAAACAAATATGCCAAAAGGGGCTGGAGTCTGGACATCGCTTTATCTCCTGCTGCCCGGACTAGCCTCATACGGCTGTAGGTATGAATTGTGACTGTGGTTTACGAGGAGAGGGGGTGAAACGTGAATTCCATTATAATTTGATAAAATTCATAAAAGCAGAAACACAATGACGCTTTGCCGTCGATTTTGACAACTGCGAAAAGTTCAGCTATAGGAAATCTGTGTAACCTCACACAATGACGCTTTTCCTACGTACGCTTTTTTTGACAAACGTAAGAAAACGTAAAGAAGCCACCATCTGTCAAAAAAAAGTTCAACTTGGTTGAACTTTTGCTTTGTCTGACAGCTCAACAGCTGTTTGTTCATTTGTTGTTTGGAGCAGCGTTACCACTTTAAAAAAAAAATGGAAGCGAAGTAAATTTGGGAATAAAGCGAAGTAGATTGAGAAAAAGCGAAAAAGATTTTAAAATAGTGTATTTTATATTGACCATGAATACATAGACAGATCTACAATTAGAGCCGTGTGTGAATTGTATTAAAATGTGTATACAAACTTGACTTTCGATTTAATTTTGACACTACATGGCGGATATGATGTGTTAAAATTTAACTAGGAAGCTAAAATATGACACTAGTGCTTAAATTTAACCAACATTCCAACCCAAGTTGCGCACGGCGTAAAATATTAAACACTTTAATACAAGGTCCGTTCGTTTACCTCATAAAACTGCCCAAAGCTGCCCAAAACTGCCCAAAACTCCCACTTTTGCGTTCGTTTACTGCCACTAATCCTAAAATCTGCCACTTTTGAAGGAGAAAATATTTCCCCTACCTGCCGATTTTAGCTACAAAAATTTCTTGTGGCAGTTTGTGTAAGTTCTGTCAAACCATAAGAAGTACATTGAATTTTTTTGACGTTTGACATAATTTTGTGCATTGGGCAGATTTTGCCTGTAAAGCGTTCGTTTACTTTTTGGGCAAATCATAAAATTTCATCCCCACTCCTCCATTTTTGACAGTTTTTACACAAACTGCCCAAAAAGTAAAAGAACGGACCTACAATCACGTAACTCATACTTTGCGTATATGTATGGGTTGACATTTCGTGTTTGTAAAGTGTGTCCGCTTATTGTTCGTGTATAAGGATAGAAACTTATCGATTATATATTTTCCTGATGAAAATAAGAGAACTGTAGGCATAAAATTACTCAATGAGTTAATCGAAGCAGATTTTGGAAATATCAAGTAAAATCGAGTGAAGTAGATTTCAAAACATTCTTGATGGGGCGAAGTTGGAATAGATATTCAAAGTTTTTCAAAAATCGAAGTAGACTACTTCGAAAGGAGTAAAGTGGCAAATCTGTTTGATGATGATGGAGGGAGAACTGTCATTCAAAGCACACGTGAAGCGGGTGCATCGTAACGCAACGACGCGTCTGCCTAAAGCGCCATTGTGTTTCTGCTTTAAAGGTGAATATCCTTTATAGCCACTCTTTTTCAGACCGTATTGGCTATGGACTTCCATCTGCCATTTAATTGTTTTTTTCAGCACTTCGTGCGACTCGTCCCTTAAATTTTTTTGCTAAAGTCCATCAACTCCACGGTTAAATAATTTGTAACCTTTAGAAATTGCGATATGTTTTAAAAGAATATATAAAGTCCAATTTACCAACGCTTTTTTGCACCGAGTCGTTTAAAAATTTGTCATCGACAGAAATCGGCGTTTAAGTTGTCGAATATCAAAAGCGAAACGCCAATCACAATTTCAAAAAAAAAATTACGTTCCACAAAAAGGAAGGCGTTACGCTCAGAAAACGACTACGAAACGCCTTTCGCAATACAAATATTTTAAAATGACAGTCGTTGTTTGAGCGTAACGCCAATCACAATAAGGGTGAATGTGATAATTATTTTATTATTTAAAAAAAGAATCAACAAATTTGTACGCAACTTATTTCAATCATTCGTCTTCTTCTTCTTCGGCAATTTCTGCCATTTCGTTTGTGATTTCCACTTTATGAATGGTAAACTGGCTATTGTAATATCTGTTATCCAAGGTCATTACGATACAATACAACAGAACTTGCAACTGGCTAGCTCTCAACACGTAAGCAGCTCCCTGTCCATTCGGGAATAGCGGAAGCCCATGACTTTGACACTCAAACATAAAGTAACCACCTGTGTCAGTTTTTCCTATGGCTAAGCTTCGTTTCAGGCACTGAACTATTCCATAGTCGTTTTGAGTGAAGAAATACCCAAGTGCTGCAGCTAAATTAAGCTCGTTCTTTGCTTTTGTATAAAGGTATCCATAAATTGCAGTTTCCAGATGAACCTCAAAATTCAGATGGCCCATTTGAAAGCTTGTGTTCAAGTGTTCCAATGATATTTCAAAATCCTTTCGGTCAATTGACACAATACTGTCATTGTAATACTCATTGCCAGTGATGACAATTGAATCGATAATTTGACAATTCCATTCGTTCACACGGTATATCGTAGCAACACAACATGCAACAACATCAATAGCCAAATGTTGTTTATTTCGAGATTCTCCAAACACCATTGACCCTGGATGAATTGAACCCCAAAGTGAGAACAATTTTTTCGGAATCTCAATGTCAAAGTTTTTGTCTTTAGTCAATGCCGAACCACGAATTCGGTTAACAGCATTGGTTCGATTGAGACGACTCCAGATCAAAAGCATCGGATAAATGTTCAACCATTCGATTTCTTCAGGATGCGTACAGAGATTGTCAGCTTTGAATGTCTGTCGGCAAATATCGAAATCATCGGTTAGTAAATTGACAAGTGTAGTCCTCTTCGTGGCCATCTTGTAAGACATAATGCCCATTGCATGGAGTTTGTAATTTGTTTTCCATTTTTCGGCGTTCGTTGCTCGTTTTTGAATGTATTCCACCATAGATTCCATACTTCCAAACAAAATCCAAGAAGCGGTATTCTCTTCAACCTGTTTGGGTATATCCTCCGGACAACGTGGTGACTCTTCTTCATTGTCAACATTGTCCGCATCTGATTCCATCAACGGGTAAGGATCAAAAAGATGAAAGTATTGATCGCGGTAGACTGTGAATGTTATATTTGTAAGTTGAAGTAGGATATACCGCTGTGATTTGAGTGCCTTATTGAGAATGAATTCAAAATTGCCACCAAATGTTCCAGGAGGCATATAAGCACGCAGTTTGACCTCGAACACAAATTCTTCTAAATCAATGTTTTTCAGAGTTCTTTCAGGGCTTGCATTGAAGTTCGTCGTCGTTTTAGCTATTTTATTTGCCATCGATATAACCTTATCAATTCGGGATGAGTCCCAATGGTGGAGAGGACGTAAAATAGCATATAGAAGTGCCACAGCACTGGCATAGAAACAGGGCTTAATTTTGTCTATAGCCTCTGAGGCGCGGTCTTCAAGTGCTGTCGAACCCTGAATTTTGAATAGACAATCCTTCTCTCTTAGCTGGTAGCCTAGTTTTGGTGGAAGATGATGGTCTCGCTTAGGTGGAACTGTTTTTAAGCTTGGATCACGTGGTATGTGCTTGAATTCAACGCTCACTTCAGAGTCTTCGTCTTGTTCATCATCTACCTCTGCAGCAACATCAGTAAATGATGCATCCGACAAACGGTATTGCTCCGGTTTAACTATAAATAAATATAAAAATATTGATTAATTACATGTAAAAAGTTTCACACAAAAAAATGCGTATACGCCATAGTGTCATCATATCAATTTAATACTCTGATAGTGTCAACTCTTACAAAAATGTTTTTTTTTTTTAATTTAAAAGAAAAAAGAGTAAACAACATACCTGGTTTTCCTTTTTTCTTCTTAGGTTGCTCCTCTTTCGCCTGTTGGAACTGTCCCAGTCTCTTCGATTCTCTTCGAATTTCTCTTTCGATAAATTTCATCTTTTCCTTAAATCTTTTTTGTTTGTTTTTCTGTTCGGCAATCTCCCGCTCAAACATTAATTGCTCTTGCGATTCCGTCAGTGAAATATATCGCTTCAGCGTATTATCGCTCACTTCACTTACATCTATCTCCACCAAAACGTACTTCTGACACGGTCCACAAGCCTGCTCGATTCGTCTGATCAAAGCATTTATTTCTAAGAATCTTAATAAGCACACTGGTCCGGCCGACTGTGATCGAAAACCAACAATGTCACAAGAACAACCCATGAACATGTACATGAAATTGTATCGCTTTACAATCATACACGACAGACCTTTGCAAATGAGGAACAATTTGCTGACCTTTAACAAACTAAGCTCTAAGTTGTATTTCAAGTTTTCCCAATTAACGGTATTGCATGAATGTACTCTTATTTCTATAGCTGTACTTCCAAGTTGAATTTTTGGAATTTGCTTGCGAAATATCATGTCAAGAGTGTGACTGTACGACCAGAAACGTTCCTCCATAATTGCACACGAATCGACAGCATAGTCGATAACATCACTATTCCATGTCGCTATTCTGTACTTTGCCGTCAAAGCGGCGGCCATAATTGTCATAAGAATGCCTTTCAGTGATCCACGAGATATGTCTAAATCATTTTGTTTTCCGAAAATTGCCCAGCTTCCATCTAGTAGTGGCTTGAAACTCGATGGCAATGCTAATTCCTCTTTGACCGTATATTTGATTGGCAATTTGGGTGGTTTTGTTTGATATTCCTGACAAATGTTATCGTAGTCTTCGCCGCGCTTCAGTCTCACTTTAAGATCTTCCAAATGAGCTATATCGGATTTAAGAAGAACCTTTGAAGCCTCTAGAGTAGTTTTTTGTTTCTTCTCAGTCTTTCGTTGAATTCTGTCCATTAGCTCATTAATAAACTTGTTCACAACTCCATCGATAACATCACTGATATCGTACTCGCCAATTCGATATCGATCAGGTATTGATTCAATGCTAGCACCGTGAACGATTTGCTGTCGCATTTGCATTTCGTGTTGGTGTATTCTGAAATCCCTTTCGGAACACACCCTTTCACATGGGCTAACACTCAATTGCGAAAGGCACTCAACGATAGAACGATTAAATATCATCTTCTCTGCTGCACTGCGCTGAGTTTCTTCTGATTTCATTTGGGAAGAAGCACAATCGAAGGGATATTTGATTTGTAGTTTCCCAAAACCGGTAGCATTTTTCAATGCCCGATTAACACTGAAAGTTCCAATGGCCTTAACTCGAATTCCATGAATAAAAAAGATTCCCTCTGATTTAATTGTCGTTGCATTAATGAACAGCACTCGACATAACGATTCTATATTCAAATGATACTGTAGTATGCCCCTACCGTTTTTGTCGGCATTATAAGCCAAACCAGCGGGTCCCCGTTTAAAGGGGTCCATTAAAAAAACTTCGTTTGCTTCTTTCCAAAATGCAAATGTTGCGGCATCAATTTGAAGAAGACCGGAATCGTAAGTGCGCAAAAATTTTTTAACTGCTGCCGTAAGCTGAGAGAATTTATAAGACCTGCAATCGACTACATGACCAGATTCCACAAAAGCCTTCTTTTCAATCAAAACTCGATAATTTCCGAAAAACAATACTTCGGGCAAATCGACAACGTTAAGTTGTGGGTTCAATCGATTATCGGAAACATAATTGCTGTGGTATATTTTTCCGAACTTAATTAGATCATCGATAACCTGAACCGTCCAGCGACCATATTCATCGATTTGAGCGTAAACAAGAAACAAATAGCTTATCATCAATGAAGGATTTTGTTCGTGAGGCATGCCTCCACGTCTAGTTGCAAGACCTGACAAAGCAGGAACTATTGAATAAAATCGATTAACTATTGCGAAGCGTTTTTTTTGCTTTTTGGCAATTGGGATCCGCATAGGTGCTGCTAGCTTTCCATAGTCCTTTAAGCTTATTTGGTACAAGTTGAAATCAGCATTGCCACTGATTTGACTGTAGTTGAGTATCAAGTGAACAATGTGTTCAATGGTTTTAATAATCATAAGCGATGCATTGCCTTCGGCATGTCGTTTACAATTTACATCTCTGCCATTCGGATCGAATATGTAAAACGAATCAGTGCAACGTTTCCATATTAAAATGTAGAGATTTTGAACAATCAAAATTCCAGCAACATACGTTTCGAAGAATACGGTGAGTGATTTAAGGATATTGGCATCACCTTTTAGAGAGGTTGTGAAAAGATGTTTAGTTTCGACAGTAGCTTCCTTTGTGGTTAATTCAGGGATTATATTCCAGTCAGAATCGGGTTGTTCGTATTGTTTATCGATACTTGATTGATGTAATAGCTTGCCATCGAAAATAATCGAATCAATTGTCTGTGCAGTCCAGTAGTCAGGACTTCTTGCGAATGATTCAATATAAGCTACATAAATAGTTGCTATTTCTTTAGGTCTTGAATTCCTGAAATAAAAATTTGAGGAAATTACAACACAACTTTCCATCATTTTTAACCAGAAACATACTTAAGACTTGGATCGCCCAATATAATGGCGTCAGTGCCAAAAACAACTTGGGCCTTGAAAGTTTTTTCCAAATCATTTGGGATTGGGAACATGTATGGCTTGAAAAATTCACTATCGTTGTTCATATCTTTTTCTATTGAATTTTAAAGCAAAAATCACTCATATTTTTGTCAATTAATGATGTTGCTCACTTTTATCTTTCTGTTTGTCTTCGTCTTCATTTTGCCGCTTCATCCAGGGGAAATAAAACTGATCACCATCTGAATAAAGTTGATATTTTAGTCTCTGTTCGCTTTCAAGCCTGTGTTGAAGTCTGCGAGGGTCGTAGGTTGGATATGGGATATCAGTTTCGGTTGGCCGCGGGGTTTCATTAATGAAAACACCACTCTTGGGACGTTTCAAATCGATCTTTAATCAAACAATAAAAGAAGTTAAGGTATAGTAACATTAGCAGACAAATTGAAGTGATTGGTTGTTGTTAAACTATTAAAAGGAAATCGTGTTATGCTGTCGCTGAAAAAAATGTATATTCTGGAAATGTAGATCAAGCAAATGGTGGAACCAGGACCAGGGTAGGTCACCCTACCTTACTCGTTGCTCCTGGTTGATATCCGAAAAGTTAAACATGCCAACGCCTATGTTCTGCAAATCGATCGAAAGTGAATTGAAATCACTTTTCACTTTCACGTGAATTGAAACTATATTTCAATCGATTTCGAAAACTTCAAAATTGCTTCGAACTGTCAGAACTAAAGGATCAAAGTTTACATGGTATACTTTTAGAATGAGCAAAGACCCTTTTTTTATAATTATTTGTTTTAAGGGAAATAGAACCTTTTACATGCCTTCATCGATTCCAAATCAAATCAAAAACTTCCAGCAACACTCTGATTCCTAGTAGATAAGTAGAGGGAAGCTATCAAAGATCAATTGGCAATGATTTAGACATTGTCTAGGCAAGGCCAAGCTTTCTTAATCATTGAAGAAGTTTTAAATGTTTTGTTATCCAAATGGTCTAATAATATTAACTTTATTTAAACTATGTTACAATTTAAGAATTTAATTTATTTTGCTGAAGGCGATTAAATTGGCGACTGGTTTCGTAGAAGAGCGAATATCAAGTGACAGCAAGTGGCTTTCGAACTCTCGTTTAGCTGCTTTCAATTTGTCCGGTGGCAGTCGTCTATATGTGGCATGAAATAGTGGTCCGGTTGTTGGTATGTGATGCATAACACCATGCTTTATTGTTCTCGCTGCTAAGGTAGGACGTGTAATATCCTTGAACTCCTTAAGAAGGTCTTGGAATGGCACGATTGGTCAGCTCGGTCGGTGGGGTGTTGGTGAGTTATCCGATTGTAGATATGGACATTTGCTGATCTATTACGCGACGTTGCTTAAGATAAACCAAAAGTTCATAATATTTCAGAAAATTCACTCCCAAAATCGGTCGGCAATAACGAAATTCCATTTCAAAGGACGTCGTAATCCAATGTCAAGAACGAGGACTTTATTGCCAAAGGTTGAAATCGGAGTGTTATTCGCTGCATATACTTTCGGTTCTTCGCTGTGCTTTAATCTTCGTTGCTGGGTTGTTGGCTTAATAGCAGAAATATCAGCTAACGTGTCGATGAGGAACGATAAATTGCTTTTCTATTGTCGTTGTCGTCAGCTGAGACAAATAAAAATAAACTAAAAAATATCTCCCCTAGATTTTGATGAAACGAAGGGATTGCCGTTTATTTTATGAAAATCAGCCCATTATTACAGTGGTGACAAAAGTCCAAAGTTTTTTAAGTAAATTTTTGTTTGTGTTTTTTGCGTTTTTTGGCCATAACTTTTTTGTTAAGTCAAATAATGAAAAAAAATCGCTCCTATAGATGAGTTTTGCAACTCTGGTGGCTGTCCAAACCTAAGCAGACAAATTGTCTGCAAAGCTCAGGATCATCGGACTACGAAGCTTGGAAAAATTCATAAAGCTTTTTTTCAATTTTTTGACACAAACTTGAGAATATATATAATAATTATATTATTCAGGAGTTTATCTGAACGCTGGCGGACAAGCTTCGCGGGTCAGCTAGTCCCATATCTAATGCTAATGGAAATGCAAATATCTCGGCAACCAGAGCTTGGAATTGAGCTTGACTTTCAGTAGCAAGCTCCTAAAAATGAGAACTATGAAATAAATTGAATTTAACAAAATCGATTTTCATGATTTCGAAAAATATCATGGGACCCTTGCCAAAATTTCGGACAGAAAAAAAAATTCTTTTAAAACCCATCGGACGATTACATCAAATGAAAGGTCTACGCGATGACTATTCGTCAAAATGAAGTTTCTTGAAGGCCTAGTAGTCGAGATATTGGCAAAAATGTTAATTAATCGCAAACATATTTCCGCGCAGTTTTTCTTCGACAACAGTTTTACAATTGTTCATCAAAATAAGGATTAACAAGTATTCTATGAGCCATTGAAAGCGAATATTTTTTCAGAGATTGAAGATTTAATCAAAAAATACAGCCCTATCATCGTATTCGATCGTAACAAAATTCTATCAGATTTTTACGAAATATACGAATTTTCTATCATGGTAAGTGTTCCGATTGTTAAATCTTAGGTCCCTCAGAAAAATTTCAAATTTGCGTTGAAATGTCAAACTCAGAGTAACGCATTGCAATTTCATGCGGTGAAAATCAAAAACCTCCATTAACGCTATGCGATGCATAGCGATTATTTTGTTTTATGCGTCTCAGATTGTTTCGACAGCTAAAGTGTGGCGGAACATTTGCGGAAATACATGCGTTGTTACGCGACAACATTTTATTTACGAAACGGATACCATGAACAAAATAAAAGTTACGATCAGAACTTTTCTACGATCGCAAGTTTCTCCGAACGGATACGACGATAGAGCTGATAACATCTTTCGATTTCTACCTTCAGAAAAATTTCAAAACGTACGTAACTGTAAGCTCTTGTTACCGAGTTACGATCCCAAGAACGTTAGATGAAAAAAAGTTTATCGGGTCGATTTTCTTTAAATTACGTAGTGTATTTGTCTATATCCTTCTATGCGTCAATGTATCAAGGAAATAGTTTATTTCCACCTTTTTCCTATGGGCAACAAACAAAAACAAAAAACTGACAGTTAAATAACACCAAAAATTAATTTATTTCAAAATAACAAATATAAAAATAATAACAAAAAAAAAAAGTTAAAAATTCATTTACTTATAAGAAATACAAATATTTGTAGATTAATCAATAAGGATGACATATTCGTCATCCTCGGGATCAGACTGTTGCATAGACGAAGCTGACGATGATGGTATTTGAGGCGATGAAAGAATATACGTCTGTGCGATATAATTTTGAAGATTTGAAGCGACATTCATTCCATGATAGTCTGAATGCAATATGAAAAATTGCTGAATCACCGCCAAATTCTGAAGCACATTTTCAGCTGCTACAGTCGAATTGCCATCATCCAGGCTTTCTTCTAAACTAGCGTTGTTTCCGTTGTTTGTTGTTTGTTTGCTCTCGCTCTCGCTCTCGCTCTTCTCAATCGAAGGGTGTCCATCCGTCGAAGCAAACTCTGCCATATTATTTGAGGTTATATTGGAAATCTCTTGTCGCATAAAACTCGGCAAACAATCCTTAAACTCAATTATTATATCCTCCACACTTAGATTTCCCGGAGGATCATCGCCAGATCGCCGATTTGAAAGATCAGAATTTTTGTATTTGAATTTGAGTCGGAATCTCTCAATCCACCTGCCAGTCGGCTTAAAATCCGTTATATTTAGGACAGTTGCCATTTTAGTAGCAGTCATTTTCAATGTCGAATCATTTATGATCATATTCAATTGCAGATCCCGACATCTCTCGACCCATTGATGCAATATAAAAGCAATTGCCTTCATTTCGAATTCCCTACGTTTCTTTGACATCTCTTCGATCACAGCTGGTGCATTGGTATCACACATTTCTTGCCATCGAGCCAAAATTTCATCCTTATGATCGATTATCTTACGAATTTGTGTTGTACAACATTGGAACATCCGAGCCAAATTGTTGCGTGACAGTTGATTAGCTTCATGATGGCGAATAACTGCGATCTTTTCATAGAATGTCAAAGTGTTGCGATCGCGCCTTTTTCTCACCTAAAATGATTCGATATCAAGGTGTGTTAGTACTGCTCATATCTCTGACTGAGATAACGATCTTCCGCTACACTTACCTTCAATTTGTTGCTCATTTTCTTCTCTTTTGAAAGTCGAAGACGTTTCAAAGCAAAAATTTGCTAAGCTTTGAATTTATTTGTGAATCAGAAATAATATTTTACAGTAGTGCGAACGGCCTTGAGTTTCTTCCACGTGTTAACGATAATATCACTGCGATATCGTCGTTGTCTTTAACGTCTATTAGCTATCGAAGGTACGTGCCTTCTTACCAAGCACTACACAATACACTGAAGACTATTTAAAGGCTACATGTTAAACAAACGATATAAAGCTCAGTATGATTCCATGTGATAAACCGTTTTGTTGAATAGGTATACACCTCTCACCTCTAATACAATAACAATGCTACAAGTGCCTCTATACCCAAACGTCTAGCTCTAGAGCCCACAATGATCTCCAACAGCCAGCCAAAGCCAAAGCAGCGTTGTTTCATTCTATTTTACTTTATTAATATTTGCTTAGTTGATGTTTTTGTGTTTCATAAAAATAAGTGTTCGTATTCGTATTGCTGAGCAGCATATTATTTTTAAGTACAACACGTCAGTGCTGAGCGAAATAGCGGCAAATGTTTATTGTGTTTGTAGGTTCATATCACAATTTTTATTTCTTACCTATCTCTATAACAAGTTGATTGTTCATGTGTTGGTTGTGTTTGGAATAATGTTATTGTTATTTTTTTTCAATATGAATTTAATTTAGTATTTGATTAGATATCTACATAGGTAGGTCGTAGGTATGTTTGCTTGCATGTGTGTAGACTATTTTGATGATAACAGACTTTTCTTTGCTACTGCATTTGGGTTAAATTGGAATCAGGGCCTGTTCTCAGGAGATTCCTCGCAATTCAATACTCAAGTGATTTTTAAGCTTAAAATGGGTGTAACTTGGTAAATGAAATGAGAACTAAATAAAATATAGTTTTAGATTTGATGGGCACATCATACATATGTATACATATGTACCTACTCGTTCAAAGAGAAAGGAAGTCTTAAATGTCATGTTTTCTTTTACAACTTTGTTTATTTTCTTATTAAGGAAAAGTGGATAATATTTAAGAATGTACATAAATGTATTTTGTTGTTGTATGTGTATGTTATTTACTCATAACTTTTGTTAATTTTGTCTTGTTTTTGGTACACAAGTTTAAGGCACCCCCACACATAACATACCTATTTAGGTAAATGCAATTATGTAGGTACTGACTGTGTACTAGTACTTGTGTATAGGTATGTTCAAATGTTTTTTGATGTGAACTGATTTTGATTATTGCAGGTATGGCTTCTTACTTACTATACATGCATAGTGCATACATATATTGTATTACATTAAACTTTCTGTTTTGGAACGAATTTAACTCGTATGTAGAATATTGTTTTTGTTTGTATGTAAATGTATTTGTTTTTTTTTTTTTTTGAGAACAGAACAGGTTGTTCTTTGAAAGAAAATTAAGTAAACAAGGCAAAGGCCTTACTTATAATAATTTTTGAAAAAAGCTTAATAGTAGGAGAGCCGCTGAAGGCCGACCTTCACCGAACTGTTAACCGGCTGAAACTTTTTTTTATGAAAATTAGTTTGAAAACATATATGAATATGATAGCTTGCCTAACGAAAAGTGTGCCAGGCTATATTAAATTTAACTTTATTTTAATCAATAACTAACTCCTCCTTCACCCATATGTTAAAATAAAACGTTGTGCCAAATAGCTATATGTGTAAGTAGGCTTGAGACAAGAAAAAAATTGTATGGGAGAGGGGGGCCTATTCCCCCCGTTTAGCCAGGAGGGGCAGTTTTCTGAAAAATTGCCTTAATTTTTTTTTTAATATTAAAAATCAACGGCTTCATCTACAACAACGTGTTATACCTTTCTGCAAAGCCAAAAACTTAGGCTTTCATTTTGTATTTAAATTTAATTGTTTTAAATAATAGTTTTAGAGAAAATAATTTTCAAACTCAAAATTTTGCAAAAAAAAAAAAATTTTGTTAAATTTTTAGTTAATTTTTTCAAATTTTTTTGTGATTTAGTACTTATTTTGCATTCAACATTCAATACTATTAATAATTTTGAATATAAAAAACAGTAACGTAAAAATAAAAAAGTTTTTTTTTTAAGCAAAAAGTGATTTTGGTTTTTTCTTTATTTCTCGACAATTTTTTTTCAATCCGGTTTACTGTGTTCGACTAAAAATTAAAAACAGCATTGAATGTTGAAAACAAAATTAGTACTTACTAACATAAAATTTTGAAAAAATTAGTTCGAAATTTAAGAAATTTTTTTTTTTCAGAATTTTAAGTTTGAAAATTAATTTTTCTAAAACTATTATTTAAAACAATTAAATTTAAATACAAAATGAAAGCCTAAGTTTTTGGCTTTGCAGAAAGGTATAACACGTTGTTGTAGATGAAGCCGTTGATTTTTAATATTTTGAAAAAAATATAAGCCAATTTTTCAGAAAACTGCCCCTCCTGGCTAAACGGGGGGAATAGGCCCCCCTCTCCCATACAATTTTTTTCTTGTCTCAAGCCTACTTACACGATATGGCTATTTGGCACAGCGTTTTATTTTAACATATGGGTGAAGGAGGAGTTAGTTATTGATTAAAATATAAAGTCAAATTTAATATAGCCTGGCACACTTTTCGTTAGGCAAGCTATCATATTCATATATGTTTTCAAACTAAATTTCATACAAAAAAGTTTCAGCCGGTTAACAGTTCGGTGAAGGTCGGCCTTCAGCGGCTCTTAGACTATAAATTTTGTGACAGTATTTTTAGTTCCGCTAGGTCACATTTCTAACGTACACTTCGCTTCAACTGAATAAGCATACAATTTTTCTGAAGTTTGTTGTCCATTTTTTCCTAACTTTGAAAATTAATGTATCATTTGATGATGCTAACCAATAGCTTATGATCAGAGCTCAGAAATAATTGGTAACCATTTTACTTCATTTGGTTTCTCACTGAGAGATATCACATTGTCAATCAACATTTTGGTCTTGGTCTGAGATTTATTTTTATAAAATTTTTATTAAGGTCTTCGGTTGTGATTTGTTATTTATTTTGAAAAATATCTCTCCTTGATTGACTTTTTTCCACACAAAATAAATGGAATCGGTTGACCTTTAACCTTTATAATCTTATATATAAAAATGAATCGCAAAATGTGTATGTAAGCGCATAACTCAACAACACCTGGACCAATTTGGCCAATTCTTTTTTTTAAATGTTCGTTGAAGTTCAAAGATGGTTTTTACGGCGAGAAACTTATGCTTTTTATATCACAAATTGCACCAATGTTAAAAAAACATACTTTTTCCACCACATCAAAATAAAAAAATTTTAATCAATTTCAAATATTGAAAATTATGTTTGTCAGATGTCAGATCTAAAATTATTTATGTAAATTGAAAATTTATTATTTATGGACGAAGGCGACACAGAATTGGACCAGCGCAAATTTGAAAACTGTGCATTGGTTTTTAAATGGAAAATTTCGAAATGGGTTTTCGAAAGGAACTCGGAAAACTTATTGGTTTTCAAAGGGTATAGGTGCATTGGTTTTAACATGGAAAATTGCATATTATCGCGTGTGCATTGGTTTTCAACTGGAAAATTTCAAAATGGGTTTTCGAAAGGAACTCGGAAAACTCATTGGTTTTTTAAAGGGTAAGTGCATTGGCTTTCAAAGGGAAAATTGCATGTAATTGTAGGTGCAGTGGTTTTCAAATGGATAACTGGAAAATTTGTGATGAGGAACTAGAAAGCAAATAAAAGTAAAAAAAATATGAAAAATTTTAAATGCAAATAAAATTTGATTAAACAAAAATCTCAAAACACTCTTTCAAATGATAGGCATTACTTTTGAAATGATAAAGTGGAAAGTTCGTGCTGGGGAACTGAGAGAAGTCCTGGAAGGCAAGTATAATAAAAAACAAACGCATTGCAAAAACATAACAAATTCGCAATGGAAAACTCCTCAAGAGCAAGAAATAACCCCAAGTTATATTTTGCATGGATTTTAAAAAATAGGAAAATAGAGAATTCGTGATGGGAAAATCTCCGTAAGAGATTAGACCGTAGTATACTCGTGGCTCCACGAATGCTTACGAACCCAACTTCGGTCGTACTGTCAAGTACAGACATATGTTTATTAGCCTAACAACACGAATATGAATCTGAATACCACACTCTGCTTTTCCGCTTCATTTCAATATTAAGGAATTCAATACTATAAATGTAAACCGAAACCTCCTCCTAAGATCTTTCCGTATTTTCCACCTTTCCTTATGCTCGCACTTTGAAAAGTAAAAACATAGCAATTAATGTGTTTGCTTTAATAATAAAATAAATCAAACAAAAAAATTTAACATTACAAATCATTTTGAAAGTACTTTATTGCAAATTCAGTAGGCAGTACGAAGTCTGCCGGGTCAGCTAGTAAAAAATAAATCACAAGTGGTTAAAAAAAAGAAACACCGCATCAAAAATTAAGGGAGGGGTTGAAAAGTAAGAGTAGGTGATCGTTGGTTTTGAATTCCTGAACATTGAAATGATTAGGAAATACGGGAGTGTGAAAGGGAGTTCCATATTCGCACAGTTCGGCTAAAGAACTTGAGGGTATGTCCGAAGTTCCGAAGTAGGCTCGAGTGTAAACTGATGGGCATTCCTGAATGCGCGGGTATTACGGTTGAATTTCTTAAAGGGAGGAGAGCAATTACTGTAGAAGTAACGAAAGAACCGAGAGAGATAAGAAACGTTACAACAGCGTTCCAAAGAAGTGAATGAGTCAGAAATGTCTCTATCACTTATCATTCTTAGAGCTGTTTTTTGTATACCATTCAAGAGATATATACTGAACTGGAACATTAGCCCAGAGATGGGTACTCAAGCTTTGGACGGATTTAAGTCTTATAGATAATAGCCAGATAAGACGGGAAGAAAAATTGCTTGCACCGTGCGTCTTGAGAAACCCAAACATCTTTCGGCACTTTTGGTAACATCGCATATGGTGCTCGTTCCACAGGAGGTCGTCAATGATGCACAATTTTTAATTAAAATAAAACATAATGACGAACTCTCCACTATTACTTATCTTATATACCTACCCAAAATAACCAAAGCTACTTCAAAAACATTTTAAAGAAGAAATGTGATTTATTTTTTTCTCACAAAAATAAATCTCATTGATTAACCAAAAACATAAAAAAATCAAAAATAAATGTATATCTCAGAGAGAAAACAAAAAAATATAAAAGTAATCGAAACTGGTTATTGAGAGAGCATTTTAATAAATCACAACAAATAAGAGTTATTTAAGGACCAGTGAAAGCGGTAACCATAAACTTCCGAGCTCTGCTTATGATGTTGAGGAAACAAATCAAAAAGAATAATTTAAAAGGACCACTATTTTTGCCCTGGCTCTAATGCAAAGCTTTCCAGATTGAAAAACTCAGTTTTTTTTTTTTTTGTCAACAGAATAAGCACACGATCTTTCACTATCATCTTTGTATATGGAATTTATAGTAGTTGCAGCCTCGTGAATCGACGACAGCGACGTCCGGAACGCGATACAGAATTAAAATCTTGTATATAGAAAAACTGACAGCGCCAAGACGGGACGACTCTCCAACCAAAAATTCTCGAGGCTGAAAATACTATAAATTCCATATACAAAGCTATCAGGTCCGTTCCTTTACTTTTTCAAGTAACTTCAAGTAAACTGTCAAATTTGTAGTTGTGGGGATGAATTCTCTCACCAAAAATCAAAGTTACGAAAAAGTAAAGGAACGCTTTTGTAGTAAGTTGTAGTAAAATAACTCCATGACAGAAACGTCAAACGCAAAACCAAAATAATTCTTTGTAAATTATGATTAATAAAACTAAGTCAACACAAATAAACAATTATTCCATTTAACATCGTTATTGGCTGATTCATCAGAATCAAAAGAAAGTGATTTCAATTTGCTAATTTGATTTGATAATTTGAAATTAAATTCAAAAAGCTGATGACAGCTGTTTTTGACAGCTAAATTTTAGCTGCTAAAAATTGCCCGAAGAATTTTCTTGGGCAGATTTTAGTAACTCTCTCATTTGAGGGGAAATGTTATACTCTCTCATCGTCTCTCATTTTTACGAAATTTTTGTGTTAGGGAACAGGATTTAGCAGTTTTTAGTTACTTTCGGCAGCTTGAAGTTACTTGAAAAAGTAAAGGAACGGACCAATCATTATCTTTATTGGTTCTAAGGCCGTGTGCTAATTGGATGAACTGTGGTAAAAATTGAATGAATTTTTAACCACTACTGTCATATTTTAACTTGCTCCGCAGCTAGTCAAATTTTAACCCATTTTTAACTGAATTCGCACACGGCCTTAGAGTTTTAAGATAATTGGTTTACCAAATCAAAAGTTGAAGTGTTCTTAGTGACATTTAGCCGTTTAATTAAGGCCGTGTGCGAATTGGATGAATTGTGGTTAAAAAATAAAAATGGATGAATTTTTAACCACTACTGTCATATTTTAACCTGCTCAGCAGCTAGTCAAATAATGCGAAGTGTCAAAATTTAACCAAACGTCAAGTTTTAACCCATTTTTAACTGAATTCGCACACGGCCTAAAGCCGTGTGCATAATTTGACTAGCTGCTGAGCAGGTTAAAAAATGACAGTAGTGGTTAAAAATTCATCCATTTTTATTTTTTAACCACAATTCATCCAATTCGCACACGGCCTAAAATTTAAAAAAGATATGGTTAGATCAGATCAGTGTCGGACGAGCTTAGATTGATTCGTTAAAAGAGTAAAGGCTGACCGTGCGTGCTTTAGCTACCAACATTGATCGGTGTCTGAGTGTTGTCTATTCGTACCTCCAGAAACAAAAGTTTGTACGAGAAAAACATTAAAGTTGGTAAAAAAATGGCAACATTCTTAGAAAGTTGACGAGCAATTTTGGGATGTGCTTCCAGTTCATGTGCCTCCGCGATAAAAATTAAACAAAAAGTCGGTGAAACTGCAGGTGTTTCAACAGTCCACAGAGTAGGTACCAAACAGCGCAGATCATTTAAAACGATTGCAGCTCCAAAAGAAACCACCACTAAACGAGCAACGAAAAGATATTCGTTTAAGATTTTCTAGACTCGATGTGAGTTGGAAAAATGTGTGGCACAACGCGATTTTTTTTGATAAGAAGAGTTTCAATTTTGATTTCCCTGATGGTTTTAATTATTACTTTCACGATTTGGGAAAAAAAGAACGATTTTCAGCGCAGCATCATGGTCGAGAAGGTGGAGTTATGATATGGGGAGCAGTTAGCTGATATGGGACTATTGAGCTTTAGTTTTAAACGTCGACTAGAACTGCAATTACCTACCTACAAAAGAATATTGTTATTACAGTTTCCTTCATTTTCGGATATTTTTGGACTTTATAAATGGATTTTCCAATAGGACAAAGACCCCATCCAAACGTCGAGCACTGTCAAAAGTAGGATACAGGACTAGAATGTTGAATTGCTTCAATGGTCGCCCTATTTACCTGACCTGAACCGAATAGAAAATTAATGGGGATGGTTGGTACGTAAAGTTTATGAGTGAGGCCGTCAGTTTGAGGACAGAGAATCGCTTATTGCAGCCATAAAGTTACCATGGAGAGAAATATCGCTGGACTACTTAAAGAGTTTATACGATTCCATGCCAGCCCGAATTTATAAAGTAATCAAGAATAAAGGTGGTAGTATCCAATACTAGAAATAACCAATAAAAAAATATTTAAAGAAAATCTTGTACATTTCTTTCCGTTTGGTTTTATTTAAAAAAAATAAAATAAATAGAGTGGCGCGACAGCTGAGCCAAGGCCTAAGTGGCTTACTCTCATCAGTCATCAACAATTCTCTGAGTGCGTGTGAAGAATTGAGGGGACCTACAATTTAACGCCGATTCCGAACGGCAGAGTTGAGAAGCACTTTTTCATGACAGATTGATACTCTTGGAAGATTTGTCAGATCTTCGCAAGAGGCAGTGCCCGTGAAAGATGAAATAAAAACTTGGCCTGAGTACGACTCGAACCAACGACGTTCTGCTTAGCAGCCAACGCACTTACCAACTAAGAACGGGCAACTGCGTTTTTTTTTTCAATCTGGGAAGCTTTGCATGAGAGCAAGGGCAAAAATAGTGGTCCTTTTTAAATTATTCTTTTTGATTTCTTTTCTCAACATCATAAGCTATGGGTTAGCATGATCAAATGATGCATTAACATTCAAAGTTAGGAAAAACTGGACAACAAACTTTTGAAAAAATGTGTGCTTATTCAGTTGAAGCGCGGTGTATGTAAGTAGAGCAGGTTAGAGTGGTTAAGCATAGTTGAGATGCCTTTGCCTTGCTAATAAAAGCATGACAGGTTTCACACGAACATGCTTTTTTGTATATTTAAATGACAACCCTTTAAATTATGACACTTGTAAAATTATTGTACTACATTACTTGCGACATAATATAGGAAAAGGTTTGGCTTTGGACTTTTTTGTGTTCGTAAAACATCAAACTCAAGAAACAGCCTTTACTAATGAATGATAATGCGTTGATATAAAGATACTTCCAATTTGGTTATATTCCTAATCAGTTTTAGAGAATTGACGGGTGCCGTGTCATAAGGCCGCGAATTTTTTTACTTTCACACCCCAAATTGATTCTCTCTGAGGCGAAACATTTTTTTTTTCGCTCGCTACGCCTTGCGCGAATGACGATTATATTTTTCTCAATTTAAATTTTATATCAGGTACCTAAATAAATTAAAGTCTATTTTTATAAATTCAAAATGTTCTCTATAGTGACCATTTATTCAAAAAAGTCGCATGTAAATATGACCCCATGACTTTCACAATGTTCCTTATTGCAATCGTATGGCAATTTCACGTATCTAAAAGTGTCATTTGACCATATGGCATAAAGTCGCAAATAAATATGGCCTTATGACGCTTTTGAAAGTGTCATAAACTCATAAGGCCATATATGCTCGAAATATGGCCTTATGACCTATGGCCTTATGACACGGCACCGAATTGACGTTATGCATTTTTTTCATTTTACAGACCATGGTTGTTGCCAAAAACCTTAAAAACGAATTTTTGCACAACCGGCTTTTTACTTCTTAAAACTTTTTCATATATGTATTTCTGTTCCTAAAACAAACAATTTGTCTTCGGAAATACGACCCCGTATTGTTAAATTAAAAAATAATTTCTTTCGATTTCTGCCATCATAAAATTTCAAGCCATTTCAAAACGCCGCGCCGATCTTTCAATTTTCCCAAGCAGCCTATTAGTCCTGCGGAAAAAATCCTTGTGAGCAGAATATTTGTGTACACCTTTATTACGGTGCTATTATAAAGATGAAAAAAAAAATCGACCTTGAAAAGTTATGGTGGTCAAAAGGTCGTGAAATTCAGTTTTTCGTGAATTTTTCGCGGCCTATTGCCCGGGAGGTCAATAGTGGTTAAGGACAAATTGTTCGTCTTGAAATTAACCGTTTGCTCTATTGTTTTTTCTTCCTTCATATAAAAATCTTCAGTATCGATCTCATTAGCAGTGTCTGACACATCGAAATTTTTGTCATTCGTTGACTCAGTGTTTATGTATGATTGGCTGCGGCAATGTCCACAAATTTTTTAAAATCTCAATCCAATTCTATTTGCATCCACCTTTGCTGCCACAACCTTTTGTACAATTAAAAATTGTGTTCAGTAGATATCATGGTGTGATTTGGACCCTTCAGACTTTATCCGTGCGGATTTCTTAGTTCGCAGGTCTACTCGAATAAGCCGCAAACCACTAAGGCTTTCAACAACAACATAATCGATAATCAATTTCAGTGTGATTCAATAGGGTCCTCAAATAAAGATTTGACCTCATTGTTATCTTGTTTTATTCGGTTTTAAAATCGACCCTCCATTTTCCAGTAGGTAGAGCAAATGTGAGCGCGTTCTAGTCCCTCTACTCCGAAAACGGTCAATTTTAGAGAAAAATGTTTAAGGCATTTTTTTTAAAGATAATTGACTGTTGACCTCCGGGCAATAGGTCGCGAAATATTCACGAAAAACTGAACTTCGCTACCTTTTGACCAGGTGAAAACATCTTTGAAATCGGATCAGTAGTTTTTGAGTTAATTCGGAACAAACGTATGAAAATACAAATCTTTCCTATATACTTATATCCGATTTTTCATTCATCGAAAACATCTACAAATAAAAAAACTGGCAAATAAACTTATCTGAGTATTCATCGGTGGAATAAATAAGAGCGTTACTCGTCAGATAAAGTCTATCTGAGGATGGAAAAATCCAACATTTTTAATCTGTCGAATAAACACAATCTGCTTGTTTATCTGACGTTTAAAAAATCGGCTCTAAACAAAGAAAAAAGAAACACAAAAAACAATTTAAAAAATGTGCACGACTCGGTCGTACGAACTTGCTCCTGTATTCCCAATTATAAATCATAAAAAAAAAACATAAAAAAAAAATCATAAATAAAAATTTAAATTGAAATATGAACCACAAAAATGGATTCAATTGGAAAAAAATTGATGTCGTATGATTTCTTAATAAACTGTTGGTTTTTCAATTTTTTTTAATTTATTAAAAAAAAAAATTAAAAATTGAAAATGTACCTCGTATATACATTTTATTCCAAAAATTTAAATGCCAACAAATTTAAACCTTATTTTTGATTTATTGAATTTTTTTTTTGAAAATCGTCGGAGCCGTTTTTTTTAAATTAATTTTTTATATATAATTTTTTTCAAAAATGTCTTAAAACTAATTTGGGTATAAGTAGGGGAGCCCAGGAAGGGATTTCGCGCGTTAGAGAAACCTTGCACTTTGTTATGTGAACCTACCAGATATGAACGGTTAAATTTGTTGCGTTCGATCAGGGCAGCCCGTCAGATTAGTAAAAAAAAAAATCGATGGTCGGAAATACTCGAGCGCGTCAGATTTTTAGAATATAAGTTAAGTATAACGCAAAAAGTGAGTATTTCAATAATCTGACAAATTCAGGGTTGCAAAAGCAAATGGGAGCGTTCCAAATCTGCAAAAAAAAACCGTTAGCTCGAAATACTCGAGCGCGATTGGTTTTTTTTCTATCTTAATGGAAATTTTATGAGGATTACGAAAAACATATAATCTGACAATTTCCGTGTTGCGATGTAGCGTAAATAGTCATTAAAGCATTTTAGAGGTTACATGCTGATATCAGTGCTTTTTCTCATTTGCTCTCATTTTTTTTTTCTCTCGCAAGTGATGATGAAGATTAATTTTTTCTTATAATAAAGTTTGAATTTTCTGATAATAAATATATTTTTTTTAAATTTTTTATTTTATTAATACAAAAAAAAAGATGAAATAAAATCATTTTATTTGTTTTATTAAAGAATATTCACATCGCTTATTTTTTTAAATTGTCAGATTAAGAAAATGCAACGGTATATTTGTCAGATTATCATTTTGGGTGAATAAAACATCAACACACTGTATACAAATCTGACGCGCTCGAATATTTCAAGGTAACGTTTTTTTTACATTTTCAAAAATCTGTAAAAAGTGTCGGTCTCATTCAAATCGTCAGTCATTAAAATAGGACACTTATTTGAGTTCAATTTACGTCCCCTCCAAAAATCTGCCACACTCGAATAACTGCAATTTTGCTTTTGTTTTTTTACCAGCTAAATGCAACATTCTTTCCGTCAGATTATTATATACCCGTTATCAGAAAGCCAAAGTGAATACATACTATGAATATCTGACGCGCTCGAGTATTTCCATGTAACGGTTTTTTTTTTGCATTTTCAAACGTGTTTGCACGCTAATCGCAACACCGTTATGAAAAAATTTAAACGCACATTTTTATCTTAGACCACAATCTTCAAAACGCGATAGGTCCCGATGACGCTCGAGTAACTGTAAATTTAGCATCTCGGGCTCCCCTACTATATGCAGTAATCAAGAATATGTAAATATACATTTTATAAGTAAATTTCGATTTTTAATATTGATCCGTTTTCAAGATACACAATTTTGAAAAAAAAGTTATAAATATTCTTTTAAAAATCCAAAAAAAATTTTGAATTTTTTTTGAATACAAAATATTATTTGGATAATACATATATACCTACTTTCAAAAAAAAAATTAAGCTGATCGAACTTTTATTTTTCGAGAAAATCTAATAACAAAAAAACGGTTCTATGGGAGGTACCGTTTTGGAGCAATACAATTTTTTTTTTACATAAAATACATGAGTGTTTAAAAAAATTAAATTCAAGGAAGTTAAAAAAAAATCGTAGGAGCCGTTTTGGAGAAAATAAAAAGTTTTGGTTTATTGCCAAAAAAAATCGTATGGTGGCTACCCTAAATTTTGATCTTAAAAAAAGAAATGAAAAAACTGGGATATGAGTTTTTGCTCAAACCTCTAATTTTCAAGTTTGAAGTCAATCGGTCTAGTGGTTAAGGCAGTAGGTGCCTGTAAACTTCCCGACAGACAGACGGACGGAATCGCCGGACCCACTTTTTTCGACTTCTCTATCATCGTAATGTCAATACGAATTCAATACTTGCCATATATTCTATATGTCGCAAGTAAAAATGTTTCCAAATACTTAAACTTTGTACATATGTTCATAATAGGTGTGTTTTTAGGTAGTAGTAGAATTATACTGCTGATAGAATTTAGAAAAATTCAATAATCGTCCTTAAAATGATAGCAGCGGCGAACTTCTAAATACAAAAATTTAACAACTGCGGATGCTACTGCACTGCGGATAGATTTGCCAAAAAACACACCTAATGAATTATGAGTCCCATCCCATCGTAAGCGGGTAAGCTCATTTATTCTCGAACAATAACAATTTTGATTTTGACGTTTCTTTTAACGCCTTACAGCCAATCCGCGACAAGCTCAGACACAGAAAGGCACTCCCTAATATCTTCTTAGGCCGTGTGCGAATTCAGTTAAAAATGGGTTAAAAATTGACGTTTGGTTAAATTTTGACACTTCGCATTATTTGACTAGCTGCTGAGCAGGTTAAAAAATGACAGTAGTGGTTAAAAATTCATCCATTTTTATTTTTTAACCACAATTCATCCAATTCGCACACGGCCTTACTCAAAATTCGACGGGGTAAACTCCACTTGTACGAAGTGCTACCCTCACAGATGAATTAAAAGGGAGATGGGAAACCAAGCTGTCAAAATGACAATGTCTACAAGCTGCGGTCAAAGTTTACTGCAAGAGTATGCGTGTTTTTACCAATACTATCTCAGTAAACTTCGACATACCACCTGAGTTTTGTTGCTGTTTTTTCTCATTTATTCACATACACGAGTAACAGTAAAATAAAATTTGCGGTATCCGGAGGGTAAAACGTAAGTCAGTTTCCGATCTCCTTTTGTCTCTGGCTACCCTGCTACCGCTCCCGTACTCTATTATTTATTACCTCTATGATAATAAGTCTGTTCAATGAGTCTGTGCTGGACTGTATTGGACAGAAAAGTACAAGGTTTTCCTGTTCAATGACAATTTTTCTGTGCTAGACTGTTCTAGTTTGCTGTTCAATGACTTTTTCTAGAACAGTTTAGCGTAGGTTAGCGTAAAAAAGAACAGGATTTTCTGTACTTGCTTTTGAGGAAGTGTAACCTAGAACAGAATCATGACAACTGTCAAAAAGTTGTAGTTTTTTTTTTGTCTTTGTTATTTTTTGTGTTTTGAGGTTAAGTGAATTAATTCACTTAAGGCAATCATGAAAGATTTTTTGATTTTGCTTATAAAACAGTAAATATTTATTTGTTTGATTCTTTAAAGATCTTATTCCTTATAAATTACATTCTCAAACATGTGTTGAAGAAAACAATGCAGGCAGTTTTTTTTCTGATTTTAGTTTTCATAGATGACGTTTCGATGACTGTTCTAACTTGTCTGACATTTCTGTGCTGATCTGTTCTGTTCTACACTTTTCTGTACTGTTCTAACCTACACTTTTTCTTACTGAACAAACTTAATAAAGCACGGACGGTAGCATGAAAAGTGAAACATCGGAGCTTTGTATATGGATTTACCAGGTAATATCAAGAATGGTTTTCTGCTTGGTTTGACAGTTTTTTGACAGTTTTTTACATAAGTTTGTAATGTGTGTTCTCTGCTAGCTTGCTTGAAAACCATTCTTGATAATACTAGGTAAATCCATATACAAAGCATCGGAGGAGAGATAAATAAAATCGAAGAGTTCTCTCGTTCTCGCTCTTTTCCTTTTTTTTATGTCCATTACTCCATTCCACCTAACAGCCAATCAGCGAGAAGGTCAGAGAGAGAACGAGAGAACTCTTCGATTTCTTTCTCTCTTGTTCATTGTATCAATTCCTCTTGTACCTCTCCCGTGCTCTCTTATATTATCTCTATCCTCTATGGCCGTTAACCGTTTTCAAGCAATTGTTTTGCTCGTATTGATCTCTAAGCCAGGGACACTTTAATGTCAACCATTGTGCGTGGATGTAAATTTAAAAATATGAAGGTAGTTATATTCAAAGTCACGACGACGTTATTTTTGAATTTGGGATGCAATTTCATCAGCTGTTTAATTAAAAACAAATTTCTAAGATGTGATTTTATAGCATTCAACTCAAAACGAAAATCTAAAAATCAAACGTATGGTTTTGTTAAGACAAAAAAAAACTCACCAGCCTTTTAGAGGGCACATAAAATGTCTCCTTACTACACGTAGGGCTCGCTGGTTTTGGTCTACGTTTTTCATCTTCAAAAACAAGGCTTTCCACTTCAATCACACTAGGCCCATTGGAGACACCATCATTATCATTATCATTATCAACCGCTTTTTGAGCGTCCGTTTTTACTTTTATATAGTTTTCCCTTGCAACAGCATGCTGTGCCAACTCTTTAGCGGTTCTTTGTTTATAACATCTACTGGGACGATTTTCATGTTGCTTCCAATTCATTGTACATTTTCTTTCTAATTTTATGTTTTGAGGTATTTCAACCCATCGAAAAATAGCTTCTTCTATTGTCATTGGCCTTTCGGATTTCATCTTACCGGAAACGCATGGTGGCGGTTTTTCCACATAGGCACAAGGGGTGATGTTAAGAGGCTCTGGTACATCATCACTGGCTTCAAATGTTTTAATATTGAAGGGCGTATGGACTGACTTAACTTCGCTATCCAATGGTACAAATTTTTTCAGCATTATTGGAATATTGGAATTTAGAATATGATGTCCACAAAAACACGAATAATTTTTGATGCTTGAATAATATTCAATATAAAAAATTCTAATTTAATTTGTTTTTTGACAATCGAACATAAATGAGGGTCGTAGCAGGTTTTTCAAACCGATTATAATTCAGGTTCACAGTGGAACTACTTTACTTTATCCTCCATGGACTTTGTTGTTCAGTCGGTGAAGGGAATCCTGTAAGGCAGAGTTGTCATCAGATTAAAATCCGAACTGGGTCGAAGGAGCTTCTTCGAATACTTTATGAATAATAAAAACAATTTGAAGAATGCAAACAACAATACTTTTCAACAAAACCGCAATGGCAATCGCTGAAAGTGTTGCTGAGCGCAAAACTCGAGTATGGTTGGACCGATTTTGGGGGAATGTTTGGTTAGTGGTTTAGATCGTTTTTAAGAAAATCGGCCAAGCGGTTCATGTGACATGGCCAAAAAAGTGGACGCTGCTTCTTCGCTATAGAATCGTAAACTATGCATTTGACCTTGTGATGGACTTTAGCAAAATTGTAGTACCAGAGCCCGCCAAGGTTTCTGCATTGGTTTGACATTTGCATTTTATTACTAGCTGACCCAGAAAACGCTGTTTTGCCGTATAAATATTAACACTTGAGTACACGCACGGCCTAAAATCGTTGTCCACAGCTACATTTATGTCTCGGCAACCAGAGCTCGGAATCGGGTTTTGCCCAGGCAAATGAGAACTGTCAAATATGTAGAATCAAGCTAAATCGATTTTCTCATGGCTTTCGAAAATATCATGTCAAATGTCAATTCTTCCAAAACCCATCGAATGATAACATCAATGCAGAAAGGTCTGTTTGAATCCTATTCGTTGATAGCTGATCCCAGGTAGACAAAGTCCTTAACTACCTCGAAGTTAAATCAGTCTATGTTGACGTTTGCTCCGAGACGTCGATGTTGGCAGTCCTTTGTTGTTGATAGCATTAACTTGGTCTTGCCCTCGTTGACCGCTAGACCCATCTTCCTGGCCTCCGTCTCAAGACTCACAAACGCTCCACTGACATCACGGTGTGTTCTTCCAATTTTGTCAATGTCGTCTGCGTATCCTACTAGCTGGACGGACTTTTGAAAGATTGTGCCTCTGGTGTTGACGTTGGAGCTTTGCACAATCTTTTCAAGAATGATGTTGAAGAAATCGCATGACAACGCATCGCCTTGTCTAAAACCTTTTTTGACATCAAAAGCGTCCGTTAGGTTTTTTCCGACCATGATGGAACAGCGTGAGTTTTCCATTGTCATCTTACACAGACGGACGAGTTTTTCAGGGATGACAAAACTAGACATTGCTGTATATAATTGGTCTCTATAGACGCTGTCATACGCGGCCTTGAAGTCGATGAAAAGGTGGTAGGTATCGATTTGATGTTCATGGGTCTTCTCCAAGATCTGCCGTAGGGTGAATATTTGATCGATGGTGGACTTTCCGGGTCTGAAGCCACACTGATAAGGACCTATCATGTTGTTGACGAAGGGCTTCAAACGTTCACACAGCACGGCAGACAAGATCTTATAGGCGATGTTAAGAAGACTTATACCTCTGTAGTTGGTGCAGTTCAGGGGATCTCCTTTTTTGAGGATCGGGCATACGATGCTGAGGTTCCATTCATCGAGCATGCTTTCCTCCGACCAAATTTTGCAGATGAGCTGGTGCATGCTGCTAACCAAATCATCTCCAGCTGCTTTGTACAGTTCGGCGGCTGGCCCGTCTGCTCCAGCGGCTTTGTTTGACTTGAGCTTAGATATCGCTATCTTCACTTCGTCAATGTCGGGTGGGTGGAACTGGTGGTCTGCTTCACCCAAATTGAATGGTTCTGTATTGCTGGCGGAGTTTTGCTCGTCATCGCCATTATTTAAAATAAAAATAAATAGGGTGGCGCGACAGCTCTTGAAGAGCCAAGGCCTAAGTGGCTTACTCTCATCAACAATTCTCTGAGTGCGTGTGAAGAATTGAGGGGACCTACAATTTAACGCCGATTCCGAACGGCAGAGTTGAGAAGCACCTTTTCTTGACAGATTGATACTCTTGGAAAATTTGTCAGGTCTTCGCAAGAGGCAGTGCCCGTGAAAGATGAAAGAAAAACTTGGCCTGAGTAGGACTCGAACCAACGACGTTCAGCTTAGCAGCCCAACGCACTTACCAACTAAGCTACGGGCAACTGCCATCGCCATTATTTAGTTTGGAAAAATTGTCTTTCCATATCCTCAGCACTGATTGCGGTTCTACAATGATGTTCCCATGATGGTCTCTACAGGCTTTGGTTCGGGGTGTATACGCCTTGGTAACGTATTCCGCGTTATCGGAAGGATTTAAAACATTCAATCGGGAGTTTTTTTGTTGTAAGCCTCCTACTGTAATGTATTGAATACAGCGGATAATTACAGTGTTGATGTTCGTAGGTGATTTTTTTCCTTTGGATGCCTTCCTATAGCTGATAGCTTGCCCAAACAGACCAATTGACCTCCAAACGTTGACGATGCAACAACTATGCTTATGAGAAATGGAACTGTAACAGGGAGGCCATCATAAATAAACCAAAATGAAGGCGTAAGCTGCAATCATCGGAATTTGGAATATGTAGATTATGACCAATTTTCAAAGCCAGCAGCTCTAAATGTAGCATTCATCAATGGAACGATACACGCTTCAACAACGCCAACGCATTGAAATTATTAGAATTCACTACAAAAATGGTGAAAATTCAAACTAAAGCATTTTTTGGTCGTCGTGAAGCACGTTGGTGGTGGACATTCCACAAACACCGTATTTTGCATAAGAACTAGGGTCGTAAGGCTTATAAAGTTCAGTCAACACAAGAACTCATGCCGGCCGATCATCAACAACATCGTGTCTCTGCTTGAAATGCATGATAATGATCCGGAATTCCACCTCGATGGCTACGTCAAAAAGCAAAATTGTCGCATCTGAGAAGTCTCTCCATCCTCAACGTTCAACGGTTTGGTGCGGTTTATGGTCCGGCGGAGTCATTGGACCTCACTTTTTCAACAATGAGGTTGGATCAACAGTTACGGTGAATGTATTGCGCTATCGAGAGATGATAAATGTTTTTTTATGGCCGGAGTCGGGTTCGAACATCTAGAATGCTGGACAAGTGCCTTCTGTCGACCGCAATGTGAACAATCTGGTTGGCGGTTGATTGATCAGGAGATCTCCATGTACCTTTATGGATGTTGAGATGTGGGAACCAGTTGTTGCTACCACAACATTTCGCCCCACAGCAAAATCGATCAGCCTGAATCCGTTATCGGAAGTGGTTACGTGCAGGCCGTGCTTTCCGACTGTTCCACCAAAGATGTCTTCTTTTCCCAGCTTTGCGCGAAAATCGCGAGGACAATTTTAATGTCATAGCTAGGACATTGCTTATATGTTTTGTCGAGTAGCTCGTAGAACTCGTCTTTGGTGTCGTCCTTTTTCTCTTCTGTGAGGGCTTGCGCGCATATTAGGCTAATTTTGCCGAATTTAGCCTTGATTCGGATCGTCGTGATGCGTTCGCTTACACATTTGAAGCTCAAGACTTTTTGCCTGAGTCTGCTGCCCACGACGAATCATCCAATGAGCCGCTGTTGTTCCTCTCGGTAACAATTACCATAGTAGATGTCGCAGTTTTTCATCCTCCTTTTGTCCGGTCCATCTCATCGCTTTTCCTGGATAGCGGTAATGTCTGCTTTGTAGCAGTTGAGGGTCTCCGCTAATTGTTCGCGGTAAAGCACGCGGTCAATTAAGGGACCTAATATTTCACGTGCATATCCGAAATTCGTGGTTCTTAAAACATTTGCTTGGGTCGTCATCAGTGTATCCGTCCGGTTCCGAGGCCTGTTGGCTGATGTTGGTACCAGACGGACAGGAACCGGCACACAAAAACATAAATCGTGCCAGAAAAGGACAAAAAAGGAAAAGGGCAACACAAAACGAAACAAGGACATTACTTTACCTCCACTCTTGTCACACTGATGTTGTTGCGGCGGCGCTAGCCCACCCCTTTGTATATGGATTTACCTAGTACTATCAAGAATGGTTTTCGAGCAAGCAAGCAGAGAACACACATTACAAACTAATGTAAAAAACTGTCAAAAAACTGTCAAACCAAGCAGAAAACCATTCTTGATATTACCTGGTAAATCCATATACAAAGGCCCACCCTACCATGAAGCCCCGATGCCGTCTTTCCCGGGGACTCCCCGAACGCCATTACAGTAGCTGTCTCCGGTGCCTTCTGTCTTTTAAGACCGCACGTTTGCTTCAACTCTTAACAAAAACATTGGACATTTTAGTTTATTAATAAAAAGTATTTTGTTTAATAAATAAAACATGTTTAATACATCACAAAGAAAAGTAACTACGTTTCCACTTCTTTTTCCTTAAATAAATACAAAATCACAGCTGAGCTTTTTATATCGACAGTTTCTTGAAAGATCTCCTCCTCATTGGTATCACAAGCCGAAGTTATTGGTTGGATTTTAGAATTGGTGTTTACTATCAGCTCATCAGCAAGTTCGTCAAACGCCGATTCAATGCACGAATCCTCCGTTAAATAACGAACAGAAACAATCTCACTGGGATACACTTTTGCCTTCTTGCGGAACTTCTGTATAACATTGACCATTTCCCTGAGAGTTCCTTCTTTGTAATAATCCAAGTTCTTATTCATTTTGACTACAATGAAAACATCATCTCTGCAAACCATTATGCTCTTTTCGTCGAATTCGTGTTCGAAAACTTGACTCACTTCGACATCTTCGATAGACAAAAACTGGCCCAGGACATCGTGTGAACCGACTCGCACAAAATCTCCCACTTCCTTGTCATCTAGATTTTGAACAGCTGAAGCTAGTTTTTCCCAGTCTTCATTCGTCAGAGATTCCTTCAGCGAAGACTCGGCTCTCAGTTTTGCTTTAAGACTTGCTCCGAACTGAGCACGATCTGTTGTCCTCGTAATATGATGGACGTTGACAATCTTCTCCAGAGTAGTGCTTGACACCTCTGAAGTATCCAAATATCTTTCTTGGGGATGAACAACTATCAGCTCGCTAATGCGATAGCCAAGTGGAATGATGTGATTACTACGAGCCTCTCGAACCATCTCAACGACCAACTGCCAGCGTGTCATTCTTAGTTCAACGTGCATATCGATTAGTGTGTCTGCTTTCTCTAGAAACAAACAATTCTGCATAAAATCTCTATCGCACGAATGACTCCACTGTTTGACAATTTGAAATATAAATTCCGAAAAGAATGGCGCAAACGGCGCCAATACCAAGAGAAGCTTGCGAACGATTGTATAATGCAGAATAGTGTTTGCGTCCATTGTTTTACCGGCGATTCTCTGTGTCGGAATGAACCATGTGAAGTAATCTTCGAGAAATTGAATAACCCTTGGAATGATTAAGTGGAAACGATAGTTACTCAATTCGCTGTCGTTAAACTGAGCCAGCGACTCGCAACGTGAAAGAATCCACTTCTCGAATATACTTTCAAAGTAGGATGTCTCACAAATGATTCCGTAGGAAATCCAACCTGGTTTCCCGAAGCATGGAACCAAATCGTAAAGAATTTTGTAAAACGGTTGGATGATCTTTTCTTTGAATTTTCGAACTTCGCTCTCATCCAACGCCATTGTTTGTCCGCCAGCCGCAGGCGTGCTCGCCAAATAGAGCCTCATAGCGTCCGCGCCATGTTTTTCAAGAATCTTTATAGCATCGTTTGAGTTGTATTTGCGTTTGGACAGTTTTGTTCCATCGGGTCCGAGAACCAATCCATGAGAAGCGACAACTTTGAATGGTGCTGGCAAGGAGAGAGCTGCTGCTAGAATCGATGTGGTCAGGAACCAACCACTTAACTGATCTTGACCTTCTAAGACAAGGTCTGCTGGCTTAGGACTGGGCTTGCTAGCTCGAATAAATGGCATTGCTCCAGACTCGAACCAACAATCGAAAACTTCAGGAACTCGTCTCAGTGGTGGATTGCCAGGTACGTTTGATGGAATTGTCAGCTTGTCAATGAACTCCTTGTGCAGATCTGTAACTTTCTTCGCCGATGTTAGTTCGAGCAACTCCTCAACACTTCCAATACAACGAATCTCATCACCTGTAGGCGAAACCCAAAGGGGTATGGGAGTTCCCCAAAGTTTAAATCGACCCACCGGCCAGTCATTTAATTTGTCAAATTGATTTTCAATTAGTTTCTTATTGCATTCAGGAACCCAAGTAATTTGTGAGTTGTTCTCCTTGAGTTGCTTCTTTAATTTTCCGACTTTGACGAACAAAGATGAAGCGACTCTCCCGATCAGTGGAGCATCAGAACGCCAACAATGTCGCTTTTTTGTTGTCACATTTTTTAGCTGCACCAATTGCTGCCTTTGTTGGAGACTTTGAATGACGGCCAAAGTGGCTTCTTCTGTTGTTAAACCAGCGAGTTCGTTGATGCTTCTAGTGAATCGACCACAACGATCTATTGGACATGGGACTTCATCCGGCAAGAGTTTATTCGGAAGACAGATACGATATTCGTTCTGATTGAAATGCGGACACAGAGCAAGGATGCCAGTTCCTTGCTGTTCAAACACAGAGTCGTCTTGGAGAACCGTGAAGTACCCCGGTAGATAATCGAATAGAGGCTCATACTTAAGGCCGACTATATGTTTACCTTCGAATTCTTCTAAAATCGAGAACTCATTTGAATTAGGAAAAACAGAAGCCAGTCGTTTCTTCGAAAGGATGTATTTACGTTGATTTTCATTTTTCATTTCAATTTTGACATAGGTTGCGCTCGGATTGACACAAACTGCAAAATTTGCTCCCAGCTTCCAGGGAGAACAAGTCAAAACTAACAGGCTTACATCGGATGCTTCAATTTCAAGTGCCACTATCACAGAGACTCTATTTACCTTCTTCCAATTTTGATCGGCTTCGAAATGCGATAGGTGACTGAAGCAGCCAGTTGAATATGGTAGAACTTGTTTATCGTTGTACACTAGTCCCTTATCGAAGAGCTTCTTGAAGATACCCCACACACCCTCCATGTACTCTAAACTCCCAGTCGAATATGCACCTGCGAGATCTGTCATGATTCCGATTCGATCGAAGTTTGCCTTCCAATCAGATTCGGCATTTTCGATAAACTTTCGACACTCTTCATTGTACTTCCAAAATCCTATCGTATAAATATCTTCAGGTTCTTTGAAATCGAGCTTCCTATTCACTGCATGTTCAATAGCAATTCCATGGCAATCCCAGCCAAATTTATTCTTCACTTGTAAGTTCTTTTGATAGGCATATCGGGTGTAGATATCCTTTAGCAAAGCATTCAAAATGTGTCCACTGTGGGGGGATCCAGTTGGAAACGGTGGACCATTGAGAATAGTAAATATACCGTTATTTTCTTTTTTACGCTTTTCTTGCACTTTTTCAAATGTTTTTTGCTTACTCCAGAACTCTAGGATTTGCTTTTCTTCTTCGATTGGATCATAGATGATTTTTTCTAGCTTATTTGGAGAATAGTTCGAGTAAATGTTACTCATATTCCGGATGATACCACTCTTTTGAACGAAAACAAGAACCCGGACAAGTGTGAATCACTAATGAAGAAAAAGGTTGATAAATCGCTTATAAATACAAGTGGAATTGCATTTATAAACAAAATAATAAAGTTTGTGTAGTATTTTTGTGCAATATTTTGACAGATCGAATTTGCATTTTGTTGTGAAATTTTTGTGAAAGGTGAAATGCCAAAACGGATTGTCACCCCAAGCGGCTAGTAGAGGTAAATACTAATTGCAAAAAGTGCTGCCAATATTAGATATATTTAAACTTAACTTCATTATAAAAAGTGTTATTTTTGGCAAACCTATTTTATAGTGAAACAAGATTTTACACGTCACGTACCGGTGTGGCTTTAGGCCAGGCAGAACAACGATAGACCAAATATTCACACTGAGGCAAATCCTGGAAAAGACCACCACCAAGAGCTTATGATGGCGATGTCTGAATTCGGGATCCCGGACAAACTGATCCAGCTGTGCCGCATGACGCTTAGCAATACGCAGTGCAGTGTGCAAATGGGTAACAGCTCATCCGAGTTATTTCAAACAAGCGCAGGGCTTAGACAAGGAGATGCGCTGTCATGTGATTTCTTCAACATAGTCCTGGAGCAGATAGTGCGTAAGGCAGGTGTGAGCACAGAAAACACTATCTTCAACAAATCCACCCAGCTCCTAAGCTATGCGGACATAGACATCATCGGTCGATCCAAGAGAGATGTGTTTGAGGCCTTCACAATGATTGCAGAACAAGCGAAACTCGTTGGTCTTGAAGTGAATGAGGACAAAACAAAGTACATGCTATCAACAAAGAAAGCAACATTTGTCCACCACCTAGGAAAAAAAGTCACTGTTGGTAGCAGCAATTTCCAAGTAGTTAAGGAGTTCATCTACCTTGGAACAAACATCAATCCCACAAATGACACCTTAGTGGAGATCCGAAGAAGAATTCCCCTGGCGAACCGCTGCTGCTTCGGTTTGGCAAAACAACTGGGTTCAAAACTCCTCACTTGAAAGACAAAGTGTCTGCTATACAAAACTTTGGTTTTACCAGTCCTACTCTACGGCGCTTAGTATTGGACGATAGTAAAAAAGGGGAATTGATACTGGGCACTTTCGAAAGAAAAATTCTTCGACGGATTTTCTGTCCCGTATGCGACGATGGCGAATGGAGAAGAAGGTTCAACCGCGAACTGTACGAGCTGTACCAAGATGTGGATGTATAGTTCAGAAGTGGCAGCGAGTACCGCTATAAGACTCAACGCCTCATCTCAATGGACCAACAATAATGTGGGACACTCCATCATTTTGAACTCTTTCGGTTCTATACCAAAGTACATAGACTACACCATTCCAAAACCACAATTTGGTAAAAACTTCCAGATATCCATTCCATCCAGAGAAGAATGGGAAGACAAAAAACTTCTGGATGACAAAGGCATTCATTTTTATACAGATGGATCCAAGACAAGTGATGGAGTTGGTAGTGGTGTGTACTCATAAAAGCTTAATCTAAGCATCTCATTCCGCCTTCCCAATCATTGTAGCGTCTTCCAAGCGGAAATCTTAGCGATTAAAGAGGTTCTCTCCTGGCTAAGAGAAAACGTGATATCAACTTCTGATATCCGCATCTTCTCTGACAGTCAGGCTGCTATTAAATCTCTCGATGGTGTCTCAACCAAATCTCAAACGGTCCTCGATTGCCGATCGTCTCTGATGGAGATGGCGCAGCAATTTAACATTCACCTCTGTTGGGTGCCGGGTCACAGAGACATCGAAGGAAATTGTAGAGCCGATGAACTCGCTAAAAATGGAACCGTCATACCTATTTCACCTGAAAGGGAGAAGATAGGTATACCGATAGCTACATGTAAACTTTTGCTAAAAGAAGCAGCTTTAACGAGAACAAACTATAGGTGGCACAACTTACCAACGTGCGCAGCTACGAAACTCATATGGCCTTCACTGGACTTAAAGCGCTCTAAAGACTTGTTATCTCAAAGCAGACTTCACATTAGCTCCCTGATAGGTGTCCTTACGGGACACTGTCTTATAGGCAGACACGCAATACGACTTGGTGTAGCCTCAAATGACCTCTGCAGAAGCTGTATGGATGAGGAAGAAGAGGAAACAATCTCTCACCTTCTCTGCACTTGCCCTGCTCTTTCACTAAGACGCAAACTTCATCTGGGAGAGTACTTTTATGATAACCCCAGTGAACTAGCTAATAAGGATATCAAATATCTTCTTCGCTTCATAAAAAGCTCAAAATGGTTCGACTAGTAAGAAGTAATTCTCTAGATTCATGGTATCACAATGGGCCTTTCCTTTTGGCCTAAGTGTGTGGATTCTGAATCCGCAGCCACTGTAACCTAACCTAACCTATAGTTCAGAAGGCCAAGCAAAGACGACTATATTGGCTCGGACACATCGAGCAAATGGTGGACAACGCTCCAGCCCAGAAAGTTTTCTCATCGCAGCCCCCACGTTAGAGACGACAAGGGAGACCGAACCTTCGGACGAAGTGACTACGGATGCCAGAGCGCTTGGTTTTGATGACTGGAGAGTGCATGCGAGGGACCGTTCCCTATGGAAGGCTGCATTGTCTCTGGCTGAGATCCTTCATGGATTGGGAGCCGGTTCAGTAAGTTAATATCTGCGACAAAATTAATAGCGCTGTCAGCAGCAGTTTTATAAGAACAACGCTGTTGTAAAATCCAAAATCTATCTAAAGTGTTCGAAAAGAACCCTTGACTTTTGTTTTGACATCGGTACAACTTCGGATAGGTCTTTGGGGAAATCAAAAAAACGTTTATTATTTCTTATAAAAGCATTCACACCAATTTCAACCTGCCAAAACGGAAAAGTCGGTATCTGTCAATCGTGTTAGCCTTGAAGCTGTCATCAAAGGCAATCACGGAGAAAATGATTACTCTACTTACATACAATAATACGATATCAGTGTTAATATAGCTTTAAGAAGTTAAGAGTTTGATAGTAGCTGGTATATTCAGATCTCCTCAAACTGTTTCATTTCATTGCAAAAAAAAGTGTCATCTGTCACATAACCGTCTGACACTTCGATTTTTTTTTTGAAAGCCTTTCGCCCGTCGGTCATCCACTCGAATTTTTTTTTATTGCTACCCCCAAACAAAATAAAGACCAATTTGCAAAAATATTCCAACTCAATTTAATTCAATTTATATCAACATCAAATTCGCACACAGCTATTTGTCTTCTAAATTGTATTCAATCAACAAAAATATTCTCAGCAAAATGAGTTCAGTTAACTGTTGAGTTGAAGAAAATGAAAATCAGATGAAAGAAAATTTTAGTAGCGATGTAAAATCAAAGTTCGGGAACTAGGAAGAGGAGAGAAATCATCAGTCGGTAAATCACACAGTAATTTTCACACAACCACCACTTTTCACAGGCCCTGGAAGACGAGAAGTAAACCAAAACAGTCTTCAATAAAATTGATATCATTCGACTTCTTGATTAATTTGCCTTCGTTCGTCGTTTTTGTTTAAAAAGAAATAAAAATCCTTCATGGCGCAATTTACGTGGTAAGTTAAATGCTTTTTTTTTTTTTGGATATGGGAAATAAAAGATAAAAATAAACTCTGTCCTATCGTTTAATATCGTGTTGTGTCGCTGTATGCGGTCAAAGTGGTGCCGGGAAGTGGTGAGGAACGGCAGGAAGATGTGACCCAAAAATAAAGCAAATGACAAACTTTATAGCGACACGATATAGACCGAAAAGAGTGCCCCTGCCTCTGCTTACATTAATTACACGTGCGATAAGATAAAACAGAAATTAGGTGACATATTTGTTTATGCAACATCTTGTTGTGCGACCGTAAACCTCTCGAAAATAATTAGTTTTTTTTCCTTTTAACATGAGTTTCCTTGGAAGATTAAATAAATCGATTGATCATCATTGGCACCAGGCACTCTAACATGCTTATCGTTGGTTTCGTGTGTGCGGGAAGATGAAAATAGATGCCACAGACCTTCCCCGTGTTTGTCTATTTCAGCATGACAGCACTATCTGGTTTCTGGCAAAAGAGTTTCATTTGAATGGAGCTTCTGCCTACTCATGCCGGGGTCATTTTCAATAAATTAATTGAACATTGACCCAAATAAATTGCATTCGTAAACAGTTTGGATTCGTTAATTGAATGAGACAGTCTCGATAGAGTTACATTGATTGGAAGGCATTTGACGTGATTTGCAAACTTTGCCTCGGGTTTAGGTTTAAATAACTTGCTTGACCTTGTTTCCTCTGTTTGCAGGTATAACAAACAAAAGCACACAAAACTGCAAAATGAAAACACTCGTCCAGGCAGTGAGCACATCCCCCTTTGTTCAGTAACCGATGTTCAACTTCGATTTCTCTGTCCCGATGACCTTGGAGAAGTAAACAACAGCAAATTCTAATTACATTTGGCAATAACAAACCCTCTCTCTCATTTAAAGGTTCGAACATTGTGCCAAGATTGGTTTCCAATCGATTACCCACTATCGTGGTATATTGATATCACATCTAGTTCGAGGTTCTTCGCTTTGGCTGCCGTTTATAATCTAGCCATAATAGGTTTGATTGTAGCCGAGATAAAACCTTATGTTAAATTGAATAAGGAAGTAAGTAAAAATACGTTTATTCTCTGCAAACAGAACAGTTATTGGTTTATCTCATTTCAGGATAAGGATATCTTGCCGGATTCAATGGGACGGAATGCAGAAGTTGGCTATATTTTGTCATTGGGTGTTCATAGGAAACATCGACGCAATGGAATCGGTTCGTTGCTGTTGGACTCGCTGTTGAATCATCTGACGACAGATGAAAGACATCAAGTCAAGGCGATATTTTTGCATGTGCTAACAACCAATCAACCTGCCATTCTATTCTATGAGAAGAGAAGGTAAGATAGAACTTAAGGCGAAAAATTTATTCGACATTGAAACATAGACCTGAAGCGGTCAAAAGGCTTGATTTCCCTGAGAGGAGACAAAGTATAAGCTCCACAATTGGTGTCATAACAGGACATTGACTCAGGTAGATATGCTACAAGGCTGGGGCTCTACACTAATGACTTCTGTAGATGCTGCTTGAACTAGAAGGAAGAGAAAACAGTCCAACACATATCTCGGTAATCGGCCGATTATTTAAGGCCCAATCGAGGTAACCGTCGGAGCGAAATTTTCTCCGATTTCCTCCGAAATTTGCTTCGAGGTAGTTCTCCGACAAGCAAAATGTCTCCGATTCGGAGGAAATCGGAGAAAATTCTGCTCCGACGGTTACCTCAATAGGGTAGAATACCAGTAAACTGGCAACGATCGACACAAGATGTCTCTCTAATTTCATTCAAAGTACAAAATGGTTTGTTTGTGTCCCAATGGGCCCGTGAGGTCTTAGTGAGTGAACAACATCTAGACTAGACAGCCACTCTAACCTTAGCTAACCTTGAAGAGCAATTAAGAAAGCACTTACTTACTTACTTCCTTAAGGTGGCGCTACAGTCCGTTGTGGACTTGGGCCGCAATCCCTCAATAAACAGTCTCCGCCAGCCAGCTCGGTCCCTACCTAGCTGTCTCCAGTTTTGCACTCCAAGTTGATAGAGGTCCTCTTCCACTTGTGTGCGCTAACTGAGTCGCGGCCTTCCTCTCCTTCTACGTCCCTCGGGAATATTGTCGAAGGCTTTCCGGCCCGGAGCATTGATGTCCATCCGCTCCAAATGACCGAGCCATCTGAGTCTCTGGACTTTGACCCTTCTGGCTAAGTCCATGTCGTTGTACAATCCGTAAAGTTCGCTGTCTTATATTCTCCATTCATCATCAATGCACACGGGGCCAAAGTTGACGCGAAGAACTTTCTTCTCGAAACAGCCTTAGGCACATTCATCAGATTTGACAAGGTCCATGCTTCTGCACCATATACATAGCAGGACTGGGAGGATGAGGGTGTTGTACAGTTTTACCTTACTTGCTCGAGAGAAGGCTTTTCCACTCGATTGCTTTCTTAGCCCAAAGAAACAGCGATTAGCAAGAGTTATTCTTCGTCTGATCTCGGCGCTGGTGTTATTGCCCGTGTTAATAGCGGAGCCTAGGTAGACAAACTCCTCTACTACCTCGAAGTTGTATGCGTCTATTGTGACGTTCTGTCCGAGCCGTGTCGGTGTTGGGTGTCCTTTCTCGAAGACAGCATATACCTAATTCGGTTTTCCTTCATTTACCGCTAAACCCATTTTTGCCGCTTCTGTCTCAATTCTCACAAAGTCTCCATTGGCATCACGCTGTGTTCTTCCCATTATATCAATATCATCGGCGTAGAATTTGAACAGACTTTTGGTAGATAGTGCCTCTGGTGTTGACGGTGGAGTTGTGCACTATCTTCTCAAGAACGATGTTAAAGAAGCCGCATGACAGTGCATCGCCTTTTCTGAATCCTTTTTTGACATCGAAAGGTTCCGTAAGCTCGTTGCCAACCTTGATGGCGCAGCGTGAGTTCTCCATCGTCATTTTGCACAAGCGAACGAGCCTGGCAGGGATGCCAAAGCTAGGCATAGCTTTATACAGTTCGTCTCTGTAGATGCTATCATACGCGGCCTTAAAATCGATGAAAAGGTTGTGGGTATCGATTTGGAGTTCATAGGTTTTTTCCAGGATCTGCCGCAAAGTGAAAATTTGGTCGATGGTTGAATTTCCTAGTCTGAAGCCACATTGATATAAGGACCAATCAGATTGTTGACGAAAGGCTTCAGACGTTCACATATTACGGCAGAATGGATCTTGTAGGCGATGTTAAGTAGGCTGATTCCTCTGTAGTTGGCGCAGTTTTGAGGATCTCCCTTTTTTTCAGGATCGGGCAAACAATGCTGATGTTCCATTCATCGGACATGCATTCTTCCGACCATATCTTACAGATGATTTGATGCATGCAGCATGCTCCTATCTAGATCGTCGCCTGCTGCTCGGAACAACTCGGCAGCTAGACCTCTGCTCCATAGGCTTTGTTGGATTTCAGCCATGAAATTGTTGGCTATTATCATGTCCGATGGATGGCTCCTGCCTGACGGACGGATTTTGTTCGTCATCACCTTTATACAGTCTACCCAAGTAGTTTTTCCAAATCCCCTACATTCACTGCGATTCTACTATGTTCCCTTGTTTATCTCTGCAGTCATCGATTCTGGCTCGATGACCAGTGTTTTACCTTCCGACAAAACCTCCGAACTTAATTCATTCCTGCTGTTGGCTCTCTCAACATCCTCGATCTGACGCTTCTCATGCTCACTCTTTTTCTCTTGAAAAGCCCCCTTTTTGTTCTCACGAGCAGCTCTTGTCCTTCTATGCAACGCCGCTTTATATGGCTCCTGCTTGACTGCATGGCCCTGCCTGCATTCTTCATCAAACCAAGGGTTTCGTTTTGGTGGCTGTGTGAAACTTACCAGCCCCCTAAATCTTCAACCGATGCACATCTAATGTACTTTTTTCATGAACATCTGTGGCCGGCAGCAAACAAAGAAGCTAATTTGCTGGGTCATTTCCATCCAACGCGATCGGTTCCAATTGAAATCTAAAACGGATTTTCTCTTTCAGATTCCATCTACATGCCTTCCTACCGTACTACTACAACATCCGTGGCAAGGGAAAAGATGGATTCACCTACGTAACTTACATCAATGGAGGACATCCGCCTTGGTCGTTATTATATCCTTTTCGAATGCTTTTTAACAAATTTCCTTGTTCTCAATAAATTTCTTCTTTTTTTCTTTCAAATCTATTTTGTTATACTCCTTAATGGTAGCTTATACACAGATCACATAAAAAATCTGGGATCCAAGCTGCGAGAATCCGGAGGCATTTGCCTCTGGATGATGACCCGAATGCGCCAGGCCTTCCGATGGGTTTGCCATAAAACGAATCGTTTCAATATCGCACATTGAACAAAAGAACTATCTCATATCTCAACAACAACTTCAAATATCATAGATTTTATATTAAAACAAAGTCAAAAATACTGAAACAATGTGAGACTCTACAACAACAAAACAGGCCAAATTCAAGAACTAACATCAAAAACGTTCAAGAGACTTCGTCATCCATCAAACAACACCAGTCACTCATCAGATAAACAACAATCAAAATTGATCCTGGAGATCTGTGTTTGTTATGTCGTTTTCCATTGGTTGTCCAGAAGTCTTCTGAAACCGTTCTATTGGACTGACTTTGACAGACGGAATGCTTCTGAGAAGAGCAGAACTCTTCTGTTTTGAAAACAGAATCGTCCGAAGAATGACACATACATCATTGGAGGTAGAAGAAGAAACGTCAAAAAAAGACCAATGGAAAACAACATTAGTTTTAGGCAAAGGTTAAGCCCATCCTCGTGTCAATGTAAATACCAATAGCTCAATCATCCACTTTTAATTTAAACTCAAATATTTTTTAAGTAAACAATTAAACAAACAAACAAAAATTAGTAAATGTTAAACAGAAAATAGAAAGCGTGATAAAATGTGAATTCTTAAAATAAATATATCTCGTTGCAGATTCGTAGATACAGAAGGAAAACAAAAAATTATTAAACCGTTAAACTAAGAAATATAATTATAGTACAATTGTTAGGACAGCAAAGACATTAAAACCGTTAATTTTTGTTTTTAAAAGAAAAAGTGTAATGTAAATATTTAAAATGAAATAACTTTAAGCACAATTCATAACTAATTTACCAAAACGACACCAAGAAGGATTTATTTAATTTAATAATTATTTTTTATATATATACACGACACGCCACGCATATATATTTAAATCATTTATTTCTACATTTATTAATTTTATTGTTTAGGTAATGAGAATTTCGCTTTATTCCTTAGGACAATTTTTGTTTTACGATTACCTCAGAATTGGTATTGTCTGTTTCTGTTTTGCTATAATGATTTTTATTTTTTAAGTTCTAGTTTTTGTTTTTTGATGAATGATGAATAAAAGTTATGTTTTGTATGATTTTACAAATGTATACATCAGTTGTGTTTGTACTCATTCTGGAAAAAACGGAAAATCTAATTTGCAATAGTTGTTGATCAAGCACCAGGGCCAGGGACAGGGAGTGTTGAACTGTTGATACGTGAATCACCAAAAATAATTTGATTGGCAGCGACTACTACATATTATGTCCGATCCTGAACTGCACCAACTGCAGAGGTACAGCCATATTACCGTACCCGATCGGAGAAAAATTCTCTCCGATTCGTACAATTTCTACGATTTTTCTACCTACGGTGCATGATAACCACCGTGCACTTTCGCAAAGGTCAATCGTAGACATCTACGAACAAATTTGAAATCTGCGTCGGAATTTCAAATTGAGATCGACGTTTCGCAGTTTTCGCGATTCGTGATTTTTTACTTACTGTTTTCGTCCGATTTCATCCGCAAATAAAAAGTGTCGGAAACTTGCAATACAAAAAAAGTAAACTGATTCAAATTGTGTTAAAGAATTGTTAGTAATTTAATTACCATCAATTGATTGAATTATTATCATTAGCATTAGCTTTATTTTAAATTTATAGAAAAAAAGCCGAAACCAATACGACCGGCTAATGGATCTGATTAAGGAGAAACCAGACATTGCAAGGAACTTCACAAGCCGGCCGCCTGACGAAGTCAACGTGTTTTGGGACAGGATAACTGAGGAACTCAACTCACTTGGACCCCCATGAGTGTGTAATTTTTTTTATCAAAGCAAAGAATCAACTTTACTATTTTCAGGTTTGGAGTGACTACAAAGGCTCATAAGAAAACAAATTGGTCAATGACGAAAAAGAGTGCATTGAAATTGGAGGAGGACCTTTTAAGCAAAAACTCTTCAATGAAACAGAAGATATCGTCATCGGACTAATAAACATAAAAAGCACAGTCAACGGTTTTAGGGGCAAGTTTTTTGGGATGCGAGAGACAGACGACTCTGTTCCAGTTCCAGTCCCAGCGCTTGAGAGGCAAACACCAGTGTAAGGTCTCAGTTAGGGCTCAGTTATAGCTATCAGTAAAATCCATCAATAAAAATTTTGTTTTGCTATTTTGAAAACTTTAATCTTATATTTTGAGGAAAATTTTGATGAAATAAGTTGAAAATACATTTCGTCTATTTTTTTCAAAAAAAAAGAATGCATTTAGTGTTAAATATTATTAACAAATCAATTTTATAAATTTTACTGATGAAATTTCATTTTACTGAACAACTGACTGCCAAATGTCAAAAAAATTCCATTTCGTTTTACTGATGGCGTTTCATTTTTTTACTGTTCCGATGCCATCATTAAAAAAATTACTGATGACATGAACAGTAAAAACGAAATTGTTTGCAGCGCGAAGGTGTAAATTTACTGATAGTTATAAACGCTTATCAGTAAAAATTTCAGATTTCAGATGTTTCAATTTTTACTGATGGATTTTACTGATAGCTATAACTGAGGCCTAAGCAAGAAGATTAAAATACAAGAAAGCACAAGCAGATCCATAAGAGGAATTGAGAATAAATCTTAAACAAGCTGCAAGTTTATCTTCACACTAAAAGGAGTCCGATCGCACTACGGGTTACATTCTGATTTCAATTTCGCTTAGGACGTATTAAAATGCAGCTTTGTCCGAGCTATAATTTTTTTTTGAAGCTAAAAAGGTTAAATGTGTTAAACAAAACAGAAATACATATTATGTAAAAAATGTTTATTACAGTTTTTTTACTTCAAATTCACCTTTTTACAAATCAAATTCACCCTTTTACAAATCAAATTCGCCCTTTTACAAATCAAATTCACCCTGTACTTATAATGAACATTATGGTTAATAATATTACAAATCTTCTCCTGCAGCTTCAGCGGGTAACTTTGCATACATATTCATGAAATAATTGTGACAATTTTCGGAAGTTACCGTCTCGACAGAAGTGTCAACCAAACTTTGGTTATTTGTTAGATCGGCTAATAAGTTTCTTGCATGAAGCTTAATTTTCGAGAAAACTTCTTCTATTGGATTTAGCATTGCTCACTATGAAAATTTAGCGAAAAGTCTAGCTCTTTGTAGGAACGCTGGTGATTTCTGGAAGGCAGCTCAAAAAAATAAATGGGAAAGTTTATGTCATCAATAGGAATCTTAGCTGCGATACATTGAGAATGCATTTCTGTGAACTGCTCAATCAGTCATATATAAACGCTGATAGGATACAATACGCTCAGCCCGCTTTTAACAATGATCTCTTAGACGGAGAAATCTTGAAAGATGAAGTAGCTTCAGCGATGAATGGGATCAAAGATGGCAAAGCTGCTGGGTCAGATGGTATACCTGCAGAATTTTACAAGTATGGCACAGATGAGTTGACCAACAAATTAACGGTCATATTTAACAACATTTTGAATAACGGAATATAGACTCTAACCCAAAAAACAAAAGACGAGGTGATCGTTTGAATAGCCAACAACAAGTGATCAATTTATTCTTCTTTTTACATCGAGTTAGAGTTGCATGAGCATGGATTAACAGCTTAACTTAAATATGTACATACATTGGTTGATACATAGAACATAAATCATACGACTGTACAGTAAAAGATAAAAAGAGAAACATTAACGTTAATGATGATTAGACTTTTGGAAATTACGATATTGTGACAAGAATAACACTGCGGTTGTATTACTTAAAGCTAGGAGTATAATATGATTATTCGAATGCCTACAATTCGGCCATTCCTGACATAAAATCGACTCGATTTTCTTTTAATTATAAATAATAACTATTATTATCGCTTGGTACTTTTAAAAAAATGATTATACTCTGTTTTTACAATGATTATTCAAAACCAGATAAATGAATGCAAAACGATTATGTGTTTTGAAAGAAATTGGCAATGAAACGAGGTTTGGTTTTCAATTGTTCAACACATATGGTTTCATATTTTCGGGGCTACATACACCATCATAACGAACTCGGGATATTTGTAGATTTTCAGGATCTTTAATACGGTATCTATCGTTAGGCAAAACTTCAGAAACGATATATGGGCCCTTATATTTAGGCAAAAGTTTTTTGTTAACGCCCGCTGTTGTTACAATATTTTTTATAACGACGTATTCGCCTACTTTATACTTATGTGGCTTTTTGTGTTTTTTATCAAATTCGATTTTGTTTACCTCTTGACTTCGCTTAATTTGTAAATTAGCGTTTTCCCTTTCCTCTGTTATGTTCACGGGTTGCCCTTCGCAATGGTGAGTTTCGAGATAATCCCGGATTTTGTCGTAAGTCTCTCCTCTTTGAGCAGTACCAAATAACAGCATACTTGGACTGGTTCCTATGCTTCTGTTGACAGTGTTGTTAACTGAAAATTCAATTTTTTGTAAATATTTTGACCATTCGCCAGGATCAACTTCTGTTTCTTTTGACAACATGGCTGTCAAAAGCCTATTAACCCTTTCCACTTGTCCATTTGACTGTGGGGAATGGGTTGCCACTTTAATGTGAACAATATCAAAAAGTTTGCAAAACAAAGAAAATTCGTCAGAGGTGAAGCAAGATCCTCTGTCTGAAATAATCCTTTTTGGTCGACTGTAAGCTGAAAAATAGTTTTGCATACACTGTATTACCTCTTTGGAGCTGGTGGTTTTCACGGGGTATAATTTCGTAAACTTAGTAAAGGCATCGACGATGAGAAAAATATGTTTTTTTAAGTTTCTTATGCCGGATGGAAGGGGACCATAATGGTCAACATGCACCGTTTCAAAAGGTATGTTACCTTTAGGAATGGGATGAAGTTCACCCTCTTTTTTCCCAGAGGGAACCGAAAAATAAATACATTTTAGACAGGACTTAATATATTTTTTGATCTTGTCCTTCATCGCCGGAAACCAATAAGTCTTTTTTAGGTGTTCAAATACTTTATCCGCACCCACATGACATAGAGCGTCATGATGAGTTTGGATGATTGTTTTTTCCATGTTTGTCGGCACATAAAATGCAACATGGTTCTTACATTTTCTATATACAAGCCCATTTATTATTTCAAAGAATGGATGTTCACATTTTTCTAATGATTTGAGTAAGTGTTGTATTTCATTGTCATCGTTTTGTGCACAAGCCAAAGCATTTTCAAATGAATCAGGTTGGATGAGTAGTATGTTATGACATCTACTCAAAGCGTCGACATGATGCATTCTATCGGAATCACGATGTTCAACAACATAATCATACTCCTGGAGCTCCAAAGCCCATCTCGATATTCTAGGATTTATCATTTTCTTGCTTAGAGTAAGTGACAATGATTTGCAATCAGTTATAATTTTGAAGTTAAGACCAATCAAATATGTGCGAAATCTTCTTAAGGCGTATATGATCGCGAGAGTTTCAAGCTCAAAAGAGTGATACCTTGATTCTGCGGATGTCGATCTTTTAGAAAAAAAGAGAATCGGATGGAATTTTCCATCTGTCTGCTTTTGCATCAACACTGCACCGAAGCCCAGAGCACTGGCATCGCAATGCAGCTCTGTTTGAGCGTGTGGCGAATAAATACACAGGACTGGTGCTTGAAGCAATTTAATTTTTAAAGACTCAAAAGTATCAAGCTCCTTTGGACCGAATTGAAATTGAACATTCTGTTTTAAAAGGTCATAAAGTGGCTTCGAGATTAAAGAGAAGTTTTGTATAAATTTTCTAAAATATGAGCACAAACCTAAAAATGAGTGAAGCTCTTTGATGTTTTTTGGAATGGGAAAAAGTTGAACCGCCTTTAAACCATTCGAATTCGGTTTTATACCATTTGAACTTACTTCATAACCGAGATAAGTGATAGATTCCATCATAAAAAAAACATTTATCATACCTAAGCTTAAGCTTGTATTCTGAAACTAGTTTCGCAACATTTTCTAGTATGGCAAAATGTTCTTCTTTGGTTTCAGTAGCCACGAGCAAATCGTCGATGTAAATTAGTATTTTGCCTTCAGAAATTAGATTTTTAAAAATTGAATTAATGTATCGTTGAAAAGTGGCTGGGGCGTTTTTGAGCCCAAATGGCATGTACAAATATTCAAATTGCCCCAAAGGGGTAACAAATGATGTTAGTTTTATGGATTCATCTGCTACTTTCACATGGTGAAATCCGTTTTTCAAATCTAATAATGAAAAATAATTTTTGTTTTTAAGGCAATCCAAATGGTCTTCGATTAAAGGCAGCGGGTAATTGTCTCTTTGCGTCATGCGATTTAATTGCCTATAATCAATACATAGGCGAAAAGTTCCATCTTTTTTTTTCGCTAACACTATTGGTGACGCAAAAGGAGAATTGCTTTCTTGAATTATTTTTCTTTCTAAAAGATCATCTAATATTTTCCTTAACTCGATTGTATGAGTGAAAGGTAACCGACGTGGTGCACAATTAAAAACCGAACTTTCGTTTGTAAGTTTAATTTTCATTTCATAAGGTATGAATGGTGTATCAAAATTATCACTTGAATCGATTTGCTTCATTATGTTCGAGATTTTTTGTATGTCTTTAAACGAGAGGTTACTGTTAATATTTAAATTAAGTTCATTTTTGTCGTAACACGTATCTATATTAAGAATATCTTCCGCGAAGTCATTTTGAAAAGATTCGAGCTTATCGTTTTTGTTGTTAAAAGTACCATTACACTGTGGTTCATTAATCTTATCTTCGTTAAAATTTTCATTACTCTTAAAACTATATTTTGAAATATGATTGAACTCACTTATTGATTCTTTTTCAGTTATATCATTCGAAAAATTATTAATAATATTATTTTTTGTGTTGAAATAGCATAATTTCATTTGAGTTTCTCTTAAAAAATCTCTACCCAGAATGGCAGGATATGTCATAGTTTTATTTCTAACTACATGCAACATGCAACTTACTGAACTATCACTTACATTAATAAAACATTTAATTCTTCCAAGTATCGTCAACTTTGCTTGGTTTATTCCAAAATATTTAACGTTGTCATTATTCAACGGCTGGATCAGGAATGACGGTATAAATTGCTCCTGGATAAGACTTATAGGGCTGCCTGTGTCTACCAGAGTATTTGCTTGAAATTCAAAAAAAGCATTAGTTGAATTATTCAAAAAAGTGTACTTAACGTGGACTATAAAATCGTCGCTTAATGTTTTCGTAATTACTTCAGCTTCCATAAAGTTTTCGGGCTCTTCTATCAAATGAACGGCTGACTTTGCAGGTGGATTGTTTGAGATAAGCTTGACAGAGTTGCAAGCTGGTGCTAAATGACCATGTCGACCGCATTTAAAACAACTTCCTTTCTCACGTTTTGGTTTTGGGCAGTTGGTTGCAAAGTGTCCAGGCTCATTGCAATTAAAACATTTGTCTCTTACAAATTGTCTAGTGGTGGTCGCTGATGGTACTTGCGATGAGAATGCCGTTGACGTCGTCGTCGTTGTTGAATTGTCCGGGGCGTAGAACTTCATTTTTTGATATTTTTTCAGCATCTGCTTTAAATCGTCCAAAGTTCTTGCTGTTAAAAGAAGCTGCTTGTTGCAGAAAGCATCTGGAATCCCTTTAATGATGTAATAGATAAGGTCCTCGTCTTCGACTTCAGCATGAAATGCGATTTCCTGCATTGCCAATGTGTATTGATGGATGGTCTCGTCTCTTCTCTTTTTCCGGCTTCTAAGAGCATCATGAACATCGGCAGAGGTGACTGCTCGGTGGAACTCTTGAAGAAGGCTAGACTTAAGCGCCAACCAAGTTGTACAGCGTGACGAACGAAGAAATAATTTCGCAGTTCCTTTGAGACATCGTCTTGCGAAGATAAATGCTTGTTGATCGTCCCATTGATGTAGCGTTTTGGCCTCTTCAAAAGTTCGTACCCATTGCTTTATTGAAAAGTTATCGTCACCAGAGAATTGGGGAACAGAATCTTCGATGTCCTTATACGATATTGAGCACGTGGCGGTAGAGCTTTCATTAACTTTACAAAGCGCTGCGAGTTGCTCCTTAAGTTTAGAAATTTCTCGTTGCTTTCTAATTTTTTCCTCAAGTGCTCTAATTTCAAGCTGAAGATCATCTTCCTCTTCGTTGGTACTTGCCTCTTCGTCTTCTTGTATATCAGGAAAATGATGGTCTAAATCTTCATCCCTCAACAATTCCAGGTATTCCAGGAGCCTAACTTTTAATGTGGCTTTAATACCATCAGTGCTGAGACCAAAAAGACTTAACTTAGCCTTTAAAGAAGCAACTGTTGCCTCTTGCACAAATTGTTCAGCACGCTCTCTTGACATAATAAATTAAATCAAAATTTCTTAAATTTCGAACAGCCGATCGTCCGTCGTCTCAACACAAAACATAAAGCATAAAACGTAAAAAAAAATATAAAACAAAATTCAGCTCAATCAGACTGTACAAAAAAAATCGGTTCTTCGATTCCACTTCTGATTTATAGACTCTAACCCAAAAAACAAAAGACGAGGTGATCGTTTGAATAGCCAACAACAAGTGATCAATTTATTCTTCTTTTTACATCGAGTTAGAGTTGCATGAGCATGGATTAACAGCTTAACTTAAATATGTACATACATTGGTTGATACATAGAACATAAATCATACGACTGTACAGTAAAAGATAAAAAGAGAAACATTAACGTTAATGATGATTAGACTTTTGGAAATTACGATATTGTGACAAGAATAACACTGCGGTTGTATTACTTAAAGCTAGGAGTATAATATGATTATTCGAATGCCTACAGGAATAATACCACAAGAATTCAAGAAAGCGCTTATATTTCCCATTCATAAAAAAGGCAGCACGAGTGACCCTGCAAATTACAGAGGAATTTCCTTCCTGAATGCGTCATATAAGATATTCACTTCGATTCTGCAAAGACGACTTAGATCGTGGATAGAGACAAATAAGCTCTTACAAGAATTCCAAGCTGGATTCAGACCGGGTTATTCCACCATAGATAACATCTTTGTTCTCCGGAGTATCGTCGATTTCTTTTTGAAACAAGGAAAGAAATTATATGTTTTTTTCGTCGACTTCAAGGCAGCGTTTGATACAATAGACCGTAACGCGTTAATGTATAAGCTGTACAGAATTGGAATGTCTTTCAAAATTCGGCCGTATTTTGCAGAACCTTTATCTTGAAACCGAGGCAGCAGTATGGGACGGAGAAAAAATGTCACAATGGTTTGAAACAGAGTCGGGTGTAAGACAAGGGTGTATGCTTAGTCCGAGCATTTTTTCACTTTTTATTGATGATATCACCGATTGTTTGCCAGGAGGAGTGGAATATGCGGGTAGTCTCATTAAGGCCTTACGTTTCGCGGATGACATTGTGTTGTTTGCATATTCTCCAGAATCGCTGCAACTCATGATTAACAAACTGAGTGAATATTGCAAAACGTGGAAGCTAGTGGTCAGTCTAGAGAAGTCGAAAGTTATGGTTTTCCGAAAAGGTGGTGGAAGAACAAGTGGACGAGAACGTTGGACATATAATAATGAGAGAGTTGAAGTTGTTAATGAATACAAGTATTTGGGGGTCTATATCACAAAAAATAATAGTATGGGAGGACATCTAACAGAAAAATTACAAAAAGCAAAAACCACCATCAACATTGCATGGCGAAACATTTTTAATAATAAGCATATAGCCCACAGCAGCAAATTCAAAATATTTGAATCGGTAGCTGAGTCCTACATTGATGTATGCAGCGCAAGTGTGGGGGAGTAAAAAATATGAAACAGCGGAGAAACTTCTTCGTTTTTATATTAAAAGGATATTTCACCTACCACCTAATGCACCAAATTACATGTTAATGTTAGAAACCGGTATTTCTCCACTATTTATGAAAACTTTTAAATTGCAAGTCGACTACATATGTAATGTCCTCGAAATGGATGATGAACGTCTGCCAAAAAAAGCAGCGCTTCAAGCTATAAATAGCAAATCTAGATGGTTTAGTGACTGGACAGAGCTAGCGGAAGAAGCAAGTATGGTACTTGAACCGAGTGGGTACGTAAGCTGGAAGACGTCCTTGTACCAACTAATTTCCTTTATGGATGAACAATTTAGACTGAAGTGCATAACTGAAGCAGAAGAATCTATCTACCGAATGGTGTACAGCAAGCTAGAACACAATCTTAATAACTATAACTACTTCCATGATGACTACACTACTGACCAAATATCGATGGTGTTTAGATTACGAGGTGAACTTTTTAACCTCAACTTCATTCCCCATCGTGATGATTTGCCCGTGCTGTGTGAGTTATGTAATATGGGAGAAAGAGAAGATGTTTTCCATTTTATCGGTAGATGCCCGGTTCTAAGAGAAACTAGAAGATCAATTTTTGGAAATGACATTATATCAGAAGAACTGACGATACAATATCTGAACCAAGTAAATGTACCCTTGTTGTATAAATTTTGCAAAATAGCACTAGCTTATAGAAACAGAATTATGAACGAAAATTTTTAAATTTAAATTGTAACTTATATAAATTTAATTAATATAAAACATAAATCAAGTTGTCATTCAGGCAGACGGCAATAAGCCATGCTTAAAAGATATTCAATTTATAATATTAATGTAAATCTAATTTATAGAAAAATAAACTATCTATCTATCTATCTATCTATCTGGATTTAGCATTGGGGAGTACGGTGGTAAAAAATGAAGCGTATGAGTTGTTTGATCAACAAGGTTTTGAACTTCTTCCGTTTTGTGAATACTTGCATTATCAAGTATGTATTAACCACACATGGCTTAAATGTTGTCTCTGTAGGTCTTCAAATAATCCACACAAAAAATTACAAAATACATAGGTATTCACCGCAGAGTGTTCTACTATTTTGTGGTGGGCTTTTCCTCAAATATTGATAGCCATAATCAATGACACATTACGGCCTTGTACCGTTGGCACTGTGACTCGAGCAGCGGTGCCAGCCCTTGATCTGGATTTTGTTCGTCTTAGATGGTAGTTAAAGCCTGATTCGTCAATAAATATAATTTTTTGACGATTTTCAGGTGCATTTTGGGAAAATTGTGTCGCATAAACCCTTCATTTTAAGTACTGGGTGAATTTGATTTGTAAAAGGGTGAATTTGACTTGTAAAAGGGTGAATTTGATTTATAAAAGGGTGAATTTGAAGTAAAAAAAACTGTACAAATTACTTACGCGGTGTAAGAGTTGGAAAATGTTGAAAGAATTTCTTAATGCTGTTCTTCTTTGATGGTGAAATACTTTTTGTTCAATTCTATGGGCTTCCAAAAACATTGCTGAGCTATCCATAACTTTTGATTAATCATCCAAAACCTTCAAAACAAACTTATTCACTCACAAAACGTAGGTACTTCGCACCTTATGGGTAACTCAGGGTTTTACACCAGTAAACACAAGATTGCTTCTTGCTAAGACTTTGATAATAATTCTTATCTTAATTTATGGTTTCGCTTGCACATTTTACTGTAGTAATAATTACTAATGATATAAGTAAGCGAAAGCTTAATGTTGCATTCAATTCGACCGTAACGTATGTAGGTATATGGGTTACGTAGAGATACGATAGGGTTTCTGGTCGATATAGGGCCAACCACAATACTGCTATGAAAAAATAACACCCACATCTTCGCATAGATCTCGTCAATTAATTGTCCCTCGTTTTTCATTCTTAACATCCGAACGTCAATTTTTTGTTAATTCTGTCCGTCTTTGGAACTCATTTGCCTCGTAATATTAAAGACAATCAAAAAGCAACAAGTTTCAAAAAAGTATTAAAATCTTGTTCATTTGACAAGCCGACGATGATGATGATGATGATAAGCAAAATATAGGTATTGTTATTGCATCCATTCCATTTTTATAAGTTGTTAATTGCTTTAAAAAAAAAACAACTGCCTCGACCTGCCAAAATGTCTAGAATCTAGATAGTTGAAAGAAGCAAAGAATGGTGGGGGTGGCTGAGCAAATACCAAGAAAAAATTGCAACTGAAAAATTGAGAATACTTGTTTCTGAATCTGCTTTATTACCGCATCTGAGCAAATGTCCGATCGGAAGTTTTATTTCCTTCAGGGTACCCGAAAATTCTTGGAAATTGTACCTACTAATCGGAGAAAATTTTGTACGGTAATAAGGCTGAAAATATCCTAGCATTCCCAAACCCTTCCTACAAGGAACATGCGAAGGAAGGTAATTCCGGAAAGCCTTCAATACTTCCCTAAATGACACTGTTTTCATATTTCCTAGTATATTTTTTTAAAGTAAGCTGTTTTCGAGAAAATTATATAACTATCTAAAATGTTCAATTCTTGGAGTGGATATATCAACCTTAAAAAGCGTATTGCTTCCAATGCGCATCACCCGAATCTTGTCACTCGCATCTTCCTCCAATTTTTACCCCTTCTTCTGCCTTGAGAAAGCCCATTGCTTAGCTTGACTTGCAATGCAACCGTCAAACCACAGATAAAGTTTAAACAGATGTATCATCCCTGCAGAAAAAAAGTGAAACATTTTTTGCTCTTAACAGACAAAGCCTTAACAGACAAGGAGCTTTCTTTTTTCCTTGCCTAAGTATTCATTTATGGGCAATGAGGTGAGCGAAAATTGATTTTGAATGCATTTAGTGAATGTGTTAAAGCTTTTTTTGGTAGCTTTCAGTTTCATATATCATTTCTCGCCATAAGGGTGTGACATCTGTATAAATTTATTATCTGTGGTCAAACTTTACGACGCGTATTGGACAAACTGTCATTTAAACTTCCATGTTGATAAACACAAACTGCTACTGACAGTTATTTTAATTTCATCTCGAGGTTTTTTCAAAAAATTATTCTGCCAAGAGACTAACTTAAATCCACGAATATACGGTGACTTAAATATCTTATATGGTTCGAACTACAGCTCTTTTGTTTAAGTTATTGGAAAGAGTTTGTTCTGATTTACGCTGACACGCTCCAATTGTTTTGAATGTTACTAAGGAAACGCCCGGCAAAAATCCTCATTCAAACCCTCCAAGTGGGTGCCAGGCGGGCAATGATCACTACAGAGTCCTGTGCGTTTTTGGCAGGATGGTGATTAGCTAAGATTGAGTTGGGTCGCTGAATTGTTGTAACTCCTCAATAGTGCAATGTTCGGAAACCTAATTCAATCATAGTTTAGAGGTTCCTAATTTCAGTGGTGGTGTGAGCGTAGTTTGTACGAAAACCGTGCCGAAGAATGAAAGGCTGGGGGATAAACCAGCCATTAACGAGCTCTTTCGGATGCTGTGGCAAGGTCCGTCATATTTCTCGCCCTGCCCCGGTAAGCGGCTCTGCCGGGGCTGACCGTCTTTCCGCCTCACTCGTGGGAACAAAAATGAAATCAAACCGAAAAATTATAAAAAAAATAAATCGAGCCAGGGCTGACAATGCGGTCACATCTCCTGGAAAGGCTGTCGAGCCAACTCAGGGAGGTGAACGGGTTGTTAATCCTGTGGTTGCTACTGGCAGCGGGAATCCTGTTCCCTCTTCCAGTCGCAACCTGTATATGAAGGATTTACCAGTCAGTGGTTCAGCTGTGACGCTCGGCGGTCCCAAGGACGGTAAATCCAAACCCCTACCCATCCCCACTCCTGCTAAAGTATCGCAATCGACCCCAGGTGGGGACACTCCATCCGGAGAGGCAAAATCTACGACGTGTGGAATTGACTCGAAGGATGAGGGCGCACCCCAGTTGGCATCGGTGGCGATTAACTCTGGAGGTGGATCCACAACTGTGTCGCACGGACAAAGTTTTGGGTCGGCCAAAAAGAGGTACTTGAAGGCGCATGCCAACCGAGACCAGCGTAATGCTACGCGGATTCTGGCCGCAGTCGGTGTCATACCGGCGGCGGAAAGAACCCCGGAGCAAACGCGAAAACTCGAGTGGGCAAGTGGCTTTCTTAGCAGAAACACCAAATCGACCTGCAGCGACTCAACGTCAAAGCGCAATAGGTCTGTTGAGGGCGAAAAGCCTGACGCGAAAAGGCAGAAAGTGCAACCCAGCAGCACAACAGCCTTCAATAAAGACCTTTCTTTCAGCGACGCGCTTAAAGGCAAAATCATAGCCGCGGTCATTGACAGGAGTCATGTGGATGGTAACATCTCTCATGATCAATGGGCAGACGTCAAGGCTCACCTCGGTTTCAGATTTTTATCTGTCATCGAGGAGAATCCGGGGCCTCTCCCAGACACAGCCGATGCAGGATGGTACCAGAATCGTATCAAACTCATCGCCTGTGGTGATCGGAGATCTTTCGATCTGTACAGGGCTGCTGTCAACGGCTTGCCAGAAGTCTGGCCGGGTGCCAAGCTCGAAGTTGTTACAAGGGAGAATATCCCTTGCCGACCGAGAGCACGTATTATGGTCCCGGCTCTACACAACTGTCCAGAAATGATTATGAAATTAATCAAAACAAGCAATCCTAACCTGCCTACTCATGACTGGAAAGTCCCAAAGGTTGAGAAGGAGACAGTGGGTCGCTATAGATCAGCTCTCTTGGTGATCAATAGAGAATCACTGGCTCCACTGGCCGCGATCGAAGGCGTGATTAGGTATGGTTTCGACGAAATAACAGTCCGCATATAAAAAAAAGACGAAGACGCGCTAAACGCGCCCCCCATAGAAGCCCCTTCAGCGGAAGGAAACGCTTCACTTCCCATCAAAATGGATGTCGATGCAACACCACAAGTGAAACCATCGACCTCCACAGCCCCAAACAAGCCATCCGACGTGGAGGCTCACCCGATAGTCGACAGTATTTCCGACATGGAAACTGAAGACGCCATCTTAGGCAACACTCTGAGCGAGGAAGACCTACTTCATTCCTCCTCAGACGATGATAATGCCGACAAAACAGTGGTGGAGGTCAATCTGAGTAAAAGTAGCAATGCTGCGAGTACTTCAGATTAATCTCCATCACGCTATCATGGCCGCAGACAACCTGTTACTCCGACTGCATAGTAAAAAGGAAGACATCGTCTTGATACAGGAGCCGTGGATCTCTAACTCCATCATCAGAGGCCTCGAGACTCCTGGATATAAACTATTGTATGCATCGGAGAAAGGTGAATCAAGGTCATGCATGTTAGTAAAAAATAACTTAAATGTATTTTTACTCCCCAATTACAGCGACAAAGACACCACAACAGCTGTTCTAACAACGGATATAGCCACCTATTGGCTTATATCCTCGTATCTTGGCCACGACAGCCCTGCTCCGGGAGACACCTTGAGGAAGGCAGTTGCAGACGCGCAAACGAGGAAAGTTGGCCTAGTAATTGGATCGGACGCTAACGCCCATCACACGGTATGGGGTAGCTCTGATATTAATGAGAGAGGTGAGTCCTTATTTGATTACCTTTTAAGCACTAACCTACTCATAAGTAATATTGGTAATGAACCCACTTTTGTTACCAAGAATAGGAAAGAGGTACTCGATATTACACTAACCTCCGACTTTATCCACAATATGATTTCAAACTGGCATGTCTCAAAGGAGAATTCCTTCTCTGACCATAGATATATTCAGTTTGAGCTCAATGATGTGGCAAATATATCTACGGGGTTCCGCAATCATCGTAATACTAACTGGGAACGATATAGGGAGGTACTAGCACAACTGCTTGATCACAACCTTCTTAAAAGTCCCTCCACTAAAGATGAACTAGACCTTTCTGTGAATCATCTCACCGACGCCTTCAACGAATCAATGAGAGCTGCTTGCCCTATAACCATTCCAAAGGGTAAAAAGAAACCTCATTGGTGGCACAAAGAACTAGAACCATTCAGGAAGAGCTGTCGAAAGCTCTTCAATAGATCTAAGTACACTAGATCTCCTTCTGACTGGGACTCATACAAACAAGCTCTAAAGCAATATAAGAAAGAATTAAGAAAGAGTAAGAGGTCTTCTTGGAGAAACTTCTGTGGAAAAGTAGAAAATACTTCAGAAGCCTCAAGACTCAGGAAAATTCTCTCAAAAAGTCCAACAATACCCAGTGCTTTAAAGACAGATGCAGGTACGTGGACTACCACAGATGAAGAATCTCTTAATCTGTTATTAGACACCCACTTTCCAGGTAGCTCTAATATACTTAGCGACTTAACATCAGAGTCTCAAGCTTCTAAAAGCGATTTAGTGGATCTAATAACGCGGGAAAAATTGCAATGGGCCGTAGATAGCTTTGATCCATATAAATCTCCAGGACCAGACGGAATCATTCCGGCCGAATTACAAAAATGTTCAGATATGATCATTCCACCATTGGAAATCATTCTGACAAGCTGTTTAAGGTTGAGATATATTCCAAAAGCCTGGAGAATGGCAAAAGTAGTCTTCATTCCTAAAGCAGGGAAACCCTCCCACGTTAACCCTAAAGATCTACGACCAATCAGCCTATCATCTTTCCTTCTTAAAACCTTGGAAAGATTGATTGAAATTCACGTCAGACATAAATTAAAACCATGTCTCATTTCCACAGCTCAACATGCGTACTCTAAGGGAAAATCAGTAGAAACAGCACTTCATTCGCTGGTACGTAGTATTGAACATTCCCTCAAATACAAAGAATATAACCTAGTAGCTTTCCTAGATATTGAAGGAGCCTTCAACAACGTCAGTTATCAGGCGATCACAACAGCAATGGAAAAGCTTAAATTAGAGAAACCACTCATAGATTTTATAAGTCTCATGCTCAAAAGCAGGACAATAACTTCTAGCATGAGAAGTTTTACTACCACCAGATCGGTGAATCGGGGTACCCCCCAAGGTGGGGTCCTTTCGCCTCTCTTATGGAACATGGTAGTAAACGACCTACTAACATCATTGGAAGCAGAGGGTTTCAGGGTGATTGCCTATGCTGACGATGTTGCAATATCTGTATCTGGAAAACATCCCCAAGTTCTCTCGGAACTTCTACAAAATGCCTTAAATAGGCTAACAAAATGGGCTAGTCAATGTGGCTTGGACGTCAATCCACATAAAACAGAACTAGTACTCTTTTCGAGAAGGTACAAAATTCCTCAGTTTAGCCCACCCAAGATTAAAGGAATACCATTAAGCTTTTCCGACCAAGCTAAATATTTAGGCCTCATTTTAGACAAAAAACTAAATTGGAAGGCAAATATTGATGAAAGAGTAAAAAAGGCTACCGTAGCGCTTTTTACTTGTAAAAAAGCCATAGGATCAAAATGGGGCTTCTCCCCAAAGATAACCCACTGGCTATACACTTCGGTAATCAGACCGATACTCATTTATGGAGTTGTCGTATGGTGGACCGCACTGGACAAGATGGTAAATCTAAATAAGCTCATCAAAGTTCAACGGTCAGCAGGTATGTGCATCACAGGAGCACTTCGCTCAACACCAACCGCAGCCCTGGAAGTGCTTTTAAACCTAACACCTCTTGACATCTTCTCCAAAATGGTGGCAGGCAACTCATGCGTGAGGCTTAGAGCCACCTCTCAATGGATCAGTAACAATACTGCTCATACTACTGTCCTAGACAATTTCAGAACTATCCCAGATCGCTTAGACTATACCACCCCAAAAATGGTATTCGATAATAGCTTCCATGTTTCCATCCCTTCAAAATCTTCTTGGGAAGAAGAGAGACCCCTGGAAGACAATGCGGTACACTTCTATACAGACGGTTCGAAGACCGATTACGGCGTTGGAAGTGGTATCTACTCGAAACAATTGAATTTCAGTCTATCATATAGACTTCCCATTCAATGTAGTGTATTCCAGGCAGAAGTAATGGCGATTAAAGAGGCACTATCCTGGCTCAAAGAAAACGTTATATCTTGCAAGGATATACTAATCTTCTCGGACAGCCAAGCCGCTCTCAAATCTCTCGCGTCTGTCTCCATAAACTCTCAAATTGTCCACGATTGTCGATCATCTCTGAATGAGATGACGGAACAGTTTAATATTCACCTCATTTGGGTGCCGGGCCACAGAGACATTCCGGGAAATTGCAAAGCCGACGAGCTCGCCAAAAACGGAACACTTCTGCCCAATGTTAGACAAAAACACAACATAGGAATACCACTCGCTACATGCAAATATCTTCTCAAACAATATGCTCTAGAATCAACCAATGCTAGATGGTCACAGGGTACCACCTGCCTAGCAACCAAGCAAATATGGCCAAGCATAGACTTAAAACGATCAAAAGGCTTGATATCCCTGAGCAGACAAAATATAAGCTCTACAATTGGAGTAATAACAGGACACTGCCTCATAGGCAGACATGCTGTGAGGCTGGGGGTCTACACAAATGACTTCTGTAGAAGCTGCATGGACGAGGAGGAAGAGGAAACAGTCCAACACCTTCTATGTACATGTCCAGCACTCTCCATTAGAAGAAACAGCTTTCTAGGTAATCACTTCTTCGATAATACCAGTGAACTGGCAACAATCGACACAAAATGTCTCTCTAACTTCATTAAAAGCACGAATTGGTTTGTTTAAGCTCATTACTCTCCCATGAGTATTTTATGGTATCACAACGGACCCTTGAGGTCTAAGTGAGTCAACAACATCTGACAGCCACTCAAACCTAACCTAACCTACTAAGGAAACCGTCTGAAAAAATTGAATGCAATCAAAATTAACACAAAATTTAATTGATAGCTTTCAAACTTCTATTAGAAAAAAGCTATGTATATATAATGTAGGTATGATTATTAATATTCTTTTCTTGCTCCTTTCGGTCATAAAATAATAAATTTAATTCTTACTTTATCTTCAATGGAGCAAACTTTTTTTTAAAGTAAAGCTGGTTCCTTTTCACCTTCTAATAAAAGTTTCATTCAATTCGGTTCATTCGTTCCCCAAAAATAAAAAAAAAACCTGTGCAAATTCAAAATGTTTTCAAAGTCTCAGCTAAGCAATTTAAGCATAAAAAGTTTTGTTTGAAGTTTAAAAACGTAGGTTTATTCAAAACTTGCTTTTGGTGATGTTAATGTTTGCAAAAATTAACTATCTTACACCCGAAGCCGGTTATTAAGGCTTAAATCGATTGTCGAAATAGAATTCCTGACTATTTATCCCTTACTTAAAAAAAAGATAATTCAAATTAATAAATTTGTTGACAAATACGTTTAGACGTTGACACACATCATTGTCCAAAAACTAAGATTACTATTATTCAAAAGAAAAACAGGTTGGACATCCTAGCCATCTTTTATTAGAGTTGATAATAAGTTGTCTGTTATTGGTTTTGACTAATTTTGGTCTACATTCCATTCCGAAAAGAGAAAAATAAGATCCACTAATGTATGCAAATACAAAAAACAATCCCATGCGATTAAAAAAAAAGAAGCTTTTTGGAGCTCATCGTTGACAATACGCTTAGAATAGACATTGATCTTGACTCATATTTTTGTGATCCCACGCATTTAATTGTCACATCAACTGACCCCTATATAAAAGTCTTGCATCACATTCAAATTAGCTACAGTATTCTTTTTGCTTTCTTCAAACAACCAACAATAGAAATTTAAAATGTTCAAGCTTGTGAGTAATTTAAACCAAACTTTGTTTCCTGAGTACAATTTTGTTCCATCTTGTTCTTGAAGCTCTTGACTGCAACGCTTTTTGGATTATTAGCTGCAGCTGACATCGATCGAACAGCAGAAGTTCGAAGCATTGTCAACGATCCATCCGATGCCGATGGCAACTTCGCGTATTCTTTTGATACGACCAATGGAATAGCAGTGCAAGAAGCTGGCAATAGTGCTGGTGTCAATGGTGCTGCTCAATGGGTATCGCCCGAAGGTGTTCCCATTCAATTGACCTATACTGCCGATGAAAATGGATACCATCCATCCGGTGATCATTTGCCAACTCCACCACCAATCCCGGAGGCTATTTTGAGGGCTCTTGAATACATTCGAACTCATCCACCAAAACAAAGGGAAGAAAAAACCTATACTACTCGTGCTCCACAACCAACGTACTATACAACTCCAAGATACTCAACTACTCGTGCTCCGCAACGAGTCTACCCGACTGCTGCAAGGTATCCAACGACTCGTCGTGCACAACGAGCATTTCCGACCTCGAAATACCCCGTCAGGGGATAAACGTCAATATTTTCAGAGATAAGAAATAAGTGGAGAAAGTTATTTCATTTTTAAATTTGACAGTAAGTTCTTAACTTATTTAATAAAAAGACTACACTGCATGTTATAATTACTAGTTTTTTAACTTTTAAAATTAAAACAATGGCGCAACATTATATTCCGCTTCCGCTAATGAATAATTTTAAGAGCCATCACAAATATTCTTAAAGCGCACCATACACAGTTCAAATCAATCGTCAACTGAATCAAATCAAATGGAAATCAACCTGTGTGTGGCCTTGTCCTTGTCATTTCATCGATTTGACAGTTGAATGGTTGGTTGAAGAAAAATCAAAAGATTTTGATTTTTTTTGAAGTTGAATATAAAGTCCTTCAACTGAATTGAGCTGCTTGTGGACGAGTTGGTTGATTTGCTCTCGTTGAGTTTAACAGGAAGATGGGAAACCGAGCTGTCAAAATGACAATGCCTACAAGCTATGGACCATAGTACTGCGATAGTATGCGTGTTTTTACCAATACTATCACAGTAAATATGGTCCTACCACCTCATTTTTGTTGCTGTTTTTTCTCATTCATTCACAGACAGTAATGGCGTTTTTAATTGGCAATCTGGAAGAAAAAAAAAGCAATCTGAATGCGTTCAATTGGGCAAAACTGACAGTTCTGATTCTGAAAAAAAAGAGAATTTCTCTTCTGGTTTTATAAACAGAATCAGAAGCAGAATCACTCACACATTCATAAATGTTTGTAGCACAAAAACAAAATGAAATATGGCGCGAATACACACATGTCATACTCAACCAATCCATTCTCACCAAACTTCAGATTCTTCGGAATAAAAAACAACTATTCAATTGGGATTCCGAATCGAAGAACAATTCCGGATTGCCAATTAAAAACGCCATAACAGTAAAATAAAATTTGCGGTATCCTCTCTCTGGTCAAAACAGCATCAGTCGAATTTTTGAATTTAAAACAAGTTGATCTATTGCTAAAAATGCTTTTTCGCAGTAGAAGCAAAGCGTTCCAACTCAGTCTATGCAGTGTGTGCTCGAGCACAAACCTAGTTGACAACTCAGTTTACAATCGAGTTGAAATGTGTATGGGGCACTTAAGCACGCACAGTCTGAACACACCCTAAGACAACATTTCTCCAAAAATTTCCCAAAAAATGTCCTCAGCTAAAATGTTGCCCTACTGATATGGCAATGCTCTATCCGAACTGTCAAGAACTAATTAATTTTTGACGTTTAATTCCTACAGCAGCTGCGCCTTGCGAGAAATACACACTTCAAAAAAGTACAATTCTTCACAACTTTACCATCTACCTTCCTTTCCACTGACCACTTGGCAGCTTGGCACTTGGCATGGCATGAATTAAAACAGAAAAGAAAAAATATACCACAAATAGCTACGTAAAAATTCCCAGCCATATATTCAATGATTTCCTCTGATATTGCTTTAGTAGTCGATTAAATTTTAACTAAATAACAACAAGAATCTTGGTTTTTCTGTGTCGTATTCGTATCGTGTCTCGCGGTCGAGCGGTTGTTAGTTGTTACACAAGTGCGGTTCGGTTTGTGCTGCGCTGTTTGCTATCTAATCCTACTCTCGAAGAAGAAAAGAAAAACCCAACACAATTTTATATATTTTCTATAATTTTTACATTACTTTGTCTGGTGTTAAATATTTAAATCCATTTCAATTCAATCGATTTCAAAAATCACAAAAATATGTACAGGAATACCATCCAAATAATTTTCAGTCTGCTGTTGTGCACGCGAGCAGTGTTTGCCCAGTGGGGTAAGTTTTTGAAATTCATGAAAATTCTATTTTTTCGTATTCTGGAAGATTAGAGGTTAGGAAAAATTTGCGATACGATGTTGGTGTAAGTGTTTTTTCAATAAAAATATAATTAAATGAAAATCTATAGATAGAGAAGAGTACTTGTGTGGTTGTTGTTTCTTTCGCGAATTAGATAATATCGGTGGCAAGCAATTGCAAGCGAGTTCGCCACCCCATTACATAAGTAGGTAGACCTAGAGAACCAATTTATTATTGCTGAGTTGTTGTCACCTGGAATCAAATGCTTATCATGTGGGAAATCTTATCAATTCCGATATCGAATACATTTGGTTGTAAAATTTACGGTCGCAGGTAGGAATCCACAACAACAACCACGAAAAGTTAGTCAAATGAGAAAACAACCAAATGTGAAAGGTCATCAACGAACAACAACGATGGTAGCGCGGCTTCCTCTTTGGGTTCTTCTGATTTATGCACGCTACCGGCATTATTTGCCATTCATTCGCCATTCCTCGGATATCATCTGTCACGTACACCAAAATTTTATGCAATGCCCCTTCCCCTGTTCACTTGTCAAGTGCGTCGGCTTGTCTCAAAAGCGATTCCAGGCTCATCGAGATGGAAAATCAATCAATACAAATCTAAGTAAACAATCGACACTTCGGTGGATGGATTTGAATGATGCAGAGGCTTTGGTCATTTGATTATTGAATTTCTGTTTATCTTATCTCGCTTTGGTTTATTTTCATAGTTTTTTTCTTTTGTTTTTGCATTAACCTTGCTTTCACAAACTCGCAAGTGCGAAACGGACAGGCAGGCGAAGCGCTAGGCAAAATATTCCATAAAACTAGCCAAGCAAAAAGTCACAATCGCAATATTTTTGCGTCGTTTCGCTGGCTACCTGAAGCTATTACAGTTTCCGTTGCGTGCGTCGAAGGTGCCTACGCACTTTATACTTAAAAATACTAAAAACGCTGAAACTACTTGACTATTTATGAAGCTGTTAATGTTTGTCAGTTGAACTATTTCCACGTGGTCTGGGGATAGCGCTATAAATCTTAACCACTTAAATGAGTATCGAGTAACTGAAGCTGAATCTTGAGTGAAAGCATCTGCTTTTAATTTTAATGTTTGCTTAAGTTTCAGATTTACGAATCTGAAATTTGTTTTGGTAGTTTCTCAACAGGAAGGGACTTTAAGATCTAGTTTGTTTGTTTGTTATGGGAATATCGATGACACACTTTGAAACTTGTTTTCTTTGGTTGGATTGAATTTCATTGACCCTAGACCCTACCCAAGTGGTCAGCGTTGATTTTAAATTTTTATCTGTCTAGAAAACTGTTTGATTGAGGCAAAGAATGTTATGGGTACCTAAATAGAACAGGTGGATATTTGGGGTTAGTCTGCCTTTTCTTTGATAAGTTAAACTTGTAAAGCATCTTTTTGGAGACTGGTATGTAGTCGTTGGGCATGGCTCAGAATAGTTCTCACGGTCTATCCTTTACATTTTAATATTGATAACTACAGGGTGCCGTGGATAAGTGGTTAGATGCGTTGCGTTGGCTGCTAAGCAGAACGTCGTGGTTTAGAGACTTACTCGTGCCCATAAAGTTTTTTTTTTCATCTTTCACGGGTACTGCTTCTTGCGAAGAATTGACAAAACTTCCAAGAGTATCAATCCTTCATGAAAAAGTGCTTTTCAACTTTGCCGTTCGAAATCGGCGTTAAATTGTAGATCGCCTCAATCCTTCATACGCACCCAGAGAATCGTTGGTGAGAGTTGTAGTAGGCCTAGGTTCTTCAAGAGCTTTCGCGCCACTCTATTTACAGGGTTTTCTAATAAGAGGTGTTATTTTGAATAGCCCGCTATTTCGGTAGGTGTCACATTTGAAGCTGTTATTTTTTGACATTTGACAAGTAGAAATTACGCCATTACTAAAAGTGGAACGCTTCAACAACGCATTGAAATTATTAAAATTCACTACAAAAATGGTGAACATTTTAAAGTAATGGCGGCCAAGAGCAGTCTAGCTCGGTGACCCAATTAGCGCTGGGTTGCTCCGTTTTGATACCATAAAAACTCATTTGACCTATAAGATTAAAAGAGATTAAAAAAGGCGATCTCAAGTTCGAAAAGTACGCCTCAAATCCACTTTGTTGCGTTTAGAAAAGAGATCAAATCTTTGCTCCTCAGTTCGGAAAGCTCATTTGGGTCATTGAAGAAGGACTATCCCAATGATTTGGCTCTTGTTTTGGTCAGCGCAGGATACTTACACAAGAAGTAAAGAACAGTTTCCTTTTCTCTGGTCCCCACAACTACGATAGAAAGTATGTATTGTGGGGAATGCCCAGCTTAGATGCGTGTTCGCCAACAGGCCTGTATCCGGTGAATGTTTCAACGACCCTGGCCTGGGTCTGCAAATAAGGTTATAAGTACGGGACTTCTTGTAGGTGTGCCATATCTTTCTAGGTAAGATACAATTGGTTAGGCTACTCCACCTGTGGTTTGATTCAGCGAGAAAAATTGAGAAGATCTTGCCCTTCATAGCACCAAGAGGAATGTTGACTCTTTCCGCGAGTGAGCTATGAAGGGGTGATCCCTGCCTAGCCAGCTCGTCAGCCCGTTTATTGCCCTCAAAGCCACTGTGACCCGGAACCCAGACAAGAGTGACCCTGAGTCCAATGTTCATGCCCGCTAGCTCACTTCGGCATTGTTGAACTAATTTGGAGGATGATGTGGACGAGCCGATCGCTTGAATAGCCGCCTGACTGTCCGAAAAGATAACTGTATTGCAGTTTTGATTTGGATCTAGTTTAAGTAATTTGCATGCTTCCTTAATCGCGAGTAGTTCAGCTTGAAAGAAACTAGCAAAGTCAGGAAGCCCAAAAGACCTGGACACATTTAAAGACTCGGAGAAAATTCCTGCACCAACGCAACACTCCATCTTTAAGCCGTCAGTAAAAAATAGTTTCGTCGAAGCCTCTCGTCGCTAAGTCATCATCCCACTGCTTTTGCGATGGAATGATAACTTTAAAATCCGCACTGAGGTCCACAGTAGGAGTGCAGTAGTCGGTTTTTGTCGAAAAGATGTCCAATGGTATTTTTCTTTGAATATCAAAATAACACGTCTTATTGGAAAATCCTTTACTTGCCTTCATCGCGCCTAAAGAACTTTCACTTCAAAAGAAATTTAACACAGTTTCCGGAATCGAGAATTACAGAAAACCCAACCAATTCAACTTTTCAACCGGAATTCGTAGTAGAACACCTTTTTTAATCTACTAATTCGACTTGATTGGCAATTCCACACTTCATGTTTGCCCTTAAATACGACTTAAATTCCGAACTTCATTTGAATAAATAATGTAGGTGTCAATGTCAGCATTTTTGCCACATGTCAATCGTTAGAGCTAACTTTTGTTTTCACAACAAACGCGAAGGTGACATTCTATCTCCAATGATGAATTTAATTTATTATTTCTTGCTCTGATGGATCTAATAATAAAATTTAGAATATTAGATTTCATTTTCCTCTAAATTTGCATTTCAAAAACTTGATATCTACTTCCGACCAAGTTGCAAATTTTTTTTCGCCATAGAAAACAATCAAAATCCACAAACACACGTCAGTTGAGTTTAGATTTTTTTTTTGCCTATTCACTTTTCATATTTGTTTAAATTTCGATAGTGATGAGTGCAAACGTTAGGTTTTGCACGACACGACGACCGACGCGACGATTGATCGAACGTTTAAACGCTATCGATCGCGATCGTAGCCGCCAACCAGCCATATTGTAGCGCCCCTTTTGTTTGAGCTTAGAGGTCAAGATTAGGCAAGAAAATAACAAAAACCATGTCAACCATAATCGTAGTATCGATATTTAATCAAAATTTTCTGTTTACTATTTCACTCTTCTGTTTTATTCGACTTTAATGTTTTGTTGTTTTGCAAGTGTTGAAAACATTTTAATCAGATTTATTGAATGTAAACAAAACTTTTGAGATGGGAATTCCTTGAATTGTGCTTAGATTATCTCGATTTTGATTATGTTGTGGGATTTTGCATACAAAAAGTGTTTCAATCCAAATTGTGATGACTTGACGCCCTCAATATAAAAGTTCTTGGCGCTATAGCGATCATTGATGTCAAGTTATAAGAGGCGATAGCACGTGATTGAAGGAAAATCAACGACGACGCGGCATGACAACAACGTCATAGCGTTTATACGTAGATAAAAAGAGGCACAACAGACAGACAAATGTTGTAAATTGGAACCAATTAAGAGTAAAGACGGTTTGCCTCTTCTCGCTTTTTAATTCTGTCTGTGTGTCAGAGTCAGTCAACCAAAAAAAAACTATATTCATTCAATTTTTACACAATTTCTTTGATGAGAATAAATTATTTTGCTTCAGTCTATTCAATTTAGATGAATTAAATTCTGCTGTCTCTGTTGTGTTGTTGTTGTTTTTTACATTCACACACTTTCGCATCATTTGTAAATTAGATAAAATCAATTTGATAAGAAATTACCGAAGCTTGTCTGTTAAGACTTTCGATTTCGAATGAGATTTGGGTAAAGGTTCTTTTTGTTGTGAAATTAATGGACCTTCGAATTTCAACCTAAATCTTTGTTTATTTTTGCGGAGATCGAAAAAAGATTTTTTAGTGGCTTTTTGCCATACTTTCAAACATATTTTTAGAAATGTCTATTGTGACAAATTCACAAAAAAAAACTTTATGTCAAACAATTATTTAATTGAGGTAAACCACCTAAGTTGATGACTTTTTACCACGTTTAATTCTTTATCGTAACTTTGAGATTAAGCGATGCAGTGAATACTCAATGAGCTCACCAACTCCTACTCGATGTTAACTCTGTTAAAACCACATTCCGGTTACAGGTGATTCGCTGCAGATTCAGAAGATACGTAGCCAATGAAACCATACCAATTGGTTCACTATGAAATAATACAATGGTCAATGGACAGAATCCTGAGAAGAGTTAAGAAATTATAGTTAAAACCCACTTTATAGGTTGCAAACAACATGACGTTGGAGTTTTGAGGAGCTCCTGTTCAATGTTTATATCGCCAGCCCCTGACCGCATCTTTTCCATAATGTTAAAATAAGACTACATACATATAATTTACATTAGTAAATCTTAAACAGGCTTAAATATTCCAAAATAATGGCGTTAGGTCATGCCAAGAGCTGGTAAACCCAGTCTCACTTAGATTACAGAATAAGTCGCACATCGTTAACCTTTAAACCATGTCTTGTCTTAAATCCACAGAGCTGTGGCCTGACGGTTAACTAGCACTCATATATAGTGCCCTTTGCAAAGGAACAAAAAGGGACATTTATAGGCATAACGGGTTCGATAAGGTCCATTACGCTGGAAGGATTGTGTTTGAAATCTATTACAATTTTTATCCGAAACTTATGTTCTTTATTTTGAACTAAATTCTAAATATTGGCATTTGGCAAGACCGCTTTATTTGTTTCCAATTTGTTCCCTTCCAACTACCTAATTGTTAAAATTGTTACTCAATGCTAATCTCATTCAATTTGGCAGCATACCGCATCGGGTTAAGATCATTCTTTCTTTTCGCTTAACATTATTATTCTTCTTTCTTTCTATTTTTCATTTTTGTTTTCTTTCTTTTTATTTGAGCTATCGAACAGATTGGAAGTAATAATCAATATCTCACCTCTTTACTTATACGTCAAATTCCTGGAAGCCAAATTTGACATGTGTAGGTTCTGCGAAATTACATAGGGTACAATAGGTGTGTTCTTGTATCTAACAAGTAAAGTAAAATAAGCAAAATATCAAGAAAACGATCCAGATTCAAACTCAATTTTATTGTGATTTTCTGACATTTGCCATATTATACCATTTAAAAAAAAAAACTGACTTCAGTACCCTCTGAGTTTAAAAAAAAATGTATTAACATCCTTCACGAGAACACGCCTAATGTAAGCAAAGACTACATGGAAATGGAACCCTGTCTTAACTTCAGTAAAATCTTTACAACTATAATGTACTAGCTGACCCCGCGAACTTCGTCTCGCCGACCTTCAGAGCAACTCCAATAACAATTTTCCCCTGGGAAAACCAATGAGTTGTCCCAGTTTTTCATCAAGAACTTTCTATTTCCCATTCGAAAACCCATTTTGAAATTTTCCAGTTTTCCATTTGGCATGCTCCTGGTTAGTACATCTTACATGCAAATAATTTTAAAAAAAATTTCCCTAAGAACCATCTACAGACCAACACGGTATAAAAAAAAAATAGCCAAATCCGTTCAGCCGTTTGTGAGTTATGCGGTTATACACGAACAGGGTTTCATTTATACAGGGTGTCCCAAAACTCAACGATAAGCCGGAACCAGGGGGTGGCCCTATTCATGACTGCATGGAAAAAAAATATAAAAAAAATGAAACGCCATTTTGTTTCAAATTACAACAAAAAATGTAAATTCTCAAAATAAAAAAATCTCTCTTGACATTTTTTGCTACTGTGACCACAATTTTTCATTAATTTTTGATTTTATATTTTTATCAGAATCTAAAAACATATAGCATCCTTTCCTAGTTTCCAAAAATTCCAAATTTTTAGCGGTTTTTCCACGAAAATTAATCAAAAAAGTTTTTTTTCCATAAAATTTTAATTTTTTTTTAGTTTCAGTCCACTTTCAGTCATCGTGGTTATAAAAAAATGTATGGACACTACCATGGCATCTTTTTTAAAAAATTGGCGCAGGTTATCAAGATTCTAAATTGGTATAACACTTTGGCTAATCTTGCCAAAAAAAGAAGTAATGCATACTTTTTCTATTTTTTAAGATTCTGATAAAAATATAAAATCAAAAATTAATGAAAATTTGTGGTCACAGTAGCAAAAAATGTCAAGAGAGACTTTTTTATTTTGAGAATTTACATTTTTTGTTGTAAATTGAAACAAAATGGCGTTTGATTTTTTTTATATTTTTTTTCCATGCAGTCATGAATAGGGCCACCCCATGGTTTCGGCTTATCGTTGAATTTTGGGACACCCTGTATATACATACAGTGCCGCACTAAATTGTTGGCACAGTAACCCTTAAAAACTTAAAAGTTGCATTAAACGTCAAAACATACATATTTTTAAATTTTCTTTTTTTCATGTGATAGCTACACTTATTGGCTTAAGAATGCATATCATTTTGATTGGTATTATTTTGTTAAGTTTAAAGATAAAAATAAATTCAAACAAAGAATATACAAATTCCTTGGACAAAATTATTGGCACATTTAATTAAAGTTATTAAAACGGAGTAATATAATCACATTAATACTTCTTGGGCAATCCCTTTTGCTTTATCACTGCTTGCAAACGATTTGACATTGAATGCACCAACTTATTAGTTGTTTCTTCTCCAATTTGGAGCCATTCTTCCATCAATGCGTGTGTTAACTCTACTTTAGTAGAAATAGGCCGTTTTTTTACCCGTCGATCTAATTCTTCCCACAAATTCTCGATGGGATTGAGGTCTGGAGATTGTGGTGGATGTGGGAGAACATGTGCAGTGTAATATACCAACCACATACGAACGTCGTGACCCGTTTGTTTGGGGTCGTTGCCTTGTTGTAAGAAGAAGGAGTTCGATAGTTTCAATTTCTCGGCACTTTTTTTAAGGTTTTCTTTCAAAATATCCATATACATTTTTTTATCCATTGTGCCGTCGATGAAAACCAGCTCCCCCACACCTCCAGAAGGCATACAACCCCAAACCATCACTCCTCCGCCGCCGTGTTTAACTGTAGGAGCTAAGTTATTTTTTTGGAATGCGGTATTGGGCTTTCTCCAAACGGTTATGCGGCCATCCGATCGAAATATGTTAAATTTGCTCTCATCAGAAAATAGAACGTCATCCCAGAAACTGCATAATGCTTTTATATGCAAGGGCATATTCCAACCGCTTTTTTTGGTTCACCGAAGAAATCATTGGCTTTCGTCTGGCAACTCGAGCATTATAATCAGCCTCATGAACAGTGGCATATTATCCTAAAGGCAAACTAGGCACTTGCCTAGGGGCGCGCGCGCCGGCGCAGTAATTCTTACAAGTGGCAAATAATGCGAGTACGTGGTTGTTAAAGTAACAAACTCGAATTGCACTTGCATCTTTTGTAAAAAATAAAATCGGTCCTGAGCAATTGCTTTTACAGTACAGAGTCAACTAGGTTTGCCAACTCGGAAATCGACTTAGCTTTCTTCTAATTCTGTAAGCGTTTTTGAATAGGTATTGATTTTACTTTTTGTAGGGGCAAATAACCTAATGGTCGAAGTTCATCAGCGGATGGCAAAGATTTCGACGGATTGAAAACCTAATTTTTCTGCTTTTTAAGTTGTTTCTAGATTGATTTTCGAGGCAATCCGATTTTAGAACCGAATTGCCTCTTGGTTTGGATAAGAACCAACTCGAGTTAACTTGGTTTACAAAATTTACATTTCCGCAGATCATTAATTAACCAAATTCGTAAGATCTTTCGGACAATACTAATAGATCTCATGTTAACTAAGTCTCTTTTTCCTTGGCCCCTATTTCAACGCCTTTTCTTTAGGCGCGGTGCAGCGATTTCGGTCAAACTAAAGTACGAGATATTTCCTTATAGGGGCGCCAGTGAGATGCTTGCCTATGGCGCCCTCAACCTTTAATCCGCCACTGCTCATGAAGCACCCTTCTTACGGTCATGGGGTGTACCGTCTTCCCAAAATCTTCTTTGACCTCAGCAGAGATTTGGGTCGACGAAATTTTTGGGTTTTTCTTTACCTTGCGGACAATCTGGCTACATTCGCGAGGACTTAATACTCGAGAACGTCCACTATGTTTCCCGCTTTCCAAATTCGACTCTCCTTTGAAACGCTGCACAATACTCCGAATAGTGTATCGGCTCCTCTCCATCACTCTTCCTATTTCGGCATATGATTTTCCTTCATTATGCATGAAAAGTATTATTTTATTTTATTAAACAATAAAATTATCTCTTGTTTTCAAAAAAGAATAATAACTACCGTTTAAAAAGCAAAATCAGTTTGGATATGATTAACTGTAATTGCTGTTATACAATCTTTTTGACAGAACTGCCAGAGAGCGTAAAATTTAAGTAATTTAATACAAAGTTAATATGATGTGCTAATAATTTTGTGCAGGAATTGAGTGATTTTTGTTGTTTTTTTTTTACTTTTTCTTTTTTTTCCGGAAAGTAATTAATGCCAACCTAGCTACCATCTAAGAGCACATAAGTACATGAACGACAAAAAAACAAATAGATTAAGGTATAGAAATATCATTTGCTTAAAAATTGGCTTTAAAGATTAAAAAGGTTGCTGTGCCAATAATTTAGTGCGTCACTGTATATAAGATGTATGTATCCTGATAGATAACAGATGGGAAAGTCGATACACAAAAGGTCTGTTCTTTTACTCCCGAAAACTTACACTTTTCTGTTAAGTTTTTCCTAAGTTCTGTCACTTTTGAAGGAGACAAATATTTGCCCTATCTCCCGATTTTGCACGCAAAAATTTCTTGCGGGAGTTTTATGAGTTCTGTCAAAACTTGTAAAATAAAAATACATTGAATTTTGTTGACGTTTAAAAAAATGTTGCACAACTGTGGGATTTAGGCTGTTAAGTGTTCTTTTACTTTTAAGGATAGGAGAATCACAAAATTTCATCCCCACTCCTCGAAATATGAAAGTTTTCACAAAACTACCGGATCTAAAGATTCGACAATGTCTAAATACACTGGCAGACGGCTCGAAAAAGAGTGGTAGCGTAGGTGCCTTCAGATTCAGATGCTTCAGATTTCACGATCAAGTCAGCGCACTGTAGTAAATTTGATATTCTCTTATAACCTACAAGATTGGTTAACCTTACCCCCTATCGCCAAACGAGGAAACCATAATGGCAATATATGGGTGATGTTTGATATAAGTCTTAAATTAATAAAATTTTCACCCTTAGAATTAGCAAGGCCATAAAAGGTTTCCATATCCCAAGTTAACTGTCAAGCGTTGGCTTCACCAAGTCCCCCTAATTCAGGGCCAACGTTGACGACACCGATATCCTTGAAAGGCTTTTTATTTAAGTATACAGATTCCTTTGAAGACTGAAATTACATGACATGTTAACCGTCACAAATGTTCCGTGAAAAGTTGGTCAACTTGTCCTTAACTTGGACGTTGAAAAAATGAACAAAATCAATTTTCATATTTATGTTAATTATTAACATTATCATCAATTTGCAATTAAATAATAATAAAACTATTATTTAACGTTTCTGCTTACAAAAGTCGTTAGAAAAACAAACACCTGTCCACGTTATGTACATAATTAAAGCCAAGAAACACCTACTTTTTGCCAACAGGTGTACTTTCTGTAGCAATATTATAAATCAGATCGTTATCGAATTACCTGTATTCTTGCTGACAGATTCAAGGTTGCTATCTTTCGTGTCGTTGCAATTCATTGAAATTGAATCAAACGGAAGTAGGAAATTTCTATTCGACTCATTAAACCAGGAAAAAAGCATACAAAAGTGCAGCAACGAACAAAAATTTATGTAAACAAAGCCCATTCCCGTGATTAAGTTCGTAAACAAATCAGCTTGTATAGGAACCTCAGCGCGTGCCAGCCACAATCGGTTCCGATTGTCTAAATAATAAACGACTCTCTTTCTTGAGTCACTTTTCAAAAATGTATAAATATAGATTTTATGAACTTTTCCCACCAGCCAGCTGCGAGGGATTCCCTTCACTTAATTATCTTCTTTTAATTTTTACGATAATGATGGCTGTTTTAAAATCCAGATCGACCAAACCTCGTCATCCTTTACCGACCGACGATTGTGTTATTGCAATGCAATGCATTGAATACAGAAGCGTGGTTGATAAATTGAATCGGAATGGAACTCTGACGACAGCAGGGTAACGAAGTCCATAATTAACTGTTTTTATCAAATCCAAAAGATGCTCGAAGTATCGTTTTGTGACGCAATTACATGAAGTGTGGTTACACAGATGGTGTGTCACATATTTGCACATTTTATCCAATTCAATGGATTCAGAGGTTGCTACCTACTTATTTGTTCCTTCACGTGGTTTTGCATCTACAGTGATGTGTGAAACTATGGCTCAAAAATTCAATCACTCAACTGTCTCCAAAATTTAATTAGAATTCTCATAAAAAAAACCATTTGTTCAACTCGTCTAGTTTATTGAACTTTTGCATTGAACTTGAAAGCATTTGACGTTAAGTGATTTCAATCAATTTCATTTGGCTACCAAAATATTAATTGATCTGTCTAATTGGTTGATTGAACAAGGCGGCAACCATTAAAAAGCATAAACTTCTCTGATTTGCATCGGTGGCCTTAAATTTGCCTGTAAAAAGCTTTAAATATTCAAATTGGAGCTAACTTTTTTGTATCTTGGTCTTTTTAATCTTAAAAACAAAATAAGCTCTTTTAAGGTATTATTAAGCTTCATTAATATTTTAAGGTCAAAATATGTATAAATACTTTGAATGACTCAACTCTTATCAACTTCGCTTAAAGTGATCTTTGAATCGAGATTTTGGACTGCTGTCATCAATTTTGGACTGCTGTCATCAATTTTGGGGACTTTTTTAGTTGTTTTGACATTTCTTTTTGCTTCTCATTTGCAGATAATTTCAATTTCAAGTTCAGTCCAATGAGCAAGCATTTTAATACCTTTATTGACTGTTGTGCTTGAATCAAATCAATTACACAAGAACACTATAAAGTTAGGCCCCTTCTGGATTCTTATCTGAGTGATGTTTGATTTTATCAAAAAACGTGTTTATCGATTTGATAATAAAAAAACTAAAGTAGAGCCACTATAAAACTAATCAAGCTACGTGCAATATTTTTAGTACAGAACATGTGAGGACTTCACATTTATTAATGAATCATTTCAAGTTTAAACCTCTTTCATGTAAACAAAAATGAATGCAACGCAAATTATTGTAAAAGCCTTAGCTTACCATATTTATTGCACTTGAATTTTTAGTTACTGATTCACATTAAATACTTCAGGAAGTACCTATATCTGCCAAAAAGAATTTTGTTCTACTTTTGAATAGGATGGGGGTGGGGTATACTTGTGATAGCAACGAGAGTGGATCCCGACCTGCAAAATTGTATTTAGTAAAATTCATTTTAAAATACGTTTAATTCAATTGCACAAATGAGCTTTACACAACTGTTAGAAGATTCTGAATGAAAATAATCGAAAACTACACGACTATTGGATACAAAGTTGACTGTCTATTGTACCTACATATATGATTGTGAAATTTCGTGTTATTATTTTCTTCAATCCCCAAATCTGCACCGCACCTCCCAGTTATAAGAAGATCGTAGCCGCACTTAAGAATTACAAAGCGGTTCGACTTGATTGAATTCCAGTGGCAAAGCTTTTACAAGCGGCGCAAACTTCATCTAGCGAACTGCTTCATCCGCTCATAAATGAAGCCTGGGCCACCGAAAAATTACCCGAGAGTGGGAGAATGAAATGATCATCAAGCTTTCAGCGAAAACAGCAGAGGGATTTGCGTTCTTCTTGCTTCCGAAATAGTAACGGGTGATTTTTTAAGAGGTTTAGAACTTAAAAAAAAAACACAAAATTCGAAAAAATGAATGACATATTTATTTGAATCGATAGTTTGAACCTTGCAATTTAATGTTTAAAGATAATTTCATGCAAATGTTGACCGCGGCTGCGTCTCAGGTAGCCCATCCGCTGAGTCCAATTTTGGCATACTCTTTCACACATATCGGCCGGTATCTCACGAATGAATGCATGGATGTTGGCTTCCAGTGCGTCAATCGAAGCGGGCTTGTCCCTATAGACATTAGCCTTGACATACCCCCACAAAAATAGTCTAATGGTGTCAAATCGCACGATCTAGGCGGCCAATTGACCGGCCCGAAACGTGAAATTAACTGTTCACCAAACTCGCCTCGCAATTGCGCCATTGTTTCGCGTGCTGTGTGGCATGTGGCACCGTCTTGTTGAAACCACATATCATGCAAGTCAAGAACTTCCATTTCAGGCAAAAAAAAAGTTTGTTATCATCGCTCGGTAGCGTTCACCATTGACAGTAACGCTGCGATTCGCATCATCTTTGAAGAAATATGGCCCAATAATGCCGCCGGCCCATAAACCGCACCAAATGCTGTTGCAATGCTTCTGGCTGATCTTCACTCCAAATGCGGCAATTTTGCTTATTTACGTACCCATTCAACCAAAAATGAGCCTCATCGCTGAACACAATTTTTCGATAAAAAAGCGGATCCTCGGCCAGCTTTCCAAGAGCCCATTCACCAAAAATTCGGCGTTGTGGTAGGTCGGCTGGCTTTAGTTCTTGCACCAGCTGTATCTTAAAAGGCTTTACGCCCAAATCCTTCCGCAAAATTTTCCACGTAGTGCTGTAACAAAGGCCTAACTGCTGGGAACGGCGCCGAATCGACATTTCGCGGTCTTCTGTCACACTAGCTGATACGGCCGCAATATTTTCTTCACTACGCACAGTACGTAAACGTGTTGGTGGTTTAATGTCCAACAAAGTAAATTTGGTGCGAAATTTGGTCATAATCTTCCGAATAGACTGCTCAGAAGGTCGAGAATGCCGATTATAAAATGGAAGCAGCGCGCGATGAACATTTCGAACCGAGCACGAATTTTGATAGTAAAATTCAATAATTTGCAAGCGTTGTTCATTTGTAAGACGATCCATGGTTAAATTGCAAACCAAACTGAAGCTGTTTGACAGTGACACAAGGTACTAAACACACGTCAGCTGTCAAAACCAGTGTTGCCAAAACCAAACCAGCTAAAAAATCACCCGTTAGAAAAAATCATCCTGGAACGCATCAGAGAATATCTAGAGGCCACACTCACTGCCGAACAAGCATGATACCGTGCTGGACCCTCGTGTATTTATAACATCAACACCTTGCGGATCATTTTATTGAGCAGTGCGTTGAGTATCGGTCACCAGTCAACAGGGACTGCATGAGGTTAGCTTTACGGAGGAGAGGCAACCCAGAAAAACTAATAACTAGTTTTTTTCTGGTGGTAAGCGATGTCTTAACATCCTATTAAAAACGCCTATATAACGCGGACGACGTTTGCTCTCATAGAATCATGGATCTCCATCTAATGACAACTTGGGTAGAGAGAGAAGCGGAAATCGTAGGGCTGAAAATGAAATACAATTCTGGCTCATCTTTTCGAATCAATATTTCCTCTCAACCGGTGAAGAGAGTGGATAGCTTCCAATATCTATCGAAGGCGAATCCGAACAATTCTCGTCATCTTCCGCATCGGTAAAGCAAAAGCGGTATTTGGTATGCTGTCCAAAGTTTGGAGTAATAACATTTTCAGCTAAAGAACGAAGTTACGACTGTTTCGCAAAAAGGCGAATCTGTGCTGCCCAATCGAATATGCAATGAGGACCTTCATAGGCCGTCTTTTATAAGAAGGCGTAAATGGCAATGGATTGGACATACGCTTCGAAAAGATAACGATTGAATTGCAAGTCAAGCAATGCAGTGGAATCCGCTCACACAAGAAGGAAGAAGAGCTGGCCTACCCTGAAGCACATGTCGGAGGACAGTCGAGGAGGCATCAGCGTCACTCTGGCAACCGAACGCGATGGCGCGTAGACCTAGTGTAGAGGTCCTATGGCGAGTGTTTATTTTTTTATTTGGAAGCTCGTCAGAGAAGCCATTATTTGGGGACAGGTCAAAAATGAACGGGTCTCTTTCCATAAAAAAATGAAAACATGACTTTCTCCAATGATTTAAACTAAACCTTCATTTACGAATAGTTTTTTTTTAAATTATTTTCAAAACATCGTAAAAAAATACTAACATCTCCTCCGAATCAAAGAAGAAGAAATCTGGATCTAGATTTTTCTTTCTTTCCCGAAAGGCAAAAACAATATCAATCTGTCCGCTGACTCGTCAAAACAACAATTAAATGATATTTATCGTTTTCAGTTTTGAATTCCAACACTCAGTCTCAACGTCACTCCTCCGTCGAGAATTTATAAATACTAAGAAGAACCCTTCTCAAACAAACATTTTCAATCGGTCATTCACGTATGCGACATAACGATCTGGGCCAATTATTCAGTGCAAGACAGTCTCCAGTCTCTGCACGTGTAGCAGATATCAGTTTTAATTAACGAGACCATTGTGTCTGATTTATTTGATGCGGTAGCAATTTGATGCCATGAATATTCAACGTTCATAGCTTTTCTGATGACAATGTGCAATCAAATTCATTGATGAATAGAAATAAAAACGCAAACAATTTTGTAATACCTTTGAGTTAATTCTTGCTCATTATATTTTTATAATACATTTTTTGTATCTTTATATCTAGATAGGTATGATCAAGGTTCTTTGTAATGCAATAAGAACGATTTGTGTGTATGGGAGCAAGTTGATTAATATGAAATAACGAAGAAAATTAACAATTTGATTACCGTTAATTAATACAACGACAACCTAAACAGGTTTGTGACAGCATCTGTCACGAACAGATTTGATGACATTTTGTTCTAGATTTGTCACTTTTTTTTTTTGTTAACAAGATCCGGAACAGGTGAAAGGGTAAAAGGGACATTACATACATATTCGCGGTTACAGGAAATTTTCTCACGTTAATTTAAAATACATTCATAAATTGACAGTGTAAATATCATAGGTACTGTACTTGAATCAGTCATAAGAAATAGAACGAAACAAAACTAAAAACGAAAGAGAATACTGCGGTAAATAATGCCATAGTCATTGGAGTATAAATCAACAAAGTTCAATATCCAAGAAATGCTTGCTTGGCAGGAACTTATTTTAGAAACGAAAAGCAAAAATAGAATAACAAGTATCGTTTACTGTGAACTGAATTTGGGCTTTGTAAAGCTTGCTTGCGTGCTCAGAAAATAATAAATAAATAAATAAAAACAATGTTATACATTTTGCGTTGTACGTAATGACTACATTAACCTCTTCAAGGCAAGGAAAATAGAAGTATGTAATAAAATTTGTAAATATTCAGTAATAGGCAGAAAAAGAGCGCGTACAAGGCAACAACTAAGAATATCATGTTGTTCAATTTTTTGTTAGTTTGAAATACGATTACAAAAGCAATTAATTTTTGAAATATAAAAATATAGGTTACAAATTAAATAATCAAAAAAAAAAAAAAAGCAAACTAATAACAGCTGCGATGGCGCTAAAGACAATAATTGCTGTCAATTGCCAATGAATTAAGGTGGATTTTGAATAATGTTCGCATATTTGGCAGATGTGATGTACTTGGAGGTCAGTCGCGTATTGCAAAAGTAGCTAAGGGGCGGGAGCGACATTGTTTACCTTACTGACAACAGCTCAAATGACATCAGTTTCAGAAGACTTTTCTTCGAGTTCTTCCAGATTATTGAAGGAATGTCAACAAAGGAATTTAAATTTATTGTGTAGGAGGTGGGTGGATTTGTTGAAGATAGTTTTTTCCGTGCTCACACCTGCCTTGCGCACTATCTGCTTCAGGACTATGTTCAAGAAATCACATGACAGCGCATCTCCTTGTCTTAACCCTGTTACCCATTTGCACTGAACTGGGGCCTGAACACCAAAGATAGATTCAAAAAGGCATCGATTGACTTTTACTCCTGCAATAGAATTTTCGGGAAAACCTGGGGACCAAACCTTAGAATTATCAGATGGATGTATTCCGCAATAATTAGACCAATACTAACCTATGGTATGGTGGAAAGCTTTAGAAAAGAGCACGAACCTGAAAACTTTGACAAAAGTTCAAAGACTTGCGTGCACTGGCATTACGGGGGCAATGAGATCCACTCCAACTGCGGGACTGGAAGTTATACTCAATCTAATTCTCCTAGACCTCTTTGTTCAAGAATCTGCGGCCAAAAGTGCCCTGAGACTTAGTCAAACTAAAGTCTGGAAAAACAGTTCCATAGGACATGCCCAGATCCTTCATAAAGTTATGGGTCATAGTACTACAACAGACTATACAATACCCGAACTTGATTTTCATAAACCATTCCAGGCTGCCATCCCAAGCAGAGAGGAATGGATAGATAATATACCATACTCCAGTGAGTCGTCAATAGCTATCTATACTGATGGCTCTAAAATGGACACTGGTGTAGGAGGCTTCTATCTGAATCTCTCAAGTTAACCGCCTCGCTTAGGCTTCCAGACTACAGTAGCGTCTTCCAAGCGGAGGTCCTGGCAGTGACAACAGCTGCTAAAAAGGTATCAATGATGGCGATACCACGAGCTGATATCACCTTTTACATTGATAGCCAAGCGGCAATAAAAGCGATTACTGCAACTGAGGTAAAATCAAAGCTTGTTTCATGCTGCCGCGAAGAGCTTAAGGTTCTTGGCGCACAGCACTACATTAGACTCGGTCCCAGGCGACAGCGATATACTAGGCAACGAGAAAGCCGATGAATTAGCAAGATTAGGGTCAATGCTTGATGTAAGCCAAGCTCAGCTAGCTGGCACCCCTACCTGTTATTTAAAACAGGAAATCTCAAAAAGAATAACTATCAAGGCCGATGAAAGGTGGAACCTTCTTGACACCTGCGGCACTACAAGAAAGATCTGGCACTGTTTTAACAAACAAAGAACGGAAAGAATTATGCAGCTACACAAGGGATCACTTCGATCTCTTGTAAGCATAATCACCGGACATAATCTGTTAGGTTATCATATGAAAAAGATGAGAATCAGTTCAGATGATCTATGCAGAGGATGCGGTGACGAGAAGGTGCATGAAGACACTTCGCACTTTCTGTGTCACTGTCCCGCACTCTCCCATCAAAGGAAGAAATTGCTTGGCAACTATTTCTTCGGGGATTTAGAAGAACTCTGTAGTACGCAAGTTACTAACATTTTGAACTTCGTCAAAGCCTCTAAATGCCCGCATTCCGAAATCTAGTGACTACGTAGTCAACTCATTTTTTCAACCAATCAGAATGAGTTCACTACGTAGTCACTTGGTTTCGGAATGTGGGCAATGCATTGCCCACCATTGCAATGGCTTGACTAACTGAACACATAGTTTTTTCTTATTAGCTTGAGTAGCAATACTCACGGGTATCACAATGGATCTGTATTGATCTAAGTGTGACGGTAAAGACATCAACTGTCATCCCCTTAACCTAACCTACCCATTTGCACACTGGACTGCGTATTATTTAGCGTCATGCGGTACAGCTGGACCACTTTTGTCTTTTCTTTTCCAGGATTTGCCTCAGTGTGAATAGTTGGTCTATCGTGGTTCTGCCTGGCCTAAAGCCACACTGGTACGTGCCGCCGATTATTGTGTTGCAGACCGGTTTAAGACGCTCACACAATACGTTGGATAGGATTTTGTATGCAACATTAAGCAGGGATGTGTCTCGGTAGTTTTTGCACGACATAGGATCGCTTTTTTTGTGGATGAGGCATATGGAGCTTATCCATCAGTCAGTGGACATGCAATCTTCCTCCCACACTTTGTTGATGAGCTGGTGCATGCGGTTCATCAAAACACCTCCTCCATATTTAAGGAGTTCCGCAGGTATGCCATCCGACCCGGCGCGGACTTGTTATTTTTTGGCTTTTGGATGGCTCTGTCTACCTCTTCTGTGTTGGGGGCTGGGACTGGGTCTTCAGTGACTGGTCTTGCTTCTCTTTCGTCATGAGCTCGCTCGACATTATGCGTATTCAGCGCCTGTTGGAAGTGCTTATCTTGGAGCAATCTTCATTATTTTCTGGATACAAATTAATTAAATAAAAACAGAGTTCTAATGAAATATAAAAAAAGAAAACTATCGACTGGTTACAGTACGGATTTTGATTACAAAATGTTGAAACACTTTTTCTTAGTAATTAAATCTAGCGATAAGATTTTTTTTTTAATTATAAACACTAGACTTCGTCATCGAAGCAGCGATAATAAACTAAAATTGCCATGACGCCAATCAGACCCATTGTTATCGCAAATATCCTCTCATCGACCCTTTGAAGTCAAGTCCGTCCCCAGATTTTTGCTCGCCTTATCACAATCGTTTGCCGAATTTTCAATCCATTTTAATTCAACAGATTAATGATCAGATATTGCCAGAAATGCAATTGATTTGAAATTGCATTCAACTGCAAAGAGATACCGCTTGATAAGAAGAACCGTGATAAAATTCAAATTTTTTGCTATCAAAATGCTTCAGAAGTTGACTTAATTAAGAGACACTTTAGTGGCCTAATCATTCCAATCGGGAGATTTCTAAAAACGACTTAAAATGCAATCTAACCAAAGTGTTTTCTCTCTTTCAGATTTTGCAGTGGTAACCAAAGGCCAAATAGTTTTCTACGATGAAACCTGGGCACAGTTGGAGTCGGCAGCTCATCAGTTCGATTCACTATCCTCAATCGCTTTCGACGAAGTCAAAGAACGCATTTACTTCAACGATCACCAGCACAACAATGGCAGTATATTCTCTCTGAAACTGCCGCTGGGCAAAGGAAATCCCCATATCATTGACAACATCCTCACACGAACGCCCAACGAGTCAATTTCCGGCTTAGCATATGATCCCCTGGAAGAGATCCTCTACTGGACCGACAGTGGCAACAAAAAGATTTTCTACTTCCCCGTCAATGCGCCCGAGAACACAGAACCCAAAGTTCTGTTCAATTTCAACAAAAGCTCCTCGATTCCCGATGGCATTGCCATCGACATTTGTCGACGCAAACTCTACTGGACCAATTCGAACAACTCCGAACCGAGTATTCATGTGGCCTCGTTGAATGGCGAAGACGAAAAGACAATAATCAACACTGGTCTGTACTTCCCGCATGGAATCGTTGTGGACCAGTTGACGGATCGAATTTACTACGTTGTTGACCAGATGGGTGTGTTCTTTACCATCGAGAGTGCCAAATTGGACGGAAGTGATCGAGAGGTTGTGTACAAGGGCACCAATAACGTTCCCATTAGTTTGACAGTCACCAAGGACTCGATCTACTGGACAGATGGCATCCACAAGGCCATTTGGACAGTGCCGAAGTTCAACGCCACCAATGTTCGTCCGGTCAAAGTCAAGAGCAACTTTATCGACATTCGAGGAATTGTCTCTCGAGTTGGATTGATCTCCAAGCTGAGGACCGATAAGGATTGTAGGGCTGTTATCAAAAAGCTGGAGAAAAATCTCTTCCCTCTGGACAATTACACCACAAAGAAATTCGAAGAGAATCACGATAAGATTTGCCTCAGCAACGGTTACTACAGCAAAGTGAGTGAGGCATGTGCTTGCAAGGCCGGCTACAGTGGCGCTCGTTGTGAGACCTATGAGTGTCACAATTATTGTGTCCATGGAACTTGTGAGATTGTTGATGGATTTGCCGAGTGTTCGTGTCAAATTGGATTCACTGGTGAACGCTGTCAGACGTCGAAATGCAGCAGCTACTGTATGAACGGTGGTCAGTGCAGTATTGACGATGCCGGAGAACCGACATGTAACTGTCCGAATGACTTTATCGGACGACAATGTTCAGTTAATGCGACGGAAGAGTGTGTGCCGTATTGTTTGCTTATGCAGAAGGATATCGACGTCAATGTGCCACGACATTGTTACAAAGTGTAAGGATTTTTCTTTTTTTTCTTTTTGGTAGACAATTTTCACATTGCTTCAATCATTTCAGGTGCAAAAACCTTCATCCAGACGATTTGGTCATTCAAAACCTCCAAAGGCCCGATGAAGTTTGTCGCGGTACCTTCAACAAGTCCATCATTGTAGTTGTGTGTGGAGCCCTTGGCGGCTTAGTGCTCATCTACGTCATAATCCAAGCTATTCGTCGCATCTACAAGCCAGCCAGGCCGAGAATCAAGAAGACTTTTGTCGTCCAAAAGAAAGTCTCCCAAACACCCCTAACCTGTCGTCCAATTGCCACAGAACAGTGTGAAATCACGATAGAGAATTGCTGTAACATGAACATTTGCGATACAGTAAGTCAAATGGCCTATGATTTGACACGAAATTGAATCAACCTTTAATTTTCTCCTTGCAGCCCTGCTTCGATACAAAACTCTTGCAACAAAACATGTCCAACCAATCAAACAAAAAGGAGGACAAAGCAATTCTAATAAACAATATGGAAGACGAACTGTACTAATAAGGAGACTTTTTGAAATCCTAAGCAAGGCTACTATATATAAGAATTTATATTTATTTCCATGCAGAAAAAAAAGTTGAACAGAAATCGAGGCCTTATCTTACACAACCACAACAAAAACTGAAGTAAATCGTAAACAACTTTGTAACTTAATTTTGTTTTTGTATTTCCGGCTTTCAATGAAAGTTTTACTCACAGGAAAAGTAAAAAATCTTCATTTTTAGTTTTTTAAAGCTTTTTTTTGTTGCAAGGTAAATTATCATTTATTAGTTATTTAAGAGATGAAAACAAGAGAAACACACATACATAGATACAAATATTTATTTACAATGAAACATAAACAAAGAAATATTTTTTGTAGACAATACCGCTAGGCTTATTTTAAAATACGCGATTGAATTAGAGAGCGACTAAAGCAATAATTGGAGAACCTGAATTGGCAGAAAACTTAACAGAAGAATGTGAATGCAATAGAAAACACAAGTATTTTTAACATTGAAATGTGACAAGAAACTGATTTTGTCATTAGGTTCGTTCGATGTAACCAGTTCCGGGGTGCTCCGGTGCTTGTCACTACCCTGAACCGAGCTGTCAAAAAACTGAAAAATTTCTCTGGGTTTGGTTTCACATCGAACGCATTAGTAGTGCTCTGTTTTTTCCCCTTTGTAGTATAGCAACAGCTGATTCGAACAGCTCCGAAATTCTCCCCGAAATTTTTTTTGGCGATTCAGAGCGCTTCCGGTGCAAGCACTGAATACACATCGAACACGGTGCAAATGCACCGGGGCGAAAAAAGAGCGACATCGAACAGCTCAGTGCGGAATCAGAGCGACCCAGAGCGCACATCGAACAAACCTATTATGAGGCAAAAAGTCAAGAGAGCGACAATGACATCTTTCGATCGATGCATGAAGTTAGATTTGGAGAACCTAGTTCTTAGCAGTTGCCCGTGGCTTAGTGGTTAGGTGCGTTGGCTGCTAAACAGAATGTCGTGGGATCGAGTCCTACTCGTGCCCATTTAGTTTTTATTGCATCTTTCACGGGTACTGCTTCTTGCGAAGAACTGACAAAACTTCCAAGAGTATCAATCTGTCATGAAAAAGTGCTTCTCAACTTTGCCGTTCGGAATCAGTAGGTCCGGTCAATTCTTCACACGCACTCAGATAAATGTTGAGAGTAAGCCACTTTAGCCTTGGCTCTTCAAGAGCTGTAGCGCCACTCTATTTATTTTTAGTTCTTACAAGGCGACACATTTGTTTGACACCAACACGAAGTAATATCTTTACACTTTTTGTAAATCGCAGGTTTAACGTAAGAACTCCTCTGAATCAATTTTCTTGGACATCCCTCCAAATGGCTAACAAAAAATTTAAATTTAAATTGCGATCAGTGAGAAGCTAGCAAATTCCAGGATTTGCTTATAGCCGCATTGTTGGCTCATGACCCGTTAATACACCTATCAAGATTTTAATGTTCTTTTTACTCAGCGATAGAATATTACCGAGTTTCCTTTTCATTTGTGTTAGGCCATAAACTTCTAGAGATTACGCAATCGTCCCTGGATTTCCAGGAGTTATTGATTTTCTCTTTTGATTTAAGGTCTATCTTTCTCTTGAGTACCCCAATCGGGACGAGTGGTCCCCTGACTGAATGGTCGCTACTACTTGTGTCTGCTTCTGACCCTTTCCTGGCTAGTTCATCAATTATTTCGTTCCCTTCTATATTGCTATGTCCAGGAACCCAGCAGAGCTTAACCTGGTTAGTGTGGCAGATTTTATTTAATTCCTTCTTACAGTTTAAAACTGCTTTTGATCTTATGGTCTCACTGGCTAAGGCTTTGATAGCAGCCTGGCTGTCAATGAAAAAAGGAGCTTAGCTTTTCATGATGTGCCAATTCAACTGCTTTTTCAATGGCAAAGATCTCGGCCTGAAAGACACTACACTCAGCTGGGAGTTTATACGACGCTCTGATGTTGAGAGATTGGCAAAACACTCCAGCACCTGTTCCTGATTCCATTTTTGAACCGTTTTTGAACATTTGCTCACGTACTTCTGTAACGAACTATCCATTCAAATTCACCACTCGCAAGTAGTGTCCAACTGAAGGTTGATTTTCCGCCGAAGCCGAATATTAGGCTAACAGAAAGCCTTCGGCCGAAGCCGAAGCCAAAGGTTTAATAAAGCGAAGAATTTTCATTTCGAATAAAATAAAAGTACAAACGATGTGACATGTGACAAAATGTGTACGGCAATTTAAAGAATTCAAAAATGGACATTTTTTCCGCGCCTACTACGATTTTACACTAATAAACACAAACTTGTGTGTCCAACAATTTCAAAAATTCAAAAATTCATTTTTTTTTCCGGCTGCGATGCTCGATATTAAGAAATAAATTCTTCGGCTTTGGCCAAAACTTCGGCCTATTTTATACCGAAGCCGAAGGTTTGACCGAATGTTGTTTTTTGGCCGAATTCGATCGAAGACGAAGCCTAAGCTTCGGGCGGACATTACTCGCAAGCATCAAAAATGAACTTGATTGGGAATGTACAAAAATATCCAGCCCTATCGTCGTATCCGTTCGGAGAAACTTACGATCGTACAAAAGTTCCGATCGTAACATTGATTTTGTTCCTGGTATTCGTTTCGTAAAGGAAATAATGACGTGTAATAACGCATGTCGTACCGCAAATGTTCCGACACAATTTAGCTGTCGGAACAATCGGAGACGCATAAAACAGATTAATCGCTGTGCATCGCATAGCGTTAGTTGAATTTTTGCTTTTCGCCACATGAAATCGTGATGCGTTAGTCTGAGTTTGACATTTCAACGCAAATTTGATTTTTTTTCTGAGGTATGTACGATTTAACAATCGGAACCCTTAGGACGATACCAATTTCGTATAAATCGGATAGAATTTTGTTACGATCGGATACGATGATAGGGCTGATCAGCTTCCTGCAAGGTGCACTGCTGCGTTACCTGCTCTTCCAAGTATATTCTACTTCAGGTAGCTTGAGGGAAAATGCTTTAAACGTTACACACTTGTCCACAAATTCCATGAGCTTCACTAAAAGCCGGTTATTGTAACCGAGTTCCGAGGAGTTAACTTAGTGACCCTCAACAAAAATTGTCTTGTAAAAACAAATCAAATATTCCAGCACTTGTCATTCGGCGTTCAAAACTTCAGAATTCAGAATTCAACATTATTGCAGCTTTAGTTTCAATTCAATTATTTAAGGTTTTATTTTATTTTTAGTTTTTTTAAGTTAATTAATTAAAATGTTAAAAGTTCCTTTAATTTGCTTTTGTCTTCAAATCAATAGAATAGAATTTAAAAATTAAGTTTAAAAGTCCATTGCGCACTGTAATTTTTATGAAGCAACGAAACCAAATAAATTTAAAACAAACGTAAATTTAATATTTGGTTTTTTGAGTTTAAACCGAGGCTTACATAAAAAAGTTCATCATAATCAGAAAATATCAATAAAATCCTTCCTAACATTAAACAAAAAGAAAACAACGACAACTGCCATCATTTTTTGTTTTACTTTGGTTTGCACTTTGAGTTTTTGAATTCATTAAAAATAGTTTTGTTTGGAAGAAGAAAAGGAAAAACTTCCAGTGCATTAATTTTGTTCATCATTCAACAAAAGACAATGAAAAATGTGTTATTTTTAGTTCAACGAACATACAACGTACTTAAATTTGTTTAAACAAATCTTAATATGAAACTGATTGGCGTTGTTTTTTTTTTTTTAGTTGGAAAATCGTAGTTAAATGGTAAAACATTTTTATTAGAGTAGAAACCAACAACTAATAAAATTAATTGGAGAAATGAAAACTTGATCGTTAAGTTTAACTGATGATAATATTGATGATGAACTTAAGAAAAGTTATTGTGATATTATTAAATTAGGTTAAACAAATATTTTGTTTATAAAAATAAAATATATACAATAAATAAAAAGAGACAAAAAAATTGTAAAAAAAAAACAACTGCACCCTTGTACGAGTTTTATTCATAACTTAGGGATGAAGGCGGCAACATAAGAAATCTATAGTTTCCACAAGGCATCATTCTATATCAAACTGTATTTTAAGCTTAAAAACTAGTATCAAATTTCGATCGTATGGCTGATCCTCAAGAAGGAGATCCCCTGAACTGCACCAACTACTGTATAAGTCTCCTTAACATCGCCTACAAGACTTTGTCTGCCAAAATGATAGGTCTTTATCATCATCACCTTCATCAATTTCATGGCCACGCATGACGTCTATAGAGACCAACAATGTATAGTTTTGGCATCGCAGAAAAACTCGTCATTCCAAAACAGAAGACAAGAAAGGAAATCTCTCCCTTTTCCGAGACAACAGACAACGCAATTTCGCAACCTACGCAGCTACAAAAACTACTAATTTACTATCAAAATGTGAATGGTCTCAGGACGAAGACCAACAAGGTCTATAAATTAAAAATAACAAAAATATCCCCCATGATTTACTTATATTGACAGAAACTTGGTTGACTTCATCAATTGTGGACACAGAGTTGTTTGACTCAAGTTATGAAATTTATCGCCGTGATCGTCATAGAGACTCTAATATTACAACTGTTGGTGGCGGTTTGTTGATCGCTGTTCTTCCTCACCTGAAATGCAATCTAGTCAACGATTTCTTGGACCTTAACTTGGTGTGAAATTGAAATTGACATCCAGTTATCTGTACATCATCGCTAGCTACATTCCTCCATCCTCAAATAATGACACTTGTAGCAAATTCTTCGAATGCCTCGATTCCATAAACGATATGTTGGAAACCTCGGACGAATTATTGAATGTTGGTGACTTTAATCTGTCTAATATTGAATGGACCAAATTACCTGACTTTAATATCTTTTCTGCATGCAATATATCTTCGTCCAATGAGTCTCTATTGGTTGATGGAATGGCTTCCTTGGGACTCAGCCAAATAAATGGAATCAGAAATCAACATGAAAAGATTCTTGACCTGATTTACTTTTCTGATGATATTATTCTGATGGCACAGTACTTGCATCCGACACCATACTTGTAAATGAAGATCGACACCATCCTGCACTTTCTATCGCTTTAAGTCTTAATTTTACTAGCTCTTTTAGTCATTGTAAGAATATGCTTGAATTCAATTTTAAGAAATGTAATTTTGCTGATCTTTTTCGAATGCTTAGTGGTATTGGTTGGAATGGTTTATTGAATAACGCTACTCTTGATGAAATGATTCTTCACTTTTATAAAACTCTTTTTGAATGTTTCTTAGAAATTATTCCTATACGTAGAAAAAGACACTTAAATTCTGCTCCACCGTGGTTTGACCCGCATGTTAAAACTCTTAAAAATAGAAGAAACAAGTCATGGATCAAAATGAATAGGACTTGGAGCTACGAAGCTCAGAATGACTATATTACTCACAGAGACGAATTCATTACATATCTCAAATTGAATATAATCTCAAGACTTATCCGCGAAAATTTTGGAAGTACGTTAACTGTAAGAGAAAATCTGAGGGGTATCCTACTAATTTGAACTATCTTAATTCGGTCAGCCATATACCAGGTGAAATTGCAAGCATGTTTGCCAACTATTTTCAAAATTCATTTGATAATGACTCCTCGCGTGACACTTACAATAATTTTGACATTAATGGTTTCTCAAATTTAAATTCTACAGATTTTTCAATTTCTGAGGCGACTATACTCAAGTACATTCAAAATGTAGATGATTGCTTAAGTCCGGGTCCTGATGGTTTGCCTTCTTTTATGTTAAAAAAAATGTGCAATATATATGTCTTATCCCTTATTTATTCTTTTTAACCAGTCTCTTAACTGTTCCGTATTCCCAACTCTTTGGAAGAATTCTTTTTTAATTCCTATTCATAAGAAAGGTATGAAAAATCAAGTGTCGAACTATAGGCCAATTGCTAAACTCTCAACTATAGATACCAAAACTTTTTGAATCAATTATCTGTGATACGCTGACTTTTCACTGTTCGTCAATTCTATGTGAAAATCAACATGGTTTTATTAAAAAAAAAGTCTACTGCGACGAATCTACTTCAGTTTACGACATAATTGTATTAACGCATTCGAAAAAAAAGAACAAGTTGACTGTATATTTACCGACTTTACTAAAGCATTTGACAAACTAAACCATAAAGTTCTGTTGAGAAAATTAAGTAAAGACTCTCAAAATATTTCAAAGTAAACTCTGGTGTACCTCAAGGTAGCCATCTTGGTCCTCTATTGTTTGTATTGTTTATCAATGACTTACCTTCTGTCTTAGTTAACTCTATGTCTCTAATTTATGCTGATGACGTGAAAATTTTTCGAAAAATCGACTCAATAAATGACTCTGATCTTCTTCAAGAAGATCTGAATAGATTTTGTAATTGGTACAATAATAATGGTCTTGTCCTTAATATTGATAAATGTAAAATTATGTGTCTAACACGTAAGAAAAATACTCTTGACTATTCTTATTTATTAAATTCGTCTGCTCTTTGTAAAGTCTCTAGTATTACTGACCTGGGTGTAGTGTTAGACTCAAAACTTTCTTTTACTAACCACTTTGACTACATAATTAATAAAGCTAATATGACTCTCGGTTTTATTAAAAGATTTGCACGTGAATTTCATGACCCATATGTTCTCAAATCCCTTTATGTCTCGTTTGTAAGATCTATTTTAGAATACGGATGTGTTTTTTGGGCGCCGTACTATGCAGTTCACATTAATAGATTGGAGTCAGTTCAAAGAAGATTCTTAAGATTTTGTATTCGGTTTTTCAACTGGCCGGATAGGTTTAATTTACCACCTTACATTCTTTCCTTCCAACTTTATCATGTCATAGAGCGTATTTACAATTTTGCTTTATTGTCAATATTTTAAACGATTTCATCTCCAACGATTCTTTGTCGTTTTAATTATAATGTCAGTAACTATGCACTAAGAAGGCAGTTACCACTTAGCAATAATTTCAGCAGGTCAAACTACGGTATGAACAGTCCTTTAAATCTTTTAATTAATATTTTTAATAAGAATTATGATTTAATCAATTCAGTAAATGAAAATTTAAAATCCTTTCATTTTAGATTCATTTTTTATATTCAAAATCAATAACTAATTACATTCTTCAACTTAAATTATTATTGTTATGTATTTTTAGTTATTAAGCTTATCTGTAAGTTTTGTAATCGTTAGTATTTAACGAAATTTAATAAATAATAAAGATCACGCTGTTCCATTATGGTCGGAAAAGAACGAACGGACGCTCTTTATGCCAAAAAAGGTTTAGAACAATCGATTCGCTCTCATGTGATTTTTTCAACATCATTATTGAAAAGATTGTGCAACACTCCAACGTCAACACCAGAGGCACAATCTTTTAAAAGTGCGTCCAGCTACTAGGATACGCAGACGAAATTGACACAATTGGAAAAACACAACGTGATCAGTGGAACGTTCGTGAGTCTTGAGACGAATCTGGACTCACCAGGTGAACGTCGGTAACGTCGATAATAAGTCGCGGTATTCTGTTATTCATGCGAACCCGTTCATTCTATACAATTCAAATCCGCATATTAAATGTTGCGGATTTTTCATTCAATGGATTTTCTATCTGGTTGCTGGTCAATAAAATGTTATTTATTGATTGATTTTTTGTATAAATAAAAATTATTAAAATTTTTAGGGGCAGAACAACGAAAAGAAACCTATTTATGGCAAAAATGTCCGCAATGAAATTAAATCAAAACATTGTGAAAAATAATGCTAAAAGTCAACTCGACGACCTTCGAGATTTTTGGAATAATCTTAAAGATAGGGTAAACCTCCTGGGGCTACCATTGAAAGATGTGACTCGGTGGGAGATTTGTTTGTGATTTTTACATGAACAGCTGTTAACTTGTAGTGCCAAATTGGTATGGATAATGTAGTTCACCCCATGCATAGCAGAATGTAAAGGCAGGGGCCTGATTATGGGATTCGCGGCGGATCGTTTTGCTAGCGAGTTTGACATTTTTTCAATTATTGCTTTCGCTTTCGCCTTCTTCGATTTGAATTCGACCAATTAACGAATTGGAAGGCGAATTTGAAATGTCATAATGTTTTCCGGCGAGATGAAATCCGACAGCTTTTTTTGGCGGATTCACAGGCGAAAGAGTGTTTATTCAAATCAGTGGAATATTGGAAGAAATAGTCAAACCAAAAGTGTAAAATCACAGGAATATTGGAAGAAATATTTTCGCTCTGCCGCGAATTCGTTAATAAGGAAATACGAAGCGAGTCGAATTCGAAGGGTCGAATTGGAAACGATCAGCCGTGAATCCCATAATCAGGCCCCAGTGTTAAAGGGAATCGAATGGGTGAATCGAATATACGATTCACGTGGATAGCAGAATAGCGCTGATGGACCATGACAACATCATCGGTCGAAAGCGCTTTGGGCTGCTTCGAGAGAAAAATTCTTCGAGTGATTTTTGGTCCAGTCTGCATAAATGAACGAGCTGTTGAGCGACACTGACCTAGCCAGAAAAGTTAAGGTCCAACTGCTTAGATGACTGAGTCTATAGACCGAATAGAAAATAATGCTCCGTAGAGTCATCGAATCCAACTTGGAAAGACGTCGCAAATAGGAAGACCGCGACTAAGATGCAGCACACAGGTGGAAGAGGACATGTTGGATTAGGCTCTGGTCCGACTTGAACCGTAGCGCCACCATAAGCAAGTCGAATTTCTTCACCAAGTTGTAGTCGCTATTAGAATTGACCGTTTTTAAATGAAAATTCTGAGTCTTAATCAATAAATAACTTCTTTCGATTTCCGCCTTCAGAAAATTTCCAGCAATTTCAAATCGCCAGTCGCCAGATCTCTCAATTATCCTATATAGGTAGTCTATATCAAATGATGAACGAAAACAAAGGTCTGTTTGCCTTCTATCAGTCACTGAAAACCAAAACAATCTGCGAGGTCTGGTTGCCGAGTTATGATCAAAAAACAATTTTTGTTGGTTTTAGTCCTTAGCTTCTTGTAATCTTTGGATGCAAATATCTCGGCAACTAGAACTCGGAATTGAGTTTGGCTTTCCGTAGAAAGCTCAGGATAATGAGAACTATGAAATTTATTGAATTTAGCAACATCGATTTTCTCATGGTTTCCGAAAAAAATCGTGGGCTAACCCCTTGCCAAAATTTTGGACAGAAAAAAAAACTCTTCCAAAACCCATCAAATACAAAATACATCAATAGAAAGGTCTGTTTGAACTCTATTCGTCAAAATGAGATATTTCAAAAATGTTAATTATTCGCTGACATTTTCCCGCAATTTCGACATTTCTCACAATTCTCCTTGACAACCGTTACATAATTGTACATCAAGATAAGATAAGAAACTACAAGTATTCTATCAGTCATTGAAAACGAATATTTTTTTCAGCACTCGGTTATAGAGTTTTAATCAAAAAATAACTTCTTTCGATTTCTGCCTTCAGAAAAACCATCAAAAAGTATCTGTAAGATCTGGTTAACGAGTTGTGATTCCAAAAAAACGTTTGTTGTTGTTAAAAAATGATTTTGTTTTTAAAGTACGTAGTGTATTTGTGTTTGTCCCTCTATGCTCTGTATGTATCAAGGGTCAATATAAAAATCTAAAACTTCTCTCCTTCTAAATCTACTTCGCTGCTTTTCTCCCAAATTTACATTGGTTCCTTTTTTTCATGTGGTAATGCTGCTCCTGGCACAAGCAAACGCAACACCACCAGCATTGAGAACGGGAGTTTAAACTAGTGTGCTATATCAATAAGAGATGATCGACGGTTAAGGGCAGGAATGGATGTCACGTTTTCTCTTAGCCAATATAAAACTTCTTTTATTACTAAAATTTCCGCCTGGAACACGCTACAGTGATTGGGAGGGGCTTAGATTGAACTTTTCAGAGTACTTTCCGTCGCCAACACCTTCTTTAGTTTTGGATCCATCAGTGTAGAAGTGTACGGATTTATATTGCAGGATCACTCTGTCCTGATGAACTTGCTAAATATGGAACTACCTTGCCTATCTTATCTCAATGGAAAAATATTGGCATACCTATCGCTACGTGTAAGCTCAAGCTTAAGTAGGATGCCATCAGGAATACTAACCTCGAATGGGATAACACTCCCACTTGTCGATCACCAAACAAATCTGGCCCAGTATTAATCCTAAAAGAACAAAGGATCTAATATCTCTGAAAAGACTGCATCTAAGTTCCCTCGTAGGTATCATCACTGGACACTGCCTTATAGGACGTCATGCCCTACGGCTTGGCGGGCGTCTTCTCAATTGATGTTTGCAGAAGCTGCATGGATGAAGAGGATGAGGTAACAATTCCTCATTTGCTATGTTCATGTTCATGCCCTGCACTTTCCATATGAAGGAAAACTAACCTATGAGAGCCTTACTACAATGACACCAGCGAACTGGCCAGTACAGATATTAATAGTCTCTTTCGTTTTGTAAAAAGCTCCAAACCGTTCAGCGAGTAGGTAATACCCTAGATTCATGCGGTATCACAATGGGCCCGCGCAGCCTTAGTGTGAAGTAATCCAGCTAGATAAACCTAACTTAAACCGCAAATTTCTGAAGATAACTTGGTAGATCAATAGTGTGATGAAGATACATATGTGAGGAGAGGGGGGACGGGGTATAATTCTGTCGACATCCAGATCATTACAACGTTGAATCAAAAAAGGAAGAAGTTGCACTGGTACGGTTTTGTTATTACCATCAATTAATTAAAAAGGGTTCACTGTTGCGTATACGTAACATTTCCTAACGACCTTCATGGAAGATTAAGAGTTCAATATTTTGTGCATCATTTAACGTTATATTTCAAATAAAAAATCTAGTCAAGAAAATCACGCCTCAAAACTACTTTCACTGTTACTTCATTGCAGATTTTTACGACACACGTTTAAAACTGTTAAGATGTCTACACATCGTTTAGGTTCAGATTAACTGAACACTATTAAAGTTTTACGACGAGCAATCTAATCTTTTATTGATTCTGTTGAGTTTAATTGTTCTTTAATTCTCACTTGTTATTTTTTGTGTATAAAAAAATAAACTTGATTTTTGTTTAAAGGTGAATTAAGGATGATTTCTTTTACGGCTTGAAGTTTTAGAAGGCTTCAAGTTCCTTAACTGTGATTTGAACTGTCCATTCACTATGGATAAATGTATCAATTAAACAGCTGACCACATCTTGACCGCCTGCAGTTCCTCATTTGATATTTTTAGCCTCGCTTTGGCCATAACAATCTGTATCCGAGTGTTAAGATTTAATGAACATCGTTTTTAACACCCCTTTTCTGCATTTGCATTATTTCACTCTAAATAGTCATAAAAAAGTCTTTTTTATTTTAATTTTTTCCTAATTCATACACGAAATCAAATGCTAAATCAATTTTCAACGCAATACAAAAAACAATAGATTCAATAATGAACACCCAAATTTGCACAAGATAAAATCTAAACCTGCTAAATTAATTCAGTGATCTTGAGTTGTTTCGATCTAATACTTTATGCAAAGTAAATGTCTATATTGATGCATACCAGAGTGACATCCAAAAATGAAAAAAGAAAGAAGAAGAAAACATGAAATGGTGCAGTGATGATGCTACCATTAACATTTAGACCAAGTTCGAGCTTGGAGGAGTATAAAAGCATCGATCGGGTTGAGATAAATCATCAGTTCCTTCAGAATCTTCTTCAAAGTAACTTACTAACTCAAGATGTTCAAATTCGTAAGTTAAAAAAAAAAAAACGAAATCAAAATTGAAATTGAACTAACAATTCTTTTTTTCAAAAAGGTCCTTCTCGCTGCCATCTTCGGCCTTGCCGCCGCTGCTTCTTTGAGCGAAGATGCTCTTGCCGAAACCAAGAACCTCGACAACGAAATCTCACCCGAAGGTGCCTTCCATTATGGTTTCCAAACCTCAAACGGAATCGAAGTTGCTTCTGCCGGAAATGCTGATGCCATTCAAGGATCATACAAATACATCTCACCAGAAGGGCTCGCTGTTGTTGTGAGCTACGTTGCCGATGCTGATGGTTACCATCCAGCCAGTGACGGTCTCCCAACTCCACCACCAATTCCAGAGGCTATTATCCGTTCTTTGGCCTACAATGCTGCTCATCCAGTCCTAGAATCAGCTCAACAAGCTTATAGGCCTGTTCCAGTTGCCCCAGTTTACAAGCCTGCCCCAGCTTACAAGCCTGCCCCAACTTACAGGCCTGCACCAGTTTACAAGCCTGCTCCAGCTTACAAGCCTGCTTCACCTTTTAGCAGGGCTGGTTAAGCTAATTAGTATACGATTGTACTCTTAATAGAAGATGTTTGAAGATGATAATAATAAAAATGATGCTATTTTCGAACGAAAAATATACACAATGTTTTTTTGGCTCCTTATTGCTGATCTAGATCAAGATTCTAAATCTAACTACTTAGCTTTCCATCGAGATTTGATTTATTGGATATTCTTTCATTGCATCAACAATATTTTTGTAACTTCACTTTGACATTTCTAAAAATTTAATCAAGAACAAAAAAAAAGACTTCTTTTTTTTCAGAATCAGAATTGTCACTTTTGCCCTACCTAATCAATGATTTGTCAAATAATTGAAAACTAGATTTCGAAACTGTTTCGCGCTTTTAGTACTTCTCATCGCAAGAGGGAGGGAGTTCCAAAGGCGTGTAACGTGGACAAAAAATTGACGCTCAGTAACAAGATAATTAAAACGAGGTTGTATGAGTACAAAGGTCCTTGTTGAACTGGGGAAGTTCAGCCTGGAATATAGATAATCCGGTTGTCGAGTTTGAATGATTTCGTGCAGGTAACATAACGATCGGAAGTTTATTAAATTGTCTAGATTGCAGCCAGAAATACGTGGCACAAAATTGGATACGTGGTCATACCGTCGCAGATTAAAAACATAGCGGGTAATGTTATTATAAGCAACATTTAATTTACGGCTAGTAGCAGAGTCCAAATTACAAAAAACTCCACATGAATACAGCATAATTGGTAGCAAGAGGGTTTTGGCAAGCAGCAATTTAGTTTTTGTTGGGGTGAAACTTCGAGTAACCTGAAGAGCGCGAAGACTACCATAGACTTTTCCAATAGCACTATGAAGGTGGTCATTCCAGGTAAGGGTGCGGTTGAAGATAAGTCCTAGGTTCCTAGCTGTGCTGACATAATCGATTATTTCGTCTCCTAACTTTAAGGGGTTAAGGCCCGACAGATCAAAGGTCTTACGATGAATCGGAAGTGCTGTTGATTTAAGAGGATTTAAGCAAAGACGATTCCTTTTTGACCATTAAAGAATGCGGTGTAGGTCCTCATTCATCAAAGCCGGTTTCATTTTTTTTCTACAAAGTGACGACTTGTAAGGAGCTGCACACCATCGGCATATAAATGAACCTTACAGTTTTTAACAACACGTGGCAGCTCGTTCACATACAGTGAGAAAAGGATAGGTCTGAGGATAGATCCTTGAGGCACTCCAGCAAGAACATTTAGAAAGGTGGAAGACCGTTCATTTGCCACCACGCATTGTTGTCTTCCGTTAAGGTACGAATGAACCAGCTTACAAGATTCTTGGGAAAAACAGAAACTATTTCTCAGCTTTTGACAGAGAATCGGGTGACTAACGGTGTCAAAGGCCTTTGAAAAGTCCAATAATGTTAGCAGTGTTATTTGATCATTGTCTATTGCGATTCTTATTTCATCAGTCACAAGAAGTAAAGCTGATTTGCAACTGCGCTTTGCACGAAAACCAGATTGGCAGGAGTTTAAAAGATTGTTTATGGTTAAGTAACTCTGTAACTGCTTTAAAATAGTTTTTTCAAATACTCTTGAAAGAAACGGGAGAATGGCAATGGGCCGGAACTCTGAGGCAGTTCCATTTTTCGTTTTAGAGACAGGAACAACTTTGGCCTTTTTCCAATCCAATGGGAACTTCGATGTTGTTAATATGCTGTTAAATATGTGAGCAATGAAGCGTAGTAGGTATGGTAGCAACAGCTTAACGAACTTAGGTTCCAACAAATCTAGGCCTGTGGCATTTGATTTGATTGAAATAATGGCTTCCACAATATCTTCCTGTTGTATCCTTGCAAAGTTGAAGGAACTGTTTATACCAGTTGATTCATCTTCAATTAGAGGATCCACGGTCGAGGCTAAGTTTAGAGACGTTGGTGCGGTAGTAAACTTTTCATTAAGAGCATTACAGTCGATGTCTTCAGTTGACCTCTTACATCGTTTCCCTATACCGATTTCTCGCAAGTTGTTCCATAATTTTTTCCCAGATGTTAGGTTACCAAGCTTGTGATCGTAGTAGATTCTTTTTGCCGTACTAATCATTACGACGACTTGATTGCGTAGTATACAATAGGATTTGTATAAATCTTCCAACTTGTATCGCCTCCAATGACTGTAGGCGGCATCCCGACGTGACATCATAGCAGCAATGTCGCCATTCAGCCAAGGAGGGGTACTATGTTTAACAACACGGGTTTTTAGAGGAACATGATGTTCGAAAAGGAGGTTGACATTATGATGTAAGAAACCTCCTTGGTCATCTACGTTTTGCATAGCGTGTAATGAGTTCCAGTTAATGCATTCAAAGTCATTCAACAATTCAGTTGTGTTTATGTTCCTATAATCTCGATATTGAAATTTATATTGATCAACCTGACATGCTACATCCAAACAGAGGAAAATCATATCGTGGTTTGAGAAACCAGGTGCAAAAAGTTGGGTATAAAGAAGTACCTTACCACCGTCACTAGACAAATAGAGATCTAGTAACGTACTAGACTCTTTAGTAAAGTGGGTAGGGGTAGAAAGGTTAACAGGACTCAAATTGAGTGCCCCAAATTCACTTAGAAAGTTTTCGGCTAAGCGCGTGTTCAACAAGTTGCAGCTAAAATCACCACCAATTATAGTGTACGAATATAAGCAAGATAAAGACTCCAAAGTTGTTATTGAGGGGATGGTACTAATGTTGTTGTAGGGTCTGTATACAGATCCAACCAAAACGCTCTCAGTGCTACCAATAATACTGACAAACACATATTCTAAAGGACAATTATCGTCCGACCTACATATAAACTTGCAGGTAAGCCCCTCATGCACGTATAGCGCGGCACCTCCACCTGAAGAGAATCTCCTATCGGCCCGATAAAGCCTGAAACCATTCAAACTAAGGACATCATCACATATGTCTGGTCGAAACCAGGTTTCGGACACAGAGATGATATCCACCTTCGAATTCACAAACAGATATCTAAATTCCCCCAATTTATTTGTCAGACTCTGGGCATTTAAATGACACATATTTAATCCGATGTTATTTTGAGCCCTTAAAATTCTTATCATGTCGTACAACTTCGTATCCATGGTACTACCAGTGAACCCCCTCATGTTGTTAGCTGCGCTCGCGATTTTTGACTTTAGAATAAATAGCAAATGAGAAATATGAAGCAACGAAAATAAGAATAAAAATATGCCTTTTTTGACTTCCAAATTGCCAATTAAAAACGCCATTAAAACCGTGTTTTGACTCTAAAGGCCGTCAATCTGTCAGAGTTGACGTTTGTAACTGACAGCTCAATAGAATACACAAATGTTCTTATGGAACACGTCAGATACGCAACGCACGTGACGGAAGCGACATATTAAGTTCGTTAACTTTTTATTTTTGCGTCCGTTGATCCGTTGACAACTGAATTTCACAACAGTCAATTCAATTCCCGGTGCAAGAAGGAAAAACAATGGATGATCAAAATTTTATGCAAAAAATCATTTTGACACAATTTCAATATTTCAATTTTAAATTTAAATACAGGTTTGGGGGCTTTGTGGTTAATTTTCACACCAAACAAATGAAACTGTCAGAGTAAGGTACCGGTTTCATCCGGCAAATACGTTGACAGTGACGAATGTGTTGACACTGACGGATTGACGGATTCTATAGCCCGCTGCCTATTCCAGATCTGGATAAACCAGAAAAATAGTGAAATAAATGAGTAAAAAACTGAAGCGAATCACAGAAATTCAACAAAAATTAGTAAATGTGAAATTTCAGAGTCTAATTTTAGGGGTTCCAGAAAGTCAAGAAGCAAGAAAACATCGATTAACGTCTTTTTTTAACCAAAAGTTATTTGTATCTGCAATTTGTTGATACACAACCTAATTGATTTCGATCACAATCAAACTCCACTCAAAATCGATTGAGTTACTTTTTCGTTTTGTTTGAAGTTTGAACCAATTCGCGTTCGTTCCTCTCGATTGAAATGTAGCCCACTCATTTGGGAAATGGGTGGCCACCATGTGGGACCTGTTGATTGCCTCGATGTGTGGGACGATCAACTTATTTTCCATTTCTGTCTCGTAAAATTATACAATTAGGCGGTGCAGATAAAATACAAACAAAATTTGGGGCTATGGTTTATTATACCTTTGGAGTTATTAATTAACTGTTTAATAAATTTTCATTCATTGGAAAAATGTTTAAATCTTAATGAATTAGAAATGTTAATAAATATAAGTTTGGTTGACACTTTGTTGGAAGAATAGGTACGGGTTCTTTGAAATTTGAAATGTGTTTTGTATCTTTTGTTAAGTGGGCAATTGTTTGTGACTTATGAGTTGTTGTAAATAATTTCTAACTCTTATAGAAAAAGGTAGACTTTCACAAATAAATAAATATTGTTACTATTAAAAATACGAAAATTTACATTTTATACAATCATAAAGATTTTGTTTTAGTAAAATTGGTAACGGTTTTTTTAAATATAAAATCCAAAATAAGCATATAACAATTAACAGCCTGATTCTCCTCTTTGTGAGGAATCACAAGTCATAAGCCCTTGTGACTATTTCTTGTGAGGATTGTTGTGATTCGATAACATTTGTCGGATTCTCCCATAATCCTCACAAGAAAAGTCACAACGAAACTCACCACAGCCAAGGTGAATATGGAAATGTCATCAGCTCCTCATTGAAAAAATTTAAAATCAACAACTCAGCTCTACAATATGTCTGCAACAGGTATGATAAATTTTATAGAAATGTTTATAATTGAAGTTATAAATAAATAAATTAATATATTGTCAGAAGAAAATCGCGATTGTAAGAGGACTTCGGTGGAGCAACTAGAATACTTCTTGGCATTCATGACCAACCACGTGCAGCTCATATGGCCAACAAAAATGACCCAACCGATCCGGAAAGCGTAAAAAAATTATGGGGTCAGCTGGGAGAAGCGTTGAGTGCCATCAACACTCGAAGTACACAAGGCAAGGTAGTTTGTTGATTGTCATGAGGCTTCAAGCTCTGCATTAGATCCCAGCACAATGTTTTTGGAAAACGAAGAAACTATTTTGTATAGAGTATAGCCATTGGGTGATTGGTGACTCTCAGGGTTCGTAAAAGTCGTCTCCGCTGCAATCTTATCAATTTTGTTAGTTTGTTTCAAATGATGTGCTGTAGTAAAATTCTTACTTTTCATTTACGGAGGAAACTTCTTCAATAATTTGCGCCATAATCATTTCAACTTCCATTTTTTTCACTACTCAAAAATCAAAATGCCAAATCTCAAATAATTTGCTAGTTATGACCTGCTCTGAAGAAGATCACAAATTCTATTGTTTTTGTGACTCTCACAAGTTGTGACTTTGAGGGAGAATACGAAAAAGTCATAAAATCAATTTCACATCTTCTTATGACTTGTGAGGTATCAGTGATGATGGGGAGAATCGGGCTGTAAGTCTTAAAAACCCGGAAACCCGTTTTACATTTAGATACAAATGCGTTTAACAATGGAAACGGCTGTAGCCACATCCCAGAAATCTTCATTTAGCTCTCTTAAGCCCTTTTTAGATAATCAGTTGTCAGTTCAGTTTTCACTTCAGTTAAAAATATTTTGTATTAAGACGTCCGTCAGCTCGACGTTCAGTTGAGCTTTCATTTTACTTGTGAGAAACTTAAATTTATAGGAAAACTGAAAACTGACTGAGACTGAAATGATCGTCTAAATGGGGCTTTAAGTTTAGCATTTCAAGTACGTTTTTACAGGTCCCCTTCTCTTCGTGCACCATCTTAGACACGGTCGTCCTTTACCACGATGTTTTAAGAGTTCGGAGACAAGAGTATGGATGGTCAACGTGGTCCAGTTACAGTCAGCTGCAACCTGCAAGTCTTTGTATAGATTTCAAAGTTCTGGATAAAAATTTCTTGACTTCCCGTTGCAAAAAAAAAAAAAACGAATAGTTCACCTTTCAGTGGATTCCTTAAGTGAGAATTTTGTCGAGAAGCTTCGGTTGACATTAAGAGGGGTTTTCCTCTTAATTCGTAGCCCAAAGAAACAGCGGTATGCAAGAATATTTGATAATTGTTCGCATATGATCCCAGTACCTATGTTATTGTCCATGTTGGTAGGTAATCCAAGGTTGCTGCCAATTTCAACGCTCTGGGAAAGTCGTTCGTGCTCTTCGAAATACGGCGTATACTTTAACATCACCCTGAGTTCAGTCAAAGCGAAATTAAACCATTGTTGAATTTCAGGCCACCAAGAAGCTGAAATTGATGCAGAACAGCCAGGTTTCTTAGCTTGATCCTTTTGTGTTGAACACATCAATGTTTTCAGAAATATTGATTCGAGAAGGATTTCGATTATTATTTTGTGGAAAAGGGACATTCTACTATATTTTTGAAGCAATTTATGATCTGAAGTTATAATGAGATTTCTAAAGAGTTTAAAGACCAAAATGAAGTAAAACGGCTGCTTTTTGTCGCCTGATAATTAGTTATATCACAGCTTTGACAAGAATTGGAGGGATTCCATGGACTATATGAAATATATCTGAAACGTCACAATTAGACGGACGACGTCTAATTTCTCGTTGTAGGATCATGGATCTTGCATTATTGGTTGCGGCTGAACAATAACACCAGCAAAACAAAAATTATCAACCTCGGAGGTTTGTACCTACCTGGCCATTCTCTAACAATTTGAAGAGAAAGACTGGAGCTTCTAATATCTTTGAAGTATGTCGTCTCGAAACGGCAGGAAGGAAGATATTTTTCTGCTAAGAAATCAAAATACAATAGTAGTGCTCTTATATATAAACAACTAGCTGACACAACAGACTTCGTACTGCCTCAATCGTTATAAAAAAGACCTAGACTTTAGCAGCCCGCTACCACACTACCCGCTACCCGCTACCCCACTACCAGCTACACAGGTCATACCTCATGAACGGCTTTATACAAAATATTTAAAACTCACCTACGCCACTACCCGAACATTCCCTCAAAATTGTGTGCCAAATACTCCACACCCTGACTGGTACAAAATTAGTGAATCCTCAACGGATTTGCATGAGATTTGTATATTTATAAGAAAACAACGTTTGCTGGGTCAGCAAGTAAGGTCGTTCCAACTCAGAAGCCTTGGCAAGCTCATGAACAAAAACTTTGTTTAAGATCATCACATGGTCAAATGCATAGTCTGTAGGGAAAATGGGGTATCTACATTTTCGGCCATATCTCATGAACGGCTTAGCCGATTTTATACAAATTTCTTAAAAACGTGTGGTGCCAAACGATCCAATCGTTCTCAATAGATGGCAAACAGACTACAGACCTTTGTTCTCGTGCATAGAATACTTGCTAGCCCTCATTTTGATGTACAATTGTATAACGTCCAGGAAAATTGTGGTTTACATCGATTTGAAAATATCGGCTACCAGGCCTTCAAGAAAAATGTAACCCATTTTATTGAATAGAGTACGAACAGCCCTTTCGATTGATGTGTCATTCGATGGGTTTTTTGGAAGAAATTTTGGACTGGCGGTTAGCCCGAAAATCCTAAACTTACCTAAGCTTAAAGCAAATCTCAATTCCGAGCTCTGATTGCCGAGATATTTGCATCAGTAAATATTATTTATATGGGACTAGCTTATCCTTTGTCATTTTCTGAGTCATCAACTTACACTACCTTTGTTCTATGCAAAATTTAATTTAATTGGTTTAAGAGTACAGAAAATTATAAAGGCATTGTTGAGACGCTCGCTGGTCGGCAAGCGCCACGCCACGCCGCCGCGTCCTTATGTCAAAATGAGACTGTCCTTAATCATGACCCTAATCAGTTGTATTCGTTACTAAATTTGATCTCCAAAATATGTCGGGAAGCTACAACGGAAAACACATTAAAAAGCTCAAGTTACAATAGATCTGATGAAGAAGTTGTTGGGAAAACGTATTTGCTTTTTCAGTTGCGTTCAAGATCGTGAGACTCAATACAATTTACTATGGAGTTCTTGGAAACCATTGTATTGGTGCGTTACTGAACAGAGAGTGATAGAAAATTGGTTCTAAAAATGCTTACAAACTTATAAAAAACTTATTGCTTTATTTTCCATAGTGACATAAGTAGTTCACTGATATGATTTTGGTAGACCCACTTGTTGCTTATATCAAAATTCCGAGTTAGACATTGTTTACTTGCAAAAAAACAAAAAGAACTAAAGTGTGGGAAATATAAGTTTCTACAAACAGAAAGGATAAATCGATTCTTCCGAGGAACAAGGGGAAATTGCAATTTAACTGCAAGACCCACTGTTGCCTATTAATTTTTGATCCAAATCTCAACACATGTGTATGCGGTTACTTTCAAAACTAACATCAATACGGAAGGTTGAGTAATGAATAATCTCTTTTTTATTTACTTCAATCTGAACGCAATCAATAACAGAACTGGATTGCAAGAAATATCATAAATAAAACGATCCACATTTGAATCGATTAATTTGCACTTAACTTGAGTCTTGATTATTACAAGATCTTGCACCAACTGTTCTTATTTTTTTTTTTCAACTAAAAACGTGTGTTTCGCCCACCACCTCAACTGCGACAAATTCAGTTAATTTGCTATCTCTATTCTCATTTAATTAATGATTTTGTTTGTAATATACTTGTACTGTTAAGTCATCGATCTGTTTCTGTTCCCAACTCCCAAGTGAAATTGAAATTCATTAACATCACTCAAGAGTCAAGACTCAAAAACTAACCTGACTTAGTCAAAGGAACGATATGGAATCCTCTCTCCCATTTTTAATTGAGTAAAAAGAGTTTCATTGAATAAAATATCATAAAACTCGTAAACGAGAAAAAAAGAACTCCTCCAACTCAATTCGCTCTGTTTTCTTGAATTTCAATGGAACACTGGCAAAAACCAACAGCAAGCAGTAGTATTGTTGTGTGGGCACGACCGTCGAGAAGCAGCAATGATAGATACTTCTTTCCGTCTATCGAGTATCGAGTTTTTTCTGTTTGTCATCTTATTTCTATCTACTGGATAAATCAAATTGAATTCGACTCAGACTTTTCGAACAAAGTTCTACGCGAGAAATAAAGCGAACAAAGTTTGAGAGATCGTCAGTTATTAACGCGATACTTAAAGTTAGTTAGTTACTCGCGAGCGGTCCGATTGCGCGTTTGCGCTATGGCTTTTTCTATCTTCGAATCCCTTAATCGATTTTTATTAAACGTTTGAATGTTGAATTGGATTATCTTTTGCTTCATTCAACTGTCTATTGATCTAATTTTCAATCTTTAACGTTTTGTGGTGGGTGTCAATGTTAACTTCCTGATTTTATTCGAATACAATTTTTTCTAATTTTCGAAAAAATTAAAACCATCGACGAAAATATTTTTTGTGCTTTAACGAAAGTGAATTCAGAAAATTTTCTTGTGAAAAAATGCAATTTGAAAAATAAAGAAAATTCAAACAAAGAATTAAAAATTGCATAGAAAAATAATGTTCAATTTGTCAAATGAAAAAATAGTGTCCCACACTCCAAAGATAGTGTTTTTCTGTTTAAGTGTATCTATTGATGATTAATACTCTTGTGTGTTAAGTGACACCAACTTTACTGGATGCAAAAGTACATAAAAATTAATAATACCAATAAAACAGCAAAGATACATTTATGTATGTATTTTATAGCTCAGCCAGCCCACCTGTTGATTATTACATTTCGCACATAAGGTATGGATGGGTTTTCAGAACTTTTCTATGTTATTCAAATTAAGATACAATTAAGAATACATATAGTATATTTTTCTTATATGAAGTTTTGAGAATTGAAGTGTTAGATACAAACCTACGCGAGACTAATTTTAAAGTGATTTCAACGTAGAAGATTTTTGAATTTTTTTTAACATGAAGTGTTTGATTTGATGCAATGAGAGTGTAAACAATGAATGTTGATGTCTGTGAGGTTTCTATCATCAAGGAAAAGGTATGGCTAGGTTGATAGAAGCATTGTCAACTTGCCAATGTTGCTTTGTTCAAAATGAGTATAAATACGTTTTTATTGGCAAACCGTTGGAGTATTTTTTTTTTTGAAATTTGTTATTATGAACTTAAGAGTTTTGTGGCTCCATACATGGGTTTTCAGAAACATTAAGGTTTCTGAGCATTCTACAACGGTAGGATCTAAAATAAAAAGCGTGCAGAGCATTGTATAGGGTCATTCATTTTTTGGTTTCGAAAGTAAAGCTAAATAAAACACACACAACGATATATTTTTAATGAAAATTTTATTTCATTATAAAGTTCGGGTTTATAAGCAAAATAAGTGTGAAAAACAATGTCATTCAAATGGCCGCCTCGGGAGTTTTCGCAGCATGCGATTGCTTTTGAGGCAGTTTTTAACCACTTTTTCGCACACATCGGTCGGTGTCTCGGTCAAAAAATTAGTATGATTGGTTTTTAATTTGTCTAGAGTTCGGGGACTATGCGCGTAGACAAGGTCTTTTTCGTAGCCCCACAGAAAAAATCTAATGGTGTCAAATCGTATATGATCTTGGTGGCCCATTTGACGTCGCTTAAACGTGAAATTACGCGACCAGGAAACTTCTCACACAGTAAAGCCATAATTTGTCATGTTGTATCGCTTGCTGCCCCGTGTTGTTGAAACCACATATCGTCCAAGTCCAAGCTGAGGGCACTGGTGCGGGAATATATGGGCCCGGGACCCGACTCTCAACCCCAATGGGTCAATCTCCCAGTATGTTTTAAGCAAAGGTCAACGAAATTAGCAAATGTGTATACATAACTCTATCTCGAAATGAATCACCGTAACAAAAATATTGCCATTGTTTCAGCTAGTCAGGCAGCCCTTAAAGCGTTAAGCTCCTACACGTTTAACTCAAAGCTCGTTATGGAGTGCATAGGCAGATTCAATGAACTAGGCAAGAACAACAAAAGCTGCGTTCTATAACAACAGTTTGTTTAATACTTCAAGTTTGACAGCTGTTTGAAATTTTTTAATTCTGACATTCAGATCGAAGTTGCCCCACGATTATTTTGATGAACGATTATTCTGTTGTTATTTTAAGGAAAAACTTTTTGCTATGTAATTTATTGAAAAATATTTCATTTCCGGATAGGTGATTGTGTGAAAGTGGCAGCACAGTTTTTATAGAAAATATACGCCAGCATTTCAACTTGAGTGCGGAAGAAAAACTAATTTTTGGATCACAAAAATTTATCCAAGTCAAAAGCAGGACTTCGCTTTGTTTTTGTTACACATATAAATCAATGATCTGATCTGGATAATTGTGATAATAAAACGCAGCTAAAGCAATTCTTCATTGGGTACCTGGACATGTAAGGGTTCAGGGAAATTTGGAGACAGATATACTGGCAAAGACTGTGATGACTCCGCTGACCGGAACCCTACTGCGGAAAACATCATTAGAACTAAAATAAAAACAGAAGAGGAAACCAGGAGAAGAAAAAACTGGGCACAACTGCCCGGGCTGAGACAGGCGAAGATGCTTCAGGGTGACTACAACCAAGTGGGAAAAACCTTTGGAAGAACCTACGAAACTTAGGTTTGGGTAAACAGCAAGGCGATGTCAGCAAATCTATTGATGTGAATTTCCTAAACCAAAATTTTGTAACTCTTCCGCATTCATCGGATGCAATATGATTGCCATCTCTTGCTAACTTACCTCTTGAAAACATCGCTGAAACAAGTCATAAGTTCGGATTTAACGGAATTGACCAGGTTCAAGTAGTTGAAAGCATACTTTCCATCAAATCGAACGCTGTTGGAACCGATGGTGTCCATCCCAAATTTTTAAAAATATTACTACCCATAGTAATGCCCTATATTACTTACGCCTTCAACAGTATTTTAACAACCAGTGTTTTTCCAACAGCTTGGAAAAGAGCGAAAAGCATACCGGTTCCGAAAAATTCAAGTGGAAAGGATTTCCGGCCCATATCCATACTTACGTTCTTTGTATATGGATTATATGGTACTATCAAGAATGGTTTTCAAGCAAGCAAGCAGAGAACACACATTACAAACTTATGTAAAAAACTGTCAAAAAACTGTCAAACCAAGCAGAAAACCATTCTTGATATTACCTGGTAAATCCATATACAAAGCTTACGTTTCTGTCGAAAGCATTCGAAAAAGTAATGAAAATTCAAATTAATTCTTTTTTATTGGCTACTCATGCACTTTCACCGTTGCAATCTGGTTTTCGGGAAAAACATAGTTGTATTACCGCTTTGCTGACAGTAGTCGATGATATAAGACAAAATATTGATAATGATCAAATAACTTTTCTTTTACTGCTTGATTTTTCACGTGCTTTTGATGCTGTTGATCACAATATTCTTTGCAATAAGCTCTTAAACTGTTTTGATTTTTCTTCTTCTGCGACAAAACTTCTTATGTCATATCTTTCTGGTCGGGCACAAGCGGTTTATGCAAACAACCTACTGTCCAACTTTATAGCCGTGCCTACAGGAGTACCACAAGGCTCTATTTTGGGGCCTTTGCTTTTTTCACTCTATATTAATGAACTTCCATCTGTCATTACAAGCTCTAATATTCAACTCTATGCCGATGACGCTCAGCTTCAAATTAGCTGCCCTCTCGGACTAATTGAAGATTGTGTAAGTCGCATTAATGCTGATCTTGAAAACATAGCTAATTGGGCAAAGAAAAATCTCCTTCTCCTTTCAATCAATGACCCCATCGAATATGTTTCCACAGCCAAGAACTTAGGAATGGTTTTCAACAAAACTCTGACTTGGAGTAACCACATCAGTGTAGCAGTAGGAAAAGTTTATGGTGTATTACGTTCTTTATGGGCGTCACAGTATTTTACTCCAATTAAAACCAGAATTGTGTTGGTGAAATCACTAATCATTCCTATTCTTACCTATGGATGTGAGGTGTATGGGAAATGCGATGCGATGTGCAAAAGAAAATTAAATGTTGTTTACAATAATGCAATAAGATACGTTTTCGGACTCCAGTGATTTGATAGAGTATCTAGTTTCTCGAACAAAATTTCCACCCTAACTTTCGATAAGCTTCTGCAATTTAGATCTTTAACCATGCTGTTTAACATTATACAAACTCAGCAACCTCCGAATCTGTTCAACAAAATAACTTTCTTTGCTTCTACTAGATCAGTGCAGATCCTTCAGCCGCGTTTTTCATGTTTGACGTCTGAACGTCAGTTCTTCGTTTACGCCGTTCGGCTTTGGAACTCTCTCCCACGACATTTTAGGAGCATAAGTAATAGGAAGGGATTTCAAAAGGAACTTAAGGCGTTTTATTTATCTAATTGAATCAATTAATTTTCTTTACTTTTCTTTCTTTTTTTACATATATTTTACTCAAATTTTGAATAATTTAAGCCTCTATGAGTTGTTATCATGATTAAATTTGTTTCTAAATTTAACTTTACACTAGCTTATAAGATATTTGTATCTTAATGTGTATAAGTATACTTATAAATAAAAATGAAATGAAATGAAAAGCGCTTTTCGAACTGCATCAGTTTAAGCAGGAATAAACTCAGGATAGTTACTGGTTTCCTCAAACTAGTCCGAAAGTCCAAAATGCAGTTTCTGTAACGAAGCAGATGAAACACCGGACCATATTATTCTAGGCAGTTTTGTTGCACTTATCCACCAAATGTAGAAACACCAAGGTCAATACCAGATTGAGGAGAAAGATCTTCCACCTGTACTAGTACTCCAAATTCTTAAATTCCTTAGGGATATCAGGTTACAGGAATAGCTGTAGTTTGAGGTACTAATTCATCTGCTTATTAAGCGGACACAATAGATCTTTAGGTCGCAATGTACTTTATTTCCTAACTTAATTCATTCATTTATTCATCGTCCAAGTCATGATCTTCAATCGGCCCAAAAAAATCGGCTATCATTCGACCATAGCGCTCTGAATTGACTGTAACCGTCCGCCCATTTGGCATCTTCGAAGAAATACGGACCAATGACATTTTTCGACCATAGAGCATACCAAACAGTCAATTTTCCGGATGCAATGGCACCTCTTCGATCACTTAAGGGTTTTCTGAGTCTCATATACGGCAAATTTGTTTGTGAGTGATTTGCCTTAACGGTATAAAGAAAATGTTGTTCGAAAAATCAGGATTTATTGTTTGTTGTTCGTTGAATCTTTGTTCGATCGCTAAGTGATCCATTATCGTAAATGGCAAGCACTTCAGATGACAGTTAAGTTTGACGCGTATAAAATGCCAGCGCTACCAACTTGAAACCACGAAATGAATGACCATATATTAGGATGTCTTTTAAATCTATGTAAATGCTCTGGAAACCCGTTAACTGAAAACAATGGAATATTGTTCTGCAATGACCAGAAAAACGATTTGTCGAATCCTGTTTTTCCAGCTGCAGCGTTTTAAAACAAACTTGTAATGATTCAGTCAAACCATTTCAGAAAGCATGACCACGTCTGAAAATTTTTAATACTAAAATTGCGAAATCTTAAAAACCATAGGTACAGGGTACAGCCATATTAATAAAAAAAACGTCTATTACATTCTTATTATAAAATATAGGTTTGGGAACTTTGTTGTTGTTGATACTTTTCAACCGATTTGTTATTGCCTTTGCTTTAAATATTACAATCGACTCTGGCGCCATCTAATGAACTGACGGCGGACGAACCATAAAGGGAATCTAAGCATTGTTTTTTTTAGCAGAAACTAAAATCATTTGAGGGCTTTAAATAGTTGTTTTTCACGTCATACACTCTACACTCATATTTTATTTACAAAAATTGATATCGCAACATTACTATTGTTAACCTAAAATTTCGAAACAGTTTATTTGGATCAATCAATTGCATTTTATTAGAAGTGTGCATTGATACGGTTTTTTTTTTAATTTTTTAACAACTCAACAATATTTTAGGTCTATATCCGTCCTTGACGAACGGATAACACTATTTTCTATGCTCTATTTGACGCTTTAAGTGTTAATTCATTAGATTACAAGTACGTCGTCGTTTGAAGCTTTTATGGAGCACAACATACCTTCATTTGAGCAGGCAAGGTATAGCGATACCTACTTCAAATCGAGTACAACGTATTGTTATGACACGCCAGTCGCCAATCATACTGCAATTTATTGATAACTCGATGGTCAGATAAAAGAAATATTAACAATCACCATCAACGACGATAACAATAGATCCAATAGATTTATCTAATTGTTTGCTTTATGAAACCGGCTAAAGGGTGTTTTATTTTGTGAAAAGAAATTTGTAGTTCATGATTTTATGAATTGCAATTGAAGAGATGAAGACAGTAATTGCTTCAAGAGCTGGGTTTCCTGTCACTTTCGCTAACATTCAAAAGGCGATCGCTTGATATGCACTTGTAAAAAGAGAACATTGATTGACAGTCGCTTCCTCCTACAATAATTTTTCTTCTTTTAGAAGCTTGTCATTGGCACATTGTTCATTTGAGATGAAAGGCGAAAATAAATGTCAGTAGAAACCTGATTTTCCACAAAGATTAATGCAAACAAATTTTAGGGGACCCTTCTATGGTCCTTACCTAATTCGGGGATTGCATTTTATTTTATCTGTCAACTGTCAAACAGTTTTAAGAAAACCTTTAACTGTCAAAGCAACTATTGTATGGCGTTCTTATCTACTAAAGATGATAAATTAATGCCCCCATACTGAAATAATTCGATGAACCTCGTTTCGGAGGTCTTTGACATTTCATTGAAGCAAAGGGAGAATTCGATATCAATTGCCTAAAGCTTTTACGCACAAGCCGTCAATTTAAATTGATAGTTCATTATGGAACTGTCATAAAAGGGGGCATTTTGTTTTTTTCCAGCAACAAATTGTTATAATGCGAACAAATTTTAAAACTGATCAATGGAAATTGGACACTTTAATTTAAATCTGACCATCGAGACCCTAAAAACTCCATAAATATTTAACATTATTAATCCCAATAAATTCTATTCATAATTTTTGGATCTTCTTTGGATGTCTTCAAGAAAACCGATTAGCATTGAGGCTTAACCATTGTCAGACGTAAAAACTATCATCACTGATGCGATTTTTGCGGAGTCGATAAAAAAAGATTATAAAATTCTAATAAATAATTTCGACAACGAAACAACGTTGAATTGAATTTGATCGACTGAAGGTTAAGCGACATAAAATTCTAAGAATTTGGGGGGACTTGCTTCAAAGGTTGTTCTGAATAAATCTCTGCAAAAAAGAGGAATGGATGATTCTTTGGCAAAGAAGAAAAACGAAAAGAATTATAAATGAGATAAAATTATGGCTAAGCGACCGGCACGCGGAGGTCATAAACTGTTCGAAGTTCTGAGCTTTGATTTAGTACCTTCAAAGATGATGTCTAGACATTGGGCTATAAAAATGTTTAGGGGCTGATTCCTTAGACGAAGATTGCATCATTTTGGATTCTTTTGATTAATTTGATGTGATTTAGATTTTTATGGGGAAGGCAGACAAAGTTTGACCTTTTTTGCGGGCTTTAGGAAAAATTATGGCAAGGAATTTTTAATAATCGGGGTCTTAGTTTTAAGAATTTAAGAGTAATTTTTTTTTAAATGTAGGATAGCTACCAGATCAGTAAAAAAATCGATCTTCAGAGTAGAGTTCTATCACTTTTGTAGAGTTCCACATTCTCGAAGTACGGCTTAAGAACGAATCTCCGTGTTTGACAATACGTCCCAAGATGTTCTTGAGGGTAGACTGATAAAATGATAAGCATTTATTTATTTTTTTATAATCAACGCGCACTCAAGGACTTTTTTCATTACCCATTATATCCCACAGCGCAGTGCGAGTGTTTGGGAACGGATAGAAAATGTAAAAGGAAGAATGCAACTGGCTATACCATAAAACATCGGTAAAAGAGCGTGAAGAATGAAACATTGCTTGAGATATAAACTTTTATTTTATACAATTCAACATGTTAAGTCCTGCTTGCTTACTTATCCGGTTCACAATCCATGAAGGATCTCAGCCTGAGATACTGCAGCCTTCCATCGAGAACGGTCCCACGCATGCACTCTCCAGTCGCCGAAACCAAGCGCTCTGGCATCCGCAGTCACTTGGTCTTTGTACCGTACGTTCGGTCTTCCTTGTCGTCTCGAACCTGGGGGCTGGGATGAGAAGACTTTCTTGGCTGGAGCGTTTTCGTCCATTCGCTCGATGTGGCCGAGCCAATGTAGTCGGCTTTTCTTGGCCTTCTGGACTACATCCACATCTTGGTACAGCTCATACAGTTCTCGGTTGTACCTTCTTCTCCATTCGCCATCGTCGCATACGGGACCGAAAATCCGTCGAAGAATTTTTCTTTCGAAAGTGTCCAGTATCAATTCCCCTTTTTTGCTTATCGTCCAGCACTCGGCGGCGCCGTAGAGTAGGACTGGTAAAATCAAAGTTTTGTATAGCAGACACTTTGTCTTTCGAGTGAGGTGTTTTTCATTTCATTTTAGTTGTTTGGCCAAACCGAAGCAGCAAAGGTTCGCTAGGGTAATTCTTCTTCGGATCTCCACTAAGATGTCGTTTGTGGGATTGATGTTTGTTCCAAGGTAGGTGAACTCCTTAACTACCTCGAAATTGCTGCTACCAACAGTGACGTTTTGTCCTAGGCGGTGGACAGATGTTGCTTTGTTTGTTGATAGCATGTACTTTGTTTTGTCCTTATTAACTTCAAGACCAACGAGTTTTGCCTGTTCTTCAATCGCTGTGAAGGCCTCAAGCACAGCTCTCATGGATGGACCGATGATGTCTATGTCGTCCGCATAGCCAAGGAGCTGGGTGGACTTGTTGAAGATAGAGTTTTCCGTGCTCACATCTGCCTTGCGCACTATCTGCTCCAGGACTATGTTGGAGAAGTCACATGACAACGCATCTCCTTGTCTAAACCCTGCGCATGTTTGGAATAACTCGGATGAGCTGTTACCCATTTGCACACTGCACTGCGTATTGTTTAGCGTCATGAGGCACAGCTGGATCAGTTTGTTCGGGATCCCGAATTCAGACATCGCCATCATGAGCTCTTGGGGGTGGATGCTATCATAAGCAGTTTTAAAGTCGATGACTTTTTTGTAGATGGGGCATATGGAGCTTATCAACCAGTCAGTGGGCATGCATTCTTCCTCCCACACTTTGGTGATGACCTGGTGCATGTGGTTCATCAAAACTCCTCCTCCATATTTAAAAAGTTCCACAGGTATGCCATCCGACCCGGCGGACTTGTTATTTTTTAGCTTTTGGATGGCTCTTTCTACCTCTTCTGTGCTGGGGGCTGGGACTGGGTCTTCATTGACTGGTCTTTCTTCTCTTTTGTCATTAGCTCGCTCGACATTTTGCGCATTCAGCAGCTGTTGGAAGTGCTGCTTGAAAACATCTACAATTTCCTGTGCTTCGGTGACTAGGTTTCCTTCACTGTTTCGAAGAGCCTGTGTCCCGGTTCTAAAACCAGAAGCAATTATTCAACCTTTTAAAGAAACGCTGGGTGTTTTTTTTGGCCCGAGACTCTTCTAGATCTTTGAGTTGAGAAACTGCGTATGCTTTTCTCTTCCATCGCAGGGTCTTTTTCTCATTTCTTCTTTTTGTGCGGTACTCTTCTCTTGCTGCTCTTGTTTTCCGTCGCAGCATCTGCAAACGTGCATTTTCTGTCTCTCTTTTCAATATCGCGCACTCATTATATTACCATGGGTTCTTTTTCGGGGGTGGTTGGTAACCTATGGTATTGATATTGGTTCCACAAGGTGTTGACGTCTGTGGTATTTGGGAGGACGGCGGAGAGTCGCTCACTGTAGTCTCTGGCATTCTCCGAGGTGATAAGGCAACCGATGTTAAAATTCTTTCTTTGGGCCGCACGTGTTTTTTTGTCGTTTGATATTCGAGCTCTAAACTTAGCCACTACCAAAAAGTGGTCAGAGCCGACATTCGCTCCTCGGAAAGTGCGCACGTTAAGGATTTATCATAATTAAATATGTTTAGTCAATAAAACCATCAACATCTAATAAACAAGATCGTATTTTTAATTCTACTTTATTAAGACTTAAATTAACTGAATTCCTAAACCTTCGACTAAGTAAGAAATGAAAATAACAAAATTGAAAAATAAGAACGCAAAAAAGTTGTATTACAATAAATTTAAAGTTGTGGTTTCGAAACTCAACCGCATTTAAGGTAGGTAGTTATTTTATTTGTCTGCAAAATTGAGCTTGAGACAAACAAAAAATAAAGAAAACAAAACCTTTTGTGGCGTCTTGTGAACTCTTTTTTTGTGAAGGTCGATCGTGAATCATGCCTTCAAGAAAAACAACAATGTGTGAGATTTTCCCATGGAGTTAGTATAACATTATGAATTGAACTAAATAAGCCTAAATTTGTATTTTAAAACTGCGACGAGCAATGTCTATTCTATTTACTTTTATTTGAATTTCACTGAATGCTTTATCTTTGTGTGTCTTTGAAAACATTCGTCTATAGATATTTGTTCTGAAGCTGTCAAACTTTCATTACTGCCTTATCTACGCCAATGCTCTTAAAACAGGAGAACAAGTTATTGATTTAAATTAATCCAGAATTAACAGTTTTACATTTTATAAAACCACCTTACTTACGTAAACTGGCTTAAGCCTAAGCTTACCAATATAAATTGATTAGTTGCGGTTAAGACCTTCAACTCTTTTGTCATGTCAGTCGTTTATTCTTCAGAAAAACCTCAAAAAATCGCTTTGAAAAAGTAATTACATACATAATGCTCGTGCTAGTAAACCGTGTAGGAGTTTAACCTCAGATTTATCAAAAGATCTTCACCAAACACAAGACAATACAAACAAAATGAATGCAAATAAAATTGTTGATATTGTATCCAGAACATTGTCAAGAATAAATAGACAAAAAAAACAACAATTTGCTCGTAAAAAAAACAACAAAAACAAAGAAATTAGTTCTTCCAGTAGGTGTAAACGTGGATTTCAAAAGCCCCCGCATTTACTTGGGCGGTTTTTTTTGTCTCTGCATGTATACACCGCAATTTTGTCTTTTAACAAATGGCCGTTGTCGTCAACGACGGACTAAGTCTACCTGACGATCATCAAACGGCTATAAATCAGTCAATTTAAATTCAATCAAGACTGATGAGGGTCTTGATAGGCCAACTTAGCGCTCTAATGCAAGTAATTTATTTTTTTGAATTAAATTGTTACGAATTGATTAAGTGAGGGGAGACAGTTTTTAAATCATTTTCGAAGAGTCTTTAGATGAAAGTAAATTTATTTTTCTTAATCCAAATGAAATTTGTTCGAGATTTTTTAATTGTTTTGTTTGGAAGACGAATTGTGTTGAACGCACTCAATGAATCAATCGGAAGCCCACGTTTTTATTTTTATTCTCATTTTTCAAAAACCGGCATCTGCATGACTAAGATTGTCGGTTGTTAGATAAAATTATTGATATGGATTGCTTATTAATGCTCAGGGCACGGTAGCTTAGTTTAAGTCAAATCGAGAAAGGTATTTCCGGTTGTTTATAGTTTTGATTCGATACGTGACAGTGACGAATTGTGAAAAAGAAGTTCCTTTTTGGAGCCCTTGTGGTTGTTTTGTTTTGCTTTTGTTTACTTTTATTTGATAACAATTTAAATGAGTCAAATGCGTCAAATACTGTGGAATACCTACTTGGCGATATCTCATTTTTCGTTAAATAAAGAATTTTGTGGATCTCGAAGTACACGTATGGATGAGTCAAAGAAGTTCGATGTTCGAGATGTTACTTAAACGGGAAACATTCGTAAGGAAATTTTGTTTGGTGTAGTCATCAGCTTTTTTTCGAGCAACTGGAAGCAGGATGTTAAAATTCTGTCCAAAGTCAACAAGAATTTCCAGCCTTTCAAACCTATGAAAGCTATATATCCATCTGGAACGTTCTATTTAAGCAAATATTAACCTAACCGAGGTTAAAGACATTCTGGAATATTAAACTTTTCCGTCTTCTCTCTAAAAGGTGATCGACACACGGAATCGTGATTAAGTTTATACTTCTACGAAATAGGCAGTTACATTCCTCCTTCACAATTAAGGAAGGCCTGCAATGCTCAGCTCATATTATTCGAACAAAATTTTAACATGGCCAAAAATTAAAGCAAAAAATAATACAATGCCCCAAAGACAGTTAGAATTTTTGAAGAATTATACATCTTCCTTGGTCCCTACGCTCGTTGAAAACGACACTCCAGTTTTAGGTCTCTTGCGAAAGCTAACCTTTTCGCTAGACAGTTCGCCTATCAAAGAATTCCTTCTTCATTGTATTAAAAAATTTCTTTCGAACCGTTCAATACAAGTTGTATTGAACGGATTCAAGTCTGAAACCCACAATATAAATGCTGGTGTGCCACAGGGCTCCGTTTTGTCTCCGATACTCTTTCTCATTTTCTTGTCTGTATCTTCTAATCCAATAAATTATTTTATTGACGATAGTACTAGTGATGGGCATAATCGAATGATTTCAATAATAGAGAAAATAGTATTCGAATGATTTGAATACTCGAATGATCATTCGAATTACGAAACCGAATGAAAATGGTTGAACATTTAACGTTTCGATTTTGTTTCATTCAAATACTAATAATCGATTATTTTCATTCGAATGATAATATTAATAATCGTCATTCGTTTTTTTTTTCATTTGAGATTTGAACTTTGAAGAGTAGCAGTTTTAGCAGTAATAGAAGGTTTGAGAAAGTTCTGGCATATGACTGCCACGGCTGGATCGGGTGTAGTCCAATCTGGACGTCCAATTTTCGATGACTTTTTCCAAAATTTGTGGCCGTATATCGGCAATAACACGGCAAATGTTGTCTTCCAAATTTTCAAGCGTTTATGGCTTACCCGCCACATAACCCCACAGAAAATAGTCTAGCGGTTTTAAATCACAAGATCTTGGAGGCCAATTCACAGGTCCAAAACGTGAAATTAGGCGGTCAACAAACGTGTCTTTCAATAAATCGTTTGTGGCACGAGCTGTGTGACATGTTGCGCCGCGCCGTCTTGTTGGAACCACAGCTCCTGGACATCATGATTGTTCAATTCAGGAATGAAAAGTTAGTAATCATGGCTCTATACCGATCACCAATAACTGTAACGTTGTGGCCATCATCGTTTTCGAAGAAGTACGAACCAATGATTCCACCAGCCCATAAAACGCACCAGTCAGTTTTTCTGGATGTAATGGTGTTTCGACATACACTTGAGGATTAGCTTCACTCCAAATGCGGCAGTTTTGTTTGTTGACGTAGCCATTCAACCAGAAGTGCGCTTCATCGCTAAACAAAACTCGCTTATAAAAATCGAGAACAACGGCCATCTCGTTTTGGGCCCATTCGACGAATCTACGCCTTGCTTGATGATCGTTTGGCTTCAATTCTTGCACGAGTTGGATTTTGTAAGCACGCAAACCAAGATCCTTCCGCAAAATCTTCCATAAAGTGGATGGACACAGATCCAATTCCTGTGCTCGATGGCGGATGGACTCATTCGGGTCTTTCTCAATGCTACGCTCTACAGTAGCAATAGCGTCTTCTGTACGCACCGTACGGCGTCTCTGGGGATGCGAGTTATCAATTAGAGTAAACATGGTGCGAAAACGTTCCATGGTTAATCGAATTAACTGCTCTGATGGACGATTTTTTCGACGATAAAATGGACGTAGTGCGCGATACGTATTCCGCACAGAACCATTATTTTCGAAATAAAATTGCACAATTTGCAAGCCTGAACAGGCATGAGTCTATTCATGATGAATTGCCAAACCAAACTGAGAATGAATCACTTGACAGCTGTTAAATCGGTCGGCGTCTTGAAAAGTTTTGCCAACTTAAATTTCTATACTTCGAAAAAAAAACACTCGTTACTTGAAATTTTAAACGCTAAAGATATTTTTCTTTTCAATTTAAGTCCAAAAGAGCGATTGCAATGTCGTTTTTCAGACAGGCTTTCATACAAGATTTTCTTATGTTCTAAATAATCGTTTATCTAATTTAGCAAATTTAGCACGATGATTCTAAATCCGAATATTTTAAGCTATGTATAGTATAGGAGCTCAAGGGTTGGGAGTGTTATCACGTTACAGGTGCATTGTTCAAAGCAATTGGTTTTTATGATTGATTGGTTGGCTCCTCTCGTTTTTCTCCCATAACAATTTTTTTAAATATTTAAATGTCATACTTTACAAAAAAAATTTAATTATTTATTTTAATGAACCAAAAAATTTAATTTATTTATATGATCATTACGAGCCCTTCCCGCCATTTTATCGTAAGCGACAAAAAGCGAATTTTACAGGAAGAGGTTTTTTTTGTTTTGATCCAAATCCTTTAAACCAAAAAGGCTCAAAGTCAGGAGTCATGAACATTTATGTAAACTTAATCTACTGATAGGAATCTTGTCGCTTTTTCTAACAAATAATAGCTGTTTTTGACGTTTTTGTCGCTTACGATGTTTTCCTACTTAACAAGTCGTAATATTAATGGTGCTTACGATAAAATTAATAAGTAAGATAAAATTAAAATTAAACGAAAATCTCGGTTTTACTGCATTTTGATGTAATTTAATTTTAAAATTAATTAAATTATAGAAATTAAAATAACTTAGTAATATAAATTATTCTGCGCTATATGTACAAATATCAAATTTTCATAGATGGACACCATGTGTATTAGGATGGTCCTTATTTGCTTTTTTTCGAAATCTTAGCGGGGTTTACATGGTCCAACATGGTTGCATGAAAAAATGAACTTTGCGTTTACACGAAGTACGATGTTGTCCAACATCAGTGGGTTATTGGTTTTGGGAGATTTTTATAAAGTTGAAAAACTCCCTCCAAAACTCATTATCGGTAATTTCCGACATTCCGACGCGACCTCAGAGTAAACGCATATAATAGAAATGAAAAATGAGTGAATGCGGGGTATTTCCCATATTTTCATTTTTCAGGTTTGTCCAACATCGGTTTACACACGTTGGATGGTATGACAAACCAGCAAGTTTTTAAAAAAATTTAAAAACCATCCAACATGGTTTGACAACTGGTTGTTTTAGCGTTTAGATGATCCAACTTTACTGTTTTCATACCATGTTGTCCAACCATGTTGGACCATGTAAACCCCGCTAATGAAGACATCCGCTCAGTCGTCTACAATCATATAAACAAAATCCTCTAATGGCTAAAACACAAACACGTTTCAGCTTCGTCTTCGTCTGTGTTACGATGAACTCGCTTCGAGTTAGCTTCGAACGACAGTTCTCTCTCCATCATCATATCATCCCTCCAAAAACAAATGAATTTTGTTTTCGTATTTTATTTTAACAGCTGTTGAGCTGTCAGATAAAGCAAATGTTTAGCATATTTGAACTAGACCTTATGTTTGGAGTCACGTTACGTAATTTTACGTACAAAACTTGAGGTCGAAGCTTCATTATTACAGCATGCATTGAATTTCAATGATTGAACTCGCAAACGTCCGGCGAAGCCAAAGCTAAAGCGTGTTTGTGTGTCAGCCATAATGTTTTCAGATTTTTATCTATATACTTTATTGGCCCTGTATCAAAATGAAATTCTAGTACTTGGGATTTTTAGTCTGATTTTTGGGTTATTCCCATACATCTCCTGTACAGCTTGATCGATTTTGTTCAAATTTTGCATGGTTATACTTAATATTATCCTCAGTAATATTGCATTCCAATATACCTATTAATAAAATCTTGAATCACAAAAAAATCGAAAAGGAAATCCATTTTTTTAATACCTATTAGTATTACGCTTGTTAAACTTTTTTCTAGACTTCTCAACCAATTTCTTGCAAATTTCGTCAACATGTTTATTTTATTTGCAATGTTTAAATAATGTTGCATACTAAAAATTTTCAAAAATATTTTAATTTCTCTGATTTTATTATGGAAGATAATCGTGAAGTTTCTTTATTAACAGTTTTCAGTGAATCACTGTATCAGCAAGCACAGTGGGACAAACTGTACTCTTTCGGAACAAATTTTCTACCACCTCATGGCTTTACTTTTAACTGTAATTTACATGCAGAGTATACATTAACGAAAACAACATGTATGAACTTTGATATACATGATTTTAGAAAAACTATGTCGTTTGCGATATTTGCCACAAAGTTGAAATGTCGCTTACGATAAAATTGATTTTTACTGTTACTTTTCGTAGAATACTTTTTTATGTTAATTAATGACGTAGATAGCTGCGGTATAATGTAAGCTTTCGAATGGTATAATAAAAACAATTTTGTTAAAAATGTCGCTTACGATGATTTTGCGGGAAGGGCTCGATTATCTGTACTAATTCTTATTTAAGAACAATGTATAATTATCAAAAATCAATTCTCAATCTTCGTTTAATCTTGATTTCCAATGCTCAACTCAAATAAAAAAAAATAATTATAAAAACGTTAAAATCCTCATTTCAAACCTGCCATGTCTTTATATAATCTTTAGAAACTAGAAAAATAAATTATGAATAAATTAATTCGACACAAAAGTTAACATTGCTACTTTTGCCAAATTTGGCATTGCCATTGCCATTTATTATATTCTACACTGTAATTTTCTACATCTCGATCTCAGTGACGCTGTACACAAAAACAGTGTTATATTTTATTCGCATGGCTTTAATTAAAGATTTCGCTTCTAACTTTTGTGTCATTAGGAACAAAACAAAATCAATTAATTTATTCATAATCATTTTTGTTTTGCTTTTTCAACTGACACAGATGCGAATCGTGTCGATCGTAATTGAGACTGACTCGTTTGGGTTTTGAATAAATAAATTATAACACAAAAGTCGAATAGAAAACATTTCATCGCATCGGAAAACAAAGAATAAGCCAAATTGAAACCTGTCTTGGAAATAAAAGCCAAATCTAAAGCCTACAATTAAATAAGACCCTTTACAAAAGTGGTAATGATTTTTTTTCCTCTCGGGAGTACGGATCTACTTTGAGATAAAGATAAACAAATATTGTTTTATCTGATAGGATGCCAAGAGGTTAAAAGCAGCTAAGCTTCCGACAAAGATATACAAAGTAGGTACCTACAGCACTGCTGTCGGTTGGTCTGAGTTGGGTACGCGTTTGAGCGCGACGACGAAGGTCATTCAGAAGAGATTCAGGGAGATATTTTTGCATGAAAAGTATCTTAAGCTCTCTCATGTTCTCAGGGCCGGATTTTCTACAGAGTGACATGATCTTACTGACTTTGATGATCTAAAGAATTTATTTCTACAGATCTTAAGGAATGTGGTGTATTCTTGCATAAGTCAGTAGTTGTCCTTTTTTCCATTTTGGTTCCCAAAAAGTTTGAAGTTTTTTTTCCAAGTCAAATCCGTTCATGTTAGATCTACTCTTGAATCGCTGTGTAGCTTGACGATGGATGTCTAGTTTGCTTAGTTCGCTGTTAAGCGTATTGAATTTCTGAATTGAAACGAAAAATAGTGCTGAAAAAGAAAAGCTACAACAACAACTATCAAAGAAAGGTGTTAATACCGTGAAAATGTGATTTTTTTGTGCTTGTTAAGTTTGTCCGCCTCGTAAGCTGGTCCGCCTACTTTGTGTTTGGATACTTTTGTTTCCCTAGACGGAGATCTTATAATAAAGTGTTTCAAATCCACACCACACCGTTAGAAAAGAGAAAAAAAACGTAATTAACCTTTTTTTAGCGTATTTTGTTGTTTCTGTTGATTGCGGTTGTTTAAGAGCGAATGGCTATTGCTGATTGATTGTAATTTTATTATCCACCTACTCCTTTATTAAGAGGGACAGTGGATATTAATATTTGAGAGAGAAAAAAATCAAATTTATGACTCACTCGGTTTGAGTGATGAATAGATCGCAAATAATGGAAAACCCTTAAGGCAATTGGCTTGGTCTTAAATTAAAATTAATGATTTTGGTTTGAGATTGATGGGATTCAAGCATTTTTCATTGATTCAGATGATGACAAATTGTCATTAGGGCCTAGAAAAGTTTTTATAACAAACTTCATTCTTAGCCGAGTTAAAACTGCATTTAAACTCACTTAATTTAGAAGCACTTGCTCCAGCTTCCTCGTTGTAAACATTTCCCCTGCACCAAGCCACAAACCACCACTCGGATAACCTTGCTTAGAATTTGAAATATTTACAAAAGTTTACACAGTTGATTACACAAAGTGTTCAATATAAAGTTGTCAAACGTTGATCGAGACATAATTTTACCTCAATACCTGAATCAAGTTACAACTTCTAATGTTCGACCTTAACCTAAGCGATACTGTTTCAGCGAAAGTTTGTGTAACGTTTTTTATTTTTGTTTTTAATTTATTTTTGTTTACTGATTGTCAATTCGAGACTTGAACAAACGCTTTGTTCTATTTGGTAATGCAACTTTGTCAAAAGTGTTCCTTTCAAAAATTGTTCTTTTAAATGTCAATTGCGGCTTTGTTGTTTGTTGGTTTTAACAACTGAGCTACAAAGAAGTGTGGTAAATAAATAATTGACAAAAGAATCGTAAGTATAGATAATCTGGAAATGGGATCAAGGCCGTTTTGGTAATCATATTGTAATGTTGTGACATCTGTCGGTTTCTGACATAAAACAAAAAGATCGAACAATTTACATAATATTATGTGCATATGTTTGTTCAAAACAACTTGTTAGTAGAGCAAAGAAAAAAACAAAACGTTCAATTACATAACAGAATGAATTTAAAAAAAAATACGTATACGACGTAGTGAACTGTTTAGAGAAAGTCTTGAGAAAGTTCGATTCGATTTCAGAAATAACAAAGATATTCGTGTTTTCTATTTTATATTTATTTACAAAAGATCTTGTTTCTTCAGTTGCTAATTATCGAATAAATAAATAATTTTCTTAGATTGAAATTTACAAAATCATTTCCTGCTGATTAGAAATTAATTTACTAAAAACAGAGTTGTGAAAAAGCTGAGTGATTTTGATTCAACATTCCGCCCGCTCCGTTAACTTGAAGAGTTGACGAAAAACAATATTAAAAAAAAAGAAAGAAAGATAAATTAACAGTACAATACAATAATTAAGTTAATGGAAAAAAACTTATAGTTTAAATTAAAGAATTGATAGGCAAAGGGCAAAGTTTAACAATAGGTCTTTTTAAAATAGAGTTCTTTGTTTTTACGGTGACTACACGAGTTAATCCATCACGGCCGGGATGCAGTTCGATGACACGTCCGAGATGATATTTGACAGCTTTGACGCCAGCTTCCCACTTTCCCCCAAAATGTGGAGCGGATGGAGGGTTGAATATCCATTGTGTTCCTTCATTCGCAAGTAGGCTAGCCAGGTCTTTGAGTTGATGAGATGCAGATGAGAAAAGTCGTCGTAGTTCAGCGTCAGCTCCGATGAGATTAGTTCCACAGTCACTGTGAAGAGTAGCACAAATCCCACGCCTACCAGTAAAACGCTTAAAGGCATTAAGAAATCCATCTGTCGAATAATCGGTTGCAATTTCTAAATGTAATGCTGAAGTTGCAAAGCAAACAAAAAGGATAATAAATCCTTTGTAAGTCCTTGATGATCGTCCTTTCCATGTTTTAAGGGTAAATGGTCCAGCATAATCTACGCCTGAATTGAGAAATGGTCTTGATGGATTGATTCTTGTAGACGGAAGCTGACCCATGAGTTGTTTCGCTACAACACCTCGGTGTCTAGCACAGATGATACAACGCAAGATATAAGATTTTACTGGTATTCTGCCGCCGAGTATCCAATATGATCTTCGAATATAGGCGTTCGTAGCTTGTGTTCCGCCATGGAGTGTCTTCTCGTGAACATGTCTTATGATGAGTGTTGTGAGAGGTGAATGTTTTGGCAGGATGAGTGGATGTTTGGCTTCTGGTTCTAGAAGCGAGTTCCGTAATCGACCTCCAACACGGAGCAAGCCAGAAGAGTTTAAAAAAGGTGTTAATTTGGATAAAGGATTCTTGTTTGATAAAAATTGTCCCCGTTTGAGAACAGAAATTTCTGACACAAAATATGATTGTTGAATCGATTTAACTAAAAAGAGACGAGATTCTTCAAGTTCATCTGTACTTAAAATTGATGTGACAAGATTAGGAGCTTCTTTTCTGATTATCTTTGCCAATCGCTTACAAGTAGCTATAATTCTTATAAGAACAGTGAATTTGGAGTACCTGTTGAAGACATCCATCACCTTTGGGATTTCGGCTTCTCGGATAGTTGTGACATGAATCTTTTCTTCCAAGTCGATATTGTGTTCTAATTTTGATATAGTTGATGGCCAAAAAGTTGAATGTTGCGAAAGCCATTTTGGACCTTTCCACCACAGCACATGATCATTTAGTTGGGAAGGAGATACTCCACGGGATGCACAATCTGCTGGATTTTCTTTTCCAGATATATGATGCCATTTAGCATGAGGAAGAGTATTTTGAATGACAACAACCCGATTTTGTACATAATCCTTCCAACGAGATGGATGAGAGCTGATCCATGTAAGCGCAACTGAGGAATCGGTCCATAAATGAACTGGAGCATCTGTAAGATTGAGAGCCTTGCATATATGGTGAGCTAGCCTTGTGAGTATAACTGCAGCGCCCAGTTCCAGACGTGGAATTGTTAGTTTTTTCGTTTTGGTCTTGTCGATGGGAGAAACTTTTGTCTTAGCTGATATGAGAGTCACTTGGATGTCTTCCATTGTCTTGAGAACACGCAGATAAAGTACAGCTGCCATTGCATCCTGGGAGGCATCTGAGAATCCATGTATCTCAACACCATACACATCTGAAGAAACTCCAAGCCAGCGCGGTATACTCAACAAAGTAACGTCTTGAAGTTGATTGATGAAACTTGTCCAGCGCGAAGATAATGTATCTGAAAGTTTATCATCCCAACCTGTCTTTTCAAGCCAAAGATCTTGCATAATTAATTTTGCACGGATGTTTATTGGTGCCAACCATCCAAGGGGATCAAATAATTGTGCAATCCTAGATAGTACTTTTCTTTTTGTTGGTGAGTTATCATCTTCATGCCAAGGCTTAGGGAAAACAAAACTATCTAGATTTGGCTGCCAAGAGATTCCTAAAGTCTTAAAAAGAGCGTTTCCGTCAAGATACTTATTGACTGATGTGGCTAAACGATTATTTTCAAAGTCGGAGAGAATGTCTGAATCATTGGATATCCATTTAAGGAGGTTGAAGCCGCCCGCCTTGCAAAGGTTGTCGAGTTGATGTGCTGTTTGCTTAGCTTCTTGTAGAGAATCGGCTCCACCGAAACAGTCGTCTACATATGTTCCATGGTTGAGGATATCTGCTGCTAAAGGAAATCGATCACCCTCATCTATTGCGAGTTGCTTAACTACTCTGTTAGCAAGATATGGAGCTGAGTTGAGTCCGTATGTAACTGTTTTCAATTGATATTTGTTAATAGCACTGGATTCGATCGATGGTGACCATAAGATCCTTTGACAGTCCCAATCATCTTCATGGACCAAAATTTGTCGAAACATCTTTTCCATGTCCGCTGAAAAGACATATGGAAACTTACGCCACCATGTAATTACATCAGAGATATTAGTTTGTAGTTTTTTTCCAGTATGAAGAAGATCATTGAGTGAAAGTCCATTACTTGTTAAGGAAGAGCCATTGAAAACTACTCTGAGCTTCGTAGAAGTACTCGACTCTTTAAGCACTGCGTGGTGTGGTAAATAGTACGTACCTTGAGGATCTGGCATTCCGTCTGTTACCATACGCATATGTCCTAAGGATTCATATTCACTGAGAAATTCTGAGTAGAGAGATTGAAATCTTGAATTCAATTTAATCTTCGAGATCATCCTTGATAACATTCGAGAAGCAGCTGGTAGTGAATTGCCAAGTTCTTTAGGTGATTTCTTAAAGGGAAGTCGAACAATGTATCTTCCAGATGAATTTCTAGAATGGGTGGAGATAAAATGATTTTCACACTCTTCTTCGTCTTGAGAGAGAATATCCGATTTTGATTGGACTTCTTCTTGATGCCAAAATTGTTGAACAGCCTCTAAGAGATTGTCATCGGTTGAGCACTGATGACATTGTATTGGGAAATTGTCTGAAGAAACATCAGGGAGATAAGTTATTGCACCAGAGATTATCCATCCAAGGCCAGTGCGTCTGGCAAATGGTGTTCCTGGAGGTCCTTTGATAAGTTCAGGTTCTATGAGATGAGAGTAGAGATCGATTCCGATGACAAGGTCTATATGTCCAGGAGTTAGAAACGCAGGGTCTGCAAGAGTAATTCCGTGAAGATGAGGCCAACTTCTATTATCCGATTCTAGTGATGGCAATTCTGAGGTAGGCTTAGATACGATATGAGCTGCTGTTTCCCATTCAAGCTCTGATCTGAAATGAGGCTTAATAATGAGATTAACCATACCTTTTGTCATCACAGATAATTGGGCACCAACTCCATAAAGAGGTATACTTGATCGATAACGTTTGAGATGCAGTTGTTGAGTTGCGGATTCACTTATGATAGTTATTTGAGAGCCGGGATCAATCAGAGCACGAACTTGAATTTCCATGCCGTTTGATGATACAATTCGGACTAGAGCTGTAGCTAGCAACGTTTTGACCCGTCTGATGATGATTTCCTTAGGAATTGCTTGATGTGATAGAGCTGGTTGAGATTCATTTTCAAGAACATAGTTTTGATTGTTCGTTTTGTTGTTAAAATTTGTGTTCGATGTTGATTCAGTGGACTGTATTTGATTTTGATTATTAGATATTGAATGATGAATTGAAGTATGATGCTGTCTGTTGCATAAAAGACATCGCTTCGTTGAACGACAAGCTGAAACCCGATGAGGACCAAGGCAATTGAAACAAAGTCCTTTTTCTTTGATAAAAACATGACGTTGGTCAGGCTTGAGGTTTGTGTATGATGTGCAGATGGACAAATAATGAGAGTTGTTGCACATTGAGCATTTCTGATTTGATTCGGAACGATGAGTAACTTGAGGAGCCTTCGTAGAATCTTGAACGGAAGCAACATGAACTTTCGCTGAAAAGTTCCTTGATGGTTTAAATTCGGGCTTAAATGATTTGTTGACGTTTCTTTCTGAATGCCTGTTTTCGACAATCTCAAGAGCACGAATTCTACCAGTCAAAAAAGTTTCCAATTCATTGAAAGTAGCAGGCAAAGTCGATGAACCACGATGAACTTCCCAAGCTTCATGAGACAATGGATCAAGACGACGCACTATGATGTATACAATTACAAAATCCCAGTGATCAGTAGGAGCGCCTAAAAGGTGCAAAGCCCCAAGAGAGTCCTTTGTTACGGCTAACAAATTCTTGAGGTCACTTGCTGCTTTGTGTTGAACGGGCTTGAGTTTGAAGATTTTGTCGAGATGCGTATCAACTAAGAGTCGTTTATTTTCGTAGCTGTCTTCAAGAACATTCCATGCACGCGCAAAATTTTCACTTGAAACAGATATGTTAGCAATAAGGAGTGCAGCTTCGTCCCTCAAACTTGTTTTCAGATAGTGAAATTTTTCTACATTCGAAAGAGCTGAATTATCTCCAATCATTGATGTGAAGAGATCATGGAAATTCCGCCAGTGTTGATAATCTCCCTTGAAGATAGGCAGTTGTATGTTAGGAAGAGAACGTACCTGGTGAAAATGACTATTTGCATTTGAAGATGGTTGTATTGCGACTGGATTTATTTGTGCAGCAGTCAAATTGTCCAACATCTCCATCATAACGCTTTGAGTGTCCACAAATATTTCTTGACATTTCTTGAAAATCTCCTCAGTAAAATATGGACGTTCTCGGATTACATCCGAAGTTCGGGAATTTGTAAGGCGATCATGTCCCATTTGAAATTTTTCCCAATTGGATTCGAGGAGCTTCAATCTTGATTGAATTTGTGTCCTGGTGATTCTATCTTCCCCAAGCGCTCTTAGATTGCCCATCGAAGAACAAATAAAATCGTAGCGTTCGTTCTGCTTCTCCACTAAAATTTCTTGAGCAGCAGCCATGTTTTATTTAATATTCAAGCAAATATACCTTTTATATAGATAAAACCAAGAGCAGATCCGGCTCGAAGGACCAAAAATGTTTAGAGAAAGTCTTGAGAAAGTTCGATTCGATTTCAGAAATAACAAAGATATTCGTGTTTTCTATTTTATATTTATTTACAAAAGATCTTGTTTCTTCAGTTGCTAATTATCGAATAAATAAATAATTTTCTTAGATTGAAATTTACAAAATCATTTCCTGCTGATTAGAAATTAATTTACTAAAAACAGAGTTGTGAAAAAGCTGAGTGATTTTGATTCAACATGAACCAACGCTCTGTTGTGTTCTTAATTTTTGTCTTCATTTTGGAATGTAGTTACCAAGTCATGATTTTTTCTATTTTCAGAACTGAGAAAAAATATTTGACGTGCTTCGCTTGGACCAAAATAAACAATAGAGATTTTCTCAGGAACTGATCAAGAAGCCATTCATTAAGAGTAAGTTTTCTCAATTTTTATTGCTCTGTTCTGGCAACACTTTGATTTGAACGATCTTACATAAATTCAATCGTAACTTTCGAATGTCAATAGCTTACGACTACCGTTGAAGGCACCCTCTCGACAGTAACTGTCATCCTCTCGAGTAAACAAAAAAACTTCTATCGGAACCTTTTCAACTACCTGTTCCAAGGTGGTTTATAATGTTTTATTTTTTATAGAAATAAAATAACAATAATATAGACATCAAATCAATAAATTGACAAGAGCTTGTCAATACATTTAATACGCAATTAAAATCTCAATGAACACATCAACGTTTTGTTCTTCAAAATAAAAGTTCAATAAATTTTGAAGCATTGTTTAATGGCCACTCGTATTCGTTTTCAAATGAATTGTTTGGATGGAAGAACTGTTCTTAATCAATTATAATTACTTCTATTGTTAATCTTTTGTTGGATTAAGAAACTTCGGCATTTGGTCACTGTTTTTTTTTATTGTTTTGTTATTAATCAATTAAGCAAACAAATAAAAACACTGGAGATTAATGATTATTTGACATTAGTATCTACATACGGGGGCAAACCCTTGGCGTAATGGTTATTTGCGTTGACAAGTAACATAAAAGGCGTCGTGCGTCGTGGGATCGAATCCTTCTCGTGCCTTAGCTGTTTTTATTCCATTTTTAATGGATACTGCCATTTGGGAACTGCTGACAAGTCTTCGAAAGGTATCATAAGTCGGGGAAATGTGATTCTCATTTCAGTCGTTCAGAATCGGCATAAAATTCACAGTGCAGTCAAACAGCTGCTGTATGCAGGGTGTATTCGTGACGTGAAGATATGTCAGTGATTTTATTAAGAATTAAGGTGGGTTCACATTACACAAATCTCCAACACGATAGAAGTTGATTAACGTGTTGTTGAAGGTGAAACTTACCTCACTTAAGACTAGCCTCTGTAAAATCAATTTCTTCTTGTTTCTTTTCAAACGTTATTTTTTAGCGTGTAAGTTCAATCAAGCGCAGATCACAAAGTAGAAAAAACTAAGAAGCCACAGCAAAGACCTTGCCTTAAATCCCACTTTGTTAACAATAACTACTTCGACCCCTACGTGAAGAACGTAGACTTCTCATAATCCAAAGATGATCCAAAGTAAAAAAAAAATCGATGTTACAACTTTTTTTGGTTGAAAAAGATTACATGAGCTTAAATTTACAAAATGTCGTCATTGTTATTTCTTACATGCTTCTAATCTAAATCCTACACCTGCTTGCCTTGCTGTCTGTGCACATTACTCATTTCCCGTCATGGTCTGTCAATAAACAAGCCAACCAAGTAGCCCTTTTCAAAGTCACTTTATGTTCAATCGAATCAATCTCAATTTGTTTTGCCATTTATACGAATAAATGTTCAAACAATTGTTTAAAATCAAACAACAAAACAGAAATATACATCTGTTCTCCGCTTGTTCTTTGTAGAATTGTTAATTTTTCTTTGTAACAATTTAATAAGTTAAAGCCGTTTGAGGGAGATTATCTGAATTTGGCGCTGATGATGCCAATTAAACAACAAAAATATTACTCATCTAACCTTAGAGTTTCATAAATCCAACCGATATAGACATTGTCAACTTAAACTTGAATCAAGACACGCATCGAACGTGGTCTTGATCGATCGTAATTATTGTTTTTTTTGTTGTTGTTGTACATCGAAACTGTTTGCAACATTTTTCAGTTGTGGCTTTGTTTTGCACGTTGATGTTGAACCTGCCATGTTAACCCAGGCCGAATATACATCAGGCAACAAAACAAAAACTAGCCCCGGCTACCTTGCCTTAACAAGATAGTAAACTTGACGCCATCCAGCCCGTCCGTCGGTCGTCTGACCGATTTGGACAATATCTAAAATTATACAATTTCATTCATTACCGAGTTGGAGTTGTTGTTGTTTCTGCCACCTTGGATGCATTTTTGATCGGATGAACTGAGACTCAGATTCAGATTGTGACTCTGAGAGCAGCATGATGACAGAGTGAAGCCCGAGAGTGTTGCCGTTGTGATGTGCATGTCCATGCCCCATGCCGATTGTCGAGTCGAAGTTGGAGTCGACAAAAACGAAGCTCAAGACATAACAAAAATTGAAATCAAAACTTGAAAAGAGGTTTCGCCTATTTAAGACTTGCATGAGGTCAACCGTTCGGATAGCGTGCCGCTGTTTTCGTTGTCGATGTGCATCAGTGTGATGCTGATCTGCGATGAGTAAGTGAGAACTTGATGTTTCATAACACAAGTACACAAACAACAACAACAACAAAATATCATTCTAGACAACGCAACACTGCGAAAGATGTAATTTTCGTTTTGGTATTTTGTTTTTGTTTTGAGCTCTTGTTCGAAATGAAATGATTAGCCAAGTGCAAAAAGTTTCCTATTTTTCTCTCTCCCTTTCATGACAAAAGGGGTTTTCTTCTGCGCACTCCGTACAGTGAATAATTGTGTCTATTAATTTCGCAAAGGCACTCATAGCCAGTTGTATTTGACGAGATAATTCTTTTTTTTTTTGCATAAAAATCATAATAATTATAATTATTATTATTAAAGACTTCAAGTGCAACGGCTAATGTGGTCATATTACGTGCATATGGGAATTGTTCATGTGTTAAAGTACATTAGAGAAAAAATGAGAAACTGAAAATGAAAAAAAAGGTTTAGATTTACATCTCAGGTGAAAATCTTCATTTGTAAATCGAAGCAAGAATTTTGAATCGTGAACTTTAACGTTATCTGCAATTAGACTATGTCCGAACTAGCCATAGCGGTCATAAGCCAAAGAGCAAAAGCAAACTGACATATAAATTCTTGAATTTTCAGAAAAGCTATTTGAATTCCTTGTTACTTAAAAAGTCAATTTAGTTATGAATCTCAATGAATACCAAAAAGTCTTCGTCCTGTCAGTTTAATAGCGGGACTTATACTTAACTCATAATCGCCTAATTTTGACTTATGTCAGTTTGCTTTCAAGCGATGAAATAATAAAACGGCTATCACCATTTTTGTAGTAAACTTAAACCGAACGAAGGGGCAAAATTACATATCAAAGGAAAGAATTGTTTGTGCAGATGTGCAGTGACTATACATAATTTTAATATTCTGTTCCGAAGTTGTTTAAAACAATAAATTAGAATTAAAAAAAAAGAGACGTTATTAAAACAAAAACAATTGGAAATGTCAGTGCTGCTGATGCGTGCAGAGATATTTCATTAAGAATCAAACCAAAACATTAAGGTGGGCACAGTAGTGTTCAAATTAATCAAAACGTAAGGAAATATTTTGAATAATTTATTGCTGAATCTACGTCTACGTCTACGTTACGATGCACTCGTTCCGAGTTTGCTTTGAATGACATTTCTCCTTCCATCATCATCCTTTCAAAACAAATGCATTTCGTTTGTTGACTTTTTTTAATGATATTGATCTGTCAGATAAAGCACGTATTCAGCATTTTTGAACTTTGAGCTTCCCTTTGGAGTCACATTACACGTAACATTACGTTCGAGTCGTAAGGTTGAAGCTTCATTGTGATAGGACGTTTTTGTTTGTGTTTCAGCTATTAGATTTTGCATTTTTCGATTTCTTAATTTTATTTATTTTTTCAAAAAAAAAGAAGATTCTGACGTTAAGAGAATGTCAATAAATGCTCACATTCACAATGCATGTTGTCGACATTCATTCTTATGCATGCTCCAATCATAAGTTTGCACTTTAATCCTTGACTTAAGCAACAAAAATTATGAAAACCACCTGTAGGCTCTTAACTTCATTTAATATTTACTCCATTCCAATGGAACGCAGTGTATACTTAAATTTTATAAGCTCTCTATTATACTTCATGTTGTTCACGACATTTCAATTAATTGGTATTACTCCTCAAGCAAATTTCATACCTCATCATTAATTCCATTAAAGTGCATGCCGATCCGATGCCAGGATGGGATAGCGATGGCAAATTGGCGTCATGGTCGGTCGTCTATTCAACTATAGGTACATCCTAAAGGCATCTGTGACTGTGGTGTAGGTGATTGTTAATTCATCACTCCAATTGAGCAGATGATGATAGGAAAAGCGCGAAAATTAAATCATCAGATTTGAGATGCTTACTTAAACAATTACGATCACGGGATGTAACCAAAAAACAGTAGCTAGCGGGGTTGGGATTATTTTCGCATTTTGAATTTCAATTGGAAAATCTAAAGATTATGTAACTCATTATGATTGAATGGAACTGCACAAAAATTGCACAACAATCGTCGAATTCAGTTTAACTCTTTTCCATAACAATTGTTCCTTTCTGTCTGCAGGGGAAATCTTCTCGAAATTGAATACGAGGAAATGTTGAATTGAAGTCAAATCTTATCATGCGAATGAAGGGTGATGTTTGGCTTGCAGCAAAATGTTCATCTCTTTTTCAAAAATCTTCAAGACATGTACGTGTTGTGTTGCCTTAAGGTCTTGAATATCCAACTCTTCAGATGAGCAGCAGTTGCATTTGTTTTATTAGCTGTATGAAAAACAGGGTGCAAGATTTCAAATGTCAAGATTTGAATTTCTTAGGATATCAACATGAGATAATTCACCTTTTCACTGGTCACCTTTTGAAGGTGCACTGGGATACACTGGTACACTTTCGGGACTGAAGCGTTCCTGTCAGTCTAAATCACTAAAGTCGTCGCGTTTTCTTGTACATCGTTGGGGGCCGTCCATAAACTACGTTACGCTGAATTAAGCTATTTTGACCCCCTCCCTCATCCGTGTCACGCTTTGTCACACTTTCTGTAACCCTTCTAAAATATTACGTCATAAAATAAAGACCCCCCCCCCCTCCTTAACAAAAAAAAATTAATAGATAGAACACAAATTTCCAAATTTCTTAAAATGGCAATAAACTTATGTTTTTTAGTTTAGACCCCCCTCCCTCTTGTCACAACTTGTCACGCTCAGCATGACCCCTCCCTCCCCCCTAAGTGCGAACGTATTTTATGGACGACCGCCCCTTGGAGAGTTCTACAATAGACTACCCGTCGAATTATTTTTTCGAGATTCTATCAGAGTTGTAACGAAGACACATGCTTTTTCTCATACGGAATTGAACTTTGTTTATTCAATTCACACTCACTCCATTCGGAAAATATTATAAGTAGACTAGTACGATCGTACTAAATTTATCTCCACTTCTTCTACCGAACGATACAATAGTATCAACTTAGTAATATTCGTCAAAGTTAGCCTGAAATAGTTCGACCATTACATAATCGGAACTTCCCTCCACCAGCAGTAAGAGATTTCGATATTGGAGTCATTTTGTCCAATTTTGATACCCACCAGGGGCCTTTCTACCTGCTAATCCACGGTAAGTGACAAGTGTTGCGAACGTCCGTATAAATTTCCACCAGGGCCCAACAGTGCCACCAGGAGTATTAAACTTGCTGATCCCTGCCACCAGGGGTATTGTACCTGCCAATCCGTGCCATCAAGGCCATTGTTCCAGCTGATTCGTGCCTTAGGGGGCATTACACCTGGTGATCTGTGCCTCCAGGGGCATTGCACATGGCGATCTTTGCCCACCAGGGGCATCAAACCATCTGATCCGTGCCACCAGGGGCATTGTTCCTGCTGATCCGTGTGTTCAGAGGCATTATATCTGCTGTTCCGTGCCACCAGGGGCACTGCACCTGTCGATCTCTACCACCAGGAGCATTGCACATGTCGAATTCTGCCAACAAGGGCATTGTTCCTGCTGATCCGTATCTCCAGGGCCATCAAACCTGCTGATCCGTGCCATCAGGGGCATTATACCGTACCAGCTGATTGTGCCACCAGGAGCATAATACCTGCCAATCTGTGCCATCAGGAACATTGTTCCAGCTGATTCGTGTCTTCAGGGGCATTATACCTACTGATCCGTGCCACCAGAGGCAGAATACTTTCCGATCAGTTCCACTTATGGCATTATACCTTCTACAATTCTCTTTTATGAATGCACCTGGTAAAACGGTGCGACATTCTTTGTCTCCTTCAACTTTACTCACCCATCATCACACCAATAGTTCGTCTTTATGTTTTTAAGCCGCGTCTGATGTAGGTAGGCAGGGAGGCAAAATATGAGCAACATCTGAGAGTTACCAGTTGGATAAAAAGCCATTAATTGCATAATTTACATGTTTCCATTGATTTAATCGGAATAAACGGAATTATTCAAATTTTCCTTCGCAAGTGACATTCCTATTTGTTTGTGCGAAAAGTAAAATTAATTACAATTCAAGCTCTCTAAATGGTAATGTCCAGAAAAACAAAATTCAAGAATGTCGTTTTGTTTTGTTCTTCGCAAGTCCGCATCAGGTCCAGATTTATGAAATATTTCTTCAAATTGACAGGCAAAACATACAATACCACAATATCTGTGTCGCCAGCCAAATGGAACTTGGCACCGCATAACGCATTCGCATTCCAATAGAGTCCACCACGTCCATTTTCAATGCAAGTGCTATGCATACCAAGTCAAGTCTGTCGCGTTGTCGTCGACACTCGACAGAGACGTCTGTTTCGTTCGGGCAACTTGTTCTCCCAAGGGCAGGCACCAGCGCTGTTTAGTTTGGATATCTTGTTTTGTATTTTCTTTAATTTGGAGCAGACAATACTTGCTCATTGGATAAAATGTTAATAATATTTTAAATTGTTTAATAGTTTTGTAAAAAAAAACATTCTTAATTAAAAAATGATCACAATGTCTGATAAGACACTTCAATTTACAACGATATGAATCTGCAGGTTGTTTCAATTGCTCGAGACATGTGTTGGGTGTCTTAAAATATGGCCTGTTTGGTAGAAATGTATTACACGACCTTGATTTCTGGATTTATCAATTTTTTTCTGTCAAATTTTCACAAGAGAAGCTTAAAGTCACACTGAACGAGTTTTAATGGCGAAATTGCCAATTTTCCATATACGAACGACTTGTGCACCATTTTGAAGGCAAGTTGAAGGTCAAAAGAAATTCAAACAAAAATTATCATAAGAAAATTAAATATGATGAGTGTTTGTCTTAAACAAATCTTTTCCTTAAAAGTCTCTCGCACAATATTTGACGAAAACTTGTCCAACGAAAATGTAAATCATTTCAACTTGTTCTCAGAATTTGGGAAACAGGAACAAATATTTCCACCTACGGGCCGTGGCTTGTGTTCTTTTTTTTTGCTCTACAACCATGACACTTCCTCTATTGGCACTTCGTAATGGCTGACAAAGTGGGTAAACATCTCAAAAGTTATGATAAATTCAAGTCGATATCTGGTAATTCTTATTTTTAGCCAAAACACACGCATCTTTTCTCTAGCAACCGCAACTGGTTCATGGTGTTTTTTTTTTCTCGTTGTTTTTGTCGTTTGTCATATCTCATATGTCATATGGAACCGAGTACAGTGTGATGCCACACATGGGTGCATGAGCCTTGTCATTGTGTTGAGTTATGATGTCCATTGCTTTGTTTTAAATTTTTTTTCGTTCTCTTTTGTTTTGTTTTAAATTGACATTAACATTGAATCGGCGACGACACAGGTATAATAATGACATTTACCCGCATAGCCAACAATCAATTGTGTAATAATGAGGCAAAAGACCCAAAATCGTGTTATGGTGTTACCAGCAACGAGCGATCGATTGTGATTGTGATTTATCCAAAACGAACGACATTGACTCCGAAGACAACGGACGACAACGTGTGGGCTTATGACTTTGATTCGAACGTCATGTTATATTGAATGAAGTTGAAATGTTTATGTACCTTACCTACTCGATAGTTTTTCTGTGAATGGATTTGCTGAGACGTTTGATTTTTTTTTCGTGTGAATTTCATTCGAATTAATTGGGAATATCGCCCTGCCAGCGACCTTGATTCAAAAATTTCGATTTGAACGATTTTTGGACAGCAACAAAAAATTTGCACATCAAAAGAAAATTCGTTTTGATTTCGGAGAAGATTTATGGATTTTGCACATTTTTTCGTATTATACGTGATGAACATTGAGTGATGAGGTTCGGTGATGACATAGTTAGGTTTAATCGGCGCTTAATCTCTAATCGAGATCTAAACATATTTAAATTAAATTTAAGGAGATTGATGATTTTTTGTTAAATCTTATTAAAATTCCATCGACCTTTCTGATCATCAAATTCAGCGGCAAGAATTGAGAAATTGTTTGTTAAGTCAACAGATTGTTTTGTTCATAAAAAGCTATTTAATTAAAACATACAAAAATGCAACGGTTCTATGACACAAAAAGTCAGTCTTAACGCCGTATCCCATCGAAACAAAATTCTATCCGATTTGTACGAAATAGGGATACGAATTTTGTTCCATCGTAAGTGTTCCGATATTTAAATCGTAGATACCTCAGAAAAAAATTCAATTTTGAATTGAAATGTCAAACGCATCGCGTGGCTGAAACACAAAACCGCTTTTGCTTCGTAATCGTCTACGTTACGATGCACCGGATTCGAGTTTGCTTTGAATGACATTTTCCCTCCCTCATCATCGTCGCTTCTAAAACGAATGAATTTTGTTTGGTGATTATTTTTGCAGCTGTTGAGCTGTCAGACAAAGCGAATGTTCAGCATATTTGAACTAGAGCTTTCGTTTGAAGTCACATTACGTACGAAACGTAAGGTTGATGTTTCATTGTGATGAAACTGAATTCGTAAACGTCAAGCGAAATCAAAGCTAGAGCGTAGGTATTTCTGTTTCAGCCAAAAGTTGTATTCATGGGGCAATAGGTTGGAGGGTTGAATGACAAGAAGTCTTGATCGAAAATAATATTTTGACGTGTATCTAGCCGTTTCCGCAAAACTTCTACAGCCAAACTAAAAAAACACGAATTAGTGAAGGATTAAACCCTCTTCCGTGGCCTAAGTGGAAAACTAAAAATAAACTGCTCTGTCTCTGTCACTTCATTAGATGACGCCATGTATGGTGCAGGTGATACACAAATATATCAAAGACAACAGCCGCGGTTTTTTCACTACGCAGTAGCAGTAGCCAATACAGTATTCAAGTGCGAATAAAACGCTCCAACTCACTTTATCTGTCAAATTCAATTGATATGGCAATAAAACGTCGAAAAATGGACCTGAGGGTTGGGTCTCGGATACAAAATAGCAAATACTTCAACATAAGAGAGTTCATAACTCAGATCATTAGATTCGCGTAACAAAAAATTGTTCTTAACGCCATCGGCGCTATCTTCATTTCAATTATTGAAAGTTCTATCGCAATCCAAATTGTTGTTGTTTGACAAGGGAAATTTTGTTGTGCTGGCTACTAATTAGTGAAAAAAGCACGACTATCAACAAATCAAATCGGTTGACAACAAAAAAATTCCTAAATGGACATCACTGCACTATTCCGGGAACAAATTATTTTTATTTATTAGAAACTTTAACTTATAAATTAACTTTTGTTCTATGAGTTAGTTAACCTGTGGAATAATAGTGGAATAGGCGTTTTTTTTCTTAATATGGCTGCTAAATATCAACACGATTACTTTGAGGAAAGATCTCACCACAAATAACATTTGTTGTTGCATCAAAACCTGATGAGTGATGACGTTTACCAGACAAGTTGTCAACAAAAAAATGAATAGCAGTCAGCGAAATTTACAGACGCTATAGAAGCTCTCACTTTTCGTTTTTCAAAAGTACGTGCAAAGTGAAAAAAGAAATAAAATACCGAAAAAGAAAACACTCAGAACCATTATGGACATAACTGCCAAAACCATCCATCAAATCCAATGGAATTCCATATTCATCACCACAATAATATGAATCAGCTGCAAAATGTCCAAAATTTATGCTCTTCGCATTAAGACAGAACATGCATGCATACTTTGCCTATAATCACGTCCCAAACTCCCAATAGAACGAGTGTGTATGTACCGCCTGCGCTTCTGGCTGTATTTCAATTCAAACACTGTTATGGTGAGATCTTCCTCTGTCACACTTTTTACAATATAGGAGATTATTCTCCAGTCAGATATTTGCACACAAAGCGACAATGTGAACATAGACTTAGTCACTCAAGCAAAAATAGCTTCTCGTTTCATTTGTGCATTTTCATACAGCCAGCACTAGAGATAGAGAGCTAAAAGATGCCTGGTTCATTATTATGCTTGTGGGAAGTACGACAACCTTGCACACGAACCAGCTTATGAGTCTTTTTGGTTCTCCATACGCACAGAAAGTTCAACAACTCAACCTTTATATGGAAAACCAACTTTTTTTGGTGTAGTCGTCGTCATTTGTTGTTGTGTTGTGGCTTAAGAAGACCAACAGCGTCAAATTGACACCCGCAAGTGACTAAGTCAAACGTCAACTTAAAGCCTTCATGGTTAACCTATATGAATAGACAAACAAATGAGCATACATACCTACTGACGAACGAATGAACAAAAAGCCGGAAACACCAATTGTGGAAATTGTGAAAATTTCATTAAAAACAATATTTCTCCATTTTCACTTCTAGATGGAGTTCTATTTGACAGATCAGTTTAGTTACAAAGGGAACGAGGACATCAGCCTAGACGACTCTGAACAAAAAAAAAAAAGACAACAACAAAGGCAAACAAATGTTTCATTTAATTAGAAAGAACAAAAAAATCTAAATTCAAGGCTGGTAATGTTATGGAGTCGTACAGAGACGTGTCAGTCATTCTGGCTGCCGGCAAAGTGTCACCAAACCCTTAATCGTCGTTGTTGCGGTCGTTCTTTCGTCAAGTATGTAGGTACGAAGAATACGCATGCGTGCAATAATTCAATCAATTGTCGTCAACGGGCGACGACGGACGAGACAACGATGACGACGGCAATAGCAGTAGAGGACCAGCTTGTAACTGATATCTTACGGTTGGCTCTGATGGAGTCGTTGACGTTCATTCAATCGGCAATATAGCCGAATTGTCATCGATAACAATTATTGAATTGTAGAATGAGACTGTGTTGACTGCTTATTTGAATATTGCTATCACGATCGCGGATATCCGTCATTATTTACTCTTTTGGTCGATGGTTATGTTCTTGAATGAGTGAGTTAAAGCAAAACAACGGGCTTCGTGATTTCTTTAACAAATTGATTCCCCACAATAAATCGAAAGAGCTGATGATGGTTTGGGGTACGTTGGTGTGATATTTAAATTGACACATGAAACTGTTATGATTTACAGTAAGACAGTGGGCATGAGGCAAAAGGAACAACAAAATTTGAAGATGGTACCGAACGGTAAAATTCTAAGACATCGAACGACATTTTGTATCCTTTTCATGTTTGAAAAATTATCGATCGTCATACAGTCGTTTCTTATGACAGTGCTGAAATGATGATAGTGTTGGTGCTGAATTGTCAATTTGCATAAAATGTTGGGATCTCATCTTCACTGCGGTTACAATGTGTGGATAGCGAGTCTAGCTGTCTGTCAGTGGAGTATGCACGCAAATAGTGCATATTTATGGATTTTAAATATTTGTTTTTTATTTTTTATTGAGCGTTTTTGTTTCCATGAGGAAGACAATGCTGTGAAAAAAAAATTTGGGAAATTCAATTTGAATAATGGTTGGATCTGTCAAACGTGACAGAATTTCAAATTAAACTGACTTTAAACCGAATGGCTCATGTCATATCTGACAGCTGGTCGAATTCAATCTGAAGAAAGAAAAATTCAAGCGGAGGGAATTAATACTTAATCTTGCTTCGAACTAAACTGCAGCTGTCAAACATTAAGCTTGTCAAATTTTGAAGCTTACTACAAATGTCAACATGAAAAATTTTAATTTAAAACATTTTTTTTAACAGTACGTTTTGACATTTCGTGACGACTTTTTATTACGTAGGCAATTTTACATGTGATTTTTTTTCTTCTTCTTCGTTGATTGACAACCATGCACTTATAGTTTGAACTCAATTTCATCAGTCAATAATTAATTGAACGATATGGTTTCCTGGAATGATTTTTTTGTAATTCTGTTGTTTGAGTATGGGTTCTGAGCTGAGCTGATTTTTATTGCCAACATCACGGATCGGTGTCAATTAGATGAGATGAAAATGAAAAATGAAGAAATTAAAATATGAAAAAACTACTTTTTGGATTAAGGGAAAATGGAGAGTTCAAATAATACTAAACATGCGAATGTCGCTGGAGAAATCACATTCTTAAATCCAATTTGAAAATTTAATAACTCCGGAAGCAAGTTAATTGCTTCATGCTTCGAATGTGTCTTTAGCTAAATTAATGTTCATGAGTAAGTTAAAATTTCATTTTATTTCTTGAGCATCTAACAACAAAAATTGGTCAGCCTATTCCTTCGTTTATCAATAAAGTACGTTACCATATACACATTAGCGAAATACGACAGTTCCTGATCCATTGAAGAGAGTTCCAAGTTCAAAACGATTTGTTTTAAAAGCAATTTAATTAATGAATCATACTTCAACGAGAAATACTTCTGACTTGGCGCTTTTTTAATTGTTTTCTAGAGAACATGTTTCCATTTCGAAAAAAGTTAAACAAACATTTCTTTAGTTTTAAAATCAGTAGGATGAAGATTGAGAGAAATATCTTAAGCAGTTCAGTTTGAAAATATAAAATTTCGACTTTCAACAAAATGTCATTGCTTTTTGAATATTTTTAGGAAAGAAAAACTTACTTCGTCTTGTTTTGGCACACGGAAGGTTTCCGGTAATCACTCTGAGTTTATTCTATCTAAATGAAAAATCGAAACGAGTTTATCACCCTGTGCCCAACTGAGTGTCTATTCTTTTTGTATAACAGAATAGCCCAGCCAATTCCTCTAAGCACCAGTCGTTGTAACCGCACAGGAAGTGCGTGCTCTAAAAAATGACTTTAAAGTGGCTGACTTACTTCATCACTTTTTGAAAAGTTTGTGCAAAATTACAGTTCTTTAATGAACAATTTTAAGAATATTTAGTGTGATTCAAGCTTAAAATTACGTTTCAGACATGACTGTAAACTCACTTAATAAAACTTTCATCTCAGTTCCATCAACCAGGGCGACTTTCATTTAGGGAACATTTAGATCACTCTTGTTTCAGTTTTCGTTCGGTGGATGCTGCCGATGTTGTTGAAAGTCTGCTTTCAGTGAAGTCAAGTGCTGTCGGTCTGGACAATATTAACCCCAAATTTTTAAAAAATAATCTTGTCAATTTTGTTGCCCTACATTACATTTTGATGTCTGGAGTTTTTCCGGACATTTGGAAGTCGGCAAAAATCATACCACTTCCTAAAAATGCTAAGGGATCTGAGTATAGACCTATCTCAATTCTACCCTATTTGTCTAAAGTCTTTGAGAGAATTTTACAGCGACAAATCAACGCTTACCTTACAGAAGCAGCACAGCTGTACAACAGCACTACTTTGCGTGACTGAAGAAATAAGACAAGCGCTGGATAAGGGTGATGTAACTTTCTTAGTCTTGCTTGACTTTTCTAAGGCTTTTGACACTGTCAGCCATGTAGTTCTGTGTAAAAACTTATGCAGCAGCTTAATTTTTCGGCAAGTTCTGCTAAGCTCTTACTTGTCTAACAGAAAACAAGCAGTTCAAATTGGTGACTGTTTGTCTAGTTTTTTACCTATTTCGTCCGGTGTTCCTCAAGGGTCGATTTTGGGTCCTCTACTATTCTGTATCTATGTAAATGAACTTCCAGTTCTAATCAAAAACTGTTCTTGTCATCTGTACGCCGACGACTTTAAACTTTATTTCAGTTGTCCCCTGGGACTTATTGAGCATGGCGCCACAAATATCAATGAAGATCTTGATACAATTTCAAACTGGTCTCACTTAAATGGTCTTTTTTTGAACCCTTAGAAATCTAAATGCATAGTAATTTCCAAAAAGATTCTTGATCTCTCTTACTTTCCTTCGATTTTGTTAAGTAATGCCCCCATTGAATATGTTGAAACTGCTAAAAATCTTGGTGTTAACTTTAATGGCTCTTTAACTTGGGACAACCATATAAATGGAATTATAGGCAAAGTATTTTACACCAGTAAACACTGGCTGCTTGCCAAGATCTTGTTATTATCAATCTTAATTTATGGTTGTGAACTATATTGCAATTGTTGTTATGAAAGTAAACGTAAACTTAATGTCACTTTTAACAATATTGTTCGCTTTGTCTTTGGCTTACGAAGATATGATAGTGTATCCAATTTTTCTACCCTGCTGCTTGATATGCCCTTTGATAACTACCTTTAACTTCGTAGTTTGTTGCTATTCGCTGATGTACTGCTTACACACCAACCACAATACTGTTTTGACAAGATAAATTTCCCTACCTCTAGTAGATCTCGTCAATTGATTCATCCTCGCTTCACATGTTTAACATCCGAACGTCAATTCTTTATAAACTCAGTCCGACTCTGGAACTCTCTCCCACGCGCTATTACGGAAATCCAAAACGCAACAAGCATTAAAAACATCTCTCTCTTAAAGATCATTTTTCACATAGTATTTAAATACTTGAATTATTTTTTGCAAATGTATATTTCTGATACTCTAACTTGTTATTTTTTTTCGCATTACTTAGTTTCAATCGTGTATTATAATATTAGATACTGAATTATTAGCGCTCTACCAATTTGTATTATTAGCTTATAACTATTTTATAAGATATTGTATCTTACAGTTATTTTAGTATTCACGAATAAATTAAATTAAAATGAAAATGAAATGAAATGTCATTTTAAGCTAGTATCAAACCTTATATTTTGATTAAATGACCATCTCTTCTTCATGTTGACAGTTGATAAACTGTACAGTGGCTGTATAATGTACATTATGGTTAAGGCGTTATTCGCACAGCCAAAGCATGTTCATATATGAGAAAAGTCTTAAAACTATAATTTTCCTCGCTTCTAAATAAAGAATCTTGCTATAAGTGACTAGCAATTGAGGTATTTATGAAATAATTAGTACAAGCTTTGACATTCCCTAACCTTTTTACTGTCATCATTAGAAATATCGTTTTATGTTAACAAGCCTACGGAAAAATTCGAGTACAGTCCATATATTATCCCATCGCCAAAAATAATCATCTAACCATCTACGTCACACGCTTCACAATTCTCATGCGCTATCAATATTTTGTAGAATGTAGAGTTTCGACCAAAACGCTACATTGAACGTTTCTTCAACTCTATATTTTCAAGAATAATTCTCGCAAGAAATTTGACAAATGTTAACGATAGTAAAAGATTCATTTCCATAAATTAATCCACAAAGACTTGGAATATCTCAAATCAATTAAAATTAAATGCAAATTTTGACTGAGACGAAAAATCAAACCATTTTTGCATGAACTCCTATTTCTGTTCATTAGAAATTCGATCAAGATAAAATATATCTGGCATCACTTTTTTAGTTTAAATAACCGCTGTAATATAGAATTTTACAGCTTACTTCAATAATAACCTTGCGTTTTTGCGATCAACATCTTACGGTCCAACTATAATTGCTCAAGTTAGCTTAAGCTAATGTCAAAAAACCGGACAAATTTCCTTAAGTTAGCAAAAGTGAAGGTTTGGCCTTCTCTTATTTACGCTGTCAAATTAACTTAAGCAATGACCAAATGAAACCGTACTAAAAAATGAAACCAAATGAAACCGCCTTAAAAGTTGAACGAAAATTTAACGAACGTAGCTTAATTGCATTATGGTTTTAGTTGAGCCTTTACGGTCAGTATTTTACGCTTTTCGATTTTACCAGAACTTCCATTTTCCATTCCGAAATACATGTATTTAAAGATCCTAATGAAAGTGAACAACGCCGCATTAAAAAAAACACGCTGGTAGTGCCAATGTTACCAGCAAACTTCTTCCTTTCAATTGGTAAGTAGTTAAAGATACAAACTTAGTTAATGAGACAAATTAGCCTCAAAAGCTATGCTTTTAGAGTTTTCTTAAAAAAAAAACCTTCCACACACATTTACTTAATTTGTTTAACAACTTCAAAGCGTAACCTGTTAAACGTTCTATCAACACATCACTTAGCACTCTTCTAAAACAGATAGGTAAGGTATATTATTAAAATTCAATCAATCGTAAAAATGAATTACCATATTTCAGATTTTCGAGGTTATTTTTAACAATTTAGGTCCAAATTCAAACACTTAGTAAAGTGAAGCTTTCAAGAACAAAACTAAATTCTACATTGGCCCTAAAACCCGACAGTCAAAAGCACACCTTGATAGTGATTTAATTGCTGAGCATCTAGCTTTCCTATTATAAAGTGCTAAACATCGCAGTTCCATTAGAATAACCTACTGTCAGATTTTATTGCCTTAAATTGCTCTGCGTTTTCCATGACCATTAGCGCAAATATAAACGAATTTATTTTTTATAGCTTCCATAAAATAGGGTGACCATCCTGATTATCATGATGATAAAGACAAACATGGTGATCATATCAAATTTAGACACTGAATTAAGATTTTTAACGACTTTCTACACGGATCTCTTGTATGTTATCTTAATGTCTGGCACTTGCCAAATGATGCAGACGTGTTGATCCGGCTTGTGGCCATTAAGGTGAGTATAGGGAAACTCATAAAATGCGTGCATGTATAATCGAAACACTGATCTAAGTTACACTTGGCCATTATGTATCTTATAAGAAGTCGAAAAGGCATAGGCATTAGTTTTTTTTTCTTATCAGAATGTGGCGCCATGAATATTCAATGATGTTTACGATCAATGATGGAAACTGGATAGGCTATAAAAATACAGCGCCATAATCGAACAGTTCCATCTTCATTTTGGAGTTGTGTGGTTGTCTTTTTTTTTCGTTCATGGAATTTTCTTAACAAGTGGGGGAGGTGAGTCCATATCCACTTTGAAAATATTGAATGTCTCAATCAGATAATTTGCATTCGTGGGTCCACTTAAGAAGCGTATAAGCGCAACACGCTTCTTTTGGCTGATAATTGTTATTATCGATACAATGCTTGAGCGTCTTCCCCCTGTTTGTTTTTTGACGTTACTGTCTGGTCCGTCATGAGCTTAATTTTTAAATTTTCATTGAATTTAACACACAAAAATAAAACACTTGAATGGGGGGGTGAAATTGAGATTCTCGAAAATATTTTGTTGGAAGACGGTTTAGTGTCTTAATTGGATGCGTGTGCATCCGCATTGCCGAAAATACACATCATAAACAGATTTTGATCATGCACCAGACTTTTAATTCAAAAGGTCACTGGCCTTTTTCTGGTATGATTTTAAAAAATATAAATACGACAGCTTCATGAGGAGACAGTTGTCAAATTTTGGGTCAAAACGTCTTCACAATTATAACGATGGATTAGTTTGAAAATTGTATCGATTGAGGCTTCAAATTATTCGAATCTGACAGGTGTCAAATGCCAACTTAAGCCTCCAAAAGACATAATCCTTATTGTGATTTAATCCACATTGTAAACTCAATAGTTATCTTCTTAACTTCTAGTCATTGAAGATTTAATCAAAGAACAAATAGCATCGTTAATTTTAAATCCCATATGTCATAACCTTAAAAATGTTTCATCAAGAATTCTCCAACCATTGCCATCCTTCCAATTCCAATGGCAAAGCACATTTATTGTCACCATTCTTGGGTGGTAAATTTCTACAATAATTGAACTTTATGGCGTTTAAATTACACAAAACTGACCCAATAATGGATGTTGGTTCATAAAGCACTCACTGCCACTGCATTTACATTATGAGTGTTATGGACTCGTTCATGCAATAAAGCATGAAGCACAAACAACAACAAAATACAAAACCATTGGGATTGGGAAAATTTTCAAAATTAATTTATTAAGTGTCCAAATGGATGATATGTGCCTCAAGAAAAGGGAGGATGTTGTATTGACTGATGCGTACAAACGAGGTTGTTTTGTTTGATTTGAAAGCAGATATCTGAACCAGGGTTCGGATATTCTGGAATTCTTTTAAAGATGTCAAAATTAATCGTCAAACATTTATAAACCCAAGGAAATTCCTTTTTTCTCTCAAAATTTGGGGTTAAATGCGATTTCAATTGCAAACTCACTTAATTTATTTAAAAGAAAAAGTACGAATGTACACAAAAATCCGAACACTAAATCAGTATCCTCAACTGAAACGTCAGATCCAATTTCCAATACACATAAAGAATGCACTTCAAACCGAACTCAAAAGTGAGGTTAGCTATGACACAAATATGTGTTAACCACGCCAATTCATAATAATTAGTGATTTTATATCGCTTGTGGTTTTGCTCATTTGTTTGCATTTAATATGCTGTGTGATTGTTGATCGTATAACCGAGAAGTGTAACAACATGTAAAGTTTAATGACACGCTTCAATGACAAAATATGTACCAACTCTATTCAATAGTACATTAACTGCAATAATGACAGTCTAAGTGACAGATGGAATTCGCACACAATAAAAAACAAAAAAAAAAGCAATTATTATTTCTTTATGTTAACACTATTTGTTTACAGAATGTATTTGACGTCGAGCACGAATTTGTATAGCTCTTGAAATCTGGAGCTGTCAACAATTTGAACCAATGTGTGTTCATTGACACTTGGACATTTGAGCGATATTGACCTTTTGATGCAGTCTAGAGATTAAAGTTGAACATTTCAATTGGCTATTTAATTGGGGTCTTATGAACAACTTTGGACAGTTAATTGTTTTTACTTTGAACTTTGACAAGTAAGAAAAAACGGTGACAGGACAGCAGAATTGAAAAGCAATATTGAGCACAGATAAGACAAAGAAGGAGATCGGAAGCTGACTTATGTTTTACCCCCTAAATCCCGCAATTTTTATTTTCTTTCATTTTATTTTCTTAATCATTCTAGATTCTAGATCTAAGCCAACATCGGCACCTGTCTTTCAAATTCATGTCATGAATAAGGATACACATTCAATTGAAAAAAACGCCCATTTCTGTCATCGCTATAATTTAAACGATTTTACTGCTTCCCAACAATTTTTGAATAATTCATAACGACATCAAGAAGGTCCGTAATCCGAAACGCTAAATTAGAAAAAAAAATAACTTATTTACCAATTAACAAAAGAAACGCTACGTCAGTCACCCTTACGTCAAAGCAAATGCTTCCATTCTTTTTCTTACTATTGTCATAATCAAATTAAGATGCCCAATTAGAAAAGGCAGAAAAACAAAACAAGCTCAGTTTTATTTTTAATTCAAAAGCTTTGCTTCAAATCAATAACCACTAAATACTTAGCCTAGCCAACAGAAGCACGCAATGTGCACACTAGAATGCTAATTAAACGCTAAGCAGTGTTTGTGCATGAGTGCGTTTCAACCACTTTACACTCAAGCGATTTGGCGCGGGTGTTAATGTCAATGTTGTTATGAGAATGCGGTAGTTGTCTTTTCTAAAAATTTAAATAAAACTACTTTGCTGCAATCACTATTCAATGCAATGGGTCCTTGATATGTTTGTAAGAGATCGAATCTCGATTTGGCAGTGAGGACATTTTGACGTTTGCTTGGAATAAACCGTCAAAGTTAATTGAGTAACTTAAGACATTGTAAATTATAGGATTCGAGGTAAAAATGTGCTGCGTCAACTACGATGCAGCTGTGTGCTGATTGAAGGCTTTATAAGACATCAGGCATGTCAAGAGCGTTATGCAAATTTTACCGCCAATCTAGCTGTCATTTGATTTGTCAAAGTTGTTTCTTGTTTTTTCTACTTTTTATATTGAATATGATTCAAATGATAATAATTAGTTTTATTATAATTAAAACAATAACCGTAGTGTCGGCTTCTAAGAACTTTGACATTTATGAATGCTAAATAATTGTTAAGTTTTGCATAAATTAATGTTTTATTAATTTGTGACTATATGAAAATTTTTATTACACTGCTATAGAATAAAATGCCTTGTTATAGTAAACAAAAAATCAAAAAATGTAATTAATTAAATAAATTGTAAAATGTTTATAAAATGCCCACCCAAGAAGTGTGGTTAAGGTCTGCGGAATATAAAGGGATAAAGATCGACATGACAGGAGTCTTTTAAATTATACATAAGTTGATCAAGAGGACTTCGAAGTCCAAAAACAAATATAAGAATAAATTTTAGCAAACAGATCTCTTTTCAGTCCCTCACAACATCTTGCATGACTAAATACAACTGACCGCTTTAAACTTTGATCGCAAGCAACATCTCATCGACAAATCACAAACACACGTTGATGACCTTTGCACTGCCAGTGCACATTTCCTGTTCTTTGTACTCGCTTGTTTTTTGCGCGCGGAAAATGCGTTTTGAGGTTATCCTCTATTATCATAATTCTACGATCTCAACATAACCTAGAAATGACCTTAAAATGCGTGTCGTGAATGTGTTATGTGTATGCTTTCACTTAAGTGAAATATAACTGTAAATAAATACAAAAGCGATAAAAATATATCTCGATCTGACAGGTGTCTCCCTCTGACAGGTGTGTGTCTTGCGAATTCTCTGAACACAAAGAACAATAAATCTAACGCCTGAACGAACAATCAAAATCGATAATTTCGTTAATCGGTTTTGGCTAATGATCGATGGTGATGAATGCAACAATCGATTGATTTAGAAAAATAAAATCGGATCGATGAATTTGATGATTTTTTTTTATTATTCAGGGTATTTGGTTTCATGACTTATCCATGCCTAAGTCGCTTAGTTTTGTTACCTAGATGTTTTAAGTTATGTCACAGTGGGAAATATGCAACACGGAATTCGAGCAGTTATGCTTATAGACTCTTGAAACAAATGTCAAAATTTTATTGATCCACCACTTTTAATATAATCCGACAGATATTAATAGTAGCACATATTACAACTGACAATTAAACGGTCATTTGTGTATGACATCAAAAAATTAGTTTCATACTTGTCAATTTTGAAAGTTGATAAGTATAAAGTTATCAACAGCCGTTAAACTGGTTGTTGATTGAAATTTATTAATTAGTTAAATGTCCCACTGTTACTCTGAAACTAAAATGTGACATCCGACCGTTGGATATCGGCCTTAAGAAAAAAAACAAAATATCTAAAACATGTGTATGTAAAACTGGAGGTGGAAGTGGAGGCTGAAAGGCATAAAATACGTATTCGTACAAACATCCACAAACTGTATAGCATACACCATTAAGATATACTGCGCCAGTACTGTGGCAATAAGCGCAAGGTCGTTGTTAAGCGTGAACGTGTGTCCGCCACCATGCATTATACCACAAAAAGGTGTGTCACCTCAACACGGCTTCAGCGATCACAGCCATCATCTGAGCAATGTTGTTAGCGTGTTGATCACTTTGGTTTTAAACTTGTTTCTTTTATTTATTTTTTCGTTTTTTGTTGGTTTTGTTGTTTATTCGGTCGCAAAACCTGCACCAAAGCAAAGATTTTGATACTTATTGAAAATGGATGGAAAATCATTAAGGTTATTGGGATTTCGATATGTCGATGCAGCGATGCGTACCGACGACGACGACCTGCTTCCCACATCTTTTTTTTATTTATGCTGATGACAAATTACATCTATCGTTGTGTAACAAGACATGAAAAATAATACGAGTAAATAATAACTTTTTTGATTCGGTGAAGACTTTGGCATGACCGCTAAATCGTGGTTTTGATCACAATCCAAATGCTATAGGCAGGTATAATAAAAACATAAAAATACTAGGTGGTGCTTGTGAAATAAAGTAATACGTTTCGAAGCGCCATCTACATTGATTTAGTCATAGAAGTCGTGAATGACATTATTTTTTGTCGGTTAAGTTGCTTAGAGGTTATAGAACGTGTGCTAACTACGCCGAATTAATGCTTGGTAAATTTGTTTTTTATATTAGTATGCAGGTGTTAATTGTAATTGAAATTGAACTTTTCTTAATCAGCAGTGCTGATATGTTGGATCAATGTAAGGGACATGTTCGTACTATATCAATATCGATATATATCCTTTCTTTCAATCTGAATGAATGAAAAAGTAGCAGTTATCAGTTACAGTGTGAATCTGTTGGGAATCATATCAAAACTGCTGGAGCATTTTTTGGTTTCGCAAAAATTCCCAAAGCAGTTCCTTTTGGATTTTCTTATCTCCTTGTTATAATTTATCATCTCTGCAGTGTGATTCTGCCACTCCTCCGTTCTTTTTGCTACATTGAACAGTCCTTTTACCTTGGATCTAAGTTCTGACAGATTTGTCTTCCACCATAGAAAATCTTTTTGACTTTTGATGGGTTTTATGGGACAGCTGAGTTCGAAGGCCTAAGTGATTGCTCCACTCAGTTCATTAACCATATCATCCAATTCTTGATGACTATTAGTCGTTCTTGAGGGGCCAATTCTAACATGACTACTCCTGATAGCATTTTTGTAGATATTCCAGTTGGTGTCCCTGGGATTTCTTCCAGAGGTGTTCTCTGTAAGATGGCATTTAAGGGAGAATACAATTATCTTATAGTCAGACATAGATGGTTCATTGGATACTCTCGAGTCATTTAATAGGCGACCTACGTTCGGTGTAGGTTAAGTCTAATCTCTTTACGGTTTCTAGTTATAAAAGTAGGAGTTTCCCTGCATTAAAAATATCTAGCCATTTAGCGAGCATGAAATCTAACAGGTACTCACCCCTTTGATTGATGTGTGTACTACCCCATAGAGTATGGTATGCATTCGCGTCGCAGCAAAGCTAATTTCTTCTTGTTTCAATAAACTGTCAGCAACTGTACTTCCTTTGGCGGAATGTTGGTTTCGTCACCCGGGAAGTAGGCTGACGTCACGACCATTCTTTGAGGGAAACCCTCCATTTCAATTAGGGCTTGGATTGGAAAGAAGTCCTTCGTCGTAAATTCTGAAAGAAATAAATTTAATATCATTTCGAATTTTTATCAACTTGACTATATACTATATTAATTCCTTTCTGGAGTCAATAATCTGAGATTTAAGTACCTTACAAATTAAGTACCAAAGAGTTTATAATTTTCATCACGATTGTTCTCGATATCGATTAAAGCTACCATTACAGCAATTAATTTTTCTTACAGATCACATACGCACCATTCAAAGAATATAAAAATCAAATCAAATCCATCTACATCTAAAATCATTGCCTTAATCAAAATCAAGTCAAGTCACACACGAACCCTTTAAACACCGCCGCCGCCGGTTTGTTGGATCAACGAACAGAAAAACAAAAACAAAATGACGCTGCCCAGAATGGACTCACGAATCGGATTAGACTACATTGTCGAGAATCGTGAATATGTTTCCAAACTAGGCGCAGCCCTAGACACCAATAATACCACAGTCAAGAAGCAAGTTTTCGAACTGCTGTCAGCCCTATGCGCTTACAATTCAGAAGGCTATTCTCGAGCGATAGAAACATTAGAATTTTATAAGGTAAGTCGGGTCGGTGCAGAGAGCACGATTGCAACTTGAACCATGATTGATATTTTTTGTCTTTTTTAGAATCTCAAAAACGAACGATATCGGTTCAAAATTGTAATCAACGAACTAGAAAAAACGACAAATATTGAATATCAAGTGGCATTGCTGGCTTTTATCAATTGCGTGATTATATCAGCGGCTAACTTACAGGATCGAGTTAGAATACGAAATGAGTTCATTGGTAAGTTTCAAATTCAATCGAATTACAAAGATAAAAATGAAAACCTTCAACTTGGTGGTTTTATTGCGAAACAATTTGATAATTTACACTTAACAAACGCGCACACACCTTAACTTTAATTTATGCGCCAGTTGCATAACTTGACAGTGAATATTGCAGAGGAGTTTGCAATTTACCATTAAATGGCATGTTCCAGTGTCAGAGGTTTGGGCACAACTTGTAGTTGGATTGGCGCCATCTTTTAAATTTATGGCCGCCCGCTAGCTATAGCAAACTTGCGCAGGTGAATCTGTATTTGGATTTTTTTGTTTCCACAGTCGATAAGTTTAGATTTTTTGCTGATCTTTGTTTGATGATTGATTCCATTAATATGCAGGTTATATTCAATTTCTCTCATTTTCTATAAATAGACTTATGCTAATTAAGAATTGGCATTCTTTAAAAGGCATTGAATCAAATATTTGACGATTGCAGAGTCGATTGTATAAAAAGAACCAAAAACAGTTTGATTTTGTTGCGATTTTTTCCATGACGTCAATATTACATACGAGAGTTGAACTGTGGAATTTTAATTCGATACCAGTCGTTTTCCATTTATGACAGTTTAGTTTATTTTTTGCGGATGTTTAACTTTTTTTTCTTCAATCGAAGAATTATTTTCCGTAAAGAAGTTTAAAATGGTTGCAATTCTGTTGAAATTGAATCACATGTTATTCACAGAACTTTTTATTAGTATTGTTCTAGCATCCATAACCATACGTCAGATTTTCCAAAAGGGATTTGACAACTTTGAATTGAATTTGTGAACGCACCCTTTCACTAATCATCGATCTGTCGATCTCATTGTCAACCTCTTCAGTAAACTTAACATTTGTATCTTGAGCAATATGAACACGAACTAACAATAGGCGTGTTTTTTTGGCATCGCTATCTGCAGCCAAATTCGATTTCCCAAAAAAACGTATCCGCAGTTGCCCATCCGCAGCTGTTTTATTTTATTTTTAAGTTGGTAGACTTGTCTAGCTGTCAGATAATTTGTTATTTTGGTTTTGCTTTCGGATAAGATTTTGACATATTGGGGTATGTTCGTTGAGTGTGAATTTTGATAAAAATCGAGATTCAGATTTTTGAATCTCGAATCCATTTTTTTGAATCTCAAGTCTCAAATAGATCATAAAATCTGAGATTTTTCTACTTTTTCCTCACTTCACCAACTCGTTTAGCTGCCAGATTCACAAATTTGACTCGACTTTAAAGATATGACTACAACGAGCACTTCTTATAAAAAGCCAAAAACTGAAAATTTTCAAACTCATTTTGTGACAGTTTGACAAAATTTAAAGTAAAGTGGCCGACCCATAGAATCCGTCAATCCGGCAGCGTCGACGTATACGTTGTTGCCAAACGGGAACCGTCCCATAGAATACGTTGTATACTTTGACAGTTTCATTTGCTTGGTGTAAAACTTATTCACAAAACCTCAAATCCGAACAAAAAAACTTAAATTAATACATTCAAATTGTGTCAAAATGATACTTTTACACAAAGTTTTGATCATTCATTGCTTTTCCTTGCTGCTGTGGAAACATATTGAGTTGATTGTTCGTTAAATTTATTTGTCAACGGATCAACGGACGCAAAAAGTAAAAAGTTAACCAACTCTATCCGTCGTATCCGTCACATGCGTTGCTTATGGGACGAGTTCCATAAGAACATGTATATTCTATTGTGCTTTCAGTTGAAAACGTCAACGCTAACGGACTGACGGATTCTATGGGTCGGCCCCTTAATGATGCAGAAAGATTCTTTTTTGATGTCAAAAACAATTTTTGTAGTTTTTTTTTCCAAATTCAAATGGCGCTACAAAGAAACAAAAATTTTACTTTTGTAAATTTCTCACTTTTTGCAAAAAGTGGCCGTTGTAGTTATACCTTAAATCTCACAAATAGAAAACTACATTACAGAAGAAAAATATGAAACACCATAGAGCAACTATGTGTGACTCGTTCCTTGATTTGTGGGTTCCAATTTTAATTCAAAATAAACTTAAATAAAAGAACGCACTTAAGGTGCGTTGCACTCTGCGAACACAGCCTTGGAGACTCTTTGAGTTATCCGATTATCCGCGATACCAACCTAAGAAATTCAATTTTTCTCCGATCGAGTATCGATACTCGAAAAAATGTCAATATTTTATCCGCAGCCAGATTTAAGTTTAAGTTTTATCCGCAGCTGCGTGTTGTATTTGTAATACAAGATACGGATAGGTATGCCAAAAAAACACGCCTAATGTCTGCTAATTATACAGGGTTTTTTTAATTAGAGGCATTATTTTGAATAGTCCGCTATTTCGGCAGGTGTCACTTTTGAAGCTGTTATTTTTTCACATTTAACAAGCAGAAGTTACGCGGTATTTAAAAATAGAACATTACACGCTTCAAAAATTGAAATTACTAAAATTCACTACAAAAATGGTGAAAATTTAGCAAAACTAAAGCATTTTCGGGTCGTCGTGAAGGATCTTTTCAGACCACAATGCAGAAATCGGTGGAAAAATTTGAGCTGTTGGGACAAGTTAGTGATGTGAAGAATTAAACCCGTGCACGTAACCCAAGAATAACTGAGAATATTGTTGCTGTAGCCCAAAGTGTTGAAGAAAACCCAGGTTTGTCCATTCCTCGTCGTTCTTTGGAAATGGGCATTCCACAAACCACAAGTCTTGGGTTTTAAGGCTTATAAAGTTCAGTAAACATAAGAACTCAAGCCGCCCGATGAAAATAATCCAGAATAAAAATCATCTTGACTGATGAGGCCAATTTCCACCTCGGTGGCTACGTCAACAAGCAAAATTGTCGCATTTGGGGATCGGAAAACCCAAGAGTTATTGATGAGTAGCCTCTTCATTCTCAACGTGTGACTGTTTGGTGCAGTTTATGGTCCGGCGTGGTCATTGGACCGTACTTTTTCGAAAATGAGGTCGGATCAACAGTTACGGTGAATGGATGGATTGCGATATCGAAAGGTGATTAATGACTTTTTATGGCCGGATATGGATGGTACTGATCTGGACAATGACGTTTACTTGCAACAAGACGACGCTACGTACCACACAAGCCACGAAACCATTGATCTTTGACGAGAAAAGTTTCCGGACCGTGTTATCTGTCGAAGAGGTGCTCACAATTGGCCACCAAGATCTTGTGATTTAACACATTGCGACTTCTTTCTTTGGGGCCACGTGAAATTAAGGTCTACGCCAAGAGCCCAGCGTCGATTTAAGACCTCTTAAATGGAATTCGTGAGGCTATCGAGGACATAGGGCAGCCACTTTGCGATTTTGTCATAGAAAATTTCATGAAAAAGATATGGTCCTGTAAGCGTGTTCGTGGTGGCGATGTTGATGTTCATTATTAATGGCATACCTTCTTCTATTGTTCTGAAATAAACATCCGATCATGTATATCAAAAAATGGCATTTTCTTTGAATATCAAAATAACAGGGCCTATTTTGAGTGAGGATTTTGGCAAACACCCATACAAGATCAAGCCGATAATGGACCATTAGAAGCGAAGTGCGTTCTCCGATAGGGCTCGCAGTGACGAAGCTCATTTTTGGCTCAATGGGTTCGTCAATTAGCTAAACGTGGATTTATTGGTCGGGTGAAAATCCACATTCTCTCCCTGAATCACTACTTAAAAAATAAAATAAAATAACTGTATGGTGCAGTTTGCATGTCGAAGGTGTTATTGGGCCTTATTCTTTCGTCGATGATAATGATCGTCACGTTATTGGCCATGATTACCGATTATTTTTGGCCCGAAATCGGAAAATATAGGCTTGAACGACATGTGGTTTTAACAGGATGATTCCACAAGCCACACAGCAGCCCTTTAAATCTAGTAAGTTTGATGAGCGTGGTAACTGAAGAAATAGGCAAGTCGATTGGCCACCTCGTTCGTGCCATTTAACGCCTCAAGACAATTTTTTTTTTTGGGGGGGGGGGGGGGGGCTACGTGCCCCAATTTTGTCGCCGAGGCAACGAAAATTAAGTCCAATGAATCCACCCCTTCAAAGGTGCCCGCGGAGGCCATATGAACGAACTCGAGTTCCATTAATAAATGTTTTGATTGTTGTTCAAGCCGATGACAAAGACTCAAATGGCTTACGTTTTATTTAAAAAAGAAAAAGTCAAGTCCTTATTGGAAAACCCTTTATATCTTCATTAGTCTCGTTTGCGACAGGGTCAATGAGGCAGGTGCAAAAATTAACATTAGAAGAAATGAACACTTCCTGTTATATTGTTTTGCGCCAACACATTCAAGAAAAATGAAGCCGTAAATACAAAACATTTGTATTCAAAAAAATAGTACGTATACGCCACAGTGAACGTTGGACTTATTTTGCTATAACATACAACATGCAAAACGCTGTTTGTTCAACAAAATTTCACAACATGTGTGAATTCTTGACTCATTCAACAAGAAAGGAAACTATGTGTGAAAACCATGATATAGTGGCAACAAGCTTTCATAGATATGTACTCAAGCGAAAAATTATATTTCTCCACTCACAGCATGATCCGTCAATCACACTGCATAAATTATCAACAATTATTACATAAATGTCCTATAACGACATTTGACATTTGCAACCGTATACCCTACCACTGTCTACAAAGAAACAGCTCCAGGAGCAACTCATTTAAATATGCAATTAAACCCCACAAAGCAAGCATTTTTCATTTACACATTTAATTACAATTAGTTTCGATTAATCAAATAAATCTTCGGAACCAGAACCTGTTCCAGTAATTTGTTATTACCTGCACACCCAACTACCGGCTAGGAATGGCCACAATCCCAAATACAAAACATACAACAGCCAGCGCTAGCGATCAAATCGAGATAAGCTCTTCGTAATCCATCATACAGACTAATTAGGTACATTTCTCAGTTAAATTAAATCATAAACGCTATGATTACAATTAACGTCAAGCGATTGAATGGAAAACAATTCGTCTACAAGTCTTCCATGTCGAACCTTTACAGCTTCAGTGAACAAAATTCAAACGATTTACCCTCCCCAAGTTCGGGAAAATAAATTACTTTTGGGTCGGGCCGCTTGCTGACTGTGGCTGTATGTTGCCCGCTGGCTGTTTTGTTATATCGCAATCGTGTCAGTTTTTGAACTTTTATGATCTGTGTGGCGCGGCGGCAGCGGCGGTGGCCAATAAATGTAGGTGAGTAGGCTTTTGTTGTATCAGGTTCGTTACAATCGACTGATGACGCGAACGACCTAATAATCAGTAATTCACAGGCCCATAGCGCCGTCGCCACCGCCACCATCAGCGTTTAATCTCTATGATTGAGCGAGCACAACATTCATAGCAAGAACCTTTTGGCAATGTGACAAAAACTGTAATGTTTATGTGGGCCTGCGTAACCAACAATGAAGTGAGTCTCAATAGCGACCTACTGAACTGATATTGCATTTGACTTTTGGCATCGTGTTCCTTTACTAGGTTAAGACATTGTTCACGCCACTTGGTTTCAATTAGGGAACCTTTAGAGATCACGTTTTTTTGACGTTGCAACAATTTTCGGCGGCAAATCTAAGGAAGTTTTAACTTTGAGCTTTAAACTACGCGATTGAATAACTAAGTTATATTCCTGAGCGCCCGGAGGCGATTTTTTTTTCTGGGACAACATTCGGCATTGAAGGTATTGATTTCAAGGTTTTTAAGGTTCGGCAATCTTTGGTTCACCGAAGATGGTTGTTGATCTTGTAGTAGCAGTTTAGGTGGTCTTATTTTTGGTTAAAGTTAAGGAAGTCCGAAATTAAAAATAAAATAGTTAAAAAGGATCAAATAGGACAGCGATAATTAAAACGATAGCGATAACAATAACGATTATTAGACCAATAATGTAAATGATAACGGTAGCGATAAAGATAACGATAACGATAACGATAACGAAAACGATACTATACCTAACGATAGCTAAAACAAAATGTAAAAGAAAACGACAGCGATAGCGATAATGGTAACGATAACGATAAAGGTAACGTTAACGATAATGAAAACGATAGCGATAACGACGACTTAACCAATAACTGTAACGATAGCGATAGAGATAACGATAACTTATATAATTTAATGATTTTGCAACGTCAGCAAATTTAATGCTGCACAAAGTGACAGCTGGGCGATGAAAACGTACTTTAATGTTTTTATTAACATGCTTTATTTTATTAATTTCAAAATTTTCTTATTTGTCTTCACAGGTCTGAAAGTGTTACCACTCCTCAACAATTTAAGGTAAGTTAGTAATTTGCTATGTAAACAGATTCAAAGTCAAACACAATAACTAACAACACACCCTATTTATTTTCATCAACCCATATTAAATGCAATATACCTTACCTATCCAATTTTGATTAATTTGCATATAATTATTAGTTTTACGGAAAACATAAAATTTTTTTGCTTGATAATGTTGAATGTTTAACTATTTGTAAATATTAATTTGGAAGGCGGAGTTTGCAAGCTTGTTACTCTGACATGCTTGTTAATGTTCGTGGAAATATTGGGTACAGTTTTTGGGTTAATTCCATGAGTCTTCATACGTATTCAAAAGCTTACTCATTCTTGTCAGTGGCTCATGCAGTCCGTAGTTTGTTCTATGTTGGGGAACTTTAATCAAACTATGAAAACGCAAAATATAATCTCCACCTCGGTAATTAAAGAGGATAGAACTCAAAATATCTGGAGCATCAGTGACACCAATAATAATATCTGATGAAGGAACACAATATCATTATTTAATCTCCTTCCTCATAAGAAGGAATATTTTTGGGGTCAATCCTTTAAAAGCAAAATGTGTAAAATTGCGTTGAACTGATTCTAGTATCTCAATATGTATGGCATAATGGGGAGACCAAACTTGTGATGCATATTCGAGATGGGGTCGAACCAAACTGTTGTACAAGGCATAGGAAACGTTATGGTCAAGGAATTCCCCGGACCAACGCTTAATAAACCCTAAAATTGAATAAGCTATATTGACGATGTTGTTGATGTGTTCTGAAAAATCTAATATGTGAAAAGAACTCCTAAGTCCCTAATTTTAAAGAAACGGGATAAGATGTGTTGGGAGATAACATAATCATAAGATGTAAGATTACGCTTTTTTGAAATTGTCATTGTCTGATTAAGTTAAGATTTAAATTATTCTTTTCACACAATACAACTTATTTATATCATCTTGCAGTTGAACCCTATCTTCATTGGATGAAATATTTTTGAAGATCTTCATATCATCTGCAAAGATAAGAATTCTTATATTTCGAACACTTAAGTGTACATCGTTAATAGCTAAAATAAATAAAAGGGGTCCTAAGTGACTACTCTGTGGTACACCCGATTTGGCGATGAAAGGTTTTGAGTAAGAGTTCCTGAATTTTACTTGTTATAAGATCAAAATAATATCAAGATAAGAAGAAATCCAATTAACGAATCCCAGAGGAAAACCATATGAATTCATTTTAAGCGAAAGTTGATCAAACGCTTTGGAAAAATCTGTGTAAACACAATCAACTTCGTTTCCACTTTCTACAGAATTCAGACATTATGGCAAAAATGAAGGTTTGTCACCGTAGAACGTGTCTGCATAAAGTCATGTTGTTCAAAGGATATTATATTTGCTGTAGAAGGCTAAATTTTCACAAACAAGTTGCTCAAAAAGCTTAGGAATTACTTATAGTTATAGGCCTATAAAATTTGTAATCGGACTTGTCTCCTTTTTTGAAAACAAGTGTTATGTATGCGTTTTTCCACATACTAGAGAATTGTCCTAGTTTTCACGACAATTCACAAATATAACGTAGAGGCATAGCCAAGGCCGTCCTTCATTTTTTTTTAAGACAATGGGTGGAATACCAACGGGTCCAAAAGAATAGTCTTCCATAGGAAGGCACATACAATTTACAAGTTTATCGAAGTCGATAAGAACATTGTTTCAAGTTACTTTGGGACTGTTTCGCATATAGCCAAAGAAGTCAGTATCCACAGAAATGGGAGTATCGATGAAAGACTGACTAAAATTACTTGCGAAAGCATCACAGATCTCAGAATCACAGTTCAAGACAATATTGTTTTAATTAAAGTTTATCACACCAAAAACATAAATGTAAAAAAAGAGCCAAGTTCTCCCGTACAAAAATTCTGCCTAACAAATCAGCCACGAAAAGTAATGAGATCTAAAAGAACGCCAAGTTCTAAGATTCAGCAAGTACTCGTAGGTGCATTGCAAATGTTTTAAGTGGACTTACATCGAATCAACTATTAGTTTTGAAAGTTACTTGTAAACTAATGTAAATTAGTTAATTTTTTTACTTAGCAAGTTTTCCAAACTTTTTTAATAGTAGGTTACTAAGAGAAAACCCGCCAAGTAAAAAAAATTAACTAATTTACATTAGTTTACAAGTAACTTTCAAAACTAATAGTTGATTCGATGTAAGTCCACTTAAAACATTTGCAATAGGTGCATTGTACTTGCTGAATCTTAGAACTTGGCGTTCTTTTAGATCTCATTACTTTTCGTGGCTGATTTGTTAGGCAGAATTTTTGTACGGGAGAACTTGGCTCTTTTTTACATTTATGTTTTTGGTGTGATATCATTACTTTTTGCAAAGATTTTTTTTTGTTTTGATAAGCAGAAAAATCTAAAAATTAATTTTATTTCTTTATATTGACTGGCAGAATTGCTAGTTTGCCAAATTACAATATTCTACGATGATCAGAGGTGCCCCATATATTTTATAAAATTTATTTTTAAATGGGTGGGTACCAGCCCCCTCAGTTGAAAATCATAAATTTCATATTTTATTTGTTCTATTGCACGATGTACTTGTATGCCAAATTTCTTGATTCTACTGCACTCCAAAGTGCTCCATATAAATTTAAATTAATAATTTAAAAGTAGGCGGCTGCCACGCCCCCTGACTAAAAAATTTCAAATTTTCGATTTTTTCCTTTCTATGTACTTCATTACCTATCACTGTGCTAAATTTCTTGATTCTACTGCACTCCAAAGTGTTCCATATAATTTAAATTAATAATTTAAAAGTAGGCGGCTACCACACCCCCTGACTGAAAAATTTCAAATTTTCGATTTTTTCCTTTGTATGTACTTCATGACCTATCACTGTGCAAAATTTCTTGATTCTACTGCACTCCAAAGTGTTCCATATAATTTAAATTAATAATGTAAAAGTAGGCGGCTACCACGCCCCCTGATTGAAAATTTTCAAATTTTCGATTTTTTCCTTTGTATGTATCACATGACCTACCACTGGGCCAAATTTCAAGTTTCTAGGGCAACAGGAAGTGCTTCATATAATTTAAATTAATAATGTAAAAGTAGGCGGCTACCACGCCCCCTGATTGAAAATTTTCAAATTTTCGATTTTTTCCTTTGTATGTACCACATGACCTACCACTGTGCCAAATTTCAAGTTTCTAGGGCAACGGGAAGTGCTTCATATAATTTAAATTAATAATGTAAAAGTAGGCGGCTACCACGCCCCCTGATTGAAAATTTTCAAATTTTCGATTTTTTCCTTTGTATGTACCACATGACCTACCACTGTGCCAAATTTCAAGTTTCTAGGGCAACGGGAAGTGCTTCATAATTTTGATGATCTGTCAGTGAGTGAGTGAGTGAGTCAGTCAGTCAGTCAGTTACGGTTTTCGTGATTTTTGGAACATTGTATCTTAGAAACTGCTTATGCTAAATATCTGAAATTTACTGAGGTGCTTCCTCTTGACTAGCTTAACAAATGATGTGAGTTTGAAACTTTTGGCTTCTTTGGTATAGAAGTTAGAGGGGTGTGGAAAATGCCCTGAGTTGTTTCCTGTAAATAAGGGTGTAGTGCCAAAGTTGCTAGAGAACTTGGCTGGGCACTACCGTGCCCCTTGATGCGATAAACATAACATTTCTTTTTAGAATTGACAAAATTACAAACATTTTGTGCGTCCTGTTTCAGTGAATTTCCCATATTTATAAGATATTCACCCTTAAGATCAAAAGAAAGGCTTTTAAACTCTTCGAAAAGAGAGATATAAAGTACTTGGTTCTCCAATCTCATGAAACTGATAAAGTTTTCCAATCCTTGTTACTTCAATTACGAAGGTTTTTCAGTTCTTTAGTAAACCAAGGATGATAGGGTAGTGGCACCTGTAACCGAACGTCCCCAGTTACCGAACACTTTTGAGAAATATGGTTGTAGTTTCATTATTTTACCGTTTTCCGTAATGAAAACTTCACAAAAACGTGTGGGCATTCTTTCTTTAAAAATAGGTAAAACGTTTCATTAAAACTAATATATCTAAAGAGAGCAAAAAATTCAGTTCAGTGGTAGGTTTCCCTCGTTACGGTTTTGATACATTTTTCACAAAAAAAAAAAACTAGCTTAGGACTTCCTGAAAAGTTGCTTTGAAGGAAAAATATTTGAGTAAATTCTTTTCCCAGCATTTTAAAATAATTAAGTATGCCAGATTATTGATATTTTAAATTGTTAAATGAAAAAAAGTAAAATTATGCTATGATTTTTGACTGTTCGAAGAAAGGAAACTAAAATATTACCGAGTTGCCTATTTCCGTAGTGTGTTCGGAAATAGGAAACAGTGAAAAAAGACAAATTCCTATTTTCGAACACCCTTTTCTTTCATGTTCGAGATCCGGATTGGAATCTGTAAGTTTCAATCAGAGGTTTTTTCAACATGTGCCTGTAAATTCGATTAAAGGTCATTTTTTTCTGATGAGAAGAAATGGAACCTAAATGATCCTGTAGAATTACATGGATACTTGAGTGATTTACGAAATGAACCGAAATATATCGATGGCCTAATTTAGGTGGAGGTTCACTGATGATATGGTGATTGTGAGCTTTCTCTTCAGTAGGGTGCTTCGAAATTCGATTTACGTCATCAAAAATCAACAGTCGGGATTATGTTTAAGTGCTGCGCATCAGTTTGATACCTGTTTGGCTGATCACTATGATTTTTAAGCGGGACAATACTAAAATTCATACAAATCGGGAAATAACTCATTGGTAGGAGCTTAATTCGATGACATTGATGCAACTTCCCGATGTTAATCTCATAGATACAGAATCTATGGGTAATCAAAGACAGGAGAATTTATGGAGAAGGAAAAAACTACGGATCTGTAGGAGGGCTTAAGAAGCTTTGCGAAGAGAATGGCTTATAATTTATAAGTCAGTTTTAACAAACTTGGTCAAATCCATAAAAATTTCAAATCAATTCCTGCTAAGAGATGTATAAAAAATAAACGTTAAGAAACTATTAAATCAACTACATTATTTTTTTGCAAAATTTTGTTTGTTTAAAAAAGCTCTCAAGCCCCTAACTATTATTTAAAAAAAAAAATTCTCGAAACTTGATGTGACAACTATTGAGTTTATTTATAAAACGCACTGACTACTTTAAAAATAGAACTTAAGTACATATATTTATTTTTAAGATAAAACTAAGTACCTAATAAGGATATTTCAAATGAGATTTTTATTTATTTTATTTTTGCCAATGGATCATACTATTATTTACGTTTTTATATAATGAAAAATATGTAAAAATAAAGAAAATTTTGGCTTAAAAATGGTTTTTGACTTTTCGGTTCCAGTGTTCGAAAATAGGAAACTCCGTGTTCGGGTTTAGGAAACAATCAAAATAAGGTGTTCGAGAATAGGAAAAAATGCTTATTTTCAATATAATCTTTTTTTAATATTTACTGATAATGTTTATGGAAAAAAAGAGTATCAAACATGAAAATATTTGAGATAATAATTCAGAAAAAACTAAAATTACATTACTTAACTCAGTTAAAGTATTTTTCGCAACATGTTCTTTCCTCATAGTCCGTTAACTGTTCGGTAACTGGTGCCACGACCCTATGTATTATTTATTAGTCGACCCAGCTTGAGATTCACACAGCAACATGTTTATCAACTACTGCCGTGGTTGCTGGTTTCTGTAATTTGAACACGATTGTGAACGCACCTTAATTATTAGTGACATTTCTTCGCGAAAACACCCTGCGCATAACAGCTGTTTAACACAACTGTGTTTTGACATTTAAAATTGTTTTTTTTTTTTATAAATTATTGTTATATTATAATTAATTAACAATGCTCATGCTCAATGCTCAAAACTGCTTTCGTTTGATATGTAATTTATGACTTTTCGGGTAGGCATAGGCAGCATAAAGCACAAAAATAGTGTGAGCAATTTTCCTAAATGATTAGAGGTAGTACTATCGTATATTTAGAAACGAAGACAGAAATAATTAAAAATCATTCTACAGGTACAGGCTCTGAAAAAGAGTCGTTCGCCAGCCAAATTCAAGATTAAGTTCTAATTTTGTATCAAAACATTGTACTTTAAATGGTATTTCCATGTTTTACAAAAACATTGCAGAAGCAGTTCAAAATCAACTTGAAAGATACAAATGTTAACCTGTGTTAGACTGCGATCAAGTTTAAGATAAACAAGTAAAATAATTTAAACATTTATGCATAAGAAATCTAAGCAAAAAGCAATTTATCGAATAATTATCTTAAGTCTGGATTGTTTATTCAATTCTAGCTGAATGAACTCCAGCTTAAACGAAGTCAAGAACTTACTCAAATCCAAACCAAACCTTTTATCTACCAACTTCTGTGTTACTCGTCGGCAGATTTTTTTTTTGTTTTAGGGATCCCTAAATTCAATTATTTACGCAGTGTTAAATATAATTTTCTAATTTATTCCTTAAAATAATTGAATAAATTAATAAATTGTTTATATTTGCTTAAGACAAATTTGTGATAAGTGTGCGCGCTGATATAAATATGCATGAACAATATTTGTCCAACCAGTTTTCGTTTGCTAACAAGCAGCAATGATTTTGTTTTGCTTAATCGTTAAGACAATATTATGTAAGATTATTTTTCTTGTAAGGAAAAACAAATATTCGTAAACAAAATAATATAATTTATAGAAAATTAATGTAAATTAATGATAATTTCTTTACTGGCTAAGCTAATCCGATTGAATTATTGACAATAACTGACATCAATTTGACAAGTTAGCCATTAAACAAGCTTTTCGGTTATCAACTCTAAAGATTTGTGCTAATTGAAACAAACAACAAAATTAAATCGTGAATAATGCGGCTCTACTGTAAGCCCAACGTTTCCATTCAACGAGTCCAAGAAGTTCCTTATCTCACAAGATTTGCCTTACCACCACGTGTACCCCCAAAGCTTTTCGCAAAAACTGTTTCAATCCTTTTAACTTCCTCTTTCTTTACCTACACAGAACTTCAAAAGCTTTGTCCAATTTCAATATTGAATAACAAAAAACATGCGCACGCACCACGTGCATACCGCATAAGTGATTATGTATGTATGCTGCTCAATTCCCACAGCACATGTTACAGCTTAAAGCCAATAAGAGACTTCAAGCACTTTTGTTATTCTTCCTATTAGTGGACAAGCTCAACGTCCTTTCGGTTGTGTTTTTTTTCATGTGTATCGGCCTTCCGAAATTTCGTGCAACAGAAGCAAGGAACCGCAAACAAACAAGCACAAGAGAAAGCCATACCCAACAACACCATACACTTTACATAACACATTTGACCGTGAAAAAAAAAATATCTTTAAAGTTAAATAAGCCCACGACACTAAAATAATTTTATGTACTTTTAACGACAATTTAACGGCAGAAAAATATAGTTTGTTGCAGTGTTCGTTAGAGACATTAAAATTTGTAGGATTCTTTTCGATTTCGAGTTTCCATCATCATCAATTGTCGCCGCTGGGTGTTTTTGACGTCAAAAACCGAAAAGCAAATCCATCTGCGACGTCATAGAGTTCGTGCTTCAGCATCCGTGACCTGTGACCGTGGACGGAATACGGCAGTTGCCATTTGGCTGTGTCTCGTTTTGTTGTTCCTCAAGAAATAGTCGATTTCTAGATCTTGGATTAATAGAAAATCTGAAGTGAGTGAGATTTCACGTGAAATTCCTTAAATTTAATTAGCGTCCTATTTTTTAAAAGTTTTTTTGTCGTCTTCGGTGCGGTGACACGATAATTTATTTGTATTTTATTGATTTTAAGGTGTTCCCTCATTCACCTTTCGAACTTCCACTGCCACTGCATTGAAGTCATATTCTCTTTTGTTTTGCTTGAATCTCGAAGATAAACATCAGGTCATAAATAGTTCATTTGCATGTTTTTGATATTAGCTAGCCTCTCTAACAATATGCTTCCGTGTTCCGCGGCACATAGTTTTAGGTCAAATTTAATCTAATCGCTGCTGCCAGTGCGGTGGTCTCAGCTAAAATATCTTGTTTTGTGCATAAATAATTATCGTGAACATAGATATTTGGAGGTGTTTTGATTTATTTAAATTTGTTTGGTAAATTATTTGGCCTGTCATCAGTCAATTTTTAACAACACCGAGTTTAAACATCGACAAAAAAATAAGAGATTGGTTTGTTGTCTTGTGTCTATAATCTCTGTGTGATTAGGGACCATCAAGGTGGTCTTGATTTGTCTTCTGCTTTTGATTGATTTAAGTTTTATTTGATTTTATATTCGGCTTCGAATCACATCATACTTTGTGTCATAGTTTAAAATTAAAATATTCAATTTGAAAATCTTGGCAATGTTTCCAATGAAAGGCCAAGGTTAAGGGCTTTTCGTTGATTCCGTAGGAGGCACGCCTTGCTCTTTGTGCACCATACAAACAAAAAGAATATTAATTTGAATAAGGAAAAATGAGTGTTGACTTAAAATTCGTTTCCCTTTCAAATAACATGCAATCCGCGACAATAATTACAACAAGGCTGCAGTTTTCTTGTTCAACCAACACATAAAGTGACGCTGCACTCAAAGTCTAACCACCATCAATTTTTATTCCCCACGTGAATGATTCCGTAACTAATCAGACAATAACGTGTTGATTTCCGCTCTCAGAAATCTACTGATGATTTGAAAATTACTATCAATCAGAAGCCATCAGTAGAGCACTGAAAAACGAAGTCCGCTACCTCAAAACAAAGGACTGGAAAAAAGGAGTATGGTGCTTTAAAATGGTTTCCACTTAAAAACCGGATTTCCGGTTTTTTGGAGCCATATTCAAAAATTTGAGATTAAGGAACACTTTCTTTTGCGCTTCATTGACGAAATAGTTTCAAAAAGAGATGGCTTTCAATCGCTATTAAATCAAAAGTTCTCTCTTAACCTAAAGAGGATCCGATTTTCTCAAAATCTCTGATTTTGTGTGGAGATTTTGGTTAAATCGTTACAAATACAATTATACAGGGAGGATACAAAAAACACTTCTGAAATATGCCTCCTGTTTGAACAGCGCTTTAAATCATGGTATGAATTGGCACCTTGCACAGATCTTTATAAAGGGTAAGAGTTGTTATTTTGAATAGCCCGCTATTTCGGTAGCTGTCACTTTTGAAGCTGTCATTTTTTGACATTTGCCAAGTAGAAACTACTAAAATAAAAATGGAACGATACACGCTTCAACAACGCATTGAAATTATTAAAATTCACTATAAAAATGGTGAAATGAAATGAAACCATCGATTTTTTACGGGAAAAGTTTCCGGACCGTGTTATCTCTCGAAGAGGTGATCACAATTGGCTACCGAGATCTTGTGATTTAACACCTTGCGACTTCTTCCTTTGGGGCCACGTGAAAGATAAGGTCTACGCCAACAGCCCAGCGTCGATTCAAGACCTCAAAGATGGAATTCGTGAGGCTATCGAGGACATAGGGCAGCCACTTTGCGATTTGGTTATGGAAAATTTCATGAAAAGGATATGGTCCTGTAAGCGTGGTCGTGTGTTCCATTATTAACGGCATAACTTCCTCTTTATAATGAAATAAACATCCGATCATTTATCTCAAAAAATGCCATTTTTCTTTGAATATCAAAATAACACCTCTTATTGGAAAACCCTTTATATGCCATTACGTTTTTTTTAGTAAATTGACGTACAGTTGACATAAGTCAAACTAAAGGTAAACCAATTGAGATATGTCAAAAGGTTATTATCGTCTTGAATTAAAACAAGAGAGAGCACTTCTGCAGCGGTCGATTCTTTGGTCTCAATTTTCGATGAATTGGTCAAACATTTCGGCCGAAACGCGTTCATTATTGGATCTGAGCTCTTCCAATGTCAACGGTTTGTTTACATAAACCAATGAAACACCCTCAAGTTCTCTCGGAATTTCTACAAAATGCCTTAAACAGGCTAAACAATTGGGCAAAGCATTGTGGCTTGGACGTCAATCCACATAAAACAGAACTAAAGGGTGTTTTTTTTTTAGAGGTATAGAACTTTAAATTGCAATAAAACAACGATGGAATATTCGATGGACATGATTTCTTATTTATTCGAAAGATAATCTTGTGGCATTACATTTTAAATATGATTTCTGGCATATGACTGCCACGGCTGAATCGGATGTAGTCTAATCTGGACGTCCAATTTTCGATCACTTTTTACAACATTTATCCTACTCCAATATTGTAAACTCCTACAATCCTACTCAGGCCAAGTTTTTATTTCATCTTTCACGGGTACTGCCTCTTGCGAAGACCTGACAAATCTTCCAAGAGTATCAATCTGTCATGAAAAAGTGCTTCTCAACTTTGCCGTTCGGAATCGGCGTTAAATTGTAGGTCCCCTCAATTCTTCACACGCACTCAGAGAATTGTTGATGAGAGTAAGCCACTTAGGCCTTGGCTCTTCAAGAGCTGTCGCGCCACTCTATTTATTTATTTATTTTTTAAAACATTTGTGGCCGTATATCGGCAATAACACGGCGAATGTTGTCTTCCAAATGGTCAAGCGTTTGTGGCTTATCCGCATAGACCAATGACTTTACATAACCCCACAGAAAATAGTCTGGCGATTTTAAATTACAAGATCTTGGAGGCCAATTCGCATGCCAAAACGTGAAATTAGGCGGTCACCAAACGTGTCTTACAATAAATCGATTGTGGCACGAGCTGTGCGACATGTTGCGCCGTCTTGTTGGAACCACAGCTCCTGGACATCATGATTATTCAATTCAGGAATGAAAAAGTTAGTAATCATGGCTCTATACCGATCACCATTGACTGTAACGTTGTGCTCGATGGCGGATGGACTCATTCGGGTCTTCTTCAATGCTACGCTCTACGGTAGCAATAGCTTCTTCTGTACGCACCGTACGGCGTCTCTGGGGATGCGAGTTATCAATTAGAGTAAACGTGGTTTGAAAACGTTCCATGGTTAATCGAATTAACTGCTCTGATGGACGATTTTGTCGACGATAAAATGGACGTAGTGCGCGATACGTATTCCGCACAGAACCAATATTTTCGAAATAAAATTGCACAATTTGCAAGCGTTGTTCAGGCGTGAGTCTATTCATGATGAATTGCCAAACCAAACTGAGAGTGAATCACTTGACAGCTGTTAAATCGGTCGCCGTCTTGAAAAGTAATGCCAACTTAAAGTTCTATACATCGAAAAACAACACCCGTTAGTACTCTTTACGAGAAGGTACAAAATTCCTCAGATTTACCCACCCACGATTAAAGGAATACCCATAAGCTTTTCCGACCAAGCCAAATATTAAGGCCTCATTTTAGACAAAAAACTAAACTGCAAGGCAAATATTGATGAAAGCGTAAAGAAGGCTATTGTAGCACTCTTTACTTGTAAAAAGGCCATAGGTTCAAAATGGTGCTTTTCCCCAAAAATAACCCACTGGCTATACACTTCGGTAATCACACCGATACTCATTTTTTATAGAGTTGTCGTGTGGTGGACCGCACTGGACAAGATTGTAAATTTGAATAAACTCATTAAAGTCCAGCGGTCAGCAGGTATGTGCATCACGGGAGCACTTCGCTCAACACCAACACCAACTTTAAAAGTACTTCTAAGTCTTACACCTCTTGACATCTTCTCCAAAATGGTGGCAGCCAACTCGTGCGTGAGGCTTATAGCCCCCTCTCAATGGATCAGTGACAACACTGCTTATGCTTCTATCTCAGACAATCTATCCCAGATCGCTTAGACCATACCACCTTTTAAATGGTATTCGAAATTAACTTCCATATTTCCATCGCTTCAAGATCCTTTTGGGAAGAAGGAGGACCTTTGGAATAAAACACGATTCACTTCTATATACAGACGGTTCAAAGACCGACTACGGCGTTGGAAGTGGCATCTATTCGAAACAACTGAATCTCAGTCTATCATATAGACTTCCCAATCAATGTAGTGTGTTCCAGGAAGAAGTAATGGCGATAAAAGAGGCACTAACCTGGCTCAAAAAGAACGATATACATATATTGCAAGGATATACGTATTTTCTCGGACAGCCAAGCCGCTCTCAAATCTCTCGCGGTTGTTTCAAAAACTCTTTTATAGTCCACGACTGTCGATCAGCTCTTAATGAGATGACAAAGCAGTTTAACATTCACGTCATTTGGGTCCGAGTCATAGGGACATTCCGGGAAATTGCAAAGCTGAATAGCTCGCCAAAAACGGAACACCTCTGCCCTCTCTTAGACAAAGACAAAACATAGAAACATCACTTGCAACATGCGAACATCTTCTCAAACAATATGCTCTAGTATCAACAAATGCTATATGGTCCCAGGGTACCCCTAGACTAGACAGCCACTCTTTACCTAACCAAACCTAACGTAACCCAAAGAAAATAGTCTAGAGGCGTTAAATCGCACAAACGGGGCTTTCAAACGACCATTCACTCTCACGTGCTGTTTGGCTTGTGGCACCGTCCTGTTGAGACCACATGTCGTCCAAGTCCATATCTTCCAATTCGGGCCCAGATCTTGAGAACGCCGTGCGATTAACTGATTTGGATCGTATGGATCGATATTTTTGAAACTTCGACCAACAACCTACGGCAACATCGCACAACGAATAGTTTTGTTCGTTGTGCGCTCTGTTTTCGAAGTGAACTGTTCGTTGTCGCTCTTTTTTGGCCCCGGAGAAATTCAACCGTGTTCAGTGTGTCTTCAGTGCTCCCCACCGGGAGTTTACTGAACGGCCCAATTTTTCTTTTCTTTTTGCGGGGCGAAAAGTTTTTTTTTAGAGCTGTTCAAATCAGCTGTTTCTATACAACAAAGAGAAAAAAAAACGGAGCGCTACTAATGCGTTGGATGTGAAACCAAATCCAGAGAAACTTTTCAGTTTTTTGACAGCTCCGTTTAGGGCAGTGACAAGTACCAGCTCCAGGGTTGGTTACATCGAACGAATTTAGTATGTACTCAAATGTTTGAACTTAACTTGCCTACTAGACAGCGTGTAGATCGAAAATTGGAGTTATCGCGCCGAATTTCGATGTAAGCTTTTTAAACATTTGCATATGTTGCTCGTTCGTGTAAAGTAGGTAAGCGAACGAGCAACATGATGAAAATGTTGAGTTTTATTAGGCGCGCTCAGTTACGTTTGGATAGCTAAATTTGGATAGCCGCCTAAACAAGAGTAATCTTAAACTTAATTATGCAAAGGCCAATTTCGATGGTATTTCGAGTTTTCTATCTAGTATTCCGTGGCACTCAAGTTTTAGAAACTTAACTTTATTGCAGTCATATTTTTTCAAAGTTAATCTTAAAAGGGCAGTTGATATACAGGGTGATTCACGAGCGTTGTGCCAAAAAGCTAGAGCGTGTAGGTTGACTTGAGACAAGAAAAAAATCGTATGGGAGGGGGGGTCTATTCCCCCCCGTTTAGCCGGGAGGGGCAATTTTCTGAAAAATTGACTTATTTTGTTTAAAAAAATATTAAAAATCAACGGCTTCGTTTACAACACTGTGTTATACCTTTCTGAAAGGCCAAAAACTTCTTCTTTCACTGTGTTTTTAAATTAAATTGTTTTAACGAATAGTTTAAAAAAAAAAAAATTTCAAACTCAAAATTTTCAAAAAAAAAACAAAAAAAACATTTTTGAACTGATTTTTTTTCAAAATTTTATGTAATTAAGTACTAATTTTGTTTCAAAATTTCAATGTCTTTGTTAATTTTTAGTCGAAAACAGAAAACCGGATGCAAAAATGTCTTTTTGTTTTTGAGAAATTAAAAAAAAACCAAAACCACTTTTTTCTAAGAAAATCTTTGTTTTTATTTTTACCTATCTGCACTTTTAGTTTAATTTACAAATTTAATTTTTTGTAATTGGAGTTTTATGACGACTCAATAAAGTAGAAAAGTATTGGATTTTCAATGGATTAACCATTTTATTCATTGATAACGTCTGAAAACTGACCTGCAATTTTTTCTTACTATACCTGGGGCCGCGGCCACTCACTGGCGAAGAGATCTACCTGCTAGGGGCTTAAGATAATTAAACCGCATTTTTTCTTGAATGAAAAAACAAATAACAACCTATAGGTAAATAAAAGGCATCGCATATTTACTAAACAACCATTTACAATTAAAATATTAACTCATCAACACATAACAATAACAAACTCATACGCTCGAGAAGAGTTAGCGGACAGGAACTTCTGCTACGGTTTAACTTATTGTCGAGATTGGGAAGCTGAAAGACTCTACGCTGAAAGATATCCCAATAGATGGCGCCCAAGTCGTAGCATGTTTTCAAGAATCCGCCGACGAGAGCACTGAGAGCTAGAATTGAAAGGTCAATGGCAGACGTTATCAATGAAAAAAATGATTAATCCAGGGAAAATCCAATACTTTTCTACTTAATTGAGTCCTCATAAAACTCCAATCACAAAAAATTAAATTTATAAATTAAACTAATAAATTAAACTAAAAGTCCAGATAGGTAAAAATAAAAACAAAGATTTTTTTAGAAAAAAGTGGTTTTGATTTTTTCTTAATTTCTCAAAAACGAAAAGACATTTTTGCACCCGGTTTTCTAGTTTCGACTAAAAATTAACAAACACATTGAATTTTAAAAACAAAATTAGTACTTAATTACATAAAATTTTGAAAAAAATTAGTTCAAAAATGTTTTTTTTGCTTTTTTTTTGAAAATTTTGAGTTTGAAAATTTATTTTTTTTAAACTATTCGTTAAAACAATTTAATTTAAAAACACAGTGAAAGAAGAAGTTTTTGGCCTTTCAGAAAGGTATAACACAGTGTTGTAAACGAAGCCGTTGATTTTTAATATTTTTTTAAACAAAATAAGTCAATTTTTCAGAAAATTGCCCCTCCCGGCTAAACGGGGGGGAATAGACCCCCCCCTCCCATACGATTTTTGTCTTGTCTCAACTCAACCTACACGCTCTAGCTTTTTGCCACAACGCTCGTGAATCACCCTGTATATGTAACTTTAGTTAAGTCAAAAAATAATTCAAAACCTCCATGGTTTAATACAAGGTTATGTAATTTAAGCAACAAAAAAACAAGGCTTACAAACGTCTTCTCATTTCCCCAAATGACTTTAAATTTAAAACCAATTACATTAGTTTGGAGCGTGAGTTCAGTGTTCTTAATAAGTTTCTGTATAAAAATTATATTTTGTCTATTGAGTCCAATTTGAGATCTAACAGTAAGTGTTTTTGGGCGTTTATGAAAAGAAAAAATCATCCAATGGTATTCCAAATAATATGCAATACCTTGGTAAAACCTATTCCGAGTTGTCGTCAATTTGCAACGCATTTGCCGACTTTTTCAATTCCAACTATTTGAAATCTAACATTACAGTGTTAAATAACCAATTTTCTTCTCATTCAAATAATTTTGAAGCACATATTAACCAATTAGAACTAAATCTTTCTGATATCAAAAATGGTTTGTTGGATTTGATTAGCGATTCTAACCCTGGTCCGGATGAAATTCCACCAATTCTGCTAAAAAACTGCGCGAATGCTCTTTCTGAACCACTTTTATACATTTTTAATAGTTCTCTTAGTAGTGGAGAATTTCTCTCTGAATGGAAACAATCTTTCCTTATTCCTATTCACAAATCTGGTCCCAAACAAGATATCTCAAATTATCGACCGATTTGTAAACTCTTTGAAAAAATTGTTTATGATAAGCTGATATTCCTTCTTAAAGAACACATTTCACCGTATCAACATGGTTTCATCGCAGGGAGATCTACAACTACTAACCTTGCAATCTTTTCGAATCTCGTTCTGAATACCCTAGAAGAAGGTCACCAAATTGACGTGATCTATACTGATTTTGCGAAAGCCTTCGATAGAGTCAGCCACTCAATTTTGATGAATAAGCTCGAAATTTTGGGTTTCATTCTTTTATGTTGAAATGGTTAATGTCTTACCTAAAAGGTCGTGTCCAATTCGTATCTATTGACAAATTCATTTCGAGACCAGTTTTAGTTACTTCCGGTGTCCCTCAAGGAAGCCATCTTGGTCCCCTTCTATTTTTCATTTTTATAAACGACATGCCTGGTATTTTTTTTTAAACTCTAAAAGACTTCTATTTGCTGACGATTTAAAATTTTACAGACCCATTAAGGCTATGTTTATGACCGAGCGTAAACGCATCGCGCGATGCGACGAGAATCGCTACTAGCGACTAAATTCATTGTTGCTTATGAAAGTGTTTATGACAAAGCGATTTAGCGAAAAGCGAATTAAGCGACAAAAGCGTCAAAATATTTTGATATTTTGAGCGATACGAGCGATCAAGTATGGACTATGTACTTTCTGATTTCTGTTTTTTTTTTCAATCATTGCCGATATCTGCTCCAAGATGTACTCAAAAGTTACATTACATTACATTTCACAGTTCTTCGCACATAAATGTAACGAACTACAGACACATAGCAGCACTGGTGACTGAGACAATCGGCTGGGACAGAACAAGACATACAACAGAGAGAGACAGATAGAGACAGATAGACACATAGAAAGAAAGCACACATAACAGAAACCTACGTGGCTCAGATGAGGAGACTTAGATTTGTATTGTCTCATGTTATCGCACAGGTGGCCTCAGATAAGCTGGCGATTTTTGTAGAAAAAGAATGCTGCTGAAGCTGGGATTTGAACCCGTAGCGTTCGGCTTAGCAATCCACTACTCTATCCTCTGAACCATCGCCACCTGCGCTCAAAAGTTTCTTTGCTCATACGAGAGTATTCCTTAAATTTTTCAGGAAATTTTAGCAGTCGTGAATGAAGATGATGAAATTCAACGTAAGTTCTTCTTTCTGTTACAATTGGATGCACTTGAAACCTCTTATATATGCTTTTATTAGTTAAATATTTTTTACGCAATAAATTGCTGGTTTCTAATAATAAAACTTTCCTAGTCAATGCGCGCATTTTGCTTTCTTCACTGCCAAAACTTAAATAAGGTTTTAATATTTCAAACATTCAATCGCTCGAAGTTTCGCTCTACTATAAACACTCAATAGCTAGCGATAACGCAAGCGAAAATGTAACAAGCGATGGAGCGATAATCGTCGCATCGCGAGATGCGATTACGCTCGGTCATAAACATAGCCTAAATCCGTTAATGTTTTCTCCTTCAAGAGGATCTTCAAAAACTAATTGAATGGTGTCTTTCTAACCAACTTTCGTTAAATGTTAATAAATGTCAGTGTTTTTCTTTTTACAGAAACCATTCGCCGATTTTCTTTGATTACACTATTAATAACCAAGTGCTCGAAAGAGTTGTTCAAAAAAAAGATCTTGGCGTTATTTTCGATTCCAAGCTTAATTTTGTTAAACACATAGAATTAACGGTTTCAAAAGCTAATTCAATGTTAGGTTTTACAGCATTCTTTTTCTACAAAAATCGCCAGCTTATCTGAGGCCACCTGTGCGATAACATGAGACAATACAAATCTAAGTCTCCTCTGAGCCACGTAGGTTTCTGTTATGTGTGCTTTCTTTCTTTGTGTCTATCTGTCTCTCTCTGTTGTATGTCTTGTTCTGTCCCAGCCGATGGTCTCAGTCACCAGTGCTGCTATGTGTCTGTAGTTCGTTACATTTATGTGCGAAGTACTGTGAAATGTAATGTAATGTAAAACGAAATTCCAAGGAGTTTAGGGATCCATTCACTATTAAATCGCTTTATAATTCATATGTTAGGTCTATCTTAGGGTATTGTTGTATAATATGGAACCCATATTATAACATTCATGCTGATAGAATTTAAATGGTTCAAAAAAAGTTTACTAGGTATACTATACAGAAGTTGGGATGGAACAGTGAAACTCCAACGTATTCCACAAGATGCAAATTATTGGGAATTCACACTCTAGAAAAAAGACGTAAAATCTATTCAATTATGTTCATTAGTGATATTTTGTCATATCATATCAAGTGTCCTTCTCTATTATATTTGGTTCAATTGTATGCTCCATCGCGTCAAATTCGAGTTCGTTGTTTATTATTCGTAAACGAACACAGGGTAAATTATGCCTTTAACGAACCTATTTCTCGAAGTATCAGAGAAACTAATCTTGTTTCTAATTCTATAGATTTCAATTTTCATCTAAGTAGACAATCATTAAAAAATCAATTGTTATTGTACTTTTTAAATTAGTTAATTATTTTTACTTTGTTACATATGTATGTAGGTATTTTAACGTTATTATTTATTATATGTAAGTCTTTATCTCGATGTTTTTAATATGTTTCGTTAGTCTAACTGAAGATTGTATGGATCTCTTATTGATGAATAAACTAAACTAAACTAATAATCAGCTGTTTATGAGTTCCATTGGACGTTGGATATTTTTGATGTTTTTTTTTTTTTTTTTGGAGCGTCTGCCATTTTTTTTAAAATGGAAAACCAAACCTATCCAGATAGCCTATGGAAGTCAAAGTGAAAGCGCCCAAAAAGTTTACAATGACAGGTCGATGATAAGTGCAATGGTGCATTCGACAGGCGTAGAACCGTTTAAACTCATTCATCTGAAAAGTTCCAGTGTGAACTACCAAAAAATTGTTGAAAAAATTGTCCCAACCAATTCCGCTGTTTTATAAGCTAAACTGTAGAATTTTCCGAAAAGCCATCCAGTGATGAATTTACAGTTGATTCTCAAACAATTGGCAGTTACATTTTTCTTAACATAAAAACAAATCCTATTTCACAACATTAAGAAATGTTTCATGTTTAGCTACATATTTGATTTCCCGCTTAGCTTTTTTAACTTGTACATTCAAACATCAATGGAATGGTTGACCGTTTTTTATTTTTCTTGCATTTCATTCATTTCACTGAACTTCTTTGTAGGAATATTAAAAATCAAGCTCTCAAACTTATTCATCTCTCCCTATTTAAATGCAAATACTTGCAAACTAATAACTTTAGACCAGAACCAGAACCCACAGAGCATTAAAATTCTTCAAATATCTTTTGTTTTCTTTTTTCTAATTGATTTTCTTCAATTTCTAATTGAATTGCAGAAAAGTTGCTCAAAGTGTGGGTGATATCATTGTGCAATTGGACGTATTCGACGAACAACGAGAATGCGACGAAGCACAAAGTCTACAGGGCCCCAATGGAATAAATTTAAACTCCCATCTTGATGTTTTTTCCGCCATTTTAGGACAGGTATGTAAATTATATTAATCTTCAGTTGCCATATATGCGTTGTCGTCGGTTGTCAAATAAATCTTTTTTCCATTAATTACAATTTAATTATTATTATTTTTTTTTATTAAACAGGTAGCTGACACACCTCAGGAGATACCATTCCTCAGTATACTGCAGCATTTGCTGCGAATCGAACCCAAAGAGGCGGTTAGTGATATTATTTGGGATACAACCGAGAAACTAGTCCATCGTGCAACCCTTCTCGAGAATCATGAGGACTCGGTGCGATTGCTGCGCTCGCCGAGTGTTCAAAAATTCACATGTCCCCATTGTCGTGGCGAGGCGACAAGTCCGAGTCGAAAACAATCTTCGGCGCCTCTAACCCCAAGCAGTTTTCAAGTGACACCACCCACGGCGACTAACTCACTTTCATCCAGTTCACCACTATCACCGACTAGTGGTCGTGGGGGTGCAGGTGGAGGGCCACCAGCAGCTGCACCTCCACCGCCTCCTCCTCCACCAATCCCTGCATTCGGAAATGGCGGCAGCAGTGGTGGAATACGTACCGGGGGAGGAGTACCACCTCCACCACCACCCCCAGGATGCAATCGTATCCCAGGACCTCCCATAGCCCCACCGCCACCAGCGCCGAATCTTCTCTCGAATAATTGCACAGACGGAGGCGGCTTTAGACCGACAACTCCGGATATGGGTTTCAATGAGAATTCGGTGTTGCTGCCGCAGCAGGAAATTCCAGCACCAAAAGCCAAAATGAAAACTATCAATTGGAATAAGATTCCACAGAACAAGGTGATTGGTAAGCAAAATATTTGGGCAACTGTCAGTTGTAACCGTAAGCTGGATTGGACACAGTTGGAGGGATTGTTTTGTTTGCAATCGACCAGCGCTCAAGGCTCACCGAAACTGGGCAGGGATTCGGGAACTGACACTCTGGACCGGAAGTCGAAAAAAGAAAATACTGAGGTTAGTTCAAAGTAAAGCTTTACGTTCAACAAGTGGAGAAGCTTTTTGTAGCTCAGTTTGAGCTTTCAGGCGCAAATGTTGCTCAGTTGAAATTCAAATAAAGAACCGTTATTTTTCAATCTTAACCTTTTTTGTTATTTTTGTTTTGTTTTCAAGATCACGCTGCTGGATGGCAAAAGGAGTCTCAATGTCAACATATTCCTGAAGCAGTTTAGAACGTAAGTGATTAACCCTGTTCCAACATTGTTGTCTAACTTAGCATTTTTTTAAAGATCCAACGAGGACATCATCGAACTCATTAGAAATGGAGAACATAGTGATATCGGAGCTGAAAAACTTCGCGGCCTGCTGAAAATTCTTCCTGAATTCGACGAATTGGACATGTTGAAATCGTTTAACGGTGATCGAAGTCGATTGGGCAACGCAGAGAAATTCTTAATGCAACTGCTCGAAGTACCAAAGTAAGTAGTTCTTGATTACTGCAAAAAGGACAAAAATATCTTCAACTTTTTTCCATCAGCTATAAACTTCGGATAGAAAGCATGTTGCTCAAGGAGGAATTCGCAGCCAATGTCAGCTACTTGGATCCCTATATCAATGCAATGATTTTCGCTGGCGATGGTAAGCAAAATGTTACATCCTCTGGAAGGTCCCTTCTAACCAGGTTTGAATTATAATTCCAGATCTGATGAACAATAAGATGCTCCAAGAAGTTCTCTACATGGTTGTTTTGGCTGGTAATTTTCTTAACTCTGGAGGTTATGCTGGCAACGCGGCTGGAGTGAAGTTGTCTTCGTTGCAAAAGCTTACAGACATTCGAGCTAATAAGCCAGGCGTTAATCTAATGCACTTTGTTGCCATGGAAGTTGAGAAACAGAATCCGGAACTCTTGAATTTCCCAGATCAGCTGACCATGTTGGAGAATGCGTCAAAGTAAGATCGCTTCGAAATATGTTAAAGCCAACTTATAACCACTGATCCTTTTCGCAGAACCACATCAGACCAAATCAACTACGAGATCAATGCACTGGATACCCGAATCAAGAAAATCAAACGACAAGTAGAACTACCGGCAACTGATCTCGATATCAAAGAACAAATGACAGACTTTTTGAGGGTAATTCCAAAATTCTAACCTCAAACAAATATTTTATTACGTTCTTTTGTCAATAGACCGCTGAACATGAAGTTGCTATTTTACAACGTGGCATGAAGGAAGTCGACTCGGTTCGATTGAAGCTGGCTGAGTATTTTTGTGAGGATCCGGCTTCATTCAAGCTGGAAGAGTGCTTTAAGATATTCCAAAATCTCGCCGATAAATTCAAACAGGCTGTGAAAGAAAACGAACGGCGACAACAACAAGAGGAGCAAGCGACATTGCGAAGGAAGCAGCGAGAGGAACAACTCGCCAGGAGAGCTAGACAATGTAGATTTACCTATCGAAATTGTATTTCCAAAATTAATTGTTTTCCCTCCTCAGTATCCCAATGTGGAACGCCAGTTTCGGATTCCGAAAATCCCCTACTCCTCGATCCGTCATTTGATCCCAGATCGAGTCCGGCATTCTCACGCCGACGAATGGGATCCTTCAACACCGGAATCGATTGTAATTCTTGGAGAGAAGATGGCATTTCGCCGGATATAACGCCAAATGGAAGTTTACGCAGACGCAGGAGTCGGGTTCTCGAGGAGGATGATGATTTGATGAAATTCTTGAGAGCTTCTGGGCAAGACAATGGAAGTCGCGAGAGAAAGGCCTCGGCTTATGGAAGTTTAGGTAATTTTTAAAACAATTTTAATATTTTTAAGTTTGCACGAGAATTTGTTGTCAATTTTTTGGGATTTTGCATTTCATTTTAGATTCTTAATTTTTCTAATTTGCATCTGCAAAAAAAAACCGTAAGAAATTTCATGTCCACAGAAAGTAGATTAGTTGTGTGTAGCAAAAGAATTCAACGGTTTCCTGTTCCAAGTTCAAAATTTTAATAAAAATCGGTTCTGTTTTCAGATCGTTCCTGGGCGCGAAAAGCAAGATCGGGAAGTGCGAGTAGAAAACGACCAGAACTGCTGAACATCGATTTCGGAGCGGATCGCGAGAGAGCCAATTCACCATCACCAATGGCTGAGACTAAACCACCACCACCTGCGCCAGCAAGCGATGATAATAAACCAAGGTAGACCTTCATAGTCGTCAATTCCCAATCAAAACGATAAAACTCTTTTTTTTTTAATAGAATATCACGCGAATGGAGACAGAAGATTGAATCGTGGTTGCAGTCAAACGAAAACGATGAAAAACAAAACGAAGAATACAAACGGAAGCGACGCCTTGTCAACAATGGCCGGCGATCGCTAGAAAACGATACAGGTACCTACATCCTTTGAAACATAATTGAATGCAAAAATACTGAACAATTTTTGTTTAATTTGATCAGCAGAAAGCGAACGAAACAAATTGGATCCTCTGCCAGAGGAGAAGATCTCAGTGAATGCGAACGGCGTTGAAACATACAAGAGAGACTGGAAACCATCCAAGACATTAGAGAAAACGGATATCGCCGGAACGATTCAGGCAATCGAAGGTAAAAGTTCCTAAAAAGAATCTCAACAGAAGTATTCTGAACCACAATCTTTTCCTTTCAGATGTCAACAACACTCGCGATAAATCCTCGTGGAGAAAATCAAATCTCAACGTTTCCAACAGCTCCGAAGAGGTCATAACCAGGGAAGAGACTAATCGCTCTAAGACCTCATCTAACAATAACGAACACGAAGACCGAAAGTCACTGATTCACATCCTGGGCGAACTTCCAGCATCGGATCGTCTTCAGATCTATGTACGCCGTCCGTCGGACATAAACGATGTCGAAGGTGGTCAAAAATCAAAAACACCTCTACCAAACGGAACGGACACCAAGCAACAAAAACTTCCCCCCTTAATACTCGACGTCAAATCCGACCCGTCCATCTATAAAAACCATCAATCACCGACTGAAAGTCCATCAGCGATCAATCGATTCATTACAATTCGCGATCGACACGATGACAAATACAGCCGCAAGGAAATCGATTCGGACAACATCGAAACGCCTCCGGTTGTGCGACGTGCTACACAAAATTCTTCCCTGCGACGACCGCATATTTATGCTCCAACTGTTGTAACTGTCAATTCAACGACAGAATGTGACGGTGGAAGTCTCAGTCCTGGAGTCGATCAGTTGGGCGACAACGAACCAATTGGTCACTTTGATAGATTCTCAGCGGCAAGAAGAACGCGTCGTTATAAACGACCAACGGACTACAGTAGCGGTACCGAAGATATATCTCAGTCAATGTCTGAAAAATCATCGAAAGACACAATCAAGCACCAAAGCATTCCAAATAATGAATCTGACTCACAGATCAAGAAACCGATAATCTGCGAGAAAACCGTTGCCAAATTGGAAAAAGTTGGCCGCCATATTAGTTCGATAAATCAAGAAGATGTACGTGAAGCCATACGAAATCTAAAATCCCCCACAGGTGAGCCCGAACGCATTTGGAGTCCACCACGAGAAATTATCAGCAATGATAAATCTGCACCGACACCAACACAAGCAACAACTGTCATCAAAGTTTCTGCCAATAGCCATGAATTGAATGACGAAGGATTCGAGGAAACCCAAAGTCTAGTCTCCGACACACCGTCACACGGAAAAGAAAGCACGTCATCGTGTAATGATGTCAACGAAGCCGTCACAAAACAGTCAACAATAACAACAACAACGACAACACAACGTTCTCAAGGCCGCTCTGCCAGCAATAAAGAACCAGTCACAAGCCCTCACAGCCATGGTAATACTATTAGTCGCGATCAAACCGTCTCAAAATCAAGAATAAACAATCCGCAAAAGAATCAAATTCACAATATTCTGGAAAGGAATAAACGCAGCATGGATAGAGCTCGTTTACTGAGAGCCAGTAATGCGGCGCCGTCGACAGCAAACACCTTGTCTCTGCCGTCTGCTACAACAGCTGCCATGCGTCGTGCTAATTCTCTGCGCAAAAGCGATTCAGCAAATTCGTCGTCGTCAAACAAAAAGGACGTCGAACGGAGCAGTTCAAGAACAAGCTTGCGAAGTTCCCGCTCGTCACTCAATAGTGGAACTTCGACGAACACGGTGCGACGGATCCCAGTCAAACCGCTTTTAACAAACTCAGTAGAATCGTCGCCAAGCAAAAGGCCTCTGTCGGCTGCGAATCCATCGCGCAATCAAAGAATATCAGCCAGTCGGAGTAGCTCGAGTGGATCGAGTATTGGAGCAACAATTCGAAAGCCTACGACGACAGCGACAACGACGGCAACAAGAACCAACAATGGCAACACTACATCCGCAACCATCACACACGGACCGAGAAGTTCTTCTACGGCACGTAATGCCACGACAGCAGCGGTGCTACTAAAAGCTTCAGTTACAAACAATAATGTCAGCAGTAGTACGCCGACATTGATCAACAGACAGAGAAGTCCGACTCGACCGGCAAGTGCTCCCTCGTCAAGATTGAGCGGATTTATGCGGCCAACTGCTTCGAGTGCGACAAAACGTCTCCAAGGAGACAGCAGGGGCAAATAGTTTTGTTTCTAAGTGAAACGATGTTTTTTTAACAATTCATTCTGGGGAACATAACGATGGGAGACTTCAAGCTCGTAAACGTTAGAGCGGAAGTTGAATGAGGATTTCGTTTCTCCGAGAAGGGGGGCTTAAATTCTAAATCCTCATTCGACACTTTGTTAAGTTCCACTTGATAACATTTAACAATATTAAAGCTCACGGGAGCTCAGGCCTAGTATACAAGAAAAACCTTAACAAAACTTAAACAAATACTATTTTTTATAAATTCTTTATAAAATACAAAAACAGGTTACAGTAGGAACAACTTTCAAAGTATTTAAACAAAAGATCAAAATAGTATTACTGCGAAGCACAAACAATTCCAAAACTCATTTTCCTCATCAATCAATTTCAATATTCTTCTTATAGATGTCACAAAGTCTTAAATCAAAACTTAATCTTTTTAACAAAACAGCAGTTAACTTTTAGTCTCAAATAACAAAACAAACTGTCCGTTGTTAATAGAAATAAACCGTCCACAAATCGAATTTCTCGCACATAAGTTGTAAGCAGGGTAATGACAATTTGTCTTGAATGCTGTTTCCAGTTTCAATTTACATACCAAAGCATTCAAAAAGAAATTACAGTTACAACTGTTGTATCCTGCCCGTTCAATGTTGATATTTAAAAACAAAACTAAAGAAGAAAAAACAGTGCTATTCACTTGGTTAGGTGCACCTGTTTTGTCTCAACTCAAATCGTAGTCTTATTTTTTTGTTTCTATTTTAAAAGACATGTATCCCGATTGTTGGCCGACGCCATCCAGTTACGTCTATAAAGTTGGCAAACCAATATAAGCACAAACGATTAGGACCTTGACGATAATTATGTGCTCTTTATGTGCTAGTTATGTGTGAAGTTCGCGATTTATATTGAAATTTCGTATGTTACTACGGATGTAATGAAAATGTACACTCGGGCGTATACGTGTTTTTTTTTTGTTCTTAAACGCTTCTTTTTTTCTTTTTTTTTTGAAAAGGTTTTTGAATCAATTGTTATCTTGTTATTTTTAACAACCTAACGAGTAAAATTTTTGTTAATGATGACGATGAGTAAGCCGAGTTAATGACTTTGAGTCCGACGGACTCCTTGGTGGTCGTTTTGGAATCATTTCATACTAGAACATTATATGAGACCGTGGCAAGGAGGACTGGATAGTGGATTTGAATCCAAGCTAAAGAGCAATCGGCTGTTGGATATCCGCCTGAAGTTCGTTCGACCAAAAAATATCAGTTATAAATTTTACACCGCTATTTCTGAAGTGATGATCATAAACCTGATACTTCTCAAATATTTGCTGCAGCTGACAAATTTCAACGTATGGTCTATAATGCTCCAATTTCATATGTCGCAAGTAAAATTTAAAAAAAAACACGTATACACCCGAGTGTACATTTTCATTGCAACCGTATCTAGTAACATACGAAATCTCAATATAAATTGCGAACTTCACATCGTAAAGGTTCGGCTTCCTGGTCCACACCACTCTTCCAGCGCAAATTTGGTCTGTCGTGTTGTCTCCTACCAAGAATTGAACCGCAAAGGACTTTCCGGGCCGTTTCTATTGAAAGTTAAAAGTTCTTATAGCTTCACCGCAGGAACCAATAAGAAAAATAAAAATAAGCTTTGAACTCTAAGAAGATAAAGGGTTTTCCAATAAGAGGTGTTATTTTGATATTCAAAGAAAAATGGCATTTTTTGAGATGAATAATCGGATGCCTGTTTCATTATAAAGAGGAAGGTATGCCGTTAATAATGGAATGCAACATCAGCCAAATGGCCGCCCCGACCACGCTTACAGGACCATATCCTTTTCATGAAATTTTCCATAACCAAATCGCAAAGTGGCTGCCCTATGTCCTCGATAGCCTCACGAATTCCATCTTTGAGGTCTTCAATCGACGCTGGGCTGTTGGCGTAGACCTTATCTTTCACGTGGCCCCAAGATCTCGGTGGCCAATTGTGATCACCTCTTCGAGAGAAAACTTTTCCGGAAACTTTTCCCGTAAAAGATCGATGGTTTCATTGCTTGTGTGGCGCGTAGCGCCTTCTTGTTGAAAGTAAACGTTGTCCAGATCAATAACATCCAATTCCGGCCATAAAAACTCATTAATCATCTCTCGATAGCGCAATCCATTGACCGTAACTGTTGTTCCAGCCTCATTTTCGAAAAAGTAAGATCCAATGACTCCGCCGTACCATAAACCGCACCAAAAAGTCACGCGTTGAGGATGGAGAGGCTTTTCAACAATAACTCTTGGGTTTTCCGAGCTCCAGATGCGACAGTTTTGCTTGTTAACGTAGCCTCCGAGGTGGAAATGGGCCTCATCAGTCAAGATGATTTTTCGATGAAATTCCGGATTATTTCCATGCATTTCAAGGACCCAATCAGCAAAGACACGACGTTGTTGATGATCAGCCGGCTTGAGTTCTTGTGTTAACTGAACTTTATAAGCCTTAAGACCCAAGTCTTTATACAAAATACGGTGTAATGACGTTTGTGGAATGCCTAATTCCAAAGAACGACGAGGAATGGACAAACCTGGGGTTTCTTCAACACTTTGGGCTACAACAGCAATATTCTCAGTTGTTCTTGAGCGACGTGCACGGGTTTTATTCTTCACATCACTAACTTGTCCCAACAGCTCGAATTTGTCCACCAATATCTGTATTACGGTCCGACAAGGTGCTTCACGACGACCCAAAAATGTTTTAGTTTTACGAACCGTCTCTGCCAAATGTTCACCATTTTTATAGTGAATTTTTAATAATTTCAATGCGTTGTTGAAGCGTGTATCGGTCCATTTTTATTAATGGCGTAGTTTCTACTTGTTTGTCATGTCCAAAAATGACAGCTTCAAAAGTGACAGCTACCGAAATAGCGGGCTATTCAAAATAACACCTCTTATTGGAAAACCCTTTATTATTTCTTTGGTGGAACTCCTTTGTTAAATCTGCTTGAAACTCGTATCTTATTTTCTGGCGTTTCATCATATTTGTTCGTTTGAGCTTCTATCTCCTCCTGAATTTCATGTTCTTCTTCTTCTTGGTCTGTCTGGCTTATTAACAGTTTTCCTAAGTTCTGGTCGTAGCATCTGTAAGCTTTTGATTTGTCATCATATCCCAAGTATATAGCTTCAGTTCGAGGATTATCTAATTTCCGTCGTTTAGCATCAGGTACATGAAGAAAACATTAAGAACCAAAAACTTGAAATTGTTCAATATTTGGTTTAAAAACATTCCACAATTCAAATGGTGTAAACCGTCTTGTTCTTGTTGTAATTCGGTTTTGAACAAAATTTCCAGTTGATTTGCTTCTCCCCAGAAAGTGTTCGGCAATCCAGCATCTGTCAACATACAACGCGCCATAGGTCTCCAGCCCACCGGAGTCTACCAAGCATTATTTTTGTCATCAACTCTGTTTCGCGGTAGATTTGATATAGCTCGTGATTATATCGTTTTCGGAATCCTTCATAAGTAACTGGGGAGATCCTTTTCTTTTTCGCATTAGTTCAAATAAACACATCAAGTAGAAAGAATTTAATAAACTGACAATTGCCTGAGACAAAACAGGTGTGTTCAACCAAGTGACTCGCACTGTAAAAATAACAAAAAACTGTTTAAAAGTTTTAAATGTATACATAAATTAGTAGTAGTAGAATGATTAATTGTAAAACACACAAAATACCAAATGACATTCACAAAAATTAAATTTTAGAATAATTTATTAATATTTAAGTAAACAAAACACATATAGAAATATTTAAAAGGTGCAAAAGACGAGAGCTGAGCGAAGGACTAGGAATTGAAAGCGAAACAAACCAATAAGCGCCATAAAAGGTTAAAATGTCGAATGTAAAATATTTTTCTCATTCTTTCCTAATTGTTTTTTTTTATTTAATTTGCTTAACATATCATTTTTTTCTGGACAAACTAAAACAAAAACGCATTTCTTTTTTGTATAAATATGACGTCTTCTCTTTTTTGTTTTTATTTTAAACTAATTTTAAGTAAATAAACAAAAATTAAGACTTAACAAAAATGTTATTACTTTAATTCTATTCTCAAAAGACGGGATTAAAACAAAAAGCCATAATAATTTATAATAATTAATATTTACCATAATAACTGTTAACTTACTTACTACTGCTCGTGTTAATAATATAATTTTCGACAAACTTAAATTTTAAACAAAAAACAACATGCAGACATGAATAATTCGAAATTCGACTAACTATACATTGAATTTAAACAAAAAGAAAATACAATAATTTATTTCATTATTTTTTATACATAAACAAACAAAAAACTGTTATTTAGAAAATTAAAAAAAAAAGCTTTAAACTATTAATAAAAAATATAAATAATTATTATATAGAGAAAAATATGTGTTTTTTACTTATTTAATTCTATAATCTAAATATATTTTGTCTTAACTAAGTTTTAGTGGCTGTGGGTACAGCTGGTTCATCTGGCTTCTGCTGCTCGTCGGGAACTTCTAGTTTGGGTTCCTTGAAATAGTTGTGCTCTCCAAACCATTCCTTGCGGGATTCCAAGTAACTGCAATAAATTAAATTTAAAAAAAATGGTTTGGTATTTTTGTCTTGAGAAGTCTTCCTCTTATTCTTCGATTTCATATATTCGTAGTGGAGAAATTCTTCATAAGGTGTTGGTTTCTTCTTTCTTGATGTTGATTGAAGGGTGATTTCAATGGTCTTTTAAAGGGTCCGCCATCTAACGTTTTTTTTCAACTAGTGCTTACTTCGTGAATGGTAACACTTAGCTCATGTCTGATTTGACAGATAATTAGTTTTATCCTTCCGCACGAATATGGTTGTGTATATACGCTTGAACAACGCTGGGAAATATTGCGACATTACTTTGAAAATCATGGTAAAAAACTGACTAGTGTCAAAACTTTCAATAATCTGACCCTTGGTGTACGCAACGAATTGTTGTGACACAAAGATAGGAAATCAGAAAAAATGAAAGCGGAACAAGATAGCATTACTTTGAGGAGCTTGTAAAAATGCGCCTATGTTCATTGCAAATGATAAACAATAAAAGTCTACAATGGGAAACCAAAAATCAGTGGAGTTGTTAGCGCAATGCGTAGTGCATTGGCTTCACAACTAGCAGGTCCTAGGTTCAAATCCCAAAGTGAACTGAAAAAGTTTTTCGATTAATATGAAAAATAACTAGGCAGCACCACTAACAAAGGAGTCTGATGATCGGCTTGGCACCCGTGAAATAGCTATAACTCCAGCCAAACAAAGAAAATTGACGGAAAAAACCATTGGTGGAAGCACCTCTAAGTTGCTATCGTTGTTCAAACAACATAAATGGAAATGACGGACGCAGCCTAACTGCAGTGTTAAATAACACAAAAACAAAACGAAAATCATGGTAATGTTGCAGAATATGTGCGAAAATTGCGTACGGATTTTGGAAGAACAGAAACACCGTCAGCTCCGTATGTTCGTTATCTTGCGAAAAAAGAGTGAAAGAAACTGGCATCCTCATCGATAACCGAAAGCGTGAAATGTCAAAAAAGTGCGTACACACGAGAATATTGCTGCTGTGACAGAAAGTGTGCGTGAAGCGCCATCAACATCAATTTACCGTCGTTCTCAACAATTTAACATTTCGGAGACATCATTGAGACGAATTTTGCATAAAGACCTTGGTATGGCGCCAATTTGTTCAGGAGTTGAAGCCAACTGACCATCGAATGCGTTTTCGCTTCGCTAAGTGGGCCTGCGATCGACTTAGAGAAGATGCCGATTTTGATAAAAAAAATCATCTTTTCAGATGAAGCTCATTTTATTCTTGGTGGGTATGTATGTATGTATGTATGTAAAGAGCAGGATATTGGCAATATTTGGTTTCAACAGGACGGGCGGCGCGGCGCTACGTGCCACACAGCCGAAGCGACACTCGATGTTTTGAGCCCTGTTTTTGAAGATCGCATTATCAGCCGCAGAGTTGATGTCGTTTGGACACCTCGGAGCTGCGATTTGACACCGTTGGACTATTATTTGTGAGGTGCCGTAAAAGATAAGTGTTACGCCGACGAGCCAGAGACAATTGACGCTTTAAAGGACAATATTCGTGAAGCCATTGGTGAAATACAGCTGCACACAATCGAGAATGTGCTTAAAAATTGGACCGATCGTGTAGGCTACTGCATGGCCAGCCGAGGAATGAAATTATTTTCCATTATTAAAATATTCAGTAGTTTTTTTATAGCATTTTCAAAAAAAAAAAAAAAAGTTATTTGACGGACCCTTTACTTGAAGAATGTCAACTCAAAAAAACACGATTTCGGGAAAACGTGTTCAAAGCTTTCAATTGTCATATGACTTTGAGGCATATATCTATGCATTTCTCCTATAACGAGGTGTACACTTTATTGATATGCAACTTTTTTCCAATGTCAAGCATAAACAAAAATCTACAGTATTAACAAAACAATTGTGTTTTTGAAATAAAACACTTTTAAGTAAGCGGTATGTACATTTTTCTTAACCTTTCATTTCTTTTTTAATCAAAACACAAACACAACTATAAACTTGGTTTATCGGTCAAAAAGACTCAAAACGAGGGAAAGACACGAGTAAGACACACTTAGGCCAATTAATGACCTATTGTGATACGACATGAATCTAAGAGTTTTCTCCTTAACTCAATTAAACCAATAAGAGTTCTTTACGACACGTAAAAGTTTAGCTTTAGATCATAACAGAAGAATTCTCCTGCGTTTTTAAACCAGAACAGGGCAGATACAGACGAGGTTAAGAATTGTTTCCTTCTACTTCTCAGCCATGCAGCTTCTGCAAAAATCATTTGAAATTTCGCCTATCCTATTTGGCGATGAATTGGCTTTGCAATTTCCTTGAATGTCTCTAAAGCTCGGCACCCAGTTTAGGTGAATATTAAACTGTTTTGCCATCTCCATTAAAGAGAGTTTTGGACGAATTTGCAGAGACAGAGTCCAGAGATTTGGTAGCTTCCTGACTATCTGAGAAAATCCGGATATCCAATGTAGATATCACGTTGTATTATAGCCAGAACAAGACTTCTTTAAACACCAAAAGTTCTGCCTGAAACACGCTACAATGATTGGGAAGGCTGAATGAGAGACCTAGTTTTATTCTTTCAGAGTACCCAGCTCCACCTACCCCATCGCTATGTTTTTGATCCATCTATCGCGTCTACCAGAGTTGATTTGTGGTAAGGATAAATGAATTTTGATGTGGACAACGCGGAAATTTATTGGTTGTTTTGACTCTCTGCTCCTAGGGACGTGAACTATGAGATTCTCAAACCAAGCAATTTTTATTGGAAGTCAAGCGGCCAATTTTCAATTCGATTTTTTATTGGCAGTCAAGCGGCTATAATTAAAGAATGCAAGCAGGAACTCGCAAGCTTCAGCGACAACATACAAATAAATTTTATCTGGGTACCGGGTCACAGTGATATTCCAGGTGATAAAATCGCTAATGAAATGGCTAGGTCGGGATCTTTGTATTTAGCTGAGTACTCCTTTGATTGAATGAAATAAGATGGAGTTAAAGTACACTGCGACCTAAAGATCTATTGTGTTCCTTTAATTAGCAACTGCCTGTGTTTCATCTGCTTGGTTGCAGATTGGACTGCATATTGGACTTTCGGTTAGTTTGAGGAGACTTAGGTGCCTTTTCAACAACCGAGAGAAAAAAAAATCATCGTGAGATTATTCCTTCTTAGACTGATGCAGGTCGTAAAGCGCTTATGGTTTGCCTGTCTAAGTCCGGGTAGTTGGGCCCAGTTGTTTCTTGTCGTGGCTTCCTCTTCTGTTTTTATTTTACTTCTAATGGTGTTTCCTTCTATTCCGCAGAAGGGTTCCGGTCCTACTAGCATTTTCCAGTATATCTGCCCTTCTTATTTCCCTGAACCCCTACATGTCCAGGTTCCTAGTGAAGAGTTACTTTGTTGTTCTTGCCTAGTTCAATTAATCTGCCTATGCACTCCATAACGAGTTTTGAGTTAAACGTGTAGGTGTTTAACGCTTTAAGTGATGCCTGACTATCTGACCCAATGGCAATATTTTTGTTACGGTGATTTATTTCGAGATTGAGTTTTACACATTTGCTAATTGCGTTGACCTCTGCATGAAAGATACTGGGAGATTGACCCATTGGGATGGTGAGTCCAGTTCCGGACTCATATATTCCCGCACCAGTACCCTCAGCTGTTTTCGACCCGTCTGTGTACCATTTGATGGTGGTTGTTGTTCCTTTCACATATCCATTCTTTTTTACTACTTAATTGTATTTTATAATTTTTCACAAAGTTATTGTTTGTGACCATACCATCTCCTGGAATATCAAAGAAGTTTCCTACTGTGAACTTGGACAGAAGGTCTCTGTCTCTGTTGCTTATGCATTTTTCAGGTCCAGTATCTTCTTTGGCAAATATAATTGCGCCCCTAGCAATGTTTTAAATGATAAGAATCTAGATCAGACATTGGTAGGATTGTTGCCATTTGCACAGGCCATTGGCCATCGGAAAACATGCCATGAAACTTGGTATTCCTTACAACGAGTGTTGTCGAAGTTGTAAAGATATGGAGCAACGGGAAACATTTCAGCCCTTTTTATCCGAGTGTCCGGCCCAACTAAAAGCCAGAACAATGGCTTTTTGTGCTTTTTTCTGAACAGCCTTATTCTTCCTTACGGTCACGATGGCATGTGAGTTGTCGTATGTAGTGTTTACCCATAGTACAGGATGGGTCACTTTTTTCAATTTTTACTCATATACGGAAAGTGCTAATAACCTCCTTCCGTATACAGTTATGCACACAATTCTGTTCGGACCAAATCGTTTCGTTCACTTTGATCAATATTTCATTTCAATTTAATATGCACAGTCAGCTAGACATTACAATTGGTCTATATGGGACAAAATACCTAACTTGCCTGATTGTTGCTTTAAGTTTAAAAAAAAAGGAGTAAGTTTCTTCTTTTCTCAGACTAATATTTAAAAGCTCGTGTCTGGATACCAATCAAGTAAGGAGCATTACCATATTAGCAGGCTACTCCTGCTGAGAAACAAGACATCAGTAATTTGTCGATGCCTACAATTCTACCACCAATAAAAGAGGTAAGTGGAGGAAGACAATGTTGAATAAACAAACGTTTTAAATAAATAGATAAACAATAATCAAGTACTCACTGTACAAACGAATCCAAATGCTGTAGTAACAACTTCAGTTTCTCTTCCGCTATCGTTGTTGCATTTAAAAATTCAGGTAGTTTGACTGAAATAAAAGTGAAAATCTTAGATAATTGTAAACGGTAGAATGAAACCACAACATACCAATTAGTCGAGCTAAATGCGTAGCTCCAAAAATCATTGATGGTGCAGGATCAGCATTCGAAGGCAAAATCTGCCAGGAAAGAACTTTTTGCAGAAAATCCTTTGCCTGCGGTGGTATACTCAATGCCATTGGCTGTAAGGACTTTATGTAACCTAAACTAGAAGTTGCAGCTGTTGTTTGCAATGGAGTAGAACCACCAGAACTTGTACTTGCAATGCTAAAGGTGATCCGAACATTAAGCTTTGCAAGCAAAACAGTTGAATGACTTACCTTGATAAGCAATTCTCTAGCACCGTGTCACAATCTTCACTCCGATGAGAACGTAGTTTTCTCTTTTGGGGATCCTCTGAATTCGTTGCAGTGTGTTCTGATGTTGGCTGTGACTCTTGAGAATTCTCAACCACCGAAGATGAATCATAATCTGATTTGGGAGATAGGAAATCAGGTGAAAGTCCAGGAGAGGGAACATACGAGAAATTCTTCAAGTTCTCCTCTGAAAGCAATGACAATGCATATTCCTTTTCCTCTTTGTAAAGGAGATTGTCAGCTAAAGTGAAGTCGAAATAGATGCGTAATCCATCGGCGACTTCTTTTAAAATCGAAACTCTATCAATTGAGCATAGAGTTAAAAGACGAAACTACCCCATATTGGTTGCTTTGAACTTACGTGCTAACAATTTTGTCAAATTCCTTTTCTTTCTTGTCCGGTCGCAAATTAGTATTCCTCCTTCTCGAAGTTTCATTTTGCGATGCAGAAAATACCAACTTCACAGCACTTTGCTTTACGAAGTTCTCCAAAATGCCCAACACCGGTATCCTAGCTGGCAGAATGTGTTGCTTGCCATGGCGCACTGTCATCTCATAGTCGAATTCTAGGTACTGTTTAAGGCGTTCGCTCACCTTAAGCAGTACTCGCTCATCGTCATGGATGCTCTCGACGGAACTACTGCACGATTCTGTTTCACACTCTGCAAACAAAGGTCATCAGTCATCACGTCATGATCACAAAACCACTACTTACCGTCCCTCATTAGAAAATCACCTTCATGTTTTTCCAATGTACTGCTAGAACTAAAATTATCCTCCGAAGAACCCCGATGCCGGGTTGTTTTTGGCGAACTATCCGATTCGTCTTCCTTGCGTGCGCGCTTTTTGCGTTCTTTTCTATACAAGTATGCACCTCTAAGGGAATAAACAAACAAAATTACCACAAAACAAAGAGTGAAAGTGGTTTAAAAATATCTGCCAGCGCAGCGGCCAGCCCAGTAAGATCAATGACCTCAAGTCGCAATACTTACAATTGTAATTGAGCCCTGTCGGCCAGATCTTTTTGCAATTGGCGATTTTCTTCGGTGTCCTTGAGAACAAAGTCAGAATTAACTTTTCGATCCCATGTCGAACTCCATCCTTGGAAGTGAATTTTATATTGGGTGATCTTTCTGCCACGCTTGTCTTTGGTCTCGTAAGTGCCCAATACCTAAAAATAAATACAAAATGAGAAAAACGGCGCAAAGTGCAAGCAACAAGCAAGCAAGATTAAATCACGAGTGAACATGAGTACAACAGAACCAAAGTTTGGGTTTAGGCATTATCATCTTCTTTTCTCGCGAAAATACAGCACATAGCAGGAAAAACAAGTGTGTGTCGTGCCGGGAAGAGACGACAACGACAGCAGCAGAAGGCGCAACAACAAAAACAAGGCAGATGGCAGAAGCCGCCACTGACCGTTGCCGTCGCGTGATAGTAAAATAATCGCGACGGGCAGTTTCGACTACGCGACGACAAGAAAAAATGAATATTGTTTTTTGCACACACCTTTGAGTCGTAGAGAACTTTTGCTTTAGTTGGATCTGGTTCGTAGCATAAAACTTTTTCGCCCTCGGTGAACTTGTATTTAGGGCCTCTGGTTGACACCATTTCCAGAAGAACCTTTGAGAATTTTTCTAAACTCTTTTAATGTTGATTTGTTTTCACTTTGCACTTGATTTTATTACATATTTTCTGTTTTTACTTTTTTCTATTGACAAAATTAGAGAAAACAAACATGCCGGTTCGATTTTAATGACAGTTGTGACAAAAGAACCGATTAATGCCCAAATGTCAGAATAATGCCCCACATATACAAAATGGAGCTGTTCACCTTTCTGAGTACAGATATATATTTGGAAGAAATATTCTGTAGAATTTTTAAAATGACGTTTGTTTTAGAGTACATTTGTTTTTACTGCTGAATGCTGATTATGGATCTGTATAATTGAATGAGCTTTCTGGATATTTGTATGTGTTCAGTGACCGATGGTCACCTAACCTACAAAGATTTAAATTATTGAAAACATCAAAGTAACATTCTTCTCTGCCATTGGGCGCGTTCAGTTTGGTTTTGGATAGCCTATCTTATCCTGAGGCTCCACAAGAATAAAATCCAATCCAACTTCACTTCTGCAATCTCATCCGCAATCCAGTGTTATTTTTGACTGGGCATATTATGTCTTGCCATCAGCAAGTAAATGTGTCAAAAAGTCTGTGGAAAATGGACGCTCAACACTACATACAACACAAACGTCAATGATGACAAGATTTTGATCCGCTCAAAAAATCCAGACTGCGATGACCGAATCATGGACTGGATGTTGGATTGTTGGTCTCCATTGGATTATCTGATGACAGGCCGATAGTCCTGTCATCGGAAATGTTCAATGGAGACCCCAAGTAAGATAGCCTATCCAACTCGTTTTTCATGAACGAGCTCGATAGCTAAATTTGGATAGCTGTGAAAACACTTGTACAAAAATCAGCTGTTTACGAATTTCAATGGCTGTTCTGTCAGAAATTGTTGGATAGCTTTGGGTTTGTTTGGTTTGAACCTCTGCTATTTTGTTTTACATGGAAAACAAAAACAAAAAGCTATCCGGATAGTCAATCCAAGTCAAAGTGAACGCGCCCATTCAACTGTAGCCTCGGACTTTTCAGTTTCAAATCATAACAATGCCCCCATATAGACAATTACAGTGGGTTGCACAAAAACAATCCATTGCAAGTGCAACGAGTAAAATATTTGAGTTTTTTTGAACTTAAATGAATCTAGCATTATTATGGAGTATCGGCAAATGGCTTTCAACCGAGAACTGTATGAGCTGTACCAAGATGTGGATGTAGTCCCGAAGGCCAAGAAATGGCGACTACATTGGCTCGGCCACATCGAGCGAATGGACGACAATGCTCCAGCCAAGAAAGTCTTCTCATCCCAGCCCCCAGGTTCGAGACGACAAGGAAGACCGAACCTACGGTACAAGGACCAAGTGACTGCGGATGCCAGAGCGCTTGGTTTCGGCGACTGGAGAGGGCCTTTCACGATGGAAGGCTGCAGTACCTATCTCAAGCTGAGATCCTTCATGGATTGTGAGCCGGATAAGTAAGTATCGGCAAATGGCTACGAATTTGAGATTTCTCAATCTGCCAATCTGCTGGAATACTTGGTAGAACGACGTTTCCCAGCATTGAGTGAATACTTTCCATTGCCCTAAAACCATTAAAAAAAAAGATAAACAACAAATTTCATCTGTTCAACATCAATTTTCGCCTTTATTTAAAACTCAAATAACAAAATTAAAAATGTCTTCTAAAATCAAACATCAATTTATTCAAACTGAAAAGACTTCACCTTGACGTCGACGTTTCCCGCTACAACGCGGTCTATAAAGAAAAATGGAATTCTTTCGTTTTGTTAAATTAATCTCATTAAAAATATCTTAAGATTAGTTTAAATAAATTATTTTTTACACTATCTATCGACAATGAGCTCCGCTTAATCAACTTCTTCCATGTGAGAGGCATCTTCAGCGTCGTTGACTAGTGGTGGGGCATCGCCATCACCGCCAGCGCTCTGAATTTCTTCGACGGCCATTGGTTCTTCCTCGTCAAGTCCAAGACCCAGCTTGATCATGCGGTAGATTCTGGAGGCGTGAACTTGTGGGCTGTCCAGTGAGAAACCAGACGAGAGCAGGGATGTCTCAAAGAGCAGGATGACCAAGTCCTTTACAGCTTTATCGTTCTTATCGGCATCGGCCTTCTGACGGAGGGTTTCGATGATTGGATGGTCTGGATTGATTTCCAAATGCTTCTTGCCAGCCATGTAGCCCATGGTTGAAGAATCTCGTAGAGCTTGTGCCTTCATGATACGTTCCATGTTGGCTGACCAACCGAATTGAGATGTGACAATACAGCATGGAGACTCAACCAGGCGATTTGAAATGACGACCTTCTCAACTTTGGTGTCCAAAATCGATTTCATGACTTTGCAGAGGTTCTCGAACTTGGCCTTGTCTTCTTCGCGCTTCTTCTTCTCATCGTCGTCTTCGGGCAATTCCAAACCTTCCTTGGTCACTGACAGCAGTTGTTTGCCTTTGTATTCCTTCAAATGCTGAATGACATACTCATCAATGGGTTCAGTCATGTAGACAACTTCGAATCCGCGTTTCTTCACACGTTCAACGAATGCCGAGTTGCTGACCTGGTCCTTGGACTCGCCGGTGATGAAGTAAATGTGTTTCTGGTTCTCCTTCATGCGGCTCACATAGTCGGCCAATGAGCAATAGTCGTCTCCAGAAGCGGATGTGTGGAATCGCAGGAAGTCGGCAATTTTGGCACGGTTGTTGCTATCCTCGTGGACGCCCAACTTCAAGTTCTTGCTGAATTGGTCGTAGAACTTCTTGTAGTTCTCCTTGTCCTCGCTCAACTCCTCGAACAATTCCATGCACTTCTTGACCAGATTCTTGCGGATGACTTTGAGAACTTTGTTCTGTTGGAGCATTTCACGAGAGATGTTCAATGGCAGATCCTCGGAATCGACAACACCCTTGATGAAGTTCAAGTACTCTGGAATGAGATCGGTACAGTTGTCCATAATGAACACACGACGGACGTATAACTTGATGTTGTTGCGCTTCTTTTGGTTTTCGAAGAGATCGAATGGAACACGTCGTGGGATAAAGAGCAGTGCACGGAATTCCAATTGACCTTCAACAGAGAAATGCTTGACGGCCAAATGGTCTTCCCAGTCGTTGTTCAACGACTTGTAGAACTCGCCATATTCCTCCTGGGAAATGTCATCGGGATTCCTAGTCCAGATGGGTTTGGTTTTGTTCAATTCTTCGTCTTCTGTGTACTTAACTTTAACAGTCTTCTTCTTTTTCTTGTCGGCGTCTTTGTCTGCGTCCTCGTCCTCACCGACATCTTCAATCTTTGGTTCGTCAGTCTCCATATCCTTTTCCTTCTTCTTTTCTTCGTCATCTTTCTCGGCTTCATCATCGCTGACTTCTTGGTCACGTTCCTTTTCGACTAGCAATTTGATTGGATAGCCAATGAATTGGGAATGTTTGTTGACGATTTCCTTGATCTTGCTTTCTTCCAAGTATTCAGTCTGATCCTCTTTGATGTACAAAACGATCTTTGTACCTCGTCCCAGAGGTTCGGAGTTATCTTGGCGGACAGTGAATGAACCACCAGCAGCCGATTCCCAAACGTATTGCTCATCGTCGTTGTGCTTTGATGTGACTGTGACTTTGTCGGCAACCAAATACGCTGAATAGAAACCAACACCAAATTGACCAATCATACTGATGTCAGCACCAGCTTGAAGGGCTTCCATGAAGGCTTTGGTTCCGGACTTGGCGATGGTACCCAAGTTGTTAACCAAATCGGCCTTGGTCATACCGATACCAGTATCGATGATGGTGAGTGTTCCAGCAGCCTTGTTGGGAATCAATTTGATTTGCAGATCCTTGCCGCTTTCCAATTTTGTGGGATCGGTAAGAGACTCATAGCGAATCTTGTCCAAAGCATCAGATGAGTTTGAAATCAATTCTCGCAGGAAAATTTCCTTGTTCGAGTAGAATGTGTTGATGATCAAGGACATAAGCTGAGCGATTTCAGCTTGGAAAGCAAAGGTTTCGCATTCTTGTTCAACCATCTAGAAAATTCACGAAAAAGTGGTCGTTAGTGCAAATTGCAAACAATTTTTCTTTTTTGTTTTTTCTTCAACGGCCAAAAAATCGTCCGTTATAAAAATTATTAGCTTTTCTTCGACACATACCTTGATTATTAGTTTTATTTAGCAGAAATGATTCAAATACTTTCAAATTTATTCTTTGATGCAATTTTCCACAAATTAAAACACCAATAAATGGCAATAAGAGAGATTTGCTTCGCCTTTAGGTTTGCACTTGTACGCTTTTCTATATGAACTGATGAATGGGGTTGTTGTCGGCTTGTTTTTATTTGTTATTTGCGAATTTCCCGAAATTTCCCGACTTTTCTAGAAGAAACTACTTCGACTTCCGTTTATTTTGACGTGTGGATCGTAGACTTATTTCACAAATTTTCAATTCAAACGATTTTTCCACAATTCAAAGTTTACAAATAACAAGTAATTATAAAATAAATGTTAGTTTAATTCATGAAATATGATTTTTCACTTAGAAAAAATTAATAAAATTGAAAAGAAGATATTTTTGTCCCAAGCTGATTAAAACCACTTAACAGAGCATCTCAAACTGTTATTTTGAAGTGTGGAACCTAATTGTGCGTTCCAGGTTGCTGATAAAAGAGATTTGTTGTTATGCTCTGGACCATATGCAGCATAAAAATTCATAAAATCGTGAAATAACAACTTCAAATTTAATTTCTAATGAAGAAATTTAATTTTAAAAGAAAATTTGTTTATATTATTGCTTAAATTTTGGTCTTTAACTCTTGCTTCAATTGAAATGAAAATGTTGTCTTGTAAATTATTTTTTTAATGGCGAATATTTTTCTGTATTGGGGAACGTTCGACTTTTCAAAATGACACTTCATTTGTTTACATGCCGTTTTTTTGTTGTGCATTCAGTCTCCATGTCTTTCTTGGAGTTTTCGAGAAAGTTTTCAACCGCGTTTTTGTGGTTCAGTTTACTTTGATTAATTATTTTATCAAGGATTCTTCTGGAATGGTCTATTCTTGGAAATCAATGACCTATTTGAATAAGTTGCAATGTTTTTCTCGTTTGTGTGCTGTAAAATAGACCAAAATTAAAAATCTAGGTCAGCTGCAAGGCCAAACAATCGATATTAAGTTTCCTTGTACTTATTTCATTCCAATAAAGTGAAAATCAATACATTTCGTGAGATTACATTGCAATTTCGTACACACTACAGTGCACATGCATACATACTTTGTACATACATACATATGTGTGTTGCTATTGTAATTCCCACAAGGATATCTCGAATATTCTTATTTTTCCTTGAACCGAGGTGGCTATTGCTTAACTAGTTCCAAAGGGAAAGATGTGTATAACCTCATCACCTGAATTGCGTCCCGAAAGGGTTAAAGCATGGAAGACTTTTGATGTAGTCAAATTTGTATCCATTCAAGGGACATAATGCTTTCTGACGTCCGTCTCCGTGTTTCATCATTCTAAAGCCCTCAATGACATCTTCAAGTATTTAAATAGGCATTACACCTAACCAACCAGAACCACCCATCAAGTTGAGTCCGTGTATGTCTAAATCACTCTAAAAAACAAAGAGGCAGACACAAGCTAGCATCGGTTCCACTTCCAACTTCTTCACAAGTCATTTTTTGTTTAGTAAAACGAGAAAGTAATACAAAAGACGGTAGCTGAGTAATTTATTTTACTTATTTTCTTTCAATACAAAAGCTTAAAACGTACCTACATACACACATATGTGTATGCATCATATAACTAATGCTACGCTTCGGATTCCTTTTTCAAAAGTTCCACTATTGCCTCGGGTGTCGTGATTCCTTTACTAATTTGAATGATTTTATTTCGCGAGCGGGATCCTTTATCCAAACTAACATCGCTCTTGCGAAGTCCAAGAACTTTCGACAAGTATTTGACTAATTCTGCGTTCGCTTCACCTTCAGAAGGTGGTGCAGCTATTTGAACACCAACGCCTTCCGATGTTATGTCAGTAATGTTGTTTTGTTTTGCTCCAGGTTTAGCCAGAATCTTAATGCAGATGTTGCCGGCTTTATCCATATCAATTGGACCATTGTTTTTGACTGCTTGGCTACCCGGTGGAAGAACAACTGGTGATTTTTTGCTCTTGTTTTTAGACATTACTCGGATTGTTTGTTGAAAGTACAAACAATTTTTCATGGATAATTTATTAATTAATAATAAATACAGTAATGTTTACGTTGGTTTTTAATTTATTGAATTTTCCTACAAAAATCAATGGTAAAATCTCTTGTTATTTTTCAACTTCATGAGAAATGTCAAAACTTTGTTTACCTTGAAACGTCAACATCTGACGTTAAGGCTAGTTCATTTTCCCGAAAACTGATGTGGTTTTTCTTACAACCAAGGAATTGATCCGTGACGCATTAGTGGCGATTTTTTTCCCATTCAACGTCCAGAAGCACTCGGACTGACTTTGACAGACTTCCGTTTTGAAAACAGAATCGTCCTAAGAATGACACATACATCATAACTCATAACCCGTTCCATTGGAGGTAGAAGAAGAAACGCCAAAAATAAACCAATGGAAAACGAGATTAAAAAATTTCTCACACAAAGAAATTTGAATTTATTTCTCGAAGGATTGAATCTCTGTAATCTCTAATTCAGAAGAGACTAGTTTTCCGCAAAATGAACGCAAATGGCAATGAAATTGAGTCCTTAACTGGACTGGAACTTCGGTAATCTTAACTGATTTTAATAAAAAAAGAAAAAGTTACTTCTAGGTTTGTATATACAAAGCTTCAAGATTACGGAGCATAGAGGAATTATTGAGCTTTGCGCCGACTTCCAAGTAAGTTTCATGATTCTTACATGTGTTATAGAACCACTGCTGCTGATGAATTTTCGACAGGTGTACCTAATTCATATGATGAAATCCTCTAAAATGGTTCAAGGCTATTGAAGAAGAGCTAAACTCTATGAAAGAAAATGATGTTTAGCAAGTGGTTACAAAACCGAAAAATGCAAAGACCTTGAAGCCCAAATGGATATTCCAAATTAAAGAAAATGAATATGGTAAACCCACAAGGTACAAAGTTTGTCTAGTAGTAAGAGGGTTTACGCAAAAAGCTGGGATAGATTACGAAGAGACTTATTCACCCGTTGCGAAACTAACCACCATTCGAACTGTGTTAGTTGTGGCTTACGGAACAAGTTTCTCTTTCACCAACTTGATGTGAAAACCGCATTTTTGCATGGCACATTAAAAGAGGAGTTGTACATGGCTCTTCCTGAAGGGGTTTCAGTGAAGGATGGAGATGTTTGCAGATTATATAAGTCCATTTATGGCCTTTAACAATCTCCTAGATGTTGGAACAAGAATTTCAATGATTTTATTATTCAGTTGGGGTTCAAGAGATCTAGACATGACTATTGCTTATACACTAAGATGGGACAAGAAGAAGATGACCTGATTATACTTATATTGTATGTGGACGATTTGTTGATTACTGGAAAGAGCTTATTGAAATTACAAGAACTTAAAACAAAACTAGAATCAACCTTTAAAATGTCAGATTATGGAAATATTAAATTTTTCCTTGGAATCAAAATTGATGTTGAGGAAAATGTAATTAGACTTTCACAAGAATCAAGTATCGACAAGCTGCTCGAAAAATTTGGGATGGAAGAGTGTAATCCAACAAGAAGTCCAATATAAAAAGGGTAACAACTAACAACTTCAATTGACAAAATCAGAGCAAGAATTTAACAAGCCTTGCAGAGAATTACTTGGAAGCCTCATGTATATCATGCTATGTGTTCGCCCTGATCTATGTTTTCCCGTTGGATACATGGGAAGGTATCAACAAAACCCTTCAGAAAATAACTGGCAAGCACTTAAAAGAATAGGTACTTAAAAGGCACTAAGAAGAAAAAACTTATTTTTGAAATAAGTGATGATCACCGGGGCGACTTTCCTTTACCAGATTCTATGGGTTTTTTTTTTTTGTTTAAGGATGAAAATGGTCTCAAACGATAGATATGCGTTAATTAAGCACAAATCAACTGTTTTTTTTTGTCGGAAATTATTATTTATGTATTTAATCAATAAAATAAAACACTATTTCTCCATACAAATATTTTTTTTCACTATAAACTTGAACAGGTTTTTGTAGCAAACAGAAAGTATATGCGGCGGCTTCGCCGCTCAAGGGGTTTTAACCCTCGATGTGGAGGGCACGACCCTTGTATATGGATTTACCAAGTACTATCAAGAATGGTTTTCTGCTTGGTTTGACAGTAGCAAGCAGAGAACACACATTACAAACTTATGTAAAAAACTGTCAAAAAACTGTCAAACCAAGCAGAAACCCATTCTTGATATTACCTGTTAAATCCATATACAAAGGGCACGACTCTGACACGCGCTCGCCGTACCGGCTCGACAACGACTGGGTATATTGCGATTTTATTTAATTAATTAAAAATAGAAATATTAATTTGCGACAGATAAAAACTGTTTATTTATGCTTTATTAACGTGTATCTATCGATTGAGACCATTTTCATCTTCAAATTCAGAATCTGGTAAAGGAAAGTAGAGCCCTTATGCCAACGCCTTGGATTAAACGATTGAGAAGGGGTATTGAACAACATAAGCAATCGTTTTTTAATATTTTATGATTGAGAAAATTTTGTGTCAGAAATTTTCTCATTCCTAATTTCAACATTCTAGAAGCAAGACCTGTTTTCTATTCAATTGTTTATCAAGAATCACCTTTGTTATTACTCATACAAACCAATAGTTGTCTGTAGAGTTGTCTAATTCTACAGCACATGCTGTGAACTCCATCTGTAGGTAAACTTCCAATAGACACTCAAGCGATAAGTCTTTGGCTAGGACAAGTCAATCGGAAGTCCGATAACGACTGATTTTTAAATCCCACCAATTTTCAACTGTCAAAAAATGAGAACAAATAGATTTTGTATAAAGCTAACAACTTTATTTTTTCACACCAGTGTTATATAAAAAAAGAAGAAATAAAACTTTAGAAGCCTAATGCTAAGTTCCGAAAATGCAGATGTGGCTTCGATACCACTATAACGCAGCATCCATCGCCGTAATGGGTGGGGAGTCTTGTATGAATTTGTTTTGTTTGTGTTAAATGTTTGTCCTTTTTTGTTAGTTTTTTTTTGTGAATGGAATCTATTATTGTGCTGCAAGCGCGCTGAGATGGACAAGCGTCCATTGTTTTGTTTTTTAATCTACTTCCTCCATGTGTGAAGCATCTTCGGAATCATCACCAAGTGGTGGGACATCACCTGCCGCCGCAGCTGTGGGTTCTTCTGTGGCCATTGGTTCATCGTCGTCGATACCAAGACCCAGCTTGATCATGCGGTAGATTCTGGAGGCGTGAACTTGTGGGCTGTCCAGTGAGAAACCAGACGAAAGGAGGGATGTCTCGAAGAGCAGGATGACCAAGTCCTTGACGGCTTTGTCGTTCTTATCGGCATCGGCCTTTTGTCGCAGTGTCTCGACAATTGGATGATCTGGGTTGATTTCCAAGTGTTTCTTGCCAGCCATGTATCCCATGGTTGAGGAATCACGGAGGGCTTGTGCCTTCATGATACGTTCCATGTTGGCTGACCAACCGAATTGCGATGTCACAATACAGCAGGGCGACTCAACCAGACGGTTTGAAACAACAACCTTCTCGACTTTGCTGTCCAAAATTGACTTCATGACTTTGCAGAGGTTTTCAAACTTGGCCTTGTCTTCTTCGCGCTTCTTCTTTTCCTCCTCGTCTTCGGGCAGTTCCAAGCCTTCCTTGGTCACCGAAACCAATTGCTTGCCCTTGTATTCCTTCAAGTGCTGGATCACGTACTCATCGATGGGTTCTGTCATGTAGACAACCTCGAATCCACGTTTCTTCACACGTTCGACGAAAGCAGAGTTGCTGACTTGGTCTTGTGACTCGCCAGTAATGAAGTAAATGTGCTTCTGGTTCTCCTTCATGCGGCTGACATAGTCGGCCAAGGAGCAGGCTTCTTCACCTGAAGCTGAAGTTTGATAACGCAACAAATCAGAAAGCTTGGCACGGCTATTGCTGTCCTCATGCACACCCAATTTCAAATTCTTGCTGAACTGTTCGTAGAATTTCTTGTAGTTCTCCTTGTCTTCTGTGAGTTCTTCGAAGAGTTCCATGCACTTCTTGACCAAGTTCTTGCGAATGACTTTAAGAACTTTGTTTTGTTGGAGCATCTCACGGGAAATGTTCAATGGCAAATCCTCGGAATCGACAACACCCTTCATGAAGTTCAAGTAGGATGGAATCAGATCTTCGCAGTTGTCCATGATGAACACACGACGGACGTACAACTTGATGTTGTTCTTCTTCTTTTGGTTGTCGAACAGATCGAAGGGCACACGACGTGGTACAAAGAGAAGAGCACGGAATTCCAATTGACCTGAAAATTACAACATAAATTCCATAAATTGGTGTTTTAACAAATTTTTAGAATTTACATAATTTGAAACGAAAGAATCGGAAATCTTTTCATGAATCAATTCTCTATCAATAAAAGCCTGGAATATTCTAAGCTTTTCGATAGATAACACGAACACGTGCATTGTTTCTATAGAACGTCTTGCGATTTGCATAAATGACGCATTGGGCCTGGAAACTTCCGTGAATAATTGATTGTCGTGAGGAAAAGATCCCCGATTTCGAATATAATTGAGTTTAACAAACAATAACTCACCTTCAACTGAGAAATGCTTAACAGCCAAATGGTCCTCCCAATCGTTAGACAAAGATTTGTAGAACTCGCCGTATTCCTCCTGGGAAATATCATCGGGATTTCTGGTCCAGATGGGCTTAGTTTTGTTCAATTCCTCATCTTCTGTGTACTTGACTTGAATCTTCTTCTTCTTTTTCTTATCCTTATCGGCGTCCTCATCCTCACCGACATCCTCTAGCTTAGGTTCATCTTCCTTCTTTTCTTCTTTCTTCTCCGCTGACTCATCGGCTTCAGCCTCGTCATCGCTGACTTCTTCGTCACGTGTCTTTTCAATCAGCAATTTGATAGGATAGCCAATGAATTGGGAGTGCTTAGTGACGATTTCCTTGATTTTGCTCTCTTCCAAGTATTCGGTTTGGTCTTCCTTGACGTGCAAGACGATCTTAGTACCACGTCCAAGTGGTTCAGAATTGTCTTGACGCACGGTGAACGAACCACCGGCAGACGATTCCCAAACGTATTGTTCATCGTCGTTGTGTTTGGAGGTAACAGTAACCTTATCGGCAATAAGGTAGGCCGAATAGAAACCAACACCGAATTGACCAATCATACTGATGTCAGCACCAGCCTGAAGGGCTTCCATGAAGGCTTTGGTTCCGGACTTGGCGATGGTACCCAAGTTGTTAACCAAATCGGCTTTGGTCATGCCGATACCAGTATCAATGATGGTGAGTGTTCCGGCAGCCTTGTTGGGAATCAATTTGATGTACAATTCCTTGCCGCTGTCCAATTTTGTGGGATCTGTTAAAGATTCATAACGGATCTTATCTAGAGCATCAGACGAGTTAGAGATCAATTCACGAAGGAAGATTTCTTTGTTCGAGTAGAACGTGTTGATGATCAGGGACATAAGCTGAGCAATCTCAGCCTGGAAGGCAAAAGTTTCTGCTTCTTCTGGCATCTGAAAGGTTCCAAATAGAGGTTAAAGGTTAGTAAAGAATTGTTGATTACAGGTTAAGGACTTATAACTGGTTATAGCAACTGAGTTTTGTAATTACCTTTGCAAGTTTAGTTTTTACTTTGTGAAACAATACAAAAATTTAAGAATTTACAGTCAAATTGCGGCCGGCACTTCTTGGCGAACCACGCTTCTTTTCACTAATGTGCAATGAATTGACAAATGAGCGAGTAGTTTGAAAAAGTTTTAATCGAGACTCGAAGTTTAGAAGATTCTAGAAGAAAAGTCCGTGGAACCGGATACTCGTTCATAAATGCAACATAATTCGAACTGTTTGCTTCTCTACTTTGAAGAGATTTTTAACTGTTATATTTATTTAATTCAAATTATATTTTTATTTACAGACATGCGAATAAAAACGCTTGTTTCAAGAAAAGCAAACATATTTTTTGTTATACGTTTGTTTGTAAGTATTGAAAAATAGTTGTGGCTCGTAAAGGGTCAGTTGTACAATCAAGGATAAACTTTGAACCACGGGTCAACGAAAGAATAATTCTATAATTTGTTAATTTGGTAAAATGCATTCGTATAGAAGTGAAGGTACTACGTTTCCACCAATGTTTTCTTTCCTTGATCTCCGGCTTAAAGTTTACCCACGATAGTATAATGGTGGATTTACATGTAATCTTCGACGTCTGCATCTGCAAATTCGCAGAAAAGTAAAGCGGGGGAGCTATACGACATAACACGAAAGAGTGAAAGAGTACACATATACCTACCCATTTTTACTTGCTATATTTTTTAAAGCTTGGTGACAACCAACAACAACAGCCAACAACAAAAAATTATGGTGCAGATGAAAAAATTATGGTGCAGATGAAAACGCTATAAAAAAGATGAACATGTTCGTCTTCACCATAATTTTCTTCTGCATGAGTTGAACTTCCTATAATCTTCATCCGTGCAGACGTCTGCATTTTGGTCTTACCTCTCTATTACACTAGTATGAGTTTTGTATCTTGCATCCTCTATTTTTGCAGATGATGGCATGCAGATCAATGTAAATCCACCATAACTGGCTCCGCACAATCGTGGTTCATCCTCGGGTCAAGCAGTGAACCCGGTTCAACAAATTTTGGCTGTTTAACATTTCCGGTTGAGGACTTGAACAAATGCTAGACCACAGATGAGTTTAATGGTGGATTTACATGTAATCTTCGACGTCTGCATCTGCAAATTCGCAGAAAAGTAAAGCGGGGGAGCTATACGACAGAACACGAAAGAGTGAAAGAGTACACATATACCTACCCATTTTTACTTGCTATAATTTTTAAAGCTCGGTGACAACCAACAACAACAGCCAACAACAAAAAATTATGGTGCAGATGAAAAAATTATGGTGCAGATGAAAACGCTATAAAAAAGATGAACATGTTCGTCTTCACCATAATTTTCTTCTGCATGAGTTGAACTTCCTATAATCTTCATCCGTGCAGACGTCTGCATTTTGGTCTTACCTCTCTATTACACTGGTATGAGTTTTGTATCTTGCATCCTCTATTTTTGCAGATGATGGCATGCAGATCAATGTAAATCCACCATAAAAGGAAGATGGGAAACCAAACTGTCAAAACGACAATGCCTACAAGCTATGGTTCAAGTTCACTGCAAGAGTATGCATGTGTTTACCAATACTATCTGAGTAAACTTGAGATAGATAAATAAAATTTGCGGTATCCGGAGGGTAAAAGTGTAGAAATGCCAGCTATAGTACACAAAAAGAAGAAGGACAAGAGCTGCTCGTGAGCTCTACGAGCAAAAGAGGAGAGAGGAATGCCGGCTTGTCAGGAGAAAAAAGAGGGAGCATGAGAAGCGTCAAGTCGAGGATGTTGAGAGAGCCAACAGCAGGAATGAAGTTTGGAGGTTTTATCGGAAGGTAAAATAGCTGGCTCCAGGTCATTAAGCAAGAACCGATGCCTGCAGAAATAAACAAGGGAACATCGTATTAGAATCGCAGACAATGCTGGGGATTTGGAAAGATCACTTCTGTAGACTGTATAACGGTGACGACGAACAAAATCCCGCTGTCAGGCAGGAACCTTTCATCGGAGACAAACAATTGCGTGAACCCGACCTAGAAAAAGTGAAAACAGCAATATCACGGCTGAAACTACAAAGCCGCTGGAGCAGATGGTCTAGCTGCCGAGCTGTTGAAAAGAGCAGGCGACGATCTAGATAGGAGCATGCACCAAATCATTTGTAAGACATGGTCGGAAGAATGCATGCCTGATGAATGAAACTTCAGCATTGATTGCCCGATCCTGAAAAAGGGAGATCCTCTAAACTCCGCCAACTACAGAGGAATCAGCCTACTTAACATGGCCTACAAGATCCTCTCTGCCGTAATATGTGCCCGTCTGAAGCCTTTCGTCAACAATCTGATTAGTCCTTATCAATGTGGTTTAGACCAGGAAAGTCAACCATCGACCAAATTTTCACTTTGCGGCAGATCCTGGAAAAAAACCTATGAACTCAAAATCAATACCGATACCCACCACCTTTTCATTTCCAAGCTCATTCGCTTGTGCTAAATGAGGGCAAAACGAAGTATATGCTGTTTTCGAGGAAGGACACCCAACATCGACGGTTCGGACACAAAGTCAAAATAGACGCATACAACTTCGAGGAAGAAGAGGAGTCTGTCTACCTAGGCAGAAGAATACGGGCAATAACAACAGCTGCAGCGCCGAGATCAGACGAAGAAAAACTCTTGCTTATAGAAGGAGAGGAAGACCGCGACTCAGGTGGCGCACAAGACGACCTCAATCAACTTGGAGTGCAAAACTGGAGACAGCTAGCTAGGGACCGAGTTTGCTGGCGGAGACTGTTGATTGAGGCCCAAGTCCACAAGGGACTGTAGCGGCAACTTAAGTAAGTAAGTTAACAATTTTCAAAACAAAGAAAATTAAATACCTACATTGTTGAAATTCAAAACTTGTTATTGTAATTTTTAAGAACGGGGAAGAATTCTTCATTCTTGGAAAAAAGTTCAACTTTGTCGCTCGACTCCACACAAAATTGTCGTTTTCTTCGCGCGATGCATTCTTTCCATTTATTTCGTTTTGAGTTTACAGCGGCTCAAATCACCACTTAAACAAATACCTGCGAACACATCCATTTGCTTGCTCTCTCATTTTCGCTAGGACTTGTTTTTTTGGGCTGCTTTTTTCCATTCTTTGAAAGAAAGTATATACAAAAAGAAAAACATAAAATTTCGTTAATTTTACCATTTAGCAAATTCATTCTCTATTCATATTTTTAATAATTATGAAGAACTAAAACTATAAATTGCAATTTCGGTCAAACTATGATGATTCTGATTTTAAATACAAAGTGAAATACGAAAAGTTTAATTTGCCGGTGGCCTACTATAGCAGCTGTGGCGTTTTTGTGCAAGAGAATAGACTTCCAATTTCCAAATGAGAATGGCCGACGGCGGCGTGGCTATCGATTTATATGCCGACGATCTCGAAGTAAAAGTTTTTGATACTCCTCAAGTAAATAAAGCTTACACCAAAAATGAAACTGCATACCATTTTCTTGATATAAAATTTGTTTTATTAGGATGATTTCAATGCTGAAGGTGTAGATTTGTACGATGATATCAGTGTACCGAATGATAATGTAGCAGTTGTGGATGGTTCCTCGGGCGCGTCAGCCCAAGGTGATGACAGTTCGGGGGCTACTACAAATGGAGTTTACCATCAAAGTGGTAGCTTGACTCCTAATCACATGGGACGACGGTATCAACTGTATGTAGGCAATTTGACATGGGTAAGTGAAAATGTTTTAACTTTTTATTATTGAGTTGTAACACAACGCGTTTTAGTGGACAACTGACCAAGATATTTCAAATACAATGCGTGACATTGGAGTAGCAGATTTCCAAGAAGTAAAATTCTTTGAAAATCGTGCAAACGGCCAATCGAAGGGCTTTTGTGTGATCTCTCTTGGCTCCGAAAATAGCATGCGTATAGTAATGGAATGTTTGGCAAAGAAAGAACTGCATGGACAAGTTCCGATGGTGACATATCCAACGAAACAGGCACTCAACCAATTCGAGAGCCAACAAAAGACTCGGCCGGTACCTCCCCAGCAGAATGGTCCTCGGGGACCGATGCCTAACATGGGAGGCATGCCTCAGCATCCCATTCAAGGTGGACCACCAGGCCACCAGCCTCGCATGATGAATCCCAATATGCCACATGGTCAATTTCGTCCTCAACATATGCCGCAAAATATGCAAGGTCCCCCAGGGCCAAATCAAGGTCCACCTAGAATGCAAGTGAGTTCCTTCTTGTCTACTTAAATGAAATTGAATTATATTCATTATCTATAGCCACCACCAATGCATCAAGGACCAATGGGCCCGCAAAATCAAATGCAAGGCCCGCCCCGCTATCCCAATCAAGGGCAATGGAACGGCCCACGTCCAAGTGGACCAAGGCCAGGTCTCATGAATGGACCACCTCACCAACAAAGGCCCCAAATGGTAATGAATCACTACATCCTCTTTGCTTGAAAAAAAAAAATGTTCGAAGAACAATAAAACTTTTTTTTTTTTTTTCAAATTCGAATACAGTTCCAGGGACCCCCGGGAGGAATGCCCCCACGTGGACCAAGACCAGACTGGAGTAGACCACCCATGCATGGCGGTTTTCCACCGCAAGGTCCCCCTGGACCTATGCAAGGTCCACCCCATATGCAAGGGCCACCTCGTGGACCACCGCAAATGGGTGGACCTGGAGGACTTCCACACGGTGGACCAGCTCCGCATGTAAATCCAGCTTTCTTCAATCAAGGCGGCGGTCCACCTCAACATGCTGGTGGACCACCAATGGGTGGACCGCATGGACCGCCGGGTCCTCAGCCAGGCATGGCAATGGCTCATCAAGGTTCCAAGCACTTTGCTCAACAAGGTGCACCACGTGGTCCATGGCCCGGTGCACAAGCCAAACCAGCTGGGGCATTCCCAGAGCAGCAAATCGTCCCTCAATTGAATGAAGTCGAATTTGAAGAGATTATGGGAAGAAATCGAACAGTTAGTAGTTCAGCAATTGCAAGGTGAGTTGCTTTAACTTTTTCCTATATTTGGCTTTGTATTGAAATTTTTTGTTTATGATTGCAGAGCGGTCTCAGATGCTGCAGCCGGTGAATATTCCAGTGCGATTGAAACTCTTGTAACTGCGATTTCACTCATTAAGCAGTCCAAAGTTGCGCATGACGAACGCTGTAAGATATTGATCAGCTCCCTGCAGGACACCCTTCATGGCATTGAAACGAAGAGCTACAATCGCAGAGAAAGATCACGATCACGGGAAAGAACTCACCGATCAAGACCAAGGCGAGAACGATCGTCATCACGCTATAGGGAACGTTCAAGGGAACGCGAAAGAGAAAGGGATCGGGAAGCTGCGTTAGTTTTTTGAGTTGACATTCAGACATACAAAAATTAAAGAACAAATTTCTATTCCAGAAGCTACCGAGAACGCTCACGAAGTAGGGAACGAGATCGTGCAACCGCTGATCATTACAGGGACGATAGGTAAGAATATAAAACACATGGCCAACATTAATGCTTATACAAACGATCAATTTAAGTTCTAGCAGATCAGCCAGACCGCGTAAGTCGCCGGAGCCTGTTGCTGAGGTGGTCAGTGATCCGCCGGCTAAGCGAAGCTATTATGAGGAAAGATACAGGTCATCAGATCGTGACAGAGACCGTGAACGCGAGCGCGATCGTGATCGTGATCGTGACCGTGACCGTGATCGTGACCGTGAACGCGAACGTGACCGTCGCGAAGAACATAGATCTCGTCACTAGATCATTTGATTTCCAAGCATTTACATTTATAACATAAAAAAAACGATCATCATGAGCTTGAAACACAAAGTTTTATGATTTTAATATTCACAATGAAATTCCTGGCCAAATTATTATTGAAAACTGAATAAAAGAGCCAGTGTTACAATAAAATAAAAACGGAAGCAATGTGTACTCAACTAACAGCAGTTTTTTAAAAGTTTATCGTCTTAATTCATCCCTTAAACAAAAATGAAATTGTAATGCAAACATCCATCCTTATTGGGAGTTCCTCACATCGATAATGACCCCAGAAACAATTCATATTAAATCCATAAATTTTCCTAAACGTGTTAACGGAATAACAGCACTTTAGATAGATATGATGCCTATTTAATTTTTAAGAGTTAAAGACTAGTTTACAACTCAATACCAAGTGTGGTATGGTAATCATAAAAATTGTAAACATTATGCCTGTCAATTTGAATGATTTGAAATCTCCTTTTGAGCAATTTTACATGACTAAACCGAGAGCTTAATCCAACAAAAATCCAAAGAACAGGAGATCCTGTTTTCTCCAAAGTATTTTTTTCCCACGCTTCCACCATTCCTGAGGGTAGAGTACGAATTCCCTACAACTCTGATTTACGGTAAAATAATAAACAAATGAAAACAACACTCAAAATCACAACAAGTCAACTATGAAAGAGCAGCAGAAGAGCGGCCAACCCAACATCATCGCTGACTCATCATAAGAAGAATGTATTGAATTTCTTAAGTTAAATATTAAATGTTTATCCCAAAAAGAAAGAAGAAAAGCTTTATTGTCTTTTTTGTGAAGATATTTATTTTTTGACATTTTATTCTTTGAAACCTATTTTTGTTCTCGATTTCTATTTTTCTAACAATTTTTGAAAATTCATTTAAATCTAATTATGTACTTCTGTCGAAAATTGATATAAGGTAATTTAAAATCGTTTGGTTCTCACGAACAAACAAATGTGTAGCTAGCTATCTTTATGAAGTTCGAAGGACTCAGGAACACAGTGTATCAAAAAGATCATGACTAAAAATCTAGAACAATCGTTTTTATTATATCTGTGAATCAATTGTACTCTCACCTTATTAATATCTACACATTTACCCCTTCAATATATTCGACCCAATCGAGGCAACCGTTCGGAGCGGAGTTTTCTCCCATTTCCTCCGAATTTTGCTTCAACGTAGTTCTCCGACAAGCAAATGTCTCCGATTCGGACGAAATCGGAGAAAATTCTGCTCCGACGCACAGAGGAGTATTCGACCTCAAAATCCGGTCAAAAATATTTCTTGCTTTTTTTTATTGGAAATAGCTTAGAATGTTATTTTATAACTGTATTTTGTATTTTAGGCCGTGTGCGAATTCAGTTAAAAAGTGGTTAAAACTTGACTTTTGGTTAAATTTTGACATTTCGTGTTAAAAAAAATGTATTAAAATTAGACCATCTGCAGCAGGTTAAAATATGACATTTTTAACCCAATTCATCCAATTCGCACACGAAAAATTTAGGTTTTTTGAGGTTTCATAACATAAAAAATAAAAAAAAATTATTTTTTTTTATTCATAAAATCAATTTTAATACAGTATAATTCTTTTTTAATCAACAAAATAAGCTTATATTCTTTATTATCCCTCTCACGAGTGGGGGCTTGCAATTTTTTTTTACCGATTTAATTAGATCGGATATTTGTGTAAATAGCAAAAAAATAACGGACGGAATATGATTTTTTTTTTTTTTACTTATGACCGGATTTTGAGGTCGAATACTCCTCTGTGCGACGGTTACCACGACAGGGCCTCAACCGTAATATATTTATGTTGACAGAAAAACTTCGTTGCACTTAATTCTCCAAAACTTGGCAATTTAATATGTATCGACTGAAAATGTTTGGTTTTTAATTGAAAAAAAAACCCTTGTGATAAGTCTGTGATAAAAATGATATAAAAACAAATTTTTAAAGATTTTTTTTTTAAACAAATGACTTATTTAGAACATGGTGAAATAGTAGAGTATGGCTAAAAACAAACAAACATATAATCCTCTATTTGAAACTGTGAGGGAAATGCTAGTTTAAAATTTACAACGACAGAAACAGCTGTGATTAGATATTATTAGTAATAAAATAAGGATGCAACAGCATTAATTACAGATGGTACAAAAAAATCAAGTATTTTTATCTAGATAGAGTATACTACCGCAAGTTATAACTTAGAATCTATGATGAATCAAATTTTCTCTATCTTCTGTATAAATTGTTTGAGTACAGTAAAACTGTTAAACGTGTATAAGGGGTGTTAAAGAAGACTACTTCCTACTTCATTGTAAACTTGGGTTATTGTTTGTGGAACGATTACGAAATGTTCGAGTAAGAATTTCTTTTACTATGTAAAAAGCTTAAATTAATTTAAATTTAAATTTTATGACCCTAATAGGGGACTCTTGTGATAGTCGCTAAATAAAAAACTTCGGGAACCTACATATTTTATACTGGGGCCTGATTATGGGATTCGCGGCGGATCGTTTTCAATTCGACCTTACAAATTCGACTCGCTTCGTATTAACTTATTAACGAATTCGCGGCGGAGCGAAAATATTTTTTCCAATATTCCTGTGATTTCACACTTTTGGTTTGACTATTTCTTCCAATATTCCGCAAAAAAAAAAATCTGTAGGACTCGGATTTCAACTCGTCAGTAAATATTATGACATTTCAAATTCGCCTTCGTTTTCGTAAATTGGTCGAATTCAAATCGAAGAAGGCGAAAGCGAAATCAATAATTGAAAAAAATGTCAAACTCGCTCGCAAAACGATCCGCTACGAATCCCATAATCAGGCCCCTGAAGGATGACTTAACGTCGTTTATTTTAACAAGTATTCAATTATGTAATATGCATATATGCAACAATATTTGTATATTTGAAAATATAATGGTAAGTAAAAATTGTTGTTTTCTTTCTTTATTATTTAAATAAATAATATTTTGATCCTGTTAAATTATTATTAATTATTTCATTAAATAAGTTATTTAAAATATAAATCTGTTTTCATTGAAAGTGTATTTGGCCAAAACCTTGCTGACTTGAAATCTACAAAAATGTTTCCAATAGTTGAAAATACACAATCAAATATACTTTAAGGAATTTTTCACAAACATCTTACGTTTAAACAAAAAATATAACAGACTCTTCTCCAATTGTTAGTCTAAATGGAAGGCAAATGCTGAAAAATATCAGTAAAAAATGTTAATGAATAAACCGATTGGCGAAGATTACAGATTTGTATTTATATTTTGTTGTATGTTTTAAGCAGTTTTGAACTAATTTAGTAAAAAAAGTTATTATGTAGAAGCAATTAACAGGATACATACTTCATAATAATTTTCAATTGTCGAACAAAAGAAATAAAATTTGTATTTTCGCTTTTTCACTCATAAAAACAGTTTTATGCACATAAAACCAATAAAAATTGAAAACCGAATTTGAAAATTCTTAAATGTAAACAACCCTTAACAAACATCAATTTTCTTACATACAGCGGTTCCCTTGACACTTTACCAATTGTCAGCTTAGCGAACACAAGCAACCATTTTTCACTCATTTTTCGCTAGGACTAGACCAGTGCAGAAGATAATTGGATGCGAAAGTTCTCTATCTTTCTTTCAAGAAATTTTAACATTTAGCAAATCCGTTCATATATTTATGATATGAAAAATTAATAATTATAAAATCCAAGTTCAACCAGACAATGATTTGTTTCTTTTAACTTTTAAAAACAAAGTGATAAATCCAAAAGTTTGTTTTGCCGGTGAGCTAACGAAGCATTTGTGGCGTTTTTGTGAAAAGAAAAGATTTCCAAATGAGAATGGCTGACGGCGTGGTTATCGATTTGTATGCCGATGATCTCGATGAAAAAGATTTTAGTACCCAACCTCAAGTAAATTAGGATAAAAATAACATTGCAAACTGTTTTCTTAACACAAAAATGATTATTTTCAAAGGATGATTTCAATGCTGAAGGTGTAGATTTGTACGATGATATCAGTGTACCGAATGATAATGTAGCAGTTGTGGATGGTTCCTCGGGGGCCGCAGCCAATGCTGATGATAGTTCGGGGGCTACTACAAATGGAGTTTACCATCAAAGTGGTAGCTTGACTCCTAATCACATGGGACGACGATATCAACTGTATGTAGGAAATTTGACATGGGTAAGTGAAATATTTTTAAACTTATGAAGTTGTAACACAACTCGTTTTAGTGGACCACTGACCAAGATATTTCAAATACCATGCGTGACATTGGAATAGCAGACTTTCAAGAAGTTAAATTCTTTGAAAATCGTGCAAACGGCCAATCGAAGGGCTTTTGTGTAATCTCTTTGGGCTCTGAAAATAGCATGCGTATAGTAATGGAACGTTTGTCGAAGAAAGAAATGCACGGACAAGTCCCGGTGGTGACATATCCAACGAAACAGGCCCTAAATCAATTCGAGAGCCAACAAAAGACTCGACCGGTACCTCCCCAGCAGAATGGTCCTCGAGGACCGGTTCCTAACATGGGAGGCATGCCTCAGCATCCGATGCAGGGTGCGCCACCAGGCCATCAGCCCCGCATGATGAATCCCAATATGCCACCCGGTCAATTTCGTCCACAACATATGCCTCAAAATATGCAAGGTCCTCCAGGACCAAATCAAGGTCCGCCTAGAATGCAGGTGAGTTTCTTTTTCTTTATTCTTTTAAGTCAACCATCTATAGTTGCTACAATTTACTGAATATTTTAATTCCGTATTGGATATACTTAGATGACTAGAAACTTTAGTTTACACATTTTCTACTTTTTTTATAATTTAAAAGTCAGTAAGGTAGTCTAAGTAGGTAGGTGTAAGTATAGTGAACAGACTGCCTAAGTGCGCTTTAGTTCATTCATTATGGTTGATAAGTGGAAGCAATTAGAAATAGTTAAAGGCTTCTGACTTCTTTAAGTATTTTTCTGGATGATATTTATCTTCGTTACTTTTGTTACTTTGTATTGAATGAGTTTTTTTTAATCGAAATGTTGAAGACTGTTCGATAAGAACTGAAACATCAGGGTCTTGGTTTGGATTCTGTAAAACTAATACAGACGGCAAGAAGAAATTCGTTTCTCTCCAGAGAGATCTTCCTTTTACCAAACGAAAATTAAATTAAATAGAAACAGGTACAAAAATCTACCACTTAGGTGCAACAATTCGGAAAGCAATCCGAACTGAAGAAAATGTATGGCTTGAACTTCAATACTTACTTATGTACTTTGGTTCGATGGCTGCTGTTTGTATTTCACAATGGTTAGATACGAATTCTGATGTTAAACACGGTTGCCCTCTTAGTGGTTTACTGTTTGCATTATTTATCAATGATATTGAACAATATTAACCCGGAGGTATTCGAATCGGCAACTCTATTGTCAATGTTCTTCTCTACGCAGACGATCTTGTCATTCTATCAGAATCACCAGAAAACTTACAAGTCATGATGAACAAATTGTCAAAGTATTGCAGGACATGGGGACTTACAATAAATGTTGGAAAATCCAACATACACAGACTGCACACAGTGAAAACCGACATAGCTGGTCTTTTAATGGAAGTCACATTGAAACTACTAGAGAGTATACATATTTAGGAGTAATACTCAACCCAAAATTGGACTTCAAAAATCATTTATCAGAAAAGGCAAATTCATCCAAAAGTTTTATCAACATGACTTGGAAGAATATTTTTTCAAACCAGAATGTGTTAATGTCTGCAAAGTACAAAATATTCACTCTTGTATGCTGCTCAGGTTTGGGGAATAGATGAGTATGATGAAGTAGAAAAACTTCAGAGAAATTTTGCAAAAAAGCTTTTCAACCTTTCAAAAAGAACCTCAAACTATGCGCTGATATAGAAAAAGGCTTACCAAAACTCTTCATTCACCAACACCTTAAAACTACAGGCAGACTATATTCTAAAAGTTCTCTTGCATCCTGATACACGTTTGACCAAACAGATGCTTTTGTATGAACTAAGAAACAAAGACTGGTTCTTCGTGAAGTGGCAAACTGTCGGTAGTACTTGTGGAGAAGTTCTTGACTTCAATCACCTCAACCCAGTTCAACTTAAAGAAAACTTCTATAAGTTAATTCAGAAATATACTTGTGCTCATGCAATTAAGCCACTCTAGTGGACAAATGTATTTATTCAAGAAAAGGTTTAAGGCATGATCATTTTAATACTTAAAATCAAAATAATTCATAATTTACATAATTTAAGTCTGTGAGTTCAGATTCTCTGCTCGATAATCATTAAGGGCCAGTTGCTCAATCGATTCACAAATTTAAGTTCTACATTAAGTTTTCATTTTTGTATGAGACATACATATACATATAATCGCCATACAAAAGTAGAACTTAAAGGACCCCGCACAATTTGTATGGGAAGTGGCCCTCGGCGAAATTGTCTGAAATTTTAGTATGTTGTTCTCCTGAAGCTCCTGATCAAAAGTCAATATGGGCAAAAAGTTAAAAAATGGACAGTTTTTGAGATATCGGGGTTTTTCTGATGACTATCTCAAACCCTTTATTACGGGAAAGTTACTCTCTGTATTGTGTTTTAAGCTGTTTTTAAGTGGAATCGGTCGCTGATTCCGAATCTGATGTCAAAAATGACCATTGACAGACGAAAACTGTCAATTATCGCCCCAGCAGCGTTTTCGGAAAACTGACAGTTACCAAAATACTGAAAAAACCCTGTCCTGGACGGGTTTCAAGTCTATTAGATGGTTTGTTGGCTCCGTACACAATCTTAAATCCCACTTCTAGTTAATGTTTGATAGTCCGTCTAATCTTAATACAAAATCCAGAGAATTTTTTTTTAGAAGTAGGACTAGCAATCGAATTTTTTTCCCGATTTTTTTCCTTTTTCGCTTATTTTGTTAATTCGTTTATTTCGCCATATTTCGTTTATCTTCTACTGCGAATAACTATAAAAATAAAAGGAAGAGGGAAGAAAACTCCCAACAATTTTTCGATTGGGAATCCTTTTTCCAAAAACATTTCCCCCCGATTTTTTAATTCAGAACAAGGCTTTATATCTTAAATACTAAACTAGTTCCAAAGTCCGGGTACTGTTTTTCATGGTTGCTCACTGCTCGCATTATTTATTTTTTTTCACCAAAAGCTTTAATTCTTTTGAAATCATCATTTAATATTCTGAAATGTCTTTTCGACGAAGGCCACGTTGTTATACGTGTGATGTTCAAGGCCAACCCCAACAGATGGCCCGGATAGGAGAGGATGAAGCAAAACAACAACTTGCGATAGTTAGACGCGCTGCCCTTGATTTACCAAATCTTTTGGTCGACAATAATACCCGAGTTTGTCTCAATTGTAACAGAGATCTCATGACAGAGCTTGCCGCAAGTGGAGAGAATCATGCAAGACTCAATATAATTTTCCAAAGAATGAATAGAGCGTGTTTTATTTGCAATTCGAACGACAATGTTAACCGAGTATCTCCTCAATGTCGTGCTCATACTTTTATTCATTTTGACTTATTCATTCCCGAGAATGTGAGAGTTTGCCAACGCCATTTAGACAACAATGGCCATATCATCCCTATACTCATGAGGGGAATTCGGTATGTTAATAGACCCCATCAATTCCAGGGGCCAGCTTTGCAATCTTTTTTACGGGGTTTGCAACAGGTAGCTGAACCTCAACCGAGACTGGATAGAGCAGTAGATGACTTTGATGATGAGGAATTCGAATGTTTGTTCCCGATCAACAAAAATCAATTCCAGGATCTATATGCCTATTGTAACCCTATCTATGAGGGGGATATTCTACGTCGTGTAAGTAGGAAAGATCTCATGGCATTTTTATGCAAGTTGCGTCAAGGGCTTTCAGATGAGTTTTTGAAAGTGCTTTTTAGCTACCCAAGTAGACAGGTAGTTAGTATGGCAATCAACGTCGTACGGAAGTCCTTGAGCTCAAAATTTGTACCAGAAAATATTGGTTTACAAGCCATTGCACGGGATGTTTTTATTGAACAGCATGTTACCCCTTTTGCAAATGCACTCTATAACCCCAACCCTGATGTACCACGAGCAATATTAATATGTGATGCAACTTATGCATTCATAGATAAAGCAAGCCATTTTCGCACCTTGAGGCAATCTTTCTCGATGCACAAAAGCAGACATTTATTGAAACCAACGTTACTGGTAGCAAGTGATGGTTATATACTGGACATTTTTGGTCCCCATTTTTCAGATTATTATAATAATGACGCTGCTATTCTTGATGATGTACTCTATAATGGGAATGCATTAGCAAATTGGGTTCAAGCTGGCGATATTTTTATGGTGGACAGGGGTTATAGGGACGTAGTTCCTATATTGGAGAATTTAGGAATCACTTGTAAAATGCCAGCCCTATTGCAACAAGGACAACGGCAACTCTCGACAGAAGATGCTAACAGTACTAGGCTCATTACAAAAACAAGGTGGATGGTTGAAGCAAGGAATGGACACATTAGAACCATTTTCAAATTCTTCGCCAAAAACTTCAACATTCAAAATGCGTCCCATATTGGTGAATACTATAGGATTGCAGGAGCTATTATTAACAAATATAAACCTCTCCTAGAAATGGAAAATTCGACTGTAGAGATAGCGAGAGCAATGTTGGAACCACGAGCGATGAGTGCAAACATTGTACAAGCTCGTCTAGATGTTGACAACCTGCTAAGAAGATACGGGCAATGGGAGAGATTACGCCACCAAGTTCCAGATTTTCCTAGGCTTGATTTGGAAGATTTACAGGCCCTGACATTTGGTGTCTATCAGGTGAATTTAGCCTCAGGATACATTCAGGACAAAACGAGTCGAGAGGGAGAAGAAGAACTAGAATATGATGGCCTTCTCAATGAACACAACCTGATAAGGATTCGAATTTATTCTAGGCTGAGACGAGCAACTATCCATCAAATATTCATCTCATACATAATTCACGATGAAATCCAAGATGATGAAGACGCAATAACGGGTTACTATTGTACTTGTCAATCGGGAGCCAGAACTCTTGGAACTTGTGCCCACGTTGCCAGTATTCTTTGGTACTTAGGATACGCACGTCACCAAGCAAGGGTAAAATGGCCACAGCAGAATCTGCTTAATACAACAATGGATGCGTCTCGTCGGCCCATTGGTTGAGAAGGACGGGATATTGTGAGAGGCAAGGGGACTCACGTTAATCAAGCACCCCAAAGGGTACAGAAAACTACTACGTCCACGTCGTTGTTCCCGGGTAAAGCTAAAAGTAGTATTCAGTAATGCACCTGACGCAAATGTTTAAACAAAAAATGTATTTTGGTCGTTTAGTTTTCCGAAAACGCTGCTGGGGCGATAATTGACAGTTTTCATCTGTCAATGGTCATTTTTGACATCAGATTCGGAATCAGCGACCGATTCCACTTAAAAACAGCTTAAAACACAATACAGAGAGTAACTTTCCCGTAATAAAGGGTTTGAGATAGTCATCAGAAAAACCCCGATATCTCAAAAACTGTCCATTTTTTAACTTTTTGCCCATATTGACTTTTGATCAGGAGCTTCAGGAGAACAACATACTATTTCAGACAATTGAATACTAAGAGTCAATTGAAACAAGCTGGCTGCGTCCTGTAAGATAAGCTCTCAGCCATTTAAGCATATTGGAATGAAAACCTATATTCTCTAGTTTTTGTAATAAAATTTTATGATGCAGCCTATCAAACGCCTTAGCAAAATCCGTGTAGATAACGTCCACTTGGTAACCCTTTTCTAATGAATTAAGAATACAATTCGTGAAAATGGTTAGGTTAGTAGAAGTTGGTCTAGCGGATACAAAACCGTGTTGGTACGGGGATATGGTCTCTTTTAATAAAAATTTCAGTTTATCGCAAACAATTTTTTCAAATACCTTAGGTATTGCGGACAATTTACTAATAGGTCGGTAGTTAGTTATGGACTACTGTTTTGGACCACATTTGTGAATAGGAGTAACGTAGGATGTTTTCCATTCTGACAAAAATACACCATATGTTAACGAACAATTAAAGATAAAACACAAAACTCTAGACAGAGTGACAGAACATTTTTTTAAAACAATAGGTGGAATTTTATCCGGACCAGAATTAATGTCTTCTGTTAGACTAGATAGAGCCAATTCTACTTCCGATAAGGTAATACTTAAATTACCTATGTTTAGACTATTTAAGGACTGGTAAAAAGAGGTGTTAGTGACATTACTAGAATCTATATAATTTGAACTAAAAAACTTAGCAAAGGCATCGCAGATAGATGGTAGACTTGTTAGAGTCGAACCTAAATATTGCATACTTTTAGGGATTCCATTAGATTTTCTTTTATTATTAATGAAACTCCAAAAACATTTACTATTCACTCTTAACTTGGATTCCATAGAGTAAATATAGTTTTTATATAGAAACTTATTTAGAACATTGAAATTCCTTTCTAATTCATTATAAATATTGCGCATATTGCCATCAGAAGAACACTTTCGTAAACATTTGTATGCTTTATTTTTTTTATTATTTAAATTGATTAAACGTCTGTTATACCAAGGAGGCTTTGAGACATTTTTCAATTTAGTCTTAGGAACAAATAAATCGATAGCCGTCTTTAGAGAACTAAGAAAATTGTTGTAAAAACCTGGTAATTCCCAAGATTGAATCAGAGTTGAAGGCAGTGCTATGTTATTATTGATATAACTCGCAATGTAACTGAAATTAGCTTTGGAGAAATTATATCTATAATTAAAATGCATTTTTGGCTTAAAAAAGTTTAGTATTTTAAATTCAAAAACCAGAGCAATGTGATGTAAGGTGTTTGGAAATATTGGGAAAATAGAATTGCTTACAAACAAATTTAAGTCTTTATCAGCGAACAATAAATCGAGTGTTCTATGTAAACTATTTTTACAATTATTCAATTGAACCAAATTAACAGTTGAAAGCGAATCAATAAATAAAGAATCACACTCATTAACTACATTAAAGGGAACAAGAAGACTTTCATCAGAGTCAAAAACCCAATCTAAATTCGGCAAGTTAAAATCTCCAACTAAAATGACATGCTGATTACTATTAAGCTTAGAAATATAATGAATACAATTATTTATATGTTCTTTATATAAATCTATATGGCTCTTTGGCGGAATATAACTCACTATTAGAAAAATATCTTTTTTACAATTTAATGACACCTTGATAATAATTTGATCAATATCGAAAGATGAATTATTTGATGTTGGCAATGATAATTCGGTTCAGGCATATAAAGAGCGCACTGCTAGCAGCACTCCTCCTCCTCTTTCTAGTCCAGTGGATAGAGAACATCTGTCTTTACGAAACACAGAGTATTGATGACTATTAAACATCTCTGCATTGTTTTGATTTTTGGTTAGCCATGTCTCAGTAAAAGCTAAGAAATCAAATTGCTCAGATGATGATGACAGCAGCAATTGTTGCATTTTTGTACGCATTCCACCAACGTTTTGATAATAACCAAGGAAATTATATGAATCAGAATGAGAAGGCAAATGAGAAGCAGATGCATTAGTTAAGAGTAATGCATTGTTGCGGTGGGAAGTTACTGTTGATGACGATGGTGACGGTGGAGGTGATGGCTGTGGCGGCGGCGGCGGCGGTGGCGATGATATTAGCGGTGTTGTTGTTGATGTTGATATTGATTGTCAATTGACAGGCAGTAAAGGCTGTTGGACTGCCGGTGCCGGCGGTGTTGGTGGCGGGAGTGGCGGTTGTGACTGTGATGATGATTGTGACGAAGTCGATGATGACGATGACGAAGACGATGATGATTCCGTAAGCTGAGATGTGGGTCTAGTTGTTTGAGTATGACGTGGCATTGCATTATTATTATTATTATTGTTGTTGGTTTCTCGCGACACAAAATTTTTTATTTGAACAAAGCATGGCCATACAGAGGAATCCATTATAATAGAGTACATTGAAGCTGGGACACTTAATTTGAATGTAATAAAATTGAGTTTAGAGATATCAGAATCTTTTTTGACCAGCGCATAGCATTTGAATTGATTTGTTGGAGTATCAGTTTTTTTCGCTATGTGATTAATAATATCATCTGGAGTCGTGTCTTTGTTGAACTTGGATAAGTGAAGCCATTTATATTGTGGTAAAGCACAAAGAGAAGATGTTGAGTCAGTGCCAATTATTTTGATTGTATTAGGAGACTTTGTAGACTTTTTATTAGAAAGCACTGATTTCCATTCGGAGTTAATATTATTGATAAGCGGGAGTTGGGAGTCTATGTTGGCAGGTTCTTTAGGTTGATCGTGATTAAGTTGAGAAGTTGAAGATGTGTTTTCTGATAGATCCTGCACTTTTTCGATCACCATAGGTTCATTAGGGGCAGGAGGCGGCAGATTAAGAACAAGGGGGTTATTCGGGTTGAAGGAAGGAAAGTCAATATCTCTCTCAGATTTTTTGGAATTTCTTTTTGCAGTTTTTCGTGGGGGAGAGTTATTATTAAGCAATGATTTTAGCGCACTTAAATCACTTTTTATCTCACTCACACTTAGAGAGAGCTCATGAAAACTACTTATAAAGGTAGAAAGGTTAATGTTCACACACAAGTTGCATTTCCAGAATAAATTCTGTTTTACTAAAGATTTATAATCATCCTCAGATAATTCGACACAGCTTTTATGAAAGTGACGACCGCAGTAAAAACCGCACTCGATGGATTCGGAACTTTTCGAACGTTTAATGGCTAGATTGCAATTTGCACAGATCTTAGACATTTTAGAAAATAATCTACAACCGACTCAGAGAGAAGTTAGTCGAAGACTACCTTTTGTAAAGCTAATATTTCGTTGGATATCCCTTTTGTCTTATAACTTCAGCACATCTGTTGGTCATTGTACCAACTAAAGCCGCACAATGAGAGGGTGTTATTTTATTCCACTCCTGTTGGATAATTTCCCACAAAGAGCTCCTATTCATGGGTTTTTTTGCTGCCACTGCCCTTTTTATAATACCCCATAGATCTTCTATGGGGTTTACATCGGGGCTCTGAGCTGGCCATTCCAAAACACTAATTGAATTGGTCTCAAACCAGGATTTTACGACCCGGGAGCAATGCTTCGTCTCTATTTAAGTGAGTGTCCAAGATGTCCCTGTACATTTCGTCAGACTTTTTTCACCTATCTGTACAATTGGGCCAACGCCGGATGCAGTGAAACATCCCGTGTTTTACGGTTTTTTTTTGTGTATTTTGGATCTAATTCCTTTAATGGTGGACGTCTTACATTATAGTGTACCATCGTTTCCAAACACATTGAATTTGGATTCATCACTCCAAACAACCAAATTCCAGAATCGAGGACCTTTTAGAAAATGACCTTTGGCGAATTTCAGTCTTCAAGAAATATTCTTTTTCGACAGGTTCGGTTTTCGTCTGGCGAATCGTCCATTCAAGTTTTTTTTTCCTTGAGGCGTCTTCGAATCGTTTGTGCTGATAACACAACGTTGTAATTTTCTTCCATTTGTGCTCTTATTTGGGTAAAAGTTAGAAAAGGGTCTTTCTTGCTAAGTCTTACAAGTTGCCTGTCATCAGCAGGAGTGGTTTTTCGTGTTTTTTTTTTTTTGAAATAAGCAAGTACATTTCTGACTACCCCGAGAAAAACCTAATGTTTGGGTTTCTTTTAAAATATTTTTCTCCTTTTGGAAGCACTCCCAAATAATTTTTCTTTCAGTTGGGTTGGAACTTTTATTTTTCCCCATTTAAATGAAAATGTTATGAATTTAAGGTTTAAATGCACTAAAACAATGAATTTAATTAATTTATGAGACAAAATCGATCCAAAAACTATTTTGTTACCACAATTTTAAAAAAAGGCTTAATTATATGAGCACTCTAGTCGAAATAAATGATGAGACCTTACTTACAACCTAACTTTGTCATTTGATTCGAAAAGTAAGATAACGGAATTTGCTTACTGTTATGAGACAATCAATATAAGAGTTGCTGGAAACCAATATTTTTAGTTGCATCGCGTGATTATTGATCTGGCTTAATTGTGTGGGCACAAGTGTACGAAGATTATGTGAGGGGAACATTTGCGACAGAATCACAACGTCAACTAGTAGAATAATTTATTCTCAGCTCAATTACAATTTATTAAATAACAATAACTTTCAAAACTCATTGAACTAACGGGTGATTTTTTAGCTGGTTTGGTTTTGGCAACACTGGTTTTGACAGCTGACGTGTGTTTAGTACCTTGTGTCACTGTCAAACAGCTTCAGTTTGGTTTGCAATTTAACCATGGATCGTCTTACAAATGAACAACGCTTGCAAATTATTGAACTTTACTATCAAAATTCGTGCTCGGTTCGAAATGTTCATCGCGCGCTGCTTCCATTTTATGGTCGGCATTCTCGACCTTCTGAACAGTCTATTCGGAAGATTGTGACCAAATTTCGCACCAAATTTACTTTGTTGGACATTAAACCACCAACACGTTTACGTACTGTGCGTAGTGAAGAAAATATTGCGGCCGTATCAGCTAGTGTGACAGAAGACCGCGAAATGTCGATTCGGCGCGTTACTGTCAATGGTGAACGCTACCGAGCGATGATAACAAACTTTTTTTTGCCCGAAATGGAAGTTCTTGACTTGCATGATATGTGGTTTCAACAAGACGGTGCCACATGCCACACAGCACGCGAAACAATGGCGCAATTGCGAGGCGAGTTTGGTGAACAGTTAATTTCACGTTTCGGGCCGGTCAATTGGCCGCCTAGATCGTGCGATTTGACACCATTAGACTATTTTTTGTGGGGGTATGTCAAGGCTAATGTCTATAGGGATAAGCCCGCTTCGATTGACGCACTGGAAGCCAACATCCATGCATTCATTCGTGAGATACCGGCCGATATGTGTGAAAGAGTATGCCAAAATTGGACTCAGCGGATGGGCTACGTAAGACGCAGCCGCGGTCAACATTTGCATGAAATTATGTTTAAACAGTAAATTGCAAGGTTCAAACTTTCGATTCAAATAAATATTTCATTCATTTTTTCGAATTTTTTGTGTTTTCTTTAAAAAAAAAAAATCTAAACCTCTTAAAAAATCACCCGTTATAAGCAAATATCCCTTATTTTCAAATCAAGATGCGAACTCTTATCTTGAAATGCTAGTCCGTACAACGGTAAATTTAATAAATTCTGTTCGCTCTGCAATATCCAAGCTAAAGAAGACTGTTTCCATTTCATAAGTGTTTGTCCTATTTTCAATCAAACGACATTTTCCGATTGTACTGACAGCTGAAAAAAAGTGTACGAAATCGAGCGTAATTGTACGGTTTCTCGCAGAAGAAAAACAACGATTACGAAAATTGAAATTTTTGTATTCAATAACAGAAATAAATAATAGCCTAATAGATGGTCAACGGTCAACGATATTTAAAATACAAATGCATTGTTTTAATATCAATAGTCTTTGACTTCAATTAATTAGTAAATTAAGGTGATCCAGTATGGAAAAAGAAAAGTTGTTGTGCTCGGCAACGATGAGACACATTGACACTTCCAAGTTTTTTGCGTTTTCGGGTACCTCATTTGTTTCCAAAACAATTTTGTCGATTTTGACGGACTGTTTTGCTGCTTTTACAGCATTGTGGCTCAGCAAATTTTGGTGTCTTTCAATGTGACATTTTCCACAGCATATTTTCGAATTACACAAAATGCACTTTTTGGTTTTGCTCCCATGATCCTCGTGCAGCCATTCATATCTTTCTTTACACACTGATTGAAATTTTTCACTGGTTACTGGTCTTTCCTTCTGAAAATTCTGTGCTGCTCGTTTTTTCAACTGGTTGTCGCGTGCGTCGAACGGTCGTGCCGCTTTTCGTTGGCTGGTCAAATGTAACGCATCGAATAAAGTTAAAGAATTTTTATTAAATAACGTAATCAATACTTCATGTATGTACTTATTTTTCCATTCTGTTTATCGAAAAAAAACGAACAAAATTATTGTACGATCGTGCGCCTTGTTGAAATGAACATCCAAAAATAATTTCAATTCAACATTGCAATGCAATGCAAATCCGTTTAACCGTATTCCGTTACTTAAGTGAAATAAGAAAAAAGATGGAGCATGGAGAGGAAAATAGAAACATCACAAAAGTCACAAATGTCAAAGAGAAAACAAATTTAACGAAAGAAAACAGAAAAAATAAATGTGTTCAGTATTTTTGCTTGCTCATAAAAGTATTGAAATGTGATATGTGAATATTAAGCATTGTACGAAATATTGAAAAAATGTACTTGTGTACATTCTAAAATACAATTTTACGGATTTTCGTACAGTAGTAAGCTATTTTTCATCTCTGTTTTCAATTACCAAAGAACGATATATTTAGGAAAGAAAAGTTCAACAATGCAAGAAACTATATAAATACTAAATGAATCTAATTGGAAATCACTATACTGTTTTTTGAATAGTTCAACTTATAAATATAGAAATGACTGAATTCTTTTAAATTGATTTAAAGTAAACTTTAAGTACTGAATCAAAACAATATGTATAGATCATAATATGACTAATAAAATGAATACTTACTTAGGGGCCAGTTATAGCTATCATTAAAAACTATCATTAAAAGTTGGAACACATGAAAATTGGATTTTTTTATTTACGTGTGTTTATAGCGATCATTAAATTATTTAAATGTCATTCAAATATTTATTTAATAAACTGACATCAAATATTTTTTTAATGATTGAAAATCCTTCATTAATTTTTTTAATGAAAGATGGAACATTAAAAAAGAGGAACACAAACACTGGAACAAAGTGTTTCATTTTTTGAAATTTAATTATTCGCTTGTCATTAAAACGAATTTTCATCATTAAAGTAAATAAATGAATTTTTCACCAAAAATATTCTTTTGTAGGATTATTTTTCGCCAGAAAAAAATATTTCAATGGATTTGCCATCGATTGGTATGAGATTGATATATAAAATCAAAGTACAACACACCACATTATCCAAACGAAAATTTTTAATGATAGTTTTTAATGATCGCTATAACTGGCCCCTTACTTACTTACTACATTTAATTTAAACCAGAATTAAAAGTTATCATTTTTAATCTTCAAAGTAAAATTGATTTATTTTTTATTTGGATGCATATTTTGTAATTCTTTATTATTTTCACCATCAAAAAATCAAAAAAAAAACGTATCTTTAATATTTTCTGCATGGAATTAGATTAGATCATTTTCTTTTCTGTATGAAAACTAAATTTTCAAAAAAAGACAATAAACTTGCTGTATGTGTTTCTGAAACATCATGAAACTACATTTTTGATGAATTTGTTAAACTATTTACAAATAACAATAAAATTAAGTTGAAATTGTATTCGTTATCTATAGCCACCACCAATGCATCAAGGACCAATGGGACCGCAGAACCAAATGCAAGGCCCACCCCGTTATCCCAATCAAGGCCAATGGAATGGTCCACGTCCAAATGGACCACGACCAGGTCCTATGAATGGTCCACCTCATCAACAAAGGCCGCAAATGGTAAATTCAATGATTCACAATGAATTTATTTTATTTAATCATTAAATTTGGTTCTAGTTAGTTACATAAGATTTATTTCACAAAAAAATAAACAAAAAAAGCAAACAATAGACATCTTATCATGTATGTAACATTTAACAACAACTTCAACTTCAAATCTTGTTATTTTCATTGTTTTACTTTCTCGTTTGTAAAACTGTAGATCTAAGAACATAGTCTTACTTTCTTTACTTCAGTTAAGCCTTCTTAATTGTTATCCTATCTTTAAATTAAATAAGAAAACAAGTGAAACTACCATCCAAAGCTTTGTATTTGACACCATATTTAGCCAAGGACAATTTGAAAATTTCGTTTTGTAACCAAAAATGTAAACTGCATAGAATAATTCGAATGTTCATCTGAAACATGAAAAACTAACAAAAGGCTAATCAAAAAATGTTTATAGACTAAAAATCTGTAAGAAACAAAATCGCACTTGTAGTTTGTCAAGTTTTATTTCCAAACTCCTATCTCTTGGGAAAGAATTCTCCATTTTGTTCAGTAAATATTTCTTTCTGGTTTCTTATATTTGAATATTTTTCTAACAGTTCCAGGGACCACCCGGTGGAATGCCCCCACGTGGACCAAGACCCGACTGGAGTAGACCCCCCATGCATGGCGGTTTTCCCCCACAAGGTCCGCCTGGGCCTCAACAAGGTCCACCTCATATGCAAGGACCGCCTCGAGGACCACCACCACCGCAAATGGGTGGACCAGGAGGCCCTCCACACGGTGGACCAGCACCGCATGTTAATCCAGCTTTCTTCAATCAAGGCGGTGGGCCACCTCAACATGCTGGCGGACCACCAATGGGTGGACCACATGGACCACCATGTCCGCAGCCCGGTATGGCTATGTCTCACCAGGGTCCTCCACATTTCGCTCAGCAAGGTGCACCACGTGGTCCATGGCCCGGTGCACAGGCCAAACCAGCTGGGGCATTCCCAGAGCAAGCAATCGTCCCCCAATTGAATGAAGTCGAGTTTGAAGAGATTATGGGAAGAAACCGAACAGTTAGTAGTTCAGCAATTGCAAGGTGAGTTGCTTTAACTTTATCCTATATTTGGCTTTGTATTGAAATTTTTTGTTTATGATTGCAGAGCGGTCTCAGATGCTGCAGCCGGTGAATATTCCAGTGCGATAGAAACTCTTGTAACTGCGATTTCACTCATTAAGCAGTCCAAAGTTGCGCATGACGAACGCTGTAAGATATTGATCAGCTCCCTGCAGGACACCCTTCATGGCATTGAAACGAAGAGCTACAATCGCAGAGAAAGATCACGATCACGGGAAAGAACTCACCGATCAAGACCAAGGCGAGAACGATCGTCATCACGCTATAGGGAACGTTCAAGGGAACGCGAAAGAGAAAGGGATCGGGAAGCTGCGTTAGTTTTTTGAGTTAACATTCAGACATACAAAAATTAAAGAACAAATTTCTATTCCAGAAGCTACCGAGAACGCTCACGAAGTAGGGAACGAGATCGTGCAACCGCTGATCATTACAGGGACGATAGGTAAGAACATCAAATACAAAATTTAACATTTTTTTTCACTCAAACAATCTTTAAAGTTCTAGCAGATCGGCCAGGCCCCGTAATAAGTCGCCAGAACCTGTTGCCGAGGTGGCAAGTGAACCACCGTCTAAGCGAAGCTATTATGAGGAAAGGTATAGGTCATCTGATCGTGACAGAGATCGTGAACGTGATCGTGATCGTGAGCGTGATCGTGACCGTGATCGTGAACGCGAGCGTGATCGTCGTGAAGAACACAGATCTCGCCACTAGATCATTTTAACTAAAAAACGTTTACATATATAAATATTGAAGAAAATCAACACAAAAGTATATTAATCTCCGGATCCCTGATCAGATTATTGAAAACTGAACAAAAGAGCCAATGTTTCGATTCAATTAAACATCGGAAAGGAATTTCTACCATAAGACAACTAATATAATTATTACTCAACTTTCAACAGTTCTAGTTTTAAAAGTTTATGTTTTATCGTCATCGGAGTGGCATCATGGAAACGAGTTTCTCTTCATCACTGCAACTACAGAAACAATTAAAAAAACAAAAATAAGACGATAAAAGAAGTCAACGATGGAATAGACAAGCCGACGAGCCGCCAACATCAACGCTGACCCATCATAAGAAGAATGTATTGAATTTCTAAATAAAATATATATTAAATGTTTACTCCAACAAAAAAAAAAAAAAAAAGAAGAAAAAAACTGTATTGTCTTATTTGTGAAAATATTTTCTTTTTGCTTACATTTTATTATTTTGTATTTACAATTTTACATATACATTTGGTGGGTTTATGTGACTATCAAGTAAAGTTAAGTAAACAAAATATCAAGACAACGATCCAGCTTCAAAGTCGATTTAACTGTCATTCAATTGCTTTCATAAAACAAATTGACAAATTTTGACATTTGCCATACTAAATTATTACAAAAATTCACTCAAGCTCCCTCTGAGTTTGAAAAAAATTATTAACATTTCAAGCAAGTTTTACGCTCGATGAAAAGCTAAAGTAAAAGCAAGTAGATTTTTATTGTTTTCTTTCTTAAAATTTTACTTTACTTTACTTGGATGTCACGAAAACACGCCTATTGTTTTTTTTTCTTATTGAAACTTTTAAATGAGAAATGGGCAGTGTTGTTATAATGCCCATTTGCACTTTGTACGGATCGAACCAGAACTACGAATGTGTATTCAGTTCATTGTTATATTTTAACTTAAGTCTTATTCCATTTCTCATCTTGGATATAAAATTATTGAGCCTAGTGCTCAATTGTATGCCTGCCAAAGGGGCGTAAATCTCGCCTTGTTTGTATATCTATTGTTCATTATGAATACCTTGTATATTTTTGTATGCCTAAGAACAATATTTGTTTTATCAGACCGCCAATTTTTTTCTTTTGTCTAAAATAAGAACGTTTTATATATATTTTTTGTTTGTTTTAAAAATAAGGAAAAGTCACAAAAAATAACGAAAGATAATTTTAACCCTTAGGCCGGCCGTGTGGAATCGGATGAATTGTGGTTAAAAATGGATGAACTTTTAACCACTACTGTCATATTTTAACTTGCTCCGCAGCTAGTCAAATTTTATTCTATGCGAAATGTCAAAATTTAACCAAACGTCAAGTTTTAACCCATTTTTAACTGAATTCGCACACGGCCTAACACATGAAGTGTCAAGTTTTAACCAAACGTCAAGTTTTAACCACTTTTTAACTGAATTCGCACACGGCCTTAAAACAAAAACTAAAATTGTAATTTAACCATAACACTAGTTTGATTAGTATTTATTTTATTTTGTAATTTATGTTGTTTACTAATCGCGTTCTTTTTTTTTTTGTATTTTGCTATCTTTCTCACCTTTCTTCTGAGAATCCATTGTAAGTTCACCTTAAAAATATAGACTTTTCATTGTATTGAACATACACATAAATTTAAAGAAAACTTCGCTTGCGTTTAACTCCAACTGTAAAATGTTTATTCTGAAAAATTGTCTGTGATAACTCTGTGATAAAAAAAAATTCATACATAAACATTTATAAATATTTTAAGTTGAGTTTTAAGTGGTGAGATGTGTACTCGCGTTGACCAAATTGCATGTATAAAATTGACACTACTTTTCGTAGTATAAAGTTTGTTTTAGAACTGAAATTGAATTTAAAGATGTATCATACTGAAGTGTAAATGAAGAGAAAGGTATGGATTAAAGCACTCGGCCCAATCGAGGTAATCGGAGAATCGGAGACATTTTGCTTGTCGGAGAACTACCTCGAAGCAAAATTCGGAGGGAATCGGAGAAAATTCCACTCCGACGGTTACCTCGATTGGGCCGACTATTCACATGAGCACGACCAACGAACGAGGAATGAATTAGGAAAAGTGATTTTAGATACGTTTGAAGCCGTATTTCTTTAAAAATTCTCAACAAAACGATAGAAGTATAGTTTATGATTGATTTTAATTACCTATAATCTCAAATGTTAATAAATTTGAGAAAACAAATTTATTCGCCGCGAAAAGTATTCTAGTTGATACGAATTTCCAAACTCTATTCGCGTTCCACATCATTCACACTCCCAACGAACGAAATGTTCGGCGCAATAACCTCGAAAACCCAATTTGATTTGTGTTTTGGTTGTTCATTCGCGACGAATTAAAAACTCTCATATGAACGAAATGTCAAAATCGACGAATTTTCGTTCATTTGTTAGTAACGTTGTTCCTCTGACTACACGTTACTAACTTTAAGCTTGGGTAAGCAATTTAAGGTTGAAATTCCAACTAGGCAAAATTAAAGAGGATTTCAACATCACAGTTTACACTGATGGTTCCAAGATGTAACTCGTTGTTGGGGCTGGTATCTTCTCCGAAGAACTGGGTATTAAAAACTACTTTAGACTGCCCGATAGATGTAGCGTTTTTCAAGCTGAAGTTCTAGCGATTAGACAAGCATGTAGGATTCTAAAACAAGCAGTCAAATCTGACGAAACTATAAAAAAGATTGCAATCTTTATTGATAGCTAAACAGCTATCAAGGCTGTAAACAGTAACATGACTAAGTCCAGAACCGTTAGAGATTGCAAGCAAGAGCAAGTTTTAACGACAATATATAAATTAATCTAGTCTGCGTACCAGGGCACAGCGACATTCTTACTTACTTACTTAAGGTGGCGCTACAGTCCGGGGTGGACTTGGGCCTCAACCAACAAACCTCTCCAGCCAGCTCGGTCCCTAGCTCGCTGTCAGTGTTGGGCATTAATTAATTAATATTTTAATTATCTAAGTAATTGATTGAAAAATTAATTGCAATTAATTTAATTGCAATTAATTTTAATTGCAATTAATCTGTTAATTGCATGTTACAATTAATTTATTTGAATTAACGCATGTCAATTGCGAGTCACAATTAAAATATTGCAATTAATATTTTTAATTGTTGTAAGAAGCAATTAAAACTAACAATTAATTATCATATTTCGCTGCACACTCTCATATTATGTTCCCTTTTGTTGTCATTAGTCACGCTCTCGCTCAAACTTAAAGCCACGTACGTTACTTCTGTCTGCGTCTTTCTCGTATCACATCGCACCTAAGAGATTGATTTAGCTTGGAGCTACTCCTCCTTCCTCCTTATCTTATATATATAAAAATGTGTACACTCGAAAAACTCAAAAAGTTCTGCACCGATTAACCTGAAATTTTAACATGGTATAAAATCCGCATCAAGAATTGTTTCTATCTATTTTTTTCTTCACTCAAATATCCGCGGTCGCGGTCATAAACGACAAACAAAATGTATACTTTTGAAATCACAACAGCAAAATATATCACACGGACGTTTGAAAATTTTGCCAAATATTTTTATTTTCATCAAAAAAAAAGTCAGATTTTGGTTATGAGATATGAGTAGCGGGGAAGTGGGTAGCAGGTAGCGTAGGTGAGTAGTGAGTAGGGTAGCGGGGTGACGGTAAGCGGGAGTATAGAGGGTAACGGGGTAGCGGTTAGCGTGTAGGTTAGGGTAGAGAGTAACGTAGTACCAGGGTAGCGGGTAACGGACAGCAGCTAAGGTATTTTATTTATCGATTGAGGCAGAACGATGACGAAATTACATATAAGTCGATAGACACCGTTGAGGAAGCAGATGAAGTAATTAATTATCCAACAGAATTTTAAACTCACTTGATCTACCAGGGATACCACCACACATATTAAAATTGAATAACCTAGTGGAAGCAACGATTTTAACGGGGCCACTTCAAAGCGTGGCATGGTAGAGCTAGTATTATTATAAAGTTTATTTGCATCTTTCATCTTTCACGGGTACTGCCTCTGGCGAAGAATTGACAAAACTTCCAAGAGTATCGATCTGTCATGAAAAAGTGCTTCTCAACTTTGCTTGCCGTTCGGAATCGGCGTTAAATTGTAGGTCCCCTCAATTCTTCACACACACTCAGAGAATTGTTGATGAGAGTAAGCCGCTTAAGCCTTGGCTCTTCAAGAGCTGTCGCACCACACTATTTATTTATTTATTTTTTTATTTGCAAGAACAATTAACAATTGATTAATTGTTAATTGAAAAACTTACAATTAACAATTGATTAATTGTTAATTGAAAAGTCACAATTAACAATTAATTAATTGTTAATTGTTATATCACAATTAACAATTAATTAATTGTTATTTTTAATTGTACCTTGCAATTAAATTTTGCCCAACACAGCTCGCTGTCTCCAGTTTCGCACGCCGAGTTGGTTGAGGTCGTGTTCAACTTGCGCGCGCCACCTGAGCCTTGGTCTTCCTCTACTGCGTCTTCCCTCTGGGGTGGATTCGAAGACTTTACGGGCCGGAGTATTGGTGTCCATCCTCTCCACGTGACCGAGCCATCTGAGTCTTTGGACCTTCACTCATTTAGCTAAGTCAGTGTCGCTGTACAGCCCGTACAGTTCGTCGTTAAATCTTCTCCTCCATTCACCGTTTATGCAGACAGGACCATAGATCTTACGTAGAATCTTTCTCTCGAAACGGCCAAGTGCGCTCTCATCCGTTTTTGACAAGGTCCATGCTTCTGCACCATATAGCAGGACGGGGATGATGAGGGTCTTATAGAGCGTCACCTTAGTTTTTCGGGAGAGGGCTTTACTACTCAATTGCTTTCTTAGCCCGAAGAAACAGCGATTAGCAAGAGTTATTCTTCGTCTGATCTCGGCGCTGATGTCGTTGTCCGTGTTGATAGCGGAGCCAAGGTATACAAAGTCCCTAACTACCTCGAAATTATATGCGTCTATCGTGACGTTTTGTCCAAGACGTCGGTGTTGGGTGTCCTTTCTAGATGACAGCATATACTTTGTTTTGCCCTCATTGACCGCTAAACCCATTTTTTCAGCCTCTGTCTGTATAATCGCAAAAGCACTGTTGACATCACGCTGTGTTCTCCCAATGATATCAATGTCATCAGCGTACGCGAGTAGTTGCACAGACTTCTGGAAGATAGTGCCTCTAGTGTTGACGTGGGAGTTCTGCACTATTCGTTCCAATATGATGTTGAAGAAATCGCATGACAGTGCATCACCTTGTCTAAAGCCTTTTTTGACATCGAAGGCGTCGGTGAGGTCGTTACCGACTTTGATGGAGCAGCGCGAGTTCTCCATTGTCATCCTGCTCAGGCGAATGAGTTTTGTAGGGATGCCAAAACTGGACATGGCTTTATACAGTTCTTCTCTATAGATGCTGTCATACGCGGCCTTGAAATCGATAAACAGATGGTAGGTGTCGATTTGGAGTTCTTGAGTTTTTTCCAGGATCTGTCGTAATGTGAAAATTTGATCGATGGTGGACTTTCCTGGTCTAAAGCCACACTGATATGGACCTATCAGATTGTTGACAAACGGCTTCAGACGTTCACATAGTACTGCAGAAAAGATCTTATAGGCGATGTTTAGGAGGCTGATGCCTCTGTAGTTGGTGCAGTTTAGAGGGTCTCCTTTCTTCAGGATCGGGCAAACAATACTGAGGTTCCATTCATCGGGCATGCTTTCTTCCGACCATATTCTGCAGATGAGTTGGTGCATGCTCCTAACCAAGTCATCGCCGGCTGCTTTGAAGAGTTCGGCAGTGATGCCGTCAGCTCCCGCGGCTTTGTTGTTCTTAAGCTTAGATATTGCTATCTTCACTTCTTCAAGGTCGGGTAGACGGAAATTTTGGCTTGCGTCGTCTTCATTGAATGGTTCATTCTGCCTGACAGCGGAATTTGATTCGTCATCGCCATTGTACAGTCTGCAGAAGTGGTCCTTCCATATCCTCAGCATTGACTGTGACTCTACTACGATATTACCCTGTTGGTCTTTACAGGCCTCAGTTCGTGCTCGGTAACCTTGAGTCTTTCGTTTTACCTCTTGGTAAAACTTCCGAACCTCATTCCTGTTTTTTAGTCTCTCAATATCCTCGAAAGATCGCTTTTCATGCTCTCTCTTTTTCTTTCTGAAAAGCTTGTGTTCTTCTCTCCTCTTCTGCTCGTAGAGCTCCCGAGCTGATCTCGTCCTCCTGTGCAGCGCTGCTTTGTATGCTTCTTGCTTGGCTGCATGCACCTGCCTGCATTCTTCATCAAACCAGGGGTTTCGTTTTGGTGGCCGTGTGAAACCCAGCACATCAGAGGCAGCATCCCTAATGGCTTTCTGGCAATTCTGCCACTGGTTCTCAATACTCGATGCTGGCTGTAGCGGACTTCTCCTGAGGTTACCTGACACTCGGTCGGAAAAGGATCTGGCGATCTCTTGCGATAGTAGCCGTCCGACGTTATACTTTCTTCTAACACTCCTGTTTTTGGCTTTGGTTGAGATATCCGCTGCACTACCTTGGCTACAACGAGGTAGTGGTCCGAGTCGATGTTGGCCCCTCGGAAGGTTCGGACATAAATAATGTTTGAAGAGTGTCTTGCGTTGATCGCAATATGATCAATCTGGTTGACAGTTGATTGGTCTGGAGACCTCCAGGTTCCTTTGTGGATGTTGAGATGTGGGAATCGTGTGCTTGCTACTATACTATATTTCGTCCCGCTGCAAAATCGATAAGCCTGAATCCGTTATCGGAAGTTTTTTCGTGCAGGCTGTGTTTTCCGACTGTTCCACCAAAGATGTCCTCTCTTCCTAGTTTGGCGTTAAAATCTCCTAAGACTATTTTTACGTCGAAGCTAGGGCATTGCTCGTATGTCTTGTCAAGGAGCTCGTAGAACTTGTCTTTGGTGTCGTCATCTTTCTCTTCTGTGGGGGCGTGAGCGCATATTAGGCTTATGTTGCCGAATTTAGCCTTTATGCGGATTGTCGTGAGGCGCTCGTTGACAACTCTGAAGCTTAGGACATGCGGCCTAAGCCTGCCTCCAACGACAAAGCCACATCCAAACAGACGCTGTTGTTGTTCTTTGTAGCAGTTGCCATAGTAGATATCACAGTTTTTCATCTTCCTTTTGCCCGGCCCATCCCATCGCATTTCCTGGATGGCGGTTATATCCGCTTTATAACGGTCTAGGGCCTCCGCTAGTTGCTCGGCTGCGCGTGGTCTGTTAAGGGACCTAACATTCCACGTGCAGATCCGAATCTCGTTGTCCTTATTTCGTTTGCATGGTTCGTCATCAGTAAATCCGTCCGTATCCGAGGCTTGTTGATGCTTCGCAACTAGCTTTTCTTTATGTGATTGGGAAGTCACCCCAAAGCACGACCTCCAACCTGGAGGGCCAGGTCCTTGTTTAAACTCCAAGGGCGAAGAGCCGGATAACCGCTCCTTATCGGCCTGAGCTCCAAATATGTCGAAGTAGTCCGTATAAGGTGTTCACTGAGTAGTTCAACCTAACTGGAACTGTAGACGCCACCGTTGACTCCATCCTGGGAATTCTTCCGCTGCCGCCTGGAAAAAGGAGTAGTGCCTCAGTGGAAAACACTCTCCCCGCCCTCTCTCGTTTGCTGTCGCCAAAGCCTTCCATAGGGGTTTTCACCCTATCTCCAGCAGAGGTACTAGACACCCGGTGGTCACCACGTGGAGGTGAGAGTAGGACTTGGTAGACAGAGGTTGTTGAGAACCCTTGGGTCCTCATGAGTGCACTGTTATCTACCATTTGACGCACCCACAGCGACATTCAAGGTAATGAAATCGCTGATGAACTGGCCAGGACGGGATCAAATCTTCTAATATCCCTAGCTGAGGAAGTTAGGGAGTCATGAAAACGGATATTCGAAACCATTTTCTTAAAAAATCTAACGTAAGATGGAAAAATCTCACCGACTGCAATATCTCGAGACAGATATGGTCCACTTACGACCACAAACGTACTAAGGAACTTCTAAAAAATCCTAGGTCAGACATTGGTAGAATAGTTGCCATTTGCATAGGCCACTGGCCGGTCGGACAACATGCCTTGAAGCTTGATATTCCCCACAATGAATTTTGTCGTAGCTGTTGAGATACGGCTCAGAGGGAAACACTCCAGCACTTTTTTGTGTGAGTGCCCGACCCTTCTAAATGTCAGAACAATGGCTTTAGGTGCTCCCTTCCTACGCGAGCTTAGCGAACTCGCAAATATTAAGATTATGAACTGTTCCGCTATCTTAACAAAACCAATTGGATTTAAACACTCCAAATCTCTATTATGCACTGTACTGTGCGTATATTTTTATAATTTAATCTTTTTGGGTAACTTCGAGTTTATGGAATCAAAACGGCGTAATTGAAGCGCTAATTATGTTCCTGGACAGAGGCTGCCCAGAACAGCCATTCTAACCTACCATAACCTCGAAAACAATTGTTGATTTGTGTTTTGGTTGTGTGTTTTCGATCGCGGAGAAACAGTGGACTGTAATAATTAAACCTGAAATAAAATCTATCCTAAAATAAAACAACCAGTTAACGTGGAAAAACAGGCAGGCCTGTAAAAAACCACGATCCATCCGTTTATTATCGATGTTCTCTCGGTGAGATCGATGTTCGATACAGGTTGTTTATTCGCGACGAATTAAAAACTCATATGAACGAAATGTCAAAATCGACGAATTTTCGTTCATTCGTTAGAATTTGTTCGTGCTCATGTGAATGGTGCTTAAGATTACCACCAACTGACACAAAAATGTCAGTCATCCCCCAGCTAATAAAGTGAAATCTTAAAATTTGCCAAAAACAACGAAACGATCCAAACCACCGAGGCAAGTATTTGTATAGTAAACTGTATAGCATGTAAGAATAACACTGATCCGTAAGGACAGTGGTCCTGATCATGATTGTGAGCTCATCGACACATTTTCTCTCATTCTCAGTATTGGTTATTTATTATCTAAAAAAAGTGTTATGTAAAAACATACTTCCAACTCTATGCAAGCGATTATATTTGACTTTAGTCATTAATTTTCTTGCATGTTAAATTAAAACACTACAACATTCAGCCCAATCACGATTTAAATATGGGAACGGTTACGGTGGTAGAAAATGTGTGCGTTTTTTTTTACAAATTGGCGAAACATTGAGCGCATTCCACTACGTAGTCACTAGGTTTCGGAATGCGCTCATTTCATTTGATCGGAAACCGTGATATGGCTGACTATTTTACCGTTGGTTAATTTAGTTGTTCGACTTTTGGACATTTTTTTTGCAATTGTTACTTTAAGGTTTTGAATACCGCATAGAGCTTTAAGAGTGTGGATGATTTTTACTATACAATATTTAACTGTTATTATTATTATTTTAAGTGTATTTATAAGTTTAAGCATAAATAGGGTTGGTTACATACCGATCAGTAAGATCAAATGAAATTCCATAGGAAAATCTATCCTTTAATGTTTAGTATCTAAACTAAAGGAGCGTAGTTTATGTGAATTACTTTTAACGTTGAGATGCTTAACTTTAAAATTTTACTGATGTTGATGGGTGTTACTGATCGCAGTTGCTGACGCTTAAGTATTGTGAAAGAAGTTCAAAGTCGTTTATAAAAAAAAAATATGTCCAGTTAACTCAATAATTACTAAAAACTAGGTGAGACAAGGACATGCATTATGTTAATTACTCTATAAGGAAAGTGTGAATCTGATGTATTGGACTAACAATTTATCGATGTTGTTTAATTAACAGATTGTGTTACAAGAGTGGAACATCTAGATTTCACTAATAACAAAAAAAATTATGTTAACAGTTAACTTAATGCGGTAGAGCCATTTACGCGTATTGTTACATCTGGGGACTGATTATGGGATTCGTGGCGGATCGTTTTCAATTCGACCTTTCAAATTCGACTCGCGTCGTATTTCCATATTAACTAATTCGTGGCGAAGCGAAAAAATTTCTTCCAATTTTCCAGTGATTTGACACTTAATAAAAAAAATAGAGTGGCGCGACACCTCTTGAAGAGCCAAGGCCTAAGTGACTTACTCTCATCAACAATTCTCTGAGTGCGTGTGAAGAATTGAGGGGACCTACAGTTTAACGTCGATTCCGAACGGCAAAGTTGAGAAGCACTTTTTCATGACAGATTGATACTCTTGGAAGATTTGTCAGTTCTTCGCAAGAGGCAGTGCCCGTGAAAGATGAATTAAAAACTTTATGGTTGCGAGTAGGACTCGAACCCACGACGTTCTGCTTAGCAGCCAACGAACCTAACAACTTAGCTACGGGCAGCTGCTTGACACTTAATATTCCAGTTAATAATGATAACAGTGTTACGGCACGTTAAAATTTAAATGAGTCCCCGCAGCTGAAAAAATGAGTCATTTTGAAAATAAATGAAATGAAAGGAACGAAGTAAAAGCACGTTCGATACATTTTACTTTTCAAACAAAGGTTCTTCTAATAGAAGATTCTGAACTTTGGCAGTTGATATCGGCCTTTTTTTGAAGCTAAATCTGTTAGTTCAGTCTGTTTTGTTTATATAACATGTAAACAAATGTTATAATTTGCATGAGAAGAAGAATGTTAATAAACATGCAGAAATGAAAATAAACTCTTTTTCCATGCGCTTACTGTAGAAAACTTAAAAAGATAAGTCTCTCTTTTTTACGAAATGTTTGTGTCAGGGAACAGGATAAAGCAGTTTTTAGTAACTTTCGGCAGCTTGAAGTTACTTGAAAAAGTAAAGGAACGGACCTAATATGAGTCCCCGAGCCAGCTTATCAAAAATCACACTATCGGAAAATGCCTATAGCCAGCTAAATCTTATGAGAACTGTCTCATCACTTAGTGCAGTGTTAGTATTGTTATGTTAGTAGACTAAACTAAAACAAACAAACACGTACGCAATAACAAACATAAACAAAAATGAGTCTCTCTTGACTCAAATGAGTCCCAGTGGTAACTCTGAATAAACACTCATTCTCCTGTGAATCCGCCAATAAAAAGCTGTCGGGTTTCAACTCGCCAGCAAACATTATGACATTTCAAATACGCCTTCGAATTCGTTAATTGGTCGAATTCAAAACGAAGAAGACAAAAGCGAACGCAATAATTGAAAAATGTCAAACTCGCTAGCAAAACGATTCGCCGTGAATCCCATAATCAGGCACCTGGATGTAATACGTTTCCTTAATTCACAAAAATCAAAGTACAAATTGTTATACATAGATTTAACACCAAATATTTTATTTTATTTGAAACCAAATAACTCAAATACATGTTAACAATTGAAAATCAATTGCCATTAACATAAGCAAAGTACTCGTAATATTTTTTATATGTTCCAAGCATCCAGAACTAGCAAAAGACAAAGAAATATTTAAATCGATGTTTCAAGATAATTTAACAAAAATATAGTGAAATTCCTTCTATGGGAGTATTGGAATGTTTAAATATTTGAGTGTTCACAATCTAATACCGTCCATTATTGACATGTTAAACTCCTTCAAAACTTAATTTATAACAATATCATGCAGTTCTGTGATGCAAACGAAAAATATTTGTACGAAAAGTGTGATCTTAGAGTTTAAAATATAACGGTAAGTAAATATATTGAAATTGTTTTTATAAACTACATGAACAATACTGTGATCTCCAATTTTAAATAAATTATAATAATTTATTTTATTAAATAAAACTGTGAAAACATACATTTTATCTATAAACTAACCTTGTCGGCTAGAAAATAAAAAAAAGAAACACTCTAGTTGTTATCATTTTGTTTGCAATCATTTTTAGTTGAAATGGATTCGGCCCAAACATTAGGCCAGTTCCACCTAACAACATCTCACTAAGATCTCAATGTCACTTTGAGTGAAGCAAAATATTTGGTGGAACAAAATTCTCAGTTCTCATTGAGATAAAATGGTTACCTTACAAATTGTTGTTGTACATATGCCAGTCACGTCAAAATAGCTGAGTGAGCTTTAAAATTCATGTATAATTTTTAAACTTAAACAATTAATGGTTTGTTACTCATTTACTTAAGCACTATTCACATGAGCACGACCAACGAACGACGAATGAATGAAGAAAAGTGATTTTAGAAACGTTTGAACTTTGAAGCCCTATTTCCATGCAAATTCTCAACAAAACGATAAAAGTCAAGTTTATGTTTGATTTATGATCCAAAAATTAACTTTATACTCTAGAATGTTAGTAAATTTGAGAAAACAATTTTATTCGTCGCGAAAAGAATTCTAGTTGATACGAACTGCCAAACTCTATTCGCGTTCCACATCATCCACACTCCCAACGAACAAAATATTCGCGCGCGTATAACCTCAAAAATCATTCTTGCTTTGTGTTTTGGTTGTTCATTCGCGACGAATTAAAAACTCTCATGTGAGAGAAATGTCAAAATCGACGAATTTTCGTTAATTCGTTGGTCGTTGTTCGTGCTACTTAGCAGAGTGAAGTGGAATCCAAAATATTTTCATCTCAGAGATCTCAGAAAAAAATCTAAATTCTCAGCTGAGATTTTTTGAGATGTTGTTAGGTGGAACTGGCATATAAGCTGATAGAGTTAACCTTTTATGAGTTTTGTTTGTTCCCATAATTTACTATAATTTTTGTTTAGAACATATCAACAAATTTAAAGGAAATTTAAGTAAAAGCAAGTTGGGCTAATTGGCAAAAGCCGGGTCTTAGATGCCTTAGACCCGTTTGCTGATTCGGAACATAAATTTATGTTCCACTGACGCTAATCACTAGATTTAGCGACGTAGATTAGGAACAAATCTTGACTTATAGGATTAAGGGTACATATTCGTAGGTCAAAACGTGGAATAGTAGTACGTTTAGTATAATTTTACGTTTATCTATCCAAAATCCCAGAAAATTCGTGATTTGTTCTTAATCTACTTCGCTTAATCTCGTGATTATGGTCAGTGGAATCAGCATATAAGACGCAAACTTCATCTGGAGATGATAATCGAAGTGAACTAGCTAACAAGGATATTAAATATCTTCTTCGATCAAAAGCACAAAACGGTTCGACTAATAAGAAGTAATTCCCTTGATTCATGTGGTATCACAATGGGCCTTTTCCTTTGGCCTAAGTGTGTGGATTCTGTATCCGCAGCCACTTTAACCTAACCTCACACCTCAGCCTACCACTGAAAGCCAAACTCGATTCCTAGCCCGAGATATTTGCATCAGAAGATATACTTTATAATAATGGCCTCGATCCTACTAAAAGTGGATACCTTTTGAGGTTACTTTCCTTTAACGGATAAATTCAATTCAAAAATAATGAAAGCGCTACTTACACACGTGTCGGTGTATGCGAGACTAGAGGTGAGGAGTCATAGCACGAATTGTATCCGAATTGTTTATCAAAACGATTGTAGCTGTTAAAATTTACTTCAATTTATATGGTTGCATAGCATTTGTTCAAACCTGGAACGTTTTCAGCATTCCAAATAGTGCTGAACGATTTCACTGCTTGTATTTTCTTGTAAACATGGGAACTTCCCCAAAATAAAACAATTTCACCATACAAAAAAATCAACGAATCAGCCCATCTGTACCTGTGTAATTCGTATTTCACCATCGTCGTCCGAAATTCGGAAATCTCTTTTCATTTAATAAAGAAAACTTCACAAAAGAACAAGTAGACAAAAGACAGCTAGAAAAAATAATCTCCGTACTTTAAACTTATTTTATTTCTTTGGATTTATTTACAATCATTACGGAAATATTGAAAATTAATTGTGAAAATTTAAAATACATCAAAAATGTCAGCGACATCATTCCATTCTTTTGAGCGATTTTCGCAGAGCCTCGGAAGTAAATTGTAAGTACCTGTCTTTAAAAAAAAAATGAAATTTGTGAAAGTAGTATGAAAATAAATGCAACGCATCCAAAGTCTACAAAACTGGATGGAAAAAAATCTTGATTTTTCATTAAAGTGAACAATTAGATTTCAAATGCGTACAATTGTAGCCATAGCCAACCACTTGTACAAGCATTTTAGCATAGCGAAGCGACAGCGACTTTTTATTTCATTCGCCTACTTGGTTTTAAATTTTCTCGAGTGTTCTCTGATTATATTAAATATAAACATAAACCAACCTTCAAAATTGTTTTTCGTTCGTGCATAATTTATTAATTTGTTGGTTGGTTCGAGTTTTGTCAGTCGTGTTTACCTTTTTTTTTATTTTCATATTTTGTTTTTGTAATATGCATCTGACGTGGCCTTTGGGATGTATTTATAGAGTAATCGGCTGATTTGTTTTCTTTTGTAAACTCACCCCACTGGTGATATCTTGTAAGATACAAATTCTACATAGAGATTTGTACTTTGTACCTGTTTCGATAGGTCTAACATGTACTGATCCTCTTAAAAGCATGCATGTGCCTTCAGTTGATAGTAAAATAAGCTTTGTCATCCTATTTTGAGTCATGAGAAAGTTACAATCAACACGTCGCGTTGTCGATTGCTATCGGCTGATTGCTAAAAGATCGTTCGCCTGTTAACAAAAAGCCTTGCAATGCATCTTACATTTTTCCGAACGCCGTATTATATGTTGAGGAAGGCTTTCAAGACTGATTGAAGATACGAGGTCTGACAATTAAGTAATGAGACTGATTCCATAAAAACCGTATATTTCAAAATTATTCTACAACTCTGCCATCCCTTTCAAAGTAGTCCCCTTGGGCAGCTTTACAACGATTCCAGCGCGTTTTCTATGCTTCGTAACATTTCTGGAACGCTTCGACTGGGATGTCCGCGAGTACCCTCGTCACGGCCGCCTGGATGTCCTCAATCGACTCAAAATGGGTTCCTTTGACCACCGATTTTGTTCTAGGGAACAAAAAAAAAGTCACAGGGTGACATATCGGGCGAATAAGGCGGTTGTTGCAACACGGCGATCCCTTTAGAGGCCAAATACTGGGACACGCTGAGGGCTCCTCGGAAAGATTCCTTGGAACCATCTTCGCGCACAACTTTGTCATCCCAAAATCGTCGGTTAAAATTTGTCTGACTGTTTCACGGTTCATACCCAGTTCCGACGCGAACATTCGATTTGTTAAACTCCGATCTTCACGGATCAGGGCGCGCACACGCTGCGCATTCGTGTCAGTCCGCACCTCGACTGGTCTCCCGCTCCGCGCCTCGTCTTCCACTCTTTCACGCCCCTCCTTAAACTCTATGCCATCGAAACGACTAAGAGCACTATCACCATGCACTTTCCCAATCTTAGCGTGTGTTTCCGAAGCTGTTTCGCCCAATTTGACGCAAAATTTTATCGCGACGCGTTGCTCTTGATTTCGTTTTTCCATTTTCGTGACGAGCACCACGAACACACGTTTACTCAACACGACAGAGCAGGCGAACTAAACAAGCTAGAGCGATGGCAAATATATCAATGGAGAGGGGAAGGATGCCGGGAGAAGGGAAAGGGAATTTCAAGGTCGCAGGGTTACTACAATCGCGGCAATATAATTATCAGTCTCATTACTTTATTGTCATACTATGTAGATAAATGACGCTTTCCTTTTATCTTGGAGGAGGTATTAATGTATGAATGTTTAAATTTCAGTGAACCGGAGGTTCGTCACCATTTAATGCGTGTATATTTATGCCTTGGCGGACTAACTGCTGCATCTGCTGTGGGTGCAGTTCTTTTTTTGACTGGAATTCTTGATACCGGTCTATTGGGTGCATTGGCTTCGTTCTGTATCGTTTTGGGTCTTCATTTCACCAGAGACAATGGCAAAAACTTCGGAACACGTTTGGCTATGCTCCTTGCTTTTGGACTTTTCTCCGGACAAGCTCTTGGACCCCTGCTCGAATATGTTGTGCACTTGAATCCAGCCATTATAGTTTCTGCACTTAGCGGAACAGTCATCACATTTTTGACACTGTCATTGGCTGCACTTTTGGCTGAACAAGGAAAATATCTTTTCCTTGGCGGTTTGCTGGTCGGTGTATTAAATACCATGGCATTGATGAGCATTCTTAACATCTTCATTGGGTCATACTTTATTTCTCAAGTAAGTTGTAAATTTAAAAATAAAAACAACAACTTCTGTACCATGAGACTTAATTCTAGATTCACCTATATGTGGGAGTTGCAGCAATGGCTGCTTTCGTCCTCTACGATACACAGATGATCATTGAGAAGTTCCGCAGGGGCAATAAGGACTGCATTCAACATTCTCTCGATCTGTTCTTCGATCTGATCACTTTGTTCCGGAAACTCTTGATCATTCTCACACAAAAGGTATAATTTCTCTAAAAGATTCATGAAGAGATGATTTAATTGAATCATTTTGTTTAGATGAGACAAATGATACTTTACGTTTATTGATAACAAAAATGTCAAGAAAGAACAAGTTAACATTTTTTCATTCATTTGCAATTTCAGGAAGAACGAACCAGGCAGAATAAGAGGCGAGACTAAACAAACAAACCACCTTTCGACTGTTGCAAGAATACACTAAAATTTCTAGTTTTCTTGTCCAAATTGCAGACATTGTTTGCAATCAACATTTTTTTGAAATAAGTTAGGTTTTTTTTTTTTTGTTAAATTCTTCTTTGTTTATTTTAATTTTACGGTAATGCATCCGTTTACATTTTTTTTTTTTTGGTTAATCATCAGAATTTGATTAAATTAATGCATTGTTAATAAAATTAATGATTCAATTTAAATTAAAAATGTTTTTGTTTGTGTTCGGCTATTCGGAGAGATAACAACTTTCTCTTTGACGTTTGTCGTGGCTTTGTATTCTTGAAATCTAACTAGTGAACATAGAGGAGGTATACCTTCTTTGACAGCAAAGCAGCCATCAATACTATACACAGCTGCCTGACGAAATCCAAAACCCCGGTCACAGTGATATTCTGGGTAATGAAATCGCTGACGAACTGGCCAGGATAGGATCCACCCTTAAAGTATCTTTAGCTGAGGAAGCAAGGAGTCTTGAAAATAGACATTCAAAACCACTTTCTCAAGAAATCCAACGTAACATTGAAAAATCCCACCAACTGCATTATTTCAAGGCAGATGTTGCCCACTTACGATCATAAACGGGCCAAGGAACAAGCTTAGGTCAGACATTTGAACGGGTCACTGGCCAATCGGACAACATGCCATGAGACATTCTCTACAACGAGTTTTGCCGAAGTTGCAAAGATGAGGAGCAAAGGGAGACACTTCAGCATTTTTTGTGTGAATGCCCACTGCCCAGTCCTTCTTACCGACAGAACTACGGCTATTGATGCTCTTTTTCTTACATGATGATCTTAGCGAACTCTCAAATATGAAGATCCTGATTCTTTATATTAACAAAACCAATTGGATATAGCTGATGTTCAAAAGGTAGACACAGTGCATTCAAGAGGACGCAAGCGTCAACAGCAATCTCCGTCTATCAACTCCTACTTTCGACCTCCCTGCGGTGAACATCGGGTGCCTCGTACCTCAATCGAAGATTGCGTTCTAACCCCAGTGGGAAGTTGTTGGCGGTAGCAAAGAGAGAGAAAGGGGGAGGAGGTGTGCGTCCACTAACGCATGCCTCCTTTTCAACAGGTGGCAGCGGAAGAACTCCCAAGATGGAATCAACGATGGTTTGGCCGGCTCTTCGTCTTAAAGTTAAACTAAAGACCTGGCCTTGCAAGTTGGGAGTCGTGCGTCGGGGTGACTGCCCGGCCACATATAGTTCTGAAATACCAACAAACCTCCGATATAGATGGAATTAATGATAACCGCCATCCAAGAAATGCGATGGGATGGTCCGGGCGTACGTAAAATGAACAACTGTGATATCTACTACGGCGACTGCTATCGGGAATAAAATCAGTGGATTTGTAGTTGGGACTCGACTAAGGAGGAAGGTCTTGAGTTTCAACTCAGTGAATGAGCGTATAACGACGATCCGCACCAAGGCTTAATTCACTAACATAAGCCTCATACGCGCTCACTGCGGAAAAGGATCAAGATCTCCACTATCCACCTAACAGTGTAGTTTTTACTAATTATTCAATTTCAGGAACTCTCGGGTATCAAAACGGCGCAATCAAGCGCTAATTGTGTTCCGTGGACAGCATCTGCCATGGACAGCCATTTCTACCTGCCAACCTATACCTTCTCTATGCTACAGAATCTGAATTTGAATTCAAAAACGGAAGCACTCACAAATCAAGCGACAGGAAATGAGGAAAAAGCTGATATCTTCAGTACACAATTCTTCTCAATATATTTTGAAAGCGCTACAAGCTGACATAATAGTGCTGAACCACGATTCATCTGCTGATTGCCAATCACAAAAAGAAGATCTGTGATGATAACACTACACACTGTCCACAATATAAATGCTGGTGTTACCCCGGGCCCCATTTTGTCTCCAACACTCTTTCTCATTTTCATTAATGACCTCTTGTCTGTAACTGCTAATCCTATTCATTGTTTCGCTGACGAGAGTACCCTTAGCTTTTCTTATTCGTTTCCAGACTCGCATACCTCTCTTCGGATGTGGCACTGCAACGTCAAAATATGATATGCTTTGAATTAAACAGCATTGTACAATGGGAAATACAAAATCGCGTAGAGTTTAATGCATCGAAAACCCAATGCTGTCTTGTATCGTTAAAGCGAGATATACCTCCCCTGCCACTGTCCATGAGTGCCACTTGCATCAATGAGACCGAATATCCCGATATTCTCGGTATGTGCATCATTGGTCACCTCTTATGGAACGAGCACATATGCGATGTCGCCAAAAATGCCGCAAGATGTTTAGGTTTCTTAAGACGATGCAAGACATTTTTTCCCCTTCTGATCTGGCTATCATCTACAAACCTTAACATACGTCCTTAGCTTGAGTACAACTCTCACGTCTGGGCTGGTGCTCTAGTGACGTACTTGAGTCTTCTGCACAGTATCCAAAAAAGAGCATTCAAAATGATTGGTGACAATACCATCGTTGAGTCATTTACATCTCTAGAACTTCGGCGTAATGTCTCATGTCTCACCCTATTTTACTGATACTTCAACGGTACCTATATGCTCTAGTGAAATAGCCAGTTGCATTCCTCCCCTTAAGATATTCAACCTTTAAACCCTCGCCTCCAGGAATGCCCGTCAGTTCATGTACAGGGAATCGTTCTTTAACCGTACTACGCGAATGTGGAACTCTCTTCAACACTCTGTCGTACCCAGTCATTGTTATATTCATGAATTCTCTATCTTTTCCCTAATACTCGCACTGTGCTCTTGGCATATAAAGGGCAATGAAAAAGGCCCTTGAGTGAGCGTTTTCTGTGTTTTCTTGCAAAATAATAAAATACAGGAATCGTTATGTTCTTCAGAATATAAAAAACTATTCAATTGAGAAAATGATTTTACGAAACCTTCCTAAGGGGGCCTACTTCCTACATCGAATTTGACATTTCGTATTCCAATTCCCAAAGTTGTAAAAAGGAAGGTCAACCTTGAACCATAGATCAATGATGACCATCATTAAATATATGTTCAGCCAACAAAATCGATCATATTTATTTAAGAAGTGAAGAAATCTGTTTAGGTGCTTATATAAATTTGTAGTTGCATTGACCAGTGGTTCAGAGTTGATCCACTTGATGCACAAAAGTATATAACACGTTTTTGTTTTTTGTCATTTATTTTAAGGTACACATGGTAAGAGGTTGACATTAAATGGTTTCCTAATATTTCTTCCCAATTCCCTAATTTGTATACTCAACAACAACTGTCGGTGTTAGAAAGAAAAAAATCAGTTTGCTTTTCTAAGAAAAAAAAATAAGCATAAAAAAGCGATTTCCTATGACACATTTGCATGCCTTATTTTCTACGATCTAAAAATTACACTCTGTAGCCCAATTTAAAACAAAAATTGCTCACTTTAACATTTCCAACATCATCTACCTTCACACTAAAACGATTACTGTCAAAACTTAAAAAGTCAAACTTTGCGATATATAAAAAAAAATCTCACAAAAATTATTTTTCTCAAACAAAAAATTAATTTATTCGCTTTAAATCACATAAAATAATTAAAAACTGCTATTCAGAATCATCTTTCAACTGTAATTAAAAGAAACAAATTCAGTTTTGCCTCATAGATGTACAACAACACAGTGCTAATCGAAGTCAAATAAAAAAGGAAAGATGTGGGATTCCTCGATGTTTCTGAGTACACTCACTCCGAAGTTTTATGTTGCACTCACCGGTACTTCCAGTTTAATTTCTGGATTAATTCTCATATTTGAATGGTGGTATTTTCGCAAATATGGTACTTCATTTATTGGTAAGGATGTTCAGTGTTAACTTCAATGCACTTCCATAGCATTTGTCTTTCGTTCATTGTACAAAATATGGTGGATATTTTTTTTTTGTTTCGCTCACAGAACAAGTTTCGATCAACCACATCAGTCCATGGATAAATGGAAGCGACAATCAATCGGAAACAAATGGTAACAATGGGGGACAACAAATGCCGGAATGTAAGGTTTGGCGCAATCCTTTGAATCTGTTTCGTGGAGCTGAATATCAGAGGTTTTATTGGACGACTAATAAGGAGCCGCTTACTTACTATGATATGAATCTAAGTGCACAGGATCATCAAACGTTCTTTACTTGTGAAGGTAAGTTGTTTTATTTACTCAATCTGCAGTTTGTAGGGCAAAATCTAAGTGACACGCCAATCGTGTGTCCTTCAAAACAAAAAAACTTGTTACACTACTCAGCACATATACGACACGTGTTAAAAATCAAATAGAGATAACTAAAGAACAAGTTAGCTAGCAAAGTTGGAAAGTCCAAGCTTTGAACTATTGACTTTGCCAATCGATATAGAACTAGAACTTTTTTATCTCTTTGAAAATAAAGCCTATGGGTTATAAATAAGCACTCTTTGCAGGTGACGCTGGCAAAGCTGAGTATGAGATCATGCAGACAGCTTGGCGAGAAAGAAATCCTGTGGTTCGAATAAAGGCCGCTCATAACGCGCTCGAATTAAACACAGAATGTGCCCCGGCCTACATACTGCTAGCCGAAGAGGAGGCCACAACCATCCTCGAGGCTGAGAAAATACTGAAAACCGCCCTCAAAGTCGCCGAAACCAATTACAGAAAGTCACAAGCAACTCAGCATCAGGGTGCCATAGCTGAGGGAATGCATCGTCGTGACACAAATGTTTTGATCTACATTAAACGCCGCTTGGCAATGTGCGCCCGCAAACTGGGCAAACTCAAAGAGGCCGCAAAAATGTTCCGTGATCTAACCAAGGAAATTCCATCGATTATGAATGTTTTGAATATCCATGAGAATTTAATTGAAACTCTACTTGAGATGCAAGCATACGCCGACTGTCAGGCAGTGCTAGCCAAATACGATGACATTTCGTTGCCTAAGTCAGCGGCAATTTGTTATACAGCAGCGCTCTTGAAGGCACGAGCTGTTGCCGATAAATTCTCACCGGACATTGCATCGAAACGTGGCCTCAGTCCGGCTGAGATGAGTGCCGTCGAAGCGATCCATCGAGCTGTGGAATTTAATCCGCATGTTCCCAAATATCTGTTAGAGACGAAACCTCTCATTCTACCGCCAGAGCATATACTCAAACGGGGCGACTCAGAGGCATTGGCTTATGCATTTTTCCATTTGAAACATTGGAAAAATGTCGATGGAGCACTCAATCTACTGCATTGTACATGGGAAGGAACATTTAGAATGCTGCCGTATCCCCTAGAACGAGGCCATCTCTTTTATCCGTATCCAACGTGCACCGAGTGTGCCGATCGTGAATTGCTACCAACATTTCATGAAGTATCGGTGTATCCAAAAAAGGAGCTGCCATTCTTCATATTGTTTACGGCTGGCCTTTGTTCGTTCACAGCCCTACTGGCACTTTTAACCCATCAGTACCCGGAGCCGATGGGCATAATTGCACAAACAGTACTTAATTGGATCTCGTATCCATTTCAATTGATCAAGGAGCGAATCGAGGCAATCTGGCCATGCAATTTGCTACAACAGTTGTCAAGAATCTAAATGGCTTTCGACTACGATGACGATGAGGCTGGAGGGCAAAATGACAGCGGCGGTGCGGTGAATCAAATAAGCGCTACAACAAATGCATTTAATGTGATTTTGTTTACATACAGATTAATTTCTTGTTGTTCTCTTTTTTTTTTGTAATGACATTAACTTATTTTAATCGAAATCGAACACAGAACTCGCCCTTTCCTTCTTGTCTGTGAAAGAAATGATTTTTTCATAATAATATTAACTCGTGTGTTCTCTATCGAATCTCGTCTTTTTTTGTATCCTTAATTATAATTATTATTACTTGTAGATCTATGTCCTCTTTCATGTGTTACTTTTATCCAGTGTTTGACTAAAGAAGATCATTTCAAGGTTATTTTTCCTAGCACTGGTTTATCAAAGCAATTTATATTAGAAGAAGAAGACTAAGTTACAAAAAACAATGTGTCCACTCTCAAATGGAAGTTGACCAACGATTCAGATCTATTTTTGGAAGACTAGCGTGTGCTAAATGGGATTATTCAGAATGACAATTTTGTTAGTTTTATGTTTATTTTTTATATCTTAATTTATTGTACAATATTCAATGCGTGTTAATTTATTTCCACTTACTAAATAATGTAAGTAAGTGTAATGCAAAAGAGAAAATAAATGTCCATTTCAGTAAGAAGATGCATTGCTTGTGTTTGTTTCAAGCGGACTTGAGTTGTACTGAATCGCTACACAAGCAGTTTTGTGTAGACTTTCCCCATTTGTAGAAAAGCAAACGATTCTCTTGGAAGCTTTGTTAGTTTTTTCAAAAGACAGGGGCCTGATTCCGGCATTCGCGGCGGCGGATCGTTTTCAATTCGACCTTTCAAATTCGACTCGCTTCGCTTATTAGCGAATTCGCAGCAGAGCGAAAATATTTCTTCGAATATTCCTGTGATTTCACACTTTTGGTTTGACTATTTCTTCCAATATTCCACTGATTTGAATAAACACTCTTTCGTCTGTGAATCCGCCACAAAAAAAAACTGTCAGATTTCAACTCGCCAGCAAACACTATGGCATTTCAAATTCGCCTTCGTATTCGTTAATTGGTCGAATTCAAAATGAAGAAGGCGAAAGCGAAAGCAATAATAAGGTACCGGCGGGAAACGTCAAACGAGATGACGTCTTGTCGTCGTGGAGGGCACACAACTTCAATTGGGTCGAAATTGATGAAACAAGGAACATAAAACATACCTTTTACTGTAAAATTAATGAAAATTTATCATTTATTTAAGTTGAAAGTTTACTATTTTATCTTCTTTGTTTGTTGTTTCTGTTAAAATGTACAAAAAATTGCCTCCTTAGTGCTGTGTTTTTGGTTTTTGGTGTCCAACTTCCTTCTTTTTGCATCCAATCCCTTGCGTATACTTAAATCTTCATTTCCTGAATAAAAAATCTTTTGTAGCTACATTAATTATTGAAATATTTAGAAAAATAACAAAAAAAATTCAAATTGTATGAAATCCCGCCATTGTTTGCCCTCCACGACCTAATATTTGACAGTTGAAATTGATCGAAATTTATGCGCTGTCAAAAGGGAAAAAGCCCTACCTATTGCAAAATGTCAAACTCGCTAGGAAAACGATCCGCCGCGAATCCCATAATCAGGCCCCAGTGTTAGATATATCTTTAAAGAAATGAATAAGGCAAGCGTCGCGGTAAGTGGTTTCGTTAAAACTCAACTTGAGTTCTAGAGACCAACCAAAGCATTGTGTTTCTGAAAAATGGCATACGAGTAGACGAAGATGTAAAACGGAAGTCAGCACGATGAGAATTAAAAACCAATATGTGCAGGGTGCGGCAAGAAAACTTGCTGATTTGTTTTTGGCGCCAAGCGGGGGGGAGTGGTCGGATGTGGGTGGAGAGTGTCTCATTTTTTAGGGGACTTCCTGAAGTTTCATCTACGCCGCAGTCAGTCGACTCGACATCATGCATTGGACGAAAGAGCAACGCGCATTTGCCTGCGAGGCTTACTTTTCCAACAGTCTAATTTCCACTCAACGTGCTTTCCGTACTCGCTTCAACATCCATCCCGCGTTCCTGGCCGGCAGTCGATTGTTTCGTGGGTGAAAACATTCAGGGAGAGCGGAAACGTGACGAATTCAGTTAAAAATGGGTTAAAACTTGACGTTTGGTTAAATTTTGAAACTTCGCATTGAATAAAATTATTAGACTAGCTGCGGAGCAGGTTAAAATATGACAGTAGTGGTTTAAAATTCATCCATTTTTATTTTTTAGCCACAATTCATTCAATTCGCACATGGCCTAAGTTCATTAAGAATACAAAAATAATTTACGGTCAATATCCAGTTTTCTTCTTTCTTCAATTTCTTTTTTCTGGAAATTATTATGTAATTAAAAATTTTTCAAATCTAGCAAGTTAATTAGTTGAAAAAAATTGTACTAGATCATTTAAAAAGTTTCATTATTGAACTCTGCCCCCAAAAATGTCAAAAACCACGCCGCCATTTCTTATTCCGTCACACTCTCACGTCACGTCACGTAGTTACTTGTCATCAAAAAATTTTATCACAAAAAAAAGTTTCCATATTTTCTCTCACCCATCTCGACACGAGTTCAATAGAAAAAACACTTCAAATAAATTCCATTTGCGAAGTTTTATTTTTTGGCCGAGGTTAATTTATTTATCGTATGTCCATCCAGAATTTAAACACATTTGGTAAGTACTTGTGGATTTCTTAAAGATAATACATAACTAATTGCGGTTGCTTGAAAATGATTTGCGAACATAAATCACCAAAGGAATGAGTCAATTTATTAAAATGGCTGCCGTTTTCGCTCTGTGTTTCACACTAAAATCAATTTGTTCATAATTTTTGCTGACAAAAGAATAATTTTCTTTGTTGGAAATGACAAAGAAAATGAGTTTTTTGTTTTCCTGTGATGATGGGGTTTGAGTTTTGGAGGATTTAGCAAAGAAGAATGTGTTCTGTTCGGGCCCACAGGTCATTGTCATGGCCTTAGAAATTATGGCTATTTCTTGTGACGTCATTTAAACGATTGAATTCCCTCAAGATTGTAATTCTTGCTCTTGAGTTCCTCGTTCCTCAATGTAAAAAGATAATTTCATTAAATGGACATTATATATATGTAAATTCCGTTGTATTAAAATAAGCATGACCTATTTTATGTACCTTAATAAGTGCTTACTCATGTATGTATGTATGTGTTTACGAGCGCGTTAGCAGTGTTTCATAGTCATTCTAAAAAAAATTAATAAATTAAGAATCTTCTCACCTGTACCGGTAACGTGTCTTGCAATGGGAATGCTTGACCTTATTTCAGTTTTTAATTAGTCTGCTACCTTCTTTATGCTTTGTAACAGGTTTAAGCTTTCTTAGCTTTCACTTCGCAGTGACATGTCTTGCAGATTCTAGAACGAAATCGCTGCTGCAGTTGTCATAAATGGGATAAGCAATAGTTTCAAATGAACTTGAACCAAATTTAGAACATATTTTCCACTACGAGAAAGTTGACTGAGCATCCTCAGCCTGTTCTCGGAGTGGATGACCCATTAACTTCAATCGGGCTTGATGTTTCTTTTTTGTTTGGAATTACTTGCAACAGGCGACAATTTGACTCTAGCCCAGCGCAAGAACATATTATTTTGTGGGATATTGTTCGTCTTATTAGAGCCACGGTTGCGTTACTTGAACCCAATCACACTGAAGCGAAGAAGAGTAGAACACATCACATTTTGCGCAACTTGAATTGCAACTTTTGACAGCAGCTTTATTCTGCTTAGCAAATTATGCTTTCAATTCTCAATCGTTTCGTTGTTTGTTTCTGAGTTACTGTAAAACTCAGTAGTTTTCGCGACAAGATATCCTTGTGTGTAAATGTAACAGAAGCTTTCGCAAACTCTAGGAAGATCGAACGAAAACTTTGTAGAATAAATCATACGATCAACTTTTCTTGGAACAACTGCCAAGTACTCTCGACCTGCACGAGGTGTGGTCCGGACATTTACGGATGATTAATGTTTTTCGTTTAACTCTTCACGTGTCCCGTCTCTTCTTGCACCTATTTGGTCTTTAATTAACCTTTTCCATTGGTAGAATGCTTTAGAAAAGAGCACGAACCTCAAAACTTTGACAAAAGTACAGAGACTTGCGTGTACAGGCATTACAGGGGCAATGAGATCCACGCCAACTGCGGGACTGGAAGTTATCCTCAATTTAAAACCCCTAGATCTCTTTGTTCAAGAATCTGCAGCTAAAAGTGCCTTGCGACTTAGTCAGACCAAAGTCTGCAAAAACAGTTCCATAGGAGATGCTCAGATCCTTCATAAAGTTATGGGTCGTAGTTACTACGACAAAACACCCGAACTTGATTTTCACAAACCATTCCAGGATGCCTTTCCAAAAAGAGAGGAATGTATAGATAACATACCATACTCCAATGAGTCATCAAAAGCTATCTTATACAGATGGCTCTAAGATGGATACTGGTGTAGGTGCAGGCTTCTATTCTGAATCTCTCAAGTTAACCGACTCGCTTAGGCTTCCAGACTACTGTAGTGTCTTCCAAGCGGAGGTCCTGACAATGACAACAGCTGCTAAACGGGTATTATTGATGGCGATACCACGGCCTGATATCACTGCGACTAAGGTAAACTCAAAGCTTATTTCATACTGCCGCGAAGAGCTTAAGGTTCTTGGCGCACAGCATATCAAGACTCTGCTGGGTCCCAGCCCACAACAGTATTTCAGGCAACGAGAAATCCGATGAATTAGCAAGATTTGGATCAATGCTTGATGTAAGCCAAGCTCAGTTAGTCAACACTCCACCCTGCCACTAAAACCAGGAAATTTCAAATAGAATAACTATTACGGCCGATGAAAGGTGGAATCTTCTTGACACCTAGAAAAATTATGCTATTAAACAAGAGATCACTTCGATCTATTGTCACTGCCCCGCAATTTTCCACCAAAGGAAAAAATTGCTCGGCAATTATTTCTTCGGGAACTTAGAAGAACTCTCTACTCTCTAGTACTCCAGTTACTAACATTTTGAACTCCATCAATCCCTCCAAATGGCTTGATTAACTGAACTTACTTACTTACTGAAGGTGGCGCTAAAGTCCAGGGTGGACTCAACCAACAAATATCTCCAGCCAGCTCGGTCCCTAGCTAGGTGTCTCTAGTTTCGCACGCCGAGTTGGTTCAGATCATCTTCAACTTGCGCGCTCCAACCTTCACTTCGCTGTACAACCCGTACAGTTCGTGATTAAATCTTCTCCTCCATTCACCGTTTCTTCAGACAGGACCATAGATCTTCCGTAGAACTTTTCTCTCGAACCGGCCTAGGGCGCTCTCATCCGTTTTTGACAGGGACCATGCTTCTGCACCATATAGCAGGACGGGGATGAGCGTCACCTAAGTTGTTCGGCAGAGGGCTTTACTACTCAATTGGTTTCTTAGCCCGAAGAAACAGCGATTAGCAAGAGTTATTCTCCTTCTGATCTCGGCGCTGATGTCATTGTCCGTGTTGATAGTAGAGCCAAGCTAGACAGCTAGACAAAGTCATTTACTACCTCGAAATTATATGCATCTATCGTGACGTTTTGTCCAAGACGATGGTGTTGGGTGTCCTTTTTCGATGACAGCATATACTTTGTTTTGCCCTCATTGACCGCTAAACCCATTTTTTCAGCCTCTATATGCATGCTCGCAAAAGCACTGTTGACGTTACACTGCGTTCTCCCAATGACATCAATGTCATCAGAGGACGCGAGTAGTTGCACAGACTTCTGGAAGATATTGCCTCTAGTGTTGCTGTGGGAGTTCTGCACTATTCGTTCCAATATGATGTTGAAGAAGTCGCATGACAAGTGCATCACCTTGTCTAAAGCCTATTTTGACATCGAAGGCGTCAGTGAAGTCGTTAGCGACTTTAATGGAGCAGCGTGAGTTCTCCATTGTCCTCCTGCTCAGACGAATGAGTTTTGTAGGGATTTCAAAATTGGACATGGCTTTATACAGTTCTTCTCTATAGATGTTGTCATACGCGGCCTTAAAATCGATAAAAAGATGGTAGATGTCGCTTTTGAGTTCTTTGATTAACTGAACACAGGTTTTTATAAGCTTGAGTAGCAATACTCACGGGAATCACAATGGATCTGTATTGATCTAAGTGTGACGGCAACGACTGTCAGCCGCTCAACATAACCTAACCTTTTCCATGTCATTGTCAAGGTTTTTATAAACACTTAAGTTTTTTAACAAATGGCACATAATTCTAACATTTATCTGTTGATATTTTATAGACCCCTTTGCTGATGCAATCAAGGGTGCTGATGATGATGTACAAGACGGGCTTGTACACATAAGAATTCAGCAACGAAATGGTCGTAAGACACTAACCACAGTTCAAGGGCTATCTTCAGAGTATGACCTGAAAAAAATCGTCCGGGCATGTAAGAAGGTAAGTTCTATAGTTTTCTATTTGTATCTTCACTTCACACGTTCTTTTTGTTGTTTTGCTAAGGAATTCGCATGCAACGGCACTGTCATCGAACATCCAGAATACGGTGAAGTTCTCCAGCTCCAGGGCGATCAAAGAGAAAATATCTGCCAGTGGTTGACTAAATCTGGACTAGCCAAACCCGATCAGCTGAAGGTGCATGGTTTCTAAGAAACCAAATCTCCTGCGAACACTAACAACAACAACAATAAATCGTAATATGAGATTTTCCAAATATTCAAATTATTATGTTAAAAACTGAATAAGGAACTTTTCGCGTAATGCTAATTTAAATAATTGAAAGAACAACAACAAATCAAATATATATATATATTAAAAATATAAAAGAAATTAATAAAACAAATTCTAAAAAAAGCAAAACAAATACATTAAACAGAAGAAAAAATGTTTTCACATAACCTAAAAGCATGTATATCGACTTATTGAACTTTTGTTTTTCCTCAAACGAAACTTACATTTAAAAAATAACAAAAAAAAAAACACATTTGTAACAATTTTAAATTAACTCAAAACGAGTCGAAACGAAAATAGATGAACAAAACCACCATACTTTCACTTGAATTGCGATTGCGACAGCGCGATTTTATCAAATATTCTTATGAAGTTTTAAATTTTGTGTGAAGATTTCTTTTATTTTTAGATTTTTTCTTTTCTTTTATTTTGATTGTTTCTTTGGAGTGTTACGGGATCTTGTTTTTCGTATAATTAATTCCTTTTTGCAGTATAATGTTCCATTAAATCTCTTAACAACACAAGAGTCAATTGGCTGCTTGAAGAATAATTTATAAAGAAATTATCAGAACTAACAAAAGAATACAAACAAATCCTGGAGGAGAACACACAAAATAAGAAAAATTATTCATTATTCGAGTAGGGTAATACATACATAATTTTATTAGTTAATAGATATGAATGAAGTAATTAATAAAAATATATTGGAACATGATTTGTTTTTTATTCCGTTCAACGTTTACTTGCTCTGGAAGCCTTCAAGATGAATTTGCATCTTTTGTTGGCGGCAGCAAAGGGAGCGTCCACTAAGGCATGCGTCCTTTTCAACAGGCGGCAGCGAAATAACTCCCAAGATGGAATCAACGCTGGCGTCTACAGCTCCAGTCAGGATGAACTACTTAGTGAACACCTTATACGGCTACTATGACATTCGCAGCCCAGTTTGGTCGGTTCTTCGTCTTAGAGTTAAAATAAAGTCGTGCGTCGGGTAGACTACCCGGCCATATAAAGAAAATATAGTTCCGTAACACCACAAGCCTCGGATAGAAAAAATAGAGTGGCGTGACAGCTCTTGAAGAGCCAAGGCCTAAGTGGCCTACTCTCATCAACAATTCTCTGAGTGCGTGTGAAGAATTGAGGGGACCTACAATTTAACGCCTATTCCGAACGGCAAAGCTGAGAAGCACTTATTCATGACAGATTGATACTCTTGAAAGTTTTGTCAGTTCTTCGCAAGAGGCAGTACCCGTGAAAGATGAAATAAAAACTTTTATGGGCACGAGTAGGACTCGAACTGACGACATTCTGCTTAGTAGGCAACGCACCTAACCACTAAGCCTCGGATTCGGACGGAATTAATGATGACGACCCAAAAACGATTTAAGGACAACGATTTACGGTTTTGCACTTGGAATGTTAGGTCCCTTAACAGACCACGCGCAGCCGAACAACTAGTGGAAGCCCTTGACTGCTATAAAGCAGGTATAATATAAGATATAACTGTCATCCAAGAAATGCGATGGGATGGTCCGGGAGTACGTAAAATTAACAACTGTGATATCTACTATGGCGGCTGCTACCGGGAACAAAATCAGCGTCTATTTGGATCTGGATTTGTAGTTGGGACTCGACTCAGCAGGAAGGTCTTGAGTTTCAACTCAGTGAGCATCACGAAAATCCGCATCAAGGCTAAATTCACAAACATAAGCCTCATCTGCGCTCAAGCCGCCACTGAGGAAAAGAATGAAGACACCAAAGACAGGTTCTACGAGCTCCCCGACGAGATCTATGAGCAATGCCCTAGCTATGACATTAAAATTGTCCTTGGAGATTTTAATGCTAAGCTGGGTAGAGAAGAAATCTTTGGTGGAATAATCGGACAACATAGGCTAGCTACACGACACCACCTTCAGTAACGGATTTAGGCTAATCGACTTCGCTGCGGGGCGAGACATAATGGTAATGGGACATGGAAATCTCTTGAACAATCAACCGTCGACCAGATTGATCACATTGCGATCGACGCACGACACTTCTCTAACATGCAAGATGGCCGCGCATTCCGAGGTGCCAACATCGACTCGGACCACTACTTTGTTGTAGCCAAGGTACGAACGCGGATTCCCCGATCAAGGCCAACACGTGAAAATGATATGAGAAAACTCGACGTCAAACGGCTACATTCGAAAGAGATTGCTAGATGCACCAGCTCATCTGCAAAATTTGGTCGGAGAAAAGCATGCCCGACGAATGGAACCGCAGCATCGTATCGATCCTCAAGAAAGGAAATCTGCTGAACTGCCTTTCATCAACAACCTGATAGGTTCTTATCAGTTTGGGTTCAGACCCGGAAGACCAAGATCTTGGTAAAGACCCAGGAACTTCAAATCGATATCGATACCTACCACTGTACGAGCTGCTCAGCGACACTGACCTAGCCAGAAAAGTTAAGGTTAAGGTTTTTTTTTTGAGTGAACTCGATTTCAAGAAATGAGGGATGGTGCGAAGCAACTTTTAAAGGAGTTAAGTTGTAACGCTGACCATACTTCCATAAAAGATTTTTAATTTTCGCTACTATCGCGCTCACTTCGTATCTAAAAGTACTGCTAGTGCATTAAATAACATCGTACGATATACAAATTTAAAAACCAAATAAAACTTATCTGGCAATGTCATCAAAAGAAATTTCGTTTGGTGCTCAATTTGATGTTTCGTTGAAAGTGTCAAAAAACTTGCAAATTTTGTTCATTTGAAGATACAAAAATTGGTTAATAAAAAGAAAAGAAATGGAAACCGAAGAACTTCTAACACAAGGAGCCGAAGCTAGGGTATATATTGGCACCTTCAACGAAGAAAAGTGCATAGTCAAAGAGAGGTTCACGAAGAAATATCGCCACCCAGACTTGGACAGCCAAATAACTAAACAACGCATCAAAGCCGAAAACAATGCAATTACACGATGCCTTGCCGCTGGTGTCCTAGCTCCGAAGGTCCTACAAGTCAACCATAATGCAAAGAAAATCTACTTGCAGTACTTCGATAAGGCCATAACATGCAAGGAGTACATCAAGAAAATCGTCGCGTCTGGTTCGGTTGCTGAATCTGAAATCAAACTGACGGAGCTTTGTTCAGCAATAGGAACAATCCTGAGCAAAATTCATAGCAATCATATAATACATGGAGACTTAACCACATCAAATATTCTTGTAAATCCTAAAGAAGAAGATTTCAGTGCATATGAACTGATTCTCATTGATTTTGGATTGAGTCAATATAGCCAAAGTCCAGAAGATAAAGGTGTCGATTTGTACGTTTTGGAGAGAGCCCTCCTCAGCACCCATAGTCAGCAGCCACAATTATTTGAAATGATTTTAGCTTCGTACCAAAAACAAACGCAGGACTCCCAGCCGGTTATAGCGAGGTTCCAAGAGGTGAGAAGGCGCGGTCGGAAAAGGAACATGGTTGGTTAAAGTAAAGTGTTAACAATTAATAAATAAAACAAACTTTTTAAGAATTGAATTTCATTTTTGAATATGGATCGACTCACTGCATGAAGATGATGAAATAAATTGAAAGCTTCATACGCCCTTGCGGTTCCAGATGCAACGCTATGTGGGAAAATTCAACTTTTTATCAAAAATTAAATGAATCTGTTTGAATACTTTTCTCCGTCGCTGTCTGTTCATCTTACGTTCTGTCAGAATCAGCTGTTCATTAAAAAAAACGAGTTCATTTGTGTTTTTGTTGTAAAATGAATCATCACCACAATTTGGCAAAAAAACAACAGTAAATAAAACTTCTGAGAAAACATTTTTGTCCTGAAACAACGAGAGTAAAATAAAATGTTCAATAACTTCTTTGGAAAAGAGCCCACTGTGAAGGAGCAGCAACGCTCAAACGACCGCAATCTCCGCAAAGCTGGCCGCGAAATCGAACGAGAACGTCGCAAGCTCGAAGAAGAAGAGAAAAAACTAGAACTCGAGATTCGTAAAAATGCCCAAGCTGGACACAACGATGTATGCAAAATCCTTGCAAAGCAGCTGATCGAAATAAGAAAACAAAAAACTCGTACACTTGCTGCCAACAGTAAGATCACATCAATTGGTTTCCAAAACAAATCAATGGGAGCGAATGTTGCTTTGGCCGATGCCATGAGTACGACTTCAAAGACAATGGCCGATATGAACAAGATAATGCGACCCGAGGCTATAGCCGCTAGCATGCGTAATTTCCAGCAGGCGAACATGAAGATGGAGATGACCGATGAGATGATAAACGACACTTTGGATGATATGCTAACCGAATCGGGTGACGAAGATGAGAGCAATGCTGTTGTCAACAAGGTGCTGGATGAGATCGGCATCGAGGTGTCTGGAAAGATGGCAAACATTCCATCGACTGGCGGTGATCTTGAGTCGAATAAGACTTCGGAGAAGGATATTGCTGCGCAATTGGCTAAACTTAGGTCTACGTAGACTCCAGATGCTTTTTAATTTTCGTAGTTTTTGTTTTTTTCGATGATTGTAAACGCACTTTCCTTATCAATGTATGTAATAAAATGAAAACGCCTTAATCTTCATAAAAAGACATTTTATTTCACTTTTTCATCTATAATCGGGATGTCATGCCTCCAGAGGCAACAATTGCTTCGCCAGTGATGTAACTAGCATCGTCTGACACCAGAAACGATGCTACGCTTGCAATTTCTTCAGGTTCTCCTAGACGGTTCAACGGTATTCTTGAGAGGGCTTCTTCAAGGGCTGATTCGCTTTCATAGAGCTTGAAAAAATGTCAAATTATTTCAACTGATGGATTTGGTTGAATTTTAAAGTGTACCGCTTTTGAAAACTTGGTTCGGATTACGCCTGGAGCAATACAGTTTACGCGAATTCCCTCCGGAGCTAGTTCTTTGGCAGCTGCTTTGGTCAAACCAATGAGCGCAGTCTTGCTAACTGAATAAGCTCCCAGTAACTGAAAGAAACATTATTGCAGTGACTTCGTGATTAATGCTCTAAGTACCTCAAATGGATCAAAGCCGGCAATAGATGAAACAAATACAATATTTGACCCCTTCGACTGTCTCAAGTGCGGAAGAGATTCCTTGGCTAACAGAAAGGATGACTTAACGTTAACATCGAAGATTTTATCCCAAATTGTCTCATCACAATCAAGCACCCCACCAACCGTAGGATTTGTGGCGGCATTTGAAACCAATATGTTTAGCTTGCCATACTTCTTGATAGTCTCGTCAAACAAAGTTTTTCGGTCGTCCTTATTGCCTACATGGCACTTGATACCCATTACATCAAGATTGAGCTTCTTAAGGGTTTGAATAGCAGAATCAACATTGCTCTGCTTTCGGCTGCTTACAACCACACTGGCTCCATCTTCGGCCAAACGTTTTGCAATACAGAATCCAATGCTAAGATAGAGGGTGTTGTGAGCAATTTTAAAGGCTTCGGGATTAATATTTACCCATCAGTAGATGCTGTAACAATTGCAACTTTTCCATGCAGTCTTTTCATTTTTCAGGTTTTTTTTCTTAGGGCTGTTAAGAGATTAAAGTGATAAGGATAAGGATTTGAACTTATTTTTAACGTATCGAACTTTGAACCCGTTATGTTCAGCAGGGTGCAAAAGTGCACTACTTTGCTCTATTACGTCGTGCAAATGCAGTTACCTTTTAAAAAGTTAAACAAATGCTTTCTTAGAATGCTTTTCCGTGAGCAGAATGTAGTTCTTAATTCGTGTAACTGTAAAATAAAATTAACAACAAAATTAAATGATTGTTTCTATTTTAAAAAACTATAAAATAAATAAATGATAAGGAAAATGGTAAATAAAAGGAAAAGAAAATTTATCAAGTAGTGAACTGTTGTTGTTGCCAATAAGAATTCATTTTAAGGCTGAACTCACAACCATCCGCAATGTTCATTTTTGCGGAGCGTCAATTTTTTCAAAATGTCAGTGATAGAAATTGAAATTGGATATTTTCCATCTTGTTGAAAATCGTCAATCATAATTTTGTTCAGTCCAGGAAAAAAGCTCTGCAGTTTTTAAATTTGGTATTTTTTTTTATCCGAATTGCAGAGCAGAACTGCATGACAAACCAAGTATTCAAAATGAACTTCTAATGAATAAACTTCAGGATGAACAATAGTATAAGGTGTTCACTAAACCAATGAATTTTGATCTGTCAAAATTGTTTGAAGCCCGCGCGGAAGGTATTTCAAAAACAAAAACAAGAGAAGAAAATTTAAAAACTTGGAATAACTACAAAAATGCGACGATCCGGTGCTCCATCAATGAAATCTTCATTATTTCGAGGAGGAAACACCCCTGGCCCGTCCAGATTTTCTGAGAAACCCCCACAGCACAATGAAGTCTCTTCCTCAACGTCCAGAAATGGCAAAGAAAACAATTGTAACAAGTCCCGACAGGATGACAAAATTCTGTACAATGTCGTTTGGCGGAAGATAACAACAAAAAAACACAAAACCTGGGAAGGTGATGGTTCTCTAGAGGTAAGAGCAAATATCTGTATTCTTAAAAGCGACACCGGACAATTTTTGGGAACATCAAATGCCATCAAAACAGACGAACTGACCGAAGGTTCCATGATAACCATCGGAGGTAAGGAAGTTGAAATTCAAGAAAAAGTAAAAGATCTCAAGTCGTTCTACGCGAATAGACAGGCTCTTAAAGGCTCTTCCTCGGATGAATGGCACGAGCCTGAAGAGAAAAAGAAAAAAATTACAACCAAGTGTCTTTTTTCCCATGCTTCATCTCTCTGCACCAAAAATGACAAAGAAAATCAATTTGACTTCTAAACTTCAACCAGAAGTGAATGTTGATCCTTTGATACTTCCCCGGCCGGAAGACACAAGTCGATTCAACAAACTTAACCGAGCTATTTACGAGGTACAAGTAACACCCGCTCTCGTTCAGCATTTGCGTCCGCATCAGCGGGAAGGTGTTTGCTTTCTTTATGAGTGTGTCATGGGTTTTAAGAATCCAGATTTTTTCGGAGCAATACTCGCCGACGAAATGGGTCTGGGAAAGACCCTGCAATGTCTAGCACTGTGTCATACTCTTCTTAAGCAGGGCCCATTTGGAGGCGATAGGGTCCTTCAAAGAGTTCTCATTGTGTGTCCGAGTAGTCTCACGTCAAATTGGAACAATGAAATCAACAAGTGGTTGAAAAACGAACGTATGTACGCGTTTGTTGTTGATGTAAAACATAAACTTCATCAATTCTCTCATCAGAATCATGTTCCCTTTGTCATCGTTTCCTATGAAATGTTCTTGGGTCATTCTGAAGAATTCCAAGTCTTGGATTTCGATTTAGTCATCTGCGATGAGGGCCATCGGCTTAAAAATAGTGCGACAAAGGTTTCTATTGCTCTTCAGGCAATGAACATTCAGAGGAAGATAATCCTAACGGGTACCCCGATTCAGAATGATCTCCAGGAATTCTTCACTCTCGCCAATTTCGTCAACCCCGGAATTCTCGGTTTGTATCAAGATTTCAAGAGAGAATTTGAAACCCCAATAGTTCAAGGCCAGGCACACGACGTCGATGAAGAAACCAAAGTGAAAGCTTCTGGTAAGGCTGCAGAACTCAAGGCAATATCGAAGAATTTCATCCTTCGCCGTACACAGTCCGTGAATCAGAAATATCTTCCTAAGAAACGGGAGTATATTGTGTTCGTGAAGCCATCTGAACTTCAACAGTTCCTCTTGTATCAAGCTCTAGACCTCTGGGAGTCCCAGAAAGAGGATATCCTCAAAAACATGAATCCTCTTCAAATCATAACAATTTTGAAAAAAATCTGCAATCATCCTTCTCTGATTGCTCGTTGCAAATCCCCAAACTTACTGACAAAGAAATTGGAAAAGCTGCTCCCCGATTGGTCGGAAATGGGTCCATTTGACTCTGGCAAGTTGGAGTTGGTTCAACATTTCTTGACTGCAATTGGATCTTCCGATGAGAAAGTGGTTCTTGTGTCGAATCACACAAAAACCCTCGACATGCTTCAAGGACTCTGTGATTTTCTAAACCTTGGAGTGTCTCGTCTCGATGGAACTACACCGGCAACAGATCGAAATTCGATCGTCACAAAGTTCAATGCAGAAGACTCATCGTCGAAAGTTTTCCTATTGAGTGCTAAGGCAGGCGGTGTTGGTCTGAACTTATGCGGAGCTTCGCGACTGATTCTCTTCGATAATGACTGGAATCCAGCGACAGATCAACAAGCTATGTCGCGAATCTGGAGAGATGGACAAAAGAAAGATGTGAAAATCTATCGTCTGATAACGGTGGGGACAATTGAAGAGAAGATATTTCAACGACAAATTGCCAAAACTAGTCTTGGAAATTGTGCTTTGAAGAACAACGATGAACATTCTTCTAAAGAATTTGCTTCGGAGGTTTCCATGAAGTTTACTGTCGAAGAATTGACCGGTCTGTTTGGTCTACCAATGGATTTCGATACTTGTGCTACTCATGACAATCTCGGCTGCGAATGCGGTGGAAGTGGAGGAAGCAGTTCTACTGATGTGACCAGAGATTCTTTGCAGATAAACGAATTGACGAAATGGGAACACTATTGCAAACCGTTTTCAAACGATTTGCTAGAAGTGGGTTTTGAAATGAAATGAAATGTGTAACGTTCTTATTGCTCTTTTTTTTCTTTTAGGGAGCGTGTCTCAGCTCAGCCGCTGAAAGCATTTCCTTCATTTTTAGTTGCCAGGCAAACCTGGATTAAGACTGTCTTCGAAGCAGAATAGAAGTAGATATGCATAAATTTTGTTATTTAAATAAATTTCTTTTCCTTTGAACATAAGAACCTTTCGATGAACCATGTCTAGAGAGTTCTGGGGAGTTCAACAGGCTAAACCCGAACTAATACCATTCAAGTACAGTATGAATGCTAATTCGAGCAGTTCGGTGCAACTTTCGGGCGCCCAACTGCTCATATCCACAAGACCAACTGACGCTACGAAATGAGTCATTTCGTACAAGGTTCTTCGATTCTAAGCGTTTGTTTATTTTGGTTTTATGAATGTTACTTTTGAAAATTCCCAATAAATATAACCTGGTGTATTAAATGTCATAAGAATGATCTGCAATTAATTAATTCCTCGTAAGCCCAAGAGCAAAAACTCTAATCATCGCTCTCCAGCGAGATATTACTTCCAAATCGCTGGTATAAATGCGCTTTCAGTTCGGCCATTTCCGATTTGATTTCGTTGGTTTGTTTCTCGATGTTCTTTACCTCCATTTTGATCTTTTCCTTGGCCTCAGCCAGGAGTTCCTTTAAGAAAATAAATGATTGCATTGAATTCATTTGTTTAAACATTCATATAACCAACCTGGGTCTTCGAGAGATTGTGCGAGAGAAAAACTTCACCAAATAAAAATGGAATCATTTCATCTTCGTCGAATAGATCGATTTCTTCGCATGCCTCCTCCAGATTCTTGAGCTCATTGTTTCTTTGTTCTAGCTCGGCTTTAAGATCGTCCATACGGGCATTGTGTTTGGCGAAACGATTGATTTTTTGTTGGTCTTCAAATGAGATGTGAACATCGTCCTGCTGTTGGTATAAAAATGAAATGTAGGTTAATCAATGAAAGGAACTCGTTTGAGAGAACTAAAAGCGAGAGTATGACAAAAATGCATAGGAAAATATATAATTTTCTTACAGCTTGAAGATTTGCTACTTTTGAGGCCATTATTTTTTATGATTTACAAATGAAAAAACTTGGAAATAGGAGCAGATGACCAAAATTCTGCTTCGGTCGGACAGCGAGGAAATCGAAATTTTGTTTGACATTTGAAGTTTGACATATCAATCAAAACAATCAGGGATACCAATTGCGTGTTCTTTTTAGATAATTCTCTCTGTTGCATGGCAATGATGTTGTTGCCTTCATTTGATTTCCGATTTCTGTTTTAAGTTTTAATTGCAGAACGTATTTCAAAAACGAGGAATTTGTTGTTAATATTTTTACTTTCGTGTAAACCATCTTCAAAAATGATTGGTGAATATTATCAAAACTTGTGTTTTTTTTATATTGAAAAAATCGAGTTGGATTGAAATGTGTTATATGTGCTTTTTGTTTCCCAGCCGAGGTTTCGCTCGTCGGTAAAACGGATATCTGCTGGCGTCACTTCCTGTGGGTGCTCGGATCTAGTTCTAATTTCCGCTTGACGGATGTCCGGTAAACAAAAAAATAGAGTAGAGCGACAGCTCCTGAAGAGCCAAGGCCTAAGTGCCTTACTCTCATCAACAATTCTCTGAGTGCATGTGAAGAATTTAGGGGACCTACAATTTAAGCCGATTCCGAACGGCAAAGTTGAGAAGCACTTTTTCATGACAGATTGATACTCTTGGAAGTTTTGTCAGTTCTTCGCAAGAGGCAGTATTCGTGAAAGATGAAATAAGAACTTTATGGGCACGAGTAGGACTCGAACCCACGACGTTCTGCTTATAGAAGCCAACGCACCTAACCACTAAGCCACGGGCAACTGATGTCCGGTTACTTGCTGCTTTTATCGGGGGTAGGGCTTCTGCTACTGGGCTTCAGTTCCTGTTTCCGTTTGTCTAAGTGTTTGGTAATTCTTTACTCGACCGGTTTATTTCCGGACGATCAGCAGTTATGTATGTTTAAGGCCCCTTGCCCTTGTGACACTCGGCACGGTAGGCAATAGCTCTAGTCGATCAGCAGGTTTATTTAAGGCCCCTGGTGGCACTAGACGGCAGGCAAAAGCACTGGTGGATCAGCAGGTTTATTTAAGGTCCCTGGTGGCACTCAGTACAAATCTCCTTCAATATTGAAACCCCTTAGGCCCTTACCAATGGTCGGGGGGAAGCTTTAATAAAGAAATGGCGGTCGGTGGCGGAAATGACCAAAAGCACTCAATTCGAAACCCTAAGTTGAAATGACAACCAAAAGTAGTGACGAAAGGTAGTGGTAGTGGTGATTTTGCTACGAAAGTACTGAGCCTCATATGAATTTTAGGCCGTGTGCGAATTGGATGAACTGTGGTTAAACCACTACTGTCATATTTTATCATTTATCCACAGCTAGTCACCCATTTTATTTCAATGCGAAGTGTCAAAATTTAACCAAACGTCAAGTTTTAACCACTTTTTAACTGAATTCGCACACGGCCTTACTTCTAAAACCGAGTGTGAATTATATGAATGCCAATGTTAAACTTTCCTGTGATTCGGTTTAATTTGCTTATGTCATGTACATATTTTATGAAACAATGAATGGTATTGATGACGAATGCAAGCACTGTATGGGTAAATGAGTCATAATAATAATACAGGCTTGAATTAGTTTTGCTTTTTAATGCGAGCGTGAATTATATGATGACGAAATGCAAATTGATATATTTATTTGGTGTTTATTAGAAATTAGATATTGTGGTATAAGAGCATGTTACACTTCCTTACAAATGTTAATTCAAGCTTCAGTTTTTCGGTTTCTGATTTCTGATATGCGATTATTGAATTCCGGTGTCCAATTTCCAGTTTTTGATTTTGGGATTTGGGTAAAAAATTTGTCTCAAGGCCATAGGGCTGCCGAAATATTTGCACGACCTTTTTCTATGGAAGCATTGCCTTAAACTGCCTCCCTTTTTACTTGCGACATATAGAATATATGGCAATGGCAAGTATTGAATTCGTAAAAAAAAAATTTGAGGTAATGATGAGATATGACATTGCGATGATAGAGAAGTCGAAAAAAGTGGGTCCGGCGATTCCGTCCGTCTGTCTGTCTGTAAACGCATCTACAGCCTTAACCACTGGTCCGATTAACTTCAAACTTGAAAATTAAAGGTTTGAGCGAATTCGCGTGGGTCGTTTTTTTGATTTTATTTTTAAGATCAAAATTTAGGGTAGCCACCACACGATTTTTTTGGCCAAAAACCAAAAAGCTTCAATTTTCTCAAAAACTGCTCCTACGATTTTTTTAAACTTCCTCGAAAATTTTTGTTTAAAACTTTGATGTATTTTATGTAAAAAAAAATATTTTTGTATTGCTCCAAAACGGTACCGCCCATAGAACCGTTTTTTTGTTATTAGATTTTCTCAAAAAATAAAAGTCCGATCAGCGTAATTTTTTTTTTTGAAAGTACGTATATACTGCTCAAATAATATTTTGTATTCAAAACAATTTCAAATTTTTTTTTGGATTTTTAAAAAAATATTCTTAGATTTTTTTTCAAAATTCTGTATCTCAAAAATGGATCAATTTTAAAAATCCAAATTGAAGTATAATATGTATATTTAAATGTTCTTGAAAACTGCATACCCAAATTAATTTTAAGACATTTTTGAAAAATTTTATATATGAAAAGTAAATTTAAAAAAAAAACGGCTTCGACGATTTTCAAAAAAAAATTCAATAAATCAAGAATAAGGTTTGAATTTGTTTGGCATTTAAATTTTTGGAATTAAATGTATTTACGATTTTTATTTATGAATTTTAATTTTTTTTTTTTAATATTTTTTTTATGAGTTATAATTTGGAATACAGGAGCAAGTTCGTACGACCGAGTCGTTCACATTTTTTGTTTACTTTTCAAGTAACCCGTATCAAAACTAAGGCCGTGTGCGAATTGGATGAATTGTGGTTCACGGCCTAAGGAATGAATTTGTACAACCAAATAATTTCCCTTTTAAGAGGCCAGTTATAGCTATCATTGGTTTTCATCATTGAAACACATCATTGGAATTTTCCTGGTAGGTCGGTTATAGCAATCATTGAAAATTTCTGTCAGGAATTTTTTTCCTGCCGTAATTCTATCATTGGAACTGTGAGAAGTTGAAACACAGATCATTGGAATTGTACAAAATTGAAACGCAAATCATTGGAACGATCTGTTTCATTTTTTGACACAATACAACCAGCTGTTCAGGAAAATGAATTTACAATCGGAAAATGGAAAAACACATTTTATATTTTAATGAAAAAATAAATGTGTAATTGAACTTTTTTATATCAATAAAAATTTAAATAAATTCTTGTATTGATTTCCGATCGATTGGTATATAATTTGCATTTCTTTTCATAAGAAAACATAGTTAAATATCCATTCTAAGATTTTTCCGGATCCATTTCAATGATAGCTATATAACCGGCCTCTAACACAAGTAAATAGGCATTCATGACTATAATTGCATTGTGAACCTCCGTCCGGTTTCAGGACATACATTCATTCAAAATGGAACTTAACTTAACCCGCAAGCTTTAACGCTTAAGTATTGCTTTCACAATTTCATCAAAATCATTTCCTTCAAAAAAAAAAAAAAAACTAAAACTGAAATAAACCAGAAACAAAAAAATAAAAACCAAAACAACATTTTGTCATAAAACTGGTTTACAATCCTGTTTATAAATCTAATGTAGGTATTGATTTTAGTAGGACTCCGAGACATGTACATTGGACATTAATGATCCATTAAAGAATCTGGTGTATCTTACTCAACTTTAAGCAGTTTTGCAAATGAAAATAAACACAACATATGAATAGTTAAAAGCTAACGATTATTTGGAGCTGTTCTTCCAACAACACTAACGAAGACATACTCCGCTGTCTTGATTTTGGTAGTTTGAAGATTTTTGAAGATAAGCAGCAAACAATTCGCGCTCTGTAAATTTGCACCTTTTCTATTTCTGTCAGATATTTCATACACTATACTGATCGTCCGAACTCAACGGTATTTTTTCGCGCCACCGCATTTACGAAACAAATCGGAAATCCATGTAAATGTAAAACGATGATGTGTATTCTGCAAGAGATACAATCATGTGCTACAACTTTGCACCGGTAGATAGTGCAGAAAGATTCAAATGCACTAGTCTGTGAATCTAAGAAGCTTTGTGTGTATAGCCTATAGTATTGCTCTAAGCTCGACTTAAAACGTTGAATCAAAAAGAAGAATGCACCAAACATTGTTGCCGTTGGGTAATCTATGAGTCTCTCTTATAGCACCAAAAGCAATAACTTCAAGAAATATAAAAAAAAATAAAGAACATGAAATACACGAGATTAATAAGAGGCAAAACACGATCATCTGTGGTTTCGATAGTCTAAAGAGAGTGGCTGGGATTATTGTCAGAAGGAAGATCTAAGATGTGAACCTTACGCTGTCGAACATGAGGAATCACTATTCCGCAATGGCATTTTGAGACTTAGCAATATTATCTTCTGCTTCGTTGTATGGAAATTTTTTAGGTAGACGCTGTTGGGTTGAGGAAAACTTTCACCATAGCCAACATTTTGTTGATTTTGTTGGAGACATGCAGATGACACATAACTGTTATATTTCACAGTCACTTTTGTCTGAAAAAGATTAAAAAATTAGCAGTGTGTTGACTTAAGGTGTTCATTTTGTTTTCACTAGACTGAGGTCTTTGTTGTTTTTTTTTCTACAAAGGGTGACATGCCAATTTGACATTAAGCTTAGAAGACGACTGGCGATATGATCAGAATAATGTGCGCTGGTGATTTCATTCGGCGGAGGTCATACTGAGATGTGTGAATTTTAATATTAAACAATACAGGTCCAAGTTCCAATATTGCGCCATCACGTATATCTATTAAAATTAAACATAATTCAACGCATACATAGGTATCTGTATTTGACATTGCGTGTTGCCTTATATTTCTTTTCTTGATTTCACATACTGAACGTACAAGCTGCCGTCTTATATTGACACTTTAAATAGTTAGGCCGTGTGCGAATTCAGTTAAAAATGGGTTAAAACTTGACATTTGGTTAAATTTTGACACTTCGCATTGAACAAAATTATTAGACTAGCTGCGGAGCAGATTAAAATATGACAGTTGTGGTTAAAAATTCACCCATTTTTATTTTTCAACCACAATTCATCCAATTCGCACACGGCCGCTAGAATAAACGAAGATGAGGTTCATAGAGCCAATAATCCGAACTTCAGTTAAATATTAGACCAGTTCCACCTAGCAAAACCTCATTCCATTTGACATCAAAATGTTTGACACAACTAACATTCATGAACGTAATGCCACAACGTAATGCATTCAAATCCAACATCCCTGAATTGGTAAAATGTTTGACAGTGACAGATACCATCTTCTCAATTAATTTATTTGTCAGAAAAATCACTGTTCATCCAGCATAATCATGTGAATTTCTTTTGTTTCCCAAATACCATCATTTGCTCTATTAGAAAGCGAAAGTTTTTTCTTCGTCATCTTGCCGCAATTGACGTCTCTCCTATTTGAGTTTTATTGTGTACGTTGAGCGAGCAGTCGTTGCCCTTTTATGTACCACATTAACAACAACATGAAATGCAGGCATATAACATTTTAAAAGTGCACCAGAAAACTGGCTGGTGTACTTTTGTTTGGTTGCACCATTCTTCAGGTCCCAGTTTCAGTAAATCAAACAATAAGCTACGACAATGATACTATGACAATCATGACGATGCTCTCCATAAGCACACCATCGTCTGTCGCTGTCGGTTGTCGGTTTGGCATCGTAACGCTTCAAAGCGCATCCAAGCCTATGAAGCGACAGCGTTTTTGTTGTATAGCTTGCTTTCAAGGTGTAAGATGAAACATTTCTATGAAAACCATTGTGTAGTTGTGCTGTGTGGTGTCATTTATTTAAAAGATGACACCTTCGACATAGCGGGGTTAACAAAGGTGTCATTTTTGTCTGGAACACTACTCGATTTGAATTGAATGACTGTGGTGGGGAGTCATAAAACCGTAGTGTCATTTTATGTACATAAATAATGAAAAAAACGTCAATGAATATTTCATGTGAATGATTTTCGATTCGAAAAATGCTCATCTTAAAGAAGATAGAAAAATTGTTTTTAACAAGAACAACAAACACTATTAAGTGACAATTACCTTGGAAATAGAAGAAATCATAAACACCTCGATCATAGCAAATGCAATTAATTCTGGTTGTGGCCAAACACCAATACATTTTAATCTTTTTATCTTCACGCTATCTTTACAGCTGTGCACGTTCTTTTCATTAAGTTAGTAGCACTCGTATCTTTTTTTTTCCTGTCATTAGCTTGCCAATGCTAATCTGACCCAGATATCTCCCTTAAAGAACAAAATCCACAATTGAATCTAATTGCTATTTGCTATTTTGTGCTGAATAAATGTCTTGTTCTTGTATGTGGGCGCTTCGTGCAACTTCTTCTTCATTATTGCCGTAACCGTAACGTAATATAACAGTTTGAAACTTCAAATGGAATCGTTATGTGACCGCCTGTCTAAACTTCAGAAATGTCTTCACGAAAATGCATTGCTGTTGCGGGAGTGAAAATATTGCGATTTCTTGTCATAAAATTTGTTTATGCGAAATAAATTAGGCTGATTATGTATTAGGCGAAACATATTCAAAGGTAACATAAATTTTATGCCTAAAATGAAGATTATTACTTTCTTTAATGTCTTCTTTTTATATCAGTACAGTCTAAGTTTCTTAATGCCTAAGTACTAACACGTAATCCATCATTGTCTTCAATAGAAGTATCAATGACATAAAAAAAAACAGCACGCCATTCGATCATCTTAAGAAAATACTACATAATTAAGGCAACTTAGCTGCAATGCAAAGAGTAATGAGGACAAATTATTATAACAATTCAAATGAATACATCCTCTTGAAAGTAATTATTTTATACCAACAACGACAAAATAGCAAGTAACTTATAATTTGAATTTTATGCGATCGCTACTCCAATGGATTTCACCTCAAACCATGCATTAAGAATTGCAATCTTGAGAGTCGAGACTGTGACTCCTTCACACTTGATTGCACAAGCTACTCTTACGTTTATAATCATTTTGTTTCATCAATGGAATGCATTCACTTTTTACTCTCCAATTTGTTAATAACGGTAGTATGTAAGGCTTGTAAGAGGGCAAAGAAACACTTGGTTAAGTTTTGTTTTGCATAGAAATTGTTTCAAAACAAAAAATTCAATTACTTTGTTTTGTAAAAAAAAGATTATTTTACTCCAACTTACCTATAAACTCACCACTGCTATGAAACTGTGTTTTTTCAACGATGTATGTATATGTCAATGTCGAGGAGTTGGATAGATTTTGAAAGAGGTTCTGATGTTTGAGTTCTTCACAACTTTTCAAGAAAAATGTTAAAGAACTGGTACCTATGTCAGGAAATCGTCTTGTCTAAACTCAGTTTTGACATCTAAAGCATTCGTACGATTTTTTTCGACTATTTTCGCGTTTTTTTTTTTTTACCTCAGAGCAGATTGCAGAACTGTCAACAAGCTTTTGGAATAAGTCTTTTTAAATACTGTCGTAAGTGGCCTCGAAATTATCAAACACTAAGGCCGCTTTGTAGTTTGACTGCTGATTTGACAGCGCTTTCTTATTTTGTTTTTGGTAATCCGGAATTTCTACACAGAAATCTCCAATTCCAAATAGCAAACGAACATGCCAACACACTTTTTTGCTTCTAATGGTTGTATGTCTCTGTGTTTGTGATGCAGATGCCACATGACATTTTTATTATTTGTAAACATGGCTGCAGCTCTGCCCGTGGCTAAATGGTTAGGTGCGTTGGGTGCTAAGCAGAACGTCGTGGGTTCGAGTCCTTCTCGCGCCCAGAAAGTTTTAATTTCATCTTTCGCGGGTACTGCCTCTTGCGAAGAATTGACGAAACTTCCAAGAGTATCAATCTGTCATGAAAAAGTGCTTCTCAACTTTGCCGTTCGGAATCGGCGTTAAATTGTAGGTCCCCTCAATTCTTCTCACGCACCCAGAGAATTGTTGATGAGAGTAAGTCACTTAGGCGAGGCATTGGCTCTTCAAGAGCTGTCCCTCCACTCTATTTTTTTTTTTTTTTTAACATGGCGGCGAATCAGAGACATATGTAAAAGGTCCGTTCTTTTACTTTTTCGGGAGTTTTTGTGAAAACTGTCAAATTTCAAGGATAGTGGGGATGACATTTTGTGTTTTTCCTAAAAAGTAAAAGAGCGCTTGATAGCAAAAATCTCACAAATGCACAAAATTATATCAAACGTCAACAAAATTCAATGGCGCAAAATTATAGTCCGCTAATGAACAACTTTAAGAGAATTTAGTGTGATACTAGCTAAAAATGACGTTTGAGTCATGTCTGAAACGTCATTTTAAGCTAGTTTCAAACTTGTTCATTAGTAGACTATAATTTTGCGGCAATGTATTTCTTATGGTTTGACAGAATTCACAAATTCCCCCGAAAGAAATATTTGCGTGTTAAATTGGGAGATAGGGGAAATATTTTTCTCCTTCAAAAATGGCAGAACTAAAAAAAAACTTGAGTAAAAGAACAGAAAAGTGTTAGAATTTGGGAGTTTTAGTGAGTTTTCAGGAGTTTTAGGAAGTAAAAACAGGCCTAATATAATAGACACGGAAGGTAGCCTGAAAAGTGTCACATCGGACTGAGAGAAAGATCGAAGATCTGCGAGTTATCTCGTTCTCTCTCTGATCTACTTTGTAACGCAACAACTATTTTGATTTCGACTTTTCCTTTTTTTTCTTACTCCCTCCATTCCACATTACAGCCACGGTTGCCACTTGGAAATTTAAAATATGACCAAAATTAGAAAGAAAAATGACCAAATGCAGCAAAAAAAGACCATCACTATAAGATATTGAAAACTTAGTATAAAAATTATAAATTGTCTTATTTTAATGCATTTAGGCTAAAAACACACCAAAGCAGACAAGACTTGGTTCTGTCTATCGACAAAAAATCGTGGACACAAGTATAGGGTTTTCCAATAAGAGGTGTTATTTTGATATTCAAAGAAAAATGGCATTTTATGCTGATCGGATGTTTATTTCATTATAAAGAGGCAGGTATGCCGTTAATAATGGAACACAACATCAGCCAAATATCGGCCACGACCACGCTTATAGGACCATATCCTTTTCATGAAATTTTCCATAACCAAATCGCAAAGTGGCTGCCCTATGTCCTCGATAGCCTCACGAATTCCATCTTTGAGGTCTTGAATCGACGCTGGGCTGTTGGCGTAGACCTTATCTTTCACGTGGCCCCAAAGGAAGAAGTCGCAAGGTGTTAAATCACAAGATTTCGGTGGCCAATTGTGATCACCTCTTCGAGAGATAACACGGTCCGGAAACTTTTCCCGTAAACGATCGATGGTTTCATTGCTTGTGTGGCACGTAGCGCCGTCTTGTTGAAAGTAAACGTTGTCCAGATCAATTCCGGCCATAAAAAATCATTAATCATCTCTCGATAGCGCAATCCATATTGACCGTAACTGTTGCTCCAGCCTCGTTTTCGAAAAAGTAAGGTACAATGACCCCGCCGGACCATAAACCGCATCAAACAGTCACGCGTTGAAGTTGGAGAGACTTTTCAACAATAACTCTTGGGTTTTCCGAGCCCCAGATGCGACAGTTTTGCTTGTTGACGTAGCCTCCTAGGTGGCAATGGGCCTCATCAGTCAAGATGATTTTTCGATGAAAATTACGGATCATTTTCATGCATTTCAAGGACCCAATCAGCAAAGACACGACGTTGTTGATAATCAGCTGGCTTGAGTTCTTATGTTAACTGAAGTTTATAACCCTTAAGACCCAAGTCTTTATGCAAAATACGGTGTAATGACGTTTGGGGAATGCATAATTCCAAAGAACGACGAGGAATGGACAAACCTGGGTTTTCTTCAACACTTTGGGCTACAACAGCAATATTCTCAGTTGTTCGTTCTTGAGCGACGTGCACGGGTTTTATTTTTCACATCACTAACTTGTCCCAACAGCTCGAATTTGTCCACCAATTTTTGTATTGCGGTCCGACAAGGTTTTAGTTTTACGAACCGTCTCTGCCAAATTTTCACAATTTTTATAGTGAATTTTAATAATTTCAATGCGTTGTTGAAGCGTGTATCGTTCCATTTTTATTAATGGCGTAGTTTCTTCTTGTCAAATGTCAAAAAATGACAGCTTCAAAAGTGACAGCTACCGAAATAGCAATAGGAAAACCCTTTACTATCTGGTATAAGATGGAAGTTTGCTAGTAATGCAGTGTAAACCAACAGAGCATTATGCTTATGGTCTGTTTACAGTTGATGTTTGGATATTGCAGTTCGTAAACTTAGTTGATGAGAACACAACAATAATTTATTATTAAGTCAAAATTAAAAAAAAAGACCAAATCTAATAAAGAATGACCATGTGACCAAGTGAAAAAATAATGACCAGATTTGGTCATAAATTACCAACCTGGCAACCGTGATTACAGCCAATCAGCGAGAAGCTCAGAGAGAGAAGGGGGAGAATTAGTAGATCTTCGTTCTCCCTCATCCCGATGTGACAGTTACACTTCTGCTAGCTCTCCAGTGCTCTATTATATTATCTCTATGCGGGGAATACGTATGTACCAGTTTGTGCATGCATGCGTGATTCCGACTTCCAGTCCGAAATGGATTACCTCCTCTTTTCGGAAAAAGTACTGTCATCGTGTGCCAAGTAAAAGTATTCAGTGTCATCTGGAATAGTTCTGAACGATTCGGGACGACCAAAAAAATCGCTTTTAGGGCTGTCAAGTTTGAGGCGATGGAACTTTTTTGTTTCGCGTGATCGATGAACCTTACAGAATTTATGTCGTCTTAAAACCGATATTCAGTACGTAATTGATGAAATTGTAATGACTTCAACCATAGAGGAGGAGTAAAATCTAGTGATTCCGTCTTCACTTTAAGTTTGTCTTTTCACATTGAGAAATACAAACATTAAATTCAATACACAAATCAAAGAACAATGTAACATTGTCAAATAAAATGTGTACTTTCTCGAAGTCGCAGATCCACCAAAACCCAATTGAACCATTTCCCTCTCACAAATTATTCATCTCAAGCCTAAGCAAATTCAAACATTCATAATCTTCAATTCAAATTGAAATATGTAAGTTGCAGCTCTTCACCAAAATTGAACAAAAAAGCAACATCATCAACCTCTGAAGCATTTTTTTTTGCTGTACATACTTCTCAGCTCTTACAAGATTAAAGACCCTCCTCCATTCGAAAGCGAAAGTTTTTGGAAATTATATTCACTTCTATGTTAAACAACACTCTTGAAATGCCCAAACACTATCGCCAGCAAGTCGCCATAATATAATCTTCCATCATTTCCAACTTCAGCATACAGCTTCAAGAGTATCGAAGAATAGTTTACGATTGTTGAAGTTGCAACTGGCCACCATAGCTTTTGGGTCCCCAAGGCAAGGCATACGGCCAGGCCATATCATCATAGCAGCTAACAGAAATTAAACAGGATTCCATGATTTGGACATGCCACTCGATGTAGCTAGAGTACCAGTCGTCGGGTGGTGAATGCCCGTTTGTTTTTCTTTTCCTCAGTTTTTCCCATCATTTTAAGCCATACTCTAAGATAAAAGGAAAAAAAAAACAAACAAGTTGAGATTATTATAAAAACCGCACATCAGCGAAAAAAATCATTTGGATAATCACTTTGTGACCAAAACGAGACATGCAATATTTGCGAGCACCGACAAGCTTCAAGCCCATCATGCTTATATATTCAATGCTGATTTGAAGATCTCTGGTGAGCCAATGATTTATGAACGAAATAGTGGAGGTCTCAGTTTTAGTCGAATGAATGGCTTGATTACAAAGAAAGTGGCTATTGTGTTAGGTGGATTACAGACATTAAGCTCTGAAGTATTTCATCTTCTATGTGAAGGCTGCGCACTGTATTTACTGCCTTAATGGAGTGGTGTGGCACGCGGTCATCGAAAATATTGCAGCTATAGTTGATTTATGCAAAAGCAATTCATTTGCATATGTTTTTACTTTAAAGACTTTTGTACACCATACCATTAAAATAATAAAAAACAAAATTTACATAATTGCCAAATAGTTCATTGTCTGCTGAAGACCGAATGACAGAGGAATAGAGAGAGGTCAGTGTTTCCGAACGCTTAAAACTTTCTGAATTAGGGAAAACAGCAATAAAAAAGGCTCTGAAAGCAATTAATCAAAAGAAAAAAACTTACCCGTTGATTTATTGTTGATGGGTTGTTAAAAAGTTAATGAAATGGCTTAAAAATAATAAAAACATAATTTTTATTTCTTTTGTCCTTCTCCAATGTTGCCCCGAAGTCTATAGCAATCGGTGACTGTACGCTTCTTTTCTTTTTTATATACGCTAGATGCACATGCAATGCAACTGCTTTATATATTTTGGAGATAGAAGAGAGACAGAACCATCGAAATTCATTAATTTTCGTGTTCAGAAATAAAGCAAACAACCCTAAAACTAAGGAACAGTGTGGCATACATGGCGTATACGTAACATTTTTCCTTGGCACCTAATTCAAACAAATATACGAGTGTGTTTGAACAAATTAAACATCCATATTGACATCTAACAACAACTCAAACTCTGGAAAAATATAAATAAAATGTATTTTCTGTAATGCCATTGACTATACAACAATTAAGCACTTAAGTTCATTGCCATAACTCTTACACGAAATAATTGACTTGAAACATCCCATCGATGTGATTGTGCGCATGGGTATATAAAATTATAGAAACTGCATAATTGATAGCATGTATCAAGTGCAGTGTAAAAAACACTGCAAATTGTTGTTATGACTGCTTCAGCATCATGATCAGTAAAAGGGGTTTTATTTAATCTTTCTGTAGAAACAAAAATCTATTTAATATTTTTACGTTTTTTTCTTAATTCAGTTTGAGCCGGTTTGAAATAAATAAGAAAAAAATAACTTAACAAAATCCATAAGTAACACGAATGAGTTAATAAATCGAATTTTATTATATGAATAGAAAGTAAGAGATAGTAGGTCTTAAGTTTATTGCGAGAAAGGTTGGCTTAAAGTAGGAGAGTATCAGATATCGCATCAGGTAACTGATTACATCCCTCAAGCCAATCGTGACGGATTTAGGCTTGCTGCCACCCTAGGCCCGTTCCGATGCACCGCCTTTATTTATAAAATGAATTTCATTAATTTTGATCAAATATTTTTATTTCAAAATAACTTTATTTTATTGGACTATAATTTTTTCCGCGCAAAAACATCGATTATATCGTCATAATTAATTTCTTGGACTAGTTGAGCTTCAATAGACAGTAATGCAAGAGCATTCAGTCTACCCTTGGCTCATGCTTGCAAGTAAATTGTTTTTACTCTTTTTAGAGTGGAAAAAGATCTTTTTCCTGAACAATTTATAGCCGGAATACTCAAAAAAATTGGGAGAGCAATTAATCCAGTCATTTTAGGTTTCATCTGCGGAATAATTCCTAGTGGGCTAGATTTACATTACATTACATTACATTTCACAGTACTTCGCACATAAATGTAACGAACTACAGACACATAGCAGCACTGGTGACTGAGACCATCGGCTGGGACAGAACAAGACATACAACAGAGAGAGACAGATAGACACATAGAAAGAAAGCACACATAACAGAAACCTACGTGGCTCAGAGGAGGAGACTTAGATTTGTATTGTCTCATGTTATCGCACAGGTGGCATCAGATAAGCTGGCGATTTTTGTAGAAAAAGAATGCTGCTGAAGCTGGGGTTTGAACCCGTAGCGTTCGGCTTAGCAATCCACTACTCTATCCTCTGAACCATGGCCACCTGCAAGGGCTAGATTTTTGTGTACACCTTTGTTACGGTGCTCTTATGAAGATATGAAAAATCGTCATGGACAAATTGTTCGTATTGAAATTTAAAAAAAAAGCCTTAAGCATTTTTCTCTAAAATTAACCGTTTTCGGAGAGAGGGACCATAACGCGCTCACATTTGCCCTATTTTTTTGTTCTGAAAATCTTCAGTTTCTATTTCATTAACAGTGTCTGACACATCGAAATCTTCGTCATTGGTTGACTTTGTGTTCAAACGTTCTGTGTTCAAGTATGATTGGCCACGGCAGTGTCCACAAATTTTGAACACCTCAATCCCATTTTATTTGCATCTACCTCTGCTGCCACAACTTTTTATACAATTACAAAAGTTCAGTTCAGATCATCGTGTGATTTGGCCCCTTTAGTGTGTTAATTCGCAGCACTTTGGCTTTCAACAACAACATAATCGATGCCATCGATCAAATTCAGTCAGATTTATGCGCCAAAGTCATCGAAAACTGGAACTTTCGACTGCGGGCCACCCAGCAAAGCCTTGAAAGCTCAGAACAGAAGTGAAAAAAATAAAAAAGACAAATTATTGGCGAGTATGAAAGTTAGGCAAACAGAGTTTTCATTATTTAGCAAAGTATATTATAGCAAAATATTGAATTCCAACAATAGGGTCCTCAGATAAAAATAAAAATTTATTGATATCTTGTTTTATTCCATTTTAAAAACGACCCGCTATTTTCCATCACAAAACGCCCGAGTTTCATATAAAAGAAGAAAAAACAATAGAGCAAATGTGAGCGCGTTCTAGTCTCTCTACTCCGAAAACGGTTAATTTTAGAGAAAAATGATTTTTATTAGATAATTTCAAGACGAACAATAATTTGTCGCAAAATATTCACGAAAAACTGAATTTCGTGACCTTTTGACCACCATAACTTTTTTAGCCGACAAGCAATGTCGATTTTTCACATCTTCATAAGGGCCATCGTAATAAAGATGTGTATAAAAAATCAGCCCACTAGGAATTTTCCGCAGATTGGGCTTTTAAATTACTAAAATGACTGGACTTAATGTCCACATAGTAAACAACCTTACAAAGGTGCAGAGAAATGCTTGCGTAGGGATATCAGGGGCAATCAGGTCCTGTCCAACGGATGCACTCAACGTCATTCTGGACCTTCTTCCGATTGACCTCTTTATTAAATTTCAGATGTCCTGCAGTATCTTGAGACTCAAAGAAATAGGCTGCTGGAAATCTAGATCCTATGGGCACTGCAACCAAACAAGCCTTATACCATCAGACATCCTATCCACAAACACCGATTACTGCATCCCTACCCTAGACACCTCAAAGAAGTTTAGAGTCTTGCTCCCGTCAAGAATTGACTGGGACTGGGAAAAGACTTCGACACAACTATCTTCACGGATGGTTCAAAGATGGAATGCGGTGTTGGTGCAGGTGTCTTCAAAATCCTATAGACTTCCCGATTTTGCCAGCGTATTCCAGGCAGAATTGTTAGCGATAAGGGAAGCTTGTACAGCCCTTAAAAACATCCGACAGAACTAAAATGTAGCTATACTAACAGACAGTCAGGCAGCTATTAAAGCCATAGATTCAGCTTTATCATTCTCAAAACTGGTTCAGCAATGCAAAGAGGCTCTCAAGGAATTTGATATGAGCGTCACTCTAATCTGGATACCGGGCCATAGGGGCTATGAGGGAAATGAGAAGGCAGATGAGCTAGCTAGGCAAGGATCAGCCCTTTACAACTCATTGGCAGTGAGAGTATATGCTCCTCTTGGAGTTGTGAAGGGCAATATCCTGACCAAATACACATCAGAAGCAAATCATAGGTGGAGTAGTTTAACGAGGTGCGTTATATCTAGGAAAATCTGGCCCGCCTATAACAAACCAAAATCAATCAATTTAATTTCCAAACCAAGGCATGACATAGCCAGGATTGTCGCTACCTGCACAGGGCATTGGCCTGTAGGGGAGCATGCGGCAAAATTGGGTATACCACATAACTCTTTCTGCCGTAGCTGTGAGAACCAGGAAGAAAAAGAAACGGTCCCACACTTTCTATGCCATTGTCCGGCCCTGGCTAGGAAAAGAGCACTCCATCTAGGTAAAGAATTCTTCAACGGTATTGAGGAACTCGCAGATTTCAAGATCAAAGATTTGATCTTGATTTGAGGCTTTAGCGCCTCCCCCATCTTTATTTCTCCCCCATTAAGTGGCACTATGAGTGAATACATTCATTGTCTTACGTGTCTTCCAAATCGTCAGGATACTTACTCACTGATTTATTGGCAAGATTTTTCAACTCGTTTGTATCTATTTCAGATATATAGTCGAAAATATTGAAATTTTTGTAAAGTTTTTCATATATATGCACTTTTACGCCCGGTTAATTGTACACTCAAAGTGTCTTGAATAGGGTAATATACGTTTGTGTTTTCCAGAGTTAAATAATAAAGAACACCTGTTTGATTTAAGTTCTTTCTAGATTTGCGATAAAAATATCACTGATTATATTAATCCAAAATAATAACCTACGATACTTAGATACTAAGAGGCAGACACTCAGGTCAATGCATTCAATTTCCTATAGGCTTCGGATATTGAGATTTTCCCATTGGAAAGTAATGCATTGACTGTCTACTGGTTCGGGTTACGAAGCAACACAAATGTTCCGTCGTCAAGTTTGCTGACTTTCATTTGTGTAATTCCCGTGAACATCTGTCTGAATTTTTCGAGTATCATAACTCAAATTAACGAATTGCCTAGTTTTTCAGTGTATATTCAATGGATTTTTTTTATAAAATTTAATCTGAATCAATTTTTGAAATAGATTGTCCTTACTTTATTTCATCTCTAAAATTTTAGCATTTCAAAAATTTTGCCGCCCTTCAAATTATGCCGCCCTAGGCCTAGGCCGCACGGGCTTTAGGTAAATCCATCACTGAGCCAATGTTGGAAAATGTTTTTGGTATTAGGTGATTAATATAACATTAATTTGTGTTTATACCAAATATCTTAAAAATTTCATGACATGTCCTTATTGGCATTTGCATCTGTCACAAACTTAAACAAAATTTACACACGGTCATGATGGATAGTCAAATGACTTTGAAAAACAAAAAGATCCAAAGGCAATGCAATGAGCATTAAAAGGAAATGTAATTACTTGTAATTGCGGCATTATTTCCTTTATTTTTTTTTAGTTTCTGTGGGAAATACAGTTTCCATTTCAATAGACTCTTTCTTTCAAACTTTGATAATGGCACTGGTCTAGGGTAACCCGCCATCACAAAAGACCATAGAGATAGATTCGGAAAACCAGCTTGACTCGTCGGTCGTCGTCTAAAGTGCTGGTGTGAAGGGAAAAGTATAGGCTGTGTTTAAATTTTGTCATTACTTGCTTATGAAAGTTGAAGTTTAATGAAAATTGCGGAAGACGTTTAATGTATATAGTTGTTTGTTGTATTGCTATGCATTATTTGTTTATTTGAATACTTCTATTTCCACCGGAACTATTGTAACTGATGTGCTGTTAAAAATTATGTAAAACAAATTATGCAGTCATGAACAAAGATTAGGCAAATGAATAAAAACACATAATAATTAATGGTACATGCACGAAATGAAGAGAATAAATCAATTTACAGATTATATTGTTTATATTTTTTTGAAGTCTTATCTCATTTTGAACTCATCTTTATTAATAAAATGAAATGAAAATCCCCTTTTCAGCCCTATCGCCAATTTTTTGGGAACTTTTTTTCCCAGGGAAACAAAAATTACCTCGGAACAGAATTTTCCCATCGAGAATCTCCCAAGAACTTTTATTTCCCAGGGAAAAAAGTATACCAACCTTAAAATATTTAATTGATTTTCGAAGTTATTTTGAAGGCTTCAAATTTTAATAAAATATTTTGTTTGTGTCAAATACAAATCCAAATAAAGCAAATTGTGAATTTTCATACCAGGAAAAATGGATTTCGCTTAATTTTTTCATAAATATTTGATAGTTCTTATTACTTTTGAAGCCAAACTCGATTTCAAGCCCTGGTTACTTAGTTATTTGCATCAGAAGATATACTTTATATGGGATATGGGATCACAAGAAGTGAAGAAAGTAAGGACTTACACCAGGAAAAATATTGTTTTGGGATCATAACTCAGTAACCAGACCTCGCAGATATGTAGTTTTCGTTTTCAGTGACTGATAGAGGGCTTATTGATCTTTTCGCGTATCATTTGCTATAGCCTACCTGGGAAATTCGTTAAAACGTATTTTACCTATTAGCTATTGACCTAATACGTCAGAGGTGTTTTCTTTATGGAACATAGGGTCTCTTGTACTATGCGCTTTCATCGTAATGATTCCCGATCGACTGTTATTCGCCAAGCCAAATGTCTGTCGGACCGCTTTTCTGCTTTCATATGTGAGCGGGTTCCACTACATGACAGTCGCCTTTTCGAAGCGTATGGCCCATCAACTGCCACTTTTCTCTTCGTTCTATAGAGTCTATGGGTCCCTGGCCTGTTTGTAGCGGCAGCTGTGCGAAGAACGACCAAGCAGAATCAAGATTTCTAACCGAATGGTCAGTCAGATGTCGCAGTACCAGGAAAGAGACATTGCGAAACATACAACCTTATTTGTAGGTCCTTGCTGTCATGCTTAATGTTTTTGAGAGTTGATTGCAAGCAAGGTGGCTACCGATGAAAGCCAAATAAGTTCCATTTCGTTGCTCAACGTACTCGAGCAGAAATGATTGGAACATTTCTGGAATTCAGAACAAAAAAGGTTAATTGGCTGTTTGGCGTTTTTGATTCTTGAATCTTGATTCATTTTTCTGGCTTAAGAATAATCACCCTGCAAATCCATCAGCTTCCCAAGAACTTTTTTTGTTCGAGTTTTCGGTAAGAAAAAAAGAACACGTTTCAGTGGGGGTAGCCAAATTCCGAAATAAAAACCTTTAGATCTGATTTCGCAGAACTCATCATTGTTCAGTTTCACCAAACTTAAAATGCATTTAGCTACATGTTCTCGCATGAAGTTCAGCATTTGAGATATAGTTGGGCCAGAAAATCATCAAGATGTTTCTGAGACGTCTATTAACGAAGGTTTGAAGCTTTCTTGTGCCAGTGTCTGTGATTTCCCAAATGCTGCACCCATAGAGAAGCACGGATTCAAAATTGGAGCGGAACAGTGGAGGCTTAGTCTTTAAGCTTTAAGAGTTGTCCAGAAATATTTGCTTGGATTGATGATTAAGTTCCACGGGTCATCCTTTAAGTTTTTCAGAATTGATGCTTAGCCCCACGACCTCTGACTCTCTCTCCACCAGAAAAAAAAGAAACAGTCTTCCAATTGACTTCATGTCAAGGCACAGCAAGTTTTTCCCTTACAACTAACTAAGGGAAAATTCTGTTCCAAATATGGAAAAAGTTCCCTGGAAAAAATTATTGGCGATACGAATTTTTCGAATTTAAATTTTTTTCCCATACTCGAAAATTATTCATGATAGCAAAGTTCCCAAATCGGGAAAAAACTCCAGGGAAATTTTATTCGTGATAAGGCTGATTAACACGAGTTTAAAGTTTTTGATAAGAAATGAATCAAATGGACAATTCTTAAAAGTATTCAAAATTGATTATTTCATGGAATTTCCAAACAAAACAAGATAAATAAAACCTTTGTACTTGCGAAAAAGAAATACAAACAAATTCCTACTTTCTTGTTTGATGTTAAGCGTACAAAAATTTCCATCAAAAACTGTAACTGATTTTTTTGTTTTAAATTGATTTGATTTACTTTTCAAATGCATCACTGAAACGTTAGAACTTGCTTTGTACTGAAATCAAACATTTCTTTCAACCATCATTTGTTAAGTTCTAAGGAAACAAAACTTGAGGGTGTAATCTTTATTACAAAAGACTTATTTAAGACCAACCCCTTATATATACTAGAACAGGTATATTCACCGTCCAAGTCTCAAAGCCAGTAATGAAGCCATGAAACCGTTGAAGAGTGCACTTTCAAAACATTTGTCGTTCGAAAGTAACGCCTGAAAGTTCAAATTATTTGTCGAATTATAGATCTTGCTATGCGATTCCAAACAAGTTCTATAAAAAAGTTTATATTTGAATCGATTTCCACTTCCGTCCGAAAGTTAACCCCTGAATCCAAACGACCCTCGATTGTCGATCATCTCTTATGGAGATGGCGCAGCAATTTAATATTTACATCTGTTTAGTGCCGGGCCACAGAGACATCACAGATAGAGCTGATGAAGTCGCTAAAAATGGAACCGTCATACCTATCTCGCTCGAAAGGAAAATGATAGGTATACCGATAGACTTAACGACAGCAAGCTCTAGGTGGTTTAATTTAATTTAACTTAATGCGCTCCAAAGACTTTTTACCTCAAAGCATATCTCATATATGCTCCTTAATAGGTGGCCCACAGGACAATGTCTTATAGACAAACAAGCTCCATTTCGACTTGGTGCAGCCTGTAATGACTTCTGTAGGAGCTATATGGATGAAAAGAGGAGGCAACAATCTCTCACCTTCTCTGCACATGCCCTGCTCTTTGACTTAGACGGAAACATCACATAGGAGAATATTTCTATGATAAACCCAGTGAACTATCTAACAAAGACATGTCTTCTTCATTTTATAAAAAGCTCATAATGGTTCAACTAGTAGGAAATAATTCCCTAGATTCATGTGGTATCACAATGGGTTTTTTCTTTTGGCTTTAGTGTGTGGATCCTGCATCCGCAACCACTTTAACCTAATCTAACCTTACTTCTGAATCATCTAAAGAAGTTTTTAAAAGCCTAAATCATCTGAATAGATTTAAAAATCTTTAATACAATTTTTGTGTTATGCCCAATTCATGCAAAACGTCTAAAAGTCAAAATAATAAACCTAATGGCGTTTTGGCGATCTAGGTTAGGTTAGGTTACTGTGGCTGCGGATTCAGAATCCACACACTTGCCAAAAGGAAAGGCCCATTGTGATACCATGAATCTAGAGAATTACTTCTTACTAGTCGAACCATTTTGAGCTTTTTATAAAGCGAAGAAGATATTTGATATCCTTACTAGCTAGTTCACTGGGGTTATCATAAAAGTACTCTCCCAGATGAAGTTTGCGTCTTAGTGAAAGAGCAGGGCAAGTGCAGAGAAGGTGAGAGATTGTTTCCTCTTCTTCCTCATCCATACAGCTCCTGCAGAAGTCATTTGAGGCTACACCAAGTCGTATTGCGTGTCTGCCTATAAGACAGTGTCCCGTAAGGACACCTATCAAGGAGCTAATATGAAGTCTGCTTTGAGATAACAAGTCTTTAGAGCGCTTTAAGTCCAGTGAAGGCCATATGAGTTTCGTAGCTGCGCACGTTGGTAAATTGTGCCACCTATAGTTTGTTCTCGTTAAAGCTGCTTCTTTTAGCAAAAGTTTACATGTAGCTATCGGTATACCTATCTTCTCCCTTTCAGGTGAAATAGGTATGACGGTTCCATTTTTAGCGAGTTCATCGGCTCTACAATTTCCTTCGATGTCTCTGTGACCCGGCACCCAACAGAGGTGAATTTTAAATTGCTGCGCCATCTCCATCAGAGACGATCGGCAATCGAGTTGTCCTATATTTTGGCCAATCTGTTTTCCTATAATTCCGGAAAGGGATCGGTTTTGGGGACTCTTCACTAAGAGTGAATTGGATGTACCTATGATCGGAGAACGAGTGCTCCTTTGATACTCTCCAATTCAATACTTTATTCGAGAGATGCGACGAGACAAGAGTGATATCTAAAACTTCTTGCCGATTTTTAGTAACAAAGGTTGGTTCATTACCATTTACCAACGTTACTTACTACCAGATTAGTTGTTAAGATGTAATCAAAAAGAGACTCACCTCTGTCATTTATATCGGTACTACCCCACGTAGTATGGTGCGCATTGGCGTCACAACCGATAATTATGTTGGTATTGAGTCTTGTAGATTCAGCAACCGTCTTCTCCAGAGTGGTACCAGGCAGTGGGCCCTGGTGGTCGTGGCCCAAAATACGCTGATACCAGCCAGTAGGTATGGTTGTCTATTACGATACTGGCTGTGGTGACGTCTTCATCACTGAAATTAGGGAGTAAAAATACATTTAGACTACGTTTTACTAGTATGCAGGATCTTAGGTTACCTTTTCCTGTTACATATAAGACGCAGTAGCCAGAAGTTCTCAATCCTCGAACCAGGGATTTCACAATCCAGGGCTCTTGGATGAGAACGACATCTTCCCCAGTTTTTGAAAGGCGGAGAAGAAGGGAGGCCGAAGCCTTAATAGAGTGTTGGAGATTAATCTGTGCTATTTGCAGCATTTTGGCTACAACTAGGCAGATCAACCTCCACCACTGTTAGATCCAGTTCATCCAGATCGGACGAAGAGGAACCTAGCAGTTCATCTTCTTCCTCCCCGGAGAGAACTTTGCTAGATGAGTCATCAGTCTCCATTAGGGATAAACTTTTGACGTTTTCGGAAGAAGACTGTGCCGCGACAGAAGAGGGCCCTGGTACAACATCATCCCTATCCAAGGATGGGAAAGTGATGATAGCACTGGGACCCCCCACGTCTGGCGACACAGCTTCTGAGTGTAGGGAAGAAGACTGCGCCGCGACAGAAGAGGGCCCAGGTACACCATCGTCCACATCCATGGATGGAAAGGTGATAGTAGCACCAAGACCCCCTACGTCTTGCGACACAGCTTCTAAAGTGGGTTGTGGAGGCTCGCATAAAGCGTCTACCTCATCTTTTTTGTATATTCGGAGAGTAATCGTCTCGAACCCGTATCTTATCACTCCCTTGGTTCGCACCAGAGAGGCCGCAGAGTCCTTATTGATAACGATAATCGCACTTCGATAAAGACCCTTCGGCTCCTCCAGTTTTGCGATCTTCCAGTCGTGACAGGAGAGGTCCGGGTTGCTAAGCCTGATCATCTCATGGATGTCTTCAGGACATGCAGGCTCAATCGGGATCCAAGCACGAGCTCTCGGCCTGCAAGGAATGTCTTCCTTTGCAACAACCTCGAGTTTTGCGCCTGGCCAAACTTCGCCCAGCATGCCGACAGCAAGCGTATATAAATCGCGCGACCTCTGATCGTTACAAACGATGATTTGACATGACCTTGATGCCAACCCCCATCGCTTGTTACAGGTGGTGGACCCGGATGCTCTCGCATGACTTTGAGAAAGCCAGCCGAGAGCTTCAGTTTCACCATCTGCCAACGGTCAGAGGTAATTGCGCCATCAATATTGCTTCTATCAATGACCGCAACCACGATTTTGTTGTGTTCCTTAAGCACATCACTAAAAGGCTTAGCGAGAGGTACTTTAGGAATTTTGGGAGTGCTGGTGTTCTGCACTTTGGGTTTCTTAGGGATGGGAGTGGACTCCTCCAGAGACTTTTGTCGCTTTGACGTGGAGTCGCAGCTGGTCTTAGATTTGGCTAAAATGGATTTAGCCCACTCAATTTTCTTGCTATGGATGGGATTACTACCATCCCCCAATGTTGCACCAGGAGATTTTAGCAATCTCATCGCATAGCGGCGCTGCTTATATAGGACCCTAGGTTGGATGGCTGTCTTCGTAGTGGAGGCAGGGTCGTTATTCCCGACGCTGCTTACACCACGGAGACTACCACTAGGACCATCCTGGAGAGGTTTACTCTCTTTGGTAGTGGAACTACCGACATGAGGAGGCGCTTTCGCCAGGGATACCTCCTGTACCTCACTAGAAGCTGGGCAATGACTTGGCACAGACCCCTCTCCTATGTTTGGCACAGGATTTACGACAGCCGACATTATCGCCGAACTGCCGCCCGGTGTAGATACAACCTGTACCACACTCGAAGTTGGGCAGTGACATGTCACAATCCCTTCTCCTGTGTACGGCACAGGTGTAACGACAGCCGACGTTGCCGCCGAACTGCCGCCCGGTGTAGCTGTAGTACCGGTACCGGTTTGATTTTTTTGTTTTTGTTTGTTTTGTTTGTTTTTTTTTCATTTGGGTTCCCACGAGTAGGCGAAGTAAAAGGGGGGGTCCGTCTGTGCAGAGATTCGCTTACACAGATAAGGCTAGCTAATCCGGAGGTCGCCTGGTATCCGGATACTCCGTTAGTGACTGAGCTATTTTTAGAAATTGGGCCCTCAGCCTGGCTGATCATCGGCACGGGTCGTATAACACCTTGAATCCAGCCCAATTTGGGAAGTTGAAGGGGAGGATATGATTTGGAAGAGGAGAGACGAACAGCAATTGAGCCATAAGCGTCCCAGGAAGGAAACAAGGTACTGACAGAAGTGATACACTATACAGTCAGGAGATAAGGAGACATCAGCCAGTGTAATGCACAAAGCCGATGGAGGAGGGGATAAGGATCGGGAAGGGGAGGGACGAGCGACCTTTGGTTTCAGGACTCTTCTGGAGAAATAATTCCCGAGAATCATTGACCTTACTCAGCTTCTACAACTCGACAAGTTCGACGCTCAGGTAGAAGAATCTAGGAATCTAAAAAAAAAATTCTGGTTTTAAAATTTAAGAAGGGAATTCTCTTCTTTTCAGAATCAGAACTGTCACTTTTGCCAAATTGAATGCATTCAGAATGCTTTTTTTAACTTCTAGATTGCCAATTAAAAACGCCATTAGACTAACTGCGGAGCAGGTTAAAATATGACAGTAGTGGTTAAATTTAACCAGTAATTTTAACGCAATTCATCCAATTCTCACTCGGCCTAAGAACGCCATAAGGTAGTTTTGACGTCATACATTTAGTTATTTGTTAATGAAATTTGGAATTACAGTATGCAATACTTGTCACGTACATACATACTTAACACACTTATATTTTATTTTTTTTTCATAAAATGTGCCGTCAATCGCAATATTGTTCAATGTAAGCACTAGAACATGCAAGATGTATTTGTTTGGGGTTATCAGCACAAAAGGTTAAATTCTGATTGAATATTCCATTGATGTGCTTGCAAAAATTATTTAATAACAAACTGATTAATCTTCATTATGTGTGTGCGGCGCGGTGGGTAGCAGTTTATAATATGCATATTAATCATCTTTGGGAATTTTAAAATTTGTTCCTTATCAAAAAAAAAACAAAAAACAAAAAAAAAATATACAGTTGTGGACAAAAATTTAGCACACTTGAAGAAGATAAGAAATATCGTTATTTTACTTGTATAAATTTTGTTCAAAGCAACTTTTAATTTCATGCAGTCATTGACAACCATATTAAAAACTAAAAACTGTATAAATAAATTTGTTTGCGTTTTGAGAAAACTGCATAAGTTTGTAATTCAAACTATTTTTAGCTGGACATAAATTTAGCACATTTTAGTCCTAATACATTTTTTAATCCGTTTAGTTGAACAAAAGTGCACTTTTCGAGGTAATCCGGTATTTGTTAATATCAACTTATTAAATAAATCAAAATGTACTTAAATAGACATGGCAAAAGGACAATGGTGCTCAGAAGACAAACGAAAAATAATTTTGCAGATGAAAGACAAGGGAAGGACAGTTTCTGACATATCTAAGCTGTTGGAGTGCTCCAGAAAAATGGTTTACAACGCGCTTCGGCATATTGAAGAATTTGGAACCATTCAAAACATCGACCAATGTCCTCGTAAAAGGAAGACCACACCAAAAGAAGACAAAGTAATTTATCGTTTGTCAGCCAAGGATCCGTTTCAGAGCTCCAGTACCATCCGCAACGAACTGAAAGAAAATTATGATGTCAACATATCATCAAGGACGGTAAGACGCCGATTAAATGAAAAAAATTTACGTGGTTGCGTTGCCCAGCGAAAGCCACTCGTTTAAAAAAAAAAAGCCAGATTAGAGTTTGCAAACACAAATTTGAACAAACCACTCAGTTTTTAGAAAAACGTGCTTTGGAGCGACGAATCCAAATTTTGTCGGTTTGGTTCAGATGGCAAAAAGTATGTATGGCGTCCACAGAATATGCAACACAATCCTTGATATACTGTTAAAACGGTCAAACATTGTGGTGGGAATGTTATGGTCTGGGCTGCGTTTTCCTGGCACGCTGTTGGTCCTATAGTAAATATTGACACAAAAACGGACCAACATGATTCCATTTTCAGAAGAAAATTGACCCCTTCTATGGAGATTTATGCATGATAATGACCCTAAGCACACATCACAACTTGTGAAGAAATGCTTAGAGGTCAATAAAATTAACGTTCTAATTTGCCAGCGCAATCACCCGATTGAAAATTTGTGGAATGATGTGGAACATCAAATTGAAAAAAGAAAGCCGAAAAATTTGCAAGAATTATGGCAGTTTATTCAAGATGCATGATAAGGCATTCCAAGACATTTTTGATAATGTCTTGTTTTGGTTTGATGGGCATATTTAATAGCACCTCACGCGACTGAATTCTCTTCACATATTTCTCAGCGATTTGAGAGGCAAATTTTTGACAACTGTCATTTTGGTCGCCGGGCGACTGGCGACTGCATTTTGTTCAGCTCTTAAAAAAGAATAGTTAGTCACGATAACTGCTGACGAAGTTGCGATGGATGTTTTAAAATAAACAATAACGTTTAAAACACGGACGAAACATTTTATACGTTACGTTATTCACTTATATTTTTTATAGTCCACTTATTACTTACTAACATCAAGGTCTTTGGTTTGTTTCAGCCTCAAGGGAGGTAAATTTTTTATGATAACAGGATTTAGATATTCTACGACGAGCCCAAATTCAGCTTTTGGCGACTCAAGAAATTACAATTCATGCCCATAACAAAACAGAAAATTGGTTCCGCTTCTTACTTTTTTTCAGGATCGTCATTAAACAGCTGAAATCTTAAATTTTGCAACATATTCAGCCACGTAGACTGCACGTAGACATTTCACTCTTATCATGTCTTTTGCACTTCCTATGCTTAGTTCTTATCTCATTTTTAGAAATAAATATTGAAATTATCAATACTACAGTCCTAATTTAATTTTAACGGAAAAACATTATTCAATATTGTTTTCATTTTTATGAAGGTGATTTCCCATACCTTATCCATAAAATGAACATCCTCTCCTAATTTTAGTTAACTAGTTGCACATAACAACATAACTCGCCTGCTCTTCGTCTTAGAAAAACTAATTCTCAAACGACATTCCACTTATTACCGAGTACACTGACACTTCAGTGTTGTATCTTTCCAAAAAGGTCAACTTGTAATACCAACCCAAGACCTTTTAAGATGCTTCACTCTCAATGCATTTGCTTAGTATTTTCTTCACCCACATAACTTCTGTTGCGTTTTTCGTTTTCAGAAGAAATAAATCATTATTTTCCCCTTCTACGCAATAAGAATGAATTTCATTTTTTTTTTTTTTAACAAACCGAAAACTCAACCCATGATTCCAGTCTGCAAAACAGAATTTTGCTTAATGTCAACTTCTTCTATTTATCAATCGTTGAAATGCGGATTCCCCCTTTTCGGCTGATCATCATCTAATGCGAAAAAATTTGCTGAGCAAACGAATGAAGAAAAAATAAAAATACAAAAAAAGAAATAGTTATTCAATCGCGTAAAAAAGCCTGCGAGCCAATTGATTCAAGCTCGATTTAAGTACCAGGTGCTTGCGTTGTACGCTTGCTTTTTTTGTTTTTGTTATAATGGTGCGGCTTATTGGTAGATGATGGTGGGGCATCCAACCATCACCACCACCTCCAAATAGTAACTTTGCTCGTCGGTCGTGACGTCTCATTTAGTTTGTTTTGTTGCTCTTCGATTGTGCGTCCCCCAACTCACCAATATGTCCGACAAACTTCTCAAAACGACTTGAAACAGTGTTGGTCTCATTTGGGTGGAAACTTAAAGGCTCTTTATTGGTTCATAAACAAATTATTTTAACAGACGCGATTTTTTTGTCTTATCTTCTTATCCGACGAATAAGTCAATACTCCAAATAAATGTGTCTGCAGTTTAGTTTGATTTTAAATGAACTTCTTTCGGGTGCATAAATTTCCTTAAGGGCGTTCAAGACTTAGCTTAGTATGATGATCAAAACGATCATGAAAGCCCCACACCTCATGGTGCTTTATTTTAAACCGTAGCTTAGATACTCGATCGACCCACCGAGCAAAAGAAGCTTTTTTGGGTTTTGAATGTTGTGTATATTCTTTTTTCTTCTTTTATTGTTGGTTCGCGGTTGCTTTATAGTTTTTTTTTCTCCTGCTGTCGGTGTTTATCCCCCATCGAAATGCACGAATGTACAAACAACTTTTTCCGCAGTTGTTTAAAAATCTGGTAGAAAAATCTCCGAACGTTGACTGGCATTATCTCAGACGTCGAGTAGCAGTCGAAGTGTTAAGACGTGTTCTGCTAAACTTTCTGGTTATTATTATAAACCCCTTTTTCGTTTTCTTCAATTCGGTTTTCTTATACAAAAATAAAAATAATTTGATAATTTAAAATAATTATTTCGTTCATCCTCGAAAATCGCTCTAATCGTGGTCGCTTAGTTTTGGGACTGTCTCTATTATTTTATTGTGACTCTAATTTTTTTGAACGCACTGTGGATTTTTTTGAAATTATAACGTAAAAGGCGTTATAGAAACAACTCGTTAATTTTTGTGGATAAATGAAGCCTTTGGCGGAGAAGGACAACGATTCAATGGCTACTGTACAAATTAAGCCTGAATATGCAGCCAGTGAGGTCTATAGCACCGCTAGTGAACCACCACCGGTAAGGATTGAGTGTTGTCTGGAATATGAATGTTAAAATATATAAAACGAAAATTAAAAACAAAATAATTTGGTTACATAAAAATAACAGTGAATTTCGAAATAAAAATTCGTTACTTTATCTTGTGGTTTATTTAATTTCCGTCCATTATAAAACCCTTTGTTAGGCATTCAAATTTCGAATTCAAAAGTTTTATAATTTGAATAATTTATTCAATTGATTTTGAGGTAAATTTGTTTTTTTCTAAGGTTTCCGAAAATTTCAATGAATCATTAAAAAAAAAAACAGACACCAAACAAATAGCAAAAAATAAAAGTAGGCAAAAAAAAACATAGTTTAAATGTTACTTGCGTAACGTAAGATTCTACGAAATATTTGTGAATCAGTTCGTTAGAATAAAAATACTGCATTTAAGAAATACGCAGAAACTCAGACCGACAAACACCATTATGTCATTTAAAACTATAGTCAATAATTGTGTTTACACCCAAATTTACACAGAATGCATTCTGACGTACGTCCCGACGTTTTCAGACATAAAGGATTGTGGACACCGTCGACGAAAAAGTTCAGTTTTCTTAAAATGTTATTCATTTTCCTGTACTAAAAGTCATTGAGAAAAAAAAGGCTCTCGGACTTCGCTAAAGGCAGACCTTTACAAACGTCAAAATGAAATCAATGCGTTACTCCTTGTGTTACCAGGGTTTGTTCGTTCACACGCGTTGGATTTTCGAATTGAGCTCAGGAACCCAAGATTTCACAAAATCCCAAAGAAAAAATCGCACGGCGTTAAATCGCACGATCTTGGTGGCCAGTTGACATCAGAATTTCGTGAGATAATGTATTCGGGAAATCGTTGCTGCAATAGGCGTTTTTCTTTTTTAGTTCAGAGCTCCGAACTCTGAGTGTTCAGAGCTCGCTCAACACGCTCTGAAGAAATTATTCAAAATAAAACTAGCCATCTTTGCCTGAGCGACTTGTTTCCTCCGCCATTTCAATTGTTTTGAGAAGAACACGGTTGCGCTCAGCATTTCGTTCATTATGCTCGGTCTCTTTTTTTTGAGCGCGTCGGTCGAACTCTGAACACTCAGAATCAGTGCTCTGAACGAAAAAAGTAACACAACTTTGATGCTCTGAACACCCTGAACTAAAAAAGAAACACAATTTTTCGTTTTACAGTTCAAGCTCTGTTCAGATGTAAAAAAGAAAAACGCCTAATAAGTCGATTGTTTCATCCGCGGTGTGTCAGGTTGCGCCTTTCATGTTGTCCAGATTCATTCCGTCCAGTTGAGGCCACAAGAAATCCGTTATCATACTCCTGTATAACGAATGCCGTTTGTTTTCGGGTTTTCGGCAATCAAGAGACCGACCGGTACGTTGACGCAAAGGATTCTTACTAGATCCACAATTGATCACTCTTCGAATGGTTGACACATTGTAGGTGCACTTTCTCGGCTGAAAATTTTGCAAAGTTTGCGAGCGTAACTTTCCCCATTTTTGTAATGAGTTTTCACAATTATAACGCTTTATTCATTCGAAAAGCGCTCCATTTTTAACAATCGGAATAAACAGAGGTGGTTAGGTTAGGTTAGGTTAAAGTGGCTGCCATGGATGTTAAAAGACACACTTAGGCCAATCAAAGGCCCATTGTGATACCACATGAATCTAGGAAGGCTATTCTTCGAAGCTCATTGAAACCAATTAGAGTTCCTTACGAAACGTAGAAGATTATTTAAGTTAATGTGTTCGAGATCGTTTAGATCATTGTAGAAGTATTCTCCTAAGTGAATCCTACGTTTATGAGCAAGAGCAGGACAGGTGCAGAGGAGGTGAAGAACTGTCTCTTCCTCCTCCTCATCCATACAGCTTCTGCAGAAGTCATTAGAAAATACGCCCAGTCGCGCAGCGTGTCTTCCAATTAGACAGTGTCCGGTAATGACACCAATTAAGGAGCTTATATGCAATCTGCTTAGAGATAACAGGCATTTGGATCTCTTTAAGTCCAAATTTGGCCAAATGTTTTTCGTTGCCTGACAGGTGGTTATGTTATTCCACCTGATATTAGTTCTCTTAATAGCATCTTGTTGTAGCAAAAGTTTACATGTAGCGATTGGTATACCAACATTAGCCATTTGTGGTTTAATGGGTAGTGTTGTACCATGTTTGGCGAGTTCGTCGGCTTTGCAGTTTCCTGGAATATCTCTATGGCCCGGCACCCAGTGAAGGTGAATGTTAAACTGTTGTGCCATCTCCATTAGAGACGATCGACAGTTTTGGACCGTAATCGAGTTTGTAGAGACAGAGTCCAGGGATTTTATAGCTGCCTGACTGTCTGAGAAGATCCGGATATCAGATGTGGATACCACGTTTTCTCTGAGCCAGGACAGGACCTCCTTAATCGCCAAAAGTTCTGCCTGGAACACGCTACAATGATTTGGAAGGCTGAATGAGAGACTTAGTTTTAGTCGTTCGGAGTACACACCTCCACCAACCCCATCATTAGTTTTCGATCCATCTGTATAGAAGTGGATTGCCTCGTCTTCCAGGAATGTTTTATTTTCCCAGAAGGAACGGGGAGGGATAGAAGTTTGGAAGTTTCTATCAAACTGAAGTTGGGGAATGGTGTAGTCTGTGTGCTTAGGGATTGATTCTAAATAGTTAAGAATAACAGAGTGGCCAATGTTGTTGTTTGTCCACTGTGAAGAGGCATTCAGGCGAATAGCAGAACTAGCAGCTATTTGTTTGCTGATTATGTCCAGAGGTGTTAGATAGAGTAGGGTGTCTAGTGCCGCAGATGGGGTCGTACGAAGTGATCCGCTTATGCTTAGGCATGCTGAGCGTTGCACTTTACAGAGGTGACAGCCGTCAAATTTCAGAGTTGCCACTTGAATGATAAAATAAATATTCCAATTTTAAAAAGTGCACTCTTACTGAGACACGCTTTTGTTCTTAAAGAACTCAGTGTGCTGATCACTATAGTTTGTAAATTGAGGTTTTATAAAGAATTTTAAGAAATCCGCTACGGTCCTTGTAGCCGGTTCTACCGGCAAAGCCGGAAAACATAATTTTAAAGCGCATTAACATACATTCTATATCTATAGCAGCGACTGATGGCGGATGTGTGTAGGTTACACATAGACATTTCTGTGTCAACCTACATTTAAACTGCACTGAATCCCACGAAATTCCAATTGAAATTCGAAACAATAACTGCAATCAGTTTGTAATTTCGTTTTGAATTTTTTTTCCAAAGCTACTGAAGTGGCACAACTTAGTGCTTAACCCATAACCCACCTTCGCCACCAGAAAATCGAAATGTTCATAATATTTCAGCCAAACAAGAATCAAAGTTTGAATTGAAACTTGATTTATTACCAACAAAATGAAAATAAATAAAACTTGCCGTCTAACACGCCAGCCAGCGGCAGTGATGTGAAACTTGAAATTTTCGATTTTACATGCATATACGAAATTCAAGCTTAATTTTGATCTTTCTGGAAAGTTTTTTGAATCATGAGACTATAAATATAAAAAAAAAAAACTTGTTTCACGAATTTCATATGTAAACAAATTAAGGCCGTGTGTGAATTGCGTTAAAATGTGTATTAAAACTTGACGTTTGGTTAAAACTTGACACTAGCGTGGTGAATAAAATGGGTTAAAATTTATCCTGCTGTGGAGCAGGATAAATGGGTTAAAATTTTGACGTGTATTTTTTTCTCATGAATGATAGAGAAGTTTGCTTCTGTTTTATTGTTTTGTTCTATTCCTCTCCGTTTTATTTAGTTCTTTGTTATGACTATTAAAAAATTGCTTTGATATTTCAATAAAATAAATAAAATTCTATGAATTCATAATATTTTCAAATCGAAAAACGAAATTATTGTTTTTTCTTTTGAGAATTATAACAGATGTCAGCTGTGAAAACATGTTTTGCAGTGTTACCAGATTTTTGTTTGAAGATATTTTACTGTTGACTCAAATTATCAAATTACCACTGCAAAATCGAGAAAAATGAATATAACAGAGTTTGTTTGTTATCTTAAGTGGCTTTTCCTGAAATTTATTGCTTAAATTTTGGTTTTGTACACAAAATTATTTTACCTAGGTGGATAAAAACATTTTTTGTTGAGGGAAATTTCCTAGTTCTACGCAGAAATGTTGGTTAAAAATATCCCTTTTAACGCAATTCACACAGCAAATGGCTAAATTTGATCCCATTTTCAATCAAACGTCAAATTTTAACCAAACGTCAAGTTTTAATACACATTTTAACGCAATTCACACACGGCCTAAAGATGCTAATGGAATAACAATACGAAGTCATCAGATTTGATTTGGATTAGCAGAATTAGCATACGTAAATAAATTTCGACAAAAAGCACGAACCTTACCTACCTATATTATAGATACTGTTTGTTTATTTATGTTTTTAAGGTCAATCAAAGGTTAAAGTTTTCAATGCAGTTTGTTTGTAGTTTGTATAGCTTCTTAACGATTTCAAAGAGCAACCTCAATAATAACATCAAAGAAAAAGAACCTTGAAGTACGAGTCGAGTATTGTAAAATTAATTAACTTTGTGGAATAAAAGTAAGAAACGCCAAATACACACACAAAAAGACAAACTAGAGGTATTGAATTGCGGTTACATTTTAAAAGTGAGAAACCTGATTTACGTTCAAGATGTATTGGTAGTTTTTTTTTCTATAACATTTCGTCATTATACCAGCAGAAATGAAAACCTTTCAACTGAAATTGAAGTTGTGGTTCCCATAGTCTGGGTACAGTTTAAGACTTTGTTCGGTACTTACTTAGAGTAATTGAAAGCTCTGAGTTGCTTGGAAAAAATTCAATATTTCCATTTGATTTAGGTAGACTTTTGGTTTTTATTTTGGTCTGTTGTTTGTGATGAAATTTCTGTTTGGGTGTTTGAATGGCGATTGATTGTATCTAGATAAAGTCCCAATTTTGTTAGAATCATAAGCCATTTAACTGTCTATCCGTCTTGCACAAAGATATTAATACCTCAACACAAAGTGCACATACGTCACAAAAAGTCGCGTCCGGTATGTAAATTAGATATTTCAAAATCTCAAATCCAAAAATAAATTCAACCCGCAGCTGCAAAACGCATTTAGCATTTTAATGCTCGATGAAAAGGATTGTTAAGGATAGATAAGTGCCTACCATTGAATGGAATATACGCGGCTATGTTAATTTTTTGCATGACGAAAACATCAATCTTTTGCTTTGCGTTTATTTTCCAAACAAAAATGGCCTAAAAAAAAATTATTGGTCTGGCGTACCCGTACAGTAGGCACAGCCATAAACTAGGAGTCGCAATTGTATTCATCACATCGATCGCACTCGGCGTAAACTCAAAGTGGGTTTTCCTTGAGAATTAAATTTGTAGACGGATTGCACAATTTGAGATTCAGACGTAGGCATAGGTTGGCTTTTGTTTTAAAAACGTTTAAGAAAAAAAATAATAAAAAACGCCTATCTCTGATTAAATTACGATTGGTTTTTTGAATGCGATCGCACTACTGATGGATCCGTGAGTGGATGGAGGTTTTTTTATGTAAGCCGATTGCGACGATGACGTCCAAAGCATTTTTCGAATGTCTTATAATTTTATTTTGTACGGTCAATGATATATGGAGATTTATTTGAATTCATTTAAATGTTTTCAGTTCGTTTGGTAAGATGTTTTCGCATCTTGAATACTAATTGATATCGAGAATATTTGAGGTTATACAAAAACAAGAGCTAAAGCAGTCTAGAAGTTGAAAATTGCAATTTGTCTTAGGGACTATTGGCTAAAACACAAACACGATTCAGCTTCGTCTTCGTCTGCGTTACGATGCACCCGCTTCGAGTTTGCTTTGAATGACAGTTCTCTCTCCATCATCATTATCCCTCCGAAAAAATATTAATTTTGTCTGTGTACTTTTATTTTAACAGCTGTTGAGCTGTCAGACAAAGCAAATGTTCAGCATATTTGAACTAGATCTTCCGTCTGGAGTCACGTTACGTAATATTACGTACAAAACTTGAGGTCGAAACTTCATTGTGATAGCCTACTTACGACTTATCCGGCTCACAATCCATGAAGGATCTCAGCCTGAGATACTGCAGCCTTCCATCGGGAACGGTCCCTCGCAATGCACTCTCCAGTCGCCGAAACCAAGCGCTCTGGCATCCGCATTCAATTGGTCCTTATACCGTAGGTTCGGTCTTCCTTGTCGTTTCAAACCTTGGGGCTGCGATGAGAAGACTTCTTGGCTGGAGCGTTGTCGTCCATTCGCTCGATGTGGCCGAGCTAATGTAGTTGTCTTTTCTTGGCTTTCTGGACTACATACATATCTTGGTACAGCTCGTACAGTTCTCGGTTGAACCTTCTTCTCCATTCGCCATCGTCGCATACGTGACCGAAAATCCGTCGAAGAATTTTTCTTTCGAAAGTGCTCAGTACCAATTCCCCTTTTTTACTTATAGTCCAATACTATACTCGGCGCAGTCCCTATAGCAGACACTTTGTCTTTCGAGTGAGGAGTTTTGAACCCAGTTGTTTTGCCAAACCGAAGCAGCATCGGTTCGCTAGGGTAATTCTTCTTCGGATCTCCACTAAGGTGTCGTTTGTCGGATTGATGTTTGTTCCAAGTTAGGAGAACTCCTTAACTTCCTCGAAATCGCTGCTACCAAGAGTGACGTTTTGTCCTAGACGGTGGACAGATGTTGCTTTGTTTGTTAATATCATGTACTTTGTTTTGTCCTCATTCACTTCAATACCAACGAGTTTCGACTGTTTCTATCGCTGTGAAAGCCTCAAGCACAGCCATCTTGGATCGATCGATGATGTGTATGTCGTCCGCATAGCCTGGGAGCTTGGTGGATTGTGTTTTCCGTGCTCACACCCGCCTTGCGCACTATGTGCTTCACGATTAGGCATAGCTGGATTAGTTTGTTCGGGACCTGAGGTCAGACATCGTCATCATAAGCTCTTGGCAGTAGATGCTAATAAGCAGATTTGAAGTCGATGAAAAGACGGTGGGTTTCCACTTGAAATTCGATGGTCTTTTCCAGGATTTGCCTCCGTGTGAATATTTGGTCTATCGTTGTTCTGCCTGGCTTAATACCACTCTGGAACGTGCCGATTATTGTGTTGCAGAACGGTTTAAGACGCTCACACAGTACGTTCGATAGGACTTTTGATGCAACATTGAGCAGGGATATGCCTCGGTAGTTTTTGCATGACATATAGGATCGACTTTTTTGTAGATGGGGCATATGGAGCTTATCAAGCCAGTCAGTGGATTCTTTCCCAACACTTTGTTGATGACCTGCGGTCCATGCGGTCCATGCGGTTCATCAAAACATCTCTTCCATATTTAAAAGTTCCACAGGTTGTCATCCGACCGACCTCTTCTGTGCTGGGGGCTGGGACTGGGTCTTCATTGACTGGTCTTGCTTCTCTTTCGTCATTAGCTCGCTGGCCATTATACCCATTCAGCAGCTGTTGGAAGTGCTTGAAAACATCTAAAATTCCCTGTACTTCGGTAACTAGGTTTCCTTCACAGTTTCGAAGAGCCAGTGTCCCGGTTCTGAAACCAGAAGCTTATTGCTTCGACCTTTTAAAGAAACGCCGGGTGTTGTTCTTGGCCCGAGACTCTTCTAGATCTTTGAGCTGAGAAACTGCGGATGCTCTTTACTTCCTTCGCAGGGTATTTTTCTCATTTCTCCTTTTTGTTCGGTACTTCATGTCACAATGACATGAAGCATATGCATTGAGTTCTTATGGCTGAACTCGTAAACGTCAGGCGAAGCCGAAGCCGAATCTAAAGCGTGTTTGTGTTTCCCTGTTCAAAAATCAAACTGAGGAGAGTTTGTTTTCATTTTTGTAGTTTTTGACTGGTGATCTATGAATTTCTCATTACGGCATTTCAATTTTAAAACACAAACAGTACCTACCATCAACATGAAGCTGTCATTCCATGTTCAATGCACTTTTAGTTGGTTAAAGCCCTGATTCAGTACATAAAACATACAATTTCCTTCTAATTTCCACAATATTAATGCAGCTCGTGCATGACAGACATTTCCACAAAAGCGGATGCATTACTCAACGCTTGAGTAAAAATTTGTTTTCCATCAGTGATGTTCCTGGCTTAAGTTTTTGTTTTGATTTGGAACATGGTTTTGCGGTTGTCATTTTTGTTTTTGTGTTTTTTGCTTTTTTTTTGAAAATCACTGATCGGAATATCAAATGTTGTGTGTTCTATTAATGTCACAAAAATTAAAACACGCAGACTAGCTTTTAACAGCAAAAACTACCACGAGCTTTTAACTTTGTTTGCACTCGTATACAACCATTGATTTGTTTTTAATTATCTCTGTTTTGACATTGAAATCAGATTTGTTTGAGGAAGTAAGAGGAACACAGACACACACTCATAGAAATGTTTCAGAAACCCAAACTGCACACTTATGATGGACAATGAAAATTATTTAGCCATTATATGTTCCATTGCCCAAATTAATTGTTCACAAAATTTAATTCTTAAACACAAAATCGTGATATTTATTTTTTATGATTTCCATCAACACGAAATAAATTATTTTGTCCTCGTTCTGCTTATTTTTTGCTCCTAAACTTATTTTAATTTTTTTTTTACTTTTTTCTGTGTATGTTTGTTGAATAATAAAATATCCCATTTTTTCTTTTTTGTTTTTATTTTTTTCACCATGATTGCAGATGGGAATGTTTAGCTACAATCAGGTTTGTCACTCAAGTCTTTTGTATCTGTTTAATATTTATCAGTAGTCTTGTCTGCACCTTGTAGTTATTATTTTTGAAACAACTTTTGCACTTTGTGGCCACTCTTAGTATTTGACGTAATTTTGCATTTTAAAATCTGTAGAATTCATAAAAAAATTATTTTCGATTCTAATCTTGCAACTTAGTATGCACAAGCACCATCAACTTTTTCTGAATCACAAACTCATTTTTATACTTTCTTGTATCATCTTATAGTCTTCTTTTCTTCTTTTTTACTCATTTAAACTCATACATGACCTCTTAAGCTTTTGTTTTGTCTTCAAGATTTTTTTTTGATTTATTTCATAGTCGATCCTCATAAGTTTAGCAACATTTTAAACACATACATTCTGCTGCTCCCTAAACATGTATTTCACATCAATTCCAGCAATGCGGAGGTGGATGCAGTATCACATCAATCACACAAAATAATTAGCTATTATATTAAATTATTCATTTGTTAATGTTGAAAGTTTCGCAAATGTTAAATGGTTAAAGAATGTTCTCATCGTTGTTTGAAAGAGGTGTGGAGTTTTGTTGGCAAGCATAGATACATGAATCTACTATGTGTACAAAAAACTATAGCCACATACCAACTGTCAGCATGCGATTAACATAGGAATTTAATGCTTCAGCATTTAATAACGAGATAAAAGGCAATCCTGATAATGGGGGAAGCAAATAAGCACACTTTTTATCTGGTACTCACTCGTATGTCTTTCTTGCCTGACAGATTGAAAACTGATAACAACAAAAAAAGGATTAGGGAAACTGCACCAGTCTCCGGACAGGCCCCAGTGTCCGGACGATTTTGCCTTTATGAGGAATAAAAGAGAAACTTAACACAGAATTTGCAAACATCAACAAAATACAGAATCAGTAATACTTTCCACATACACAAACGAAGTTTCAAGCCGATCAAATGTATAACAGAAAAGTTATGGGTGGTTTAAGCAGGAGCTGCTGCTGTTTTCTATCAAAAAATAGTAGCAGACCTTGGGAAAATATACCAAGAATAGTTGATTTTTTTAGATCTTGTAATCAAATGGAGTTCGTTTCAATGTTCGTTTGTGTCAGGCAAGTAGCAATCAAGTATGACGAAGTAGGTTCAAAGTCGTCCGGAGACTCTGATTTGATCGTCCGGAGACTGGTACCGATTTTGGTTTCCTTATATTTCGTCTAAAATAACAATACCTAGGCAATATTTGTTAAATTAATTAAATTCCAAACAATAAGGAAATAATTATCAATGCAGACAATGAATTGCTATATGCTCAAAACTTAGGAGAAAAAAGATATTGAGTTTTTAAGTGGAACTGTCCGGAGACTCCATTTAAGATCGTCCGGAAACTCCATTTAAGATTGTCCGGCGTCCGGCGACTCCAGAAAATCGCATAACCTCTTTGTTCTTCTACCTCTTTTCTGAAAAGTGATTATTTGACAGAACGAAGTTTCTTACATCACTTATTTCCATAAACCACACCTTGAACTTTAAATGACAATAAAGAGCACCAAACCCAAACATAGTATTTCTTTTTTTTCATGAACTGTGTTCTTAACCTTATTTTCTCTGCCAACACGTACGCAACACAATCAAACAAAGCCGCTTGTTGGTTTTCACCTACAAAACTTTCTTTTAATAACAAAGACGCCACTGACATTGAGCAAATTTTGCTTGGATCATTAATTTTTGCGTTGTTCTTTTTTTTATTGCACTTTTTGACACCAGACTCTGAGTTTCCCATTTCAGAATTTGTTTTGCCTGAAAATAAAAAAAGCAGATGTAACTGACCCTACCTAGCTAAAGCCAAAAGTGATCTACTTTAACAATGTCAAATGACGTGCAGTTCAATTTAAGCTTGACAGACAGACCCACACAGATGGCGAATGTTGCAATTTCCATTCGATTAACTTTCTCGATTTGTTTGCATCACCTTACAGCAGCGAACTAAATGTCATATGATAATGCATTCTAAATGTATTCTCGGGTACAATTTAATCAATTCAATGCAAGTGTACTTTTTTCTCTTTTTGACATGTCTATTTCCTTCTTAAGAGCTTGACATTGAAACTTAAAGATCACAAAATAGAACTATCGCTTTTCTTTTTACTCTCGTTTCTTGTCTCGTTGTTCGTTGTTCGCTATGAATATCATGACGAATTAAATAATTGAAATCGAATAGTGAAAAAAAGGTGCTTTCTCAAATGACTTTCTGTTGGAGAGTACGAGTGTTCTCCAACGGTCTTAAATGTCAAATGGGGAACGAGGCTACGTTACGAACGTGATCATTGGCGATTGTGAATAAAAGTTGTGGTCATTCAATTTAAGAGGTGTGATGTGTGACTTTTACAACTGTCAGTTCATGACAAAATGAGGTCATTTTACAAGCTGGGATTATCACTTTTCTTTTGCGGAAAATTGTGTTTAGTAAGTAAGTTGAATACAAATTAGGTAGATAGGAGTTTTAAATGTCAAAAAATCAGCTTTGGCAATATGACAAGAAAACGATTTTCATCTGTTATGGATTGTTGTTATTCAATCAAAATGGATTTTTATCAATTTGCAATCAATAAGTTCAACAAACTTCTTTACCTACTTTGACTTACTGTCAACTGTCAGTTTGGCAATATTTGTCACTTATGCAAGAAAATACGTTTACACACAGCAACTTTGTACCATCAGTAGATATTTTCATTGTGTAATATGGTGTTGTTGACTTCAGATGGTATAATGTCAACAATAAAGCAAAGATTTCATATAGGGGCAATGATTTATGAAGCAAGGGGCCATAATATACCTACCAAGTCTATGGGCTAGTGTAATGATGAGGCACTCTTAATGTAAACAAAGTATAAACACAGTAGTGGACATTTATGCGAGTTGTTGAATGTTATTTCGTAAGGTTTTTTTACTCACTTGAGTGCCAATTATTTTTATGTACTTTCAACTTTTAAGTCATCAAGTGGATTGCTGCTTACAAAACTGATGGCGCGCTTACACAATTTATTTGGTGATAAATAATTCAGAAAAGCTGTACACATTCGTTTTAAGTCAAAAAATGTTGTTAATAAATTGCGATGTTATTGTGACTGCAGTTGTAACATTTTTAGAGATTACAATCAATTGCAATTGGCATCTCTTAAACCTTTCAATAATTTTGATGAAATTGTGTCTTACTTTTTTCTTATGAGATCCATTCCTCTCAACTCACATCTGTCAAACTGATTTATTTCTAAAATGAATCATCTGCATCTCGTTCACTTTCAAAATTCATGTTGATATTTTATTTTTGCAACATTTCGTTTCTTATTATTATTTTTATTTTTAATTTGAAACTTTAAATCGATGCATGAAATTTGGGTCAGATTAGAGAGGTACCCAGGTACCTCAACTTTTCCTTCTTCCATCTTCATGAAATCATGATCATGATGTTGTTGCGGCTGTTACTGTTTCCACATAAATAACTCTTCGGCTGCAACAGAGATTGTCATTCATTTTATAAAGGAGGAGAAATAATATTCAAGTTGATATCTCTTTTGCATTTTTTCGTAAGGGGTTTTGGTTACTTTGCACGTCAACCTCATTATAACGTCACGCGCCTACCAGACAGTTGATTCGAGAAGGTTTGCATTTCATCAACATCACCGCACTTAAAACAATAAATAAATCTCATTATAAAGAAATGAGAACAGATCGTTTTGATTCAGAGTAGAGATACCCTACCTAGCGAGATACTTGTATTGTTAAGTTTCTCTTTTTCCACAGAAGAGAAAGATCTTAATTTGAATCATGTTGAATAAATTAGTTTTAGTGGGTGGGAAATTTAATTGAAAAGAAAATTGGAAAAGGCGTAATTGGGTGGTGAGTTAGGTTAGGCTTTATGTTTCCATTCAAATGTCACTTTGACAAAGTGAAATTGTGGTTTGTCAAATGTCATAACTCATAAGAAACAAAAAGGGTTTCTGAAGTTTATGACATTTGCTTGATTCGATGCAATCGGCCAGTTTCATCTTACATATGACTTATAACGGTTTTTTTTTTTGTTAACTGGAATTGGTACACAGAACAGTCAGATTCCGGATACCAAACGAACATGCAAACACATTTTTTTGCTTCTAATGGTCTACGTATTTGTGAAACCTCATATGCAAAATTGCAGATGACATGACATAAGGCGTGTTTTTTTTTGACATATCTATCCGTATCTGCAGTGGGAGCTTCCATGTATTACAAATACAACACGCAGCTGCGGATAAAACTTAAATTTAAATCTGGCTGCGGATAAAAAATTGACATTTTTTCGAGTATCGATACTCGATCGGAGAAAAATTGAATTTCTTAGGTTGGTAACTCGGATAATCGGATAATCGGATAACTCAAAGAGTCTCGAAGGCTGTGTTCGCAGAGTGCAACGCACTTAAAGTGCGTTCTTTTATTTAAGTTCATTTTGAATTAAAATTGGAACGCACAAATCAAGGAACGAGTCACACATAGTTGCTCTATGGTGTTTAATATTTTTCTTCTGAAATATCGTTTTCTATTTGTGAGATTTAAGGTATAACTACAACGGCCACTTTTTGCAAAAAGTGGGAAATTTACAAAAGTAAAATTCTGGTTTCTTTGAAACGCCATTTGAATTTGGAAAAAAACTACAAAAATTGTTTTTGACATCAAAAAACAATCTTTCTGCATCATTAAGTGGCCGACCCATAGAATCCGTCAATCCGTTAGCGTTGACGTTTTCAACTGACAGCACAATATAATATACATGTTCTTATGGAACTCGTCCCATAAGCAACGCATGTGACGGATTCGACGGATAGAGTTGGTTAACTTTCTACTTTTTGCGTCCGTTAATCCGTTGACAAATATATTTAAGGAACAGTCAACTCAATATGTTTCCAAAGCAGCAAGGAAAAGCAATGAATGATCAAAACTTTGTGCAAAAGTGTCATTTTGACACAATTTTAATGTTTTTATTTAATTTTTTTTGTTTGGATTTGAGGTTTTGTGAATAAGTTTTACACCAAGCAAATGAAACTGTCAAAGCATACAACGTATTCTATGGGACGGTTCCCTCCGGCAAATACGTTGGCAACAACGTATACGTCGACGCTTCCGGATTTACGGATTCTATGGGTCGGCCCCTTTACTTTAAATTTTGTCAACTGTCACAAAATGAGTTTGAAAATTTTCACTTTTTGGCTTTTTACAAGAAGTGCTCGTTGTATTCATATCTTTAGAGTCGAGTCAAATTTGTGAATCTGGCAGCTAAACGAATTGGTGAAGTGAGGGCAAAGTAGAAAAATCTCAGATTTCATGATCTATTTGAGAATTGAGATTCAAAAAAATGGCTTCGAGATTCAAAAATCTAAATCTCGATTTTTATCAAAATTCACACTCTACGAACATACCCCCAAATAACAAATTATCTGACAGCTAGACAAGTTGTTCAATAAAATAAAACAGCTGCGGATGGGCAATAGCGGATACGTTTTTTTGGGAAAAAAACACGCCTATTGTTTTTATTTTCTTTGTTTGTAAACATGGCGGCGGGTACCAATTTGCAAGTGTGTGCATTTATGCGTATTTCTGTTTTTGATTCCGACTTCAAATTCGGAATCGTTTTTCTGTTTTTTTTTTCAGAACAAGAGCTGTCACAAGGCTGGCACAAGGCCAGGTGAACGAAATCAGAATCGTCCGGAACGACCATAAAAAAACGCTATTAGATATTTTAAAGTGGAATTGAAATCGGAATTTTATTTGTGAGGTTTCTGAGATGAAAACTTTTTGAATCCGATTTCTCAGTTAGACATTTCGAAGTAATGACATTTGAACAACAATACTTTGCCATATATGATTGTCAAAGTAACATCGAGATTTTCAGTGAGGGTTTTATTCGTTAGAACTGGTCTAATTCAATATTTGAAGGGAATTAAAGTTTCTTTAATACGAACATCGTTCATATTCGTAATATTTTCGTCATTTTAACAACCCTGTAATTAAATCTAACTAAAAACCACTTAAATACATAAATGGTCTACTTATTTTTATTTTTTACCACGACTGAAGTTTAGTTATGTAAGTAGAAATTATATAAACATTGAATAACAAATATGTACATACATATACATGACCGGAAAATAATAATTTCAAAATTCTTATGAACAATTTGTAACAATAGCTAATTTATTTGTTTTCTCTCTCTCTTTTTATCTTCTTTCTCATTAGGCCTACAAACGTCAATCGAGCGCAGTTAAAATTGCTAAAATTACAGCATTCACCATAATTGTATCGTCATTTATAATTGGGTCTTTCATTTTGGCATCAACGTATTTGCAAGCCCGAGTATCATGTGATCAGGTTCAAGCCCTCGACTCCGTACTAGAAAAAGAGCTGATGTTAGAAACCCTGCAGCAAGTGAATAAGGTAAGTTATATTTTTAGACTTTTAACAAAATAATTAGCAAGAGTGTGAACACAGAAAGCAGTTGTTTGAACACGACTGGACAATATATTGAGTAAATATTTTTGTTAATTTTCGTGATGATGCGTTTATCGATAAGAATAATTATTCAGACTGAAATAAGCCAGTCCACTGGTGTGGCGAAGATAATATCAATTTCATTCAACCAAAAATATAATTACACAAAAATGTGTTGGACTACTTTCTGTCAACGAATTTGAATTCAGTTGACACATTGGAACTTGCTCTTGATTATCTTTTTATTTGTTATTAATGGTCTTACTATTTGAGAGCATCGATATTTTACATTTTTTATGTAAAGTAATCGACCTAGCTCTGGAAATTCGAGTGAGTTGATTCCTCATTTAAGAGTGTTCAATGTGAACCCACCTTAATTCTTAATGACATTTCAGACATTTCTTCGCGAACACACCCTGCACACAACAGCCGTTTGACATTTCTAATTGTTTTCGTTCTAATAACCTCACTTTATTTTAAATTTTAATTTATTGTTTTAAACAAATTCGGTACAAAATATTTAAGTAAAATGCGGCCACTGCGAATATGAGTTTTTGACATGAGTTTCCGTTTGATTTCTTTACCAATTAGAAGTAAGTTCATGATTTGAAAATAAATTTCAAAGCTTACGTGCGCTTACCAAAGCTATGTACATTTAATGATATTATTTTAATGAAGACACACAGAATAATGACAGTTTAATGAATTCTGTGCTACAACTTTTGAATGCTGATTATTGTTAAAGCACGACATGCAGCCTCAATAAAAATATCCAAAAAGGCGTGTTGAATAAGAGAACAATTGAATTTTTCAATTTTATTCTAAATTGGTTTCGTGGAAATCCCACCAATTAAAATAAATAGGGGAAGTACGTTCATAGACCTTAACATTTACTTCATAAATTTTGTTTGATTTGATTGCGTGTTGATGAGCTTGACATTTACATAAATGTTAATTCAAACGTCATCATCAGCAATTCTATTTCTGGATTTAATAAACACACTCAAGACACGTTGGCAACCATATCTTAGTGGGTGAAAATAATAATCAACAAACAACCAGAGCAACTTTTAACAAATGTTTCTACAAGCAATGTGCAACCAAAACATCAAAACTCTATCTAAAGTGAAAGTAAAGAAATAGGCTTAAAAAAAAAAACGAACAAGAAACACTTGCAAGCTGCACTCTATATTTAACAAAAAAAAAAACGCAAAAAATGTTAAAGATCACGAATATTCCCAAGACTTTGCAATAAAAATTATCAACCAACTGACAGACGGGGTGGCGAGAGTCATGATGGCAGAGTGCGGATTAAATGCGCAAATATAACAACTCCAAGTCGATATTTTATTTGGTTTGTTTTTATCTCGTATGCTAGTATGGTACACATTCGTGCTTGGTACGGGAAAAAAAAACTCCTTTGAAAATTCACACATCAATATTACCAGCAAAGTGGTTTTGTGCTCAGCTCTTTCGTTTTGGATTTCAACTTCAACCTAAATCGTGTTGCGCGCCTCCTGCCATCGTCTTCGGCTGTCTCGTAAAAAAAAAAAATGTTGACGTTAATGTTAGCTTTCTGATTATGTAACAAATTGTTGTTTCAAATGAATCATCAAATATAGAAACGCCTCGCCACCAACATCACCTAAGATGCAATATGTGCGGTTAATGGCTGTGCTGCAACTGCATGTTTGATGGAACTTCTTTTTTTTATTTTATGTTGCGCTTAACATAATGTACGTGGTAAAGAGATTGTATCTCTCTCCATATTTTATTTATTTTTATTATTTAGTTTTGGTGGCTAATACTGTATGCGCTGCGCAGCTGGTGTGTATTTAAGATATGTTGCGACTGTCGGGTATAATGCAACAGTTGGCACATTGCAACGTATCGGTACAAAAATGGCAGATGTATGAAGAGATTGTTAAGTGGTTAGATAATAGGCCACAAGTATACATTCTTGACTTTTTTTTATATTTCGAGTCTTAAATAGAAAGAACTAAAGAAAAATACATAATTTGCAACATTTCTAACAATTATTTGTGCCAATTCAGGAAGTATTACGTCTTAACTATGTGAAAAGAGAAACCTGTTTGTTCAGTTTCGTAAAAACAAAATTGTGAGTTATTGATATTTATTCATAAAGTAATTGGCGAAACGCTTAAGCTTTTGAAATTGCGAATAAAATATGCAAATCACGAAAAATACATCAAAATATGATTATAATTTATTGATACTCTATTGACGTTTGGCTTCATACATACAGGGATGTCGCTACCAAATTGAAAAAGCCATTAGCACATAAATGTTATTCGAAAACAAATATATGCACGTAAAAATTAAATAACATCTTTCTGCATGCGCTAAACTGTATATTTATTTTGTTTGAATGTGTACACAATTATTATCCATTCATACTTAGAAAAGAAAAGAAGCAATAAGCAGAACCCACTGTCAATAATTATCGTTCCTTGGCACGATCGGCACCGGCCCACCGCTGCCGGTCGATCTAACCAAACAATTACACAAAGCATCCGCCATGACCAAATGTTAATCTATAACTACAAAATACATATATATGCATGAACACACTCACAATTAGCCTCTTTATGTAAAAAAATACATATGTGTCTCTCATCACGTCATATACAATTATCTTTTCATTTTTTCAGTTTTTGTTTGCTTTCCAGATAAGCAAATTACATTGAGCCACGTTAACTAGCCTTAATGATTGTTATGGCGATTTTAATGATGATCAGTAAACCTTGAACAGATCAAAAAGTACTCCACGGATGAATTCAATGTCGCAAGTTAGGAAAAATTATTTAAGATTGATGCAAGTTCCACAAATTCAATTATAGCTATTGTGACGACTGCCCAGTGGCGTATTATCTTAAAGGCAAACTAGACATGTGCCTAAGGGCGCGAGGCAACAAAGGGGCAGTGATTTTTACAAGAAGCCAATAGAGCGAGTTCATACATATTTGGTTGTTAAAGAAGCGAACTTATGAACTCGAAACTCAGTAGCCACTTATGTTAAAATAAAAATCGGTCCTGAGCAATTCCACTTGGGTACAGTGTCAACTCGGTTTGAATATTCGATTTGGCAACTCGATAATCGATTTAGCTTTCTTCTAATATTTAAAAGTGTTTTTGAATTTGATTTTACTTATTGTAAGGCTTAACGTAATAGTCGACTTTCATCAGCGGATGGCAAGGATTTTGACGGATTAAAAACCTCATTTTTCTGCTCTCTAAGTACAGCGTGTCCGCGGCTGTAATAAGCAACCAAACACTAAATCATGTTAACTGTATTGTTTGTTACTTGTTATAAAATTACTATTTGGAATTCTTATCAAAATAATTGAAATTATGTTTCAAGAATAATTATTTTCATTAGAATTACAAAGCTGAATCTCGTTGAGAAATGTTGTTTGGAAAATAATAAAGATTTTTTTTTGAAAACGAATTACGTTGTTTCATTTTTCATTACATCAGAAGTGGGATACGAATACACAATGTCCTATATTCAACGAAGGGAATTGATTGAAGCATTGACTGCAGCAAATCTTCAATTCGAAGAAAATGCTACTGTTCCTGATCTTAGACGAATGTATGATCGTTTGATGGCCCAAAGAAATGTAGAGAGCTCAGAAAATAATCAAGCAAATCAACAAGAACAAGAACAAATAGGAGATCATAGAAGCCGTCAAGAAATCAATGAAGAACAAAACACTGATTTACAGATGCTGCGTGTCGAAAAAGAATTAGAATTGCTTCGTAAGAAAAAAGAATTAAAAGTATTACAAGAAGAATTCAAACGTCTTGAGACAAGGAGGTTATTGAATATTCAGCTTTTGAAGCAATGTTATATCCATTCAATGGTGATGACACCTACGATGTTCGGAAATGGTTTGATGACGTTGAAGAAGCTTTCGCTATTTTTGGATGCAATGAACATGACAAGTTTTTGAGTATACGCAGAGTATTCCAAGGAACAGCAAAATTGTTTTTGAGAACCACGTCTGTATACACGTATGATGACCACAAAGCTGTTTCATTGCAAGAATTTGGTCACGTGTATTCAATATCTGAAGTTCTTTAACAGTTAAAATCCCGAACTTTAAGACCAACAGAATCGATTAAAAGATATGTAATCGAAATGCAAGAAATCGCTTCACACGCGAACATACCCGAAGCTGATTTAATAGAATTTATTATCGAGGGTTTAAATGATCGCAGTAGCGATATTGCAATGTTGATGAGTGCAACTTCTCTAAATCAATTTGAATTGCTATTAGATCGATATGAGAAGAGACGTCAACGATCAAAAAACAATGTGTTTCGTTTTCAAATAAAATCTTTATTATTTTCCAAAAAACACTTCTCAACGAGCTTTGTAATTCTAATGAAAAATAATTTATTCTTGAAAGATATTTCAATTATTTTGATAAGAATTCCAAATAGTAATTTTATAACAAGTAACAAACAATACAGTTAACATGATTTAGCGTTTGGTTGGTTATTACAGTTTATAATTTTTGATTAAATGAAAGAGAATGGATCTTATATTGATAAATGTTTTATTCAATTTTGGCAATTATGTATGGAATTCAATATCAGGTAAATGCCCCCTTCTGTTAGTCTCATAAATGCGAACCCTTTTGACGACACTTTTCATTACATTCTCACACAATTCTCGCTTTATTTCACCTGGCTTGTTTGCATAAACCTTGCTTTTTAGATATCTCCACAATGACAAAAAACAGTCTGGAGCAGTAAAATCAGGCGTCCGTGGAGGCCAATCAGCATCAATATTTCTTGAAATAACTTGTTGTGGAAGGAGGTCTCACAGGCGCAGTAATTCCATTGTAATCCTGGCTGTATGCGATGTGGTACCGTCTTGTTGATACCATATGTTAATTAAGCCCAAAGCATGCAGTTGTGGCGTTAAAAAGTTTTCAATCATATCACAATATCGCTCCCCATACACAGTTACCGTTACACCGTTTTCATTTTCAAGGAGGTAAGGTCCAATGATTCCTTCTGACCAGACAGTAATTTTTAATGGATGCAAAGGTGACTGATGAACAATTTGAAAGTTTTCCATTGTCCAGAAACAACTATTCTGTTTATTAACATATCCATTTAAATGAAAATGTGCCACGTCATTCATTATGATTTCTTGCACCGTAATCGATGATTGATTTTGATAAAATGTTTTAACGATTAAAATTGGATTCGTTGGATTATCGAATATTTTTCCATTATAAGTTTGCCACATCATGTCTACTTCACGACTGCCAAATACGAATAGCTCTTACCAAAATGGCGGCAAAACGGAGTAGTATACCTTCCCAGCATCCTCGACGGGTTATAGCTTATGCCGACGATTTAGCGCTTCTGGGACGGGTAAATAACTGACCACTGTAAGCGAACAACTAGAAAGCGCATTAACTATGGTCAGTAACTGGACTAAGAAATGCGGTCTTAAGGTTAACCCCCTGAAAACGGAACTGATACTTTTCACTAATAGAAGGCAAAATCCTTCTTTCGAAATACCAAAAATTGATAATACCCCACTTATAATTTCAGAAACCTACCTTGTCCAAGATACCTCGGAGTTATCTTGGACAAGAAACTCAACTGGGGTCTAAACATTCAAGAAAGATACAAGAAAGCCAAGATTGCACTCTATTCGTGTAATAGGATTCTGGGAAGAAATTGGGGACCAAATCCTAAGATAATCATGTGGATGTATACACAGCCATTGTTAGACCCATTCTAACTTATGGCAGATTGGTTTGGTGGCAAGCTCTGGAGAAATCCACGAACTTAAAAACCCTTACCAAAGTACAAAGAATGGCATGCCTTAGCACTACGGGGGTAATGAGGACTACCCCAACTGCGGGTCTCGAAACGATCCTATATCTCATCCCCATAGACTTATTTGCACAAGAATCAGCAGCAAACAGCGCTCTTCGACTTAGTCAGACCAATATTTGGAAATCTAGTCAACACGGCCATACCACGATCCTTACGAAATACGTTGGCAATAACGTTTGTACTGATTACATGACCCCTTATCTAGACTTCAATAAAAACTTTACTACCAGCTTCCCTAATAGAGAAGATTGGGAAAACAGTGTACCATACACTAATGAATCGAACTTTACCATCTTTACCGATGGTTCGAAAATGATAACTGGAGTAGGGGCAGGTTTCTACTCAGAAAATCTTAGCCTTGCCAATTCATTCGGACTTCCTGACCATAGCAGCGTCTTCCAAGCTGAGATCTTGGCAGTGAAAAACGCTGCTAATCAAATATCCATGATGGCGACATCACACGCTGATATCACCTTTTTCATTGATAGCCAAGCAGCAATAAAAGCGATCTCTGCCACGAAAATCAAGTCAAAGCTTGTTTCTCGCTGTCGCGAAGAGCTAAGGGTTCTTGGTATGCAGCACAATGTAAGACTCTGCTGGGTTCCCGGTCACAGTGGTGTGCCAGGAAATGAAAAAGCGGATGAGCTTGCAAGAGAAGGCTCGGTACTTGATCCCTCTCTCATAGACCTCGATGCGAATTAAGAAGAAACATTAGTAATAATATCATTCAAAAAGCAAATGATAGATGGAACCTACTAGAAACCTGCGGTAACACCAGGAAACTCTGGCCTCATTATGACAAGGAAAAATCCAAGAAGATTTTACTTCTCAAAAACCGTCCCTAAGATCCCTCATAAGTGTGATAACGGGACATAACCTACTTGGCTACCACAAAAAGATGATGGGGCTTTGTACATACGACATATGCAGAGGCTCCGGCGATGAGGAAAAGCACGAAAACACAGCTCACTTCCTATGCCACTGTCCAGCACTCTTCCGTACTAGATTAAAGTTTTTAAACAACTATTTCTTTAATGAACTAGAAGAACTATCTGAACTCCCAGGCAACCGCCTATTGAACTTTGTCAAGTCCACCAAATGGCTCGACCAACCATAGAATTCATAGGTTAAATTACTTTTTCAGAAGTTACAATACTTCAGGGTATCACAAGGGATCTACATTGATCTAAGTGTGACGGTAACAATATCAACTGTCAGCCCATATAACCTAACCTAACCTAACCTATACCTTCCCGGCGGACACACGGGGAATCTGATTTGGCGAACCGAGTTGAAACTCGGTTCGTATAAAAACCAACCGAGTTAGCCTGGTTTACAAAATTTACGATTCGGCACATCATTAATTTAAATATTTTAAACCGAAATCGTAACAAATTTTGGGACAATATATATCGATCTCATGTAAGCTTGTCCTCTTTTTCCTTGGCCCCCATTTCAACGCATTTTTCTAAAGCGCGGTGCAGCGGTTTCGGTCAAACTATAATACAAGTTATTTCTAATATAGGGGAGTCGATGAGATGCTTGCCTATGGCGCCCTCAACGTTTAATCCGCCACTGCGACTTCCCCACTAGAAGTCGATGATTGTGCCTTTTTTTCTGAAGCAGCATTTGATTTTTTTGTTTTTAATTATCATGTGACTGTTTTCCGAACAAACAAAAAAACATCTCAGAGTATTCTAATCAGTCTCTGATGAACTAAAGTTCTGTTCAATTAATAGCTCAACTTTAAGATAATTTCACTTCGCGAGAAAATCTGACAGATAACTTATGCATTTGACTTAAAGTCATTTCAGACCTGAAAGAATTATTGTTGAACTTAAACTCAAGTTGCGTGTGTACTTAATCATCTTGAGAGTAGACATATTAACATTGAGGAGCCGAGAAGTGACCTTCACATCTTTTATTAGAAAAAAATGCATGCAAACAATAGAATTGTTGGAGATTTTATTGCAACTTTATTTAAATTAAGCAACAACAAAAAACCAACCACACACACATTTTCTATAATATATTAACCTCTTTTTGCAATGGCATTAGGTTCAAGACCGTATTGAGATACTCCTTTGCGTTGAAGTCATGTGTAGCTACAGCTAGAGAGCGGTGGCGGCTCGACATTGATTGTTGTATTAGATAGATGCATATCGAACAATAATGTATCCAGTTTCCAGTATCCCATGGATTAGTTGATAGAGGTATACCTTGAAGATGCCCTCGCAGTTAATGAACTCGAATGGCAGACTTGAGAAATCGTTTTAATTAACAAAGGAAAATGTTTTTTTTGGTTATATGTAGGTACATGAAGAAAAAAACTGCAATTTGAAAGGCTCATAAATTAAGTGCAAAAGAGAGAAAGTCCAGATAAAAGTTTTTTTTTACTTTTGAATAAGAAACAAATAAAAATTAATGACCCGTAGGTATAGGTACGTAGTAGGTGGCAATGATGTTGCTGTCGCACCAACTCCAAACTGCTACACAAAAACAACATGACATGGGCGAAGAGTAAATTGGAAGTTTACGATGTTTTCGTGAGTTAAACGGAAAGTTTATTGGTAAAAGTTGAAAGTGTATACAAAAGTTTTTAAGGTGTTGTACAGATTGTGGAGATTGTGAAAGGTTCAATTTGAATGGTTTTTGAAGATAAACCTATTTGCTTTTTATCTTCGAGATAAATGTCAAACGTGTTAACATGGTCGCGATTTGGTAATTCATGCAGGAAACAGAATAAAATATGTTAAAGTCAACTTTTTCTAGCAGGCTATTGACACTCAACTAGAAGTGTCAAGAGTAAAATTGAGTGTTTAAAAAACATTTTTTTTTAAATTTAACTCAATAAACTTTTATTATGAATTTTTGTTAAATTTATTACTTACTTAGGTACTTAAGGTGGCGCTACAGTTCGGTGTGGACTTGGGCCTCAATCAACAGTCTCTGTCAGCCAGCTAGGTCCCTAGCTAGCTGTATCTAGTTTTGCACTCCAAGTTGATTGAGGTCCTCTTCCACTTGTGTGCGCCACCTGAGTCGCGTTCTTCCTCTCCTTCTACCTCGGGAATAGTGTCGAAGACTTTCCGGTCCGGAGTGGAGCATTGGTGTCCATCCGCTCTAAATGACCGAGCCATCTGAGTCTCTGGACCTTGACCCTTCTGGCTAGGTCCATGTCGTTGTACAATCCGTAAAGTTCGCTGTTCGCTGTCTTCGCATTCCCCATTAATGCACACGGGGCCAAAGATGACCCGAAGAACTTACCTGTCAAAACAGCCTAAGGCACATTCATCCGATTTTGTCAAGGTCCATGCTGCTGCACCATACAGCAGGACTGGGATGATGAGGGTGTTGTAGGTACAGTTTTACCTTTGTTGCTCGAGAGAGGACTTTTCCACTCAATTGCTTTCTTAGCCTAAAGAAACAGCGATTAGCAAGAGTTATTCTTCGTCTGATCTCGGCGCTGGTGTTATTGCCTAGTGGAGCCTAGGTAGACAAACTCCTCTACCTCGAAGTTGTATGCGTCTATTGTGACGTTCTGTCCGAGCCGTCGGTGTTGGGTGTCCTTCCTCGAAGACAGCATGTACTTCGTTTTTCCCTCATTTACCGCTAAAACCACTATTTCCGCTTTTGTCTCAATTCTCACAAAGGTGCCATTGACAACACGCTGTGTTCTTTTTTCTCGGCGTACGCGAGAAGTTGAACAGACTTTTGAAAGATAGTTCCTCTAGTGTTGACGGTGGAGTTTTGCACTATCTTCTCAAGAACGATGTTAAAGAAATCGCACGATAGTTCATCGCCTTGTCTGAATCCTTTTTTGACATCGAAAGATTCCGTAAGCTCGTTGCCAACCTTGATGGTGCAGCGTGAATTCTCCATTGTCATGCTGCTCAGACGAACGAGCTTGGCAGGGATGTTAAAACTAGACATAGCTTTATACAGTTCGTCTCTGTAGTTGCTGTTATCCACGGCTTTAAAATCAATGAAAAGGTGGTGGGTATCGATTTGGAATTCATAGGTTTTTTCCAGGATCTGCCGCAAAGTGAAAATTTGGTCGATGGTTGACTGAAGCCACATTGATAAGGACCAATCAGATTGTTGACGAAAGGCTACGTTCACATATTACGGCAGAGAGGCGATGTTACATGTTAAGTAGGCTGATTCCTCTGTAGTTGGCGCAGTTTAGAGGATCTCCCTTTTTCAGGATTTTAATTCATGTAGGAAAGGGAATTAAAGATGTTAAAGTCAACTTTTTCTATTTCGTCGTACTTGGGCAACCAATTTTTGTAGGCTAAGGGTGGGTCCACATGACAAAGACTTTCATGTATAAAATCGTACTGACTAAAGTCTGCAGAGACTTGCTATGCAGACAATATTCAACCGGTCGGTGTTGTTTGGACCGGTCATAAAACAAGCTTGAATAGTAAAGTTGAACAGAACACAAATTGTTCTTGGTATTAAAATTAAGTTTTCCATCTTCATAGAAGATTACTTGTGGAAAATTTTGATCGTTCTTTGATCCTCTTACTGATTTTCTTCTTTTCTAACTTTAAAAGAAAAGTGGAAAATGAAATCTCGATAATTCAACTATATCGAATGAATAGAAAAAAAACGTTCATACGCATGTTGCTATTCGTTAATAGCCAGAAGCCATACCTAACAATTTATTTGTCCAATTAAGTTCTCCAATTTATTTGTTACTTAATTCTAACAAAAAAAATTATATTGTTAGTTAAAACTATAATTGCAAAAATTATACAACCACAATAAAAAACAAACATTTTTTTGGGTCTTCGGTGATTTTCCATGCTTAAAATACAAACATCCGGTTTAATGGTTAGCTATAAACTTCTTTCACCAGATTTTAACATCTTGAAAGTAAACAGACTCCTGGAGGTTAATTTGAATGCAAAACAAAAAAAAACCAGGCACTAAATTAACGACTTACGATCTCAAGTGAAGTTGTTTTCTGATCAATTTCTGACATTCAATTTCTGCCATTTACCATGATCATTAATTTAAATAAAAGGCATTTTTTTTTTTTTGAGTGAGATAAGACTTTGAATCTTAATAAAGCTTAGTTTTCAGTGTTTTTTTTTCTACCTGATTTATTACTGATTTTAAATGAGAATGTACATAGAAAAGAAAAGAACAAACCAGAACAAATATATATGTAGATACCCTTTCATCTCTCAGTGGTATAGTTATAAGTAATTTAACAATTTTATTTTAAGAAGAAAGATCAGCGGCTCAGAGGTGTTTTGCATACAAATGGGCTGCTTTTCAAAGATCGTTAGAGTGGAGATTATTTTTTTTGCAATTCCAGACACGTATTGCAAATATTATACAACAACGTTCATAGATTATCGTTTTTAATTAGTTTTTTTTTTTTTTTGGTATCTAGCTAAGAAAACTTTTAGTTTTATGGTGGAAATGGAAAGTATGCACGATTGTTTTATTTATGTTTTATTGTTTAGGAAACTCAGATTAAATTGTCACGTTTCTTGCATTTGATATTAGTTTGCATTTTAATAAAACACGTCATCGCGGCTGGTATGAGGTGATCATGTTGAAGTGTTGAATTCATAGACAAGAAACTGTCAGTGAGGTGTTTGATGTTTCTGAGAGATAAATTTAAATTTATTGATGTCACAGAGCTTGTCAAACTGAAACTAAGGATGTAAGCAAAAGCACTTATGCTTATGCTTATCTGTTTTTCTTAAAAAATCTATATGAACTCTGAGATCTCAAATAGATTATTGTTCAGCGGCGATCCTGTCAATCTGTCAGCGTCAGCGTTGCTGTCAACGTATTTGCCGAATGGAACCATACCATCGCATATGTGCGTTGTATTCGTTGACAGTTTCATTTGTTTTGTGTGGAAATTAACCACAAAATCTGCATACCTGCAAAAAAAAATAATTAAAATATAAAAATTGTGACAGAATGATTTTTTGCACAAAATTTTGATCATCCATTGCTTTTCCGTGTTGAACGGATCAACGGATGTTAACGCCCATGTTCTGCAATTCACTTATTGTGAATTGAATTGGCGAAAGTGAATTTGGATATTCCACAAATCGTTATAGTGAATTGGAATTTCGCAAATGAAAATGGATGTTCTGTATTTCGATTAATTACATTTTCTGAACGGGTTCCAGCAAGTTTGACAACCTTATTGTACAATTTGGATTGCAAAACGTTTAAAACTTCTTCAATGATTTTACTAACCGTGGGCCTTGCCAAGGCAATGTTTAAATCTTTGCCTATTGATCTTTAATAACTTCCTGCTGATATGGATCACTATGGATCAGAGTGTTGCTGCAAGTTTTTGATTTGATTTGGAATCGATTAAGGCATGAAAAGGTTCTATTTCCCTTAAAACATATAATTTTAAAAAAGTGTCTTTGCTCATCCTAAAAGTACCTACCATGAAAACTAAATAAAATCAAGAATTTACTTTTTTATCAGAACAATTCATATATTCGAAATTTCATTTGCGCGGGTAAATCTAATAAAATAATAGGGGTATTCACGATACGATGAATATGGTCTATTATCGTTGCAAAATTGCAAAAGTGTAACATTTTCTTGCACTAAAAGAACAAAGTATACAAACTACAATTTCGCTACACTTTTGCACTTTTGCTACACCCTAGCCCTATTGTAACCGAAAAATACAATGGTTTAAAATTTGTATGGTGTAGTTGACCATTTGGAAGCTGTCATTCTCTGTCACAAATGTTTGATTGTGATATTTTCACTCCGGTCTAGCTTTAGATTAGAAAAGTTATGTTCACGAATCACGATTTATAGACAAAAATAAAATTTTGCAATCTTGCACCTTTTTATTGCATCGGATCGCGAATACCCCTAATATATTTTATTTGTCTCGAAAAAATATATTTTCATTTTTTATTTTGAATTTTGGTTCATTTTTTCCCTCAAAATTGCCAATTAATTTGCATCCATGTTCAAAGCAGCAGTAATTTCACTTAAGAAACAAATTAAAAATGGAAGATCATTTAGTTCTGACAGTTCGAAGCAATTTCGAAGTTTTCGAAATCGATCGAAATGTAAAACATGCAATTTAATTTCACGTGAAATTGAAAAGTGATTCCAAATTGCAGAACATGGGCGTATCAAATATCAAATATCTATCCAACGCATCCGTCACGTGCTTATGGGACGCGTTCCATAAGAACACGTATATTCTAATGAGCTGTCACTATCATTTAAAAACGTCAATGCTGACGAATTGACTGATACTATGGATCGTCGCCTTCATTAGCAACATTCAAATTATATTTTGAGAATGAAATGATTCGGAAAAGCATAGGGAAAAAAGCAGAAGTTGTCGTAATTTGTTGCCCAGACTTCAGAATTGACATTCCGAATGACGAATTTTCAAAATTTCTTAAGTAAAGCGCGTTCCGAAAAGTAGGCAAATGTCGATAATTACGAAGCTATTCAAATTTCTTGCTCGAAAATTATGTATGCAATAAAATTTAATACTTAAACACATTTGATTGTAACAATACAATCAGTATGACTTAAAAACTCTTGTAGATGGGCGGAAGTTTTGTTTCCATGAAAAATTTAAGTCTAACATTGCATAGACATACAATTAATCGTGAAGCAATCACTGCTTATTGCAGTGGTAAAAATACCTTCCTATTTCCAAAGCCAAGCGGAAATTTAATCAACTGGAAAAATTTACAACAAATCCAGCCCTCCCCTCGTTACGTATTGACTCTTATAAAAGTTTAAATAGTGTGCCCATAGCTGTGTAAAAAAAGTTTGGACCCTATAATAGGATTACCTTAAACTCTGCGAAAGTTATTTTGTCTTAAAAAAATTGAAGTTAAAAAAGAAGAAACTCCTCTACCTGCCATCCACGGTTTGTTGGCTTTGATGATGGGAGAGTCTTTAACTAACTTTCCATATATGTCCACGTTAAACACGAAAGGCTATTACATAACGTTTTCCCATAACAGATCGCAACTCAAACAACACTCTATAACTTCCTCAAGCCATTGAACTCTTCTCTGTATAACTGCTTCGATCCGTTCCGGCATGGTTATGCAATAGCCTTGCACCATTATAAAGACATCATCGCATGGCAATAGGTAGCGGATATTGCCCGAGTCTGAAATTTCTATCAACTTGACGCTACACAATATAACCAATCAAGCTTATATTTTACTATAAGAGTTTCACTCTTTTGCAATTTTCATATTTTGTTCAACTCTTCCTCATATTGAAGTTATTTATCTCTTTTTTTTAATTTTTACAGGAACTTCCACGAGCTGATGCATTGATTGGTGTTGATTCCAACAATGATGAAATTGACTTACAAAACCTGGACAAAGATGAACCAACAATGGTGAAGAAAGTGGAACAACCGAAAGAAGCTGCACAACCAACACCACCATCGGTAGCTTCTCGCAACGAACAAACCAACGAAAGTGAAACCGATTCATCGTTCTCGGAAAGTGAAGAAGCCGATGATTTGCAAAAGATTTCAAATAAAGTTCCTCTAGAATTAGACTTAAGCGACCTTGCAGCGGCTCTTTTGCAGAACAACAAGAAGTAAGGAAAATGCCATTTAGCGGTAATACAGTTAATTTTTTAACATTTTTTCTTGAAGATCCCGCATGAACTGTGTTGTTGAACGTAAACATGCCGAAGAAATAGTCGATTCACCCTCGAAAACTGTCAATCTTCCATTCGGAGTGAACCTCACCACTGACCCCAAGAAGGCTCGCATTACCGGCGAACGTATTTCGATTTTCTGTGAAAGTGGCAACGAAGATAAGGAACAACAGCAACCACCCCGTCCCAACTTGCGTGAAGAAGTTGATGATGTTGAAGCAATTCGTCCCATGTTCATTCCATACCAACGGGTTCCAATTCCATTCGGTCAAACACCCAATCAATTCCCATTGACTCACATGCCCCAACGTATGATGCCACAACGCATGATTAACATGATGCCACCAATGCCACAACAACAGCAACAACAACAACAACAACAACCCCCAATGGTCCGTCAAATGCCACCACCATTCCAGCATATGCCAATGCCAATTATGGGTGGAGTTATGCGCCCACCAATGCCACCACAAGTTATGCAAGCACCACATCCAGAACCAATGCAAGAACAACATGTCCGTATCCATGTCCAACAATTGCCATTCCGTGAAATTCATGTTTCCGATGATATGCCAATTCAAATTCCATCGGGCAACCAGGAATTGCCACACATTCAGGTTCAACGAGTTCCATTGGGATTGGCTCTACAACGTGCTGGAATCACTGCTGAGGATTTGAGGAACATTCAAAGGGCTGCCGAGGAAAGAATTACCGATGAATTGAGACGTTTGGCTGCCGAAGAAGCTGCTGAATCAAACTCTGACTCAGATAGCAATAGCTCCGAGGAAGATGACTCTCAAACTCAATCCAATGAACAGATGCATCATGAAGAACAACAACAGCAGCAACAACAACAAAAGCAACAACAACAACAAAGACAACAAGAAGAAGAACAATTGACAACCCAACAATTGCCAATGGAGCCAAGGGACACAATGACTCCTCCAATGCCGGATCAACCACAAATTCTCCAAATCGGACGTGCCGCCTACGGACGCAGCTTGATGAGCCCAGTTAACATTCCAATTCCAATGAATCAAGCTCAAGCCGACATGAACCAAGATGAACCCGAGAGGCCACATTGTAAGTTTATGATTGTAGATTGTCAAATGAAATTTGTTAAAAATATTTTGTAAATTTATTTGCAGACGTTCAACCACGTTCCATTCGAAGCACAGACAATATTTTCAAATCAGAAAAACGTGTCAAGAAGTGCGCCTGTGATTGCAACTGTTAAATCAATGGTTTTTCTTTCTCCCAAGGCGAGTGACAAATCATAAGAGAGAGAGAGAGAGAAAAAAAAAGAAAAGTTTAACAGCCAGCCAACAATGTTTTTATTTTTCAACAAACATAAAATTTATAAAAAGAAGCAACATTTCTTTTATTATTATGTATATTATGTTAATGTAAAAAATTAAAGACAAGAAATGAAAATTTATTATTTTTAACGGTAAATTCAGCAAATTGGTATTATTTTGATTTATATTTAAAACTATTTAAATGGAGAATATTTTTTGTTTTTGTTTAAAAAGGACACACAAAAAAGTATATTTTTTTCTTAAATGTATAGTGAAACCAAATTCATTGGAATAAAATTGTAAATAAAATTAGTTTTTATAAAAAAAAACAACGGGTTCTATTCATTTTTCTTAAAAATGGTTCCCACCAAATTTGAAGACGACCACATGAATGAATGAATTGAAATAGGTGTTAAAGTTGGAAGTTACCTTAAAAGTACCAGCCACTTCCATTAAAGCAAACAAGGAAAATTTACTCAACCTGCTACCCAAACTTTATTGGAAAGAAGGATATCGAAATCAATACCATGTTAACTTGAATCAGAAAAAAACATAAAATGTAAAAAACAGCCAAGTTCTCCTATGTGCGAACAACGCTGTGTAAAAAGTCAGCCACCAAAAGTAATGAGATCTACAGGAACGCCAAGTTCTTACATATAAAAGTGTTATATTGAATATTTTGAATCAGAGAAGATAATACAACAATATTAAAAGAAAATAGAAAATAGTTTGGCTGAAAATTTACAAGTTCACTGTTCAAGTTTTAAAATGTTAGTAATCACGCATCAAAAGAAAACTTGCCAAGTGAACTTGTAAATTTTCACCCAAACTATTTTCTATTTTCTTTTAATATTGTTGTATTATCTTCTCTGATTCAAAATATTCAATATAACACTTTTATATGTAAGAACTTGGCGTTCTTTTAGATCTCATTACTTTTGGTGGCTGACTTTTTACACAGCGTTGTTCGCACATAGGAGAACTTGGCTGTTTTTTTACATTTAATGTTTTTTTCTGATTTCACATCTTTTTGCAAGTTTTTTTTTATGGAAACATTTACCTCAAAATACACTTAATAAGCTAGCAATTTGAAAACTTCAACTATGCATATAATTGTTTAGCCAATTTATAAGCAAATAATAGGTTGGTTGGGCTAGAGTGGCTGTCTAGATGTTGTTAACACATTTAGACCCCAAGGGTCCATTGTGAAACCACTTGGGAAAGTTACTCATGGAGTGTTATAAAATGAAACAAACCAAAGTTCCAAATTTCAACATCCTATGACCATTAAAGTGGGCGGCAACCACGCTTATGAACCTAATGAAAGTAAAATTTTATACTTATATTTTCTCTTATGTTCAAGCGAAACCCTATCAGAATTTTGAATTTAAACCTTTTCGACCATTTTGACAAAGTGGGCGGGTACCACGCCCCCAAATTGAAATAGATTGTTTCCTCATTTTTGTATGTCATTCAACCAAAACCTTACAAGAATTCCGAATTTCAACATCCTACGACCGTTTTAAGACAGTGGGCGGAAACCACGCCCCTAAATGAAACTAAAATATTTTACTTATATTTTTCCTTATATTCAACCAAAACCGTATTAGAATTCCGAATTTCAACATCTTACGACCAGTTTTAGAAAGTGGGCGGATACCACGCTCCCTGAATGAGCAAATTAAAATTTTCGATTTTTTCCTTTGTATACACCCGAAAACCTACCATTGTACCAAATTTCAAGATTCTGCTATTGTTAGAAGTGCTTCATAATTTTGATGATCAGTGAGTCAGTGAGTCAGTGAGTCAGTGAGTCAATTACGGTTTTTGAAATTTTTACTGTTCAATATCTCAGGAAGTAGTGGTTCTACAAAATTATTTTTTTACAGGGCCTTTGTGCCCATGAAGTTAATACGTAATTCAAATTTGAAGCTTCTAACTCTATGGGTTCAAAAGTTATGGGAGGTTGAAAATGTACTTGAGTTCGATCCTGTAAAAAGGGAGTAGTGCTGGAACTTGGCTGGGCACTACCGTGCCCTTTGATAACCAGCTCGATATTTAAGGCATTACAAATGATTCTACTAATATTGAAGATCTTGCCGAAATAATCAAGAAAGCAGCTCCTTCAAAACCAAATATAGCTAAAATGCAACGTTGGAATAAACAGGAATGGTTCGATAAAGACTGCAAAATTGCAAGACAAAAATCGTTTGAATTTCTAAAACAATTCAGGAAGAGCAATTCTCAAAGTTCCAAAATTTTATATGCACAAGCAAACATTGAATACAAGAAACTGTGCCAATCAAAAAAGAAAACATTTCAACTAATGAGAGTAGATGCTATTAGCTCGGCTAGTTCCTCATCAGATTTCTGGAAGGCGGTTAGACAGATAAATGGAAGAAAGCAAGTAATTGCACCAAGTCTTCATGCTCAACAGTTATGAGAACATTATGAGAGCCTACTCAATACTGACCAACTATCCTTGCCACATCAATACGCTCTTTAGCGATGACATTTTAGATACACCTTTCACTCTTCATGAAGTACAGAGCGTGCTAAAAAAACAAAAAATAATAAGGCGCCGGTTATAGCTATCAGAAAAATCCATCAGAAAAAATTGAAACAGTGAAAACTTGAAACATTTTTCTGATGAGTGTTTATAGCAACCAAAAATGTTGTGTCAGAAATTAAATGTCAATTCAGCTTCGCGCTGTTTTTTATGACATCAGAATTTTTTTTTCATCAGAAAAAATGTTTCTGATGTAGTCGGAACAGAAAAAAACCGAAACACATGAGAAAAATGAAATGGAATATTTTTGAAGTTTTTACAATCAGCTGTTCAGAAAAATGATATCTCATCAGAAAAAATTTTAAATTCAATTTTCTAATTAAATTTGGTCATAAATGTCTTAATTCTTCTTGAAAAAAATATTTCAAACAAATGTTCGTCGAATTGTATACATATTTCGCTCAAATGAAGTTCTAGAGTAGTCAAATTTGGAAAAGAATTTTTTTTCTGATCCGTTTTTCTGATAGCTATAACCGGCCCCTAAGGCTCCGGGTGAAGACAGAATCCCGCTTGAATTCTACAAAAACTGCACAGTAGACTTTGCAATAGCTCTCACTAAAGAGTATAACAAGTTATACGAAACTGGAAATATTCCAGCTTGTTTTAGAAAAGCAATAATTTTTCCATTACACAAAAAAGGAGACTATAATGACCCTGGAAATTGCAGAGGAATATCCTTCTTAAATTCATCAGCGAAAATATTTGGAACCCTCCTTTTCAACAGGCTTACACGCTGGGTAAAAGAAAAAAGAGTTCTTCATGAATTTCAAGCAGGATTCAGAGAAAATTACTCTACATCAGATCAAATATTTTCGATAATGAACATTGCGCAAATATACCTATATGAATAAGAACAAAAAGTTGTATACTCTGTTCGTTGATTTTCGTGCTGCGTGAAGAGTTATTTTATAAATTATACAGAATTGGAATCTCAAGCAAATTTATAAACATTTTGAGAGCTTTATACGAAGACAACTAAGCAATGGTATGGGACGAAAATTGTGTTTCCGATGAGTTTTCAACAACAATGGGTGTTAAACAGGGTTGCATATTGAGTTCATTGTTATTTGTAGGTACTGTTTATCAACGATTTAACAGAAAACTTAGGAGGTGGTATCAAAATCAATTCAACATGGATTCCTGCATTAATGTTCGCTGATGATATTGCTATCCTTGCTGAAACTATCAGCAGTATGCAACTGATGATAAATAGACTATCAAATTATTTAAAAAAATGGAATTTGTCTGTAAACTTGTCAAACACTAAAATGATGATTTTTAGAAATGGTGGCGGAAGATACGCAAGAAGATAGCAGTGGAATTTTGAGGGAGAGGGTATAGAAGTTGTTAGAGCGTATAAGTACTTGGGAATCCTTATCACAGCCTACCTTAACATGAAAAATCATTTTGAAGCAAAACTTGCAGAGGCAAAACGTGCAATCGACTCAGTTTGGGGAAAGTGTGTTGGAAACAAATATTTATGCCACCACGCCAAACAAAAAATTATTCGTGCAACTGTAACGTCTATTCTTTTATATGGAGCTCAAGCATGGGGTTATTGTTCGTTTACTTCAGTGGAAGTTTTTCAGCGGTACTGCGTCAAACTAATATTCAAACTACCAAGTAACACACCTAACTACATGATCCATCTTGAGACAGGGATGCCTCCACTCTTCTTGGATACACTAAAATTACATTTTAATTACGTTACTAAAGTTATGATGATGGATGAAAGAAGGTTGCTAAAAATAATACTCTCCTATATACTGTCAACAAGAAGTAACTGCGTTCAAGAATGGGAAAACTTGGCACGAGATGGTGATCTCAACACGAATTTTGAAAACGTGCAAGATGTTTCTTTTTATAAATGTGCATTTTCAAAAATATTGGAAAAACAGGTAATCATCTATATGAAATGTTTCTAAATGAAGCTTATTCTTCACAATATCAAGGGGCACGGTAGTGCCCAGCCAAGTTCTCTAGCAACTTTGGCACTACACCCTTATTTACAGGAAACAACTCAGGACATTTTCCACACCCCTCTAACTTCTATACCAAAGAAGCCAAAAGTTTCAAACTCACATCATTTGTTAAGCTAGTCAAGAAGAAGCACCTCAGTAAATTTCAGATATTTAGCATAAGTAGTTTCTAAGATAAAATGTTCCAAAAATCACGAAAACCGTAACTGACTGACTCACTGACTCACTGACTCACTCACTGACAGATCATCAAAATTATGAAGCACTTCCCGTTGCCCTAGAAACTTGAAATTTGGCACAGTGGTAGGTCATGTGGTACATACAAAGGAAAAAATCGAAAATTTGAAAATTTTCAATCAGGGGGCGTGGTAGCCGCCTACTTTTACATTATTAATTTAAATTATATGAAGCACTTTCCGTTGCCCTAGAAACTTGAAATTTGGCACAGTGGTAGGTCATGTGGTACATACAAAGGAAAAAATCGAAAATTTGAAAATTTTCAATCAGGGGTCGTGGTAGCCCCCTACTTTTACATTATTAATTTAAATTATATGGAGCACTTTGGAGTGCAGTAGAATCAAGAAATTTTGCACAGTGATAGGTCATGAAGTACATACAAAGGGAAAAATCGAAAATTTGAAATTTTTCAGTCAGGGGGCGTGGTAGCCGCCTACTTTTAAATTATTAATTTAAATTATATGGAACACTTTGGAGTGCAGTAGAATCAAGAAATTTGGCATACAAGTACATCGTGCAATAAAACAAATAAAATATGAAATTTATGATTTTCAACTGAGGGGCGTGGTACCCACCCATTTAAAAATAAATTTTATAAAATATATGGGGCAGCTCTGATCATCGTAGAATATTGTAATTTGGCAAACTAGCAATTCTGCCAGTCAATATAAAGAAATAAAATTAATTTTTAGATTTTTCTGCTTATCAAAAAAAAAAAATCTTTGCAAAAAGTAATGATATCACACCAAAAACATAAATGTAAACAAAGAGCCAAGTTCTCCCGTAAAAAAATTCTGCCTAACAAATCAGCCACGAAAAGTAATGAGATCTAAAAGAACGCCAAGTTCTAAGATTCAGCAAGTACTCGTAGGTGCATTGCAAATGTTTTAAGTGGACTTACATCGAATCAACTATTAGTTTTGAAAGTAACTTGTAAACTAATGTAAATTAGTTAATTATTTTTACTTGGCGGGTTTTCTCTTAGTAACCTACTATTAAAAAAGTTTGGAAAACTTGCTAAGTAAAAAAATTAACTAATTTACATTAGTTTACAAGTTACTTTCAAAACTAATAGTTGATTCGGTGTAAGTCCACTTAAAACATTTGCAATGCACCTACGAGTACTTGCTGAATCTTAGAACTTGGCGTTCTTTTAGATCTCATTACTTTTCGTGGCTGATTTGTTAGGCAGAATTTTTGTACGGGAGAACTTGGCTCTTTTTTTACATTTATGTTTTTGGTGTGATCGAACTTACTTCAGTCAACTAAACCATAATCTACAAGAAAAAACGTATTTTGTAAACTCTAACTCAACGGCAAAAATCAATACAATTTTCAAAATAAGAGGTGAACTAATAAACCTAAATTTCATTCCACATCGATCCGATCTTCCTATCGAGTGCAACCTCTGCAATCTTAAAGAGAGAGAAGATGTATACCATTTTATCGGAAAATGTCCTATTTTGAGAGAATTTCGAAGGATCTACTTTGGAGCTAATTTACTGTTGAAGGAGGATGCGTTGTGCATTTTGAATGGTGACCGCGGGTGGGATCTACTATATAATTATACTGTAAATGCATTACGATACAGAAAACGAATAATTGAAGGCGACTTTTGAACATCTTACTACTTTTTTACATTAGTATTTTATTAAGTTTTAAGTTAGTTATTCAACACTGCGAAAATGAAATGTCAATCTGATAGACGGTATAATATACCAAACCAATAGATTAAGATATTTGAATGCTATGTTTTTTGTACATTAAATGATTAAAAAAAAAAAAAAATAGGTGTTACACTGCGTCCCAAGGATCTATTATGTCCCCTTAAGTAGCTGATGAGTTTTTTACATCAAACTACAGCTCCTCCTCTAACCTGATATCTCTAAGGAGTTTAAGAATTTGGAGAACTAATAAAATCAAATGACCTATGTGTTTTAACCTTTGGTGGATAAGTGCACCACAACTACCTAGAATATGTTCCGGTGTTTCATCTGTTTCGTTGCAGAATCTGCATGTTGGACTTTCTACTAGTTTGAGGATGCTTAGGTGCATTTTTAATTTACAATAACCCGAGAGAGATCCAACAAAGCCACTGGAGCATATGGTCTAGCTGTCGAGCTGTACAAAGCAGCAGGCGACGATTTCTAGATCATGCACCAAATCATCTGTAAGATGTGGTCGGAAGAATGCATGCCCGATGAATGGAACCTCAGCATTGTTTGCCCCAACCTGAAAAAGGGAGATCCTCTAAACTGCGCCTTTTGTTAACAATCTGATTGTACCTTATATCAATGTGACTTCAGACCAGGAAAGTCAAACATCGACAAAAATTTCACTCTGCGAGTAGGTACCCTCCAAATCGACACCCACCACACGGAAAGAAATGAAAAATCAGTAATCACGAATTTCTATGTCGTAAATTATGAAAAATATTTTTTTGTAAATCATCCCCCTTTTTTCGTAAAATGAGAGGCAAAATTGTAATTCAATCTTTATTCCGTCTAAATTTACAAAACTGTATAATTTGAGAATTACGAAAAAATGTCATGATTTTAGATTTCCATTGTAAGAGCAATTTACAAATTTTGTATTCGTAATTTTAAACATTTGGAACATGATATAAATTGTACGACTAAATAATTCTGATTTACAAAATTAAAGATCGAGATTTATGATCTCAATATTCTAAAAACAAAGCTCTTGAAGCTAAATGAACGAATTGATCTTAGACAATCGTAGTTTACAAAAATATTTCCTGAATTAAAAAAATAGGTGTTTATTAAATCATGAATTCTTATCGCATTTTACTACTTTTGAATCCAAACTGTTTTTTTTTTTTTGTTACGATTCTTGAATCGTATACGACAATATTTCCTGAAAAAGAAAAACGTTTTGTTTTGTTTATTTATTCCATATTTTTCATGCAGTCGAAAATCAATTCCAATTTTTTAAAGCGTCGAGTAGCTCAGTGGGTAGAGGTGCCGATCAAGAGACCGTCGTGCTCTCTCATGCCTGGGTTCGAAATCGAATCCCAGCAGTGCGGAGTCGGGAGTGACGGATCTGGAAAAATAGTCGCCACTAAAGAAGTGCAGAATGAGAAGGAAGTACGGAGATTGATCGGTGAGGAGAGTGAGGAAGGGAGAATATAGTACCGGGGGAAGAGCGAGGAAGGGAGAGAGAAAAAGAGGCGAGATCCCCCCGAAACGGGGATGGTGTGGGGGGTGGGGGAAATAAAACGCAAAGTAATTTACAACTGGCTGATCCATTGAATAAGAAGTACAGGAAGCGGTGTAAGCTACACGCACAGTGTACGTGAGTGAAGCAACAAAAATTTCTGATGGTGTTAAATAGGGGGCATTCATCTGTCAAAATACGGGACACTCATCTGTCAAACTGGGCATGTGCTGTCATTTTGCTGAGCTGTAATTGGTCAAATGTTGTTTTGTATTTTCATCTGTCAAAAAAATAAAAACTCGAGTTCAGGGGCGCATTTATTTTTGTTGGTAATCGTAAGGCGCTACACAATTTCTTGTGCTTTTTAACACTTGATCAGTTTGTTCATAGAATGCGCTTTCGAATACGACTCGAAAAAGGACAATAAATATGATAAATTAAGGATGAAAAAAGACGAAAATGTAACGAAAAAAAAAATAATAATAATAATAATCGTGCATGTACACCTTGAACGTTAAAACACCATGTGGTCCAAAAAAGAATTGAAATTGAAAAATAAAATTGATGCACAATCGATATTATCTTGATTCAATCATATTTCGCTTGGCGCCCCTGAGATTAACCATTCAACTGCAGACCAACCCTGTTGTAATGCGTTTGTGTTTGTGAAACTCACACTACTTAGAAAAATGCTTCACTTCTTTTTCATAAGACCCCTTTCTGTACTTCTTATTCAATGGGCTGATCGTATATTACGCTTCTGAATCATAAATGCTTTTTTTTGTTGCGAATCAAAAGTGAAGAATTACAACTTACTTTTGAGTCCTAATGTCTTCATTTTCCTCTTTTTCGTAAATTACAAACACGAAATCGTAATATTTGAATTCCCAATCCAAGGTCTATAACTAGATTCATTTATCGCTTGTTTTTCTTGATTTGATTTTCGATTTCTTTCTGTGTAGAATATGTTCTGGTGTTTCATCTGTTTCGTTGCAGAATCTGCATGTTGGACTTTCTACTAGTTTCAGGATGCTAAAGTGCATTTTTAATCCCGAGAGAGATCCAGCAAAGCCACTGGAGCATATGGTCTAGCTGCCGAGCTGTTCAAAGCAGCAGGCGACGATCTAGATAGGAGCATGCACCAAATCATCTGTAAGATGTGTTCGGAAGAATGCATGCCCGATGAAAGGAACCTCAGCATTGTTTGCCCGATCCTGAAAAAGGGAAATCCTCTAAACAACAGTGGAATCAGCGTACTTAACATCGCCTACAAGATTCTCTCTGCCCTAATATGTGAACGTCTGAAGCCTTTTGGTCCTTATCTATGTGGTTACAGACTAGGAAAGCCAATCACTTTGCGGCAGATCTTGGAAAAAACCTATGAACTCCAAATTGACACCCACCACCTTTTCATCGATTTAAAGGCTACGTATGACAGCATCTACCGATACGACCTGAATATAGCTATGTCTTGTTTTTGCATCCCTGCCAAGCTCGTTCGCTTGTGCAAAATAACGATGCAGAACTCACGCTGCGCCATCAAGGTTAGCAACGAGCTTGCGGAATCTTTCGATGTCAAAAAAGGATTCAGGCACGGCGATGCACTGTCATTTTCTTTAACATCGTTCTTGAGAAGATAGTGCAAAACTCCACCGTCAACACTCGAGACACTAACTTCCAAAAGTCTGTTCAACTTCTAGCGTACGCCGATGATATTGATATAATGTCAAGAATACAGCGTGACGTCAATGGCGCCTTTGTGAGAATTGAGACAGAAGCGGCAAAAATGGGTTTAGCGGTAAATAAGGGAAAAACGAAGTTGTATATGCTGTCTTCGAGGAAGGACACCCAACACCGACGGCTCGGACAGAACGTCACAATAGACGCATACAACTTCGAGGTAGTAGAGGAGTTTGTCTACCCAGGCTCCGCTATTAAAACGGGAAATAACACCAGCTGCAGCGGCGTCGAGATCAGACGAAGAATAACTTTTGCTAATCGCTGTTTCTTTTGGCTAAGAAAGCAATTGAGTGGAAAACCCTCTCTCAAGCAACTAAGGTAAGACTGTACATATAACACCCTCATCATCCCAGTCCTGCTATATGGTGCAGAAGCATGGACCTTGAGAGGAAATTTCTTCGGGTCATCTTTGGCCCCGTGTGCATTGATGGGGAATGGAGAAGAAAATACTACAGCGAACTTTACGGGTTGTACAACAACATGGACCTAAACAGAAGAGTCAAGGTCCAGAAATTCAGATGGCTCAGTCATTTAGAGCGGATGGACACCAATGCTCCGGAAAGTCTTCTACACTATTCCCGAGGGACGTAGAAGGAGAGGACCGCAACTCAGGTGGCGCACGCAAGTGGAAGAGGACCTCAATCAACCTGGAGAGCAAACCTGGAGACAGCTAGCTAGGGACCGAGCTGGCTGGTGGAGACTGTTGATTGAGGCCCAAGTCCACAAAGGACTGTAGCGCCACCATAAGTAAGTAAGTAAGACCCGAGAGAAAACCAGTAAGTATCCTGAGTTTATTCCTACATAGACTGATGTAGGTAGTCACCCAGAAGTATCTACGAGGTGTGACAATTAAGTAATGAGACTGATTCCATAAAAACCGTATATTTCAAAATTATTCTACAACTCTGCCATCCCCTTCAAAGTAGTCCCCTTGGGCAGCTATAAAACGATCCCAGCGCGTTTTCCATGCTTCGTAACATTTCTGGAACGCTTCGACTGGGATGTCCGCGAGTACCTTCGTCACGGCCGCCTGGATGTCCTCAATCGACTCAAAACGGGTTCCTTTGACCACCGATTTTGTTCTAGGGAACAAAAAAAAGTCACAGGGTGACATATCGGGCGAATAAGGTGGTTGTTGCAACACGGCGGTGATCCCTTTAGAGGCCAAATACTGGGACACGCTGAGGGCGGTGTGGCACGGCGCGTTGTCGTGATGAAGGAAGTTTTTCCATTTTCGTGACGAGCACCACGAACACACGTTTACTCAACACGACAGAGCAGGCGAACTAAACAAGCTAGAGCGATGGCAAATATATCAATGGAGAGGGGAAGGATGCCGGGAGAAGGGAAAGGGAATTTCAAGGTCGCAGGGTTACTACAATCGCGGCAATATTATCAGTCTCATTACTTTATTGTCATACCATGTATGTCTGTCTCAGTCCAGGCAGTTTTGCCCAGTTGTTTCTTCTCCTGGTTTCTTCTTCTGATTTCATTTTATGTACTTCTAATGAAGTGTTCTTCTATTCCGCAGTAGGGTTCCGGTCCTACTAGTGGAGTCATCACACCTGTCTTTGCCAGTATATCTATCTCTCATTTCCCTGAACCCCTACATGTTTAGGCAGACGACCACATAGGGATAGACAAACAGTAATTTGGTCTTAATAAATACGTTTGGAAGTAATAGCCTTTTTTTTTGGTAATCCAGAATGGTACACAGAAATTTCCGATTACGGATATCGAACGAACATGCAAGCAAAAACGCTTTTTCGTGTCTAAAGGCCCAACTATAATAAATTGCTTAAGTGAACTTAAGCTTATGTCAAAAAACCGGACGATAATTACCTTAAGTAAGCAGGTAGGCTGGCCTTCTCTTCTTCAAATTGTCAAATTCACTTAAAGAATGATCGAATGAAACCGCACTAGTAAAATTTGAAAGAAAAGTTAATGAACGTTGCTTAAGTAAGTACATTATCGTTGGCTCATAGGGTTCGTGTCTATTTGGTGGTTCACATGTGCGTGCTTGCGTGAGCAAAATTGAATTATAGTTCAGTAAGATCAGGATAGCGAGAATTATAAAATTTGTTGAATTTAGCGAAATCGATTTCTTCATGATTTTCGAAAAATATCATGGGCTAACCCCTTGCCAAAATTTTGGACAGAAAAAAAAATCTTCCAAAACCCATTGAATGATACATTAAATGAAAGGTCTGTTCGAACTTTATTCATCAAAATGGGGTACAAGTTTTTTGAAGATCTGGTAAATGCAAAAGCGCAAATTTTTCGCAATCATTTTCCCTCAATTTCAAATCGATATTACTCACAAATCACAATCTTCATCGAAACAGTTCTACAATTGTACATCGAAATAGCGGACTATACGTATACATATGTATTCTATCAGCCATTGAAAGCCAAAACTTTTTCAGCGCTCATCCTGCTTCCGGTAAATTCTATGTAAAGTTCCCTCTGTTCCCTTGTTATTTATCATAAATAAAGTTTCAAGTCCATTAAACTTAACGATCCAATGACATTTCCAAGAGCAACAAAAAATATTAACCAGTTGACCTCTTTATTCAAAATATAATTTAATATGGGTTCAGCTATTACAAAATAGATACTTAACATATATGATTGGTAAGAAAGTTTTTTTTTTTTTGTTAATATTTCATTGTCTGTCTCCGACTGTTTCTGGTATAAGGACATTCAAAATCATCATCTTCTTCGTCTTCATCCAGACTTACTTCAGAAAGACTGCCGCACATAGGAGCTCTAACCTTGTCCCTTCTACAAATACCTGATCTCTTAACGATACCCATTATTTTAGGTGCACACTTTTTCCTAAAACGATCCGCTGTTTTTTGAACTCGATAACAAGTATCAGTTGCATACGTCATATAGTAAAGTAGACACAAGGCTACTAACATGGTTGTTACTTCAACGAACCAACTATCAACGATGAAATCTAATCCTACTCGAGGACAAAGTAAGGTACTTCCAATGGTTAACATGTGATAAATCAATTGTTCCAAATTATTCCAAATTGTTAATACTGCGAATTCAATTAGCAACAAAGATGCAAACATTTCCAACAAGCATAGAAACCACAATGGAAGAATCTTATATCGGTCCGGCACTATCTCAATATCCCATAATACCTCTAATGTGGTCAGGAGAAAAATCCAACTTGATATTGACGTTTGAGGTGTAAATAGTTTATCGGCTGGTTTCAGAAAAACCGTCATCCGCAGAGTTGTGTGAATGATAAAGGCCGCTAGGACTGGTATTAATTTTGTCATGTTGCAATCTTGTTTGAGAGAAAAATAAAATAAAAACATATTTAATACAAACAAAGAAAATAGTGCAAGCCGTTATACTTTTTTGCTTTTTTTTGTAATTTTTTGAAATCCAAAAAATCGAACTTAGAATTTAACTAACTGACAATCAAAACAAAACTCATTTGATTTGGAGTTGAGGAAACTAAAAAGAATTACATTTTAGTTTTTGTAGGATTTTTGTCTTGTTGCCCAGTCGTATTCAGCCGTTACTCTTTTCATATGAGACATACTCTAGCAGAACCATTTCATTAGCCGGCACGGAAAAGTGTTCATTATTTTGTTGCTAGTTTGTGCCGCAAGAATTGATTTTGTTGCTCAAATAGTTTTCGGGAAAAAGCGCGGTTACGTTTCTTCTTCTCTCTTCTGAAAAATAATAAGTATACGCCCGAGTGAACTTTCTCATAGGTCGTTAATTCCAATATATTTTAAAAGCTAGAGTTGCCCGTAGCTTAGTTGGTAAGTGCGTTGGCTGTTAAGCAGAACGTCGTTGGTTCGAGTCCTACTCAGGCCAAGTTTTTATTTCATCTTTCACGGGCACTGCCTCTTGCGAAGACCTGACAAATCTTCCAAGAGTATCAATATGTCATGAAAAAAGTACTTCTCAACTCTGCCGTTCGGAATCGGCGTTAAATTGTAGGTCCCTTCAATTCTTCACACGCACTCAGAGAATTGTTGATGAGAGTAAGCCACTTAGGCCTTGGTTCTTCAAGAGCTGTCGCGCCACTCTATTTATTTATATTATAAAAGCTAGTTAAGATTTATTCAAAGCGAAAACATGAACAAGAAGAAAGCATACCTCCTTTTTTATCTTCAATTGTAAATTTATTAATTTCGTTCTTTTTTTACTTAATTTCATTTTTGAACTGCTTGATGTGCTCTCTGTCTTTAGTCTTTACTCGACCGTTTTCATGTTTTTGTTTGGAAAAAATTTCCGTTGTCCTAAGGTCGCGACTTTGATCCTATCTCGAATGGGAATCAAATTTCGCAAAATTGAACTGAATTTTTTTTTTATACACTTTTCATTAAAAGCATTTAATAAAAGTTATTCACTTTATAACGGGTGTTTTTTTCGAGGTATAGAACTTAAAGTTGGCATTACTTTTCAAGACGGCGACCGATTTAACAGCTGTCAAGTGATTTATTAACTTCCCATAGGAAGTTATTGTAATGGGTCCGATTTTGTGAATCTCCAATTTTCGCATTTCTCGATGTTTTGAGGTCACTAGAGTCCGAATCAAGCGTTTTTAAGATGACATCGGTGTGTGTGTGTATGTGTGTGTGTATGTGTGTTCGTATGTGCGTTACGTTTTTTCAGCTCGATTATCTCGCGAACCACTCATCGTATTGTCATAAAATTGGTCTCATTCGACGCGGTATTGTGTTGTTAAGAGCTGATTAGATTTTGAGCGAAATCCGCTTAACGGTTTTTAAATGGCAATCAAAAATCTAAGACAACCTTATAAAAAATGAGTTATTTTTATTATAAAAAAGGGTTTTCCAATATGAGGTGTTTATTTTGAATAGCCCGCTATTTCGGTAGTTGTCACTTTTGAAGCTGTCATTTTTTGGCATTTGACAAGTAGAAACTACGCCATTAATAAAAATGGAACGATACACGCTTCAACAACGCATTGAAATTATTAAAATTCACTATAAAAAATGGTGAGAATTTGGCAGAGACGGTTCGCACAAATAAAACATTTTTGGGTCGTCGTGAAGCACCTTGTCGGACCGCAATACAGAAATTGGTGGACAAATTCGAGCTGTTGGGACAAGTTAGTGATGTGAAGAATAAAACCCGTGCACGTCGCTCAAGAACAACTGAGAATATTGCTGTTTTAGCCCAAAGTGTTGAAGAAAACCCAGGTTTGTCCATTCCTCGTCGTTCTTTGGAATAAGGCATTCCACAAACGTCATTACACCGTATTTTGCATAAAGACTTGAGTCTTAAGGCTTATAAAATTCAGTTAACACAAGAACTCAAGCCGGCTGATCATCAATAACGTCGTGTCTTTGCTGGTTGGGTCCTTTAAATGCATGAAAATGATCCGGAATTTCATCGAAAAATCATCTTGACTGATGAGACCCATTTCCACCTCGGAGGCTACGTCAACAAGCAAAACTGTCGCATCTGGGGCTCGGAAAACATAGGAGCTATTGTTGAAAAGCCTCTCCATCCTCAACGCGTGACTGTTTGGTGCGGTTTATGGTTCCGCGGGGTCATTGGACCTTACTTTTTCGAAAATGAGGCTGGAGCAACAGTTACGGTCAATGGATTGCGCTATCGAGAGATGATTAATGATTTTAACTTCCCAGAGGAAGTTATTGTAATGGGGCCGATTTTGTGAATCTCCAATTTTCGCATTTCTCGATGTTTCCAGGTCACTAGAATCCGAATCAAGCGTTTTTATGATGATGTCTGTGTGTGTGTATGTGTGTTCGTTACGCGTTACGTTTTTCAGCTCAATTATCTCGCGAACCACTCATCGAATTGATCTCATTCGACGCGGCATTGTGTTGTTAAGAGCTGATTAGGTTTTGAGCGAAATCGGCTTAGCGGTTTTTTAATGGCAATCAAAAATCTAAGACAACCCTAATATAATGAAAATTATGATAATTTCTGCAATAATTTCAATAATAGTGCAAGAAATCTTATAGTTAGTGGGGAAAAAACACAATATTGTGGAGTATCATATACTATATTTGATTACTAGCTGACCCACCAAACGCTGCCGTATTTTGCCGTATAAATATTAATTTTCAGAAATACTAATCCGATTAGAAAAATTGCTTCAATAATAGAAAACTACAATATTCAGGAGCAATATATGTAGGCTGTATTTTACTGTGCAAAGTAGTTGTGAATGAGTCCACGGATCAACTCGGCAGTGGCAGATGGCGCCACTGTTATTCAATAAACTTAATGTTTTTCATAAAATCATCAGTTTTATGGAATTTGACTTTGAAGCAACGTGCGTGTACAACTACAACGGGATGCATCCGCTGAATATTTTGCAAAACAACTAATGTTTTTACGTATTTTTCTACTATGGGAAGTTAGTCGTGTGGACTCCATGGGTCGCACTCATATTTTTCTCAGTTTGGTTTGGCAATTCACCATGAATAGACTCACGCCTGAATAACGCTTGCAAATTGTGCAATTTTATTTCGAAAATAATGGTTCTGTGAGGAATACGTATCGCGCACTACATCCATTTTATCATCTACAAAATCGTCCATTAGAGCAGTTAATTCGATTAACCATGGAACGTTTTCGCACCACGTTTACTCTAATTGATAACTCGCATCCCCAGAGACGCCGCCTTACGGTGCGTACAGAAGAAGCTATTGCTTGTAGAGCGTAGCATTTAGGAAGACCCGAATGAGTCCATCCGCCATCGAGCACAGGAATTGTATCTGTGTCCATCCACTTTATGGAAGATTTTGCGGAAGGATCTTGGTTTGCGTGCTTACAAAATCCAACTTGTGCAAGAATTGAAGCCCAACGATCATCAAGCAAGGCGCTGTTCCCGATTTTCATAAGCGAATTTTGTTTAGCGATGAAGCGCACTTCTGGTTGAATGGCTACGTCAACAAACAAAACTGCCGCATTTGGAGTGAAGCTAATCCTCAAGTGTATGTCGACACATCGTTACATCCAGAAAAACTGACTGTTTGGTGCGCTTTATGGGCTGGTGGAATCATTGGTCCGTACTTCTTCAAAAACGATGATGGCCACAACTTTACAGTCAATGGTGATCGGTATAGATTGATTACTAACTTTTTCATTCCTGAATTGAACAATCATGATGTCCAGGAGCTGTGGTTCCAACAAGACGGCGCAACATGTCACACAGCTCGTGCCATAATCGATTTATTGAAAGACACGTTTGTTGACCGCCTAATTTCACGTTTTGGACCTGTGAATTGGCCTCCAAGATCTTGTGATTTAACACCGCTAGACTATTTTCTGTGGGGTTATGTAAAGTTATTGGTCTATGTGGAAAAGCCACAAACCCTTGACCATTTGGAAGACAACATTCGCCGTTTTATTTCCAATATACGGCCACAAATGTTGGAAAAAGTCATCGAAAATTGGACGTCCAGATTGGACTACATCCGAGCCAGCCGTGGCAGTCATAAGCCAGAAATCATATTTAAAATATAATGCCACAAGATTATCTTTCGAATAAATAAAAACGAGAATCATGCTGCCGTAAGTGGGCATTATACAGCTATAAGTGTACAGAAGAGCAAATCAATCATGGATGGAGTTCGATGACCTCAAAGAACCCCAATAAAATATGTGTTTGAGTTTTAAAAGAAGTAAACAACTGTTTATATTTTATTTTACTAGCTGACCCGGTAAATATTGTTTTATCTTTGAAAATACCTTTCCAGATATTGAAGTTAACGTTTTATGGGAAAGTTCACTTGGGCGTATACTTATTATTTTTCAGAAGAGAGAAGAAGAAACGTAACCGCGCTTTTTGCGAACACTATTTGAGCAACAAAATTAATTTTTGCGGCACAAATTAGCAACAAATTAGCAACAAAAAATGCCGTTAGTTTCATATCGCTACCTGCATTGGTTCTAATTTGGTTCTGCACGCATACATACATGTACATCAGCGTTACTACTTGAACCAACAAAAAAATGGAGACTTGCCGAACCGATAAACGTTGTTTCTATAACCGAGTGATACATAAAATATTCGTTTTCAATGGAGAATAGAAAACCTGTAGGCCCTTATTTGATGTACAATTATGTAACGGCTGTCGAGGGAAATTGTGACGAATAGAGATCGCGCAGACCTTTTTTTTGGAAGAATTTTTTTCTGTCCAAAATTTTGACAAGGGAGAACAATGAATACAAGATAAGGAGATAAGGACAATACAATAGTAAGCTACACTCTTGCTTTACAAAAATAAATAATCTAGTCTCAGAGTACACAGAATACAAGGTATTATATTCCCGATTTTCTTCTTCTAAAGTTCGCGCATATGTCACATTTCAGACACCAAAATGTCAAAATACTACAAAAGTTGTTGTTGTGTTATCGGCATTTCTTTTTGTGCCTTTTCTCACTTCTGTCATCTTGGTCTCTGAGAGATGCGCAATATAATACCTTTTATTCTGTGTACTGTGATCTAGTCTATGATAAACTGATAAACAAATCAGCTGTGTTGTCTGCTCTACACTGTAAGAATTTTCTGTTTGATTAAAAGTTTGTTTGTTTGTTTGTTAATTCATTCAATTTGTAATTAATTAATTTATTTATTTATTGTCTAGTTTCAATGTTAATCCATGTAACGTAAACAAAAATAATCTACCTTAAATATTTCAAAATGTAAGTCGAAAAATTGTTTATTTTTTAATATTATGAAATTTTTTATATACGGTACTGTCTGGGTCGTGTGAACTAATTGTTGCACAGGCTGTCCATGCTAACAAGGTTGTTCACACTATCCAATATTTAAAATATCAAGAAAAACAGCAGTTTTCGAACTTAAATTAACGTTTTATGGGCTACACCCCTTTCTAGTTTCGCGATAATATCACCTTTTTCTTTAAATTGGCGTTTTTCTTTTTTACCTCTGCGCAGATTAGATCAGATCACGGATGTGTCAAAGTGAAGCTCTGAGCAGATCATATTCAATGTCCTCCGATTTAATAAAGAAACAAACCTGAGCACTGAAATGTACTTTTTTACTTTTTATTATTTTAACAATTTTTTGTTTACCTACAATAGACGCGCGACTGTCTTGGAAATCTATTTTTAATTTTATGTTTGTTTTTGTCTGTAAAACCCGAAAAAACAAGTGAAGTTGTTTTCGCTCGGCTATCTGCTCTATTTTTCGGCTGACCGCTGATGGCTTATAAGCCTTGCATGTATATCTTTCAAATAATTTTGTTAAATATCTTATATGAAAAAATAAAGATAATAAAGATAAGAAAGATTATTTAGCTCAGAGCATGAAAATTTTTAGCTCCGATATATCTGAGCTATAAAAGAAACACAGATTTTTTTTTTTTGACAGCTCTGTAATCTGATCTGATCTGCTCAGAGGTAAGAAAGAAAAAAAATTAATTGCACTGAAACGAAGCATACAAACAGCACTACAGCAGCGAGTTTCACGTGTTCAAACGGGAATCGTTTTTTTTTATTATAGGAATCAATACAAATATTATGTACAAAAACGGAGTATGCGGTGCAAAAATGCTTTTAAAAACTATGATATCTAAAATAGAGGGAAATCCCCGAAATGGGAGCATAAATTCATTGTTCATGTTATCGAGGTTTTTGTTGTTCACGCTATAGAGTGCTCCTGCTCAGTATAAAACAATTGGTGTTCATGCGAGCCAGGTGTTCATGCTACCCAGACTGCACTGTATATATTTATTAAAATATAATTAAAGACACCCCTGAAGAAGTCGTGGAATATCGACGAAACGTCGGGAACGATGAAATAGAGTAGTTTTATATGCATCCGAAATCATTTGACTAAAATAGCCCGCTTACAAAAAAGCAAAAGAGATTCTTCGTCTGATCTCGACGCTGGCTGGTGTTATTTCCCGTTTTCATAGCAGAGCCTGGGTAGACAAACTCCTCTACTACCTCGAAGTTGTATGCGTCTATTGTGACGTTCTGTCCGAGCCGTAGGTGTTGAAGTTGAACAGATTTTTGGAATATAGTGCCTCTGGTGTTGACGGTGGAGTTTTGCACTATTTTCTCAAGAACGATGTTAAAGAAATCGCATGACAGTGCATGAATCATTTTTTGACATCGAAAGATTCCGTTAGATCGTTGCCAACCTTGATGGCGCAGCGTGAGTTATCCATCGTCATTTTGCACAACCGAACGAGCTTGGCAGGGATGCCGAAACTAGACATAGCTTTAAACAGTTCGTCTCTGTAGATGCTGTCATACGCGGCCAACGGCCTTAAAATCGACGAGAAGGTGGTGGGTATCGACTTGGAGTTCCTAAGTTTTTTACGTACCGTAAAGTGAAAATTTGGTCGATGGTTGACTTTCCTGGTCTGAATCCACATTGATAAGGACCAATCAGATTGTTGACGAAAGACGTTCACATATTACGACAGAGAGGATCTTGTAAACGATGTTAAGTAGGATGATTCCTCTGTAGTTTGCGCAGTTTAGAGGAACTTCCTTTTCGAGCTATGTTTAATATTTTCAAGACTTTTCCGTTTTCAATTTTTTTTTTTTTCATTGGACCCATCCTTAAATACAACATAATATCTGTTGGGCCGTTTAGGAGTCTATACCGGACAAACCGGAAGACTGGAGATTTTCTGTTATTTTGCCTTTTTACTAATTGCAATCAATTTAACCGAAAAATGAAAAGTACAGATGTTCGAACTTCAAAGTATTTGTATTGTTTATTTTTAAAAATAACTTAATACTAAAAAACCAATATAAATTATAGTTGTATAAACATATTATGTAAATGTTTGTTACTACTATTACTAAATATTATCAACCGCAAACTTTCAAAGGCGAGCTACATTGCATTAGACTAATTTATTTTTTGTTTATTTCGGTTTTACAATAAAAACTTGTAATATTCTTGCCGTCGATATTTTGATTTTAATGAAACAATTGCCTTAATATCTCCCTATTATTTACAAAAATTCGTTATTAAATCAGTAAATTAAATCAGTGTGTGTGCAAAATTCTCCCAAGTAAACGGAAGTCATGTTCTACTGTCTAGAACGATTTTTGTAGGTTCCATTGAGATGAAAAGACGGACCCCACTCACAATAAAATGAGAAATAAAATCAAAACGACCACAATCTTGAAGAAATAAAAATAATTTAACAATAGAACATTATACGTAGGAAAATACGCAAATTCATAAACATGAGTATTCCTTTCACTTATTTGTGATAGTTACGAACCTGTTTTCTTTTATTGTTTATAAATACATTTTCTTTTGCAATGAAAAATGACAATCTAGCTTTTGGTTATTTTTAGTAATTTTAATAAAAGCTATTCTGCTTGTTTCGGGATGGAGCAAGCGCGGACACGGGAAGAACGGCATAGACTCTGGGAACAATATAATTTTTGGGTAGTTGAAGTTAGGCTGAAAGTTGTTAAAGTAATAATAGTTGTTGTTTTGATAGAATGTCTTGATCGAATCAAATTCGATCGTTGTTGGAACTGGCTTTTATCCATTCTCGCACTGATGACCCTCGCAATTGCCCCAAAATATGCAATTGCCAACACCACTGTAGCATATCAAGAACACGGCTGTGAGAAAAACCAGGCTACAAATTGTGCATGGTTTGCGTTCGAGGAAGAATCCAATCAGATAGAGCACAATGAACATGACGTGGGTCTGCATTAGAGCTGGATTCGTTGGCTTCGGAATGAGCAGCACTGGGATGAGGCATTGGAGGCAATACATTTTCTTTTTTGTTCTTTCCTTTTGCCAAGTCTTTGTCGATTTCTATAAACAATTTTCCGTAGCAAAGTAAATATTCGCTGTTTTTGGTGGGGAACTGCATGCAGTTAATGTTAAGAAAGTTTGTGCGTTGCAATTAACTGCATTTTAATGATTTTCTATTTACTTTAAGCGAGGAAAAAAACTATTTCTTTATTAATTTTCACGATATCCAGGAACTCAAGGGGAAAAATCATTCAACTATTTGACAGATGGAGACAGATGTGGCGAATTTGGATTTGACAGTTCGGTTGAATTCGTTCTATTCGACAGGGTGGCTCAATTGTTAAAATCTTTTTAATTAAGATTATGTACATTTTTTAATTTTAATTAAAAAAAAATATTATAAATGGAATGAAGAAATTCGAAATCTCCTTATCCCACAATTTTTGTATATTTAAATTGCTTGCGCAAAACCGTGTAGTTTCATATTTTGTCTTAGAGTGGTGCGACAACTCAAGAAGAGCCAAGACCTAAGTTGCTTATTTTAGTTGAATATCAAAATCCCTGATAAACCTGAAATCCGGGAATTCGGAGAAAGTGATGAGCCCGCGATAATGTTGAGAGTGAATTGGGTTCACTCTCAGTTCTTGATACTAGGCTCTCCCTCCTTTTCACTAATTTGTAAACCTAACACTTTGCTGGTTATCAGACCATATTAATTCATGTGAACGAACTGATCTCTTTCGTCTGTGGTCCTCAACTTCGACTCTTCAAGTAGTGAACTTGGCTACGGCGAAATTCTTCGTCTTTTGTCTTTTCGCTGCGCCATAAATATTTTTGTTTTCATTTTTTCAAAGGGACACGGAGACGGAATGCGAACACTGCTTCATTCTTCATATTTCATATCGCCGCTTCAATAAAATCGGTTCTCCTCGATATTAAAAAAAAGAGAGAAATTGCAATAAAAAACAAGAATCTTATCGCTTAATTTAAACAAGTGACAGTCTTATAGGTTGAACGGAAACTTTTAACATTACCAGTGGAAGTCTCTGATCGTTTATCATGGCTCTATCAAAACCAATATACACACTGCTTGGTGCTTATCTGGAACAGCTTTTCACCCATCCGATTCGTACAAAATCCATCACCAGGTAATACATGTTGATTCTGTTTAAAGGTCAAGAGTGTTTGCATTAACTTGTCATTTTAGCGCTGTACTGGCAACATCCGCAAGTTACGCTTCCCAAAGAATCGCAGGCAATCGAACAATAAGTCAAAAGGCATTAATAGCTTATGGATCCTTTGGGTAAGAAATATCATGCTAAATTCAAACTAACTGACAAAACAAGACTTTTCTAAAGGCTCTTATTCGGAGGCACAGTGCCGCATTACTTCTATCAGATTATTGAGAAAATATTCCCACACAAAATGGCTTACAGAAAAATTCTAGTCTTCTTGGCTGAGCGACTTGTGTTTGCCCCATTCTATCAGGCACTTTCTCTGTACTTCCTATCTAGGTTTGAGGTGCGTAAATTCGTTTGATCAGATAGATGGTCTGGAATTGATTTTCATATTTTTTCAGGGCAATACTCATGACCAAGCTATACAGAACTTTAAAAACCTCTACGAAAAGCTCCTGCAAACCAATTGGACATATCTATCCATTCCGGTGTTCCTTAATATGAACTACGTGCCACCAATAGTAAGACAAACAGTTTGTTGTTTTTTATTTGTCTTTTTTTTTAAATAATTTACTATCTTGTCGTTCTTATTATCGCATAAGCAGTTGTTTTTAAAAATCTTGTGTTTATTTATTCATTTAGGTCCGTACCCTGACATTCAACATGATATCGTTCGTTTGGGTTATCTATTTGGCTGGAGTACGTAGAAAACATGAATTGTCAAAGAAGAAATCTGATGAACCAAAGGGAGTCAGTGAGATTCCAAAGTAGTTTGCGAACATGATTTATGGAATCTTCTTTAAATGGAATGTTGTTTTGATAAAACAAGGAGATTAGGGTGTTTGGTTATGCGGAGGGTAGTTTGTAGACAAACAAGAAAATATATTTTATTAAAAAGGTAAGGTACGTTACTTACATTCCAAAATAATTAGGAAAATAAGTTTTACTATTGTGCTTTTTGCAAATCAAGATTTATAGGCTTAGCGATAAGCGTTGTCTTAAATAAACTCGAGAGTTCTATGAATTTTTACTTTGAAAAAACTTGTTTAATAAGAAATAGCTATCGACCGATGCGGTCCAACTCCAAAAGAAACAATACCGCCACCTCAATGAAGTGAGTGAGATTAACTTTTTGGCGAAGTGAATTTATAGACAAAGTTATGGTTGGCGAAGCCTGACATCATCTCCGTCACACCATAACAAACAGACCGTCAAATCTGGAATGAGTTCGATGAACTCTAAAATCGCTCAAGAACTAAAAACAGTTGGTGTTGTAAAAAACACATATTTAGGAATAGTTTCTTTCTTTCGGTGGCGCTCGCAATCCAGGATGGATCTCGGCCTCAGCCAACAAGCCTCTCCAGCCAGCTCGGTCCCTCGCTAGCTGCCTCCTTGTCCTTGGTGTTCATACGCTCCACATGACCCAGCCATTTTAACCGCTTATTTTTTAGTTTTTTGACCAGGTCGATGTCGCTGTAAGGCCCGTATAGCTCGTAATTGTATCTCCTTCTGCACTCTCCGCCGATGCACACTGGATCGAACATAACTCGAAGAAAATTTCTCTCAAAGCAACCCAGAAGGTTCTCATCCGCTCTTGTCAATGCCCATGCCTCCGCCTCCGCCCCATACAACAGGACTGGGATGATTAAGGTCTTATACAGGGCTTCCTTGGTTCTTTGAGAAAGGGCTTTACTGCTCAGATGCCTTCTTAGCCCGTAGAAACAGCGATTGGCAAGAGTGATTCTTCGCTTTATCTCTGCACTGATGTCATTGTGCGAGGTTATATATTGGAACCCAGAAAGTCTCTGACTACTTCAAAATTGTAACTGCCCATTGTGATGTTCTGGCCGAGTCGACGGTGTTGTGTCTCTCTTCTGGATGACAGCATATACTTTGTTTTCGTCTCATTCACAGCCAAACCCATCTTAGCCGCCTCCGTCTCAATCCCAGCAAATGCACCACTGACAGCTCGATAATGTCAATGTCGTCCGCGTAGGCCAGGAGTTGAACAGACTTTTGAAAAATTGTGCCACTGGTGTTGACTTAGTTACACTGATAGGGGCCGATCAGGTTAGCATAATTCAGAGCGTCTCCTATCTTGTAGATGGGGCATACTATGCCGAGTTTCCATTCATTGGGCATACACTTCCTTCCTGACCAGATCATCTCCAGCTGCTTTAAGCAGTTCCAGCTGGTAGGCCATCTCCACCCGCAGCCTTATGCGATTTGAGTCTTGAAATCGCTGTTTTTACATCTTGTAGGTCGGGTGGACGGATATTTTGGCCATCATCGTCCAGGAAAAATGGATTGATCTGCACAACAGCAGAATTGAGGGCATCTTCGCCGTTTAGCAGTTTGGAAAAATGATTTTTCCAAATCCTCAGCACTATTCGCGTATCTCCTACTACATTTCCGTTTTCGTCACGACAGGTTTCTATTTTAGGCTGATATCCTTTTGTAGATTGTTCCACCCTTTTCAGTGCTTCCGGAAATTAATTACTGATGTCTGAAACTGCATTTTTATATAGAAACAAAATACAAGCTCCCACTCGAGTGTTCTAATCAAAATAATATAACTCTTTCGACCCGTTATTTGATAACGGATTAAACGTATTAACTACTGACTCTAATCTTATCGCTAAAATAGCTTTAAATCATCACCTAAGTCAATAAAAGAGACAATTCATCTGCACCGAGCTTTCAAACAAAAGAAAAACTCACCTTGCTCCCCTAACTTACAAAGGAAATACTCTTCCCTTCCTGCAATTTGTTGCGAGGCAAGAGGAGGGGAGCCTTGGGAAAAATCTGACAAGTCAGATTCCGGAGAGGAAGGAAGCCAGGAATGGGATACTAGGATAGGAAACGGAAAGAATGCTAAGTTCCGGGGACTCGGCCTGCTTGCGATGCACGGCGTCAGCTCGTCGGACGGGGGGACCTTGCCCCAAAAACCTAACCTCACCTGCAAACAAATACACAGATCAGGCCTGAACACATAGGGGAAAAATCGGACCAGAAATTGACGGATGGACTACCTTCACGTCAGAGGCACTGCTGGTGTTAGTGCAGTGAGGCCATTACCCACCCTACCATAGGAATCTTCGGCTACCTTAGATGGCAAGCATTTTATTTGCATTTTAATAAAATAGAATAAGGCTTTATTTTCAAATAGGATTTTTCTCAAAAAACAAAAGAATACAGAAGAATAAAAATGTTTAAGTAAATTATTATCACTAAACCGAAAGCTAGTCCTACTAGTGACGCAAAAGCCAGAAAGGACATAACCGTTGCGCTCAATTCACAAGCATTATTCTACTTTAACCGTCATCGCCATTACCAGCATCATTATCCGCCGCATTAAGGTACCACCAAATTGAATTGAATGTCAGTTGTTGTAGTTGTTCCGTCCGCCCAGCTCTAGAAGATATCTATCGGGATGGTCGATCCAGTCGGCTGCAGTCAATTTAACGACTCGCTGGCGTTCGGCTTCTTTGATTTGCCACTTTTTAATATCCAACTGAACTTCATGGGCAGTCTTGTCTCCGCAACCCCAAATCTCGATCGATATCAAGTCGGCGGCAATTCCCTTACAATCGATTTTCGCAAAGTCCTCGTCCACAGATACAATTGGCCTTTTGGGATCGTGTCCAGCCCGCAGACCCTTCGGATAGCCCCGTATGGAAGTGTTTAAGTACAATATTTTGGGCTGCTTATCGAGTATTGCAAATTTGGGCAATAGCTGCATGACAACACTGCCTTCCGCACCAGTGTACAAGTTTGACTCCTTCCATTCGGTTGGAGAACCAATTAAATAGGTCTGACCATCGTTGGAGTTCAACAATATCAGTGTTGGTCCACGATAGCCCAGGAGATGGTGCAAGAAACGATTTGCACCGAGACCGTTTTCATTTGAGTCATAGAGCAGAGTCCAATGAGAAGGCAACATTGACAGTTTGTTCTTGAAAATTTGTGCAGTCGTAGATGACATAGTGGAATTTTGTGAGCTAATGGCCTGTGGCTTTGTGTAGAGTAGCGGTAGGGCTCCAGCCAACAGCCAGGCCTGAGAGAGACTCATCGACGTGTTGGATTTCTCAGGGAATGGAGTTGGTTGATCTAATACTGGAGTGGACAACTCAATGCCCGTTGCCTTTTCGTTTTGTTCGAGTCCGCGGTACGCAGTCGTAAGCGTATGAAGACAATATTTGTGAACCAGCAGCACCAAACGTATCAAATTGGTCTCAAACCATCGACACACAAAGCCAATACTTAGACTGTCTTGATTGAAGAATATCGCCTTGACAACCGAGTCAAAAGTTTGATTTATGGCCGGACAAAGGACTGGATTACCTGAATGATCTATGGCAACTGTGTAGCAGATAAGCAAGAGTCTTGTGACCCCTTGTTTGTTGATAAAATCTGGCCTATCATCTTCGGCGTACAATCTTATGTAAAATTCTAGAATTTTAGCATCGTCCATCATTCCTAGAAAACGTTCGCATTGTTGACGAAATGCCATCGTGCCCAGATGTTCGGTTTGTGCTCGCGAATGGTGATGTAGTTGCTTGAAGAGACGATGTCCAAAGTCTGAATAGCGTGGAAAAACTTGGCTAACGAAAACATCACCAAGAATACCATTGACATTATATGCTAATGATTTTTCGTGCAGCTTTTCGGCCAACTTCTCTATGGGCTTAAGTTGAGTGAGATACTTTTCGCTTATTTCAGCTCCGGACGCAGATCGGGACATTGTTGTTTTGGTGTGGCTGGTTGTTGGGGCATCGTTATAGTTGTTTTCACCTTCTGGCTGCTGTGAAGGGGTCCTTGACTCCGTTGAACGAGAATGTGAGTTGCCCATTTTATAAAGGCGTAGTTTTGTGAATTAATTTTTTTTAATGAATGATGATTGTTCTTGCAAAAAAAAAAAATATATTTTCTGCGATTTGTTTTTGCCAAGACGTCGCTGTCATTTGTCATATTCAGGTGCATTCAGAAATGTCAACATGGAAAGTGAATGCATTCAGAAAGCGATGGGTCGATTGTACTGGAACAGTGCAGCCTACCTACTTTATACTTTTTTACTGATTATTATTCAAATAAATAATTAAAACTTATGTTTCATAAAATAAAGATATTTGTGTTGAAACTAAAATCTGAAAGATTTTCTTTAATGCATGGGAGTTAAGATGCATTTATATAAATTTTAAATCTAGAAGGAACCCATTAACACTAATTGATTGCAGGTGGCCATGGCTCAGAGGATAGAGTAGTCGATTGCTAAGCCGAATGCTACGGGTTCAAGCCCCAGCTTCGGCAGCATTCTTTTCTACGAAAATCGCCAGCTTATCTGAGGCCACCTGTGCGATAATATGAGACAATAAATATCTATGTCTCCTCCTCTGAGCCACGTAAGTTTATGTTATGTGTGATTTCTTTCTATGTGTCTATCTATCTCTCTCTCTCTCTCTCTCTCTCTCTCTCTGCTGTATTAATCTCTTGTTCTGTCCCAGCCGATGGCCTCAGTCGCCAGTGCTGCTATGTGTCTGTAGTTCGTGTCAATGTCTAATTAATTCTCCAAAAAAAAGCCTAACCAAAATAGAGCTCACGTAACGTAAGGTCACGCTAGTCCGACAATCCGAAAACCGATTTCTAACCCTGAGGCTCCACAAGAGTAAGATTCAATCCAACTTCTCTTCCGCAATCTCACCCGCAATCCAGTGCTTTTTTTGACTCGGCGTATTATGTTTGCCATCAGCAACCTCAAATTGTCACATTTCACATTTGTCACAAATATGACCGCACACGACGACAAATTAAAATTCGAATTCTGTGGAAAATGGACGCACACCACTACATACAACACAAATGTCAAATTTGATGACAGGATTTTGATCCGCTCGAAAAATACTGCGATGACCGGATCATGGACTGGATGTGGGATTGTTGGTCTCTATGGGATTACCTGATGACAGGCCGATAGTTCTGTCATCGGAAATGTTCAATGGAGAGAGTAAGGATGTGAAGACATTGGTCCCTTAGAATTGCATAAAAAAACAAAACCCAAATTTGTAAGTTTCATAATTATTACTTTTATTATTAGATAATTTTGTTTAAATATGTAATTTGTTTTTTTAATTATTCTTTTTTATATTTTTAATTGTACAGCCATGTCTGTATAAATTAGAAATGATTTACTTGCTATCTACTATGTCACAAGGTTTAGCGATCACGTGTATGTTTTAATCAAATTTAATTTTGAAATAATGTTTTACTTTTCATTTTTCCAATCTATTTGATTTCTTGTTTAATATTTTTTAATAAATTTTCAAGCCAAAGCAATTTTTTATCGTATTTATCATCATTTTGTGTATGTATATGTGGTTTAAGTGTAGTAGTATGGGTAATAGGTTCGCAATTGCGTATTTCAAGTTCACAATGTTTTTGTTGAATTATTTAAGAAATTTAAATATTTATTTTTATTTTAAATATTTGTTTGTTTGCAGTTAGAAGACAATACGATGTGTGTGTGTGTGTGTGTGGGTTTTTTCTTATTATTCCTTATAAACGGTTGTGTCCATTGGACTAGCTGGCTGAGCAAATGAAGTCGATGTGTTTCCAATATTTGTTGGGAACGCCGATAGCGAAGAGTTGCTTGTATTCATGATGCTGCTAGATGAACTACTGGACGAATTATTCAGGCTAATATTCATCGGATTGGATGCATTCGAATTGTTGAGAGTGTTTGCGGTATTTTGTACGAGACCGCTATTGTTTAAATTGGATAGCATGCTACTGCTTAGTGAAGTTGTTCCTGAGAATGTTTGAGATGCACCACTGCCGCCAAGAAGTGGATGATTGGTTAGCACATTTGGTGCTGACGTATTTAGCCCAAATAGTGGCGTGGGCAAAGCTGGCTTCACAAATCGCTCACTTGTACGTCGATTCTACAAGCAAAAACCGAAAATATTAAGAAGTTAAACCAAATCCAAGAAACCTACCATCATTTGGCCACATGCATAGCAACGATTCTGCTGAGCAGCAGTACCTGGACTCAATGGACGACTATTCGATGGACTATGTGGCACAGGGCTACTTATTGTGCGTTGACGATGTGACGAGCCGCCTGCATTACCCATACTATTTCCGCTACCAGAGCCCGAACCACCACTTCCGCCACCACCACCGCCATAGCTAACAAGAATATTCTCATTGTAGAACCGTTCTTCGTCCATTTCCAATGACGACTCTGACTCGGACAAATGCCGACAGAGGGCCTCTCGTCGTTCGACCTCAAGCTGCAACTTGCGTTGCAATCGCAGATTCTCCTCCCGAATGCTCTTCTCTTCCTGAGCGAATTGTTGCATTTTCTTGTTAGTCTCTTTTTGCGCTGCTGACAAATTTGCGCGCAGTCTTAGAACTTCAGATCGTAATGTCTGAATGTGAGCACTTAAATTGCTGGCAGTATCTCCATTCGAATTAGTGATGTCGCGTGGAGTTGTCGGATCAGAAACTGGCTGGTCCAATTTTATTTGTAAGGAACGTTTTTCCGTCTCCAATTTATCCATTCGCTTCCAGAGCTTATTAACAAGAGCCTCCTGCTCTTGTTCGAGTGTATTTTCCAATTCGACCATTTCGCGACGCAATTGTTCTAAATTAGTTTGTTTGCTCAGCGTTTCGGCTTCGAGCTTTTCTATTTTACGCATTAGCTTGTTGACAAGGCATTCTTGCTCCTGTTCGAGAGTTTGTTCTAATTTGCATTTCTCTTGTCGAAGCTAGAATAAACAGACATTTTTGTTGATGTGGTAGGAGTGAGCTTCTTGTATAACTTTACCTGATCCAATTTGCGAGACAAGTCATTTGTAAGACATTCTTCCTCACGTTCATAATGGTGAGCTAGAGTCTCCTTCTCCTTTTTAAGAGCTTGGATTTTCTTCAGAAGCGTATTCGAAATGTATTCCTCCTCTTGTTCAGCTTTTGCTTGCTATAAAAATTGTCTGGTAAATTCTTGATTAGTTGAAATGGAAAACAAACTCACAATTATAACGGATGCTTGTTTCAGAGTTCGATTCTCCTCTTGGACAACCTTGACGCGGATTTTATATGTATCCAGCTCAGCTTTCAACACTCTAGAAAGAAATTTTAGATCCGTGGTTTAATTGGATTTCGAGAATACCATAAAATTACGGACTTATTTTGTTGGGTTAGACTCTCGATACGTTTCTGTAGTTGTTCCCGTGAGACGGGGCTTGGTGGTAGCATGCTTCCTCCATCCAGGGAGCTTTCTGATTCGCAAGGGCTTTCCATTTCTCTATGAAGAATTACAAAATAATGATTAACTATATTGCCAAATTATTGGGCAGTTATTTGTCTGTTTGACTCTGACTTGTTCTTTTTTAGTCAGAACTGCTGATCTAGTATGTTCAACTTAAGATTAAAGAAATATGTCCAAATGGTTTTTTGCTCATGTGTCCACACTTTCGAGAGAAAATCGTATGGTTTCCAAATGCCTCAAAACCCTTATCATCCCGGTACTAATGTATGTGTGGTGCAGAGGCATGGACCATGGGAACATGATGATAAAAACGCTTTGGGCTGGTTTGAGAGAAAAATTCTTCGAGTGATTTTTGGTCCAGTCTCCATAAATGGAGAATGGAGACGAATGGGTCATGTAGGGTCTTGGAATACAACACGGAAGGACGTCGCAGAAGAGGAAGACCGCTACTCAGGTGGAGCACACAGGTGGTAGAGGACCTGAACCAACTTGGCGTGCCGAACTGGAGACAGCTAGCTGGCTGGAGACGTTTGTTGGATGAGGCCTGGGTCCCACCTGGATTGTAGCGCCACCATAATAAAAATATAGAGTGGCGCGACAGCTCTTGAAGAGCCAAGGCCAAAGTGGCTTACTCACATCAACAATTCTCTGGGTGCGTGTGAAGAATTGAGGGGACCTACAATTTAACGCCGATGCCGAAGTTTTGTCAGTTCTTCGCAAGAGGCAGTGCCCGTGAAAGATGCAATCAAAACTATGGGCATGACACGACGTAGGACTCGAACCAACGACGTTCTACTTAGCAGCCAACGCACCTAACCACTAAGCCACGGACACTTCGCCACCATAAATAAGTAAGTTAGTATCCAAATGCCTCTACTTATGTTAAGAGTGATTCAGATAAGCCCTGACAGCTAGTTTTATCAAACTTAACGATATGAACGAAGCAGTGGCGTAGATAGCTTTTCGCTATGGGGGGGATAGATCTAGTTCGCTCATTTTTACTTCCGACATCTATACTAATATATAAAGCTGAAGAGTTTGTTTGTTTGTTTGTTTGAACACGCTTATCTCAGAAACTACTGGTTCGAATTGTTATTGAGTTGGATAGTCCATTAATTGAGGAAGGTTTAAGGCTACATAGCATTAAGCTACGACCAATAGGAGCGAAGAATCAGTGGAAACTGTGAAAAAACGGCAAGAAAGCATTAATTTTTTTTGTTTGTGTGAACGCGCTTATCTCAGGAACTGCTAAATCAAATTGAAAAATTCTTTTTGTGTTGAATAATCCATTTATCGAGGAAGGCTTTAAGCTATACAGAGTTACGGTGCGAATAATAAGAGCAGAGCTTCAGTGAAAAGTCTTACTAAAACGGGGAAAAAAATACTTATTTGAAGGCTTCGAGTTAAGAAGAATTTTGACTTAGGGAGAGTCGACTAATATACAATTTTAAAATAACTTCGCAACCGAATTCCCGCGCATGATGCACAAGTCAAGACGCACCTCTGGCCGGAGCACGAGGGAGAGACGGACGAATTCGCGGGCAACTGCTAGAGTGCTAGTATAGAATATATGAAAAGTTTTGAGTGTTTGTCTGTCTTTCTGTAAACGCACCTGCAGCCTTAACCACTGGTCCGATTGATTTAAAACTTGAAAATTAAAGGTTTGAGCAAATTCGCTATGGTGCTTTTTTTTATTTATTTTTTTAAGATCAGAATTTAGGGAAGCCACCATACAATTTGTTTTGGCCAAAAACTAAAAGTTTCAATTTTCTCAAAAACGATTTTTTTTTAAACTTCCTCCAAAACCTCTCATAAAATCGTTTTTTTTTCTTATTAGATTTTTTCGAAAAACAAAACCCTGATCAGCTCCTTTTTTTCTGAAAGTACGTTTAAATTGCCCAAATAATATTTTATTTTCAAACAAATTTTACAAATTTGTTTGTATTTTTTTTAAACATTTATAAACGTTTTTTTCAAAATTCTATACCTCGAAATCGGATCATTATTTAAAATCGAAATTCACGAATAAAATGTTAATTTACATATTCTTGAATACTTTAATTTTAGGAAATTTTCGTAATATTATATATATAAAAAATTAATTTTAAAAAAAGCCACTTCAAATAATTCGTACAAATAACTCGCAAAATTACGATGAATGATTGTCAATCTGCCGCTTGTGTAAGGCATGCTTTATGTAATGGGTAATAGCGCATTTTGATTTCTGGTTACCGTTAGGATTCGCGTTAACTTCACCACAGTTCACAGTGGGTCCCGCCATAGGTCAAAAATAAAAAAGTGAATGTCATAAATCCAAAATTTTTTGATGAAATTATGTTAAAGACATTCCCGTTAATCAAAAACAACAAAAAGATTGTATGGTAATTTTTTTTTTTATTACTTGTAAGCCCTTCAAAGTGAATATATATTAGAATGCACATCTCGCTTATCAGTTCAATATTTTGGTTGTGACCTTTTGGTAGTGATAACACGTGTTGAAAAAAGCTTAACATTATTTTCTTAAATATGGATATTAAACTAGAAGGTTAGTTCTTTCTAAAAACATACATTTTATTGTAAAATATATTCAGGTGTACTTATAAGGGGTCTCCTTCGTAATGTAGTTTTTGAAATATTTTTCAAAGACTTTTTTAAAGTAAATTAGAGATTTAGTTGGGTTCCCTCCGAGCTCATTCATTTGGTATTAAAATGTAGAATATTGTCTAACCTTTCAAAATAACTTTGATTTTTTTTCCACTTTTTTCCCCTTTTGAAGTTATAACAGTTTATGTGACCATATATAGCTTAAATTCAGTGTAAAATTGAGTGAAAAAGCCTAACAGTCAAGGAACAAGGATATACAAAATTAAATTTTACAAGAAAAATGTCTCACGTAATAACAAATAAGGACCTTTAAAACGTCTTTTATTAACTTCCGACCCGTTTATTTCCAATTTATGAAAATAGCCTAGTAAAAAGAAATGTCTATTATCGAAAACAGCAGAAGTGCTAATAAAAACATAGTTTTTTTTTTAAATATTTCAATATTTATGTTATTTTTTGTTATTTTTTCCTTATAATTATGTTCAAATAAACAATCTTAAATCATATCCCCAGGTTTTTATTCGAAAAAAGCAAGAATAATATTTTTGACCGCACTTTGTATGGGCGGGTACCCACTGTGCAGTTGTGCGAACATTTGTGTTCGTATGGATGAGTGTGTTGCGTGTTTGGGGCGATTTCTTACACCAAATTAACAATGTGACACACGGTGAGAAGAAATTTAAATAACTTTCAATTTTTGTGTCGGTGTGGGCTTTTGTGGAAAGCTTTAGTTAAGCTCTTTTTCTTGCACGTTTATCTTTTATTATCAATTGGTGAGAGACGTTAAAAATAAACTTTTTAAAGATCGATACAAGAAAGAAATTCAAAATATTAGGTGATTAAATAAATAGAGTGGCGCGACAGCTCTTGAAGAGCCAATGCCTAAGTGGCTTACTCTCATCAACAATTCTCTGAGTGCGTGTGAAGAATTGAGAGGACCTACAATTTAATGTCGATTCCGAACGGCAGAGTTGAGAAGCACTTTTTCATGACAGATTGATACTCTTGGAATATTTGTCAGGTCTTCGCAAGATGCAGTGCCCGTGAAAGATGAAAGAAAAACTTGGCCTGAGTACTCGAACCAACGACGTTCTGCTTAGCAGTCAATGCACTTACCAACTAAGCTACGGGCAACTATATTAGGTGATTAGCCGAAGTAATAATTTCTTTCAGATGAAGTTGACTTTGTGTTTTCCCCGTAGACTGTAGGTATAGAATGTACAATTTACAATGCCTCTAGGAATCCTGTGAGTACTTGATTCACGTAGGAAGTAGGTACTAACATTCAGAGTGCGTTTCTTTAACTTATTTGGCATGACTTAGTTATGTTGAACAATTATGAATCCCAATGGGGGGGATATATCCCCCTGATCCCCCCCTATCTACGCCACTGGAACGAAGTAACAGGCTGGTGGGAGTTCAAATCCAACCGTATGAACATTATGTTAATATTCTTTCCTTATATTCGCATTCGAGGTAAGGACGTAATTTAGAATGGCTGTTCTGGGTGGCTTCTACCCAGGAAGACAAATAGCGCTTTATTGCCCCGTTTTGATACCAAAAAACTCGTATTTCCTGAAAATAAATTAATTCTAAAAGTATACACAGAAGTCTTAATAGTTCGCTAAGCTCGTGTAGGAAAGGAACATCCAAAGCCATTGTTCTGGCATTTGGAAGGGCAGGGCAATCGCACAAAAAGTGGTGGAGTGTTTCCCTTTGTAATTCGTTGTACCAAGTATTATGGCATGTTGTCCGACCAGTGGCCAGTAGAACTTATTTAGAAGTTCCTTAGTGCGTTTCTGGTCATAAGTGGGCCATATCTGTCTCGAGATAGTGCAGTTGGTGAGATCGTTCCATCTTACGTTGTATTTTTTAAGAAAATGGTTTTGAACATCCGTTTTCATGACTCCTAAGGGAATCCTAACTTCCTGAGCTAGGGCTATTTGAAGGTTTGATCCCGTCCTGGCCAGTTCAGCAGCGATTTCATTACCTTGCATGTTACTGTGCCCTCTCACCCAGACTAGATTAATTTTAAAATTGTCGCGAGCTCCTGCCTGCAATCTCTAACGATTTTAGATTTAGTCAGGTTGCTGCTTATAGCCTTGACAGCTTCTTGGGTTTCAATAGCGATTTTTGTATTTCTATTAGATTTGACTACTTGTTTTAGAAGCCTACATGCTTGTCTAGTTGCTAGAAGTTTAGCTCCGCATTCGAGAGAATAGTTGAAGTCAAACAGCTCGGATGAGTGCTTTTCCCCAGTGCTTCCTTTGGTTGCTAGGCAGGTGGTGTCCCGAGACCATCTAGCATTTGCTGATTCTAGAGTTTGAGAAGATGTTTGCATGTAGCAAGTAGTATTCCTATGTTATGTCTTTGTCTAACTGTGGGCAGAAGTGTTCCGTTTCCTGCAATGCATGGTGGAATACAATACGTTTGTGTAGACTAGAACGTCTAAAGCCTTAAAGTGCGAGTTTTGACGACGTCTACGAAAAATCGGGCACTAGGTCGAATCTATCTATCTACGATGTACCATGAGATCTATTTTTCATCATCGTGATAAATTCTTTGTTTCATTAAATAGCTACACAGCGAAGAACGTCTATTTTCTTTATTATGAACGGGGGTCAGTCATTTATAAATTCTAGTCGCCGGCTAATGAGTTCCGCATCATTTAAACCACAAAATAATGGAAATGGAGTTTGTTGCAACACCCCCGAGAACAACAACCAAAAACACTTTTTTGTGTGAAATGATTACATACATATTTAAAGATAATACAAAAATTAGTCATTGTGGTAGCGAAAAAGCGTTTTGGTTTATCAAACCATTGCGAATGATGAGTTCTATTATTGTTGTAGGCAGGCAGTAGGTTGTAGCAGAGAAAATAGCTGCAGAGCAGAGGTTGGTGGCCCCAACCCAGCTCTACACTCTCTTCTTTGTTGAGCACCACTCGTCTATCGCTGAGAAGCAACAACAAATAAAAAATCAATTGCCCCCAGATAACAAAAATCGCAATGCCGGCTTATGTATGCAGAGTATGGTACTCGCCAAAAATTGCAAATCAATAATTTAAAATAAATTATAATTGCCTCTAGGAACACACCCACTACCACTACCTCATGTCCATTCGAGCATTGAATTAAATCCACGGCTCCAATGCTAAAGGATACCTGAATACTTTTTCCTTTTTTTTTTCTTTTTTTGTTCATCGTGAAATTTCATGGATGGCGAAGTTGCAAGAAAACCAGATCATTTGGTTTTAATGGAATTGTGAGCTGACCTCGCGACAAATTACTACAGAAATAACAATTTTCCTTTGTATTCCTGAATTACAATGAAACGCAAGTAGCGAAAACATTTCTTGATTATTTCATAGACGAGAGATTATTCATTGCACGGAAAAAGACAAAAAAAGGACAAAGCAGAACGTACTTTTCTAGTTTTTCACTCGGTGTCGCCGTCTCATTAGTTGTTGCGTTTTCGTTTTGTAAAAACTAATTATACGCCCTTAAATAGTTATTCCGTATCCCCAAATTATTAAAACAAAAAAAAAGTAATTTTCTTTTTTCTAATAATCTGCTAGTTCTCTTGGCAAAATTATACGTCAAAATGAGAAAAAAAAGATAAGTTGCGTTTTTCTTAATTTTATTTTATATTTTTTGGAAGTTTTTCTTTTGCCAGTTTGAATTTTCATTTTAATTTTGTTTTTCTTTTTACCTTTGATGACTTTTCTGCTGCCAATGAAGATTTTGTAAATTCAATAAACTTCACTTGATAGAAATGGAAAACCTTATGAAGGCAAGGAAATTCCTCGGTTCGGAAAATACAATTATAATACGAGATGGGGGAAAATTCTTGTCGTTTTTTTTTCACTTTTTTCTTGCAGGATTATGATCACAGAGACAGACAGACAGACACGAGCAATGGTAAATTGTATATTATATTTTAAACTGAACAAAAACTCGCCATATGCAGTGCAGTTATTTTTGCGATTTTCTTCGGGTTTTTTTTTTCTTTCCAATTTGATATTTTTTGTTCTTTTTGGTTTTTTTTTCTACTTGGCCGACCGTACCGAACGAAACCAAATGAAAAGTTCAGTTCGATTTGGTTGTACGCGAACTAAACGAAATGTTGAACGAAGGAAACTTGTGCAGGGATGGTAGAGAGGATGAAGATTTTAAATTTCTTTTATTGATTTACAGAATATACGAATTAGTGAAGGTTAAAATTAGGCGGAAAACTTAAATACTAGCACAAAAAAGAAAATTTCTAGTTCCAATTTCATTTGATATGAAGCCACGACTTACTTGATTAAGGTGGCGCTACAGTCCGGGTAGGACTTGGGCCTCAACCAACAAGCCTCTCTAGCCGGCTCGGTCCATAGCTAGCGCTGTCTCCAGTTACGCACGCCGAGTTGGTTGAGGTCGTCTTTAACTTGCGCGCACCACCTGAGCCTTGGTCTTCCTCTACTGCGTCGTCATTCTGGGGTGGATTCGAAGACGGGTCGGAGCATTGGTGTCCATCCTCTCCACGTGACCAAACCATCTGAGTCTTGGACCTTCAGTCTTTTAGCTAGGTCAGTGTCGCTGTACAGCCCGTTCAGTTCGTGATTAAATCTTCCACTCCATACACCATTTATGCACACAGGAACAGGACCATAGATCTTCCGAAGGGCTTTTCTCTCGTTCCGGCTTAGGGTGCTCTCATCGGTTTTTGATAGGGTCCATGTTTCTGCACCATATAGCAGGACGGGGATGATGAGAGCCACTGATCAAATATAACAAGATGGGAAAGCTTGCTGTCAAAATGACATTTGCCTACGAACTAAAAAGCAGGTTAGCTGCAAAAGTATGCGTGTTATTGTAATAATGATACAATTGAGCCAAGTCCTTTACTACCTCGAAATTATATTTCCAAGACATCGATGTGAAGCCACAACAGTGATTTCTTTATTGATAAGCCTTAAAGCGCCAGTTTCACAAACTAGGAGAGAAGAATTATGTTTGCTGTTTGGAAAGAAAGATGAAATAAAAACTTAATGGGCACGAGTAGGACTGGAACCTACGACGTTCTGCCTAGCAGCCAACGCATCTAACCACTAAGCCATGGGCAACATTAGGTAAGCATAAATTAAATTCTCATACAGCTGAGAAAATTTTTCGTTTCCTTGTATCCATCAACCAATCCAATGTTTCAACAACTATCCGCCACCACCAAGCATGTCAGACTCAGTTATGGACAAACTCTAGCTAGCAATTAGTGAATCTTTGAATTTTATACAACACGAAAATCTAACCTGAACGAACTGCATTTCAAAGATAAAATGAATACATTCTTGTATTCGTTACGTAGACCTACCATATAATGTCGTGTGATGATTTGTTTTCTTAAAAGGATTACGAATTCCTTTAGTTATTCGATTTCTCTTTGATATGCCCGTTGAAGCGCCGCCAATTTTTTGTTTTCTAAAGACGGCAACTCAAAGAATCAGCCAATCCGTCAGTTTTGACGTTTTCAACAGACAGGTCAATAGAAATACACATGTTCTAATGGAACCCGTCCCGTAAGCAACGCCTGACGCATGCGATGGATAAATTGTTTCCTTGCATGTTTGCAAGTTTTGTAGTTAATTTTCAGATCAAGCAAATTAAACTGTCAAAGTAAACGTTTTCTATAGGACGGTTGCATCTGGCAAATACATTGACAGTTACATTTACGTTGACGCTGCGGATTGACGTATTTGTCATTTTGAAACGAATTTGCAAACGATCAAACGCATTCAAACTTTAAATTTGACATTTCACTCTTTTTGTGATAAAAGTGCTTTTTCCAACACGTACATAAATATGGTACGTTTTAATTTTCCATTAAAACCAAAAACAGGCCTTGGTTCAGTTAAAATCGACAGTGAAAATCCAACACCATTAAATATAGAAATAACTGAGAAATATTTATTTTTGTATGAAAACGACAAATTATACACTTTGGTTAACATTGGACGATTTTCATATTCCTATCAGTTGTTCATGAACAATTTTAAATTATATGTACTGTTTTAATGTATGTATATACATAACGTCAGACTTATGTATGTATTTTAAAAAAAATCCTAAACCTTGCGAACACATCCGATGCCATTTTGAAAAATTAATTAGGCTAATCATTAGAATTAAGTTGCACCCATGTAAGCTATATACTGGTTCAATTCCACACTGTACATGACAATCCATGTAACCACATGAAATTTAAGTTTGGTTATATTTTCTCAATTTTTCAACAAATAACTTTTAAATGCATTGTTTTGACTTCTAAATGAGTTTGTTGCCTTCGTGACTATTTCTTTTTGAAATCAATTCGATTTTTTCATTACAAGAATAAAATTTAACCTCACATTTTGCCATGTAAGTCGTTTAAATGTATGTGTTTAGATTATAACCAAAAAATTTAAATTTGTACCTATACATCCAAATAACAACAACAATAACACATTATACGTAGCGTATCATCCCATGTAAGTACGGAAAAAATTATTTTATCGGTTGTACTGGATTAATACTGGATAAGGAAACAATTTACAATTTGATTTTTTTTTTTTTTGGTTATTAATCTTTCTAATATGAATATGGGAAGGGGGTAATGTTATGGCAGGGGTTGGTGTTTTTAGTGCATTAAGCGAATGCAAATAAGGGGTGGTCGTTGCCTATTTATGTTTCATCAATTCTTTTATATTGGGAACTGGTTATGAATTTTAAAATTTGTGTAGCCAAAGAAAATGTCTTTCTTTCAACATTTTGAATGCATTCTTCAAACTTCGTTTTTTTTCAGAAATGCCGTTTTAAAACGTACGTGGGTGGCAGAAATGCTCTAAAGAAGTTAGGCCGCTTCAAGAATTCCTTGAGTGCGTGCAATGGAATTTAGGGGCCTACAGTTTTATACCGATTCCGAACGGCTGAATTGAGAGAGAAACACCTTTCCGTTAGAGAACTATGTCTATCAACGAATAAGATCATGGTTGGTTACCGATCTGAGGAATTGCTACCAAAAAATACGATCGGTTATATAAAGGTCCTAAGGACAACCAATAACGATTTACCAAAATCTCTATGGGGCATTCCAGAAGCTTTATTAAGCGCAACGCAACTTTGTATATTGAAAGTCCTTTGCGGTGGAAGCATTGTGAAGACCAGGGGCATAATTCGCGGCGGATCGTCTTCAATTCGACACGCTTCATATTTCCTTATTAACGAATTCGCGGCGGAGCGAAAATATTTCTTCCAATATTCCTGTGATTTCACACTTTTGGTTTTACTATTTTTTCCAATATTCGACTGATTTGAATAAACACTCCTTCGCCTGTGAATCCACCAAAAAAAAGCTGTCGGATTTCAACTCGCCAGCACATATTTTGACGTTTTAAACTCGCCTTCAAATTCGTTAATTGGTCGAATTCAAAACGAAGAAGGCGAAAGCGAAAGCAATAATTGAAAAATGTCAAACTCGCTAGCAAAACGATCCGCCGCGAATTCCATAATCAGGTCCCAGGACGCCCAAAGCCTTGGGGTGCAGTACTGGAGGATGGCGTCGTCGGTCAACAATCGGGGTACATGGAAGAACTTGTTGAAGGAAGCCCGCACCCGATTCCGATCGTGGCGCAGATGCAGGCCGACGATGATGACGAACCTTGTACTTCCTTTTACGAAAACGAAACCAACAAATTGCAAAAGAAAAACACACTTGGATTTAAAGAAACAATTATCATTTTGTTTAAATTTATTTGTAGGATAAAAAACGCGAGAGAAAATAAGAAATTAACAATAAAATAATCGGTAGTTTCTTTCCGTTTTTTAGTTGCAAAGATTCACGTTGGTTCTAACCATTTTCTTTTTTTTTCAATTCTAATGTTTTTTTTTTCTTTTATTTACAGGGATGGCAAAGAGATAAAAATTAATAAGAAATCGCTTTGCAATCTTTTCCTATGATTAAAACGTAATAATTAATAGTAATAGACGACAATAAAAATAAAAAACATATCAGCTAGCAGCTTATGGATCAAGCTTGGGGGTTTTCCGCACATTCACCGTTAGGGAGGGAAAACTTCGTTTGAGAACAATTTTCCGCCCAGTAACTGCTGGCAGTGCTGCAAGTGTAAGTGAACTATTATTCCCAGTGGATGGTGAGTTGTTCTTTTCAATAACTCGACTAATTGTTGATTCTTCTGGAGATGATTGTGTTTCGGCTTCATCCTAAAATCGAAATAAAAGAAAAGGAAATTATCATTTGTTCCGGAGGTTGTTGAGGTTAAGTAACGTGTTTTCTACTTTGTTTGTAACTAAGAAGGTTTTATGTAAAGTTCAGAAATAATTTTTGAAAATCGTATGGCAGGAGACTTGCTCTCGTTTTATGCGTAGACGATGGGTTAGGTGCCTATGAACTCCAAATCGATACCCACCACCTTTTCATCGATTTTAAGGCCGCGTATGACAGCATCTACAGAGACTACAGTTCGTTTCTATGTCTAGTTTAGGCATCCCTTGGCTTGGCTCGTTCGCTTGTGCAAAATGACGAAGGAGAACTCACGCTGTTCCATCAAGATGGGCAACGAGCTTACGGAACGGAACCTTTCGATTTCAAAAAAACGATCCAGGCAAGGCGATGCACTGTCGTGCGATTTCTTTTTAACATCGTTCTTGAGAACGATGACTGACTCCACCGTCAACACCAGAGGCTATGTACCAAAAGTCTGTTTAACTTCTCGCGTACGCCGATGATATCGATATAATGGGAAGAACACAGCGTGATGTGAATGGCGCCTTTGTGAGAATTGAGACAGAAGCGGCAAAAATGGGTTTAGCGGTAAATGAGGGAAAAACGAAGGATATGCTGTCTTCGAGGAAGGAAACCCCACCGACGGCTCGGACAGAACGTCACAATAGACGCATATAACTTCGAGGTAGTAGAGGAGTTTGTCTACCCAGGCTCCGCTATTAAAACGGGAAATAACACCAGCGGCGTCGAGATCAGACGAAGAATAACTTTTGCTAATCGCTGTTTCTTTGGGCTAAGAAAGCAATTGAGTGGAAAAGACCTCTCCCGAGCAATTAAGGTAAAACTGTACAACACCCTCATCATCCCAGTCTTGCTGTTTGGTGCAGAAGCATGGACCTTGACAAAATTCGATGAATGTGCCTTAGGCTGTTTCGAGAGAAAAGTTCTTCGTGTCATCTTTGCCCCCTGTGCATTGATGGGGAATGGCAATGTACAACGACATGGACTTAGCCAGAAGAGTCAAAGTCCAGAGACTCAGGCGGCTCGATCATTTAGAGCGGATGGCATTGGGCACCAATGCTCCGGCCCGGAAAGCCTTCGACACTGTTCCCGAGGGACGTAGAAGGAGAGGAAGAACGCGACTCAGGTGGCGCACACAAGTGGAAGGGGACCTCAATCAACTTGGAGTGCAAAACTGGAGACAGACTGTTGATTGAGGGGCAAGTCCACACCGGACTGTAGCGCCACCTCAAGTAAGTAAGATGGGTAACTGATCAACACGAGTTGGAGAAATCCATTAAAGAGATGTAAACAGAATTTATGATCACTTCGAAGAAAGCTACATTCTTTTGGGGTAAAGTGTTAAAAAACAGCGAAAGATAAGCAGTTGGTGCGCTGAGGTTTATGATAAAGACCGCGTAGGTTGTGTCAAGATCTTTAGAGAATCTATCCAAGAGATGTCAGATCATTAGCAAAAATGACAAAACATTGAATGTAACGAACTATAGACTAATAGCAGCACTGGCGACTGAGGCCATCGGCTGGGACAACAGAAAGACATAGAAAGAAAGAACACAACAGAAACCTATGTACGTGGCTCAGAGGAGGAGACTTAGATTTGTATTCGGCCCAATCGAGGTAACTGTCGGAGCGGAATTTTCTCCGATTTCCTCCAAAATTTGCTCCGATAGGCAAAATGTCTCCGAAAAATTCCGCTCCGAGGGTTACCTCGATAGTGCCGATTGTCTCATGTTATCGCACAGGTGGCTTCAGATAAGCTGGCGATTTTTGTAGTAAAAGAATGCTGAAGCTGGGGCTTGAAACCGTAGTGTTCGGCTTAGCCATCAACTACACTGACAAAACAGAAATCCTGGAATGCTATAGTGAGACTGAAACTTTTGTGCAATAAAAATGGGTCTGTTTGGAAGAAGTTAAAAACCAATTAACAAGGGAAAGTGTTGAATTTCATACTTAAGCATGTTTTCTACTTAACTGAGAATTTTTATACTTCTCATTCGATTCTTTTTCTGATTGCTTAATGCTTGACTTTATTTACGCTTACGTAACTTTCGTCTAGTCTAGAAACAATTAATCGAACATTAATGCCATAGAAAACAGAATACTCAAGAGCTATTGATGATTTCAACTTACATCTACCATCCCGTCGTCGTCCATGTCATCCTCTTCAAATTCAATTTGGTCCTCGCCAATCAGTTCTCCGTTCTGCGTTGGAAAGGGAATTTTCGGCAACGGCAGCTGACTAGGATTACACTCTCGTATCAATTCAATCAGTAGATTTGAAATCTCCTCTCGTTTCCTGGTCACAGTGATTGTGTCAAACCAATTGACCCACTGCTTGATAGGAAGTGTGTAATCCCGGCAGGGATCGGTAAAGAATTTCTCCACATACTGCAGCACATAGAGACCACAGTCTGTGAAATTATTTTGCTGCGGCACCTTGACACAACTGCCGGGCATGTTGTTTTTAGTGAAAGTATAACCCTGATGATCGGGCACCTTTGCTTGGTACTCGCAGGTTAGATAGTCACGCAACGTGGCAACGATGCGGCTTCGTGACGCACCCATCAGTGAGTCAAAAATCAAAATAACTGGCTGTTTGATGGCTTGGCGCTGTGAAGACGGCTCATAATCACTATCATCCGATTCTAAATCGCTGTCATCGGCTTCGGCTTCGTCACGGATGTTATCGTCTTCGGCCAAGATGACGGAGTCCTCCCTTTTGGAGAGCGGCGTAATTGTTGTGTTGCCAATTTGATGAGGGATCTTTTTCTCAGATCCTTCTGATGAAAAAGAAAGGGAAATGAATTTAAGTTCAACGGTAAAAATAAAAACAAGGTAGATGTTCTTACTTTTATTTTTTGTAAGTTGTTGCGGATTGATTGGTTCGTTTGTGTCAAAGGTTACCGGCCCCTTGAGCGATGGAAAGCATATAATTGCCAAAAACCAATGCGACATCTCATTCAAAGGAACCACAATAAAGTCCTTCTCAAATAGATTAACATTTTTCGTCCAACTGGCAACACGTGCATGTCGCTTTTGTGCTGCAGTCAATTTAACATTATTGGCGTTGGAACGCGGCGAGTTTCTTGTCAGAGATTTGTAGAAGAATTGGCCGAAAATGTGTGTACGGTTGCGAACATTTTCGGGAATAACGTTGTTGTGTACCCATTTTAAGTAGAAATCAAGGATGACATCGTTCAGATATTGATCGGCTGCGAGACACATGTAGTCTTCGGTGTTGATCGAGATGCCTCTGCCTGGGGGATATATTAGAATCTGCCGGATATCGTTTGGATCGAGATGAATTTCACTGAAAAAAAAGTCGTTAGTGCCATTAATTTAAAAACTGTTGAGCGAGAGACTCACTTTGTATTGGGAGTAACAACGTATTTGTCTTTAGCTGCAGCTCGAAGCAGAAAGTCATTAGCGTCTTGAAATTGAATTTCCTCCAATGTTATGCTCTTGTAGATTGAGCGAATGACATTGATCGACTCTTCACTAATCGAATCGATTTGTAGAATAATTTTATTGTAGGTATCACCCTTTTCAGCCGGATTAAAGTAAGGAGCTAGGTAAGCCAAGAAAGATTAGAATATAAACCGAGAAACCAAGAACCAAACTTACTTTCTAATGCTGTTTTTGGCTTCATATCAAGACTTTCTCTTATATACTCGGCACATTTGCGCATTGTATAGATGAACATGACCGAAAATGATTTCGAGAAGAATGCAACAATTTTGACGATTTCCTCCTTGCAAATGTACAATGGAACAATGTCAGTAAGATTGCTGCAATTCGGTGCAAGTATACGAATTCCTCTTTTAGTGAATGTGACCTGTGAAAAATACGATTTTGAAACAAAATTCAACTTTGTATTCCTGGAAAAGAGGAACTCACGGCATCTTTTGTTTCAAAACGATGGGTGCCGATGCGAATGATCTTGCACGTAAACGATGTGTACAAGCTGTCCATTGCCTCAGCGTCGACCACATTTTCGCGATGAAAATCTGCAAATTAAAGAAATTACTGTAGATTGAGTTTTCATTGCTTTTAAAGTTTATTTCTTGATGGAAAGGGGAATAATTACAAAATTATGGTGGCAAAAAATCGAATTAAAAAAGAACCCAAATTTATTACAAAATAGGCAAAACGTGAATGGAACGAGATAGCCTTTAATTCCCTACTGAAATCGAACTAGGCAGAAAGTGAGAGATGTAGTGTGTATGTCAAAAAGAAGGTATTTTTCATACTTGCGGAAAGTCTATCGCCCATGTTGTATTTTATATTTATACAAAACGAACTGTTCCGAATAAATTTGGTTTGATTAAATAAGTAATATATTTATTTTATTGATTGCAGTTATTTTAATGCAATTTAAAATATTTTATAACCCGAATTTACACAGTTTTTTCATCGTCGACTCTTGAAATAATGCACACATTGAAATGAGACAGAGAATGCTTTTTCAAGTTGTGTGTTGCTCGTGTCTTCACTTCACTCACGACTGATGACATTTCGAAGTTCGAAAACAGCATTGCCAGATGGAAGAAATTGAGAAAATTTTGCTGTTTTGTTATATTTTAAATGGGATGCGTTCAGAAAACTGCATCGTTTCTTGCATTTTTGCAGTTTAGGCTGCGTGTGAGTTGCGTGAAAATGTGGATTAAAACTTGAAGTTTGGTTAAAAATTGGATCGAATTTAGCCATTTGCTGTGTGAATTGCGTTAAAAGGGTTTTTTTTTAACCATTATTTCTGCTAATCTAACCTTACCTTCCCACATTTTTTCTGCCTAATTATAAAATTGCAAAATTTTGATTTTTTTTTGATTTTGTAATAAAAATAAATAAATAAATAAACAAGAAACAATGAAAGACGGAAGTCACGAAGAAAATTCTGAGCAAGTTGTTTGCTCGTCTCTTTACACAAAAAGCAAAAAGAATCGCTACATAAATGTATAACCTAAAATCGACATCAACAATTCTCTGGGTGCGTGTGAAGAATTGAGGGGACCTACAATTTAACGCCGATTCCGAACGGCAAAGTTGAGAAGCACTTTTTCATGACAGATTGATACTCTTGGAACTTTTGTCAGTTCTTCGCAAGAGGCAGTACCCGTGAAAGGTGAAATAAAAACTTCACGGACACGAGCAGTATTCGTATCCGTGCGTTCTGCGTAGCAGCCAACGCTCATACCACTAAGCCCAGGGCTACTGCCCGTAGGTATGTAAAATAAAAATGTTTTCCACTTACCACCATAGACCTGCGATTCATCAACAGCATTGAGGTCTGGCTCAAAAGAATATTGTTTTCTAGCAGTTGTGCTAACACCAGTGGCCTAAACACATTTAAAGAAGATTATTTTACGGAAAAAAGAGACAATTTCGAAAACTACCTTGTGAGAAGACTTGTTTGAATGATCGCCAACGGCATCGCCATCATCATCACTGCTCAATATAACCTCCTCGATTTCGGCTGGTCTAGTTCGTCCAGAGCGTGTTCGACCTCTGACCGATGATGCACTCCTTGTAGGACGACCAGGAGTGGCCAAGTTGCCAGTCGATGCAGTTGATGAAATCGAAATTACTTTTGATTGTGAGGAAATGGAAATTACTTTTGATTGTGAAGAAATGGAAATAACTTTTGATTGCGTACGATTCAAAGACTCAGCCGAAGAAACAGCGCGTTTCTTTTCTTCTTCTGTCTTGGCAGCAGCAGCATTAGCTGCAGCCGCTGCACTTGCAGCTGCTGCAGCTGTTTTCTGAGATGGTATACGCTTTGGTTCTTCCAAAAATACTCGTTTACACCGTTCGCATTTTGCATGATCATAGCCACAGAAACCGCAATACTGGCACACGGCAAGGTAGCCCTGGATGACCTTCCGTTGAGGTTCCTCAGCTGATTTTTCCTTGTTGCCATCGTCAGCAGCGCCAGTGGTAGCAACAGCAGTTTGAGCTGATGCAGCTTCTGTCTGCATCGGTCTCTGCATAGATACTTGTTGGGACCCTTGCAGGGCAGCCGCTGCTGCAGCAGCAGCAGCCGCGGTAGCTGATTCTTGCTGTCGGCTCATTTGGATACTCTCTTCGGCTTTGGAAATAAGTTCGCTTGCCGATTCCTGCACCGAAAAACCGACAGTCACAACAAAATCGATATTAGCTCCAGGACTCTCGACACACTGAATAGTTGTCTTATCGTCAAACGGTACACCCACTTGCTCCAGCAAGTCCTGCACAGTGCACGATTCGCGGGGCAAAGTGAACGTGATCAAACGCTGTTCGCCCGAAGCCAAAATAACCAACATCTTGGCACTATTTCGATCCTTTTCCGAATAGTTTTGAGTTTGCTGAATACTGCGATTCTGTATTACATGTTGGGTCTGAATCTCATAGTTATTGTGCGATGTTCGTTGTACACTGGACAACGTCATTGGCTGTTGTTGTTGTTGCTGCTGTTGCTCCGCGATAGCTGAAGCTTTGGCTGAACAAGAAAGGCGACTGACACCACTGGGCAGTGCCGATTGACCTGCATTCGGCAACTGTGTTTTCTGGGCATTACATGTGGCACTGGCAGTGGATTGTTGTTGTGGTCGTTGGCCGCCCTGAACGACTTTCAGAGCTTGCGGGTTGCGTTTTTTGTACTCGCTCAGTGTCATACAAGTACCGTTTTGGGTCTTCACGAAACGCGAATCATCATTTTCGTTTTCGGCGTAGTAGGTAGTGAGAGTTGTTGCTGTTTGTCCAGTAGTGTTATTGCCAACGTTCTGGGATTGTTCTTGATTTTTCTTAACAACCACAGCTTGAATGCTATCTTCAAGATCCATATTGTTCGATTGGTAATTGCCGCTATTGTTGGCTGCAGTGTTGGGATTTCCGCTGGTTGCTGTTTTCGCAACTGCGCGGATTTTTGCATTCCCACCCCCAAACACGGATGTTCCTACTGTCGTACTCATTCCAGAGTTTATCCCTCCACCAGTGTTGTAATCGCTTTGTTGCTGTTGAAAGTTTTGTTGGTTTAGTTTGTTTGTGTTTGTTGTGTTGTTGGTGGGTGTTGTGTTTACAGGCTGCATTGGGCCAGATCCGATAGATACGCGGTTTGGTGTGGTCACTCCACCGCGACCACGAACATTGCGGCCACCTCTGTTGCCGCGCTGAGCTGTAGTGATACTTGTCCGGGGCTTGGCTGTCTTAACTGGATCGATTGCGCTGTTTTCGATCGGAGCTGGAGCACGTGCTCCCACCATGCCACGATTGCTCTGGTTTCCTCTTGGTATTTTTGCTCGGATTGTGCTTCTTACTTGGGATGCCATTATCTTTAGTAAACAAAAAAATTACAATAAGAAATCAAAGTCAGACAAGCATATTTTCTAAACTCACCGCTTGCGGCTGTTGAATAGCGACACTCTGGCCACTCGGAACCTGGTGGAAGATGACATTTTGAGATGGCTGTTGTGTGGCCGACACAATTGGCCTTGGCTGAGGAACTAAACGCGGCTGTTGCAGTGCAGCCACAGTGTTTGAGTGCTGCTGATGAACAGTATCTTGAGATGTGTACATCACAGTGCGACCTGGATTGAAGAGTAATCGCTGCTGTCGCATTAACATATCGGGTTGATGAAGTGTTTGGCCCGAGGCTTGAATGAGCACCTGTGGTTGAGATTGTTGCACAATGACATGAGTATTATTAAGGATCTAAGACGGACAAAAGACGAGAACATTTTAACTACACACATGATCCCTGATGGACCTTTATCCCATGCATACCTGCTGAGTTTGTTGGGTCGTTTGTTGTTGTGTTACCGGCATTCGGTATAGTATCTGCTGTGTCGATTGGCCGGAAGTGTGGGTCTGGTGCGTTTGGACGTGATGCTGTTGCTGTTGCACTTGCTGTTGTTGTTGCTGGTGTTGTTGTTGTTGTGCCGTATTCGAATGCTGAACAACGGTTGTATTTGGGTGTAACTCAGAAGTGTAGTACATTTGTTGTTGTGGCTGCTGTTGTTGTTGATGTTGTTGATGATGCTGTTGCTGTATTTGATGTCGCTGATCCTGTTGGACTTGCTGATAGACATGTTGCTGGGAAAGCTGTTGTTGTTGTTGATGATGTACAGTGGAGTCGTCTTGTAGAATGTACTGGGTTGTCTGCTGTTGTTGGGTCTGTGGCTGGGTATTTTGGTCTCCAGTTTGATAGACAACCTAATGTTGTGTTTTTTACGACATTAGAAGTAAATCGAAATTGTTATTATAAGAAGAGTTTTACCTGTTGACGTGACTGAGTGGTGCCATCGTTTCCAGTGACCTGAACAACCTGCATGCTGTCCATATTCAAATCCGGATACAAACGTTTCAACTCATCGATATTTTGGACGATTTGAAAGTACTGAGTCATGTTCACTGATCTATTCAATGAAAATATTTTTTTTTGAGTTAGAGAAAGAGAGAAATGGAATAACTATCAAGGTAAGAGTTCTTAGATTTGTGATCCTACCTCGTTTGGATTGCGAAATCAAATCTAGTGAAGCAAAAATGTCGCAAATAGAGTTTGATAAACTCCGGCGGGCTGAAAACTCGAGAGAATCAAGTTGTAGCACAATTCATTTGCGTTTGAAGGATGACCAACGGGCGGGATTAGTAAAATCCCAATTTTTCAATCAAATTACTAACAACTGTGTGAGCGTCTTAAGCCGTTCTGCAACACAATAATCGGCACGTTCCAGTGTGGCTTTAGACCAGGCAGAACAAGGATAGACCAAATCCTGGAAATGACCAACGAATTTCAAGTCGAAACCCACCATCTTTTCATCGACTTCAAAGCTGCTTAGGATAGCATCCACCGCCAAGAATAAGAGCTTATGATGGCGATGTCTGAATTCCGGATCCCAAACAAACTAATCCAGCTGTGCCACATGACGCTAAACAATACGCAGTGCAGTGTGCAAATGGGTAACAGGTCATCCGACTTGTTTCAAACATACGCAGAGAGACAAGGAGAAGCGTTGTCATGTGATTTCTTCAACAAAGTCCTGGAGCAGATGGTGCGCAAGGTAGGTGTGAGCACGGAAAACACTATCTTCAACAAATCCACCCAGCTCCTAGGCTATGCGGACGACAAAAACATCATTGATCGATCCAAGAGAGCTGTGCTTGAGGGCTTCTAAGCGATTGAAGAACAGGCGAAGCTTGTTTGTCTTGAAGTGAATGAGGATAAACCAATGTACCTGCTATCAACAAACCAAAAAACATCAGTCCACCGCGTAGGACAAAACGTCACCGTTGGTAGCAGCAATTTAGAGGTAGTTAAGGAGTTCACCTAGCTTGGAACAAACATCAATCCCACAAACGACACCTTAGTGGAGATCCGACGAAGAATTACCCTAGCGAACTACATTGTAAGACCGAGACTTGTTTACGGGCACTCATGAAGGGCAATCAGGTCCTACCCAACAGATGCACTTAACGTCATCCTGGACCTTCTTCCGATTGACCTCTTTATTAAATATCAGGTGTCCTGCAGTATCTTGAGACTCAAAGAAATAGGCTGCTTGAAAACCAGATCATACGGGCACTACAACCAAACTAGCCCCTCAGGCATCCTATCTACAACCACCGATTACTGCATCCCTACCCTAAACACCTCAAAGAAGTTTAGAGTCTTGCTCCCGTCAAGAATCCACTGGGAGAAAGGCAATGTGACGGAAGACTTCGACACAACTATCTTCACGGATGGTTCGAAGATGGAATGCGCTGTTGGTGCAGGTGTCTTCTGTGAATTTCTTAAGATTTCAAAATCCTATAGACTTCCCGACTTTGCCAGTGTATTCCAGGCAGAATTGTTAGCGATAAGGGAAGCCTGTATAGCCCTTGCTTTATCATCCTCTAAATTGGTCCAGCAATGCATAGAGGCCCTCAAGGAACTTGACATGAGCGTCACTCTAATCTGGATACCGGGCCATAGGGGCTATGAGGGTAATGAGAAGGCAGACGAGCTAGCTAGGCAAGGATCAGTCCTTCACAACTCATTGCCGGTTCTTGGAGTTGTGAAGGGCAATATCCTGACCAAATACACATCAGAATCAAACCATAGAATAGTTTAACGAGTTGCGTCATATCTAGGAAAATCTGGCCCGCCTATAACAAACCAAAATCAATCAATTTAATTTCCAAACCAAGGCATGACATAGCCAGGATTGTTGCTACCTGGCTACTGGGCATTAGCCTATAGGGGAGCATGCGGCAAAATTGGGTATACCACATAACTCTTTCTGCCGTAGCTGTGAGGACCAGGATGAAAAAGAACAGTCCCACACTTTCTCTGCCATTGTCCGGCCTTGGCTAGGAAAAGACACTCCACTTAGGTAAGGAATTCTTGAACGGTATTGTGGAACTCTCAGAATTCAAGATCAAGGACATGATCTCATACCTCAATAACACAAACCAAGTCCTGCTCTACGGCGCTGAGTGTTGGACGATAAATAAAAAAGGGGAATTGATACTGGGCACGAGCTGTACCAAGATGTGGATGAGTCCAGAGAGAGAAGAAAAGATGCCTACATAGGCTCGGCCACATCGAGCGAATGGACGACAACGCCCCAGCCAAAAAAGTCTTCTCATCGCAGCTCCCAGTTGCGTGACAACTGACAAGAAAGACCGAACCTACGGCACAAGGACCAAGTGACTTCGGAGTCAAGAGCGCTTGGTTTTGGTGACTGGAGAGCGTATGCAAGGGACCGTTCCCGATGCAAGGCTGCAGTACTTCTGACTGAGATCCTTTATGGATTGGGATCCGGTTAAGTAAGTACAAATCAATACTTTTCGTCTCATGTACTGCTACATGGCTCTATTTAAAGATTAAAGTTCGTAATAATTTTCCTGGTCATAAAAATCTATGCAATTCCAACATTTTATGGAACTGCGTACTCCTTAAAATGGGTCATCGATACGACTGTCAGTGCTCTTGCTCTTCTTCTACAATAATTAATGCTGATCATCCTTTTTGTTCCAATTGCATGTTGAAGAATGTATTCTTCCATAGTCAAGTCGCATATCTGTGTGTATCTTGCATACGCAATGTATACGAAAATGTGCAACACAAGGTTCTTATTTTTTTTTTTACATATTTCGGCCGCATGTAAACTTAATTTTTAGTAAAAATTTTAAATAAATACCAAAATAATTTGTTAAATATTTGTAGTTTGTACGAACAAAGTATGAATATGAATGAGAAAGTATTGACTGTCTTGCAGCCCGACTTTCATCATTGCAAATATTTTTTTGAGAAAAAAATTACATTTCCCGAAACAAAAATGATCCCAAGTGTCCCATATGCCCTTAAATACCAGAAATAATAACTTTTATCCCATATAGAGAAACAAAGCATTTAAATTTGAATAAAATTGCATTTTTACTCGAAAGATAGTGTCGAGAAACGAAGCCCCCATTATGGCCGCACTAACGAAGAAATTTCGTGTAGCATTTTCATTACATAAATAATTGGCATATTGCATATCTACTCACCAAACTCCTATTGTTTTGTAAAAATCCTTTTGCTGACAAATTAATTAATTTATTATTTGCTGGTTAAAACACTCTTTTATTCACATTCAAGCACTTTCATTTGGTTGACAAAAAAATTTATCGAGCTTGGTGGAAATAAAATATGGCGTGGATTTTCTCTAGTGTTTAATTTTTTCGTTTTTCTTTTTTTTTTGTTGTTGACAGAAACAGAAATACTTTTTCGAAGAGCAAGCAGGACAACTGCACTTTGTTGCTCATGTTGATGCGGTATTGCCATTATTCACTTTCGCAAATAAACAAGCGGCCATGTTTGTTTTCGAAAACTGTACGGGTGACGTTTTGACAGCACAACGACAGTAAATAGGCATATTAATATTGAGTGGTACCACTGAACTTGTATTTGAATAACCGAAATTATTTAGTGGGACCACTAAACAAGAATTTTATATTTGCATAGGATTGAAGTGGTTATTTGCTTTTTTCTCAACACTTTTTTAATGTACACTGTATTTTTAATTATTTTCACTTTGGTTGGTGTTAATTCAATTAGCCAATACATAATTAGTAATAATTTGTCAAGTTAACCGCGAATAATTGAGACTTATTTGGGGACGAGGTGGCAAGCAGTGCAAGCTTCCGATTTGTATACAAGTTAACTTACGGTATTGCCAGATGGTAGGGTTGAATGGATGATTTATTATTGAATGGGTCAGCTGATTTTTGTGTGTATATAGAGAAAGGCACACACATGAATATGAACGGGTGAAATTTTTAAGCATTGCCAGGAGTAGTTTGTAATCTTTGGTAAAATAAAATTTGAACTTTCACAGAGTGTACCTGCATATATATAAACAGTTTTTTGACTGAAATTTTCAAAAGTACTTACAAATAAAGTGGAAAGATACCTCGAACCTTGAAAATGCAACGCACTGTATCCGTATACATAACCCCTTTTTTTAAATTATGTGTAATTTTTGCAAAAACAAGTTCAGTATTTAGTTATGGTGTTTTTTATTTTTCAATCTGGAAATTAAATGGCTTCTGAATGCGTTCAATTGGACAAAAGTGACAGTTCTGATTCCAAAAAGAAGAAGAGTTCGATCACAGCTGAGTTAAAAGGGAGATGGGAAACCAAGCTGTCAAAATGACAATGTCTACAAGCTGCGGTCAAAGTTTACTGCAAGAGTATGCGTGTTTTTACCAATACTATCTCAGTAAACTTCAACATGCCACCTGATTTTTGTTGCTGTTTTTTCTCATTTATTCACATACAAGAGTAACAGTAAAATAAAATTTGCGGTATCCGGAGGGTAAAACGTAAGTCAGTTTCCCATCTCCTTTTGTCTCTGAGTTCGATATTTAGTTATGGCGTTTTTAATTGTCAATCTGGAAGTTAAAAAGCCTTCTGAATGCGTTCAATTGGGCAAAAGTGACAGTTCTGATTCTGAAAAGAAGAGAATTCCCTTCAGGGGCCCTATTCTTGAATCAAAAAAATAAAATATCGCATACATTTTCGTATGCGAGATCAAAAATAGTATTCTTGAACGCTTTTCGAATGCTGTCCAAAGATTAAATAAGTAACAAGATGGGAAACTGACTTACGTTTCACTCCCTAGATCCCTCAATTTTCATTTTCTTTCATTTTATTTTCTTTCCTTGTACATGAAAAATATACAAACAAAAACAATATGGCAGGACAATATTTACTGTGTAAAAACACGCATACTTTCACAAAATTTATGGTCCAAACTGTGATAGTATTGGTAAAAAAACGCATACTTTCAAAGAAACTATGGTCCAAAATGTGATAGTATTGGTAAAAACGCTTGTAGGCATCTGTCATTTTGACAGCTTTGTTTCCCATCTCCTTACCATATATAATCTCTGATGCTGTCAAACGTCTCGTATACGAAAATTATCGAATGCTTCATCTCGAGTGGTCAGACCCACGATAAGAGTAACACAGAACCAAAAAATAAACACAATTTTGAGTTTGATAGTTCAGGATCTGACAGCTGAATTTGTATGGATTTGCGCGACGTAGTTTGACATTTCCATATAAATATCAGCTGTCATTTTTGTAGTCGGGCGACTGGCGACTGCATTCCGTTCAGCTCTTTAACAAGAGAAACCATCCAATTCCAGCCATCTCTCGATAGCGCAATCCATTGACCGTAACTGTTGCTCCAGCCTCATTTTCGAAAAAGTAAGGTCCAATGTCCCCGCGGGACCATAAACCGCACCAAACAGTCACGCGTTGAGGATGGAGAAGCTTTTCAACAATAACTCTTGGGTTTTCCGAGCCCCAGATGCGACAGTTTTGCTTGTTGACGTAGCCTCCGAGGTGGAAGTGGGCCTCATCAGTCAAGATGATTTTTCGATGAAATTCCGGATCATTTTCATGCATTTCAAGGACCCAATCAGCAAAGACGCGACGTTGTTGATGATCAACCGGCTTGAGTTCTTGTGTTAACTGAACTTTATAAGCCTTAAGACCCAAGTCTTTATGCAAAATACGGTCTAATGACGTTTGTGGAATGCCTGTTTCCAAAGAAACGACGAGGAATGGACAAACCTGGGTTTTCTTCAACACTTTGGGCTACAACAGCAATATTCTCAGTTCTTCTTGGGCGACGTGCTTTTATTCTTCACATCACTAAATTGTCCCAACAGCTCGAATTTGTCCACCAATTTCTGCGGTCCGACAAGGTGCTTCACGACGACCCAAAAATGTTTTAGTTTTACGAACCGTCTCTGCCAAATTTTCACCATTTTTATAGTGAATTTTAATAATTTCAATGCGTTGTTGAAGCGTGTATCGTTCCATTTTTATTAATGGCGTAGTTTCTACTTGTCAAATGTCAAAAAATGACAGTTTCAAAAGTGACAACTAACGAAATAGCGGGCTATTCAAAATAGACCACCGGCGGGAAACGTCAAACGAGCTGACGTCTTAGCTGTCATTTACTCGTGGAGGGCAAACAACTGCAATTTCTATTAAAAAGCGCCAAGAAAGATTGTAAATTGCTGTTTTTATTCAATAAATATAAAGTTTAAATTGTTCAAACAAAAAGTTTAGTGTGTTGTATTGTGTTAGTTAATACTTTTTTAAGTTTTTGTGTAAAAAATTGTGTAAAATGCCTTCTACGTGCTGTGTTTTTGGTTGTTCCACAAGAGGAAACCGAGACCACACGTTAAAGTTTTTTCGCTTCCCGGCCATTCACCAAAAGACCAAAACCCAGCCAAAATCAAAACCTCTAAGGAAAGGAGGAGAGCATGGCTTCATGCTATTAAGAGGAAGGATCTCAAGGAACACTCACTTCCTTACACGAGAATATGTTCCCAACACTTTGTCACAGGTAAGTTGGTATTTATATTTCAATCTACAACACCCAACCAACATGCAACTCGCTCACGTTGTAGAAATGGGCCGAAAGATTTCCGCAAAGCAAATTCTTATGTATTTTTTTGTTTTAGAATCGACATCGATGAAGACAAGCCCAAGAAAAGAGGACCGGGAAAAGCAAATAGATTCGAGGAAGACGAGGACGATGATGAGAAGGTTAGTCGAGCAAAACAATCGAAAGCAGATAAAACCAAAAACGTCGATGATGATTCTTCAGGCGATGTTAATGGAGTAGGTTGCCAAGAATTCTATAAAAATCAGTTACTTTATTTATCTATTTCTTGCAGAAGAAGTTCAAAATGTGTTCAAAGTCTACGGCATCACGGTGGATCCGCGGCATTTGTTGCTAATCGCTGATTACATGACCTTTGATGGAACCTTCAGACCGTTGAGTCGCAAGGGAATGGATTCATCTTCGTCACCACTGCAGCAGATATCATTCGAATCGTGCCTGCAGTTCTTGAAAGCAGCCACCGTAGCTCGACGATCGGATGATTTTAATTCACCTTCCAGTCAAATTTGTCGGATTACCGGTTAAAAACGGAACGGGCTGTTTTGACCTGCGGTGGAATTTTACGAATAAATAGACGGTATCGAGAGAGTGACCACTTTGTGTACATAAAATTTGTTTTTAATAAAAGAATTTGTAATAAATGCTATTCCGACTCTTCGGAGCTGTCTGAGTAAGCTGAAAGAAGTGATAGACCTCCTGGAGTTTTGGTCGACGTTGAGGTACATTGTGTCTTCGGCTTTTGCAGGTGGGGCTTCCTTCTCGCGAGGCTTGACTAGCACAAGGGGCTGTTTTCGCTTGACTTCCAGACCTTTCAGTGATGAGCTGCTCTTTGCAGCGAAACTTGCTTGATAATTTCTTCAACGACAATGTTCTTTCCCTCAACTGATTTGTTTTTGAAATTTACACTCCTGGAATGATAGAACTTAAATCTGATTATGATCTTGTTTGAGAACGAAAGGAAACTCACTTAATAAATTCTTCGTCTTCTCGTTCCTGCCTCTCGAGACGTTCCCTATTCCAGACACTGCTCCGTGCACCTGAGGAGGTAGCGATCTTTGGCGGCAATCCTGGCGACTTTTCAATGTGATCCTTCCTCCGTTGTTGGTCCAATCCCTTCGCGTACCCTGAAATTTCCATTTTCTCAAAAAAAAAACTGTATTAGAAAACTTATTTTATTAAATATCAAGGAAAATTACCAAATTTTGTCCAAATTCAATACAAATTGCGCTCTGTTTGCCCTCCACGACCGAAAAATGACATTTGGTATTTGACAGCTGTCAAAAGGGAAACCGTTTACATATTTGAGATGAAAGCATCCCACAATAAATGCTCTTTTAACAATCAAAACCTCTGTAATTTCTAATCTCATTCCGAAATCAAACAGATCTTTTGTTGACTCATTTTTGTGACTCAACCAGCTGTCAATTTTCGAGATTATTTGTTGTTTTGTCAATTTGTGCTGGAAATTTTTCGTTTTGTTTCATCAAAAATTCCTTTAAAAAATGTTTTCGAGCGGTCCAAATTATTCAAAACTCAAAACCAATCTTCGCCTAGCATTAAATCGTACCAAATTGCTGGAAAAAAAGAAGGCAGAATTAGCCCAGAAAGCACGCAAAGAAATAGCTGACTATCTTGCAACTGGTAAAACTGAAAGGGCCAAAATCAGGGTGGAACACATAATTAGGTATACCCATTAATTTGTCTTTTAAACAAAGAAAAGTTTGGTGATCGTTTTCTTGTCTTTGTAGGGAAGATTATCTAGTAGAGGCAATGGAAATAGTGGAAATGTACTGCGACCTGCTACTGGCTAGATTCGGTTTAGTGACTCAGATGAAAGAACTCGACGATGGTATCGCTGAGGCTGTTTACGGTTTGGTTTGGGTGTCAATGCGCTTACAGAGTGACATAACCGAATTGAAAGTCATATCGGATGTTTTCTGTCAAAAATACGGTCCAAATTTTACGGAACGTGCCCGAACTGCAACAGGCGAGCATCATGTTTCCGAGAAGCTCATGCATAAACTCAATATACAGGCACCGCCGAAGATTTTGGTGGAGAAATATCTTCTTGAAATTGCTAGAAATTACTTTGTCGACTATGAGCCGGATCCGGAAGTCATGCAGGCAGATAACCCTCCGCCAGGTAAAACAATTTGGAGCTTATTATTGAGTGTAATTTTGATTGAATTGAAATTTGAACAGAGAACAACTTCCTGATTGACCTTTCGGATAGGAATAACTTGAGTGGTGGTCCGCCACAAGTCGGATTCATTGGCTACCCGAATATGCCACAACTTCCAACAATGCCCGATGCACCATCGACAAAACCATTCAACTATCCTCCCTATGGAGGCGGTGGTGGCGGAGGAAGTGGAGGAGTAGCTGGTGGCTTCTCCAATCCAGGACCGTCTGGTCCACCGCCATTTGCTTACAATATTCCTCCAAATCCATCGAACAACAGCTCAGAAAAGAAGGATCTAAACATCAATTCCGACTTCCTCCAGGTATTTAAACATTCTCAAGTCTTGCTTCTAGAGTATTTGCTTTGAGGTGTCTGTTTTCTACTAACTTAAAACTTTTAGGGGGAAATGAACAGTTTCCCTGGTTCCAAAAATGGGAGCCCAGATGATAATCTTTTGGTATGTAGACTTGATTTGATTTCCGTTGACATTTGGTGTTCATTTATTGTATTTTTCTAAATGCTTTCCTAACTCCTGGTGCATTCCTTTGTAAGTAAGAACAAGTAATCTGTCGACGACTTGCAGTACTCTCGTAGATTTAAGATTGCACCTGTGTCTTTCTGTGATGCGTCCTCCTTTCCTTCTTCCATAGCTCGATTTGTATGTTTTTGCTTTTTTATATTCTTCTCACAGTTTGGTTTGATTGTTTTCATTTTGATTTTGTTTTTGGTTCGTTTTAACAGCAAGAAAAGAATACTTTACATCCCGAAGCACCTCCACCCCGTTACTCATCGCTAGACCCTTATAATTTGCAGGTAGCCATTTTTGTTTACAAATTACCACTCTGTGCTGCAATTCTTGATTGAATTTTACTTAAAATATCTTGAGACTCATCCTTGTTTGTATTTAGAACTCATCGGTATCGAAACCGCAGCCAAGATCAAAGGATATCGGCGGACCAAGTGCTCCTCCATCATCGAACAATGAAATGCCAAATCTTCCGAATGTTCCAGCCGATTTGCCTGATATCCCGAGTAACGGCCCAAAGAACGACGACGATGACGACATTGACTTCGATTATTTGTCACGTCGATTCGAAGAATTAAAGAAGATGAAATAGAGATGCCATTCGAAAGCCGATTTTGTTCTGGAATTCCGGGGAAAACTATTATTTATGTTTTGGCTTGAGATTTTCTGTTTCTTCCAACAGTTGTACTTGTTAATCCTCCAATGAATCAATAATTATGTTTTGGTTAAATAAAATAAGCTCAATACGCATTTAAAAAGCTGGAAAGCGAAATCATTCAAAGACTTCAGAAGGAGCAGCCAGCCTCTCAAACAACCTAAGACACATTCATCCGATTTTGTTAAGTTCTTCGGGTCATCTTTGGCCCCGTGTGCATTGAAGGGGTATGGCGAAGAGGATGCAACACCGAACTTTACGGGTTGTACAACGACATGGACTTAGCCAGAAGAGTCAAGGTCCAGAGACTCAGATGGCTCGGTCATTTAGAGCGGATGGACACCAATGCTCCGGCCCGGAAAGCCTTCGACACTATTTCCAGGTGACATACACAAGTGGAAGAGAACCTCAATCAACTTGGAGTGCAAAACTGGAGACAGCTAGCTAGGGGCCGAGCTGGCTGGCGGAGATTGTTGATTGAGCCCCAAGTCCACAACGGACTGTAGCGCCACCTTAAGTAAGTAACCCGGACCGGTGTCTCAGCAAACCCTAGAAACCTTAATCTTAAGATAGAAACATTCTCAGTTCGGTAACAAAGTTTAATCAAAGAAAAAAAAACATCTCCGGAAACTCCCGACCACTAAAAGATCTCTTCGCTCTCAACGACCTCTTTGAGTTCCATCAGTTCGACCAATCCTTTTCCTTTTGATGCAGTCCTCACGAGTTCATCGATGTTCCGATAATTTCCCGGATCAATAAGCAATGTCATATGAAGTGTCGAATCTTCCCATCCTTCGTTTTCAACACTAGTAGCCAACTTGACGAGAGCATCCTTCGACTTGGCAGCATCCTTACCAGGGAATGTCACTTTGACTTTCATCCTTGACCGATCTAATGGGAATTCCCTCTCCTTAAGTAACTTAATTGCTTCCAGAGTCTGCTGTTTGGTATTTTTATTCAATTTAACCGAGAAATGTGCTTCTTTAAGAGATTTCTCAATGATTGTGCTTGGATAGGGTCTTCGCGTTTCGGGATTAACACACAATGCAGCCACACTATTGACAACACTATTGAATTGTGTGTCCATTGCTGCCTGTCGTTCCTTGTCGGAGATTTGCAATTCACCTTTACTCAAAATTTCCTTGCAAATTTCTGTCTCATCAGACTTTCCGAATGCTTTAATCAGTTCATCTTTCTTAGCTGCTTGACCTTTGGAGACATTTGTGAAGACTGTGTGGGTTTGCAATACCTCATCGATGTCTTTTTCACTGCGAAATTGCGCATTATTTTTATAAAATTTATTAGCAATGATGAAATGCTTACACATTACTTCTCCATGATAGAACTTTGTTTTTGTAGCATGCAATTTCAAAACGTTTTCCGGCCTTCTTGAGGCGAACAATTGCAACATTTGTTAGACGAATTTGATTTGTTGGTGTGAAAATTTTTGACATGATTAACAGTCAATTAAAAAATAATTTTGAATGCGCACTTGATATTCAAATTTAAAATATTTATTTCTATTTTTGATTTGGATTTTTCGTTTGGTGAGGAATGAATGTTGTTTTTCGGAGTGATTCCTAAATGTCAGAATTCAGAGCTGAAGATAGTTGCGGTTTAACAGGCGGCATTGCCATGTTTGAATAATTATTTGAAAATGGAAGCATTCAGAAAGTATTGTGTTCGTTAAAATTTCAATTATTTGAATCGAGCATCAAAACGACAAAAAATTATGCTGATCGTTGGACGTTTTTCACACAGGCTACAAGCTTTTAGGCGTCCATTTAATAGTATTCATTTGTATACTGTGTGTGACGTTTGACATAATTTCAAAATGCGTCGAATAGGAGCACGATGCTCAAGCTTTTGCATCCTACAATGAAGATGTCGCTTACAATTGTACTGCGCCGATTTGACGGAAACAAAATGCTTCGGACACAATCACGGAAACGAAATGCAATCCTCCGGACACAATAGGTCCGTTCTTTTACTTTTTGGGCAGTTTGTGTAAAAACTGTCAAAAATCATCCCCACTCCTCGAAATTTTGTGATTCACCCAAAAAGTAAAAGAACGCTTCACACCAAAAATCTGCCAAATGCACAAAATTATTGTCGTTTTTAATTGGCAATCTGGAAGTGAAAAAAAGCATTCTGAATGCGTTCAATTGGGCAAAAAAGACAGTTCTGATTCTGAAAAGAAGAGAATTTCCCTTCTGGTTTTAAAAACAGAATCAGAAGCAGAATCACTCACACATTCATAAATGTTTGCAGCACAAAAACAAAATTAAATTTGGCGCGAATACACACATGTCATACTCAACCAATACATTCTCACCAAACTTCAGATTCTTCGGAATAAACCAAAAACTGTTCAATTGGGATTCCGAATCGAAGAACAATTCCGGATTGCCAAATAAAAACGCCATATGTCAAACATCAACAAAATTCAATGTACTTCTTATGGGTTGACAGAACTTACACAAACTGCCACAAGAAATTTTTGTGGCCTAAATCGGCAGATAGGGGAAATATTTTTATCCTTCAAAAGGGACAGATTTTACAATAAGTGGCAGTAAACGAACGAAAAAGTGGGAGAATATGGCAGTTTTGGGCAGTTTTATGGAGTAAACGAACGGACCTAATCATATAAACGATGACTGACCGAAACACACAAGACGAGGAACGATACAACGGAATAAAGTTTATACAACGGGAAACTACTGCGTGAATAGCGGGGCCTGTCCTAGCCGTCGGTGTCGGGTGTCCTTTCTCGAAAACAGCATATAAAGGGTTTTCCAATAAGAAGTGTTATTTTGAATAGCCCGCTTTTTCGGTAGCTGTCACTTTTGAAGCTGTCATTTTTTGACATTTGACAAGTAGAAACTACGCCATTAATAAAAATGGAACGATACACGCTTCAACAACGCATTATTATTATTATTATTATTAAAATTCTTATTAAATTGCCATACAAGCAATGAAACCATCGATCTTTTACGGGAAAACTTTTCGGACCGTGCGTTATCTCTCGAAGAGGTGATCACAATTGGCCACCGAGATCTTGTGATTTAACACCTTGCGACTTCTTCCTTTGGGGCCACGTGAAAGATAAGGTCTACGCCAACAGCCCAGCGTCGATTCAAGACCTCAAAGATGGAATTCGTGAGGCTATCGAGGACACTTTGCGATTTGGTTATGGAAAATTTTATGAAAAGGATATGGTCCTGTAAGCGTGGTCGTGGCGGTCATTTGGCTGATGTTGTATTCCATTATTAACGGCATACCTTCCTCTTTATAATTAAATAAACATCCGATCATTTATCTAAAAAAATGCCATTTTTCTTTGAATATCAAAATAACACCTCTTATTGGAAAACCCTTTACTTCGTTTTTCCCTCATTACCGCTTAGCCCCTTTTTGACGCTTCTGTCTCAATTCTCACGAAGGCGCCATTGACATCACGCTGTGTTCTTCCCATTATATCAATGTCATCTGCGTACGCGAGAAGTTGAATAGACTTTTGAAAGGTAGTGTCTCTCTGGTGTTAACAGTGGAGTTTTGCACTATCTTCTCACGAACGATGTCAAAAAAATTGCACGACAGTGCATCGACTTGTCTGAATCCTTTTTTCACATCGAAAGATTCCGTAAGTGCGTTGCCAACCTTGATGGCGCAGCTTGAGTTCTCCATCGTCCATGTAGAATTGTAGATGCTGTCATACGCGGCCTTAAAATCGATGAAAAGGTGGTACATATCGATTTAGAGTTCATAGGTTTTTTCCAGGATCTGCCGCAAAGTGAATGATTGACTATCCTGGTCTGAAGCCACATTGATCAATCAGATTGTTGACGAATGGCTTCAGACGTTCACATATTACGACAGTGAGGATCTTGTAGGCAATGTTAAGTAGGCTGATTCCTCTGTAGTTGGCGCAGTTTAGAGGATCTCCCTTCTTCAGGATTGGCAAATAATGCTGAGGTTCCATTAATCGGGCATGCATTCTTCCGACCATATCTTCCAGATGATTTGGTGCACGGGCAATATCACCAGCGCCGAGATCAGACGGAGAATAACTCTTGCTGATCGCCTTCGACACTATTCCCGAAGGACGTAGAAGGAGATGAAGACCGTGACTCAGGTGACGCACACAAGTGGAAGAGGACCTCAATCAACTTGGAGTCAAACCGGGAGACCAAGCTGGCTGGCGGAGACTGTTGTTGAGGCCCAAATCCACAACGGACTGTAGGAAACTACTACAATGCTGCCGAAGTCAGGTCCTCCTGACACCACATCTAAGCTCACTATAGAAATAAAAGCCAAGATATGTCAACAAAAACAAGAATAACAACAAAAATTCCGTTATATTGGTGTATTAATAAGTTGAATTTGTATTACAAATATAATGTTTGTATATATGTGTGAATTGTAATAGATTTTTTTTTTATAAAACAAATAAAAAACTAGCGTCCCACCTAGGGTATAACCTTGGTCTCCTCGCATTTATCACAATATCACTCACCAACATCACTCACCAAACAATGCTCCTTCTTCTTCTTCAAGTGCTCCACCCAATTCTTCTTTCGGTTCTTCAACTACGTAATTACCATAGATGACAGCACGTTGAATAATGATTTCTTTGATGATTGCTGACAAAATTTCTCTAGAATCAACAATATGGCCAATTTCTTCAGATACTTCTTTGCTAAGCCATGGACAAATTTTGTCCTCTAACTCGGCCTTTTTAGCGTCATCGGTAGGTGGTTCTAGATTCGCTAGAACCTCGGGCAAAAGACTAGCAATATGTCCTTGTAGGAGTTTTGCGGCTGTAACTCCCTTCTGCATCTTTGTATCAAGCTCTTTAGCAATTTCATCTTGACGTAGGCGCCGCTCTTTTTCGGCTTGTAAGCGCATTTCTTCTGCTTCCAGGCGGCGCAGTTCAGCTAAATCAGCTTCTCTGTTTGCAAGGAATCTACAAATTTAACCATCATAATGTGTGAATTCTTTGAGAAGTTAAATAGAGCCTTACTCTTCTTGTTGTTTACGCATCTCAGCAACCTCTTCTTCGTGTGTTACTTCAAGAATACTCTGTTCAACACAATGACCGACAAGAGTCTCGAGAATTGGTTGAACTTCTCTATCAAAGTCGAATAGTTCGCCATCCAGAATTTCTGTTGCAGTGTCTATACCAATTTTTTCCGGAATGAATGGTGGTGTTTGTGGTCGTTCGAGGAATAGATCTGTTTGGGTATTGGCATCGTAATCGGGCGGGCGGTTGTATAGTTCTTCCAAGTACTTTTCTGTCTGTATTCGTTCATGACGCCTACCGTGTAATGGTGGCGGTGTTCCGATAACATTGCGTTGATTTCGTTGTTTGCACTTTTGTCTTAAGCACTGGCGTCGACGGCACTCGGCTTCCTTTTCGCATGGATCTACTCCAACCTAGAATCAATTAGATGAGAGCATAATTAAAAAGTTATGGGTCGCAATGAATGTAGTAGAAGGTAGTAATAGTAGAATATCCAAAGAGTAAAGTAAAAGTAAGACGACAACGAATCGCTGTAAAACACTTACTTTTCCAGATAGAAGGCCCGCATATGCGAAATACGGATTCCAAGGCTGAAAGGATGTTATTCACGCAAAAGGGAAATGCCAAACATTTTACTACAATTTGTCTCAATTTTTGGATATTTGTAAGACAATCGCATGCTGAGCGTTGAGAATAAAAGGAAAAGCGAACAGCAACAAAAAAATTTGAAAAATGAAATGTAATAGAGCAGGAAATCAGAGCAGCAGTGAGATCTATTACGTTTTAGTGTCATTAAGAAAAATGTAGCAAGTTATTCGGAAAATTGGAAGTCGTAACTCTCTTTAAAGCTCCCCATCTTTCAAGAAAGAAAGTGTAATAGCGTTTTTTTTGGTCGTCCGGAACTGTTCCGAACGATTCTGAATTCGTTCACTTGGCACAAGATGACAGTTCTTGTTCTGAATAGAACAGAAAAACGATTCCGAATTTCAAGTCGGAATCAAAAACAGAATCACGCATACATGCACTCGCACATACGTACTCACTGCCATGTTTACAAATAAAGAAAAAAAAACAATGTCATGTCATCTGCAATTCTGCATATGAGGTTTCACAAATACACAACCATTCAACCCTTAGAAACAAAAAAATGTGTTTGCATGTTCGTTTGGTATCCGGAATCGGACAGTTCTGTGTACCAATTCCGGATTACCAAAAAAACGCTATAAGTGATAAAATTAAGAGGACCTTAATGGCAGAAACACAAACATGCTTTAGCTTTGGCTTCACCTGACATTTACGAGTCCAGCCATAGGAATACAATGCGTGCCATCACAATGAAGCTTCAACTTGACGTTTCATACGTAATGACACTTGTTTTGTCTGATAGCTCAACAATTGTAAAAAAGTCAACAAACAAAATAAATTTTTCTTTGAAGGGATGATGATGATGGAGGGATAAATATCACTCGCTACTAGAGTGCATCGTAACGTAAACGAAATCGAAGCTATAGCGTGTTTGTGTTTCAGAAGAAATGCGCTCAGCATAAAGTATGTATCGCGAGCTTGGGGAAATATCTGATCCAGCTGCTGATGCAAACCAGGCTCTCCAGGAACTGCGACATGCCAAGATGAACAAGGGTGCAGCTATCTTCAAAATTGCCGCTCAAAGGAGAAGGAATGCTCAGGAAATACGTTCACCAAAGTTCATTAACGATGCTCAAGGCCTACTGCTTGTGAATGACGACAAAATTCTTCACAGGCGGCGACAGTATTGTGATGAACTCCTAAATGAGCAATTTCCCAGGATATACTTTCCAACAGCCGAACTTAATTTAGAAGAAGTACCCGACCTTACAGTCGAAGAAGTCAGGATTCTCATCTCCAAACTCATTAGCGGTGACCAAATGCCAAATCAGTGGAGAGAAAGTTACCTTCTCCTAATCTACAAAGGAAAGGGGGACACACGAAACTGCGACAACTACCGATCGATTAAGCTGATATCACACAGCATGAAGATCGTTGAACGGATTTTGGATGGCCGACTGCGAAAAATAATACGGCTGTCTGATGACCAGTGCGGGTTTGTCTCGGGTAAATCAACCACAGATGCCATACAGAGTTTAAGAATCCGAATGGAAAAACACCGTGATTCCTCAAGGGATTTGCATATTGTGCTGGTTGATTTTGAAAAGGCATTCGATAGACAACCACGAGATCTTATATGGGTGTCCCTGAGACAGCGAGGGGTTCCGGAAATCTACGTGCGGATGATCAAGGACATGTATGAGGAAGTAAAAACGAAGGTAAAATGCCCCGCAGGAGTCACTGAAGAGTTCCCAATCAAAGTCGGTGTGCACCAGGGAAGCGTCCTGAGTCCTTTGCTCTTTATCACAGTCCTTGACTTTCTGCTTGAAGGAAAAGTGACCGATCCGAAATACTTCCCAAGTGCGAAAAGTTCAAATACCTTGGATCTATGATCAACAACCAAGCTTCTTGTGATGACGACATCAACCACCGAATAAGTGTAGGGTGGATGAAGTGGCGCGAAAATTCTGCCATCTTCTGTGACTGAAAAATGCCCCCTGAACTGAAAGGAAAGCTCTATACTGCAGTTGTTCGCCCAGCACTTACATACGGTCCACAATGTTGGAAAATGTACAAAACGTATGAGAGTAAACTGACAGCAGCTGAGATGAAGATGCTTCGCATGACAGCAGGAGTAACAAAGCTTGATCGAATCAGAAGCAAAAAAATCCGAGGAAGTCTTCACGTCAAAAACACCGTCTTGGATAAAATACAGCATGACCGTTTAAGCTGGTACTGTCATGTACAAAGAAGAAACCCTAAGAACCCAGTTCAAAAGGCGATCGCTTACGACGTTCCAACGCAATCGCGAAGAAGAGGCAGGCCTAAGAACTCATGGAGAAGTCAAATGCAACGACAAATGCATTCAGTTGGCCTTAGACATGGAACAATTCAAAATCGAGAAGCCTGCCGACGTTTGCTGAGGTCAACCCGGCGAACCCCACATGCGGAGCCGTAGTGTGAAGCAGTAGAGTGGGAGAGTTGTGACCCCATCCGAGATCATGACTATCGTCGATAATGGAGGAGAAGAAGAAGAAGAAGTGTTTCAGACATAAATCAGAATTTGCTTTCTTATGTTCTTTTTTTTTATTGTATATTGAAACGAAACGCAGTTGTTGTAATTGAACTCAGAATATTTTCAAATCTGAGTTCAATACACAATACGCATGAAAGCCCACATAAATAAATAGTCAAAATGAAAATGTTGCATGATACCGATATCAAAGAATTGTTAATTACACGAAAGGCTGCATAGTGTCAAACTTAATTAATCTTTGACCCAATAACCTCAATTTGATATCTGATCTATTACATTTATATGTCAAATTATCCGACAGAGATGTCATATCAATGGATAACACAACGATGCATGTTTTATTTTACACATCGTGCCTGTCCTTTTTAGAACAATGCACAAAAATCAGTTTTGAAGAAAGCGGTTTACGATTTATTGGTGTCAAACATATGAATAGTTTATTGAAACCTTATTCCTTTTGTATTGAACAGAATTAAATTGGCAGCAAGTTCTTTTTCGTTTCAATTTGAAGTTAGAACGAGCAATCGAAAGCAATAATTGTAATTTGAAGTTTTTAACAAGTAGAAGTATAGAACTGTGAATGACGATGCTAGCAGGGCAGTGATGAAGGATTGATAATCTTATTTTGCGAAACGGCGTTTTTTTGAAGGTCTAAGCGTGTAAATGTGTAAAGAAAATAATATACTTACAGGTACTGGGGCAAAATTACTTCCTCGAACTACCCTCCGATCGAACATCAAATTTTTGAACGGTTCAGCTGGTGGTTCTCTGAAATTATATGAAAAGTCATAAACAATTATTTATGCATTTCCGTTCTTAAAAAGTTAAAATGGTCAAACGATTGCAATCATTAAATGCATGTATGCAAAGGGTCATTCATTTTTCTGTCTCGGGAGGTTTCGCAGCATGCGATTGTTTTGAGGTAATTTTTAACCAAGTTTTTGCACATTTCGGGCGGTATCGCGGCCCAAACTTGAGTAATGTTGGTTTTCAATGCGTCTAGTGTTCGTGAACTATTTTGACAAAACACTGTCTTTTGCGTAGAAAAGTCTAACGGTGTCAAATCGCATTATTTTGGTGTCCAATTGACGTCGCCAAAACGTGAAATAATGCGGTCAGGAAACTTCTCACACAATAAAACCACAGTTGGTCGTGTTGTGTGGTTTGTTGCATCATCTGGTTGGAACCACATATTGATCAAGTCATGATCTTCAATCATCAGCTAAAAAACAATCGATTATGATTCGACCATTTCGCCCACTGGCATATTAAGAGAAATACGGACCAATGACACCTTTTGACCATAGAGCACACCAAACAGTAACTTCTTCTGTCATAATAGCACCTCTTCGATCTCTTTTGGGTTTTCTGAACCCCCCATATATACGAGTAAGAAATGTGCCTCATCTCTATAAGGAAAATGTTGTTCCAAAAGTCGGTGTTTATTGTCTATTTTTATAAAATCCAAGAAGCGTATCTTCGTTGAGCGATCTAGTATCGTAAATGTCAAACATTCAACTAATATTATGACACTTCAGATGACAGTTAAGTATGACTCGTAGCAAATGCCAGCGCTACCAACTTGAAACCACGAAATGAATGACCCTATACGTGCTCCAACTTCCGTATTCTATGCAATTAATTTTTTCCCCCCAAACAATGTTTTTTTCGTGCAGATAATAGTCTGCTGGACAAGGATTGATAAAAATTTGTGACATTTTTTCCTCCATAATAATAAATAAACATGCAAGTGCAACACGCTTCACTAAAAATTCAGATCATCTGCGAGCTCCACTTTAGGTCAAAAGATAGGATAATAAGCTGAAAAGAACTGAGCATTTTAAATGAATGAACATGAAAGAAAAAACTTCAACAGAAACATTATTTGATTTGTTAAATTGGCAAAAAAAAAACAATCACTGTGGCGTATACTTGCTTTTTTTAGGCTTATGTATTACATTCTTATTTTTAGGCAGCTCATATACAATGTTGAACGAAGTTAGATTATTTGTCAAACATGAACATTGCATTGACTTTTAGGAAGTAGTTGAACCACCTTAAAATGGTTTTACTTAGGTTAGGTTTAGCTAAAGTGGCTGCGGATACACGATCCACGCAGTTAGGCCGAAGGAAAAGGCCCATTGTGATACCACATGAATCTAGGGAATTACTTCTTACTAGTCGAATCATTTTGAGCTTTGTATAAAGCGAAGAATATATGTATTTATTATGTTAGGATGTTTTCCTGTGACGGCGATATCAACATCATCGTCATACGCAATCATTTTGTGGCCTTCCTTCTCAGGAGAGGGGACAGAACATCACCTTGCGGAGTGCCTCTGCTGACAGACCTTCTCGTACAAAAATTTTCCATCTTAGAGTTGACGATCCTGTTTTTTAGCATTAGATTAATGAACTCACAGAGTGAGTATTCGACGTTCAGGGTCGTCATAGCAGAAGTAATAGCAGATGTGTCAACGTTGTTGAAAGCGCCCTCAATGTACAGGAAGGCAACCATAGTGTATTCCTTTTGCTCTAGGGAGTATTCGATAGTAGTTCTTACCAGAGTATGCAAAGCTGTTTCTACCGATTTCCCTTTGCAGTAAGCATGCTGAGACATAGATAGTCTCTTATCAAAGCTATTGAGTAAATGGATATCGATCAATCGTTCCAGAGTCTTAAGAATGAATGATGATAGGCTTATATGTCTAAGATCCTTAGATCAGATCTAGACAACTAGACAACTTTTGAAAATCATCTCAATGATGTGCAAAGTTATATCGCTGGTATGTTGTAGCACAGCTGGTATGATTTGATCTGGACCTGGAGATTTGTAAGGTTCGAAACAATTCAGAGCCCATGTAAATTTTTCTTTTGTAACTAGCCCTTGGGGGAAAGTTAAGTTAATACCAGACCTGGGAGGGTTTGTTGTACTAACGGACATTGAGCTATCTGGGAAGTACGTTTCCAGTAACAGGCTTAGCGTTTCTTCGCAAGAGTTAGTCCATGTACCATCGGAGTTTTTAAGACAACTGGACATGGTTGGATTTGTCGCGAGAATCTCCCTTAATCTCGATGCCTGCGAAGATTTTTCTATTGAGCTTAAGAAGGATCTCCACGAGGATCTCTTGGCTATTCTCAGTTCTTTGTTATACTTTTTGAGGGATTCCTTATAGGAATCCCAATCCTGGGGGCATCTAGATTTGTTTGCAAGATTGAAAAGTCTTCTACGACCTTTCCTTAGTGTTTCTAGTTCAGCAGCCCACTAGTATGGTTTCCTCTTTCCTCGCACTGTAGTAAGGAGGCAGGTAGTTTCAATGGCTTTAGTGAGGGCTGCTGTAAGCTCATCGACTTTTTGGTTGAGTTCAAGAGCGCATAAAGGAGGAGTCCAGTCTGTTTTCCGATAGGTCCTAAATTGAATTGGTCTAGGAGATTCTTCGATAAGGGTGAATTGAATTATCTATGATCAGCGAACGAGTGCTTCATTGATACTCTCCAATTCAATATTTTATTCGAAAGATGTATCGAGACAAGAGTGATATCGAGTACTTCTTGTTGATTTTTAGTTACGAAGGTGGGTTCATTACCATTACGTTACTTACACTTACTACTACTGGTTTTACTTAACACTTTTAGGAAAAAGCAAGTGGCAAGTGGTGTTTCTACTAGAGCAACAGAGATACATATAAGGTTTGTTAAAAGTTTAACACGTCCAAGGACATTTTATAATACTGCAAGTTTCCAGATAACACAACATAAACCCCACTCCTCTTTAGTCAAACTTTCACGAGATTCTAAAGTTTTTCGGGTTACGATATGTGTAGTTGTCAAAGATAAAATAAGTCGAATAAGTTCGCGTTAGAGAAGACTTCGGCTTCAGCAGAGTTTGTCAAAGAGTCAGTCCATAGTATATTCTTATCTGCATTTTATTTTATTAAATAAATTTATCACTTAAAAAAATGTAGCATTTTCTTCAAACTGTTGATATCAATGCAGAACCTTTTGCCATTTAAATTTTTTCTGAATCAGTTTCTCCCAAAGAAAAGAAAAGAAATAGCAATACATTTTTCACTATCGAACTGTAATGAACTATAAAAATGAATAAACTGATGTGAAAAAAAATCCCCTCGAGTTCGAAGAAATTATTCAAAATAATTATTTCCATGCAAATGGGTGACAGGCAATTTCCTCAAAGTGGTCAACATCCCTGTTTCGAACTACCAAGTTATTCAAGGCGCAAAAATACCCTTCGTCCACATTCTGGTGACCCCAACAACTTTTCGTATCTGACATGTATTCAATTTTTAATTTAAATTTTTAAAAATAGAAAATAAATAAAAACCGAAAACCCCCCATTTTACCTCCTTTTCATTCCGCCACCGCCAAGAAAATGACTGAACGCTCTAATTCCATGCAAACGTGCTGTTAATTCCTTATCGGGACCTTTGATCGAACTGTCCAGTTTGTCCTTGTAGCCTTTTGCATCGTTATATGAATATACACGAGGATGTGTGGCAAATGCATAAACACGTTTAGACGACGCGAAAATTGGCGTCTCTTTCGCCGGAGGTAAGAATACTCCCGTGGGGACGGTGGTAATAAAAAGGGGACGTTTGTTAATAGAATCAGCATAGCTTCCCTGCAAAAATTCATATATACAAGGGGGAAGAGAAGCAATAAGAATACAAAACACTCGAAAGGAGTACAAGGACCTTCACGATATTGTTGTCGATTTATACATACATTGGTCGATGAGTGCGATGACTTTATGTGCGGACCAGTCGCGTTACGCAATCTTTTTAATTTTCGATTTAGCGCTTTGGCAAACGTCTTGACCTCTTCACCATTATTTGGGGTGGTATAATGGTCAGCCGTTTCGTCGATGGGCCCGGCAAGGGGCACTATACGTCGGACGGGTCGCACTATGGCGTTTGGTTTGCTCGAAACGGGTAAAGTGTCGTTATTAAGAACTGTGAAAGACGGTATATTGACGATGGATAATGTGGCTTTGGGATTAGACTTTGTGGTAGAAGTGGTTGTTGTTGGATTTTTGTTTGAGGTTACTTGGGAGGGTTTTGGACTTTGTTCAGGAAGATTTGGACTTTTGGGCAGGGAAGTGGAGGAGGTGAGGTTTTTTGTTGAGAGTTCATTGGTCACACTAGACATTTCGTTTTAATGGAAAACTGTCTTCGCAATGCGTTGAGGGGTATCCATTTCTTTTTCAATCACTTGACATTTTGTTACGAATGAAAATTACAGTTCACAATAAAACGAACTTTAATTTTTTAAAAAGTAGAAAAAAAACACAGCATGTGAGTAAATCGATAAAAACTTTTCCGCGGCCAAAAAGAGCTGTACTGTCGAGAGTGGCTATAAGGACGACCGTTTGAAAACGAATGACCAAAACAAACCGACCGGAGAACGACATTAGTGGTCACAGAGAGTATGGCGCATGTTTGTGGTTAAAGAACTGGTCACTTAAGTGTTTGACTCTCAACGAGAGAGAGACAAAAAGCTTCAAGTTTTGTGTTTCGGTTTTAGGTATTTAACCAAAGTTGGTAAGAGAACGGCTCGTACAAGTCCTGAAATTAACGTTGTTTTTGTTCAAATTCGAACTAACAAAATGCTGATATGACGAAGTGCGTGCGTCCGGCTGTCAAGACATTATAAAGGGAGGTCCTCAAATTTTGTTGGAATGACGAATTTGCAAGACATTTCCAAAAACAAGAACGTTTTTAGCATGGCCCTTACATGGTAACCTTTGCTTCGATCCACCAAAGGTGAAACAGCCAATTTGTGTTGGGGAGAGTGTTTTAGCTTTATTTCTCTTCAAATGGCTCTCAAGGTGAACTCCTAAATATTCCCATTAGTCCATGGATTTTAATTTCTTTATATTCATAAATCAAAAAGTTTTGTTTATGTCATCGTTGTCGCAGTTTGGCCGCCGATGGTAACGAAGTAGCCGTCGCTACATGTCAAATATGAAACGGCCATTAAAAGTCTAAAGGGTGTTAAAAATAGAATGAGGGATGGGGAAGATGGAATTTATTGTTTAACCTTCTATGGAATTATTCAGTTTTGATGGATTTGAAGATTGCTGTTACGTTTTGGGGAAGGTGTCAGACTGTGATGCGGCCTTGAATGCTTGGAAAAATAGTTACTAATTAATTATGTAAATACAAAATAACATAGAGTTTAATCAAATGGATTGTATGTTTTGATCGATATAGAAGGTGAGATTTTTGTAATTATGGGAATAGAAATTTTCTTTAATATTCGTTTGAGCCTACACTTGTAATAGGAAGTTGAAGCAATTAATCGAAGTTGAAGGAGGAATTAAATGGAGGACTTTCAACTTTAGATCAAGGACTTAAATATTAATAAGCCTAGTTTTTGTTAAGTAATTCATTGGCCTCTAAGAATGTCTCCTCACAAGTGTAAATACTTTATGAAACATGATGAATAGAAGTCATCTTTAGACCAAACATGCTATCATCAATCAACGAGTAAAAGGTAAAAATAAGACGCAAACCATCTGAGATATTTCAAAAACTTTATTATCGGCTTGAAATACAATCAAACAAAGCGCCATCCAAGTCCATATCTTCCAACTCGAAGCTCGAACCATAACGCGGTCTTTGAGAACGCAATGGTATTGACTGTTTTGGAACGTTTGCAACGGACGCCTGAACGTCATCGATATTTTCGAAACTTTGACCAAGCGGTTGCGGCAACATCACACAGCGAATTGTTGACTCAATTCACACAAATTTTGTTAATTTCAACAAAAGCCAATAGGCCAGTTCCACCTAACAATATCTCACTGAGATCTCAACTCAATGTCACATTGATGGCTGAAACACAAACACGCTTTAGTGTGTCTACGTTACGATGCACCCGCTTTTGTGTGTTGACTTTTTTTTACAGCTGTTGAGCTGTCAGACAGAGCAAATGTTCAGCATATTTCAACTACAGTTACTGTTGGGAGCAGCGTTGCCGCGAAGAAAGAAGAACAGCGGGCCACTTCGAAATATTTTGAGGGCCATTTGACCAAACAGCGGGCCAAATGTTTAAAATTAAAACCGATCCTTAAAAAATTAAAATACATTTTTTAAAAATGGCTACTCATTTTTAATATTAAATAATTCATTCAATTTCTTCAATAATTGTAACATAAAAATAAAATAAATAATAAAATAAATTGTAGTCGTTTTTATCGAGTCTCGATTATTTTGAAAGAATTTTGAGAGGTTTGACAAATAAAAAACAAAAAGAAGGCAGAAATATTAATTTTTTTTTTAATGAAAAAACCCAGTTTACTTGTTAACAGAAGAAGAGTTTGGTGAAGCTTTGGAGAGGAAAATCTTGACCTTAATAAATTAATGGCTAAGAATTTCATAATCACCCAAAGAAAAAATGTAAATTTGTTTTTAGAATGTTCCTCCCATCAGTGAACTGTTTATGTGTCGAATGTAATTCAGTTCGATAACTGAGGATAGATTTGAAAATGTTTACTAGAAGCTCGTACAGAACTCGATAACGTAATGGCAACATATTTTTTGCCAAATCGGATTGTTTGGCCGTAAAATCGGCCATCATATATTTTTGCTGGCTATTCAATTTATTTAAGTTTGACCTAAAAAGATTATTGGTTAAAATTTTCATAACAAATAAATCAAAGAATAATATTTACATATTATAATGACAGTTCCTCCTATCCGTTCTTTATGTTTCGAATAAAATTCAGTTCGATAACTGAGGAAGGAATTTAAAATGATTGTACTAGACGCTCCAAAGATAACTCGATAACGTGAGGGGTAGTGCCAAATGCACACAATTCAGTCTTGTATTATTCGACCACTGATGTCTTGATTCGACCCCAGTAAAGTATTATTTGCCGTATGGGCCGTAATTCGGCCCATGGTTTAGAAATAAAATTTCCACAGTTACTCAAGTTGCCCTGCATATAATCCTTAAAACTCATTATAGAGTGAATAACTTCATACGATAGCCTATTTCGAAATGAGAAATTCAGTAATATTTTAATTATGGTTATTTGTTTGGGGTGGAAACACATCGGTAGACTAATGATATATGTATTTATATTTAATTTTGTAAAACGTTTCCGCTATTATCTAGCACTTCTTATATATGTCAAAACTTCAAAAACAAAGATTTAGGGCCATTTCAAACTGGCCCGGGCAAAGGGCCAAAATGTAAAACAGAGGGCCAAATGGCCCGATCGGGCACTTCGTGGCAACGCTGGTTGGGAGTCACATTACGTAACATAACGTACGAAGCGTAAGATCAAAGCTTCATTGTGATAGCTTTGTTTATGGAATTTATAGTATTTTCAGCCTAGAGAATTTTTGGTTGGAGAGTCGTCCCGTCTTGGCGCTGTCAGTTTTTCTATATACAAGATTTTAGTTCTGTATAGCGTTCCGGACGTCGCTGTCGTCGATTCACGAGGCTGCAACTACTATAAATTCCATATTCAAAGGTGATAGCATGTATTTCATTTCGTCAATCGGTATACGTTGCTGTCAACGTTGCTGGATGGTACTGTGCCATAGAATACGTTGTATACTTTGACAATTTCATTTGCTTGGTGTGAAAATTGACTCCAAAACTTGCAAACATACAAACAAAATTTAAATTTAAAATTCAACAAAATGGTGTCAAGACAATTTTTTTGCACAAAATTTTGATCATCCATAGTTTTTCCTTGTTGCAACGGAAACACATCGAATTGACTGTTCGCCAATTTCAGTTGTCAACGGATCAAAAGATGCAAAAAGTAGAAATTTGACTAACTCTCTCTGTCGCATCCGTCAAGTTATTTGCTTATGGACGCATTCCATAGAAACATGTGTATTCTATTGAGCTGTCAGTTAAATATGTCCATATAATAGAGTGGCGCGACAGCTCTTGAAGAGCCAAGTCCTAAGTGACTTACTCTCATCAGCAATTCTCAGGATTCGTGTGAAGAATTGCGGGGACCTACAATTTAGCACCGATTCCGAACGGCAAAGTTGAGAAGCACATGACAGATTGATACTCTTGAAAGTTTTGTCAGTTCTTCGCAAGAGGCAGTGCCCGTGAAAGATGAATTAAAAACTATGGACACGAGTTGGACTCGAATCCACGACGGACGTTCTGCTTAGCAGCACCTAACCACTAAATCACGGACAGCTTCGTGATTCCAGTTAATATTTTTAAAGGTGAAAGTCAAGGCACGAGTGGACCTAACCGCTAAGCCACGAACACTAAAATCCCCATACAAGTAAATACAGCTTATGCTACGTAACGTTTATGGTACGGGGTTATCAAAATATGTCATATTGAAGGCTGATCAACAAAGCTGTTTTAGTGTTAGATGGTTAGCAGTTCCTATTCTTTTACTTTGTGTTTCCCGCTTAATTGTGATATCATGCATTGAATTCCTATGGCAGAAGTCATAAACGTCAGGCGAAGCCGAAGCTAAAGCGTGTTTGTGTTTCAGCCATTAAACGAACAGACCTCAAATGTCAGTCTTTCATATTTATGGCGTTTTTAATTATTGGCAATCTGGAATCTGAAAAACAGCATTTTTGTTTTAAAATCATAAGGGAATTCTCTTCTTTCCAGAATCAGAACTGTCACTTTTGCCCAATTGAACGCTTTCAGAATGCCTTTTTAAGTTCCAAATTGCCAATTAAAAACGCCTTCAATCTGAAAATAAAGGGTCGATCACATGTTCATTTGGGAATGGTCATGGTGCAATGGATTCTTTTATTCTAGAGCCTTTTCTAGGCCCCCCAATATCAAATGCAGAATCTCAAAATCTAAAATCAAATCCTTAATGTACGTTCAGAAACAAGTCCAGAATTCTTTTCGGGGTTCTGTTCTATATCCAAGAAATCCGAAACAGCTATGCCATAAGGAAGTGTTAAAATCAATAAAATTGTCTTTTTAAAGACATTGACATTCAAATCATTGTCAATGTCGCACACAAAAATAAAATAAATAAAATATTCAAGCCGTTGTTAAAATGCCGCCTGGAGGTATCGAAACTTCAGCGTCAGTCTTATTTCGAACTATTTCCATACCTTTCAACAGAACCAAAAAAAAAACTTCCCAATCAAACATGTCCTTCGAGAGCTTCAAGTTAAAATAGACTCAATTTTCTTGCATAATCACCTGAACAAATTGTCAACACGATACCCCAACTGCGTGTTAAGCTATCTTCAAGTTTTATTGCGTGCAAAAAATACGTCGAAAAACGAAATAAAGCAAAAAAATCAACATCGAAAAATGAACAAGTTCACAAGTTCGAAATACCAATACAAACTGTAATAATGAGCTCCTTAATTTTTATATCCGCCATTACTTGCACTAAGTTTACATAAAATGTAACAAGTACTGGCCACGCCACTGGGAAAGCTAAAGACCGATGGATTCGGCCCCAAACTCCTGCTGATGATAGCATATTGAATTATTAACAAACAGGATACAGAAAAACCTCCTTAGCAATTATTGCCGAGTTCTATAGTTGGGGAAATACTATTCAAACATTTCCTTAGAATAAGAAATTTCTCTTCATCCCACCTGGTCAAGGGCAAAGGCCACCTACCGGTAATGTCAATGAACTTCCTTTTTGCCCCCAATCATCACCATCATCATCATTAGAATAAATAAGCTTTGGTAGGAATCAACAATTAGAATACTCACGGTTCGTTGGGATATTTTCTTATAAACTTCTTGACATTGTAGATTGATCTCGGAGCACTAAACCATTGGTGTTTAATGCGGTTATTACACGAAGCACATTGTGATTTGCTTGTAATTTTGTCATCACCATCGATGCCACTGTCATCTCCGGAGGCATTCAGATGGTTAAGTTTGCTTTTATATCTAGGTGGGCAAGTTGGCATTTTGTTGTAGTTGTTTGTTGCGTCTTCTTCTATATGGTGGAGATGTAAAACTGATATTATTTTCTGACAGCAATTATAATATGATTGTGATAAAAAAGTAAAAAACGTTTTGATTGATTTCTATTTCAGAAATTTTCACATCGCAGAAAAGTGGTTATAAAAATATTTTTAGTTATTTCTGGAGAAGTATAAAAATGCGATGTATGATGCCGCTGCTTGATTTAATATTTTGTTTTTCAAAACAAACTCGTCGTTTCCATAGAAAAATGTCAAAAAAGTTGTTAAGCAATTCGTTAAGTTTAGTGCTGCCTCAAGTGTAGCCTAGATGGCGTTGTTCTGTGCTTTTTTGTTGGTGTATGTCAATGATGTTTCCAAGTATAACAGTTGATGAGAACAGGGAGGTTCACATCATCAAATATGTTTGACAAACATGGTTTGATTGACCCGAATTTGACAGTGTGAACGCTCCATCAAGCGGCTTATCAAACATGATTGATGAATTTCAAATTTTTTTGATATTTTGCTTGCTTGACAAGCATATTTGATAATGTGAACGCAAATACTCAAACCGAGAAGAAAAATCATTTGAAAAATAAATTTCGAGCTGAGCGGATCATCGTATTTGTCAAGAAATTAAATAATTTTAACGTGAATTAAGCAAAATCAACCTTTATTTCGCCTTAGTTGGCTTAAATTTCGTTGAGTTGAACTGTGTATGGTGCGATTTACTATCATCAACAATTCTCTGAGTGCGTGTGAAGAATTAGGCGACCAACAATTTAACGCCGATTATTCCAAACGGCAAAGTTGAGAAGCACTTTTTTATGACAGATTGATACTCTTGGAAGATTTGTCAGGTTTTCGCAAGAGGCAGTACCCGTGAAAGATGAAATAAAAACTTGGCCTGAGTAGGACTCGAACCAAAGACGTTCTGCTTAGCGGCCAACGCACTTACCAACTAAGCTACGGGCAACTGCAACACACAATCGTTAAAATTCACTCCTTAACTTTGGTCCTTTCTTGTATGAAGTAGTTTTTCCCCATGACCGCTTTAAGGCTCAGTTAACTTGAACCCTTATGGCGAGAATGATATATGAAACTGAAAGCTACCAAAAAAAAAGCTTTTCCAGCTGCAAGAGTATGCGTGTATAAAAAATTAAATTTGAGGTATATTTGGAAGGTAAAACGTAGGTAGGTTTCCAATCTTGTTATAACTGATCGGTGGTAATAAGTGGAAATTATGAGTTCTGGAAAGATTTTTTTGAATTGTATAAGAATCTGCCAGAGACTTGGAAAATTAAAAGTGAAGAGTATAAAAACAAAAATAAAAACCATTAAGCATATATTGTTCTTTTGGACAAATTTAAAGAAATCGAGTCTTGTGCAAATATAGACACATTATATAAAAATTAATGCCATATTTGCCATTATTTGGTCAATAACCAGAGCTGCAACTAAAGCGTCCGATATCGTTGAAATTCTAAAGAGAACTGAGGCTTAACAACATGTTTGATAAATGTGAACGCATCATCAAGCATTCGTCAAACCATGCTTGTCAAACATATTTGATAATGTGAACCCCCCTATTATGAAAAATGTTTGATATTTCTGTGATTTGACAAATATGTTTGAAAATATGACCGCATTTTCGTCAAATCAGGAGCAAATTTCACTGAGAAAGTTTTTAAGGGGTGCGGATCAAAAGAAAAAAATGTGCACGACTCGGTCGTACGAACTTGTTCCTGTATTCCAAATTATAACTCATAAAAAAAAAAGTAATTCGTAAATAAAAATTTAAATTGAAATATGTACCTCAAAAAAAGATTCTATCTGAAAAAAAGTGATGTCATATGATTTCTTAAGAAATTGTTGATTTTTCAAATTTTTTTTTTTTAAATCGCGTCGGAGCTGTTTTTTTTTTTAAATTAATTTTTTGTATATAAAATTTTTCGAAAATGTTTTAAAATTAATTTGGGTATGCAGTATTCAAGAATGTGTAACTATACGTTTTATAAGTAAATTTCAATTTTTTAATATTGATCCGTTTTTGAGATACAGAATTAAAAAAAAAAAGTTTAAAAATATTTTTTTTAAATCCAAATTTTTGGAGTTTACTCCTTTAGAATCGATTCATATATAGACCCCGGTATGAAAAAATTATGGATAGTAAAATCAATCATTGAAAAAAGCGTTATAAAAATTGACTACCAACGCTTTTTTTTAACTCTTAATAACTTTTAACCTACTGGATCGATTTAGATGAAATTTGGTAGTAAGATAGACTAGAACCTGTGCAAGGGCATACGGTATTTTTTAACGCAATAAAACGGGTTGAAAAGGTCACAAAAGGTTGAAATGTTAGGTCAAAGTTTGTATGGAGGTCGGTTAGGTTAGAAGTTTAAAACTTATTTGTATGGCTTTTGACTAAACATAAATAAGTAAGACATTCAAAGTTTAAAAAAAATTAACCGAGGGGGGGGGGGGGTGAAAAGAGGGGATAAAAGTTTTAGTGCCATTTCGAATCTATTTTATTGAACAGAGATTTCAACGTAGAACGGTGAAATTTTCACACATGATACAGAATTTCATGCTCTTCATTTTATTATACTTTAATTATAACGGTAACTCATTAATATGGCCAATTAAGACATTTTCACATAAATTGGTATATAAGTTTTAATCCTATAGACTGGTTGTTGAAATTTCCATAAGTCTTACCTACATGAAATAACGGTGATTTTGATACCTCATTTGTAAGGATACGTCTAGCACAAGCCTCACAATCTCGATTTTAAAATAAATATAATTGCACACAAACGACCTGCTTGGTTCGTACAAAATGACACATCACCTGTGGGAGAATCCCGCTATGGCCTAAATTCGATCGTTGTTTTTCGATTAAAAGCATCCTAGCGTGCGTTCTAATAATCGGATCTTCAAGATTAAGATCTCTTAAGAAGCACAAGGCTTCAGGCTTTAATTCAATGTAGAATTTATCAACATTCAATTCCATTTTGTATGCAATAATGTACGATAAATGTGGACCCATTTGAATTTTCATCATTAATTAATGAAAAGTTGATAAGAAATGTCACTGTTCTGAAAATGTAATGATGCAGTTTTGTAGATTTTTTCATTATTTACAAAAATGTTTGTAGAAGTAACTACATTGATTCATTAAAAAATACGTAAGAACGTTTTAAACAAAGTTGTTGACATTCATATTGCTTACCATAAGTATTTAAGTATAATATATTATATCAAATTATTGTGAATATATGTACGAATATATGAATTCAATCCTTTGCGTATTATATATTTTAAGGTAGTCAAATCATTCTTATTGAGTTAACTCCAGTCGCGCGTCGGAGCTGACAGGCATAATTTTTTTTTTGAAATTTGTTTGAATACAAAATATTATTTGAGCAATATAAACGTACTTTCAAAAAAAATTACCCTGATCGGACTTTTATTTTTGGGAAAATCTGATAACAAAAAAACGGTTCTATGGGCGGTACCGTTTTGGAGCAATACAAAAATATTTTTTTTACATAAAATACATCAGAGTTTTAAACAAAAATTTTCGAGGAAGTTTAAAAAAAATCGTAGGAGCCGTTTTTGAGAAAATTGAAACTTTTGGTTTTTGGCCAAAAAAAATCGTATGGTGGCTAAGTTTTGATCTTAAAAAAAAAAATCAAAAAAACGACCCACGCGAATTTGCTCAAACCTTTAATTTTCAAGTTTGAAGTCAATCGGACCAGTGGTTCAGGCTTAAGGTGCGTTTACAGACAGACAGACAGACGGGCGGAATCGCCGGACCCACTTTTTTCGACTTCTCTATCATCGTAATGTCATATCTCATCATTACCTCAATTTTTTTTTTTACGAATTCAATACTTGCCATATATTCTATATGTCGCAAGTAAAAAAGAAGAAAGTAAAAAATCGCGAGTTTTTTTTTATTTCTAGATTTTTCGAAGAGTAGACAGAGTGCTTTCAAGAGGACACAAGCATCCACAGCAACCTCTGTCTATCAACTCCTACTCTCCACCTCTCCGCGGTGAACATCGGGTGCACAGTACCTCAACCGAAGATTGGGTTCCAACCCCAGTGGGATGTTGTTGGCGGCAGCAAAGAGAGAGAGAGAGAGAGAGAGAGAGAGAGAGGGGGAGGAGGTATGCGTCCTCTAAGGCATGCCTTCTTTTCAGCAGGCGGCAGCGGAAGAACTGCAAAGATGGAATCAACGGTGGTGTCTACAGTTCCAGTCAGGATGATGTACTTAGTAACACCTTATATAGGGCTACTACGACCGGCCGGCCGGCTCTTCATCTTAGAGTTAAACTAAAGACCTGGCCCTCCAGATTGGCGGTCCTGCGTCGGGGTGACTGCCCAGCCACATAAAGAAGACATGATTCCGAAACACCAACAAGCCTCGAATACGGACGGAATTAATGATGACGACCCACGCAAACGATTTAAGGACAACGAATTTCGGTTTTGCACTTGGAATGTTAGGTCCCTTAACAGACCACGTGCAGCCGAACAACTAGCGGAAGCTATTGACTGCTATAAAGCAGATATAACTGCCATCCAAGAAATGAGATGGGATGTTCCGGGCCTACGTAAAATGAACAACTGTGCTATATATACTATGGGGACTGCTACCAAGAACAAAATCAGCGTCTATTTGGATGTGAATTTGTAGTTGTTATACTCGACTCAGGAGGAAGGTTTTGAGTTTCAACTCAGTGAATGAGCGCATCATGACAATCCGCATCAAGGCTAAATTCACCAACATAAGCCTCATATGCGCTCACGCCCCCACTGAGGAAAATACAGGTTCTACGAGCTTCTCGATAAGACCTATGAGCTATGCCTTAGCTATGACATTAAAATTGTCCTTGGAGATTTTAATGCTAAGCTGGGTAGATAATAAATCTTTTGTGGATTAATTGGGCGACATAGCCTACGCGACACCACCTCCGATAACGGATTTAGGCTAGTCGACTTCGCTCAAGGCGAATCGTAATGGTAGCAAGTACGCGATTCCCACATCTCGATATCCACAAGGGGAGATTGTTGACGGTTGATTGATCAGGAAACCATCAACCATGCATGCAAGATGTCCGCACATTCCGAGGTGCTAACATCAACTCAGACCACTACCTTGTTGTAGCCAAGGTACGACTGCGGATATCCCGATCAAGCCCAACACGTAAAAATGCTAGGACAAAATTCAACTTCAAACGACTACAATCGCAAGAGATTGTAAGTTCTTGTCCCGATCGTGCCTCCGAAAATCTCCTCAGAAGTCCTTTGCTACCAGCACAAAATGTAGAGAACCAGTGGCAACACTGCCAAGCAGCCATCAGAGATGAAGTGCTAGGGCTACCACAAAGAAAACCCTGGTTTGACGATGAGTGCCGGCGAGCACATACAGCTAAATAATAAGAGGCAAACAAAGCGGCGCTACAAAGAAGGACACGAGCAGCTCGTGAGCTCTACGAGCAGAAAAGGAGGGAGGAGTATAAACTTCTCAGAAAGAAAAAAAGGGAGCATGAGAAGCGCGTAATCGAAGAGATAGAGGGATGTCACAAGAGGAACAATGTTCGAAAGTTTTACAAAAAGGTGAAACAAACCTCCAGGGCTTAAACACCCCGAACCAAACCCTGTAGAGACCATCATGGGAACATCGTAGTGGAACCAAAGTCAGTTCTGAGGATATGGAAAGACCACTTTTCCTAGATGTATAATGGCGATGACGAGCAATACAGAACCATTAAATTTGGGGGCAGAAGGCCAACAATTCCACCCACCTGACATTGACCAAGTGAAGATAGCGATATCTAAACTTAAGTCGAACAAAGCCGCTGGAGCAGACGGACTAGCCGCCGAAAGCAGCTGGATATGATTTGGTTAGGAGCATGCACCATGCACCACCATTGCCTCATCCAACAAACATCTCCGCAGCCAGCTCAGTCCCTAGCTAGCTGTCTCCAGTTTTGCGCGCCAAGTTGGTACAGGTCCTCTACCACCTGTGTGCTCCACCTGAGTCACGGTCTTCCTTTTCTGCGACATTCTTCCGGGTTGTATTCGAAGAGTCTACGAGCCGGAGCATTATTTTCCATTCGCTCTACATGACCCAACCATCTAAATCGTTGGACCTTAACTTTTCTAGCAAGACCAGTGTCGCTGAACAGCTCGTACAGTTCTTGGTTGAATCTTCGTCTCCATTCTCCATTTTTGCAGACTGGACCAAAATCACTTGAAGAATTTTTCTCTCGAAGCAGCCCAAAGCGTTTTCATCAATGTCCTTTAATACCTCAAAGTTATATCATGTCTATGTTGACGTTGGTTCCAAGACGTCGATGTTGGGTGTCCTTTCTTGTTGACAGCATTAACTTGGTCTTGTCCTCGTTAACCACTAGACCCATCTTCTTGGCCTCCGTCTCAAGGCTCACGAACGTTCCACTGACATCACGCTGTGTTCTTCTAATTATGTCAATGTCGTCTGCGTATCCCAGTAGCTGGACGGACTTTTGAAAGATTGTACCTCTGGTGGTGACGTTGGAGTTTTGCACAATCTTTTCAAGAATGTTTTTTCCGCCCATGATGGAACAGCTTTAGTTTTCCATTGTCATCGTACAAAGACGGACATTTTTTTCTGGGATGCCAAAACTGAACATTTCTCTATATAGTTGGTCTCCATAGACGCTTGAAATCGATGAAAAGGTGGTAGGCATCGATTTGAAGTTCCTGGGGTCTTCTCAAAGATCTTTCCATAGAGTGACTGTTTACTGCTCATAATTTTTAGAAATCTTTAAGCTAAAACAAATTTAAATGGCAAAAAAGAAGTCTTTCCTGAGCCAAAACGCTCGAACTAGATCACGGAAAAGTTAGCCTGTTTAACATATTCCAACAAATTGAACTGAACTTCGATTTGTTTTCCGTTTTTCGATGGAATAAATTTCAGGATTTTTGTCGAAGACCGAAGTGGGTAACGAAAAATTTGTTTTACTTTTTTACCATTTACAAAAGACATTACTTGCATATTTTTAGTCATACCTACAATTTCTTGTATGTTGTAAGTTTCAAGCTCGACAAAAAAACCAAAACTTCTGAATGAACCCAGCCTTAAAAGAGTGCAGCAAAAAATACAAAAAAAAAAAACATTTGTCCAGTCGCATGTGCATAATGAAATCACGAAATCAATTGCAAATCGTTTGCTACTGTTTACGGCTTACGAACGTATCATACAACACCGACATTGTTGTCGTTTTAGGTGGAACAAAAAGTATAAACTCTTTTTGAAATGTGGTCAACTGGAAAAGGTTGAAGCAGTTACAAGATGGTTAATGTCTTCCTTTGGGGAATGCATATTGTGCTGAATACCGATTGTGGCGAGTATATTTTGTTGTTTATGTTTTCGATGCCATCAAGGACTCATTGTCTGAATGTCAAGCAACATTGTTCCTTTAGATGTTGCTGTACGTATTCGGGGCATCAGCATTGCCCTAGAGAAAGTTCAACGCTTCAATTTTTAAAGTAAATCAACGATATATTCCTTTTGTTTCAGTTTGATAAAATAGAGCTGCAACACCTTGCACGTCATGCCCTATCATAGCTAATATGGCAGATACATCATCGCTGGGTACAAGTTTTTTCTGTCAACATATTTTTTTGTGTTTTAACTTGAAATGTGGACTCGAAATGTCAATTAAGACACCCTTTTATTCCATTCACGTTTTAATAAGATGATGTCCCATAACTCTTTTGCTCCAATATCCTCACCTTACATATATTCGTGTTTTAGCCATAAAATAAAACATCCGTTTTTTCCATTCGCCTCTCTAAACTGCATACACATAAAGTTGACTTTACCATGTTAATAAATTTCTTTGGCGCCGCTTCACCGTATTTGGTTGCAGCCACAACATCTCGCACTCCAACTAAAAATAAAATAATGGAGAAGTAACCATCATCGATGGCTCTTTGGCCGTGTCGTCGTCGTTGTCGATCTCGCATCACATCATCGATTTCGATTAATAATTCATTTAGGGCTTTAGAAATCCATCATATTCGTCTGACGCACAATTTGTATAGCTCCAAAGAGTGTCAACGACGAAAAAGTAACGAAACAAGTAGACAAAACAAAAAACATCACAAGGATTCCACCACCATTACATTTATGGCTAACTAAAACCCCATAGCTCCATCATTATGGAGTATATCTTGACTTGTCTCTGGATGTGTCTAGAATCTGTGTGAATTTATCTTTTTTGATTGTGATATGTATCCGGGGTGTCTTTGTTTGCTTTTTTTGTTTCGGTTCAGTCATGAATGTGATGAAGTTTGAAGAACAGGTCTTTCATATTTCACCGATCGCGATGACGGTTTCCACTTGACAGTTCTAAGCTGTTGCGTCAAAGTCATCAATTGCAGAAAAAAATGGCCGCAGCTCTCATAATGTACCTCAACGGATTAATTGGACTATTTTCATATATGGTCATTACAGACGTTTTAAATTTCAATTAATCACACTTTTTCTGCAATTGTCGTCCCACGACTCGCTGCATCGAACTTCAATTGGCTTATTACTGATCGTTGATACACTCTCGACGCAATATGACGAGCGATGCGGATCTGTTAAAAGACGGCTGATTGTTAGCAGCCAGGCGGACTTGACTCTCTGGAGGAACAGGGTGTATTATATTATTTCGAAATTGACACAATGTCGAGTCGGTTGATGAAATATGATTTATAAGATGTTTTTCTTAGTTCTCAGCGAGTATCCTCTGAAAAACCTTCAGTGTCTTGATGAAAGGTTTTTAATGATTAAGAGATATATGAATGTTTCTGCTCTTGGCAAGGAATAAAATGAACGACTGTTGGCTTTTGTTTGGACATTTAGTAATGACATGATCAGGTGGACTTTTTGATGAAGTCATTAGTGGATCTTAGTTGCCTAATGAAGATACATAAATGACATGAGCAAAGTCAGGAGTTTTGGTTCATTTCAATCAAGGTAGAAGTTCATAGTTGCTTAGCAAAATTTGCACCCTTCTTGGTTTTCTATCAATCTGGTGCTAATTAAGCCTTTGCATAAACATTCAGCTACATCCGAGCAACATTTAACACTTAAAGGAACCAAACTTGTCTAAACTCATTTCTCGCCTGCAACCTCCAACAAGCCCAAAACGAATCCTTATCTTATCCATAACATATGACCACATAAAATAAAATCAAACAAAAAAAAAACCAGAAGATAGTTGGATGGATAGATAAGCTTTAACAGAAAAAAAAGTCAAACTCCCGGCAACTAACAAACAAATAAAGAGAACAAACAAACAAAACGCTAAAAAGAATCACAATGTACGACCATTGCAATAACACTTTACATCTGATTATAATTTTCAAGCTGTCTTTCGTCGAGACGCGCAGACCACCACCACCGACGCGACGCCATCCACTATACTGCGCCACCGCCGCCGGCCGCCGGTTGAGTCCACTTCCATATACCATCACTGCCTTCACCATGTCGAATAGCCAGAAGCAACAGCACCAGCACCATGTCCATCGGTCGTCCCAATGTCCATTCGTTGAGCTCTCAACTCGTCTCAAAAAAATTGAAATGGTTTCCCGGGGGCCATGAAGGAGCCACCACCCCATCATCATCATTGCAAAAGCGAGATACAGAGATTGTACACATGCACAGGACTTAAAGTCTAGTGCAGTCTCTCTGGTGGCAGGCAATCCCCGATGGTGGTCGTATAGAAATCGACAGACAATTGTTTGCACTTAAGATTTTAACACACGATTTTCCATTTTCCTGCGCCCTATCCATGCCATATAGCCAAAATCCACATGTCCATACAGTAGTAGTTCGAATTTTGTTTGGCATTCCGGTTCAAACACCATCTCTATGAAAACACCAAAAGGAACACTAACAAAATAGCATAGTATATGCAAACCGAAGAGGAACCAAACTGCGAATGCAAACCGAACCGAAACCGTGTCCCTGTGAACATCGATATGGTGTATAGGAATGAGGAATAAATTGACGTTCTACATCGCCCAGCAAAACATACGAATCAATGCACATGCCATCACTAGTTTATGTTGCCAGCCATAGAGATAGTGGCTCTTTCCATCGACCGAACAACATTGCCATCCCGTCGGTCGTCGCTGTCATCATCTTCTTGGCTGAAGGTATATCTAGAACAATGTTAAGCAAAAATACTTGCCTATGATTCGTTGAGCATCCGTTGTTTTCTCTTTCTCCAAACTGAGGAAATAAAAATTAAGGTAAAAAAGTTGGGGCACTTGTAAGCAACCCTGAGGTACTTCATGCGAGTGGGGTGTGTTCGCTTCTTTTGTTGATTTTTCAATTTTTGAAGGTCTTCTCTTATTCCACGCAATGATTATTTTTTTTTTGTTTCTCTATTCAACTGAACTCAAGTGCACAATGGAACAATAAAAGAGCATGTTGCATCCAAAAATGGAGAATTTCGTGCAAACGGTAACAAGGAGAATGGCTTAAAGTTCATGACTAGATTCCGAATGTATATAGTCATATCTGCTGGTGCTTCTTCCAAAAACAGAAACATCCTCAATGGAATATTTCCTATGAGTTGAAAAGACAAAATTTAGCATTCGCTCTTCATAAGCAACTTAAAATTCTGATAGGCAACATATTCGCGTTAGAAAACAGAATTTGCTTATTGAAATGAACTATGCCAGAGCGTTAGTGTAATTTGTGCAACTGGTATTTGCATCATATTTTTGGCAGTACTTTGGATTATGATATTCTTTCTTTTCTTTCGGACTACGATATTTGACCGAAGACCCCAACTCCCTTAACAAAAAGAAAAAAACCTTTTAAATCCACCTTCTATGTTGAACTGTTATGGCGACAAACCAAGCAATTAAAAGGAAATATCTGAATGAAGGCAAGTGAAGTTCTTAACTTTTATAAATAAATAGAGTTACACGTGACAGCTCTAGAAGAGCCAAGGCCTAAGTGGCTTACACTCATCAATAACTCTCTGAGTGCGTGAGAAGAATTGAGAGGACATACAATTTAACGGTATGTCAATTTAATTTGGCGGTCAAAAATTCTTTTGTATGTCTCCTTGTTGACGACTTCCGATCTACACATATTGAAGTTCTCTGTATTAAGATTCAAATGGAAACTGCACATCTATTCTTAGTCACTACTTACATCACTCCGAACTCTAACAGAAGCATTTTTGAAAATTTAAATGACTGCATCGAGCGCATCTATGTACTGCTGGAACCTGAAGATGAAATTTTGATTATAGGAGACTTCAACCTACCAAATCTTAACTGGATAAGACAAGACAACGAAGATTACTATACTACTGTCAATGCTTCAAGTGTAAATGAGATATTTTTTACCGACAATATGTCCTCTTATTGCTTGCGCCAACTAAATGGAGTGACCAACGACTCGGGAAAGACTCTGGATTTAATATTCTTCTCCCTCAACGTAAACACTGCTGCCGCTGTAACACGATCCACAAATATTTTGACCGTCGAAGATCGTCATCATCCAGCCTTGGACATCGCCTTAAACCTCGACATGGGTTCTTCTCACAAGCAATATAATACCAAACTTGAGTTTAACTTTTCAAAATGTAATTATGTCTTGTTATGTAATAAGTTAAGTACGATCGATTGGGATATTTTATTTTATAATTGTAATATTAACGAAATGTGTAACGTATTCTATAAAACTCTGTTCAATTGCTTCTGTGATTATGTACCATTTAACCCTCCAGTGGGCGCGTGGTTAAAAGAGACACGAGTGGTCGCGTGGTCTACGACTGTAGATCATTTTGGTTTGCCAAAAAATATATATACTATAGAGTTTTAAGTATTCAAATCGTGGTCAAATCGTAGAGGAACATATTTTGTTTCATATTCATCACTCAAATATAAAAAGTTATTGATACACTGAAAAAAATAATAATCGGAAGAAAAAAAACAATCCCAATTTTACGATTTTTCGTAATCATTTTTTATAAAACATAAATTAATACTTTAAAAAAGTTAATAACAAAAAAAACATATTTTTTTCAATAAATGATTAACCAAATAAAGTAATGAATAAGAAAAAAGGAAAATTGTACACAAAACAAAAGAAATATAAGACTTGAAAAATTCAGTTTTTCGTGTTCACGTTTTTTGTCTTTTTTCACAAAAAATCAAACAAAACAGTATAGCAAACATAAAAAAACTACTCAAAAAACATAGAACACAAATTCATTAATAAGTTAAAAAAAAAAAATTAAAATGTGCACTACAAATCACAATAAATGCATATACATTTCAAGTGGTACCTACAAGCAAATTTAACACTTTTTTCGCACCTCACCCTAGAGGTCAGCTCACGGGCCCAAAAATAGGTCCCTGAGATAGTAGAAGTAATTTTCTTCACTAAATAATTAATTTTTTAATAAAAGTAGCTAAAAATGTACAATCCCTTACCTATAATAATACAATTGTAGACAACTTTTTTTGTTACACGAGTGGTCGCGTGGTCTACGATGGTAGACCAAGAGACTTTGAATACCTTTTAAGCTTTCGTATGCCCCCTCCGAAGAAAAATAGCATATTTATTAGGTAGAGCAACTAATTATCTACAGCTATTGTGAACGATGGCGGAAAAAAATTGTTTTTCTGCGAACGGCGGCGTTTTAAAAAAGACTGGTCTACGACCGTAGACCACGCGCCCACTGGAGGGTTAAAAAACCTCTGAATACTTCTAGTACGCCACCAATGTTTGATAGTCATCTAAAATTCTTAAAAAACAAAAGAAACAAAGCTGGACAAAATATGTCAAAACAAGAACTGATGGAGATTATAGGTACAACCTTTTTATTCATTAGTCAACTATTCACTGAATACTCGAATATTGCCTACGATAGCTATATTCTCAAATTAGAAAATGATCTTAAGTCGAACCCAAATAATTTTTGGAACTTTGTGAATAAAAAGAAAAAAACCAGTAGCTACCCTAATACAATGTCTGACTCTTCTTCGACTAGCACTAATCCTTTAGTAATTGCTAACATGTTTGCTAACTACTTCAAAATTGCTTTTGAGACAACTGACTATGGTGACACCACTTGTAGTTCTTTTTCTTCTACTACGTCTTTCTGCCATCTTGACTCTATAAACTTTGATATTGACTTAGAAACTATAAAGCTTAATATTTTAAAACTTGACGAATGTTATAGTCCAGGACCTGACGGAGTACCTTCCTCTATTTTAAAGAATTGTGTTGACCATTTATCGTATCCTTTATGTGTTCTATTCAATGAATCTATCAGTAACTCTATCTTTCCTTCTATTTGGAAAAGTGCCTTTATCACTCCAACTCATAAAAAATGTCAAAAAAAAATGAAATTAAAAACTACCGTTCTATAGCCAAGTTATCCGTAATACCTAAACTGTTTGAGTCCATTATATGTAACACTCTTTCCTTTTATTGTAGTTCAATTGTTTGTGAAAGTCAACATGGTTTTATGAAAAAGAAGTCGACTGTTACTAACTTGTTAAATTTTACCTCGTTTTGTTTAGATGCATTTGAAGACCATGGACAAGTAGATTGCGTGTTTACTGACTTCAGCAAAGCCTTTGACAAGTTATGCCATACAACGCTAATCAAGAAAATGGACAGTCTTGGATTTAGCTCTAAGTTTCTAAAATGGATATCTTCATATTTATGTGACAGACATTACAACGTAGTTTTCCTGAATGAACTTTCAACTAATTTTGTAGTCAACTCCGGTGTCACTTAGGACCAATTTTATTTATATTATTTATTAACGACTTAGCTTTGACCATTAAAAACTCTTCTATTTTAATCTATGCAGATGACGTAAAAATTTTCAAAAGTATTAAATCGCAATCTGACTGCTTGTTATTACAGGAAGACCTTATTGTTTTTCGGGAGTGGTGCAATCTTAACCGTCTTGTCTTGAATGTTGACAAGTGTAAAAGTATGACTTTTACACGCAAACAAAATCCCCTTGTATTTAGTTATATGTTTGATCTGTCACCTTTAAACAATGTCTCTGTATTCTCTGACCTTGGTATCATCCTGGATCCAAAACTAACTTTTAACTTTCATTAAGACTCTATAATTAAAAAAGCCAATAGACTTTCAGGACCCTTATGTTTTAAAACTTTTGTTTGTATCGTTCGTTAGGCCAATACTTGAATACGGATGTGTAGTATGGTCACCATATTACCATACTCACATAAATAGACTTGAAGCAGTTCAAAGAAGGTTTATGCGTTTTTGCCTACGTTTCTTTTCTTGGTCTCCTAATAATATTCGTCCTCCTTACTCTCACAGACTTGCTTTAATTAAACTTCCCTCTATCACTCATCATAGGCAATACCTTCAGTTTTGTTTTATAACTAATGTGATGAATAGCTCTATACTATCTCCATCAGTTCTAAGCAGATTAAATTTTAGTTTCAGTCGAACATGCTTAAGACTTCAACAACCCCTACAACTACCTTTCAGTAGATCAAACTATGGTGCCAATAATCCTATAAATCAAATGGTCTTAATTTTTAATAAATATTATTTTCTTATTGTTTCAATTAATGCTAATTTCAAAAGCGAATCTTTTAAAACTGCTTTTTATAATGCCTTAGCATAAATGCAGGCTTTTATTTTTAATTCTTAATGTAATAATTTGTAATTTATGATATTTTTGTATTTTGTAATTGTTTATCGATATATGTAGTTTATAAGTTTTGTTAACGTTAGTTCTTAACGACTTTGATAAATAAATAACGCTGATTTATAATGGCTTAGTTGAGAAACGCTTTTTTCATGACCATTTTGATACTTCTAGAAGAATCTTCGCAAGGGACAGTACCATTGAATGAAGAACTTAATTTTGGCAATAGAATTCGAAGAATTGTTTATCATCTTTCATCTCGTAGGACGTCTTAAGTATTGAGGAGAACAAATTTCTCAACCTTTTTTTAAATTAATTTCTAGGCAGCACTGTATTAAGCCAAATTTACTTTTAAAATTGGGCACTCAATATTATGAGAATCATGGAGAACGAAGGTTGAACAAGTTCTTCGTACTAATTGTTATTGACATATTACCTGGACTGATTTTCTTGAAATTTTGATCAAAGATGATGGGGATGGTGAAAATTATCTTTCGGGATTGCAAAAAGAGTTATTTGAAAAACATCTTTAATTTTTTTGATTGCAAACTGCTTAAATTAAATGCGCACTACTCCTCTCCTACTACATTTTTCGTATCTCTTGCCAAACTCACTTAGAGAGTTGTATTGAGCTCCCCATATTTTCTGACTTATTTGTTTTGAATTCCCAAACCCTCTAGATCGAGGCTAACACAAATTTTGTTAATATTTGTTCACATTTTTTTAACCACATGTTCATTTGTGATGTATCCAACAACGAATAAAAAAATTATTGAAAATTAAGCATTTTTTTTCTGGATAAACATTTCAAGTGTCAATAAAGCTTACTTTTTAAATTTGATCTTAAATGTTGAAAAACTCATAAACGCTACCAACCATTTATCATGCTGTGAAGTTTACTCTGTAATCTCCTTTTTTCCGTGGCTCCATTTTTATAACGCTCAGTGTCAAATTAAAGAATGAATTAATTTTAATTTTTTTAAAAGCTAAAAAACAACGACAATAATGCTATCCTTTCATTGAATGCGCATTTAAAATGTGGCAATTTGTTTAAACGTTTAATTAGATCAGAATAAATTTCATTGTAAAAGCCACACACAAGAATGTTACCCTTTCTCAAGTTTCCAAAATATATGTCAATATAACCTCGATAATGGTAAATATAGTTTAAAAAAGAGGATCTTCATAAATTCAGTTCAAGGTGTGAAAAGTTCTCTGTAAATGATTTAAATTCATTTGAAAACATTGTAGGAAGTTTTTGTTGTTTCTGAGAAATGTGTTTTCTTCATCTATTCTTTTCTATTGTTATGAAATTTTGTTTTCTTAAGAGTTTAACATTGCTGAGACTGATAAACGATTAGAAAAAGAGAGGGCAAGAAAACATAAGCACCAGCAAGCAGCAAACCGTAATTTATTGTACATAATGATAGTGAACTTCAGTAGACATTTTGTCTCTATTGGTTCGATGTCATTGTTGGTGTCGTAGACTCAGCCATCGTTCTTTTAGGCGATCGAGGAAAGCATATTAATATTGTAGAAATTTAGAAATATTGACAAGAGAACGTTTTGGTTGTAATGATAGCTTTCCGGGAAAAAATTGTAATTTGATGTTTTTTCTTTGAATTGATATTCAGGTGGAGATGTACCTTTTATGTATTTGATATTTCCTAGATGAATTTCTGGTTTCGTTTGCAAGTAGGCAATATTGTTTTGGTGATGTCCAGTTAAACGTACATTGATTTCTTATAATGAAAATAAAATACAATCAAAATCGGTTATAACGACATCGGTTATAACGAATCATCGGCTATAACGAACAAATTCAAGCCTAAAAAAAAACTTAGTTGGCGTTGAAAAATTCGTCTAATTCAAATTTATTCTTTAAGGAAAATTCATTGCTATTTTATTTTCTGTTTGTGAAAGAACTAGAAAATTAATTTGATTTGTGAAAAAAGATTTCAAAACGTAAAGTTTTTCCAATTGAAGAAAAACATAATCGGCACTATCGCCAAGTTTATGGGAACTTTTTTTCCCAGGGAAACAAAAATTACCCCAGAACAGAAGTTTCCCATCGAGAATCTCCCAAGAACTTTTATTTCGCAGGGAAAAAAGTTTACCAACCTTAAAATATTGAACTGATTTTCGAAGTTATTTTGAAGGTTTCAAATTTTAATAAAATATTTTTTTTTGTGTCAAACGCAAATAAAAATAAATGAAATTGTGGATTTTCAGTCAAGAAGAAATCGATTCCTAGCCCTGGTTACCGAGGTATTTGCATCATAGGATATAGGATATACTTTGGGGTTCACAAGAAGCTACGGCCTTAAAGCAGGAAAGATGCTTTTGGGATCAAAACTCGGTAACCAGACCTTTTAGATTCATGTGTGTGTACCGTACATGCATATGTATGTAGACATGTACCTACATATGTATGTAGTTTTGGTTTTCAGTTACTGATACAGGGCTTATTGATCTTTGTTATCGTGTATCATTTGCTATAGCCTACCAGGAAAATTCGTTATCTTCAACGGCAACAATCACATTAATTTTTGATCCCCAAATAAACATATATTTGGGAGTAAAACTGCCTCTTGTAGTTAAAACGTAAACTATTGACCTATTGCGTCCGCGGTGTTTCCATGACGGAACAAGCGTCTCTTCTACTACGCGCCATTGCTGTGCTGGTTTCTGCTCGACTGTTCATCGCGAAGCCAATTGTCTGCCGGCCCACTTGTCTGCTTTCTTGTGGTAGCAGGTTTCACTGCATAGCAGTCGCATTTTCGAAGCGTGGCCAATCCACTGCTTCTTTCGTCTTCTTGTAATAGAGTCTATGGATTCCTGAACTGTTCTCGCATGAAATTCAACATTTGAAATACGATTGGGACAGACAATTCTCAAGATGTTTCCGAGACATCTATAATCGAACGTTTGAAGCTTTCTAGTGACAGTGTCTGTGACTTCCCAAATGCTGTACCCATAAAGTACCATCGTTTCAACATTGCAGCGGAACAGTCGGAGCTTGGCCTTGAAGCTAAAAGCGTTGTCCAGAAATATTTACTTGGATTAATAACTAAGTTCCAAGGCTGATCCTTTAAGTTTTTCCGAGTTGATCTTAAGCCCTACGACTTCTACCTCTTTCTCCATCAAACAAAAGAAAAAACTGTCTTCCATTTACTTCATGGTAAAGCACATCAAGTTTTTCCCTCACAACTTACTTGGGGGAAAATTCTTTTCCAAATAAGGAAAAAGTTCCCTGAAAAAAAATATTGGCGATACGAATTTTTCGAAATTGAGTTGTTTCCCATTTTCGGAAATTATTCATGATAGCAAAGTTCCCAAATTGGGAAAAAACTCCAGGGAAAATTTATTCGTGATAGGGCTGAATCAGTCCGATTCTAAAAAACAATTCCCCGGGAGTTTGTTCCCTGCTCTTTTATTACAAACAAAAAGTCTCCGGGAATTTATTTCCTTTTTCCATTTCCCAATCTTCGAAAAAGGAAAAAAACTCTCCGGGGAAAAAAGGAGGCACTCTAAATGTCACAATCTCACAAATAGGGGAACATTTTTACTCGTCTCCCGCCGAATCATTCCCCGGAAATTAGTTAGAGGATTATAAACGAAAATGGAAGTTTTGTTATTTTGCATCGAAAATAAATTAAAATTTTAATAATTTCATAGGTCTAAAACACCTAATAAGTCACAGCTGCAAATGTTGCAGAATTTAATGGAGATGTCGCCTGCGGATTTCAGAGCAGCCAAAGGAAGAAGCCTTACAGTTTTGTGGAGGAAAGTTGTGTTTAATGTAAAACGCCAACGCAACTTTTCTTTTATCTTCGGCTGTTTGACATATTTGTATCCATTGTTGACAAAGCTGCTCTTCCAGGATTTAAGCACATTATATGCTGATTCCACTGACGCTAATTACGAGATTAAGCGAAGTACATAGATTAAGAACATGTCTCGACTTTTATAGGATTTCAATTTTACAATTGGAGGCACTGAATTCCAAAGAATTAAATACACTCCTTTAAGAGCTTCTGACAGCTCTTTTCTCTCGTTTTATATGTCAAATATTGCCAAACAGCTGTTTCGAACATTCAGAATTTTTGTTCCCGCTTGCGAAATAAAAATAATATACCGAGGAATTCAAAATAAGGGAAAGAACTCCCTGGGAGACCACATCTTCTGGGGAGTACTATTCCCGGGGAATATTTACAATTGGGCTGAATATAGTTTCAAGACTTGAAGCTGGCAGTTCAAATAAAACATAAAAGTCTAGCAGCTAACATTTCGTTTTCGGCCTCAACAATTTCAACAATTTTCAAGGACCGCAATAAAATTAAACAGCATTTTGAAGAATCGAACTTCATAATAAAAAAAAATCGATGTAATCAATATCCTGACGTTGATGCCGCCTTACTAAGTTAGTTAAAGGCCCAAGAACGTTGAATATTCCAATAAGTGGACCAATTCTTCAAGGTAAGGCAGAAGACTTTGCGAAAGGGTTAGGATCAAAGCCCGATTTCATATGTTCTACAGCTTGCATTCAACGTTTTCGTCAAAGGCATTATATCGTTGGCGCAAAGGTAAGTGGAAAATGTGGCAATGTTTCAACGGAAAATGAAGTTGATAGGTTCTGTGCTGTTTGGCCAAAACTAAGAGAAGATTACTCGGATGAACAAATCTTCAACATAAACGAAACTGGTTTAAATTTTGAACAAAACGTTAAAATTCAGATGAACTTTTCTTTTCTGGAGGAAAAATGTCCAAAGAAGGAATTACGGTTTAGTTATAGGGAAGTCGAAACCCTATAGACGTTTGAAGAACGTTAAGAAACTTCCATTATTTTATGAATGTAACAAGCGTGCCTGGATGGCGTCCGACATGTCCGAAAGATATCTTCGAAATTTGGGATACATATACAGTTGGCAAAACAAAAGAAAAAGATTCTGTTGTTAGTCGACAATTTATTGCCCTGCTCACCCGAAGGTAGATGCCTTAACTTCAATAAAGCTGGTGCTTTTGCCACCCAGCACCACATCAGTCTTGCAACCAATGGATCAGGGAATAATTAGATCGCTAAAAGAGCATTATAGAAAGCTAAACATAGAAAGACAAGGATGGCGAAATGTTATGAAATTGTTGGATGCCAATCTGATAGTTAAGATAGATAGATAAGAAATTGTTTCAAGCATGGTGGATTCGTTCCAAAAGTAACGAATAATTTGACTGAAGATTCGTTTGAAGAAGATGTTAATTTGCCCATAAATGAGTGGATAAAACATATCCAGTCAAAGAACGATTTGAATTCTTGCTCCTTTGAATATTTACTTAATGTGGACAACGACATAGTGACATCGGAGGTTTTCACTGATGAACAAATCATTGATTCTCTTCAAAACGAGAAATAAGGTATGTTTAAGGTTGTTAAGCCTATAGACAGGAGTAAAGACAAACATTTATAAAGCACCGTCGAAAAATTTTCAAAAAAAAACTTGTATGACGAACGATCTGAAATTACAACACAGATTTGTGTCGTTCTATCAGACAAGATGCTTTTCCAGAATATTTTACCTGACAGCAGTTCGTCATCATAATTTTTTTCTGATTTCAATCATACGAAATATTGTCGGCTTCTTTGTGTCTACTTCGCCCCCACAATAAGAAAAAAGATCTGAAAAAAATAAACTTGCGACATGCCGCCAGAAGTGCTCCTCTCTACAAGATGCTTTTGGTGTATGTGATGATAACTCTTTTCATCGGCGGCGACAGAAGAGTTCACACACGGCTATGATCTGTTCTTGATGTAGCGGCAAGTCCAGTTTAGTTCTTTCAAAGCCTTGACACGATCACATCGCTGCCAAATCAAAAATGTTCATTTCTTTTGATGCCTCTAGAGATGTGTCGGTGGCAAAAGCAAAGCAGCAGCGGTCGGTTGTCTTCCAACTGGCGACACAGCTTGAACAAAAAAAAGAAGAAAACCACAGAAAGACAAAAGAAAATCCATATCCAAGTGCCTGAATTGTGTCCAAGTCGAAACTCCGCTTTTTATGCCTGTGGAAAATCAACGAAGAAGCATCAGTGGCACGTATAGAATCATCTACAGTTCAAGCTTTCAACGCGGTGAAGCCAGTCAGTGCCTTACAACAGCAGCAACAGCTGCTGCTCCTCGTACAAGGGTGGCGAAAAGGGCATTGGCCAAGATTTAACATTTCATAGATGCTACGTGCGATCGGGACAGACACGAGTTGGTCACACTACATAGTCGCATAAAGTCGCCCCAAGTCACAAACATACCTACCTAATAACTGTATACAACAATATTTGCTTTATGATGGACAGAATAACCGTGTCCGCACACAATAGACGCTTCTCTAGGAGGCGTTAAACATAATCTTTCAATAAAGTCCATTAATTGCCAAGCATGCACCGATCCCACCCAAACGTACAGTGCACTGCGTGTCCAAAGCCACAAGAGATGTTTTAATTTAGGAGTGTGTCTTTTGGTCATTCAATATGTTTCTTTTGTTAACTACATGTGCTGCACTTTTATGCATAAGACAAGCAATGGGCTTGACAAAAGCCTCAAGGCGCATTCAGATAAATACCAAATCGAAACCTCTTCCAATTGACCTCAAGATCAAGCCAAAATACACTAATTTAGGCGAAACCCTTGTTGAATCATATTTCTTAAATTTACTCAACTTGTTTGGGCAATCGGATTGAATTGAGGATTATAGGGTCCAACCCAGAACCATATAGCGATCGCTTTCGCCGCCAACCATTTGCCATAACATTCATTCCTAGCTGGCAAACATAACCATTCTGCAGTGGAAGGACAAACATTTCTTAGTCCAATTTGTCTTGGGGGTTGAAGGCAAACGCACCCACCTCTTTCGGACTGCGAATTCAAGGCAATAAACGCTAAAACGGTCATATTTCAAATTTGCCAATCCGGGCGTTTGGCACATGCGTAACGCTCTGTCCATGGACGATGGCTGCTCCGGCTCCACTAGAAAGGTATATCAATTTTTTTCCAGCTCCCCAAGTAAGTCCGTTGCGGTATAGCCATCCCAGGGGGAATTCTTGAGTCTTGACTATGCTATACGATGTATTCGAACGATCGCAACATAACGCTGGAATTCTTGTCACGTAACGCTGTTTATAAAAATAACTCTTCTTGTTGATCAAAAAATTAGTTTAAAAAGAGCTAAATAAGAGGCTACCAGTTTTTAGCACAGCACGGCTTGACTCGAATAATGAATAACTCTCCGGTGAGTGATGTAGATGAAAAAACGAAATAGGAAATCACAAAACCATCACACCGCACCGGTCCCAGCTCTCGAAGTTAAGGTATGAATTTTGTTCGTTGTTCTTCAGGTGTTGTGTGAAAAGATATACTCTCTGATGGGTCTGGGTCTGATATCTTTGCTGGAGATGTACACTCATTTATCGAAGCGATAAATCCTGTCGGTCAGTATAATTTGAACGTGCCCCCATATCAAAAGAGAAACAGCAATATCAGAGACTTGGCGAGTGTTAGTATGAGGATGCGCGAGGATGGGCCCTAACTGCTTTGATGGGTATCACATTTTAATGAAGTTTGAGCGGTTATTTAATAAGTTTGAAATGAGTTAAGGTTGCGGTTGGGGTACATTTTTTTTTTGTATTCAAAGATTGGTATGTCCATTAAACGGGAGCTGGAATACATTTTGGTTCAATTGATTGACTCAGAATAAATTCAGTAGCAGATTTCGGCATCGAGGAAATAAGTTTGGTGTAAATTGAGTTTGATGTGTGGAACTTAACATAATATTCAATGATGGTGATTGGTTTGTTTTTCTCACTTTTATGAAAGTCAAATAGTTTTTATACTTGCAGAACCAGATAACGTGAGTGAGCCTCCACGAAGTTATAACAGGTAACGGCTTCCGACTAATCGACTTTGTTGCAGCAGGTAATACGGTGAAAGTTTAGAGCTCGATTCAAATGACAAAAAAACACCTGCGGCCCATAGAAAGAACTTCAACATCGGTTGCCTTATTACTCCGGAGAATGCCGGTGACTACAGTGAGCACCAGTGAGCAACTCTCCGCCGTTATCCCAAATACCAAAGATGTCAACACCTTGTGGAACCAATATCGCGCAATATTTTAAAATGTAGCCGACACCACCATAGGTTACCAGCAACCCCCAAAAAAGAACCCGTGGTATGATGATGAATGCGCGTTATTGAAAAGAGAGACACGTTTGCAGATGCTGCACCGGAAAACAAGAGCAGCAAGAGAAGAGTGCCGAACAAAAAAGATTGAGAAAAATACCCTGCGAAGGAAGAAAAGAGCATCCGCAGTTTCTCAGCAAAAAGATCTGGAAGAGTCACGGGTCAAGGACAACACCCGACGTTTCTTTAAAAGGTCGAAGCAATTAGCTTCTGCTTTCAAAACCGGGCCACAGGCTCTTCGAAACAATGAAGGAAACCTAGTCACCGAAGAATTGTAGATGTTTTCAAACAGCAATTCTAACAGCTGCTGAAGGCACATAATGTTGAGCTGATGACGAAAGAGAAGCAAGACCAGTCAATGAAGACCCGGTCCCAGCCCCTAGGGACCACACTGAGGCAAATCCTTCAAGAGATAAACGAATTTCAAGTCGAAACCCACCATGTTTTCATCAACTTTAAAGCTGCTTATGAGCATCCACCGCCAAGAGCTTATGATGGCGATGTCTGAATTTGAGATCCCGAATAAACTGATCCAGCTGTGCCGCATGACGCTAGACAATACGCAGTGCAGTTTGCAGTTTGCAGATAGTGCGCAAGGCAGGTGTGAGCACGGAAAACACTATCTTCAACAAATCCACTCAGCTCCTAGGCTATACGGACCACATAGACTTCATCGTCCTATCCTTCACAACGATTGAAGAACAGACGAAACTCGTTGAATGAAGTGAATGATGACAAAACAAAGTTCACACTATCAACAAACAAAAGAACATCTGTCCACCACCTAGGACAAAACGTCACAGTTGGTAGCAGCAATTTTGAAACACCTTAGTGGAGATCCAACGAAGAATTACCCTAACGAAACGCGGCTACTTTTGGCAAAACAACTGGGTTCAAAACTCCCCATTCGAAAGACAAAGTGTCTGCTATACAAAACTTTGTTGTTGTTGGACGATAAGTAAAAAAGGGGAATTGATACACTTTTGAAAGAAAAATTCTTCGACGAATGGCGAATGGAGAAGAAGGTTCAAACGCGAACTCTACGAGCTGTACCAAGATTTGGATGTAGTCCAGAAAGCCAAGAAAACACGACTAGATTGGCTCGGCCACATCCAACGAATGGACGACAACGCTTCAGCCAAGAAAGTCTTCTCATCGCAGCCCCAAGGTTCGAGACGACAAGGAAGACTGAACTTACAGTACAAGGACCAAGTGACTGCGGATGCCAGAGCGCTTGGTTTTGGAAACTGGAGTGTTTCAGGCTAAGATCCTTCATTAATTGAGAGCCGGTTATGTAAGTAAGTAAGTAATATCTGCGAAATGCAGGGGCTATAAGGGCTCTCTAGGCACGTTTCTATTTTGTTATGCACCAACCTTCTGATCCGTTTCATTTTCCAAAAAGCTTTTTTAAGAGACTTATGAAGAAAGTTTACTCAAAACCAAATGCCTTTCGGTTCATCTCTTTTAATAAGCAATTTCAAGAATTGCTTGTCTTTTTTCGCAACTTCGTATATTTAACAATGAGCTTGCCACTCGTCTTGATCACTATTTAATTATAACCTTCTTAACCTACAATTTTCTTTCCTCAACATAACCACAAACCACAACAAACGTCACAAATTGAGACAGAAAAAAAAATTAATCGATCGACCAACGACTGATCTAATCATTACTTAATTATATTTCAATATTCGACTCTTCCCAAACTCATAAGAGTACAAATAAAACCTGAATTTGAATATTTTACCGCTTCTCTTTTTGGTTAATGAAGACCATAAAGTATCTCGATCGGTACATCTATCTCTTGGTTATAGTCAACGAGAAGGGAGAAAGCAATCTGATGTAGTTCAAATTAACATATTTGTTAGTTTGGGGACATTGCTACCACATTCATTATACGTTACCTTCTTTTTTTATCAGTTTCAAAGTTGAGAGAAGAAAACAGATATCACATAGGAACGGTACCAATCTCTTAATATTGTCTTTTATCGTTTTAGAAATCGCTTGAGACCTTATCACATCTGTTTTATTTCCTGCATTAAAAAAAAATAGAGAAAATGTCATTGGTGATTGGTTCTGAGACATAAAAATCTTCCAAAACCGAAGAAAATTTTGGTGAAATTTGTTATGAGTTTAAAAGCAGTTTCGTGGAAAGTAAAACTTTTGACTTTTTGTGTGCCTATATCTCTCATCAAAATCAACAGCCTCACATTTGGGTCACATGTCACACTGTCATTTCTTTTTCGAATGCAAAAAGAAAAAAACGCAAAAAAAACAAACACATCAACCAACTGTCTGGTATTTTGAGTTCATATCTACCACCTACCACCAACGTTGCCTTAACAGCAACTCCATCATCATCATGGTCGTTGTTGTCAGTGACTGTACGAGCTACAAAGTTATTGTCAAATCCAGACAGACTTCGCATATCACCCAGCAACGATTCAAGGTGCTTCAAATTGCCAAACCCTGTGCAAGAATAACTCAGCTGATACGCACTTCCCTTGCAGAAAAACAAACAATAAAAATAAAATTACTTTAATGTGCGTTTACTTCGTCGTCGAGCCGAGCGTCCCGTCGTCGTCGAAGTCGTCGTTCTCGTTGTCTTGTTGAGCTACTTAAAATAACCAACAATCAAGACTGTTTCGATTCAAAAAACAAAAACACAATGCAAAAAAAGAAAACAAAATAAGCCTGCAAATTCGACGAAGACGACGACAACGGCGGCTAAGGCTACGATCGACTGACTGCGACGTGTGGGTGCTTTTGGGCTTGAAAACTATACGAGTCGAGTAGGCGGAGTGAGGCGCGTTGCGTTGCAATTGCAAGACTGTCTGTCTTTGAAAAATTTATACATATATATGTGCTATGCACGTCTAAGACGTGCAAAACGCACACACAACATTTCCACGAAAAAATAACGGTAAATAATTGTTGAATTTGTAGGTTACTTAGTGAATGACAGCAAAACAAAAGAGCTGAGCAGCGAACTCGATTTTGCACAAAAACAATTTTGTATCAAAATTGATTTAAGAAATGTCATTTTTTAACAGCAGATTTTCATTGTCTTGAAATTCTGACAAAATTAAGACCTAGACAGTTCGAAAGAAATTCGAATTTCGGGTAAATTTTGCTCATTTCGTCTGCAAAACTGCTGCTGTTGGCTCGTCGTTGTTGGGTTCGACACACAATAACGTGAAGAATTTTCTAATTGTCCACTAATTCGATCACGTGCAGCTTTTAAATTGTGGGTGTAGCATTTTAGTTTCAATTCACTCTCCTAGACGGGCAACACATCGACAGAGTTTGGATACCAATTTATTGGGAAGCAAATTTCGTTTAAAATTATCCATGCCCCAAGGTAGGGTTATAAAATTTGTGGCAGTCTTAATACGCTTAGATGGAGTGGCAGCAGCAGCTACGGTTGGCGCCGCCACCGCCAGTCAGTGAACTTGGTTTTGAAGGTTGCGTGAATGTATTTGATTTCATTTCGATTAAGGAACTTGTTGAAAATAGACAATTTTTTTCTGTTTGTAAGTTGTAACTTCTTTTATTACTTCTTTTATTGATTTGTATGCAGCTATCGATTTACCGTAGAACATTATTTGATGGTAACAAGTGAAAAATGTACAAAATGTTTAGAAAAGCGAAACATTAATGAAGACGAACGTTTGGTCTTTAGATAGAAATTAGATACACTTAACGAGGAGTTCCCATTCATATAGTATAACAGGTGAAGTAGTTGCCTCCTAATCTAACGATCTGTAAAGTTGAAGAGGAAGGGGTCATAGACAAAACCGATTTCATGGTGTGTATTGTTTATGTGCTGTTAGTGAGCCCAACGCGATAACTATCTTCTTCATTCTTTTTCGGTTCTGTCATTTGGGGAAAACACACTAGAGACAAGACACAAGTTAGCTTTTTATTAAAATGTTTTCGTTTTTTGTGTTTTGTTGGATTTGTGTTTCTCTATTTTTGTCGTTTCGTTTATTGACCCCGACAACGACAACAGAAAAAAAGTCAAATCAAACGGAAAACATTTCTTTCCGAAATTCCTTTTTGTGTTCCTAGCATTTAATTATTCGGGTTTCCATTTTGACCAAGAAAAAAAGTCGAAACAAACGACCCAACATCGGCTATTCAATATGTATCCAAAATGATGGGCGTGTGTGTATCTTGTTCGATCTAATCAAGTGTACCTATGTCCCCAAAAAAATCAAAGAAAAAAAAAGAAGAATAAAATATTTCAGCAGTTTTGATTAAGTCGGTTGTGTATTTCTGTATTATGACCACCATGGCTCCGGTGAGGAGGAGAATCATTAGCGAGGCCAATAAAATACAAATCAACGACAACTATCTCTGTAACCGTTTTCATCCGTCTCGACTTTCGAGAACGAGCAAGCTATGGGAGAGCTGTTTGGTGGATTCCCAGGCTAGTGGATACCATTATCATCAATCCACCTGTCCTTATGACCGAGAGAAGGAATATAAAATAAAATAATTGTTCTAGCTACTGTGCAACATTGCGTTATATTGTCCGGGTACCTATATCTACACACTTGTGAGACTACCGATCATGAATACTAAATAAGTTGATCGAGCCGAGCCAGAACAGTGCGAGCGAGTCTCTTCGAAAGGAAAAAGATGGCTTAAATTTGCTAACCTTGCTATAAGTGCCACCTCGTGCGATTCGATAGGTTTTTTTTGCTTGCTTTGATATTTTTATTTATATTTTATTTTGTCGAATGGTCTTGGTATCTGAATATCATATCATCATCGCTATCCGTTCAGTCAGCACACAATCTCTGATAGAGGGCTCTGGTGCGCGATGGCTACCGTATGGTGTCGAGTGTATATGTGGTGCACAAAATAACTTTTTGACAATGATAGAATAGCTTAACCTCACGTCGATACGAGCTTGGAATACTAAATAAAATATTTTTAAAATTAAAAAAAAAATACCTCGTTGGTTTTTGTTAGCGCAATAACTTTGGCGACGTGATCACTATATAACTATTTGACAAACCATTTTGATGTGAGGATTAGGGGGGTAAAGGGAGGTGAAGTGGGGTATAAGTCTGTTCAAGAAACACACATTGGGCCACAACAACAATAAATTAATGGCAGCCATAAATATATATGTGTAAGTTTGAATGTCCACATAGTCAGCCTAAGGTACTAAAATCTAAGTTTTTTACGACCCGGCCAGTGCGGCGGACTGACCAGGTGGCGGACGGGCGTTGCAGGGAAAAGACTGAGGCTTGAACATGTTTTATTTGTGGTTTTTTTGTTTTGTTAATGATAGCAGTAAAATGGCTTTTAAAAAATGTACAAACATATCTTATCAATGCTATCATAGGCAATAGATTAATTTTAAATGACTTTTTTTTTATTGGAGGGGACAGTTATCATACAAATTGTTATGAACGAAACGAAAACTTCTCATAGCCAATATTAGCTCCTGGTGGGAATTCTATGCGTCATGTTTTCGGATTTGAACATATTTTGGCGCACCTTTGCAGAGAATTTGGTTTCATACCATGGAAGAAAAAGAGCTTTCAATTGAAAAAGAAAATAGGTAAGCATTAGTGTATATTGAGTGGGTTAGATCGCTAACTCTAGGCTAAGCCGAATCCAAGTTTCTTAATTACTTAAGGTAGCGCTAAAATCCTTTATGGACTTGGGCATCAACCAACAGTCTCCTCCAGACAGCTCGATCCCTAACTAGCTGTCTCCAGTTTTGCACTTCAATTTGATTGAGGTCCTCCCCCACTTAGGTGCGCCACCTCAGTTGCGGTCTACCTCTACTTTTATGTCCCTCGAGAGTATTGTCGAAGACTTTCCGGGCCGGAGAATTACTGTCCATCCGCTCTAAATGACCGAGCCATCTGAGTTTCTAGACCTTGACCCTTCTGTCTAGGTAGATAAACTCCTCTACTACCTCAAAGTAATATGCGTCTATTGTGACGTTCTATCCAGGCCGTCGGTGTTGGATGTCCTTCCTCGAAGACAGCATATATACTTCGTTTCGCCCTCATTTACCACTAAACCCATTTTTGCCGCCATTGAAATCACGATGGGTTCTTCTCATTGTTTGAATATCATCGGCGTAGGCAAGAAGTTGAACAGACTTTAGGAAGATATAGTGCCTCTGGTGTTGACGTTTGAGTTTTTTCACCATCGTCATTTTTCACAAGCGAACGAGCTTGGCAGGGATGGCAAAACTAGACAGTTCGTCTCGAGGTAGAGGTCCCAGTCGATGTTGGGTCCGTCGATCGCAAAATGTGATCAATCTGGTTGACGGTTCATTGATCAGGAAATCTCCATGTTAATTTATGGATGTTGAGATGTGGGAACCACGTGCTTGCTAACACAGAATTTCGCCCCGCAGCTAAATCGATCAGCCTGAATCCGTTGTCGGAAGTGGTGTCGTGCAGGCTGTGCTTTTCGACTGTTCCACCAAAGAAATGTCTCTTTTCCCAGCCTTGCGTTAAAATCGCTGAGGACAATAATTATTTTAATGTCAAAACTAGGACATTGATCGTAGTTTTTCTTTCTCTCTTGTCTCTTCTATGAGGCATGCGTGCATGTTAGGCTAACGTTGCCGTTAGCCTTGATTTGGATCGTCGTGATGCGTTCGCTTACACATTTGAAGCTCAAGACTTTTTTCCCCAGTCGGCTTCCCACGACGAATCCGCATCCAAAGAGCCGCTGTTGTTGCTCGCGGTAACAATTACCATAGTAAAGGTCGTAAGGTTTAAATCCTCCTTTTGCCCGGTCCATTCCATAGCATTTCCTAAATAACGGTAATGTCTGCATTGTAGCAGTTGAGGGTCTCCGCTAATTGTTCGGCAGCGGGCGGTCTATGAAGCGACCTAACATTTCACGTGCAATCCGAAATATGCAGGGTGTGTCCGCGAATAAATGTCAGAAATGTCATTGATAATTAAGGTAGGTTCACAGTGGTGTTCACATTGCAAGTGTTCCACTAACACTAAAAAACGTCGCTTGGATAAATGCTTGTCGTATGTTACATTTGGCTACTTTTGGGAAAACGACATCAAAGTTCAGATTTTTTTTTCTCAAAAACCCTACGTCAGATATTCTTGAAAATTGTATGACTTATGTAAAAAAAAGTTTTTAGTTCAATAACGTTAAAATAAAATCGAAATAGTTGTTAAGGAACAATTTAGAGCCAATTTTGCTCAGAATGCTCTTGTCGTATGTGACTATTTCACCAAGTCTGCTAGTTTCCCAAACACATACGACAAAATTTTTAAACATGCGACAAAAATTAATCAAATGTTTGAATGGAATAGTCTTGTACATACGACAAAATGACATTAAAAAAAGTTGAAAAAAGACGCTCTAGCAGGTCTTTTTATGACATTTTTTCCATTATAAGGAAGACCCTGCTCACGAAGACTCTTTCTTAAATTTTGTTTCCATAACGATGGGTTCCTCTTTCTTTTTCTGCAAGTTGTTGGGTTACACTGCATAGAATAAATAAATAGAGTGGCGCGACAGCTCTTGAAGAACCAAGGCCTATGTGGCTTACTCTCATCAACAATTCTCTAAGTGCGTGTGAAGAATTGAGGGGACCTACAATTTAACGCCGATTCCGAACGGCAAAGTTGAGAAGCACTTTTTCGTGACAGATTGATACTCTTGGAAGATTTGTCAGGTCTTCGCAAGAGGCAGTACCCGTGAAAGATGAAATCATACACTGCATGCTATTGAAATTAAATTGCTACTTTTGATTTGATACTAACGAAAATTCAGAACCTTACATGAACTGCTAACCGGATGGCAGATTTCGAAGTTTGATTTCAATCGAATCTGGAGTTGGCAAAATCAATTCATTTGCATGCTCATACAATTTTTTTAAGGAATTCGTTTTGTCTGCTGTTGAAGGTTGGTACGACGGATCATTGTCTTCATAGTCAGTTGAAAAGTCCTCACCTAATATTTCGCCACTCATGCCAAAAAATTAAGAAACCAATTAAAAGTTATTAAAACATAAGTTTATTGCATGCAATATCATAGTCATTACGCACAAATTTCTTCCGACAAACTCGGAGCAGAAGACTCGGGCGTCCGACTCCTTTGACAATATGATTGCAACTGAGACCAAAAATAACACACGACTGTGTTAATTGTTATGGGACATACGACAAACGCACACGTAGACTTCAGTAAATTATTGTCGTATGTGTTCAAAGAAAAGGCACATACCACATACGACAATCATTTTCCGAATCGACAAAAAACCGGTTTTGTATGGGAAAAATTGTCGTATGTTTAAAATTTGTCGTATGTGTAGCTTTTTCTTACACATACGACAAAAACATGACTTAAATCGTTAGTGACTTTGGAGATACGACAAAAAGAACACTGAATATCTCGGGAACTAAGCCAAATATAAAAAAACGGATTTTACAGAATTGTATGCAAAAAATTTATTACCAAAACTGCATTTAAACCTCAAAAGCCCAATTTTTCGCATACGACAAACATTTATCCAAGCGACGAAAAGTTGATAAACATGTTGTTGAATGTGAAACCCTTTAAATGAAGAATTAACGAATTGGACTTTTATTGGACCCAGCTTTTTTTAACCAACGCAATTTAGCTAAGAACTCACGTCTCATTCATAAAGCTATCGTTTCAATTGAACCCCACTATTCATATCTCCCTCCAAACGGAGATATAATTTTATTTTTAGAATTTGACAATGCATTTGACACAACCACTGATCCGATCCAACAATTTCACATGATCACCTAGTAAACAGCATTGCATTCAAGCGCTGATATGCCTTTTGCCCTTAAACACAATATTTTTAACTTCCCATAGGAAGTTATTGTAATGGGTCCGATTTTGTGAATCTCCAATTTTCGCATTTCTCGATGTTTTGAGGTCACTAGAGTCCGAATCAAGCGTCTTTAAGATGACATCGGTGTGTGTGTGTGTATGTGTGTTCGTATGTGCGTTACGTTTTTTTCAGCTCGATTATCTCGCGAACCACTCATCGTATTGTCATAAAATTGGTCTCATTCGACGCGGTATTGTGTTGTTAAGAGCTGATTAGATTTTGAGCGAAATCCGCTTAACGGTTTTTAAATGGCAATCAAAAATCTAAGACAACCTTATAAAAATTGAGTTATTTTTATTATAAAAAAGGGTTTTCCAATATGAGGTGTTATTTTGAATAGCCCGCTATTTCGGTAGTTGTCACTTTTGAAGCTGTCATTTTTTGGCATTTGACAAGTAGAAACTACGCCATTAATAAAAATGGAACGATACACGCTTCAACAACGCATTGAAATTATTAAAATTCACTATTAAAAAATGGTGAGAATTTGGCAGAGACGGTTCGCACAAATAAAACATTTTTGGGTCGTCGTGAAGCACCTTGTCGGACCGCAATACAGAAATTGGTGGACAAATTTGAGCTGTTGGGACAAGTTAGTGATGTGAAGAATAAAACCCGTGCACGTCGCTTAAGAACAACTGAGAATATTGCTGTTGTAGCCCAAAGTGTTGAAGAAAACCCAGGTTTGTCCATTCCTCGTCGTTCTTTGGAATAAGGTATTCCACAAACGTCATTACACCGTATTTTGCATAAAGACTTGAGTCTTAAGGCTTATAAAATTCAGTTAACACAAGAACTCAAGCCGGCTGATCATCAATAACGTCGTGTCTTTGCTGGTTGGGTCCTTGAAATGCATGAAAATGATCCGGAATTTCATCGAAAAATCATCTTGACTGATGGGGCCCATTTCCACCTCGGAGGCTACGTCAGCAAGCAAAACTGTCGCATCTGGGGCTTGGAAAACCCAGGAGTTATTGTTGAAAAGCCTCTCCATCCTCAACGCGTGACTGTTTGGTGCGGTTTATGGTCCCGCGGGGTCATTGGACCTTACTTTTTCGAAAATGAGGCTGGAGCAACAGTTACGGTCAATGGATTGCGCTATCGAGAGATGATTAATGATTTTAACTTCCCAGAGGAAGTTATTGTAATGGGGCCGATTTTGTGAATCTACAATTTTTGCATTTCTCGATGTTTCGAGGTCACTAGAATCCGAATCAAGCGTTTTTATGATGATGTCTGTGTGTGTGTATGTGTGTTCGTTACGCGTTACGTTTTTCAGCTCAATTATCTCGCGAACCACTCATCGAATTGATCTCATTCGACGCGGCATTGTGTTGTTAAGAGCTGATTAGGTTTTGAGCGAAATCAGCTTAGCGGTTTTTTAATGGCAATCAAAAATCTAAGACAACCCTAATATAATGAAAATTATGATAATTTCTGCAATAATTTCAATAATAGTGCAAAAAATCTTATAGTTAGTGGGGAAAAAACACAATATTCAGGAGTATTATATACTATATTTGATTACTAGCTGACCCACCAAACGCTGCTTTGGCGTATAATATATTAGAAAAATTGCTTCAATAATAGAAAACTACAGTATTCAGGAGCAATATATGTAGGCTGTATTTTACTGTGCAAAGTAGTTGTGAATGAGTCCACGAAATGGTACGATCAACTCGGCAGTGGCAGATGGCGCCACTGTTATTCAATAAACTTAATGATTTTCATAAAATCATCAGTTTTATGGAATTTGACTTTGAAGCAACGTGTGTGTACAACTACAACGGGATGCATCCGCTGAATATTTTGCAAAACAACTAATGTTTTTACGTATTTTTCTACTATGGGAAGTTAGTCGTGTGGACTCCATGGGTCGCACTCATATTTATTATTAGTTTCCCTCGCGTCACCAGACGCTCTATTGTTATTCGATTACAATTCCAATCATGCTATCTGGTTTAAGCGTATTCCGAACTTCCTTTAGTTTTTTTTTCTGTTTCGCACAGAAAAGTGAATAATTTACGCACAGACCTATTTGGAGGTAGGTCTACCTTTAAGCCTATACCGGAGTCCTCCTTTGGGTTGAGTAATTCATATTGGGGCGCGCATTAATTATTCATACAGTTTTTACTTAAAACCTCGCTCGCTGCTCAACTAACAAACAAAACAATGATATTCTGCTGTGAAGAACATGCTCATAAAGGCGACTTGCTAAGCGTCAATAATATACTCGACTCGATCTTGCTGATTTGTGTAGAACGATTGAACGAAGAGGGTTTTGGAATTCGAGAATAGAAAAGTGTTATTTTTGTTCTAATGGAGTCTTTATTGGGACTAGAGGAAAAGCGCAATATCTACCTACTTCTGCTGTAAATGTTGTTTTCATTCGTTTTTGAACAAGGAGGATCCAACAATGCTGCTCTTGAAGCAATGGATCTGTTCGGTGAACCATTCCATCAGGCTCACAGAGAAATGTCAACCCAGTCAACTTTAACTATCAAAATTTGTTGATTTCTAAAGAAAGCAGTTGCGAGAATTGTCAAAACAAAACAAAGGTAAATTCAAGATTTGAAGCCTCCATAACTGAGTTCTAATCACCGATTCTACTTCGGTCTTAAAACGAGCTTGAAGTTAAACGTCGAAGACACTTCAAGTTTCAAGTCAAACTAGCTAGAGACAAAGCATACGACTCCGAGTAGCACATTTAGCATATCTGAATCACTCCTTAGAATTAGCAATTGTAATTGCTTCAAGGGAGGTGTTGAGTTCCAGGAGAGGGGAATACAAATATTTTAATTGTCAGATCGAGCTCACTCGATGCAGATTTCCGACAAGCCGATATCCAAACATTGTCATATCAGAACAAACAGAACATTACACAAGCACCTCAAATCCATCCCCGTCACAAGCTTCTGAAATGTTAGCATCTCCCAATCAAATTTCAACCCCTTAAAAGAAATCTGTCAAAAACGGATACCAAGCACTTCGGCGAAGTTAAATCTGTCACATTCGATTTGCATAAAAGTTTCAGCTACCAAAGAATGCGATTGAGATGGCAAGCTTGCGCATAAACGATAAGCTGACTTCGATATTCGATTTTTCGATTACTTTTCGAAGCCTTTACAAGCTCGTGCCATATAACACTGTATGACGACTATAAACTTTAACAGAGAAAATGAATTATTTAACATTTTATGTTATAAAAAAAGCCAACACTCAATAAAAAAAATTACATTCGTCATTTATCGATTTTTGTATAATTTCTCGCCGTAATCGATCGTAAACAAATCGAATAACAAAGGATTATTATCAATTTTTATTTGAAAAAAAGGAACGTTTCGTTCGGTCGAACATGTTGTGAACAAAATGTTGATATTTAAAATTCAAATTTCGATTTTTTTTTCGTTTGGCCTGTTGGTCGTTTAAGTCCGATGAAAACGATTGATTAAGAAACGTTTGTGTTATTTTTTTTTATGATGTGATCGAAGTTGGATATTTGTTTTTGTTTCAACGCAGGCACTCTGACAAATTGGCTAATTGAAGGTATTATCGCTATCGAGATTGGCATGTCATTGGGTTATTAGTTTTGGTTTTTCTTTGTTATCTTATTGGGCAGAGTGGGTCCGAGGATGAATTTCTTTGAAATCGATCGAGAAGAGGCGTTTTGGTTTTTTGTTCGTGTTCGAAGATCACTTGCGGCCTGTGTCATGCAAGAATTTTAAGTTCGCTTTGGGCAAAATTGTTACAAATACTTTTGAGAGATTAGAGATGTTCGTGTTTGCTGTAGATGGGTGCATTGGTGTCCATCACGTGCCGTTATATGAATTGATAGTCATTTGGCCCATTGAGGAGCTTAAAGATGCATAATTCTTTTTTTATTTACGGTTTTGGATGATGATCGGGTATTGTGCTCCTTTTAAAGGTGGAATTTTGACATGCCGTGGTATCGTAATACTCCGCCGCTGCGCAGTCATTGCCGCTGGCAATAGTTGGATTTGATTAGAATGTGAGAGAAGCGCGTGTGCATGATGGCATGATGCAGTTTTATATTAAGGTTTAATCGAAATTCTTATGAAATATTTTGGACATCATCGATTGATGTTTTAAGAACAAAGGTTATCATTAACAACAAGGGAAAGTGTCTATAAAGACTTTGATGTGGAACAACGCAATTGAGTTGGAATTTTAAGATTTAGTCTATCTCTTGAAATGATTACAGAGAATACGACAGGTTACATTTACCTGATAATTATGCTTGCATTTTGGGAGACACTGTATATATTTCTAGTTCATCTCTTGACAGTTCTCTGGCGGTCAGCCATTAGCCAGGAAGGTTGGATCTATCTGAGAGAGGTGGGAGTGTCATCTTAAAACAATGTTGTAAGTTGCCTTGTTCTGCAAAAAAATTTGTGAACTATGCACTGCCGACGCACTTGGGTTCGACCTAAAAAAAGAGGATATCTACTGAAGAAGTGCTTCGTAAAGCCGGAGTAGAGAAGCCTCAAAAGTAAAGCAATTAGTACTGCCCCTATACCAAGCTCCTTCCTTTAACACACTACGACAAATTGGCTGGGCTTCTCACCTTACGTTTTATCATTCTAAGATACCATCTTTCTACGACAGCATTGCCGCAGTTGAACTTAGAATACTATGCAGGCAGGCAATGCGCGACGTTCAAGCCAAGTTAAGTGTTGCTATCAGGACCCTTCAAAAAATTCTGTGGACTGTGCAAGGTGATTGGACTGTCGAAAACACGCGCTCTGAAATACCTTTTTCAATAAGATTTGATACGTTTAAGTCAATCAAACAAATGAGAATGAAGAAAATACTACGTTTAGCTTTAATTTTAAGGTACTCGAAATTATGAGAATCATGGAGAACCAAGGAAAGTGTTTCTCCATTTAAATCATCTTTCTCAACCGAGACTTTTTTCTTGTGAATAAAAATGTTTCGAGCCAAGCGGGTTTGAAAAACTTGAATATATTTTGTTGATAAACAAAATAAATAAAATATTTTATAGTGAAATTTTGAACATTGATTTTTTTTTTTTAATATGATTGCACTTAGAAGTTAAAGACAAACAAAAAATAATTGGCTTACCTCTGGTCAAACTGGCACAAACTACAAAGATTCACTATAGTCGCTTAGTTCATGCAACTATTTTCTTGAGTAGGCAACAACGTCATCTTTGGAATGTACCAACCTGGTAAAGCAGCTGTCAAAAATCTGTATCAAATTTACTTCAAACCAGTCTTAGCAACAAAAATAAAGGTTGTTTTCACCCGGAAAGTTCCTTGCTGTGCAAAATATGGTAGAAAAGAGCGTACCAGATGTAAAACGGAACAGGGGTGTAGACTGACGACGATCAGGACGTCCGAAGCTTGAACTTAAGAAACTGGGTTGACATCAATCAAGTTTGGGACATCGCGCACTTTCTTACTTAATGTGGCGCTAGGGTCCATTGTGGTCTTGTGCATCAACCAACAATCCCCGTCAGCCAGGTCGGTCCCTATCTACGGTCAACGGCTATGATGTTATATTTTGTTGTTAATTTATTCATGACACATTTATTTTATGCAAATTTCAGCCGTCAACAATTTTAAGCTAGCTGACATGAATCCCGTTTCGTGCCATACAAAACTATCAAACACAATAAACATGACATCTTAATAACTTGAATGGTGTTTAGAAGACATACAGAAAACACTGATGAATATCTTGGAGATCAAATTTCAAAATCTACGAAATTTGATCTCTAACATTTTTGTTTTTTCAAAACACACACACACGGTTCCTAATAATGTGCATAAAATACATCGAAAAAAAAACGCAACAAAAATATGAACCAAATTGCCTTCGGCCTACTACCAGACTGTTTTTATCGCCCAGCGAAGCACCGACGTGTGACTTACATAAAATATGAATAATTTTGGAATAGATTACTATCTAACGAAATTTGTGTTTATCTTTTTTTTTTATTCAAATAACTTTTTGTTAAAAAAACAAAACGAAGACAACGAATTGAATAAGAAATCTATTAATTTCAAAAAAGTTAATCCTTTAATAGATTTCTGATAATGAGGTGCAAATGTTGTCACCCATGATGACAATCAATCAAACTCAAGTTTCGGTATTTTTCATTTTTCATATCTTTCTTGATCTCTTCATATATTTGAGTGTTAGGCTTATTCTTACCTGCTTTTCATCTAACTTTGAGCAATTGAATCCCCTTTTTTGACGCCACCTCGTCCAGTTCTAAATCAATTTTTGTTTAAGGGCTGCTAAGAAAGACAACATCATCATTCTCCAACAATGACCACCACGACAAGACGAAATTAATCATCTCCCCGAAAAGATCCGAACTACCCTTCCTCTCCAATGGCATCCAAACCATTCACATAGGGGCTGTTTTTATATCTTTATTAAGAAAAATCCAACAGGTAAATTGAATACGAACCGAGAGATTTCGATATATCTATTCAAAGGAACTACCATAAAACAAAACAAACAACGAACAGATTGTTGTTGCATACACCTGACAGAAAAGACATAAATTTGTGGAAAAAAGGACACACTCCCGTTTTTCCCGTATATATCACCCCAAATAAAAAAAAACACTTGTCACAACTGTTCGATGACAATCTGCGGATAGCATGGATCCTTCTCTTTCAATCATTGATTTCCTAGTAGGTACACGACATTCTTCATAGTTATATGCGAGCTGGAAAGAAGTAATGTATCAAGAGATGGCACTGAACAGATATGGAAAATGAAAATTTATTGCTCCAGGACCTCACATGCGAAATACAGTTATATCTATCCATCTGTATCTATTTATCAGGCGGGTTCAATAGAATCAGGTGATTTGGTCGTAAAAATCCGTGAGAATCATTACGTTTTGATATCTCAGTTTCAATATGAAAAAAAATGTTGTTTTCTTCCTCGCCTTTTATAGTTTTATAAGGTTTTTGCCTTTCTGTGAACAAATTTTATTAAATTAAGACAACAGGAATTTTTTTGGAGTGAGGTTTGATTTGTACTAGAAAAACGTAACGAAAACGGATGAATCGAAAGTTTAGTTTCTTGCAATGGCAATGATATTCACCACAAGAAAAGATTCATTATGCATTCATTCATTGGATTAAATGAAACAAAGTTTCTTTCGATACAAATTTGTACTGTGGGTTAAGTGAATAAGGCAAACTATAGCTACGGTTTTGGTCTTAAACCGCATTTAATTTTGTGTAAAGTTAAGGCCAAACGGTTTTCGAAATTTTCATTTTGTTTTGTGGTTTTGAGTAGAAGGTGGAATTGATTGAAAATTTTATTTATTTTTTGAGCTTTGGCTTTACAGGGTTGGGGGGATTGAAATAGGGGGACGTTGTGTTAACATCATATCATTTTTAAATGTTTTCAATACCGTTTTTGTCTATTTTCATTTCATATTCAAGTTTTTCTTTCCTTAGTTGATATAAAAGTTTCTTTTTTTTAACGTGCGGTTTTTAAAATACTAATGACTGCGGAAACGATGAAACTTGCTTGGTTAAATAATTTGCGACAAAACGATTATACTCGCATAGCGATTTGCCCAAAAAACGCGCTATAAAATAGGTTTTTTCATGAGATTTGATACGCAAAAGTTAATCAAACACAGGAAAATTAAGAAAGTACAAAATTCCTACATTTAGCTTTGCACCTTCTTTAAATTTAGAATACCCGAAATGATGAGAATCATGGAGAACGAAGGTAAGTTATTCTTTGTTTAAATCTTTCTTCTATTCAATTCAATTCCGTAATTTCAAAGCCCTTTGAGTTTTTATGACTGAAACAGAAATCATTTTGAAAAATTACCCTAAACCTTTTTTAGAAAAAGAAATGTCAACTACCTAAACTGATCTGACAAAAATATGCTCCCGGACAAATACTATATCGTTCAATTGAAACCAAAAGTGTTTTAGATTAAGATAAGACAACATTTCCAAAGAAATTTGAATGAAAGAGAAAGGATTCCCACAATGCAAGCCATCGTAGATAACTCCAAGTCAATCAAATTCCAAACACCATTAATCAAGTACAAAACTAGACCGCATCTCATATTGCCCAGGTGTGGGAATATTAAGTAACATGAGTTCCGTACTTTCTTATCTCGGCTACAAAATCGTCAAATGATCAACTCCCGGGGAGGCGATTTCCAATGAAAAACATTACAATACTGTGATCAATCCAACAATTGTACTTTATCCTTCGAAAGACACTCACATTCATTAGAAAAAAGGTGGGTGCACGTGGTCACGGTCGTTCTGTGTAAATAACATATCCGTGATCTTTTCCTCCGATCAGAACTTCCGCTCCAAAGATTGAATTTAATGTTTATTGAGTGAATCAATTGTGCCGCTCGCACCATCTGAAAACAAAAAATAACCATCTTCTTCCGCTGACTGAATATATTAAGGTCACAAATGCAGTTTCTCTTACCACAACATTATATTTGTTATTCAAGCTCAAAAGTCGTAGTTTTATAGATTCGAGCGAGCAAACAAAAGGATTGTGTGCGATCATCAGTTGGAGATAGGCAACAACTGCTACTGCTGCACTTTCATCCATTGAATCCTTTACGCTACCCAGAAGTACCTATGTGTCTTTTTATTCTGTGAGTCTGTGCGGGTGATTGTTGACGGCACACACATGAAACATTGTTTGTACTTAATGTACCCTACGGGTATAGAGGACATTATATTCTTGCTTCTTCTCGCTACTTCGAGGAATTTTAATAAAATCATTTCTACGGCAGCCCAGACATCTGCACAGAATACAAAATGTATTTGCCATTGAATATTTTGATAAAAAGGTTGATTCGTGATCGGGAAAAGACATCTTCTTGGCGAAAAAAAAACGGAGTGAAGTCACAAAAATCAACCGGCAAGAATCCCCACATTGAAAAGGATCTTTCTGAGACGAAAAGTATAGATACGCCTTTAATAAAAACAAAAATGAAATGTTTGGATACCAACCGAAGTGACTTGAATGTAGTTAAGCAATGTTAACGCACCATGGTCGAAGGAATAGACCTTTTTTGTGCCGATCGGTGTGGACTTCTTTGCAAACAGAGACATTCTGGTAGCTCCATTTTTTTTCAATTTCAGATTTCAAAATGAAACAAATTCAAGCTTACAAAGACTAGCTTTTTTCCGACGGGAAATGCACAGTGAAAAATGACAAATTTACAGCAATATTCTTCAATTTTAGCTACATCCCAAGTTTTAACATCAACTATTTCGTTTAACAGGATCAGAACTTGCAAATATGTTCGCACTTAAATTTCAGTCCATTTAGCTTTTGAACGTCTTTAACAGTTGTCCTATGTGGGGTCCAGTCTGGTCTTCATTTTCTAACTGATTTATAAGTTATAATGATTTTCTTGAAGTCTATGTAATTTCTAACTTCGCTTCACGTCACTTTCTTGTGAAACTTCTGTAAAGACTTTAAACATGCAACTTATAAAGATTATTCATGCAAAAATAAGAACAACACACAGTACGTCTTCGTTTGATGGAGGCTTTATTACGAGTGCCAAATATTTCTTAAACATAGCAAGACTAACATGAGTACATAATTAAATAAAATGCATTGGAGACTTTTCGATAATACAGTTAAAGTACATAAATCATTCGATTGATCCGTAAGAGAGAAATCTCAAGCACAGAATAACTGATTTTCAATGAAAGTTTAATATATAGGGTGTTTCAGCTTATTGGCATTAAAGTAAAGTAAAGCATTGAAAGTAATCTCTTACAGCTCGGCCGTCCTGAATTCAAAATCGACCTCGATTGATGTTATAACATACATTTTTTTTTTTTGTTTTTACAATTAATTTCGAATACATTTTTTTTTAAATATATAAATTGGAACGCAAAACTCAGTACATATATGAATTTATTTTAAAAACATGGTTAATATGAAAGCATGACATGAACTTGAATCAAACTTAAATCGAACTTGAATCGTACTTAACTCAAAAATTTAAATAAATATCGTTTGTAAGTTTTAATAGAGTCGAGCTGGGATTTTCAAAGAATTTTCAGATTTAGTACATAGGAGTAAGCAATAAACATTTAATTAAACCGAAACATAAGGTTTCATGTTCTCAGGACATGAAACACCTTCGTAAGGAAGTCGTGAAATTTGTAAATTTTCCAAATCTTTGATCAAATACCGATCATTCTCTAACTTTTTAACAAACCAAAAGGGCCTCTGAACTTTGCGAGAAGTTTTTTGTTTATTCCTGGAGTTGTTACCACGTTCTTCACCATCACAAAATCACCGGCATTGTAGGAATGTGGCCTTTTATGATGCTTGTCGAAATAAGTTTTATTGGACTCTTGACTTTTAACAATATTATTACGTGCCTGCTGCCTATACGATTGTAGGTCTATCGGTTCATTCTCAAAAACGTTTTGAATTAAATATTCTTTTATGGTATCATTAACGAATCCCTTTTGCCCAACACCGAATAGTAAGACGCTTGGGCTAAAGCCAGTACTTTTATTGATGGTATTATTGAGAGCGAATTCAACTTTGTCAAGGTACTTCGTCCATTCACCTGGATCAACCTCGCTTTCCTTGGATAGCATAGGAGTGAGGCATCTGTTGATGCGTTCCACCTGTCCATTCGACTGGGGTGAACTCGTAGCCACTTTGATGTGTTGAACACAGTTTTCTTGACAAAAAGAGGAAAACTCGTCAGAAGTAAAACAGCTACCTCTGTCCGAGATTAAACGATAGGGTCTACTGTAGCTGGCAAAGTATTTTTCTAAGCAAGCACTGAACAACTTCTTTTGCACTTGTACTTTTAACAGCGTAGAGCTTCGTGAATTTAGAAAAACCGTCGACTATAAGGAAGATATGTTTTTTTAAATTTCGTGTGCCGGATGGCAATGGACCAAAGTGGTCAACGTGGATGGTGTCAAATGGTTTTTCCCCTTTGGGGATATTGTGCAAAGTTGCTTCTTTCTTCCCGTATTGTGGGGAAAAGTGAACACATTTTAAGCAATCTTTTATGTAGTCTTTAATTTTAGTTTTCATATCAGGGAACCAATACGTACTCCTTAGAAAATGATAGCATTTATCAACCCCGACATGACACAATGCATCGTGATGTGTTTGTATGACCTTTTTCTCCATTCCAGACGGAACATAAAAGTAAACTTTTTTATCAATTTTGCGATAAACTAATCCATTAAGTAATTCATAAGCAGAGCTTTCCTTCTCTTCCAACATTTTCACAATCTTTCTAATTTCGGGGTCCTTTTGTTGTGCAGCCGCGAGAACATGTTCAAACGAATCTGTTTCAACAATCAAAACATTGTGGCAACGGCTTAAGGCATCGACATGCTTCATTCGCTGACCGTCCCTATGCTCGATTGTGTAATCAAATTCCTGAAGTTCTAGGGCCCATCTAGATATTCGGGGATTTAACAATTTCTTATTAAGAGTCAAGGTTAAACTTTTGCAGTCGGTGATAATTTTAAAGTGAATGCCAGTTAGGTATATCTTAAACCTCCTAAGAGCGGACACAATAGCTAAAGTTTCCAATTCATAGGAGTGATATTTCGCTTCTTGTGGCGATGTTCGCTTTGAAAAAAAGAAAATAGGATGGAAATGTTTGTCATTTTGCCGCTGCATCAACACTGCACCAAACCCCAAGCTACTTGCATCGCAATGCAATTCAGTTGTCGCATTGGGGTTGTAGATACTTAGAATTGGAGCATTTAATAATTTTTGCTTTAACAGCTCAAAAGTTTTTAATTCTTGATCTCCAAAATGAAACTTAGCATCTTTTTTAAGAAGGTCGTAGAGTGGTTTGGCTTCGGTTGAAAAGTCTTTTATAAATTTCCGAAAATAAGAAGTTAGGCCCAAGAATGAATGCAGGTTCTTAACGTTTGTAGGAATAGGAAATTCAGCTACTGCTTTTAAACCACTTTTATTCGGCCCTATGCCATCAGAGGATATTTCATATCCCAAGTATGTTATTTTTTGAAACATGAAAAGGCATTTGTCGAATCGTAACTTTAAATTGTTTTTCTTAACTATATTCATAACTTCTCCTAAAATTCTAAAATGCTCCTCTTTAGATTCGGTGGCTATTAGTAAGTCGTCAATGTAAACAAGTAATTTGCCTGCATTGATAACATCTTTAAAAATTGAATTCACATAGCGTTGGAAAACAGCATAGCCCAAACGGCATGCGCAGATATTCGTATTGCCCTAAAGGTGTTATAAAAGATGTGAACTTCACTGAATCATCCGCCATCTTGACGTGATGAAATCCGCTTTTTAAGTCTAGCAATGTAAAATACTTCTTTCCCCGTAATCTGTCCAAGTGATCTTCGATCAGAGGTATAGGGAAATTGTCTTTGACTGTCAATTTATTTAATTGACGAAAGTCAATGCAAAGACGTAGCTCACCGGATTTTTTCCTTGTCAATACGATCGGTGAGGCATAAGGGGAATCACTTTCGCGGATTATATTTTGCTTGAGTAAATCTTCGAGAATATTTTGGAGTTCAATTTTGTGTGCGTATGGCAACCGTCGAGGCACGCAATTAAAAATACTGTTCTGGTTGGTTAAAACAATTTTCATTTCAAAATTATTGCTAAATTCTGAACTCGTAGGAATATTTTGATCAACTAAACTTCTCACAATTTTCTGATCTTTGAAGTCTAAATTATCATTGACTTTTAAACAAGTTATCTCGTCATTATTTCCCGACACATCGATGTTTAAAATTTCTTTGAAAAATCCCTTACATAAGTCGTCATTAAATTTGTTGTTTTCGTTACCATTTTCTTTAAAATTTCCAATTAAATTTTCCTTAGAATTCTCGTCAACATTTTTAAGGTATTTGTTTTCTTGCAAATTGACATTATCACTTTGTAAAACAAACCTAATATTAATCTTCTGTAAAAAGTCTCGACCTAATACAATAGCGTTTTGCATAGTTTCATTCTTAACAACCAAAAGACATAATTGGACATAATTATTTTTCAATTTGACATAACATGATACTTTTCCTAATAGAATAAGTTTTGAATTATTGATACCTACGTAATTGTGATACTCAGGTGTGACCATTGCCATCAGAAAAGGTGGAATGTAGCGCTGCTGCACAAAGCTTATAGGACTTCCGGTGTCGATAAGTGTCATGGCGTACAGCGTCATTTCAACAGGAACAGGGTCATCTTTTTTAAAACTGTACTCGAGGACATCTTGGAAGTCTTCCATAAAGGAGCACGAGAAACCCTGGTTCTGTGCTTGCGTTACAGGTTCCTGGACTACCAGAACAGATGATTGTTGTGGACAGTCTTTGATTGAATGCCCCATTTGTCCACAGCGAAAACATGAACCCCTTTCCCTTCGAGGTTTTGGGCAATTGGTGGAAATATGCCCTACTTCATTGCAGTTAAAGCACTTTGGATTGCTTCGCGGATTAGGAAGGTTTTTGGATTGCGTGGCAGAATTTTTAATTGCTTGCGTTGACGTTTGAGGATCAGAAGGCTTCATCTTTTCGTATTTCCTTAATAACACCTTAAGATCGACGATACTGTTTGCGGTTAAGAGAATTTGCTTATTGAGGAATGAATCGGAAATTCCCTTAATAATATAGTTTATTACGTCTAGCTCTTCAATCTCAACCTGTGATGCTATCTCTTGCATGGCCAACAAGTATTGTAAGAACGTTTCATCTTTATGCTTCTTACGCGTTCGCAATAAGTTGTGAATGTCTGTTGTAGTAGCGTGGTTGTGAAATTCAGTTAACAAGGCATCTTTTAACTCGCTCCAAGAACGGCATGAAGTCGATCGCAAAACCAATTTTGCCGTCCCCTTCAATAATCGTCTAGCGCAGATAAGACTTTCCGATTCAGAAAGTTTGTAGAGAAGCCTTGCGTCTTCAAAACAACTAATCCACTTCTTAACGGGATAATTATCGTCGCCTGAGAACGTTGGTGTCGTGTCCTCGACATCACGGAATGAGTACATTGGGGATCGCACATCACTTCCCGTACTGTTTAACTCGGCCAATCGCTTCTCCAATAAAGCAATCTCCTCCTTTTTCCTTACCATTTCACGTAAGTTTTCTAACCTCTGTGAAAGAGCTCTTTCGTCCTCTACAAGGTCAGACTCACTTCCATCGTTTCCCACATCATTCCCATCATCATCTTCATCGATATCAACATTCGAAAACAGCTCCTCCAATCGACCATCGTCGAGAAGAGCTATTCCTTCCTCTAAGCGAAGTTTCAATGAGGGTTTCAATCCCAGTGTGGATAAACCAAGCTCCTCAAGCTTAGCTTTAAGCTTTGGGACTGTCACACTTTCGACAAACCTTTCCGCACGTGTTCTCACATTCATAATTCTTAATTTGATTGACTTTATTAACAACTTTAGAATTGAATTAAATAAAACTTTTTTTTTTTTAATAAAATGTCTATTCATGCAATATAAAATCAAGCTGGGTTATTTTCTCACTTCTGATAGTTGTAAAGACTTTAAACATGCAACTTATAAAGATTATTCATGCAAAAATAAGAACAACACACAGTACGTCTTCGTTTGATGGAGGCTTTATTACGAGTGCCAAATATTTCTTAAACATAGCAAGACTAACATGAGTACATAATTAAATAAAATGCATTGGAGACTTTTCGATAATACAGTTAAAGTACATAAATCATTCGATTGATCCGTAAGAGAGAAATCTCAAGCACAGAATAACTGATTTTCAATGAAAGTTTAATATATAGGGTGTTTCAGCTTATTGGCATTAAAGTAAAGTAAAGCATTGAAAGTAATCTCTTACACTTCACTATTTCTGATATTCCAAAAGATATTTGTTATTCAGATGGCTCGTCTTGTCTCACTTTCAGGAAGTACATTTTCTGTAATCATTGTTAAAAGCTGTCATTCAAGTAATGCAATGTAGACAAGTTGCTTTTGCGATGAATGGCGCTTTCTAATCTTGTTCATCGTTTGATATCAACCGACTTGATACAAGATGACGTTCTCCACTTACTTTAAAGAATGTACATAAATAAAATCAAACATTACTTTTAAAGATGCACTTTCAATAAAATTATAAATTTACTCAGTTAATAAGGCAATTACCGATAAGACTTATTTATAACTATAGCCAGGGTTCGCTTGTGAGTTATTTGCCGAACAATATACATATTAGAATTGAATGATTTAGCTGTTAAATGCATTTCAGCGATTTAATTTGTTTAACGAGTTTATTGATTGAGATACACTCGCGCTTACAGAAAATTATTTTTGTTTTAAGACTGAAGCTTGGCTATAAGCAGTGGCGTAGATAGCTTCGAGTCATGGGGGGATTATTTAGAAAACTGTATTTTAATACATACATACATATCTTCTACAAAATAAAATCAAGCTTGTGCGTTTTTTTGCATATACAATCGATGACCTCTTAAGCTGTAATGCCGATGTCACGTTGCATTGCTAATGCCTTCCTCCCTTGTGTGGCGAAAGGAAAGCGAAGAGATAAGTGTTAGTAAAACTTACTTACTTACTTAAGGTGACGCTACAGTCCGTTGTGGACTTGGGCCTCAATCAACAGTCTACGCCAGCCAGTTTGGTCCCTAGCTAGCTGTCTCCAGTTTTGCACTCCAAGTTGATTGAGGTTCTCTTATACTTGTTTTCACCACCTGAGTCGCGGTCTTCCTCTCCTACGTCCCTCGGGAATAGTGTCGAAGGTTTTCCGGGCCGGAACATTGGTGTCCATCCCCTCTAAATGACAGAGCCATCTGAGTTTCTGGACCTTGACCCCTCTGGCTGGGTCCATGTGGTTGTACAACCTATAAAATTCGCTGTTGTATCGTCTTCGCCATTCCCCTTCAATGCACACGGGGCCAAAGATGACCCGAAGAACTTTCCTCTCGAATCAGCCCAAGGCACATTCATCCGATTTTGTCAAGATCCATGCTTCTGCACCATACAGCAGGACAGGGATGATGAGGGTATTGTACAGTTTTACCTTAGTTGCTCGAGATAGGGCTTTTCCACTCAATTGCTTTCTTACCCCAAATAATAGCGATAAGCAAGAGTTATTCTTCGTCTGATCTCGGCGCTGCTGGTGTTATTGCCCGAGTTAATAGCGGAGCGGTAGACAGACTCCTCTACTACCTCGAAGTTGTATGCGTCTATTGTGTTGTGACGTTCTGTCCGAACCGTCGGTGTCATATACTTCGTTTTTCCTCCAATTACCGTTAAACCCATTTTTGCCGCTTCTGTCTCAATTCTCACAAAGGCGCCATTGACATCACGCTGTATTCTTCCCATTACATCAATATCATCGGCGGCGTACGCGAGAAGTTGAACAGACTTTTGAAAGATAGTGCCTCTGGTGTTGACGGTGCAGTTTTGCACTATCGTATCAAGAACGATGTTAAGGAAATCGCATTATAGTGCATCGTCTTGTCTGAATCCATTTTTGACATCGAAAGATTCCGTAAGCTCGTTGCCAACCTTGATACAGCAGCGTGAGTTCTCCATAGTCATTTTGCACAAGTGAACGAGCTTGGCAGGGATGCTAAAACTAGACATAGCTTCATACTGTTCGTCTCTGTAGATGCTGACATACGCGGACTTAAAATCGATGAAAAGGCGGTGGGTAACGATTTGGAGTTCATAGGTTTTTTCCAGACTTTCCTTGTCTGAACCCACATTGATATAAGGACCAATCAGATTGTTGACGAAAGGCTTCAGACGTTCACATATTACGGCAGAGGGGATCTTGTAGGCGATGTTAAGCAGGCTGATTCCTCTGCAGTTGGTGCAGTTTTGAAGATCTTCCTTCTTCAGAATCGGGCAAACATTGCCGAGGTTCCATTCATCGGGCATGCATTCTTCCGACCATATATTACAGATGATTTGGTGCATGCTCCTATCTAGATCGTCGCCTGCTGTTTTGAACAGATCGGCAGCTAGACCATCTGCTCCAGCGGCATTATTGGATTTCAGCCGTGATATTGCCGTTTTATCTTCTTCTTAGTCAGGTTCACGGAATTGTTGGCTATCATCGTGTCCGATGAAAGGCTTCTGTCTGACGGTGGGGTTAAGCTGATAAACAAACTCGAAATTCAAGTATTTTTTTTTAAATGTTTGCATCTTTTTCACTAGTAATCAGATCCTCTAAAGTCAAGTACGCATACGGAAACAACTCATCTGAACTGAAGCTGTGTTCCCTATTGTATTCAAGATTTAGTTATTGGTTCTTATAGCAGGTTCATCAGAAGAGTTTTGAATAGAGAAATGTGCGAGTTCTGCCCAGAGTTTCATTCCAAACAAATGTATGAATACACCAGCTAAAACCAACTAAGGTCTCATTCCCAACGCCAGTTGATATCAAATGTCGTATTTAAATATTGTTATAAGATTTCACATATGAAAAATACTCACCTATTCTAATTTATTCCGATTTTCTTAGTAAAAAATTTAGCCCTTAACGAATTATAAAAGTTCATTTATCGCCATCTTCAATTAGGGTGATCTCACACCTGCATCACCCCCCCTATCTACGCCACTGGCTACACGACATTTATAACAATTACAACTTGTTTATAATTCTATGAATTTATAAATTCAGTCATAGTGTCTAAATGCAAATAGTAACTAAGTGCTTAAACTCTTATAACTTTGATAGATGCCTCTGCAATATTTAAGTTGTTTCAATTAATAAATTCAAACGAAGCGTCATTAATTCCTCCGCTAAGTTGTCAGTTTATGCAAAGTAGTTGGTTTTATTATTGAAAATCGAACTTAATTAAAAGGTGTGGTGTGAACGGTAATAAAGTGGATAAATTGCGAGCTTTAAAGATCTTATAATAGTTTTCTCAAAATTATAATCAAGCTGTTTCAACCTGTTAAGGAAAGAACTTAACAGTCAATAGAGATTTAATTGGTTGAGAGATGCGACCTTTTAGTAACCTCCATTTTATTTTGTACCTTTTTAATTCTCGTAAAACTTCACAATAAAATTTATAAAGCCCTTTATATCAAGAAAAAAACAGAAATTATAAAAATAATAGTTTGCAGATCAGCTCTTTCGTTTTATGGAAAAAAATGTTTTATTTGAGCTGAAGACGAGTGTTTTGTGTGGTAGATAAATTAATTGTATGTCTAGAGTCAAGAAAAATTGGACGCTTGGTAAAGTCCCGTTCTTTTCGAGAAAAAAGGTCTTTACAATGGTTTTGCAACAACCTATATCCTTCATGCATATAAATTTTCAAGAATCCAAGGTTTTTCTTAACATTTTTGGCGTTTCTAAGAAATATGTTATCAACATGAAAATCTTCATTCCACACATTGCTCTATTTTCCACACCACCCTTTTAGTTCCACTTTCTTTCTAACGCTTCTAGCGCACCATTCACTGGTTTGAAACTTCGCTACAAGGATAATTTATAGTCAATTCACTTTCTCCTAGAATTTCGAATGATAAAATTTCGAAAATTCAACCAAACCCTTTCATTTTCCTTTCTGGAACATATCCTCGTCACCAAGTCGGTCATACATATGTTGCTGTCTTTCAACTTTGTTCTTCTTTTGAATTTGGAGTTTCTACCTGAGTTCAAATACCTTCTCGTTATCATTTTTAATGCGAAATTCAAACACATCATCGCATTTGAGGGGATATAGAAGAGAGAAAAAGAATGGGCATTATATGACATCACATGTACACGTTAATGATATGCACCCCACTATCAGTGTTTATCTTTTTAGTATGTGTACCTAGCCGTTTTTTTTTTTCATTATCTATACCTTAAGGTATATCGAGCACCCCTAGAGTGGCGCATAGACAACTCATATCCCTTTCACCCTGGGAGTAGTATTACGTGTAGTTTAGACAAACAGGAAGCAAAAAAATGAAAATATAGAAAAAAACGTCTATACGCATTGTGCACCTTTGTGTCTGCAATATGCAAATTTTTTTCACTCGCATTTCCGGGATAGGAAAAAAATTAATAATAAAAAAATAACACACACAAAATGCGTTTCACTCTTTTGCGCTGCTTGGTTTATGATGTGCTTAGGTACCAACAAGAGTATTATTGTGCGGTTGACTTGTCCTAGACTATGTGTATGGGTTAGACATTTTGTAATGGAATAAAATCCTTTCAGTTCTGCATGTGAACTAATTGCAATGTGACCTTCCTGTTAAATACACAAATTTGCATATGTCATAGAGAATTTATTGCAATTTATCGGAATTTTTCCACTAGAATTGTATGAAAGTTATTGTTTGTTAATGGCTCAATGATGCGAGACTTATTTTGAAAGCCTTTAGAAACGCATGTTCGTTATTTTTTTTTAGAGGTAGAACCTACCTCCGATGCGATGACGACGACCGACCCACAGTCTATTAAAAGGATGCTGTTGGGATGGGTGAGGCAGATGTCGACGTTAACATGGTAAACTGTCATTTGTTCTAAAATTATACTTTCGAAGGTCTATTTTCAATATAAAATCAAAGCATAAATTTTAGGGATTGTGACTTTTTGTTTTCACTTAAAGACTTCAGGAAATGTAAGAAGTATTCAAAACAAGGATTGCAAGAAGATCAATGAATTTAAGAAGAACAAATCCTGTGGTTTCCATGCTAAGACAAGACTTGAATATTGCATTGCTTACAAAAATAGGGCACACTCATGCTTGTTTGCTTTGAATACAACTCCTGGATTTCATGCCCTTGCACATATTTTTTTAAAGTAAGCTGTTTACCGCTCATTCCCTAAAAAATATGAGTTAGCAAACGGTCAAAATAGCCATCCGAAGGTATTGTGATACTTGAACGCCTCAACCACGATTGGAGGATGGATCGAAGATTCGAAGCTGACCTGAGTATAGTTTTATTAACTGATAAACTGCCCCTTCAAATTTTGACTCAGATTAGCATGAAACTTTTGCAGGGAAAATCATTCAAAAATTCAACAAGAGTTTGCCAGGTAACATTTTGTTATTTACTTTTTTAGAAGGTTTGAAAACAATTGGTTGAAGTTTGAATTTAAAATAAGGGTCCTAACCTCGTGTTGCAGTTCTCTTAAAATGATTTGTATTTAGGTCTGTGCCTGTATAATTTCCATTTGCTAAATACACTCTTTCCATCATTGAATGGAAACTTCGGGTTAAATTCACTTTTTAAGCTTGAACTACCACAAGCTAGAGTTTTTCAGTCTAACATTTCTCTTATAATAACGCCTTTTTTTCGCTTGGTAGATATCAATTTTTTCTTACATTTTGGTCTTTCAAATTAATTTTCTACAAAGGTTAGGTTAGGTATAAGCTTTAGTGGGCTGACAGTTGGTAGTGTTACCGTCACCCTGAAGTATTGTAACTTCCTGAAAAACGATGAATCATGTGGTTCGTCTAGAAATTTAGAGGTCTTGATAGTTCGGATAGCTCCTCTAGTTCGTTAAAGAAGAAGTTGCCTAGAGTTTTCTTCCTAGCAAGACAGAGTGAAGGACAGTGACATGCTCGTATTCATTACCACAGCCTCTACAAAGGTCATCTGTACTTAGCCCCATTTTCTTTTTATGGTAGCCAAGTAGGTTATGCTCTGTTATTATACTAATAAAGGATCTTAAAGAGGGTTTTTTGAATTAAAATCCGGTCGGATCTCTTCTTATATCGTATCTAGGCCATAGTTTCCTGGTATTAACACATCCTCCATCTATTGTTGGATTTTTGAAGGACAATGTTACCGACGTTTTGATTCATTTCACATAGTGGGATTCCTATATGATGGATTATGAGCCTTCCTTTGTAAGCTCATCCGCTTCTTCGTTACCCGGCACATCGCAGTGGCCAGGAACACAGCAGAGTCTTACGTTATGCTGTGTACCAAGAACCTATAACTCTGGCATCTTGCTCTTTTATCAAAAATGCGTGCTTTCGGTATCGATGAATCCCTTCTTCTCTGGATTAGAAACTTTCTTTCGAACCGTTCAATACAAGTTGTATTGGACGGTTTCAAGTCTGAATAAATGCTGGTGTGCCCTAGGGCTCCGTTTTGTCTCCGACCGTCTTCCTCATTCTCATCAATGATCTCTTGTCTGTAACTTCTAATCCAATAAATTGTTTCGCTGAAGATAGTACCCTTAGCTTTTCATATTCGTTTCCAGACTCACATCCTTCCTCTTCGGATGTGGAACTGCAACGGCAAAATATGATAAGCTCATTAAACTCTGACTTAAACAGCATTGTGTAATGGGGAATACGAAATCGCGTAGAGTTTAATGCTTCGAAAACTCAATGCTGTCTTGTATCGTCGAAGCGAGATATATCCCCCTTGCCACTATCCATGAGTGGCACTTGCATCAATGAGACCGAACATCTCGAGATTCTCGGTATGTGCATCACTGACCACCTCTTGTGGAACGACAACGAACACATATGCGATGTCGCCAAAAATGCCGCAAGATGAAGGCGATGCAAGACATTTTTTTCCCCTTCTGATCTGGCTACCATCTACAAAACCTACATACGTCCTAAGCTTGAGTACATTTCTGACGTCTGGGCTGGTGCTCCAGTGACGTACTTAAGTCTTCTGGACAGTATCCATAAAAGAGCATTCAAAATGATTGGTGACAATACCATCGTTGAGTCATTTACATCTCTAGAACATTGGCGTAATGTCTCATGTCTCACCCTGTTTTACCGATACTTAAACGGTATATGCTCAAGTGAAATAGCCAGTTGCATTCCTCCCCTTAATACATTCAACCGTAATACCCGCGCCTCCAGGAATGCCCATCAGTTCACCCTCGAGCCCAACTTCGGACGTACTGTTAAGTACAGAGAATCGTTCTTTAGCCGTACTACGCGAATGTGGAACTCTCTTCCACACTCTGTCTTCCCTAGTCATTGTAATATTCAAGAATTCAAAACCAATGTTCACCGACACCTCCTTTTACATCCTCTATCCTTTCCCTAATACTCGCACTGTGCTCTTGGCATATAAAGAGTAATGAAAAAATCCCTTGAGTGCGCGTTGATTATAAAAAAAAACAAACTCTTTGCGACAGCTAGAAACAAGCTTCGACCTTTTCACTGCCAAGATCTCGGCTTGGAAGACGCTGCTATGGTCAGAGAGCCTGATAGAATTGCCAAGGTTGAGGCTTTCTGAGTAGAATCCTGTACCTACTCCAGTGTTCATTTTTGAGCAATCAGTGTAGACGATAAAATTCGAGTCATTAGTGAAGGGCACACTATTTTTCCAATTTAGTCTTTTGGGGAAGCTAGTAATAAACGATTTATTGAAATCTAAGTAAGGGGTCATATAATCCGTGCAGATATTTTAAACTAGGTATTTCGTAAGAATAGCAGCATGGCCACTATGACTAATTTTCCAGATACTGGTTTGACTGAGGAGTTGGGGTAGTCCTCATCACACTCATAATTTTCTACAAAACTCTTTGATAATACAAACTCAAGAATTTTTGTTTCCCGTGTTTAAGATAACCGTTACAGATTTTCATTATCCTCGGCTTTTTTAGTTTGTCCGATGACTGCAGGAAAAATGAAACTCAAAATACTTGTTTAAATTGCCACAAGACAATTACTGTCATAGCGATAAGCCGAGCACTCGAGTTCTCAAATATCTTTTTTTTTGACAAGATTTGATACGTTTAAGTCAGTCAAACAAATGAGAATAAAGAAAATCCAAATTATATACGCAGTTCATTCAAATTCAGGATACTCAAAATGATGAGAATCATGGAGAACGAAGGAAAGATATTCTTCGTTCAAATCTTCCTTCTAAACTATGGTTTTTGTTTGGCGAATGATAACGCTTCGAGGCAAGCGAGTTTTTTAATTTAAAGTTAAATATGTTAATAAACAAATAAATCAATAAATTTCTGCTGTGATTTAGATTTTTTTTTATATTTATTTCTAAAAATTATTGCTTTTTTTCAGATTAAATAATGCGGCAATACAGACTTCATTAAAAACAAACGTAAGGTCTCCGCAAACAAGCCATTGTTCACCATACCAAAGCTGCTAGAGCTAATTTCGAATTTCATCAAATAACGTCTTTCATTAGATAATAAATCGGTACTCCAGTACTATCCTTCAATAACGTTCAACTTTGCAGTGCCTATTACTGCTCCTAGAATCATTTCAATAATTCACCAAAAACCATTTCTCAATTTTTCCCTTGCATTTTTAATAATTTTTTGCTGACTGTCTAGGGGCGATTTAAAAATTCCTTCAGGTAGGTTAAGTCTCATAATGTGCGTTTCCACCTTATCATAGCCATAGGTAGTTACGCTCTGCCCTTTCTGGTTCAAAAATCAATGCCCATCATTTGCATTTGCACTCTAAACTCTTATAAGTTTGTCTAGGTAGCACTCTTGATTTAAACCGATATACACGCGTTTGTAATCCTCGTCAGGAGGAATATATTTACCCCAACCAAAAAAACAAACAAACACCCAAATAGACAGAAAAAAAACTCGTTAATTATTAATTAGATGTAAATGCGGTAGAATTCATTCGCTTTTTAGCTCAACTTAACCCACTGTTTGGCTTTCGAACGAACTACGAAGTAAATTTTTGCTGTATGATTCGCCTAATAGGTTCTCACCCTGATTTGAATATATTCAAATTTTCTTTGTTGCGGCAGCAAGAGTCATCATATCGCCATAGCAGAGTCCAATGTGGTGGCGAGTTGAGCTAGCGCTACCGCCTGCCTGTTGCGTAAGGTCATCGCCACCGGGAATGCGTTTTGTCTCTTTGTTAGAGAGCGAGGATCATCATCATCATAATACTGGAATGTAAACGTTCACATATATAGCCATCGCTTACCACGTGGATTTTTGCATAAATTTTAACCGGGCACACACCGGGTCTGCGCTAACTCACTGGCTGACTGGCTTGGTCTGGTTATGGTCTTATGGTCGTATACCACAATTTGAGGCTCTTTTTTTTCTGGATTTAATTATTCAAATTTGTTGTGTTGAAGTAAGTTATTTTTTTTTTGATTCCTGTTTTTTTGTGTGTGTTGTGATGTTAATTATGCCCAGGCCAAAGGATACGGCGGCGCTGAAGAGGTTCGGTATTATAATAATAGACGAGAGCAGCAGAGATAATTCAGGAGCAGCAGCGGCCGCGCCGCCAACGAATTAATTTGTTCGAATATGGGTTTATGACGAATCTGGGTTACTTGGGTGAATCTCATTAGTGGAAAACCAGCCCAGAAATGCTGATTACAGTGTTGACTGACTTTCTGACACTCTATATAGCGCAAAGGATGGAATATGCATAATTTTGTGTTGTTGTGACTTCTTGACGCGGTGGCGGCAGCAGCAGTAGCTAAGTAGTTTATTTTTTGTCTTCTTATTTTGGTCTGACTTCGATTAAGATGCCTGGCACGAGGCTTACTTGTTGCACATTTGAATAATTTGCATTTAAATTTAAAATATACAAAAGTACAAAAAAAGACGAGAGTCAGAGTGAAGTTTGTTTTGTTATTGTTTGACGTTCCTTTGAAGTTCGAACATATGTAAGTGTTTTGACGTTTAATCGGTTTTTTTTTTTGTCGATTTATCTCATAAAAGAGTGCATCCGAAATGAGATAAAGAAGATATTATCATATCATCATCGTCATCGTTTAGGATGTGTGCAATTGATGAATTGATTTTTTACTGTTTTTGTGTGTTGTTGGCTGCTTCGATATTTAAATGAATTATTTATTAACTCAAGAAAACGAACAAAAAAGGGGAATTTCTGTTGTAATGAAATCAAAACTGTTTTTCTTTTTATTTTGATTAAATTTGCATTGAAATAAAATTAAGTTTATTTGAGTTGAAAATGAAAGTGAGCTTAAGCTGAGGTAGACGAAAATAAAACGTGGAAAATCAGAAACGGCATTTTTTTCTTTTATAGTTACTGTTAGTGATAAATATAATTTAACTGACTTTCATTTGAATATGATTATGGGCGGATGTTATGATTGTTGATGAGAAGTTTATTGAGATTAATTGAGTATGATAACGGATCACGTTTTGTTATTTAGTGAACTTTAAGTAAAGGTATGCGAAGAATGAGAGAACAATAATTTAATAGAGTTGAATGGATTTCCGTATGAATTTGATGGTTTTTGTTTTTAAGGTTTGGGGATTGATGTTGCATGAACTACGGAAGAATCAACCTTAAAATCTAAAATGTATGCATCTAAATTGGTCTTCTTTTCAAAAACAATTATTAGAAACAATTCATAGTATTCAAATAAGAATGGGTAAACATGTTCCAACTTCAAGTCTAAGTACCTAGTCTGTTAATACGAGGCTATTGAACTAATTTTGTAATAAACCTTTCTTTAGCTTGAATTCAATTATTTAATGAATCATTTTCAGGCATTAAAACACTAAGAGCGATTTTGTAGAGAGAACGTATAGATCCAGAAACAATTATGATAAGTGGATCCAATTTTTATCCATTAAAACTATTTTGAAGATAATTTTATTTGGTCAAAGTGAAGACACGATAGAAAAATGAAAGAAATATCGCACTATTTCTAAACAATAGTTGTTTTTTTGTTTTTGTTTTTTGGCAAAACTTTTTGAAGTGAGGTATAATTTTACACGTATTACAAATGCTCTGTTTATAAAATAAGGTACAAGTAGGATCCAACTGCGGAAGCGAATAGAATCGCGACATTTACTCGAGCCTCAAATATAAACGTTGGTACAATTGATAACTTTTGTTGATTTCGAAGGCATCTTCCTAGAGTAGGAACGGCAAAAACTTAAGACCTTATGAACATAATTCCTACTTTGGGTCGGCGCGGTGCCTGCGGCACAACAGTGATTCTTTGTTTTGATAAAGAATGGTTAGCGTCTTTGTCTTAGCGACAAAAAAAAAAACATATTGACTTCACAATTTGCTTGTATGGACACACCAATTTCTGTCAATGCAGAATCTCTAGAGCACATCAGAAATACCCAATTTTCCAATGCTCCGAAGCAAAAATCACGCCGTGTTATACTTGCGGTATGATGTATGTCTGTTTCGAGACTCGAATTCAGAAAAATTCAAAAAAAAATCCAACAGAAAGTTCACAAAAAGGCCGAGCATACATCAGCCTTACAACCGGACTTATGCATATATTTTTAGATTTTAGTTTTTGAAACTAAAACTCATTGGTAAAAAGACGTTCGGAATTATTAAAATCCACACACCATTCGACTTCTTCGGGACACTTCTGGATCTTATTTGACTTAGTTTTGTCCAAAATTCTCAATAATAAAAGTCAGTGCCATTCGGCGGCAAACATTTTGTTGATTTCACCTCCTAAATTACTTGAAGTGCTTGCATTCCAAATGCACTATTAAACTATTTTGATAAGAGGATTGTTGAATTCGAGAGCTCAAAATATTGGTATTGAACCACGCTTCGAATCTGTACAAACACACAGTTTCAAATATCCTTTTCTTTAGCAAAAAGAAAGAAAAATTATAGAAAATGCAAATAAAGTAAACATTCGTTTGGTCACTCAAATGCATGAGAATCATGGAGAAAGAAGGTAGTTTTATTCAAAGTTGCACCTACTGAAACTGTTTTGTCATACAAAGTGTCTGGTAATTCATGTGCCTTACTTTAGGATGTGATTCTTAGTTTTATTCTTAGAAAAAATTGTTACAAAGTAAAGTCGGATTTTGAACCTTAACATCACTATTTGATGATTTAAAAAAAGGCTAACTTTGGTGTACCTTGACCCATGTTGAGATCAATTTCTCTGTCCGTATTAATGTTAGTTACCTCATTTTGGACTTTTTGTTTAGAAGAAATACTAATCTATAAAACTACGTTCAAGTTGAGCTGATATGTTTTCTGGGTTGCCAGACATTCAATTTTAAATGGTGTTCAATTTTTTTTGGCAGAGCAAAATTTTGACTTTGAAGTGAGTTTTTATAAAAAAAATTTGTAGTAAGCATGAAATTTTCTTATTTTTAATGAATGAACAAAACAATAATGAGAAATGAGATTTAGGGAAAATCTAAAACAGGTAAAAAACATCGAATTTAGATTTTTTTACTTATTTTTATTGCAGCATTTGGAAGTTTTCCAAGGATTGTTGTTTTTAGGTAATTTTTAACAATGTCCAATCATGAAGAAGGTTTGAAGTATACTTATGCCTTCATTACTTGCTGTCAAAACTCTATTTTCTCTTCTCAGGGAGATTTTAATTCGTGGTATGAATGTTCGATGGGTATGTAAACCAAATAAGTGGTTTTAATGAATTGAAAAACTAATTCCTGATGAATGAATTAGTTATCAAGTTAAATTACGATATTTCCAACAAGATAGTGCTCCTACCCACTATGGTCAAAAAGTTAGGGATTGGCTTGATTGAAGAATACGGTGTACGGATTTCTAACGATTTCACTTTCATAAATTTGAATGTTTACTAAAACTTGTAGAATCATCTATTTCTCAATCAATCAGAAAACCGGGGCTTCTTTTGCAAAAAATTGTCTATAATAGCTCGTATACCTTTTATTTTGGTTTAAGAAAAAAAAAAACCAAAAGATTTGATCGCCCCTTTTAGACGATCAGTTCTCAGTTCAGTTTTTAGTTAAGTTAAAAATATTTTGTATTTAGACGTCAGTTCGACGTTCAGTTGAGCTTTCATTTTACTTGTGAGAAACTGAACTGAGAACTGAATTGATTGATATGTAACTGATCGTCTAAATTGGGCTTCAAAACTCACACCACAGCATCTATTCTTGATTAAAAATAAATAGTTCTTGAACAATCAATCTAATGAAATTCAATTGAAGAACCTCTATGGAATCGGACATATAATTTAAACAACAACAGCGAACACATTTTTATACCAATGTAGGAACCTACTAAGGAATCCTTGTTTAACAAATTTTGTTTTAGACGTGTCATTGGAAATGTCACTCGTTTGGTCTTACTTTGAAGTAAAAAATTCAGTTTTTACATACTAAAGTTTTTGTACTCAACTAACCGACAAAAATTCAACTAATTTGTAAACTATTCGTGAATTCAACTTAAATATTTATTTCAATGGCATAAATTCAAAAAATAAAAACAATGAACATTTTATTTTTAAATTTCAGCTAAAACTAAATTTCCATTTATTTTTATTAATTCGAATTATTATTACATATGTATACTCAATTTAGTCTTAAAAAGAAAATTTAAATGCTATACCTGATCAGATCACCTCTGAAGTAATTCTCATAAGCAGCTTATACTTTGCTGAAAAATAAATAGATTTTATGAACGAATCAGAAAAATGATTAAAGTGCTTAGTTACCTAAATTTCAAAATGGTTTCAGCAATCAGACAATACAAAATTGTTACCTTCATTTTTACCTTTCTTAATATGCCGCATTAGAAGGCAACACTGGAATTTTTAAGGACAATAATCTGAAAAATATAACAAGAGTAACAGTTTAATTTTAAATTAACCGATTTCCTTAAAAAAAATTTACAGATTCTTAACAACAATTAAACTGTTAAAATTTTACTGCACTTTATTCGATACAAAAAAACACCTGTTTGACAGGAATAAATTTGATCATATATTCAAGTAAAATACAGCTTAAAGCCAAATTGAGATTTTCAAGTCTGTTTTTTTCTTCAGAGAGTGTACAAATGCAATATTAAAAATATGTTAGAAAATACCGAAAATTTGTTAAAAATGAGTTTGCTTCAGTAAATAGATTGATTGAAAATTGCACCTACTCAGTAGCAGTGCAATGTTACATTTTTCACTCTGTTAACTCAGATGTCTTTTAGGCGGAGAATTGGTCCAGATTTTTAAACCTAATAAATAGGTATTTTACTTGCACTATTTCAACAAATGTATATGATGAACCAGCGAGCACCTATTTGATAAACAATTAAATGTGTTGGAACACTATTTATATGATTTATTTAAGTTAAATAAAAACAAAACAATTCTTATTAGAAATTCTCTCTGCTTTTCTTTCACTTTCCTCTGACATCCAACTATAAAAATGCACTCAAAAAATGACAAAAAATCAAATCAGTAATCATCATCATCAATCTACATAAAAATTAAATATTCATTATTTCCTTAACCTATCCTAATAAGATATCAAATGGTAGGCACAAAATTTATTAAAACAAACTGTATTCTCATCATCCACATTCATTCAGTCATTGCTGCACATTTAAATATTTTTTTGTCTTCATTATTTTTTCTTCTTTTTACTTATTAAGAATTCCATCACTTTCACTTAAAAATTTATAAGCAGTTAAACTGTTGCATTTTGAATAGTAAAACAAAAATTATTATAATTTAAGCATTTGATTAAAATTACAAAAAAAAAGAAGAAGAACTGCCAGACAACAATATCGAAAGACTCAAAAATTTTCGGTTGGAAAATTCTTCAAGAAACACTTGAATGTGTCCAAAAAGGAATTCTAACGCTCAGAATAGCACTCATTTGATTGTTAAAAAAAAGCCTCTCCTTCGATATATTCCATGGAAAGGAAAATTCTTTCAAAAAAGCTCCCCATACTCCAATAAGTCCCACAGTGGCAGGCATAACAGCACCACCCACCCACCAGACGTATACCTACCTGACGCGACAGAGAAAACCTAAAAGAGCACATCAACATGATGTGTCAAACAATATCGGTCTTCTAGTTGCTGAAGTTCAACAAAGATGGAAGATGTCGAAGCCATTGAAGATACAACAGAGAACGGAGCAATTGTTTTTGGTTATTTTTGTTTGCTGTCCGGTTTCGTGAGAGCCTACCAAAGTGCGCAATTGCTAGCGCCGCTCCATGGTAAAACAAAAAAACGGGTGGAGCCTGATAACAACACAGTCACACAGATACCTTTCCAGTGTGTATAGAACGCCATTTAAACAATTGTGTTGGTTTTACTCACATTCCAGTCATATCGTCGCACTGGAACGATATAGGCGTGCGATACAAATTTATTGGTCACGTATCGACGACGTAAAATAGGCGGATGTCGTGTTGTATCTATTGGAATGAAATTCATACAACAATCAGCTGGGTTGGGTAGAATAAAAAAAAAGATACACAAACACATATCAACACACAACTGAAGTTGTCTCTTTTCAACTCACCCCAATGGAAACACACGATGAATTCCATGAATTGACTTTATCAAAAGGAACCAGTTCATGACGAAACACCACAACTCGCCATCTCGCTCGCTTTTATACAATTCAAATAAGAATCTTAAAGATACACAAGTTCGTTCGTTTAGCAACTGGCAATTGCGTTTCAAAGATACACACATACACGAACTACAAATGGAAAATCCCTTGGAACTCGTTGTGCTCAATAGTTGAATAATATCTTTAGTTGACTTCGATAGCTCAATGAGTTTGCACGTGAAAATTTTTAACTCTCTCTCTTTGTCAATTTGTCAATATACCCGCATACACCTAGTATCTAAATACACACAATAAGATATTTTACATTATTTTGCATACATTTTGTTGATGAGCGAAAAAAAATCAGTTTTTTTGTTTTTCTTTTGGTCTTGATCTTGTTATTGGCATTTCGATTAACCCTTGCGGCGCTCTCATTTTCCACTGATCGGATTTTGTTGAAAAAAATATTTTGTCTCGAACCCAAAGTGCGCCAAAACGGAAAGAAATAAAAACCAAACCGATTCCCAAAAATTCAAATTCAAAAAGATTCAATCGACTTCTCGAGTGCGAGATATAAAACTGTGAATGTGTGTGCATATGGGCGGTGGTGATCCCCCAAAAGTGCTTCTTGCTAACCAAATTTAATTCAAAAATCTGTGCAACGACAGCGACACAATTAGTTCTGTTTGTTTTGATAATTAATCATTCCAAAGAGTTTTCAAGAATAATAAAAAAAAACACCCACGCCCCTCAACACTGTTTAAACAAAAATATTTTTAATTTCCATATGAATTCAAGACACGGATTAACTTAACGAAGAAAGCCAAGGACTACTGGAACTTGATGTCTGTGCAAATTGCGAGTGTGCCTGTGATAAGAAGCGAACAAGAAAATTTGTAATTTTCCGTCGGAACCCCATTCTACCTCAAAATCAATCAATATTCCGCAAAAAAGCTTGAAATGTACATAACCGTGTGAGATCCTCGGTTAAACCAAAACAAAAAAATACAAGTAAACCGTTAAACAAATTTTAATTTAAGAATATAAATTTTGTGTTTCCGTGCGGCGAGGTTTTTTGAAAAATCGCAAACATCGACGGGGACAAGTGTCAGTTTTTTGGGCGAACGAGTTCCATTGAAGCTTTCAAAACGGTCGCCTCACGCTTCGAGTGGAATGAGAATAGGGATAGTAATATTCCTTTCGATAGAAACGCGGTTTTCAAAGTCGTTAAACTGAGCCCCAACTTGGAGCCCTACCCCGCCAGCGTGGAGGGCCTCAACAGCCCTAGAGCGGTGGGGATGGCCGCCAGTTATATGACACCGGTCAGTTCGGGTGATCTCGATATGGCGTTAGGCGGTGGCGGCGGTGGTGGTGGCGGCGGCGGTGGAGGAGGCGGTGGTGGCGGTGGAGGCTATCATACATCCTCGCCGCGTAGTGCAACCGATGCCGGTGAAATGAAATACATGCAACACCATCATCCGCATCATCATGCGACGTCACATCAAGTGCCCTCTTCGCCGAGTCCAAATACCGTCGGCAGTGGTAATCCATCGGGTCTTGGTTTGGGCTCGACGAATCCATGGACGGCGTTGCATCCAACAGATCCGTGGGCACTGCAGACACATCATTCGCATCACCATCCGGCGGATGTGAAACAAGAAATGTCACATCTCTCACAACAGTCAAGGGTTCAACAGGGTATGGCTTCGCCGCATGCATGGCACGCACCTGTGCACGCTGCGGCCCATTATGCACCAACTGGTGGTTCGCCGTTGCAATACCATCACGCCATGAACGGAATGCTTCACCATCCTGCCCATCCGCACCATCAAGGTATGGCGCCGCTGCATCATGCCCTCCGGGGAGCCGAATCGCCGCAGTTGAACATCCATCCACACCATTTGCAAGGTGATCGCGACGTTAGTGCCGGCGAAGAAGACACCCCAACGTCGGACGATTTGGAAGCCTTCGCCAAACAGTTCAAGCAACGAAGAATAAAGCTCGGTTTCACGCAAGCCGATGTCGGCCTGGCGCTGGGCACGCTCTACGGTAACGTTTTCTCCCAGACAACGATATGCCGATTCGAGGCTCTACAATTAAGTTTCAAAAATATGTGCAAACTGAAACCATTGCTGCAGAAGTGGCTGGAAGAAGCCGATTCGACAACCGGGTCGCCGACGAGCATAGATAAAATTGCCGCACAAGGACGCAAACGAAAAAAACGCACTTCCATTGAGGTCTCGGTTAAAGGCGCCCTCGAACAACATTTCCACAAACAACCTAAGCCCTCAGCGCAGGAGATCACAACGCTAGCCGATTCCCTGCAGCTGGAGAAGGAAGTTGTGCGCGTTTGGTTTTGCAATCGACGACAAAAAGAGAAGCGAATGACACCGCCCAATACGCTCGGCGGTGATATGATGGATGGCGGTGGTATGCCACCATCACACATGCACGGCGGCCATGGAGGGTATCATCCGCACCACGATATGCACGGCAGTCCCATGGGCACTCATAGTCATAGTCATAGTCCGCCAATGTTGAGCCCCCCACAGAATATGCAAAGCGGTGGAGGGCATCAGTTGACGGCCCACTAGCAATCAGAAATCCAGGAGTCCAACTCTGCTGCAGCTGCGACTACTCCTGCCTCCCTACACCAACAACAACAACAACAACAACATCAACAACAATTACAGCAGCAACAACAACAACAACAACATCAACAACAACAACAACAACAACAACAACAACAACAACAACACAATACATCGACAACACCTTCATCATCCTCGGATGTGCTCTCGCCCCAAAGCCCGCTCGGTTCAGGACATCACCTCAATAATAATAACAATAATAATAGTAGTAATAACAACAACAACAATAACAACAACGACAGTGATCTATCATCTCAGGTGACGACCAATAACAACAAAACAAACGCGTCGCTGGCGGCGGCCGCTGCGGCCGCCATGTACATAGACCCCATGCGATACCAGCACCACCAGCATCCCCACCTGAACCCAGCTCACCATCATCACCCGCATCTGTTCCATGGTGGCGGTGGTGGTGGATCGAACAGCGACCAACAACAACAGCACCTGCAACATCACCAGCAACAATCGCCGGGCGGCAATAGCGGCAACGGCAGTGGCAGTTCCGGAGGTATGGGTGGCTTACAACCGCCTCTGTCCTCATCACCGAACGCCACCTCGGTGCTAACGAGCGCATCCAGCATGCAACACCTCAATCTGAATCCGCATGTGGTGCATCCGCACCATCAGCATCCCCAACACCATCACCATCATCATCAGCAGCAGCAACAACAGCTCCATGCCAGGAGACTGTTCCACGAGTGGACCCTGCAATTCGGCGCTCCGCCGACCACAGTGCGGCACTTTAATTCCTTCACCGGCGAGTAGGGTGAACTCTTCTGGTAAGCGTTCCCCGCTCCAAGTGCCGCGCTACTCACAACTCGCTAGGTGGAGATCAAAACAGCACCTAGATTCTAGGTACCAGGAAGCTGCAATCAGCTTCTTCAAAATCTTAGATACAAAAACTTATGAGTACTAAACGTACACCAACAAACACACACTTACATACACGCCCAGTGTCTCGACGATGAAGATGTGAAGTGGAAGTGTACATAAACGCGTGTAAAGCTCCAAGAGCTGAGCGTTTCAAAAAAATTTCAGAACTAAATTTTTGAAAAAGCGCCGCGCGCTCGTCGCTCGATGTCCCACACAAAAATATGAAACCTCGAACTTCGATACGGAACTGAAAATCAAATTTAAACTATAAGTGATTAACAAAAATTACAAGAAATGTTATTATTTTTAAATTAAATAAATTTTTTGTATACATAAAATTTCGACGAATGCTTTCGTTTATAAGAAAAAAGAAGAAAAATGTGTAAAGTTAAAAAAACAATCGAGAGGGAAGGATCTTGAGAAATGAAAGGATCAAGGTAATTGTAAAATCTCTATCTCTGTCTACAAATTGTTTATTGTTTTTTGTTTTAATTTTCCTTGAAAGTCCTTCCCTCTGAAACACACACAAGAAATAGTTAGAGACAAATTAAACACACATAAACCAGTCACACATTCAAAAATTACAACACACCAGTCTAAGGGAAAAAATTAATTACATATTTTTATTAAAAAAAATTATATGATGAAGAAATTGTTTTTATTTTTATTTTTTCTGTAAATAGTTACATAAGTCATTAGGATATTGTAGACTTATTATTATATTTAATATAAATAATTTAGACACTAAGTTTTTTTTTAGCTCATAAGGAATATTTAGGTACCTATACATTTTAAAAGAGATAAAAAAAAACAACAATCCCCTTCTGCAAATAAGAAAATTTAAAATAAGATGGAAAACAAAAATCAAACACATATAAATATATACAGGGTGATTCACAAGCGTTGTGCCAAAAAGATAGAGCGTGTAGGTTGAGTTGAGACAAGAAAAAAATCGTATGGGAGGGGGGGTCTATTCCCCCCCGTTTAGCCGGGAGGGGCAATTTTCTGAAAAATTGACTTATTTTGTTTAAAAAAATATTAAAAATCAACGGCTTCGTTTACAACACCGTGCTATACCTTTCTGAAAAGCCAAAAACTTCTTCTTTCACTTTGTTTTTAAATTAAATTGTTTTAACGAATAGTTTAAAAAAAAAAAATTTCAAACTCAAAATTTTCAAAAAAAAAGCAAAAAAAAACATTTTTGAACTAATTTTTTTCAAAATTTTATGTAATTAAGTACTAATTTTGTTTTTAAAATTCAATGTGTTTGTTAATTTTTAGTCGAAAACAGAAAACCGGATGCAAAAATGTCTTTTCGTTTTTGAGAAATTAAGAAAAAACCGAAACCACGTTTTTCTAAAAAAATCTTTGTTTTTATTTTTACCTATCTGGACTTTAAGTTTAATTTATTGGTTTATTTTATAAATTTAATTTTTTGTGATTGGAGTTTTATGAGGACTCAATAAAGTAGAAAAGTATTGGATTTTCCCTGGATTAATCATTTTTTTCATTGAAAACGTCTGCAATTGACCTTTCACTTCTAGCTCTCAGTGCTCTCGTCGGCGGATTCTTGAAAATATGCTACGACTTGGGCGCCATCTATTGGGATATCTTTCAGCGTAGAGTCTTTCAGCTTCCCGATCTCGACAATAAGTTAAACCGTAGCAGAAGTTCCTGTCCGCTAACTCTTCTCGAGTGTATGAGTTTGTTATTGTTATGTGTTGATGAGTTAATATTTTAATTGTAAATGGTTGTTTAGTAAATATGCGATGACTTTTATTTACCTATAGGTTGTTAATTGTTTTTTCATTCAAGAAAAAATGCGGTTTAATTATCTTAAGCCCCTAGCAGGTAGAACTCTTCGCCAGTGAGTGGCCGCGGCCCCAGGTATAGTAAGAAAAAATTACAGGTCAGTTTTCAGACGTTATCAATGAACAAAATGGTTAATCTAGGGATAATGTGATACTTTTCTACTTTATTGAGTCCTCATAAAACTCCAATTACAAAAAAAAATAAATTTATAAATTAAACTAATAAATTAAACTAAAAGTCCATATAGGAAAAATAAAAACAAAGATTTTTTTAGAAAAATGTGGTTTCGGTTTTTTCTTAATTTCTCAAAAACGAAAAGACATTTTTGCATCCGGTTTTCTGTTTTCGACTAAAAATTAACAAACACATTGAATTTTAAAAACAAAATTAGTACTTAATTACATAAAATTTTGAAAAAAATTAGTTCAAAAATGTTTTTTTTGCTTTTTTTTTGAAAATTTTGAGTTTGAAAATTTATTTTTTTTAAACTATTCGTTAAAACAATTTAATTTAAAAACAAAGTGAAAGAAGAAGTTTTTGGCTTTTCAGAAAGGTATAGCATGGTGTTGTGAACGAAGCCGTTGATTTTTAATATTTTTTTAAACAAAATAAGTAAATTTTTCAGAAAATCGCCCCTCCCGGCTTAACGGGGGGGAATAGACCCCCCCCTCCCATACGATTTTTTTCTTGTCTCAACTCAACCTACACGCTCTAGCTTTTTGGCACAACGCTCGTGAATCACCCTGTATAGACAAAATTATAAGAAAATATATTTGTAAAAAACGAAATTTAATTCAAAATCAAAACACTTGTAAAATATTATTTAAATTTTAGTTTTATTTAAAAAACACATTTCCCAGTTAATTTTTTTGAAAAATTTAGTTTGAATATTTCAGTTTCTTTAAAAATCATAAAGAAGTAAAAAACTACAACAAAATTTGAAATTAAAAACAAATAAATTTAATGCTAAAATAGAAAAAAACAAATCAAAGTATATAGTTATTTTTTACTGTGTAATATTTTCTTTTTCCTTTTAAGCAAAAGGAAAAATCATAAGAAGGAAAAAGAAAACAAAAGATATATAAAATAAAATAAAAAAACATACAAAAATTTCGTGGTGTTAAACATTTGAGAAAAACAAAAAAAAATACAAAAATGAAAAACCAATTAAATTGTGAATATTATACGATAAATGATAAAACAAAGAAACTAAAAAACAAAACTACCTAAAAATAAATAAAAAATTATTTAAAAAATATAAAAAAATTAGTCAAAATCTTTTTATTTATAAATGGACACATTGGGATCACTGTTTTAGTGGTTAAACTTCTTGCAGATGTTTTTTCTCATAATTTTTGGTTATATGTCTTACTCAATGAGGTAGATAGATAACACTTAAAAATAGAAGAAATAATACATGGATCAAATTGAGTAGATCTTGGAACAACGAAACTCATAGAGATGAACTTATTACCTACACTAATTTTCTTTACTCAGACTACTTTACTTATCTCAAATATAATATAATCTCAAGTCTAATCCCCGAGAATTTCGGAAGTATGTAATAGGAAATCGGATGGGTACTCACCTAGTTTAAATTACATGAATTCAATCAGCCATTTGCTTGGACAAATTGCAAGCATGCTTGCCGACTTTTTCCAAGGTGCATTTGATAATGTTTCCACCCGCGATATAAACAATAATTTTATCAATAATTTTAATATTAATGGGTTTTCCCATCTGACTGCAGACGAATTTACTGCAATTCACAACATACTGTATTGAGGAATTTGAAAAGAAAGAACAAGTTGACTGCATTTTTACTGACTTAACTAAAGCCTTTGACAAACTAAACCATAATGTACTTTTGAATAAATTAAGTGTGATTGGTCTCAATGAGCGATTTATCAAATGGCTTTCCTCTTACCTTCATGATAGGCTGTATAGTGTTATCTTTAAAAATGAACGCTCTAAAATTTTCAAAGTTAACTCTGGGGTTCCATAAGGTAGTATCTTGGTCCTCTATTATTTGTGTTATTTATTAATGAACTTCTTTCTGTCTTGGAAAATTCTGTGTCTCTTATTAATGCTGACGATATGAAATTTTTTTCGGAAAATTACTTCAGTAAATGACTGATCTTCTACAAGAAGATCTCAATCGATTTGGGGAATGGTGCAATAAATATTGATAAATGTAAAGCTATGTGTCTTACACGTATATTATTGACTATTCTTATTTATTAAATTTATATATTAAATTTCTAAAGTACCTTGTGTTTCTAATCTTGGTGGAGTATTAGACTCTTAACTTTCTTTCAGTAATCACTTTGAAAATGTAATTAATAAAGCTAATATTACTCTTGGCATCATTAAGAGATTTCTTCGTCAACTGACTTATCCTACTTCTCTTAGAAGCCACTTTTGAAGATTTTAGTAGCTCTTCCATTCCTGTTCATTTGAAATTGTTGTAAAAACTTTTTAAAAACGATCAAATTCTTTTTTATAAACTAAAACTCGTTCGTTGAAATGCACGAAAGCCACTTTAAATTTTTATTTTCAAAAAACAATCTGGACATCAAAGACTTAGACAATGTCTTACTTTGTACTATGAATGTATGATACTTTTCTTTTCTTTTTTTTCAAACGAAACTCGACTTTCCTCCAGTTCAGTCGTTGTTAACAGTAAGAAAAACATTTTTCAGCCAAAATATTCGTACTTCAACGTACTTTTTATAAAAAAAAACAAATATCATTAGCAAGCAAAATAAAAATCACATTTGTAACGTGTTAGAGAGGGAAGATGGAGAGGATCCATTCGTCAATCTAACTTAGTCGAAATACGAAAATCATAGTAATTTATAAAAAGCAAAGATTGAATTATAAATAAGAGTTTATCGGAGTTTGATTGGAAAATAACAAGAAAACATCAAAATATAAATTTGAGTTAGAAGAAATAAAAAATTTGGAAGGATCCTTTTACAGTTTAGAAGTGGGATTGACCCAACCGCAGGTGATGAAAAATAATTTTGTTTGCTTTATAAAAGAAAAAGGCTTGTTTAGTTCACTATTGTAGAAATTGGTACATATATTATGAAGCGCAAGCAAAATAAAAATCACATTTAACAAATTTCAGGTAGATCTACTAAGTATCATCTTAAACGTAAATATATCTACTTAAATTTTATTTCTTTACTAAACAGTGCAACAGTGCTGCGATTCATAATTATATAATCCATTTAGAAAATCTTCAATTGAGTATTCATCACATCAAGTTCCAAAGAAAAAATTGTGAAAATAATAGTAAGGAACTTGAAGGCTTATTTAAACAAAAAATCAATTATTTTTAAAAACTGAATTTTAATATTTTAATTGTTTATTAACTGAAAAAACGTGATTTTTTAAGTTTAATATTTATAACCCTGTTGGTTTAAGGAAATAAATTGGTCAAATATTCTTTTTTCATGGATTTTACCAAGTTTTCTAAAACCAAGAAATCAAAAATCAACCAATCTAATCGACTCCGTTGTTGCGAGAACAGATTTTTTGGAAGAACTGGACGATCTAGCGACCAATTGTATAAATGAGGAAAATCATTGATAGCAAAGGCTGGTTCGATCCTGGGGCTAATAAGACCCCATGTGCGCTGAAACAGCTCAGTGATATGCACACCCCTCCTAACCTAACCTAATATTTTGCAGAATTTCAAACTTATCTTATAAATTCGTCTCAATATTAAGAGCAAACTCATGGGATATGAAGATTGCTGTTCTTCAGCAAATTCAGACAATCATGTCTCTGATTCTTTTATTGCTAAGTCCGGTGTCCCTCAAGGTAGAAATTTAGGACCCCTTATTTTCATATTGGCTATTAATGATGCCTCACTGGTTGAAAAAAATTTCTCATCTCTGCAGAGAATATGAAGATGTTCAAAAATGTATCTTAAATAAATGATAGAATTCTTCTTACAGTTTCTCATTGTGGTGTAAAAAAATAGTTTAAATTTGAATCCTTATCAAACTATGACTTTTTCAAAGCAGCGAATACCAACCTCTTACAACTATACAATCTTACAACACATTTTTGACTCGTCCTGTTACTGTAAAAGACCTTGGAGTTGTATTAACATCTAGAGTTTTCTGAGCATATCGCCAATAAAGCCAATTCAAAAATGGGATTTATATAGCGTTGGTCACAGGAATTCTGTGATCCAGATATCACTCGTTCCCTATTTAATTGTTTTGTAGGTCCTCATCTCAGGTTTGACACCTTTATTGAAACCATATTGAAAACGTTAAACGGAATTCTACTAGGTTTGCCTTCAAAGGTATTCAACGGAGCGATTTTTTAAAACATTCCTCCTTATGAATATGTTTGTCAACTCTCCAGATAGAAACAGTGTCACAAACAAGAACCAACAATGATATTGTATTTTTCATCTGATTTTTACGGGTGTAACTGACGCTCTGGATTTGTTAGGCCTTATTTCCTTTAACCATAGAGGAGGAGGTTACAACTTTCGTGGTAGGGACATGATTAAAGAAGCTAGGCATCGAACAAACAATAGAATGCATGAGCCCTTGACATAAATGATCAAACTTTAATCTTAGTAAAAATTATTTAAAATCACTACTTAAAGCCAGTGTTCCACGCACTTAAATGTTTTATGTTTTATTGTTGTATTTTTTAGTTTCTATGTTATTGTGTAAGTGTTTGTTCTGTTTTAGCGTTTGGCTACTAACAACTTTCACCGCACTAAGTGATGAGCCGATGGTATAAAACCGTTGGTCTTTAGACAGAGTTGGCTATAAGGTCACTTCGACCAAATCTAATAGTGTAAAAAAAAACAGCTTATTCACAATTCGAAAGTGTTACAAAGTCATATGTGTACCTACACGTTATACAGAGGTGGCCTCAGGACAGAACCTTGAGGAACACCAAACACAAAACAGATTATATGAGAAATACCATTATTAAAGTGAACGATCTTAATAGACAGTAAAAGATTGAAGGCACGAACTAGGGTATTATAGACATGCCCATCGTGCCCTTTACGGTAGGTCCGCTGTTTGTCACTGCCACAAATATTTAGAATAAATTTCATTTGCATTAACAAAAAAAAAAAAAAAAACAAACGTGATTCCAATTTTTCAATAATTGAACTCGATTTATTTTTGGTAGAACGAAAATGCAACAATTTGTCCTTTAACTAATTTAGAAAATAACTTTCAATTTACTTAGGGATTAAAATCAGCTGAAAACTTTTAGAAAAAAAAAAAAAAACGAATTCAAATAACTTGGTTTTGGTAATCCAAAACCGCTTCTTTCAATTTAAGTTCATCTGAAGAAAGAGTTTCTTTTTAATTTTCACATTTTTAACTGCTTATTTCTAATTTCTTTTTGTTATTATAAATAAGAAATGTCAATTTTAGGAAATGTGAGCTTTTTTTTTTTAAATGCATTATTTTCTCTGGTTTCATAGGCATTGGAAAGACTTGATTGAGTTAGTATCATAAAAGGATTTTTAACTTTTAATCTTTAATCAGAATCGGACTAACATAAGCTCCTTAAATTTAAACTCCAAACAAAAGAAAGCATAATCGATAAATTAGCCCTTCGCCGCCGATTTCGGTCGGTATTCCCTTTCTTTGTTTTCGTTTCTTGCTTTTTTGTTCATTAACACCACCTATAATAGTAAACGACTTTCGTGTGTGTATTGTCTTGCGAGACAGCACTGGAGCGCAGTAAAAAAACAATGAATATCCACATCCATTCTTTTGTACACAAAAAAAATCCCTCGGCCATTGTGGAGGTAATAATTTGTAACATGCGCAGTAGCGACCTCTTCTTTCCCAAAACAATATCTACAGACAAAAAAAGTCTACAAATTGCATTAACAAATTTAATTAAGTGTCCATTTTGTTTACTGCATTTGGCCCATGGCCGGTGTTTGGGTTTTCATTTGGCAATTAAAATGGCTCTTGGGAATTTGTCTTTTGACAAACGAATCAAAGACATAGTTTTGTTCACAAAATAGAAGGACAATAGGTTTCTTTAAATTTTAAAGACAGTTACGGTGATTCCCGCCTTGTGAACAAAAATTGGCAAAATGGCGCCCAAAAAAGAAAAAAACCCATCCATAAAAGAAAAGGAAGTTGTTGCTTGCAATATCATAAAACATAGGAATTTTATTGCAGGTCTTAAAGCTTTTTAGATTGCCTTGTAGCCTTAAGAAATTACTGCGAATTAGAGAATTTCTATTTCTAACAACCTACATCACCGCAGAGCAAAAAGTTTGAGGCTACTTGCTTACAATAGTTAGGTACCTAGAGACAGAAAAAACTATTATGGCTTTGCGCCAAAGCACTGTTGCTGCGCGTTCCATTATGTCAAATCAAAGACGCATGTAAAATGTTGGCAAAGTATTTTCTTACAGTAGTACCGGCAGACGGCTTAGGCCATGTCAAATAATGAAAGCTATACTATACTGTTGAAATTTCATAAATAAAAATACATTAAAATCTAGTACCGCCAACGAAAACAAAAACAATATACTATTGCGACGGTTGACGATGATGACAGCGCAATCGTATGTTGTATACCCATAGGCACAGCTTACAACGAACCGTTTGATTAGACAAATAATAATCTACGGATTTTATTTGAGTTTATTTTTTTATTGACATTTCAGTTGGGCTTGTCAGAATGGTTGAAACGTACGTTGACTTTTAAAAGCATTGTGCGCCCGTATATACCTATGACAGCCGTGTGCAAATACATGAAGGTATACTTCTAGCCGCCGCCGATTGACGACATTTCGGTGGGGGAGTCTGGGCTCAGAAGTTTGCACAAAAAAAACAAAAAAACAAAAACACAACCAGGGTCAGTCGAACTCAAAAACTCTTGTCACACACGTAAATAATACGACCACTCGGCCAACCGACCGATTCTAAATAAAGCTGTTGTGTGATTGATTTTTGGTTTTGTTGTTGTCAGCCAAAAGTGTTTGACAAATGTTTGACAATTGATATTTTATTTTTTTTATATGAGCAGGTATAGGTACATACCTTAAAACAATGAACAACGAAAGCAACAACGGTGAGGTGACATTTCAGCTGCAAGTGGCTAAATAAATAAATTCACGGTCATTAAACGACCGACGACCAACGCTATCGTATAGACTTAGAGGTAACCAAATGCCTCTGAATGCGGAGTTCATATTTGCCAAACTGTTTAGCAATTGGACACGATATTTGTTTACAATTTATTGACAGGTGACAGCAATGAACTTTGGAGACATTACACAGGTTATCTTTAGCTGTTGAACACATTGATAGCAGACTTGCAGGCTACTTATTGTCGAAGGTTATTACGTCAGGTTAAACTTTGGCTTCTTTTTAAAATCTAGGGACTACGTTTCTAAACCTTAAAACTGAGTACGAAAAAGTTCTGACTTGAATTACTCTTTCCACTCGCTTTCCATCGGCTTCATTGAGAGGTTTGTTTGTTTACTTTGTCACACTTAAAACTTTTCAGGTTCATTTTAATTGTTATAAATATAAATCAAGAAATAAGGGTAAGTATTTATAGTGCCGCTGATAATATCACCATTTAACTGCAAGCGTCTCAATTCCGCGCTTAAAAAATTAAGCTTCCAATCAACAAGTCGATCCGGTTTTGGAACAACATTACAAGTTCAAAACCAATATAATAGGTATAATTATATCTGATGCATAAATATCAAATAGACTTTAACTGATTTATGTAATTCAATTAACATACCTTCAACACTGATGGCAACTACTTGAAATTAAAATACGAACAAAAACGAATCATAATAACGATTAAAATAATCAATTTTACAACGAGTTTTTGTTTCTTTATAAATTTATAATTTATTCAAGTAGGTAGTCAGTCTCTAGAGTAGGTAAACGAGTTTAAACAAAACTACATAACTAAATCGTTGTAAGACCACATAAACAATGTCTTAATAAAATTTACACTTGGCAGAATGTTGGAAACGTTCTTGGTTACCATTTCTGCTGAGTCTATACCAATTGAATGAGTTTTAATTTATTTAACATTAATGCATCTTATATCGACTGAAAATAATAACAACAGTCGTAATGTTAATGTGTGGTAAGATCCATTAAATTTATAGCCAGTAATTATTATAATTTGAGACGATCGAAATTTTCACACTATTTATCAACGACAATAAAAATAAAAACAGAAAAAATGAAGCGTGAATGCAAATATCGCAAGCAAAAATAATTAATTTAGATTTACAATTAAGTCTTCTGCTCGTTATGGAGGCGCACAGCTGAACAGGTGAGTTATAATTTATTGAGCAATGTACTTAATTGGGGTTTAGGGAACAGGTTCGTGTTGGGACATTCTAGATTAACAAAGTGTTGATCGGAATTTTTGTATTAAACGATTGACAACCAGGAGCAAAATTTGCTCAAATTGTTATGGAAAAAGAACAGGAAACCAGCAAGTGTATCAGAAATGTCATGAGATCATCACCAGAACACATAAAATTCATGTGATATTTCGATAAAACTACGAAGGTGTCTTTTTTCTTTAGAATAATGCTCGACGGACCGCACAATTTTGTTGCTTTAAATCACACGTCAAACCTCTAATATAAATTTTGAACCTTTCTATTAGATTATAAAGTTTTTGGCCTTTGGTTCCAATTGTTGATCAACGTCATTCAGTTTCATAACCGATGATTTCAGTAGTCCTATTGAATGAATTTCTTCCAACACAAAATTTGGCATTCCGACGATCTACGAAATTGTATACCTACCGTTTTTTGTTCTTCTTTCCCCATGGGACCTAGTCGATGAATTTCGCCACAAATCTACCACAAATCGCTCTCCAATACCAATTTTAAAATCCTTGATAAACTCAATTGATGTTGGCGGGTGCGGACCTTAATTCGAGTTGCTAGAGCTTTTGATTTTGATGGCATGGCTTAACACAATAGATAAAATGCAGTGTGGAATTGGGATACAGATCATTCCAAAAAATTCAAAGCTGTAAAAGAATCAGACAAGGAGCCGTTTAGTAGATAGTCCGGAAGCCGGATATCAATAGCGAAATTACTTTCTACACCAAAACCAACCATTTATTTGTATCCCAACCCACCTGTCTACCTGTCTGATTACATCTTGGGTGTGGCGTGTTTTTACACTGAAGTGGCATATCTGAATCTGGCAAGTATAAGTCCACAACTGGCTATCGTTTGCAGTAAACGTAAGGAAACTTTGTGTTCAACATGCAGGTTTTGATAAAAATTGACCACAAAGTTAAAATTTTGCTCTGGCAAGAAAAATTGAACACTTTTTAAAATTGAATATATGGAATATATGAATTTACTATTCACTAATTTTTACTTAGAATATGACAAAGAATCACACCCCAAAGCACGGGGCACGAATTTCCAGACACACTGTATAAAAAATCAGTTTTAGTAGGTGCAACTTTGAATAAAATGACCTTCGTTCTCCATGATTCTCATACATTTGAGTGACCAAGCGAATTTTTACTGTATTTGCATTTTATATTGTTTCTCTTTCATTCTGTTTAAAAGAAGGATATTTTTGAAGCTGTGTTTGTACGGATCTGAAGTTTGGTTCAACACCTATCTTTTGAGTTCTCGAGTTCTAAAATCCTCTTTAAAAAAGTGATTTTGGAATGCAAACACTTAAGGGATTCAGAGCTGAAATTGAAAAAAACTTTTTCCGCCGAATGGGCTTAATCCAAGAGTTATAGCTGCGTTTTTTGAGAAACCAAATTCAGCTTCAGACAATATCACAAATAAAATCTACTGCGTTTTGGCCAAAGAAATGTGTTCAATTAATCGTACTCGAAAGCCAAACGTAAGTACCAAACAAACTTGTCCTTATACTGGACCTATAATCGACTTTGAACTTCAAAAAGGGCATGGAAAGCGTTGTGAAAGAATGTAGGCTTGTTACTTATAAAACATTTACATTTAGCAAATATCATTCACATTGAGTCGACGCTCCCTTAGTCGAATTCTCAGGGGAAACCAAGAGTTGTTCGAGTAAGAGAGAGTTTTGGGGAAATTCGAGTATTAGAGAGGCAATTTTTTTCCGTTTCGTAAATGGTTATTTGGTTAAAACAAAGCGCAAGTTGTATTGAAAACTGAAGGAATGGTAAAAATGTTCAAAATGTTCCAGTTAAGGAGAGTTTCGACTTTGGGAGAGGTCGACTGTAATAGTGCTCACAATTTTTCGCAGACAAATTAACAAAAATTCAGATATAACAAATTGAAACAAAAGATAGAAGAACGAAAGAAGAACAAGCAAATGAAATGGCAGATTAACCATGAGTTTTGCAGTCAAATTATTAACAAATTGCTTATTTTTAACATTCCAGGGTAACCTACTCAACAGCAAACTTCAAACCAGTCAAATTCTTATCTCTCGTTCATTACTTTTTTTTTTGCAAATTTCAATACGCGTTTGCAAGTTGCAACAAACAGCAATTCTTAATCAATTCATTTGCCATTGACGGACAAAAATAATCTTAACTCAAACGTCCATGACCATGTGGGCCTGAGATACAGAAAAGTCATTACAAACACAAAAAAATAATAAAATAAATTTCCCATTCGACCTTGGTTTGTTCGGTGCACGGGAGCGTAGGTAAAGTTTAGATATATTTTTTTATCCCACACACAATTAGGCACCAATTTGCACACCACCACCACTGTTCAAGTGCACTGCAAAATGCAGCAGCTTAAGGTACATATAGATAATTTTTGCAAGGCGCATGCAAGAAGGTTTGTTTGGTTATAAAATAGGAGGGTGAATGGGGAGCTAACAAAACATTTATTCTTTTTTATTAGATAATCATTTCATTACCCGAACGTAACATGTAGCACCCCTCGATCACCACTGATGTTGTTACAGCAGCGCCAGTAAAACGATTGAATATCGAGCAAGTTCGTCAATAATATTCACCCATTACATTTCTCACTATCCGGACTACCTTGGCTCTGAAAAAAAGTCCACCTTTAAGTTTCAAATTCAAAGACTGGTCAGTCAAGATTGATTTTTCATTTTATCAGAGAAAAAAAATGCACCTGAAGTTCAGCGCACGATCGGTCTTTGGATAAAAATAATTTACCTATTTAGCTGTATTGACGTCGTCGGTCGTTGCAACTGAACGGGCAGCCAAAATCTGAATCTGAGATATTAAGATACATTTTTCAGCGCACTGCCTCCAGACTTCCACATGCACATGAATGTACAGCTTGTGCGGGTGTTAGCACCAGCGCCGAAGCCGTCACAGCCTTCATCTTGGATAGCGAAGTCGCGCCACAGGCAATGGCCTAATGAGGTGATGTGCTTTTTGCATTGCAACAACTCCATGGCACGCTATATTCAGTGTGTTAATTAAAAGTGAAAAAATACGAAAAAAAACACATATTATTGTTTTTATTGTTAACACGAACATTTTGAGAAGCGAAAAAAAATAAATAAAAACTGCAACTGAATTGAAAAACAAACGAAACGAAAAATTAAAAACCTGCAATCACGGTTCGGCGCGGAACGCTTTATTCTGACCAATTCCATTCCGTGTAGGTAGGTAAAAACAAACGTCTTCGACTTTAATGATTTCATTAGACTTTGTGCGGATAGTTTTCACCATATTCGTAAGATTGTTTTTTTTTTCTCAGGCGGGAGGTTTTCGACTCGAGACTCGATGTGAATTCACATATAAAGAAAAGGGGGAAGCTTGTAATAATAATAATACTAATCACTAATTTTCTTGGTTTCTTTGAAGTTTGATTTATTCACTGACAAATGCGTTGCGCTTTCAAAAGTTTCACACGCGTGTGTCTCGGAATTGAGATTCTCTGATTCTCGATGTGAAGATGATTCCTTTGTTTTGATTGCACGCACCTAATAGTGTTATAAACTAAGTATTGAAGATGAAGTGAATGGAATGAAGTTGCAATTGGTGTTTAGCACGGAATGTGAATCTGTTTTTGTTTTAATAATTTTTCTTAAAATGGCTGAACACTTCAGAAAAGGCAGCCATTCAAATGGAAGGTCTTAATTAGATGTTTGAGGGGATAACGTTGAGAAAGAGGAGGTCTTAAAGAATTGTAAGACACTAATTTCTTGTTTCTTGTGATACCTGCGGAGAATTAAATTGTATAAATTTTTTTGGAATTCTTGGGTAGGCCATTTTTATTAAAATTGTCAGTAAAATTGAATCACAATCACAAGTCATACATCCATTGCTGTGCTCTGTATTATAAAGCAAACGCTTATGTCGAAATAATTGCACGAAGAATTATTTTGCTACAAATTCCATATAATTCTCATCGTTTTCAAACAGCAAAGAATGAATTTTCAGTCTCCCTAATTCTTTTGAATGGAAATCTGGGAGATTTTATTGACCTGTCTCTGTTCAAGAACTAGAAGATGTTTCCAGAACAAACCCGGATATCATGGTTCTATACTTCAAGCAAATGGGTTAATGGATATAAATTTCAGAAAAAATATACGGACAAACTACCCAAGGCTTAAATTTATCCCCTCATTCAGGTAAAAATAAGAAAACTTTATGCTTAACATGCATTTTTTGATAAAAATTCAATTTTAAATTCTGGCAAGAAAAATTGAACACCATTCAAAATTGAATATCTGGCAACCCTTAAAACATATCAGCTTTATTTGAACGGTGTTTTAAAGGTTAGTATTTCTTCTAAAGAACAAGTCCAAATTGAGGTCGCTAAGATTAATACGGACGGAGAAATTGATCTTAACATGGATCAGGGTACACCAAAGTTAGCATTTTCTTTAATCGTCAAAAAGTGATGTCGAAGTTCAAAATCAGAATTTACTGTACACTAATTTTTACTTAGAATATGATAAAGAATCACATCCCAAAGTATGGCTTGTAAATTACCGGACACGCTGTATGAAAAAACAGTTTCATTAGGTGCAACATTGAATAAAATAACCTTCGTTCTCCATGATTCTCATGCATTTGAGTGATCAAACGAATATTTACTATTGCTTGCATTTTCTTTTATTTTTCTTTCATTGGGTTTTAGTGAAGGATATTTGAAAATGTGTGTTTGTACAGATCCGAAGCTTGGTTCAACACAAATATTTTGAGTTCTCCAATTCAAAAATCCTCTATTGGGAATCGGAGCATTTGGAATGCAAACACTTCAAGGGATTCAGGAGCTGAAATTTACAAAACGTTTCTGCACCGACCCTTGTTATTGAGGAATTTTTGACAACACCAATCAAAATAAGATCCAAAAGTGTCAAATCGACCCGAAAAAGTTAAAAATGTCCATCGAGCCTTGAAACATTATACATTGTTGTTTGTTCTTTCAAAGCTTAAAAAATACAAAATTAGTTATGAATGTATTAGTAGAAAGTGAAGGTATTTAAACTACATTCTTTTATAAGACGCGTACCTACATTTTTCCAAAGAAAACTTGGTATACACTGACTTTCTGTTCCCACGGAAAACCTACTCACTTCATTGCAGAAAAGGTCTAATTCGAAAGTTTCCAAATTTCTCACACCTAATCTTACTCCGCGAAGAGATAACAACACTTTTTATTGCACAAGCTTAAAATCAAATCGAAATACTATACCGGTCGATACCAGATAAGACTTACGAAAATCAAAAACAACAAAAAGAAAAGACAAAAAAAAAACCGAACTGTCACATAAATAAAATTTGCTTAATTCAAACGCATACGGTAGATCCCCGGTTTTGTTCGAAATTTCAAAAAAAAAAAAACAAAAACTGGACAAAGTGAAACCTATACATTTGACTATTTGGACAATCGAGCATTTGGGCATTGGAAAATTTGGACCCTCTGCAACTTAATTTGCTTGACAAAAGACCACGAATCCATTAGCTGTTTTCTTTAGTGCAGGCACACACCAGATCAAGACAAAAAAAAAAGAAGGAAAAGAGCACCCTACCAAGTCCCGTTGTCACTTTCTTATAACTGTTTTCCCATTTGAAAAGTCATAAAATTGCGTTTTTTGTTGTTGTCTCATTTGGAGTAGAAGAAGACGAATGAAAAAAAGGTGTGCCGCCGCCCGAGTCCCCAAAAAGCCATCGAACGCAAAACCCATCATCATTATCATCATCAAGTGGAAATGGAAATCAAACTCTATAGAAAAAAAAAACAAGAAAAAGTTGTTCTGTTTCGAAACTCAAATTCTTAAATTGATTTCGATTGCGAGACTACAACATTAAACTCCAAGCTCATCTGGCTCGAACCTCGAAAATCTTAAGTTAGTCAAAAGAAGAAGATGCCACAGTAGTGCTGGGCTAGAAAAGAAAGACGATCACCAACTCAAAGAATACACAAAACCAAGAGGAAAAAAAAATAACACAAACCTAATGAAGACCCAATAAATTTGATCTCAGCCCACATGCAATCCTAAGCGTTTTATGACACCACTCTACGCGGATAGCCCCACCGATCTTGATTAGTTAAAGTAAAGGAAACAACAACAAAAAAGTCGTCGACTGCTCTGACCTGTTACCTGGCTTGTTTTTTTTTTTTTTGTCACTGACTTGAGGTTTCGACTATCGTGTCGACTATCAAGGGAGAGCTTTCGAAATATGTATCTTTTAGCCTGCCTACATATAATATAATCGATTGGGATTTTGTTACAGGTGACACACACATATACCGCACATAAATTACTATCATTAATGGGGACGGATACAGCACATCAAGAAAAAAGTCACACAGCATCTTCGGCAACAGAAAACTGGCCCAGAGGAACACCTTTAGGCGAAATTAGCTTGTAGTTAATCAATAGGTTAGGTGCTTGTAATTTGTTTGCTTTTTTCACAAACCTAAGAGGCACAATGGTGTAGGTACACCTTTATGAGGCTAGTAAAATTTTTTAAATTCCAGGACTTCTTAAGGATATCTAGATCGCCTTTAAAGTGCAAGGTATAACGTAAACAGGTTAATCCTCGTCTTTATTGACTGCCCTCTGGAACTGAACCGTTTTTACGACAATCGCTCCGTAAACAACAGCTTTTTACGCAAATTGTCCACTCGCCCTCCAGCAGCAAAACAAATAGCACATTGACTTTAAAGACTTCAAAACTTCAACCTGTATCCGCGATTCTCATCGATCGCTCAGCTGGTGCAATTTGATGGGTTATTTTTGGCATACGACCAAACCGGAACACTAAACTGCAGGTTGCACTGTCGGTCAGCATGCATTCCCGAAGATAAAAAATTAAAGTTACAATTCGATTGCGCTAAGCGCTAACATCTCATCTGGCTTGATTGAAATTGAAACCGAAGCTGGAGGTGGATTTTGATGATCGCACATCATCATAAAATTTAATGCCAACCCGGGAGTGTTATCATTTTATCTGACAGCCACAGCATTGCGGGGATATGGCTAACAGCAGGAACCATTTTGAAGTGTGATCCCATTATTTTCCCTCTTTTCTGTTTGTGTTGTTTGCATGCACGATCAAGCGGCTTTTTTTTGTTCTTTTACTGGCGAATGGAACTGTTTTTAACGAAAAAAGTGATTAAGACTTAAGTATCATTAAGCTGACATCTTTATACGTGATTTTGTGTCTCACAATACAAAGTCTACACTGCGGAGGATTCTCACTTCGGATCACAGCGGAAAGCTTGTCGGAGCAGAGGCAACATGGGGAACACATTATTCGTTCATTCTACCGCGTCCATCTAAGACATCCTATCCATTCGTGACGCAGGTGAAGTGCTAACCAAGCATTGCAATCAAATTACCATCTCTTTCTCGGTTTCGGTTTATATGTGAAGGCGGTGGTGTTGGGAGACGATGCGATGGAGCGGCAGTGAGTTCCGCCACTTGACAGTTATTTGTATGTATGCGGATGATTCTAGATTCCATGGCTCATAAAATGCAAAATGCATCGTGTCGTGGACACATTATGTGTGGTGTGTCTTTTTGGCTCGTTACATATAGACGGAGGACATAATGATTACGCTGACGATGACGACGACGACGCATCCAAGGCTAACATAGCCCCAGGGCAATCATCAAGAACTCAAGATCGACCTTCATATTATATGGAGGATAGCGCGTTGTGTCGTCTGAGTGAGTTAATTGTTCTAATCTTGGGAGGGCCAAGTGATCAGTTTATTTTTTTTTTAATTTTGAGGGCAAATTCCTTTTTATTATGAATAAAAGTCTGAAGAGGAAACTTAAAAACAAAATAAAGAGCAACTTAGTTTAGAAAAAAAACGATCAAGAAAAATATGAGGAGGCAGGAGGGAGGACGTCTCGGAAAGGCGGAACGGAATTCGCTTATAACGCGTCAATGTTTTTTTTGTGTTTTTTCTTATTTTTCAGAACCAGCCAGTAAGCAGTTGTGTGGTTTTTTTTATGTTAAAGAAATTCATCTTAAGAGGTCGTAAATCAATCGAAGTTAATGAAACTCAAGTTTTGAACGTATAATGGGCCATTGGTTGATCGTAAAGTCGTTTTATGTTCGAACGATGCGATGCGGACGTCTACTTTTACAGGACGTGAATGAAATCATTTTTTTTTATGTTTTTCGTAAACATTTTGAACTGCGTTTTTTTTTTTTAGTAGAATGTTAGTAGACGCTTAATTGCTTAACTGAAGATTTGTCGGTCTAGTCGGTTTTATAATAATTGGGTTTGAAATATTGCTGCGTTTGTAATTGTAAAATATTTTGGACTTATGATTAAAATCAAATTAAAATTGGCTTAAAAAATGGTTACGCCTGTCACTCAATCTTAAATATTAAATGTTTTAGAAAAATCCACTCATTCATCATTCACCATTCTTTGCTTGACCGTTTTTAAGAACACAGTTAAGTGGCCGAAAGGTGCTCATCGAAATACTAACAATTAGCACTGAAGACAACTTGGAAGCTGTGTGGCAGATGGTTCCGAACTCTCCACCAGTCTCACCTCATCCTAATTAAGGACCATTTAGGTTGGTATGTTCATAATTTTATAGCTGATTTTTAAGATTGACCTACTTAAAATTAAAGTTGTGCAAACACTGGTGCAAGACCCCCAACAACGACTATAATGCGTTTTTGTTTTTACGCAGTTAGCCATACAAACTGGACTAACAAAATAAATCCGATGTCGGATTAAGTGCGTTTCTCTTTAAGTGGTTATGTTAACAAGCAAATATAGGTTGTTTAATGTTGGCTTGTGGCTGAAAAAGTTATCGTTCCTTATTTCTTCTGTAACGAAGGTGAAACCTTTTTAACAATTTCCGGGATGTCTTACAAATATTGAGGAATTCTCACGACTAAAAGCCTTAGTACTTACTTTCCAATGGGGTTTCTTGGAGAAATGTTTGGCCAATGATGATTGTTTTAAAATGAACCAAAATACACATCGACCTCATTAACCAGATTTAACAGATTTGTGAAAGGCAAATGAACAATGTCAGGAAACTAGAGAGGCTATTGAATAACTAAAGTGGAATATTTAAGTATTACAAGAGTTATGCGAGCGTCGCAGTCAACTCAGTTTTGAGCTTGCAGTATTCGCTTCTGAAAGCCAAGTCTGTTGGGTTTTAGGTTGCGGACTCCCTTAACAACATTGTTCCTAGCGCCAGAATAGTGAGTAGAAAGTGAAACCTAAGTTGCCCGCGGTAAGACTTTGCTGCTCGATTGCCTTCTTTGGCTATAGAAGCAGCGTTGTTGGAAAGAGTAATTCGACTTTTGATCTCAGCAGCATTGGTGTTATCTGAATGCATACCTAATACTGGTGTCCCGTAAGGATCCGTCTTAGGGCCTATTTGCGTTTTTATAATTGTTCACACAGATTTCATTGTCAATTGCATCTTGAAAATATATGCTGACATTGTTGCAATATATTTGTCTAGAAGTCCTGTACGCTAAGAAAACTGAGTGGACCGTGTCACATATCCATTGTTGGGCTGAGTGGGATAAAATCAAATTAAATCCTTTGAAATCATTTGGCATAATGTGTGCAAGAAGAGAAATAGCATTAACTGATCTTCCAATTCTTTATGTCAATTGAAAAAGTCAAATATCTCGTTTTCGCCATCAACAATAAGTGGGGGTGGGATCATGGATATGTGCAATTTCGAAAGGAAACAATGTTTCCGAGTAGATATGGTGAAATTTGAAGTGAAAGTGCTGACCTACACCTTCACGTGGTACCCCTGAGAGGTTCTTGTCTAATTGGCATGAACCTGCGAACGTAGGCAGCTAAAATCATACAGTCTTCCAGAATTGTTCCACTGCTTTGACAACTGGCAAGAGGCTGCAATGATAAGGACGCCAGCGAATCCTTGTTAATCCATGATAGAACGAAAGTTGGGAAACCTCCTATTGAAAAAGTGTAACGTAAGAGTACATATAATCAATAGAAAGACAGACCAGGTCTATTGAATAAATTGGTACTCTGGGGTAGTTGGGGCCCCGTTCATTGTGTCTTAGGACCTTTGTTCGCCAACTACATAAGCGGTAGGCCCCCTAGTGGGAGTTTCAGAGGGGTTGTTGGTTGTCGAGAGATCCGTTCTCGGTAACTGAGTACATTCTCAAGCTCAGTTATATAGATAAAAAAAAACATTTACCATTATGGTTTCTTCATGGAAGAAATAAACTGGTACTTGAAAACATAATTGAAATTTATTATATTAAATGCGATGATGGGATAACATCGCGAAAGTTTGATAACGATGAGTTTCAAACTGTGTAATTAAGGGAGAGTATCAACTCTAATAAAACAGATACCAATGTGAATGGTCACACGTCGGATAAGACATAATAGCTAGGTGCCGACGTAAAACTGCTCACTCCATCAACAATAAGTAAAGGTGTTTTTATGCGACGTCTGACACAATAAGAAAGATCTACGATACGGATCTAAATGCTTCTTTGAGTTTACTTACTCTTGTCGGATCTGAAGTTAAAATGAGTTAAATTTTTACTGTTGCCGTTCTTTTCATATAATTATTCCATTGTCTACCTTTCTCTAATGTAAGCAGAAAATTAATGTTGCTGTAAATGATTGCGTGCGATTTATATCTGGTCTGCCAAGAGATGTACGTATTTTGAATTTTAAGACCGATGTCTTAGGCATGATTTACGTTAGTGACGTATTAGGTTATTGGCGATCGGGTTCACAAAGTTCTTTGTACAAGATCTTGTATTAGGTGTTGCTTACGATTCTGATGCTTCTGTAGTTGGAGATCTCCTATTTTGAGAACCTATGGACCTATATAGGGGTAACCGGGGATAGTTGGCCTGAGGGGTAAATAGACTAACTGCAAATAACTTCAAAACAAAACAATTTCTTTCAAGTTTGTCCTTGTTATTACATTGAGCACAGCGGCCCGGTTAGTTACATGTTGTCTTTTGATAAAGTCTAGAGCCGTTCAAGAGTTATCGCGAAAAAACACTTTTTTGCTTTCGTGAGTAATTTTTTTGCTTTCTTTTATTTTTTTTCTTTCGTAAAGGTGTTTGCTTTTAACGTCAGTTTTCAGTTTTTTTTTTTTAAATAAGAGCAAGTGAGTGTTTGTATTAACAACACCCAGCAGTTATACATATATTATATTTATATATATATATATATATTTATATATATATATATATATTTATTTGATTTCTGAGTATCGAAAAATAATCATTAAGTGCTGAGAGACCGCTCGGGGTAAGTTGACTTTTTTTGTTGGGGGTAAATTGACTCACTTGTTTTTAGTAATTTGCAGTATGAAACACAACAAGGAGGTGACTGAAAATCAGTTTTGGAGCTTATGTCCACAAATTATTCTTGAAAACGGAAAAACCATTCGTTCTGTTGCTCATGAGTATAGGTTCCCTTCAAAACGATGCAAAGATATGCCCAAAACGGCAAAAATTTAAGCAGAAGAAGTTGGAGCATCTTTATATCCCTATTGTCGTGCTGTCTTTTGAACATTAATTTTTGTTTCAAATAAAATTAATTTAAGTGCTATTTTCTTATAGTTTTGATATCAAAAAGGTGGAAAAAGGATATAGTCAACTAACCCTATCATAGTCTACTTACCCCGGGTTCGGGGTAAGTTGACCCACCTGAGATCGTTTTATAAATTTAGGAAAAAAGGTCTCAAAATTCACCAATTTCAGAAGACATATTTTTTTATAAAGAACAAAAAAATGGTTAATTAAAAGGCATTTAATTCGTGTTGATATCTTCTTTAGTTATTTTTTTAAAAAACGATAAGTAAATTTTGAGTCTACTAGCCCCGGTCTCCCCTACTTACGTTTCATGCTTTCTTGCGGCTTAAGTCTGGCAGCATTTTCGGTTCCATTGGCTTTGTTGAAAGTGAGTTTCAATATGAATGTCTAGTGTTCGCCAATATCGAAAAGGTGGAACTATGTATCATTGACCTTTATTTGGTTCCAGTGTCTGTTCCATATTCTCCGAATCGAGTACAGTTCATACGGCACTCCCTGTCCTGGTGATAAAGCACTTCAGAATAGAAGGGACATCTCTAAATGAAATAGGTTATACATAAGTATTTACAACTGATTCTGGCGTCATCAAGGAGCTCTTTGAACATGTGTTTGAAGTTTACAACCTTCGGCGCAGATGAGTCGACCATGGCATTCATCTCTTGACTATATTCCAACTCATTCTATTTAATATTCTCACTTTTCTTTTAATCTTTAATCCTCTTAAACGTCTCGACCGACGCGACGGTGGGCACTCTGGATGGTTTAGATTTACAAACCAGCCCGGCAGGTGGCGCTGCAGTCGGTATCTGTACTGCTAGGCTGGATCGACTTGAATGAATTTTATTTCATGAATTTTAATTCATTCATTAATTTCAATCAGTTTGTGTATGTATGACACTTTTTATTCTACTTCCTGATCCGGTAAACGTCGTTTTGCCATATAAATAAATTCTAAGAGCTAAATTAGCTGCAAAAAATATAGATGTTGACGCTATAAACTTCAAAGTCATTGCGCCGCAAAGAGCCATTTTTACAATCAAAGTAAAACCTTTATTGAGGACCCAGACAGAAGTGAAGAATGATATGAAACTGAAAATCATTGAATTAACTAAATATTCATCCAGGTCGAATTTAGAATATGAAATTTAAGAACTGAAAATACCAATGATAAAAAAATAAATAAAAAAAAGTACTCATACGCCACAGTGTGCCCTCATCATCATAATCATCAATTCGATTCAAATAAATAACATTGCATTTTGAAAGAAGTTGTGTTACATTATAATTATTATTCTGGACTTGATCTGAAGGGAGGCGATATGAGGTTCGCGGTTCATAAATCTGATTTATAAAAAAAACTAACATTTCAGTAGGTGCAACCTTGAATAAAATAAAATAATGATTCTCATGCATTTGGTTTTGGGTGACCAAGCGAAATTTTACTACATTTGCCAGAAGACTAATTCTAAGGCTGAGAACTACTGAAGGCTTAAAAAATGTTTTTCATTTATTTAAACAATTGGTTTATAAACATTTCGTCTTAACAATGCTCTATCGCGAAGTTTTACATACCGTTTTGAAACTTAAAGTAAAAAAAGGATATTTCAAACAGTGTGGTTGTACAAATCCGCAGCTTGGTTCAAAGTTCGGTAGACAAGATCTTGTATGTAGTATTATAATTCTTCTTTAAGCCCAAACTCTATCGTGTTTATCATCTAAAAAGCTTCTTCCAATTAATCAAAAAACGAGTGAATCTTTATCTATCTGTTAAAAACTTCCAGCTGAGCGCTAATTCATCTAATTTTTAATATTTTAAGGTCTGCCTTATTTTTTTGTCTGTTCACCACATGTTTACCCGATGGCCATTCATTAGGAACCAAAATGTCTCCTACATAATTTTGAGGTTAATTCAAAGATAACCACTCGATTAAAGTGTGCGTTCATTATTTATTGCCAAGTGACTTAAGGCGAAAGCTTTATTTTCGGGGCCAGAAGAACCACTGCAAGTGGAACGCATAGAAGACACACATTTTTCTTTTCTTGGTTTTTGAATTTATGGCCTAAGCGACAAAAAAAATTAAGAAAGACGAACAAAAATTTTAGGGAGAACCCCATCATCAAACCTTTACAGACCATAATCATAGCTTAAGGATGCATACACATTTTTTTTTCTTTTTCAAATTTGGAAACCCCATTGGTCACATTTTTATTGAGGTGGTCTTTTGGTGTCTATTTTTGTTTTTGATTTTTTTTTTTCGCCTAGCAGCAGATCTATGGCCATTAAATGATTCTCCATCATCATCCATGATTTGCCTAATACATATATTTTTATAGCCTGTGAAAGGTTTATCTCGTGGTGTATTTTGTATTTTTGGTTAGTTAAGGAATTTTTTTATTTGCTTTTTTGATTTGTTTCGTATTTTATTTTATTGGAGAGAGAAAGAGCCTAAAAGTTTTATATCAGCGAGTTTTAGTGCTTTTACGGTGCCACATGTTTACCATTTTTAATTAGTTTATATGAGAGTACCGTGGGCAAAAGTTTTCGTTTTCTTTTTATTGTTCTGATTGTGGTTGGTTGGCTTCAATTGAGAAGAAAAAAAATTCCTCTAACGTAACGTTGAGTCTCTTGTTTCAAATTTATACCTAATAGATCATAGTAGATTAGATAGTGGTGCTTGTGCAGTTCATAGAGTTGAAGTTTAATGGCTGGGCTTTAATGTTCTTTTGTTGGATTCTTTTTGGGATATTCGTAGATGGATATCTTGAATGATGTCTGGGTCTGGTTGAGGTGGTCGTTAAATTGGCAGGAGCCAGGTGATTAATTTGTTTTGAAAATCGTCACTGAATGAAGAACATTAGAAATTATTGTTGGGAAAAAAGTTTTGTTTAGGTTTATCTAGTTCTTAATTTCATTAATAAATTTGATTGTTTCTGCTGATTGTGTTTGGCTAATTGCGAGAGTATCACTGGTTTGTTAGAGTTATGGGACTTTTACGGCACAATATTTTTGACAATTTCTTATAGCGCATTGGAGACTTTTATAACTTTTATCCAATATTTATAGCTTGACACCCATGAGTTCCTTGGGAAAGTTGAAAACAGCAGCAGCTTTATCTGAGACTGGTATCATAGTAGACAATCCTCCTGGTCTCGACCTTCGCACGGTGATAATGTCGCCGTTCTAGATTTGGGCCTCAACCAACAGTCGTTTCTTTATAGTAAACTGTCTCCAGTTTCGCACTCTAAGTTGATTGAGATTCTCTTCCACTTGAGTGCGCCACCTGAGTCAGGGTAGAGGATACTTCTATGACCCTCGGGAATGGTGTCGAAGGCTTTCTGAGTCGGAGCATTTGTGTCCATCCGCTCTATATGATCAAGCCATCTGAGTAGCTGGATCTTGACTCTTCTGGCATTGTTCCATGTCTATGTACAACCCGTAAATCACGCTGTTCTTCTTCTCCCTTCTCCATCAATTTACACGGGACCATAGATAACCCGGTGGTGGTGCTTCTGCACCATACAGCCCGTGTTAATAGCGAAGCCTAGGTAGATAAACTCCTCTACTGCCTCCAAGTTATATGCGTCTATTGTGATGTACTGTCTGACTCGTCGGTGTTGGGTGGCCTTCCTCTTCCTCGAAGATTGCAAAATATACTTCGTTTTGCTCCATTTACCGCTTAACAGATATTGCCGCTTCTGTCTTTATTCTCACAGAGGCAACATTGATCGACGAATGACTTTCCTTGTCTTAAGCCACATTGATAATGGAGTTAAGATTGTTGACGAAAGGCTTCACATATTACGGCAGAGAGGATCTCATAAGCGATATAAAGGAGGCTGATTCCTCTGTAGTTGGTGCAGTATCACCCAAACAATGCGGAGGTTCCATTCATCGGATGCATGCTCTTTCCTAGATTGTCGCTTGCTGCTTTGAAAAGCTAAGCAGCTAGATCATCTGCTCCAGCAGCTTTGTTGGATTCCAGCTATTATATAAAAGAATGTGGTTATACTTTGCAGTTTCGGCCTCAGAATTGAAAAAAAAACATCTTTTCTGACGGATTGAATAAATTCTGTTCGAGGCTTTCGAACAGGTGGTTATCTCATATTATTTCTCCTTGTTCCGTGTGCTTTCTTGCTAGAATCGTTCTTGTAACTCGAAGGCAATGATCGGTCAGAAGTCAGAACGGAACCCTCTGAAAAAATTGGTAGAAAATTGATTACACGTCGACTTCAGTATTAAAATAAAAGGATCTATTCAATCAACTCCAGAAATAATCAATTTTGATCAAAGGTCACACAAAGGTCAAGCCAAAACTCCAAAAACTGTTTAACTAACCTCAGACTCGAAAAATTGATGGTCGAACAAATTCCAAAAAAAAAAATTTAAATACGGAACAAGAACTAATTTGCTTATGGCTGTCAAAAAGATCCAACCATCATGATTCGCAACATTTTTTTTCAATTTGTTTATGCATTCCAAACAAAACAAACATTAAAAAAAACATATTAGCTGGTTCGATGAATGAACCTGTGCTGGTTACTGGCTGCTGTCTGTGAAGCGTACGCTTCGACTTTGCTTATATTGCCAAATCTCGCCATCCATCTCTATAATTGCCTAAAATTAATCACTGCCCGAACCCATTCACCCACATTAAATGCCGAACAATAAATCTCGTAAAATATTTTGCATACATCTTTTCTCGTTTATTGGTATTGCCGATGATGTTGAGCTGACCGTATCTGGTTAATGAATTCATTTTCATTCACAAAAAAGGATGGTGGATGGAGAGCCAGCTCCATCTCGATATCGTGCGAGTGACTCCATTCCAGTTCAATTGGATTGCAGAGCAGATTTTAGCGCACCCAAAGGCAATACTCTTTTTTTGTTTCGTTTTGCGATTGAAATCCATCTCTGGTTTTGTGTTATTTGTTGTTTGGAATGCCTTTCTTGCCAACCGGAAACGATTTGCGCCGAGTTAACAGACGAGTTCAATGAATATGGCAGTGAAGACGAAATTTGAAGATCGGAACTAGATTGCAATATGCAAATTTTTCGAGTTTTCAACATTTTTTTGTGACATTCCTTATATCCGACACAGATTCCAAAATATCTTCCCGTGTTTCGGTAGATTAGTGTGGTCCTCAATGTCGGCGTGTGGTCAGAGATTACCTCTTCATCCACAAAATATAGAAACTCAACAATGATCGAGGGCTTAGTGATACCCACTCGATTAGCATAATCTTCACTGGTCAACAAACAAAATGTAAGAAAAGAAACCATAGGGCACTTTAAATAAAGCTCGGTCACAGGTTGGTCTTCTTAAGAAATCTATAGATTAAAGATCGAACATCTTTGAATACCCCAACAAAAAAACAGACTTGACAACCTGTTCTTATCGATCGATGTTCGAGTAGGCACATACATAATAGAAAAAGCTTGATCTCGTGTTGTTATTTACTGCTTTATCGGTTTTGAGATTCAACCATATAGCTACAGCTATAACATCTCTGTCATCCAATTAATTACGACCCTCCCAGATGAATAAATTATCGACGATTTTTTTATACATCTTCGAAGAAATAGATTTTGATTTTTTCGTGCTATCGCAAAAAATATATACAAAAACTATGATTTTAAAGTTTATTGAGGAACTTATCAAATTTCTTGAAGTCACATTAACAGTTTCATGACCTTGCTTTGGTCAAGAATTTTGTTGGTTTTTTTTCTCCTCGAAACCACAAAAACCATGGTTATACCTATTCTTAGATCCAAGGTATCTAGAGGTTTAGAGAAATTCGGCACGTGTTTGGTGACATTTTTTTTGTCAATTTTTATAGTTCAAGATACTAGTTCTTCGATGGTGGACATAGGTACATTTTAGATGAAGAAAACAACTTGGAAGATCCAAGCTTTTACTTCATTGATAAGATCGGAAGATTGTAGGATTTATCTGAAGAGAAAGTCTTCAATACCGAATGAAGAACTTTTTTGAATCATAAAAGCAAACTGGAGTTAAGTTTTGAAATAAAGTGAATCTTCATCCACCACCTAACTTTCATAGAATTCGTTTGATTTTTTGTTTGCTGTTTACTCGTAAAAGGTTGAAGTCTGATTTTGGGAAATGTAGATTCCACATTTAAACATACACTTTCTTACGATAAGAAGGTTAGGTTAGGTTGAACGGGCTGATAGTTGATGTTGTTACCATCACACTTAGATTAATGTAGATCCATTGTGGTACCCCGAAGTGTTGTAACTTCCTGAAAAGATATAATAACCTATGAATCATGTGGTTCGTTTAACCATTTAGAGGTCTTGACAAAGTTTAGTAAACTTTTGCCTGGCAGTTCTGATAGTTCCTCTAGTTCATTAAAGAAGAAGTTGCCTAGAGTTTTCTTCCTAGCAAGACAGAGCGAAGGACAGTGGCAGAGAAAATGAGCAGTGTCTTCATGCTCGTTTTCATCATCACAGCCTCTACAAAGGTCATCAGTACTGAGCCCCATCTTCTTCTTATGGTAGCCGAGTAGGTTGTGTCCTGTAATAATGCCGATAAGGGATCTTAGGGAGGGTTTATTAAGAGTTAAGATCCAATCGGATCTTTTCTTATCGTATCTAGGCCATAGCTTCCTGGTGTTAACACAGGTTTCTAGGAGATTCCATCTGTCGTTGGATTTTTTAGTGATGGTTTTACTGACGTTATGTTTCAGTTCACATAACGGTATCCCTATATGATGGTCTATCAGAGAGGGTTCCAGTGTGGAGCCCTCCCTAGCAAGTTCATCCGCCTTTTCGTTGCCTGGTATATCATTGTGGCCAGGAACCCAGCAGAGTCTTACGTTATGCTGTGTGCCAAGAACCTTTAGCTCTTCGCGACAGCAAGAGACAAGCTTCGACTTGATTTGGATTGCAGAGATAGCTTTTATTGCTGCTTGGCTATCAATGAAAAAAGTGATGTCCGCGTGTGATATCGCCATCATGGCTATATGTTTAGCAGCGTTTTTCACTGCCAAGATCTCAGCTTGGAAGACGCTGCTATGGTCGGGAGCCTGAATGATTTGGCAAGGTTGAGGCTTTCAGAGTAGGAGCCTGCACCTACTCTAGTATCCATTTTAGAGCCATCGGTGTAGATGGTAATGGTTGAGTCGTTAGTGTAGGGCACACTATTTTTCCAATCTAGTCTATTGGGGAACCTAGTACTAAAAGATTAGTTGAAACCTAAATAAGGGGTCATATAATCTGTGCAGATATTGTTGTCTACGTATTTCGTAAGAATAGCTGCGTGGCCACTCTGGCTAGTTTTCCAGATGTTTGGCTGAGCCTGAGGGCGCTGTTTGCTGCTGATTCTTGGACGAATAGAATTTTTAAATTCATGGATTTCTCCAGCGCTTTCGATAAGAAACAGAAGGATGGCCATACTTGTCGTCTTTTAAAAACCGCAAGGTTGGTTTTTCCATTAAGGAATTACAATTCGTTGCTGATGATTGAACTGAATGAGACACAGCTATCTTTTAAGCACTGAATACCCAAAACGTTGTTGTCAGCTGCCTTCCTGGTTGGACTATCCATTAACCCTTAATGAACTAACAATTTAAGTCGTCGCACCAAAATATTTGTGGTTCTGTGTCACTGAACAGCGCATATCTACAGTTCTTGATTGAATCTTCTCAATTTTATGCGGAACCTTAACTTACTCTAAGAATTTTTCTCTTGAAGCAGCCCAAGGAGTTATCATCCGATGTTGTCAGAGTCCATGTCGATGCACCGTACAAGAGGAAGAGTGACACTTTAGTTGGTCGCAAGAGGACTTTCCTATTCAATATTTATGATTTAGCGTTGGTGTAGTTGCGGATCCCAGGTAGACAAAGTCCTTTACTTCGAAGTTAGATCTGTCTATAGTGACGTTAGTTCCAAGAGGTCGCAGTTAGGCTAACTTCCTTGTTGACAGCATTAACTTGGTTTTTCCTTCATTAACCGCCTTTTCATACGCTGTCATACACGGCCATATGAAATCGATGAAACGATGGTAGGTATCACTTTGAGGTTCCAGGTTTTTTCCAAGATCTTCTGTAGAGTGAATATTTGACCCATGGTGGACTTTCCAGGTCTGAATAAAATACTGATGAGGACCTATCAAGTTGTGGACGAAAGGCTTGAAAAAGTGAAAGAGTGCCCATCAGGCTTTGGCTTCTCAGAACTGTCGTGACACCCCTAATTTGATTAGAATGACGAGGGTTTCTTTCAACAAACGTCTTCAGCCAACTCGGTCGGTCCTTAACTTAACTACGCTACGGAGCAATTTTACACGCTTAATAGTAGAAATTCTACCTACACCTTAGCAACGACCTTCCTCTAATGTCTAATGAATCGAATGAAATAGGCTTATCCGGTCAGTTTCTACAATTATGATACACCCAGTTTGTTCAGTGACAACTCTTCAAGACAGCCTTTTTAACTTTTAGAAAAAAGAACAGTTCCAAAGTGATTCTTGACTTAATTTTAGATCTGGTGTCGTTGCACTCAGTTGTTGCTCAAACTATGGTCAAATTAAAGCCGTTAAGGGTGACGTGGGAGTTAACATCAAAGACATCCACAAGTGAACTGGCTCAAAACAAGACAGTAGTTAATAGTTACGCCTATGATTCTTAAGTGTTTTTATAACTTTTAAAAGAAAAATAGGTCAAAGTTTGGAAGTTGCTTCAGTTGACGCAGATTTATGTGGGCCTGAGTCAATTTTTGCTTCCACCTAACTAAAGCCGGATATAAAATAATGACGACCTGCTAGTCCATATATTACAAAATCTACTCGAGCAACACCCACATGCTGACTCTCTAACTATACTGCGTATACGACTTGTCAGTTAAAGAATAAAATCGAAATTTCCTCAAGGAAATGCTGAAACATCACTAACGTCGTCGTTCAGTCGTCGCCGTCGTCGCTGTGTGTTTAAGCAAACGGCAGTTCACTTGAATAGTTGACAACAAATAATTTAATTTGTCTTAAAAGAAAAAGCAAAAGTCCATCTTTTCATTGAAGAAAATCAAAAAAGATTTTCTGAACTAAGATTCACGTCCGTCAGATGAACTCAAACAGCCGCTGCTGCTCTTCGTGTTGGGTCGCACTGGTCAGACGGTCAGTCGGCGAAACCTCAACTACATACTGGCAAAATCTTTCAATCAAACTCATTTGCCATTTTCACTTCCTTTAACGTAATTTTTCTTTCCAGGTCTCAACCTCCTCCATTGGATATGCATAAGTGTGCCAAACTGAAGCTGATGTACACATCAGAACGACCGACCGACTGGCCGGACCCGCCGGCTTCTGCTCGGTCGCGCTGAGGTCCAAAGTCAACGATAAGAAAAATTATTTTTAATGCTATTAAGCTCATCCGCCACAGCCACGTAGTGAAAATCTTCTGAATCTCTAGGCTTTGTCATTATTTGTTTTCGTCGTGTCGTCGGTCGTTTGGTTGTCGCTCGTCGACAATGGGGCAGCAATTTTAGCGCAACTCTAGCAAATTGACAACAATAAGTGAATGTCCATTGCATTTGACAAGATAGTTCCCTTATTTCTGAAGATGTTTATCAATGAAGTCTGTACAGTTTGATGATTATACACAAAAATGCAGAGGGCGCTGTAAATTTCCCAAAGTATAATTGCAGGGCATGCAAAAAGTACCTACAAGCCACTGAATACGGAGCAGCGCATCCCATTGCATTATTATCATCGTGTAATTTGGGTTCTTGCGCGCTCGTAAAGAAAAATTATATCGCGATCACTTTTATCACGATCTTGCCACGGCCACGTTATGATTGCACACGGCTACTGTTAGGGCCGATCGTTTTGTGTTTTGTGGTGGCATGGCGGTGGCAAGAGAGAGAACTAACAACTTATTGAATAATTTCTTATTACATACTTTTGTTTGCTTGACTTCTGGATGATTCTGTCCTGGATCCTGCTGGTGTTTAGCGTTGCGATCGTTGTGCATCACGAGGACGAGGGTGAGAGCGAATTGCAGCTGGAAGTTGCAGAGGCATCGAGGCCAGCCGTAAAACTATTAACAAAGTGCACAAGAACAGCATCGAAACACAAAACTTGGAAGTCATGATTCTTGTGTTTAAGGCGCACAGAATCGACACGATCGCCACATCGCTCGATCGATTGTTTACCCATTTAGTCAACGAGCTACGACGACGAATACGAATCTACATTTGCGGCATTGTTATGGCTTGTTGCACGGCGGCGGCGGGAGGATCTTCCCGCTTATAATCAGTAAAGTGCTTGTTTCGAACCCTTCTTCGCAAGGTCCAAACCTAGACAATGCACCACAATGAGTCGTTTCGGAACTGGCATTTATGATGTCCGTGCCTCTGAGCTTTCTTATTGCTTACAACTTCTGGTAATTTCTATCCCAAAAGTGCATTCGAAATGAACAACAATTTTGTATTTACCTTCTAACCTTTGCCGCGCAACGTATAGCATCAAATCGCAACGTGGAAGCGTTGTCGTCGTGCGTCGCGTCGGCGTGATCCAGTAGCATTATCATGTAAGACCAATTATTTATTGGGTTAGGACTGCCAACACACAGAGATGTCATATGAGTAATGTTCTCGAGACGCGATACAGTTAGGTTCGCATTCGCATTCGCATTCGCATTCGCATTGTTGTCATCGAAGCGGTCGTCGTCCTTGACAATGAGCACATTAATCGTGCCACAGAGTGCGCAGTTCGCAAAAAAAAACAAAAAAATAAGAAAATACCAATCTGTCGAAGAGCAAGACGGATCCCCAAACAACTTGCGCGCGCTAAACCTTTTGGGAAGCGATGCGAAACGTTTTCTAATGAAATTTCGTGCTCAAAGAATGCCGTCAAAAATGCAATTTCAAAACAATAGGCCAGTGATGATGGAGCAAGCCAGTCCGCCGCAGTTGTAGGTTTGTGCGTTTGTGAGGCGCGTGTGCTGAACACGAGACTTCCACGAACCTGGTTTCACTTTTTTTTTGGCTGATTTTCGAACAAATTTTTTGCTTTCTTTCGGTGGATAGGAATTCTTTTGCCGTCGGCAAAATGGAACTCGGCTTAAGCGGTATTTTTACGGTCACTTTTAGTTTTGCCCAAAAACTAAACAAAAAGACCTCAAGGCTTTGCGACGACAACGAGCGACGCAGAAAAAAAACTAAAAATGATCGCACGTGGTGTAGATATTTTGTTTAAGTAAACCGTTCGCTTGTGGACTGTGGTCTGTCACCAAAGTCACCGTGTCCGTATTTATGACCAGTACGAATGTTGTATTGTTTGTGCGCAACAAACAAAATGAAAGGAAAAATTGTGAACCGTGTCGTAGAGGATCCCTAGCGGATTCCAGCGAGCGACGAAGACGTGATCCCGCATAAGACTTCAAACCAAATCTAAGCGACAAATTCTTTGACGATGCGATGGCGATGGATGAATGAAGAGAAGCCATCACAATGCCAACGATGACGAAAACGACGACGACGAAGGACAATTACCACATGAATGAGGGAATATTTTGGCTTGACACCTCGATCATCATTATCATCCAGAAATCGTTTTCGAACTGATGTTCCAGTTGTGTTACCGATCGACTCGCATTTATATCGAACCAAAACACAATGGACCAGCCCTCGTTGTGTTCCGAAGCTGGAGTGGCTGCTGATGTAGATAAAGCTTCCTGAATTGGGTGCAAAACCCTCAATTTATTTGAGAATATTAACCCAAGACAGAGATTTACACGGCTGAGGTGACCCTCTGGGCACAAATGTGTTCAAATCGCGCTTATCGGTTGAATCTTAAAGTTGGCTTCTTGTACCGAAGGAAAATTCACAACCCAAGTTTTTGTTTTCATTTTTTGTTCAACTTCGTGTTTAGAATCTGCGTTGGATGTCACAGATTCAACATTCACAGATCAATCTCATTTACGTATCTCAGATGTGCGCTACTCCCATAGTCCCAGGTCCAGATACCAGCTCACAGGTTCGAGGGAGTATTTAAGAGTATCTCTGATTCTGTATCCGAAAAAAAGACTTCGGTTTGACATTCACATCGTATGTCGTAGTCATCGTTGTTTTGGGTTGTCAGTTGCTGTTTGGCATATCCAAAGGTCATCTCCAGTTGAAGAAATCTGTGTGACAGCCCCTGAGAGCGACCATAAACTTTCTTTGTTGATGAAAAATAGAGAAAGGAAACACATTTTTTGAATCAGAACTACTCGTATAGAGGAACTCAACAGACGGAATACAAGACTCTGGAAATACAAAGGATGAACATTGAACATTGAACAATAACTGGGAGTGAGGGTGAGATCTCTACTCGGCCGCAGTTCGAGATTTGTGGCAGGGATTGCTACTCTTGTAGGTTTCTTCTTTTTTTTCTTTTGAATGAAGACGATGTGCTGAACTATATAAATATATGAATTCGGTTCGAATGTCATTGTTCGGATCATGGTGATAACTCGCCCCCATTCGAAGATGCATCTTCAACTTTTTGTGTGGTTTTCCGTAAAAAAAAGTCTTTGAAAAATGAATTTAAATTGTCGGTTATCGGTGGGGTGAGATCTTTCTATTATGTGCTGTACCAAATAGTTTACGTGCGATTTGGAGTATTTTTTCTGTTTAACTTAACGAGTGAGTGAACTGAAAATTATACATTGCAAGGAGTTGTTTCATGTTTCCATTAAATTTCTAGTTGCCTTTCAAGTTGCAGCGACCATCTCATTGTTATTACTATTATTATTGAGTCCACTGGATGACAGTTTTGTCCTTCTTTTTGTTGCCGGATGGGTATGCATGAAGTGGTGCTTGAATCTGAGCAGCTTTCGGAATGAAACGTCTGTAAAAATTGACCATACCCAAAAATCTTCGCAGCTCCTGAACTGTTGACGGTTTCTTGAAGGAGGTGATGGCGTCAACTTTGGATGGTAGTGGCTTGGTTCTCTCTTCAGTCACAAGGTAACCCAAGAAACTTACGGATGACGCTTCAAATGTGCATTTGGATGGATTGATTGTAAGGCCATAATCTCTGAACCGTTGGAAAAGCTGTCTCAGGTGTTCTCGATGTTCCTCTGCTGAGTTGGATGCGATGAGAAATTCGTCGATGTAAGGAAAACAGAAATCCAGGCCTTTCACAACTTCGTGGACAAACCGCTGAAATGTTTGAGCAGCGTTGCAGAGTCCAAAAGTCATCACCATAAACTCGAACAGTCCAAAAGGCGTTATTATGGCTGTCTTCGGAATGTCTTCTGGCTCCACAGAGATTTGATGGTATGCTCGTGTGAGATCTATGACGCTGAAAACCTTCTTGCCTTTCAGATGGTGAGCGAAGTCTCCAATGTGCGGAATAGCGTAACGATCTGAGACGGTGTTTGCGTTGAGTCTTCTGTAATCTCCGCATGGTCGCCAGTCACCATTTTTCTTCTTCACCATGTGGAGAGGACTAGCCCAGCTGCTTTTTGATGGTCGACAGATTCCTTGGCTGAGCATATATTCAAACTCCTTCTTAGCTATCTTAAGTTGTTCGGGTGATAGTCGTCTAGCCTTTGAATATATAGGAGGATGTCCCTTAGTTTGAATGTGGTGAGTAATCGTGTGCTTCGCCTTGGCCAGGAGATTTGTTTTTGTGACGTCTTCATATTCTTTGAGCAGATCATAAATGAAGGATGACGGATTTCTAATGCCAATATTTGCGGCACTCGATGATGAGATTGCGCCAAAACCAGACGTTTGAAGTGTTGTTTTTCGATCAATCAGTTTATAATTTTTGACATCAACTAATAGATTGAAAAATGATAAGAAATCGGATCCAATTATGGGCTCGGTGACTTGAGCGATGACAAATGGCCAGCAGTAGCTTCTGCGAAGGCCAAGATTAAGTGTCGTCATTGTTCTCCATAGGTTGGGATTTCAGTTCCATTCGCAGCATAAAGGATGCGTTTTCTTTGCCCATTGCGTTTTTCTGTCAATGTAGGCGGTATTATTGAGATGGAGGCTCCGGTGTCTATGAGAAAGCTTTGATTTGCAGATTTCTCCTGAACATAAGGCGACTTATTATGTTTGCGGACTGGCTAGTTGCTGGTTGCTGTCCACATGCTAGTTTTACGCTTGAAACTTACATGGCGCTTGGCACTTCCTCGCATCTTTGCCAAAACGTCGATGGTAGAAACAAAGATGGTGTTGGTCTTTGTTCCTAGAACGGGATCTGTTCCTCATCTTCGAAGAACTTCGACTACTTCTTCCAAAGCTAAGGTGTTTCATTTCATTTCTTAAAGCAGAAATTTGCTCTTGAAGTTCGGAGATGGCAGAAACACTGGATGGTGCTTAGATGGAAGCAACAACAGAATTTCCGTAGACGTCAGAAATTTTGTCTGCCATGTCTGCCAAAGTTTTGAGGTCTTGTTTAGGGCTGCATGACAGAATTGACTGTGTCGTATTTGGCAGTTGCTGCATCCACAGTGTTCTGAGGATGTCGTCAGAAATGCTAGCTGACGAAAGCTCCCTCATATTGCTTAGCAGCTGTGTTGGTCGTCTTCCATCAAGTGTAATTCCACTCAGAAGCGTTTGGAGTCGTTTTTGCTCTGACTCCTGAAATGCTGACATAAGGCGGGTCTTCAGACTTGAATATTTTTCGGTGACAGGAGGATAGTATGATATCTCTGACTTCAATAAGGATGTCAGCTTCCAAATTTCCGACCAGGGTGAAGTACTTCGTGTCGTCGGAAGTGATTCGACTGGTGTGGAATTGGGCTTCAAGCTGGTGGAACCAAAGATCAGGTGTAGGAATCCTGAAAGGGAAATATATGAAAAGGCCAAGATCCTAATCGTTTGAATTCCCAATCAGAGCTGATTTTTATTTAAATTATTTCTTCTATTTATACTAAAAATAAATGATGAAAATAAACAATGAAATAACGATAATGAATATTGAAACAGAGTTAATTTAAACAAGTGAATATTAATAGTAACAATAATAATAATAATAACAATGAGATGGTCGCTGCAAAGTTACTATTATTATTGGCGGTTCCTTGATAAATCTGTCTCATTTCATAAGGTGCCCGCTAAATACAAGTGCAATTTCTCGTTCTGCAATGCAAGGTATACTTCAATAAATCAATCCTGTATTCTAGTTCTAGATGAACAAGCCATGAACAATGAACAAAAAAATCAATTGCTTACATTGAATTATTTGAACGAAGAATTTTATTGCTTCGTTCTCCATGATTCTCAGCGTTTGGTGTCTCATAAAATGTCTGTTTCAGGAAGGGTGTGGCCTAGGCCAAGGCTGTTAGAAAAATCGGAAAACGTGCTAGATTTTGATCTGCTTAGTTCTCATAACTTTGAGTGACGAAAAGAAGTAGATTCTCGTATAAAAAAGGTAGGATTTTTTCCGGGCAAATGATAAGCCGGCAAAAGTGCTGTGGAAAGTACATTCTGGGATTTCCTTATCCGCGATTTTGATTTAGACCCCAACCCAGTTTGAACAATGCTAAAAATAAGTAAACAGCTAATTCGTTTTAAGTTTAAAGTACTTTTTGGAGGTAGACACTACCTGAACATGATATTCTATTTGTAAAAACAAACAGCGTGTTCTCAGGAATAACTTGAAATATCACAAAGAAGCTATGATATCGGGGAAACGCCTTACCAATAAAATTGTTGGATAACCACGAATAATACCTTCCATCGCATTTCGTAGGCAAAAGAATTCCATTCTTCAAAAACAAACAAACAAAAAAGTGTGTAAGGTTAATTGTTCCACAAAAAAAAAAAAAGAAAAACACCAAACCCAAACCTAATAAATAACAATTAATTAAATTAACTTGAATCTGTTCGTTCAAAAGTGTACAACCAACAATATGTCTATACTCAGCGACTCACCAGACATCAACAACATTTAATTTAGATGACTTCTTCAAACCAATTGATCGAGTTTCATTGCTCATTTATTTCTATCAATTGCTCAATCACACTTCTTCCAACGGTGCTTTGCGATGTGAGACAGTGAGAAGTTACTCACACTCTGTCCAGACCTCCGTCCAAGTCTAAGAACGTGCGTGGCTCGTTTAATCGTTCATCTTAATACCTTTCTATCAATCATAAAAGCTGATGGTTTTTTGTGACCTTGACTAATTAGATCAAGCGAACTTCATTTCTTCAAATTTGGTCTTTGGATCTTCCGATATGTTGTGGTTATAATTTGATTTTGGTTGTGGAAGGCCACTTGTGTGTCGTCATAAACAAACAAATTTGTTTTGAAAGGAAAATTTCTCGTTTCAAAAGAAGGAAAGACGTCATTAAGTGTGTATGACTACTTAACCCAAAGCCTACGGAGACAATCACCTATCTTGCGTGAGCGTTTATTTGCGCCACTTGGCTGACAGTACCTATATAGTGACAGTGAGAGAGAGAGCCAGAGCTAGTGGGCCGTGATCAACGACTATTGACGACAGTGTGTCTTCGGTCGTTGGTCGTATTGCTGGCGACAATATAAATCTTATTTTAATTTGTGACAAGATCAACAAGTTCAAAGATGCTTTTAATCAATTGACCCCTGCCATGGGCGATTGAACATCTTCATATGGCTATGAGAGTTTTTGGTTTAAGCTACATCAGACGTCACTGAATCAAAGCGAGAGCTTCACAGTAGCGATGAAATATGTTGATGGAATTTTAAAAGTGGGTGGTTCACCAAAAAAATTGAAACAAATCTGTCATTCGATCAGGAACAACATTTTTAATGTCAAAAAATAAAACTGTCCCAATTAAATATTGAAATCGAACTCGTACTTTCATCTGGCTCGCGAAATGCAGACGCATGCAGCTGGATGCGTGGATTCCCATCGTTGCGCAAATTTCTAAAATTAACAATTCTTCAGCCAATTGCAGTCGATATATCAGATGACACGGACGTAGACTCGGACATGAGAAGAAAGAGACAGATAACGCAAAATGCTACTTAAGTCGAGATAATCTGTTGTAAATTGTGCAATCATCGCGATCATCTTTCAACGCAGCGTGGTCCATTGGGCTTACAACACTCGAAGTCCACAGCTGACAACACGACGACGCACGACGACTGCAAAGTCGACTATGGCGACAATGATTTTGCCGTCGCCACCGACCGTCCACATCGCTGAAGCCAATCGACTGACCTCAGCTACGCCAACTGAATGGCTGAAGTGACATACAACAAGCCAGCTCCAACAAGGCTGGACCATGTCCGTCTGTTTTGTGTTGTTTTATTTTTTTGTCAACATCAATCAAATTATTAACCCAATTTCGCTGAGATCAATTTTTTGCCCTTTTGCAATTTTTGTGTGAATAAAAAAGGAAAGAGATGGAGTGAGCGCGACAAAATCGGTGCCACTGGAGCAGTGCACTGCTGTGCTAGTAGTTTTTCGCGAGAGTCACAGCTGATCTCGAAAATTGGATACTGTGTCAATGGGAAGTTTATCCAAGAGTCAGATTAATTATTGGGCTTGCAGGGCAGACGATTATGGGAATTGCCAGAGAGATAGCCAGGCGGGTGTGTTGTGAATGAAATTTGCGAAAAATGGAGCAATAATTAAATGAGTTCGAAGACGAAAATAGAATGCCTAAAACGGTCTTCGAAGGGCTTTTGTTGTTTAACGCAATTTAATTAATACTTTTTTTGTGAGATCGACCTTACGACAGTTGACAGTTGGCAAATGAGACCTAGTTAGGATTTAGACACAGTAGAAAATTTGGTTAGGCAAAAACTACTTTTTCCAAGTCTTTGGATTTTCAAGTACTGCAAGTACTTTGTAAGCAAATACGTTATGTAGGTACTAAAGTATTGTTCCAATTGGTACTATTACCTGTATGAACCTGAGGTAAAACTTTAAAATACTTGAACATCTATAAGTCACTCAACTACATATGAAGAACCTATATCTAAGTACTGACTTGAGAATCGAACAGTTATCAGGTACAGAACATTGAGTACTCACCCTTGTATGTACCTATTTGTAATTTAAATACTTTAAGGTACTATTTCTGGATCTTCAAAATACTAGAAGGTACTACTGGTTCTGTATTACCAGTTGAAGTATTACCAGTTTTGGAAACTACGGGGACTTGAATTTTTTTTTAGTAACCAGTAGAAGGGTATTAAAGTATGGGTACTACCACTAATACTTGATGTTCTAAAGTCCTGTTCTACCAACCAAACGGCTTCACTGTAAACAATATCTATTTCCTTGCTGTCAAAAATGCTGCTGCATATCATGCCACCAAAATATTGTGTTTGAGGGACCTACGTAAAAATTCAACATGCAACGACCTAAGTAGGCCATGGGTCTTGCAAGCTCGATTTGGGTTCGTTTTGCATTCCTCCTCAGAAAGAAAACAAAAAACTCAAAACCTTTAGCTTGTCCGATTCAAAAGATTGATATTGTAATGCTCGAAATCAGGTAACAAAATTTTTGCATAGAAAAAACAGTAGGTAGGCAGATTTGCGTCTGCGCAATGCAGCCATCAGCATTTGAATCAACAAATTTGAAATCCACATGAATGTGTCGCTCTCTCCCACGCCACGCGTTGTACAGAAAATCAGAAAAATAAACTGACACCCGAACCGAGTTTGCAAAATTCAGAGTACGGGTGCCATCTATCAATCCATCTCTGCTGCTCTCGCGCACATGAAAAAACAATCTGCAACATAATAAAAATTAGTTTCAATCGCGCGTATCCAACTCCAATCGTCGACGTTGTCGTTGTCCTCGTTGTGAGGCTCATATGGACGCAAGAGCGATATAAATCACGCCAGAACCAAAACACAGAAAAAAAATGCTTCAACGGCAGCGCCAAAAAACATCATCGCGTACATCAACATTATTAACCGCAACAACAACGCACAAGGCCCAGAGAATATTGTTATTAATGTCTCACCTACATACAGGGTGCGGAAAAAGATCTCGTTGCTGCAACAACAAACGGCCCACAATCGAACTAAAAACAAACATCGAACAACCAACCACCACCCTTCTGCCAAAAACAAAATCAGCTTCAAGGGTCAGAATGAAAAGGGGAATGAATGCGGCCAACAGAGAATTGTTGCCGTTCTGTAGTCATCATTACCATCGTCATGGCCAAAATGAAGCCCACGAACAAAGCCATTCAGAGAGCTCCATACGCCACAATGGATGCTCCTTCACTGGATACCTAGTCATGATGATGGGCATGGTATGGGCAACATCCCAGGATCCTGAAATTGCCTTTGCCAGAGAATAAAAGACGTATAAGGCAGGGGAAAGATGACGATGACGACGACGACGATGGACGCACACATCTCATGTAGCTTTTTTGAGGAATAGTTGAATCGGAGCCAAACCAGGCGCCTCAAGGGACATTCACATCGATTATTTTTGCCAAATATGTACTGTAAAGCAGTCTTGGGTACAGCCCCTGTCCAGCTACAGTCTCATAAACCCAACGCCAATATAAGCCAACAAGGGAGAATATAAGAGAAAGGATTGCGTTCAGGAGTTCAGATCCGGCCATCAGAGAGTCGTCGCATCGGTCGCGTCATATGGGAAGAGAGGTACCGCGAACTTATTATAAGTGCTATCAAACATTTATTTGAACATTGGTCATAAATTTAAAATGGCATCGAGTGCATAAACAATCATCTGCGTTGCTCGCCAGTTCCAGCGTTTTCCTTGTATGTCCTATAGGTACCTTCGAGCTCACACTTTTTTTTGCTTTTTTGACCATGACTCTGACTTTGGCAAGTTTTTTCAAGTTAAAAACAAATATGTAGTAGAGACATTTCAACGAGTCGACTGGCGCGCGTATTCACTCGCATTTTGCAATGAATGGTGCCAGAGCAGTTCATAAATTTTGCCACAAAAAACAATTAAAATAAATAATTGCCGTATAATGTAAGAACTGTGTTACAGCGCACTGCGTGCGGCTTGGGTACCTACTCGTCGGATGTCTATAAGCTCGTAAGTCTTTTTCGACTTTGACTGAGTGAAAAGGTGTAAAATATATGGACATAGTTTCGGCCATGTACGGTAAGACTGATACAAAAAAAAGTCTGTTTAAGGACACCTAATGGGAAGGAAAGATGTTGAGCGAATTTTTACATCCGGGCATGGAACGGATGGTATTTTGATGCATCTGATGGGAACATTCAAATGGCATTTAAACAGAAATTCTTTTAAAAAATGTCGATTTTTTGTAGAAATTTTGTCTCAGCTGATTGCCAACTACGGTTTCCTAAATGTGTCGAAACCCCTCGCCAAGTGTTAAGCGTAGGGTCTCACAAAAGGCTTTCAATTTTCCTATCTACATAAATTATAAAATGGGTTACTTGGAATAATTGACAATACTATACCTAGCAATTCAAAAGTTGCAAGAAAATAATTTGGCAACATTCGAATCGAAAAAGTGTCTCTAAAATGTAGGAAACTGCATTTCGCTCGTTTGGTTGGTTCAGGTTCTCTACCAACTGTGTGTTTTCTAATGAGCTGATCTTAGGGACTTTCCGGTCCAGAGTAATATGGTTCTACTGTTCTAAAAGACAGTTAATTTTTAAGTTAAGGCGGTATGGCTGCACAACCCGTATTAGTAGGAGAGCCGGCTGCTCAATCCCACTCTACATGTCGTCCCGAAACGAAATATCGAAAAATCATTTGTTGGTGTCTGGGATAACTCCAAACCGCCAACTTGCCTGATTTTAAGTGGTGCGTTATCATAGTATTTAACTAATGAAAATGCAAAAATCGACAAAAATATGTTGCATAACGTCCCGGTATAAAATTTACAGTTTTGGAAAGCTTTTTAACTGCCCATTCCAAAAACATGGACTTGCCACCCCGTATTTGGTGCAAAGACCGTGGCGAGTCGCTTTGAATGACGCGATTGTTTACCTCAATGTTTTTAAGCTAATGGCGTCAACTTGCCAGCGCTGATCTGGTGCAAATCTTATCTTGCCAGCATTCAAAGTTAGCGCTCGAATAACGAGAAAAACGAAATGTGTGGTGAGTTAAGATCCACACAGCTTATGTTGGTGACTCCTTCTTATATGTCTTATGACCACATGTTTTCCAACAACTTATTCGGTTACTCTATTGATACCCCTTGGTAATAGCATATCTAGGCCTTTATAATTTTATTTTTAAAAACACAGAAATCGTATATTTAAGTTTACTAGCAAGAAAGAATTCCAGTGGTCTTGCAAAAGTATGTTATGAATTATGTTGGTAAGTTTAAATATGAACGTAACTTATTGTTGAAAACATTGGTTTTATATTAAATTTTTCATATTTTATTTCAGATGCAATAAAATGTACACTGAGATTTTTTAGTATTGTATACGCTTTTAATTTACTTTTTGCTTGTGAGCTTTACGTTTTTTTGTATGGATTTTAATCTTGTTATTTTAAAAAACCTCATGTTTGATAAATTTTGGAGCTAGCTTTTTTCTTCGATCATCTGCTTCAAATAAAACTTCACCAGGGATAAAGTGACAAGGATCGTCTCGAGATTTTTAAGTCAATCGTTTTTTTATTAGTTAAACATCTGTCCTTTACTGAATCCGTCTAGTCGTATGGAACTCTTGAATTTAAAAGTTAAGTACTTGTTATTAACTAATTGCTTTGCTCAAAATGGAGAGAGATATCTTTGGTAGACTTTTGGGGATAGCTGTTGAAAAGAAAGTCGACATCGAGTTTTGCCTCACTTTTCCTCTTGCTCCGGTTCCTCCAGATTTATTCAACTATTCCGGTGATATGCATAAGACTGACAAATCCTTGCTAGGCCACCTTTTACGATCTCGCGTCAAGGCGGTGTGCCCACCTCGTGCCGATGTAGATGTGATTGGAAAAGTAGCTGAGTCCATTTTGCAAAAAATTTGCAGCACTTCTTCAAAAGAAATTCATCTTTTTTTCGATCGGTACTTCCAGCCTTCAATAAAAGATATTGAAAGACAGAGTCACAATGAAGTTCAAGTTCATTTTGCCATACAAGGTCCGCTTCAACCTCGTCCAAATAAATTTAAAGATTGTTTGAAAAATGTTCGCTTCAAAGAGTCTTTAGTACATTTTGTAGCTACTCGCTGGGCGAATGATGAAATGGCTCCAATTTAAGGTCACAAGAAAGTGTTCACAACAGTTGATGAACAATGTTTTTCATTCTCCGTTTCAAATAACCGTGTAATTAAACAGAAAGAGAGTGACTACGAATGCCGGCATGAAGAGGCAGATACAAGGGTTATGTATCACATTTCCAAATTGGCATCCAATTCAAAGGTTGTCGTAAAAGCCTCGGACACTGATATTCTAATCATTTTACTGGAATGTCAGTTTGGATGACGTCTCCAAAAACACGGAAAGCGAGTCGTAGTTATGACCAAGTATGCATAAATTGCACGGAATTAGCATCCATCCTCGGACCTACGTTGAGTTCAGCCTTTCCAGCATTTCATGCGTTCACTGGGTCAGATTTTACAGCGTCTTTTTTTAATCGAGGAAAAGTGAAACCGTTAAAGATTTTAGAAGACAACGTTTTCTTTCGTTTTCGCTTCTCTGACCCATCCAGCTGATATTGACGAACGAAAAAAAGTGATGCTATTCAAGAATTCATTTTTTTGATGTATAAAGTAAAAGGTTGCAATAGTGTCAACAATGCACGATTTCAGCTTTTTCAGAAAAAATACGGCAGAACGAAGGAGAATGAATAATTTTTGAAGGAAGTGAAAGGTTTCGATTCCAGTACAATCCCGCCATGCTGGAAATCTTTGAAACAAAAAATGTTGAGAACAATATATGTAAATTCCATGTGGTTGAATGCAACAGTTGCATCCTGCATAAACTTTTCTGCAGAAGACTGTGGTTGTTTCATTGAAAACGGGGTTTTTAAACTACGCTGGTTTGTCGGCGAGTCAACACCTCTCGATGTTGAAGATGTCATATCCATTGCAGAAGATGACAATTTAAATAATGATGACTCTGATGTTGTTATATCGTCTAGTGATGATTCTGACACGTATTAGGCCTCGGCCACGCAGTAAGCGGGCGAGCGGCTGAGCGGAAAAAAAATATAAAACATATGAAATCACATTGAAGCGGCCACGTTATGAGCGAGTGGCGAAACAAAATCCTGAGCGGCTAAGCGGCGCCGCTCAGCAACCAAACCTGTTTTAATTTTTAGTAATGTTCTGAGCGGCAAGTATTGAATCTTAACGAAAAATAGAAAGTTCTTGATGAAAAACTCGGAAAACTCATTGGTTTTCAAATGGGAAATTGCATGAAATTGTGGATGCATTGATTTTCAAATGGAAAACTGGAAAATTTCAAATGGAAAACTGGAAAATTTCAAAATGGATTTTCGAAAGGAACTCGGAAAACTCATTGGTTTACAAAGGGAAACTGGAAAATTTGTGATGGGGATCTGGAAAGCAAGAAAAGGAAACAAAAAATTGGAAAAATGGAAAATTTGAAATGCAAAAAAAAAAATGGGCTAAACAAAAATCTCAAAAACACTCTTTCATATGAAATGCATTAGTTGTAGTAAAATGAGTGGCAAAATGGAAAACTCCAGAAGAGCAAGAAAATCCCAAGTCAAATTTTGAATGGGTTTTAAACAATGGGAAAATAGAGAATTCGTGATTTTGGTAATTTTTTTTTTTTTGAAACACTGATATTTTTAATGTAAAAAAATTATTTTGCTGTATTGCTCCATAACAGTAACTCTCAGAGCAATCATAAAAAATCATTTTTCCATTCAATATCATGGTCAATGTGTTTTATACGCAACAATTAGGGTCGAAGAACTCGAAATGTTTACACAACAGCAACATGAGGAGGAAATCCGTGCACTGCAGGCAACGGGGCGTATACTTACCATTTTGTTTTGTTTTTTTGATATCGCTTATTTGTTTAAAGACGGATCCATACATACGAATTAACAAAAAAACAATGCAAACGATAGAGGAAGAGGGTTATCGATTATCGATTGGGGCAGTACGAAGTCTGCAGGGTCAGCTAGTGTAACAATAAATGTACATACCTTAAAGTTAAAGCCAATCTCTGCTCTGGAGAAATAGCAATTCTTTGTTTTATTAATCTAGGACGCACTTTTTCAAGCAGCAAATCAAAAGATTCGATAGACATACGTAGATATTGCCAGAATCTATCTGGAAATTTTCGTAGATTCAAAAATAAATGACTAAATTCTCCAAACTCCGATCTTAATTGGTTAATCGGATGAACACCAAATCGTCTTCTTTTTTTTATACGTTTAAGTAATTTGTCCACATACAAACGATTTTCCGACGGTAAAATACGGCGAACTGTTCTTGACAACGGCATTTTAACTACTATTCGCTCAAAAGCAGTCGCTCAGTGCCTGGCCATACGTCGCTTAGAGCTGCCGCTCAGCCGCTAGCCGCTCAGCCGCTTAGCCGCTCGCCCGCTTACTGCGTGGCCGAGGCCTTAGACGATGATAGTTACGAATGTTTTTTATTGAAGTTAATTATTGTTAAAAACACGAACTGATTTATTCATTGAGGCAATTTTCCAATTTTTCTAAACTTTCAATGAGGGGAATATTGGGAATAATGGAACAGAGAAAGGTTTTGGTGCTAGGTTTGTATTAGTGCACACTTCATTGTGGCTTAAAAACAATTAATTTAATTATTTGGATTATTATTTCGTTTTTCTCGTTATTCGAGCGCTAACTTTGAATGCTGGCAAGTTTAGATTTCCACCAAATTAGTGCTGGCAAGTTGACGCCATTAGCTTTTCAAGTCGGGACGCGATGTGACATATTTTCCCCGAATATCGTGTCATTCAAAGCGACTTGCCACGGTCTTTGCACCAAATACGGGGTGGCAAGTCCATGTTTTTGGAATGGGCGATTAGAAAGCTTTCCAAAATTGTAAGTTTTATCCCGGGACGTTATACTGACTCCGAATTTCGGCAGAACTTGGTCGTCCATTGTTTTATTTACTAACTCAAAATAAAAGACTCGGAGTACAATTCAAAATATAATTTATTATTCGGAAGCTTACACCTTAACTTGATGATGGTCGGAATCAGAGAGACCGGAAAAAAGGAAAATCTCTTAGTCAGTCATTTAATTCAATATCATTAAGTTAGTAACAAGATAACTTAAACTAGTACAAACAACTTTGAGAAATAAAATTAAATGAATACATTCAGTGCTCAAATCAAAATTACATCTGAAAATTAATAACATTTTTCATAACAACAGTCCATATATAATAAATAAATAAAAAATAAATAGAGTGGCGCTAGAGCTCTTGAAAGGCCAAGGCCTAAGTGGCTTACTCTCATCAACAATTCTCTGAGTGCGTGTGAAGAATTGAGGGGACCTACAATTTAACGCCGATTCCGAGCGGCAAAGTTGAGAAGCACTTTTTCATGACAGATTGATACTCTTGGAAGATTTGTCAGGTCTTCGCAAGAGGCAGTGCCCGTGAAAGATGAAATAAAAACTTGGCCTGAGTAGGACTCGAACCAACGACGTTCTTCTTAGCAGCCAACGCACTAACCAACTAAGCTATGGGCAACTAGCTATGGTCGTCCATATACTTTTCCAAAATGTCGAGTTTACTGACTTAACTGACAATGACAGTTGTTCGATGATTAGGGAAAGGGTGCGTTCAAAAATTAACTTGAAAGTTGTCAAGTCTCTATTGGAAAACCCGATCTATGTAAAATAAATGAGTTGATCACTAACACAGAATAAACAGAGGGAGGACGAAAATCACTCAATCGAGGAAGTAGAAGGATGTCAGATGTCACATTAAGATTTGAAAACTTGTTATGGGATGGCCGTTTATCTGACTTAAGCGACACTGACAAAGTGACAAAGATGTATAACACTGTTATGTTAAAAAACATAATGGCGCAAAATTATAGTCCGCTAATGAACAGTTTTAGTGTGATACTAGCTTAAAATGACACTAAACCGTTCACACTAAAACCGTTCATTAGCGGACTATAATTTTGCGCAAATATCTCTGTAGAAAAAAATTATGTTTCGTCAAAAACTTTGCCATTCACTGATGAAGTTTGACAGTTATGGCTCAATAGAAAGATATAAGATACGAATCTAGATCACCAGAGGGATATTTCGTTCTACATGTTACCGAATTTCCCCAAAAACCGTTCTAGAAAACCTGTTAGCTAACTCAAGCTGATACAAAAAAAAAAACTGCCTTAACTCGAGTTGGGGCGAACCAAGTTTAGCAGGCTGCAAGTCAGTTGAAATCTTAAGCAAAAATACCATAACAACAAAACAATCGGCAAAATATGCTAAAATTCCCGTAAAACAAAAGAAGTTCTAGCTTCTTCCGTGGACATTTCGTCTATAAGAATTGTGCATATTTAATTCTTTTGTGATACCTAAACGAATTTTGCATTTTAAACATTTCGACAAAAACTCAAAATGTAAGATAATCAACAATTCCACGGCCATATAAACAAAAAGTCCATAAATTTATAAACCAATGCCCTACTTATAAAACAAAACCAAAAGATAAAAGAAACTTACAACTTTTCAGCATTCAACTGCAATTACCATCATCCGCACTTCCTCAAACTATTCATCATAACTTACTCAAAAACTCCAACTTGTCAGACTTGACAGTATTTTTGTGCCAAAAATTAGATACACGAAACTTTAAATGCCACTACCGTTTCAGTTTTGCTGTTGTATGCCAAAGGACATGGCAAAGCAGCAGAAGGCGGCGGGAAACTATATGGGAAAGGATTTCAGGGTTCCAGTTCCAGTGCCGAAAGTTTTATTTTGGTATGATGATGGGGTTGGGAGGAGGCTTTTAGAGATATGACTGGCATGATGATGACGATGGTGTTCCTGTGTGTCCCAAATGCAGACTGCACGAATTATTAAATCTTCCCCCAGACGGATTAACCTTGACTTTCACTTTCCGCCGGAATTGAGAACGATTTTCCTTTTTTTTGTTTTTTGTTGTTGGATGTATGTTTCTGTCCTGCTTTGGCGCGCTTGGCTTGCGCCCGACTCGACTCCTGCAAAATTTTGAATAATTCATACCGAGAAACAGGACATTCAAAACACGCGATGCACTCTGAATACCAAACTAAGGAGGCCGCACTCTGGCTGCTACGCTACGCTACGTTACCTACTGCTACTCATAGATATGCGCGGCAACATTTCTAGAGCATTCAGGGATGGGGACAGCACAACCATAGCAAGCTTGCCGGGTGGTTTCTGGTGATGGCCTTTATCGCGAAGGGGGGATGGGGTAAGGATTTGTATACTACTTCGAGATGAATGTGTATGCGACTTTTGGAATGGTCAGGTGTGTGCGCATTGCAGCCATCGAACTTGCTTGTACACATTCAGAGACAACAAAAACGGACGACCTTATTCTGTAGGATATCCTGGAACACATCCTGCGCCATGGCTGCTGCTTTGTCGGTGTCATTGTCGTTGTCCTCATTCTCATCCTTGTCGTAGTCGTCGTGTAGTGTCGTCACAAAATTGAGATTCCGTATATATGTGCGGTGCGTGGATCGATTGTTGCCAGTGCCTGATTTTGGTTTCATGTCGCCCAGAGTCGTTCTCGATTGAAGTTAGTTTTCTGCTGTCTTGAATTGTCAAATTTCAACTTTTCTATCGCGTCAAATTTCTGCACATCTGACGCATGACATTTTTGCATGTCCATTACATCCGCGAGTCATTTTATGCTGTCGCCCCGTAAATATTGTCGCCCTCAGCCACTTCCTCGAACTGCACCCATTGCTGCTGATGTTTTTGAAGGATTCAAAAAGGATGCAGCCCAGTTTTGGTATGGGTTCAGCATGCATGTACAAACTTCTTCTATCTGGAATGTTGTGAGGGACAGGAAAAAGGTCACTGACTTCATATCGACATTGATGACGACTATGACGATGGTTCGCTCTCGTGCAAAGGATCCGTGTGAGGTGCATCGGGACCAAGTAAAACTGCACCTGCCTTTGTGTGTCTGCTTTTTTGTTTTTCTTTGTTTACAAGGTGCAAACAATGCAATGCACTATCCGAGAAGAGTGCTCTATACCTATTATTGCGATTGAGATAGAATCTTGGACATTAAATCGATGCGAGGCGAGGGTATCCTTTTTTTCCTTTGGAATGTTATCCTTTTAAAAATGTTGTTTGTTTGATGATAGAAAAGGGTTTGTTGCAGCGATGTCTTTTTTATAAAATTTGATGCAATATCAATAAAGTGTCACCTGAGATCCTGACGAGCTGGGAGTGAGTGTGGGAGCGTGGATGTGAATTAAATGAAGTGGACCGTTATTCGAATGCAATTGTGATTTTTATTTATGATTAGGTGAACGGGTTCGAGTAAAAGAGTTTATTCAGCGATATGTTTGTGCGAACTACAATTAACTTGAAATGATGTCAGAGAAATGACAGTTGGATACAGTTATTTTGAAAAGAGGTGTTGCGTGGGAATCAGTATTTTCAAGTGCTTATGGGATCGTTTTGATTGGAGAATTCTCATAATCGTTCAACTAATTATTCGGCACCCTTTAACAGTTCTTTTTGATCAAGGTATAGGATAACCGAGGTTTTCGTTGCAAAATTTGTGCGAAGATTCAACGCTTGGGAAAATTGAAGTCAACCTGTCGATTTGGGAAAAATTTCTTTGTTCTTTAACATTGTTGACATCGTTTGTAAGAATTTTTTCAGGACTTCAGAGTTATGATAGTCAATTTTTGACTATTTGCCATTCAAATTCTTCACACAAATGATTCATTAATGAATTAAGTTTACCAGAAACTGACTTCGATAAAATCAAATGAGTCAAACAAAACAATGAAATTCCTCATCATAAAGTCATGAAAATTTATCTCAATCTTTTTCCTTTAAGAAAACAAAAACAAACAAAAAACAAACCAAAATATTTGACATTTAACGTTGAACTTGTCAACAATATGATTTGTTTTTAACGAAAAATTAAATATCCAAGATCACAAATTGCATTTCAGAGACAGAGACCAACCCACCGCAGGTATAAGCCCAGAAACAGTCACATTAAAAAAATAAGAGAAACAATCACACTTTAGCGTAGGCGTGTGGCACAACTGCACAATGCAATGATTGCATCTCAGATCGAGCCAGAAAGACAACTCCTCAAAGCGAAATGACTTAATGAAACATATCTTTCCGGAGACATCTGTAACCCTGAAATCGCACTGCATGAGATCATATTCTTTTCTCCATCGAGATGCAAACATCTTCCTCTATAAACGCACCTCATATCCGCACTCAAATACGAATCCTCTTCAAGACACGCAGCCAAATTGAGATACCATGTAGGTGTTAATGCGTTATAAGGTATGTAAGGATCCTCGCCCCAAAAAGGAGCGGTTTCAATAATAATCTCGGCTATATTGTCGCGCGCAATGGGAATACCTTTTGCGACAAAACCAGCCAGCAAAACGACTGCAACGCCAGCAAAGCGACTGTGTTGCAGTCACACATCGAGACTCAGACGTAGGCCCATAATTTACACCAAGAGCAAAAGCACCTCGTCGTCGTCTGTCTAACAACTATAGCAATAACGACAAAGTCGCACAATTTCAGCCCAAGCCCCCATATTCTGAGCAAAAGTAATTGTTAAGTAATCTAAACCAAAATGTGTAATTATGAGCGCTATAAGCCAAGCCAAGAGTGTATCATTAACGGCAAAAGGCTCTCGTTGCCCGCGAATGACTAATAACTAGGGCAACCAAAAATATGCTCTATAAAAACCATTTATAGCGCTTTAAATATGCTCTAAAAAGCCAATTATATGCTCTTTAAATATGCTCTAAAAAAATTTGAAATAGCAAATAAACTTAAATTTCGTGTTTTTTTATAGTTTACCTATTGACTTGTCAAAAAAAAAAAAACAGAGGTCAAAATATCTTTAGAGACAAATAAAAGAACAAAAAAAAAAAACCAAAAACATAAAAAGCTAAATAAATACCAATAATCAAAAATGAAAATATAAACCAGAATAATTAAAAAAAAAAATATTTGTTAAAATTTTTGTTGCAATAAAGGAAAACAGTTTTATTTAAAAATTTTCTCTGAAAACATTTTTGTAGGTACCTACATCATCCGCCAGTTAAACGTGCAAACTTTAATGACATTATTTCAGATGCAGTATTTTTTTCTACGAATAAATGCTGCCATAATAAACAATTTGAGCCCTCTAATTTTTCCGAAATATCGATAATTTTTTTTCCTTATTGGGCCATTTCATTAAAACAATTTTTTAACAACTCGTATTGCAGCTGATTCCTCTTCATGTAGTGTTTCGAAAAGGCTTTCCACTTTTTTTTAAACATTTCTACACAGTAAACTGCTTCCCTCCAAGATACCCAATTAGTCGGAATCGTTTGCGAAGGAAGTGGTGTTTCCGGTACAATATCCTTGAATACCCTTATTCTTAACGGAGCTTTTAAACACTTTTTTCACGTTTGCGATGAAAATATCAACTTTTGGAAACTGACCTCGAAGTGTTTCACAAGTTCTATGGAGCCTGTGTGCCCCACAAGTGATATGCGTTACTTTTGGATAAAATACTTGAATAGCATCGCGAATTTTTCGAAAAAAAAATAAAAAAAAAAATATTCACTCTAACATTTGCGACAAAAGCTACAAATAATGATGAAATATGCCAAAATATGCATTTTAAAGCAAAATATGCAAAAATATGCATTTATAACAAAATATGCTAAAATATGCTCTAACGAATGGGTCCAAAATGTTTGTTTTTTCATGAAACGTATTTCTATCTTATCAATTGTCAAATTCAACGTTCCAAAAAAAACATGTTCGAGCATATTTTTGGTTGCCCTACTAATAACAATGTGAATGTCTTTCTGGCCAGAATTGTTCTAGACATAATCATCATCCGTCCAATCTGATATAACTACGTATAACGTAGTTAAAATCAAACGAGAGGTTTTTGAGAAACAAAACAAATTCATATATTTTTTTTTCAATGGAATTCAATGGCGCACAATGCGGGAATGTCAGGCGAGTCGCAAGTGAATGGTTTTCATTTAATTCCACAGCATTCAACGATTCAACCGTTTGTTGTACAATTACACCGTTTAATTAACTCAACGAGACCTGCAAGTTGCAATTATTTCAATTAGATTTGCTGGCTGCACTCTTGTTTCTTGCCTCCTCTTGATGCAGGTCGAACGAAATATTATAACAACAAGAATTATATTCTAGTGACTAACTGACTGACGACGACGACATGTTTGCCATGACGACAGGAAGACAATAACGACGAGACGACTACGACGAATAGCCTGTTTCATTTGTAGGTTATTAGACAATCTATGCGACAATATGGCGGTATATCTGAGACAGTAGCTACTGAGTGCAAGACGCTCACTTGATTGGAGAACGTTTCTTAGTTCTTAGCTCTCACCAATTCTGATGAATTAAATCATTAGGTACGGAAGAACTAACATAAACTGTTAGAATTCGAACTGTCGAAAGTGGTTGCGCTTTTTCTGGAAAAATATCAACAGCTCAAAGGTTGTTCAGCAAGAAACCAAGCATTTTAGCTTTAACTCATAAAGAAGGTTTTCGGTTTTTTTAAATTTGACACCCTTCCCTTGCTCTGACCAAATTCCTAAAAAATGTTCCAGATTTCTATTTAATTTTTGCATCCAGTTGTTTTCCTTCCATAAACTCCTAACCTATCCTACGTGCATGTTTGATGATATCAACAACACGTAAAATAATAAATTAATTGCCTGTCACCGAAAATCCCTTCGCCATCGAATTTATTTAACGTGCGTGGGCAATTTCGTTCCAATGCCAGATGAGTTCAATAAATACGGCATATGTCATTTTTATACGTTTTACCCCAAAATCACCAAAATATTTGCACTCAATCAGCAACCCTCCTGATCGATCAAAAACTAAACCAGAAAAAGATGACAATGTAGGTAGGTTTTGTGTGTGTCGAAGGTGTCGGTAAGGAGGGTCAAGAAATTTCTATGTCATATGTGGATAATGATCGACATGGACATAATACCAGTCAAACAATATTGCATCCCCTCGAAATATATTTAGTGTCTTCGGGGATGTGACTGTGTCGTCGATAAGAAATTTCGGGGATGATGCATTCTACTTGTCCCAAAATAAATTGACAAGCTAAATGAGAACCGAATACAACAAACAAGAGAAAAAAAACAGCAAAATTATGCACAAAACAGGCCTACTACCGGGCAAAATAACAGACAGCGACATTGACACCGCCACCGACACTGAACGCCCGAACAGCGCAACATGCGACAGCGGCAGGCGCGGTGGTTACGACCTCGGTATCTTAATTAACTCCTTCATTCAGACGCGGTTCGGTGCTGTACACATAAAAAACCAAAAAAAGACAGAAACCGATTACAAAATAAGCAAATCAAGGCAATGAAGTGTCCCAAATTTTTTCCTTTTGCCTTGAGCTGGAATACTGCATGCTGCTAACTGGCAGGAACCACCTCACAAGCTGCTCATACAGTAGCCGTTCGGTCCTCAGAAGTTATGCTAATGAGAACATCTTCTTCTTCTTATTTTTCAGCATCATCATCGCAGTGGCTATGGTGCTGCTGACAGTGACACTGACACACACACACACATACTCACTAAAGAGTAGGTTGTTCCTGGACTATGCTGAGAGTTCGACATTCAAGGCGAGAAGTAATAAAAGGGCCAAAGGAGTGACCACATCCAAAGCATCCAATTAAATTAAAATGTCTCAGCTTTTTGGGAACGGTCGGTCGGCGGTGTTATAGTGTCGACCGATACTGTAGCGCTTAGTGAAATGGCGTGGAGATGTGTTATTGGCAATGTCGATGCGTGCCATGGTCAAGTGTAACACAAGAAGTCCATCTACAAAACATAGACTTCCGCCGCCGTTTTGTGCAAAACTTGACCAGGACCACGCTGCTGCTGTGATCTCGATTGCTCGATACAGTCGTAGATATACTATGGTGCTTCCCTGATTATCTCTTCTTCTAAAGGGTCCAAAAGTTGTTAGTAGTTTTGTTTCGATTACTTTTTTTCTTTCAAGTTTTGTTTCAGTTAATTGAAAAGGGCGATGCGGGATGCGGCTGATGATGGTGGATCTCGAGATCTGGAATCTGGGATCTCTCTCTTTGGCATCAAGGTGAGTGTTTCGATGTTTGAATTTTGTTCCAATGGACACCTACAATAGTCTTATCCGCTTTTACCTGAAGAATTCATCTACAGGGGTATATGCATGGCAAGCCAACCTACATTCGGTAGCAACAGAAAATTAAGGACCCGGTCAGAGCGATGTGAACACAAATGAAGAAAAAAGGGACAACACAAAAACAAATAAAAGGCGAAGTGAATGCGGCTTATTTCCAAAACGACATGGGTGCTCTGAATGTTTTCGCAAAATTAATTAGATTTCTTCTTTTTCTTTGCGTTTAAAGGTTGAGATGCGGTTGAACTGCGGTTGGCGCCAAAAATGTATTTTTTAGAGATATTTTTTGACATTGGTTAGCGTGCTGAATATTGGACGTGAAACAGAAGTCTGCAGAGCTGAAAAGAAGAATTTTGTAAGTATGTTTCGCGAGGTTAGTGATCTGGGCATTTGATTTTGGTTTGTTATCAAGAAGTCTTCAAGGAAGTTCAATTTATTTTGAACATTTACCTACTTCAATTCTAAAATAACAACGAAAGGAAACTAATCAAAAGTTGTTTACGATATGCTCCCTGTAGGAAGCTTTAAACTACAACTAAACTCGTCGGAAATCTCGTTATATTCTTTCGAGTTCTTTTCATTCGAGTTTTCGTCATTCGAGTACTTTTCATTCGAATTCTTGTCATCGTCAGTTGTTTCATTCCAGTTTTCGTCATCGTCATTCGAGGTTTTTCATTCGAATGCTCGTCATCGTCATTCGAACTCTTCTCATTCCAGTTGTCGTCATCGTCTTTCAAGTTCTTTTCATTCGAGTTCTTGTCATCATCATTCGAGTTTTTTCATTCGAATTCTCGTTACCGTCATTCGAATTCTTCTCATTTGAGTTTTTGTCATCGTCTTTCGTGTTCTTTTCATTCGATTTCTTGTCATCGTCATTCGAGTTATCTCATTCCAATTCTCGTCATCGTCATTCGAATATTTTTCATCCGAGTTCTCGTCATCATCATTCGAGTGCTTTTTATTCTCAATCAAATTTTTTAATTCGAGTTCTTTTGAAATTTGAAGAGCAATATAAGAATAGCAGACAATGCGACGTGCCAACCGGGTAAAAAACGATGCTAGTGATGAGTGAAAAACCATGCGTCACAAAAAAAAATGGTAATGATAAATATTTTCTGGCACGTAACATCACTGGGCTCAACGGGATGTGCCAATCACTACAAGTGAAAGGAGAATCGAACGGTCTATAGAGATAAACGGCATAAAGATGAAAGTTATATAACCATAGGTCGTACCACACATCCAAGTTTTATTCTGCATGAGACGGCAGTTGAATCGGTTGAAAAGTTTAATTACTTTGGAAGTATCGTATCAGCTGGTACAGGTCTAGACTTTAAAAGCAGAATCAATTAAGCTCGCGGTGCTTTCGGTACCTTATCTCCTGTTGGGAAATCCAGTCAGGGGCGGCAGAACACTTTTTGTTTAGGTGGGGTGGGGAACAGCGCTGCCACCCTTCGAACAATTGAGCGCAGTATTTTCAACAAAAAAGCGCAGTAGATTGAAATAAAGCGCAGTAGATTTTAAAATATGCAATACCTATGGATACGAATATAATACCTTGGCGTTGCAGACCTATGTAGTTACATTACAAATTTGTACAATAGCCAATAGCGAATGTAGTTTGAATTTTTCGATGGATGCATTCAGAGTTTAGAGTTTATTTTGAATGAAAGATTCGTAAAGCTGGATATACACAGTCTGCACTAAAAGCAGACACTATTGTTGGAACGACAAACCATATCTATCAAAACAATCCTTTATCATATTAAACATACCGGCTGCGGTTTCGTCGGGGTTTTCTATGAAATCCAACAATTTGTTTTCAATACTGTATTGAGAAAAATTGTACGCATATTGGAACCATTTTTCTGTTTTTATGATTTGATGCGTCTATTTTTGAGTAAATGGCACCTTACTTTCTTTTAAAGAACGCAAACACACATTCCAGAGCTTGATCTCCAAGCACCATAGCTGCGGACTCTGCTTTTGTGGTTGCGCATGGTATTTTTCCACATACGGATGAATCGGAAGCTGTCTTCTTTAATAATACTAACTAAGCCACAATCCAGGGAGTTGTGAGAAAGATTATGTTTAAAGTTGTGAAAAACATGTGAAACCTCGAGTGCCTCGAGTACAACAGTAGCAAGTTCTTCATTTACACATTTACTTGGAAAATGAACGAGTGCAGTTAAGTAAGGCCGTGTGCGAATTGGATGAATTGTGTTTAAAAAATAAAAATGGATGAATTTTTAACCACTACTGTCATATTTTAACTTGCTCCGCAGCTAGTCAAATAATTTTATTCAATGCGAATTGTCAAAATTTAACCAAACGTCAAGTTTTAACCCATTTTTAACTGAACTCGCACACAGCCTAAGTTACAAGGGATATAGTTTTGTGAACGTAAAGGTGTGAGTACATTGGCATTTGTTTTTCAATGCAAAATATTTGTATGAATGTAATGGTGCAAAATTATAGTCCACTAATGAACAATTTTAAGAGAATTTAGTGTGATACTAGCTTAAATTGACGTTTCAGTCAATTTTAGTCAGCAAAAGAACAGTTTTATCGCTAAACACTTGCATTAAAGATAAAGTCATGAAACCCCTACTTTATCTTTTTAATGCAACGTTAGCTCTGCTTCATCTTTCGAATTTTCGCACTTGACTGCTTCATCTCCTAAATCTCGAAAAATATGAAAATGTTTTTTTTTTCAATCAAACTGATTCAAGACTTATTTTTGAAATTGTTCGTATTAATACACTTTTTGTTTTAGATCACTACGATTTTTTACTTATCACAAAATGGGTTCGAAAGCAAAAATACAGTTCTGAGTGCAAGGCTTTAAACATTCGTAATATGTTTTGGTGGTTCATCGTGATCCACAGTTCTATTTCTCCGCACCTAAATGATGATTATTTTAAGGAACTGAGCGCATTCCGAAACCTAGTGACTACGTAGTCAACTCGTTTTGATTGGTTCAAAACAACTAATTGACCAATCAGAACGAATTGACTACGTAGTCACTAGGTTTCAGAATGCCCTCACTGTCAAATGTTAGGTGTGTTGACTTTGTTCTTTCGAGAACTGTCAATTTTTAGACGTGTTCACTTAACACTTTCTTTAAAAACAACACTAGCTTCAAACTAGATAGCATCGCACTAAAAAGTGTCTATTATTGAAGAAAAATAAGAAAACTATTTTTGAGTTAACAATTTGCTAAGTAGTATCACGTTAATGAGCTATACACAGGCCGACTATAATTTTGCGCCAATGTATTCGTTTTGAAAAAGGAGGACATTTAAAAGCTTAAGAGGACAGGAGGACAAAAAAGTGGAAAGGAGAACTGTCCTCCAAAAGGAGTAGTATGTGCAAAATTAATGATTGATCAATCATACCTTCACTTTTGCCTCATTCCCAATTATATGTTGATGAAAAAAGCGTAATTCCAATGGCGATGTAACAATCGTCTGTCTCGCTTATTGTAAGCACAAGCAAATAAAACTAATAAGTAACCTAAAAGTTAAAACTCACAACTCGAATAATAATGTTCTGTCACAAAACAGTCACTTCAATCCAAATTTACTAATACACTTGCTCGGGCATGACAAGCATTTGAACTGTGTATATCCCGCTTAAAGTTGTGTAGAAAAATACTCTTTTTCAAAATTCTAAAAAAGCAGTAGATTGGTTTTGCTGCGCAGTATATTTTCGTTTGGGTCAAAACGCAGTAGATCTACTGCTATAGGAGTAAAGTGGCAGCGCTGGTGGGGAATAAGAAAAAAATATTTTATCTTTTTCAAAAATTGATTTTTTTCGGCGCCTACTACGATTTTCGATATCAACAAAAAGTGCCAGTAAATTTAAAAAATTCAAAATTGAAATTTTTTCGGCGCCTACTATGATTTTACACTAATAAACACAAGCTTCTATGTCCAACAATTTCAAAAATTCAAAAAATTGAATTTTTTCGGCGCCTACTACGATTCTCGATATCTATAAAAACATTCTTCGGCTTCGGCCAAAACTTCGGCTTAGTATATACCGAAGCCGAAGATTTGGCCGAGTGTTGTTTTTTTGGCCGAATTCGACCGAAGCCGAAGCCGAAGATAAAAAATAATTCATGATGTTGAGCCTTTGACCGATGGATAAATAAATCAAATCACTTGGTCAGTCTCAGTCAATCAATCGAGAATTATTGCAACAATATTCATAATTTCATAACATTTTTTTTCCTCAATTAACTTTAAAAAAATTGGTATATTTCCAAAGCCAGAAGGTGGGGTGCACCCCATGCTCAGAAATTTTAGGTGGGGTCCATACCCCACCCACCCCATACCTTCTGCCGCCCCTGAATCCAGTCAAATATCCTTCCGCATAAGTTGCATTTTTTTTAACAGTAGTACGGATTTCACGTATTACTTTATATCTGCGAACTTGGAAAGTCTCGGCTTGGAAAGTTGCAGGCTTTTATAAATGTCTAGGTTTCTTCCTTAAGATTCGCTGGCCACAATTCATATCAAATCAGGAACATTGTGGCATAGGACGAATCAGGAACTATTGGATGCTGATATAAAGAAGCAAAAATTGGAATGGATTGGTCAGACAGTTCTTCAATTGAATCCTCAGGGTGCTAGGCGAGTAGGAAGACAAGGATTTATTGTGCAGTCTCGAAGGTAGATTTCAACGACTACGTTAGCTCGGCCCCATCGAACCGATGCACATAAACTGTCCCAAAAAATAATAATTCATAGTCTCCGGGCTTACAGATTCCTGACGAACAGAAAGCCGAACAAGGACAAGCAACTATAGATGAGAAATCGCTAGGATTTGACTACTTAACGAATCATGCGAAGGATCCAGCGCAGTGTCTCATAGGTGAGAACATTATAAGAAAGTGATGACCAGCATAGAAATTTCCCAGCATGTGCAAATGTTGTAGTGTCCGTGGCTTAGTGGTTAGGTGCGTTGGCTGCTAAGGAGAACGTCGTGGGTTCGAGCCCTACTCGTGCCAATAGTTTTTATTTCATCTTTCACGGGCACTGCCTCTTGCGAAGAACTGACAAAACTTCCAAGAGTATCAATCTGTCATGAAAAAATTCTTCTCAACTTTGCCGGTCGGAATCGGCGTTAAATTGTAGGTCCCCTCAATTCTTCACACGCACCCAGAGAATTGTTGATGAGAGTAAGCTACTTAGGCCTTGGCTCTTCAATAGCTGTCGCGCCACTCTATTTGTTTATTTGTGCAAATGTGTTAAAAGAAACCAATGGACCATATAGAACTTTCCTTCAAGAGGTGTACTAAGCCCTTACGCTCAATAACTTCGAAAACAAACATAATCTCTCAACGACTCCTTTCCTGAAAAGAATTCTTGCAGAAACTATTAAAAACACTAGGCTCATAATTTGCTTGTCCGAGAAACGAAAATAAAAGAAAAGATGGTCTCAAGCCTTACTTCCTAATTGCACAAAAGGGTTCAAAATCATAACTTAAAACCCATAATTGCCATCGACAAAACCAAAATCACCGCTAATCCATTTCTTAAGAAAAATATAAGAAACTACACGAAACAAGGGTTCCCCTAAACATCGGCTAATCCCAGTAGGAAAGGTGGTGAAAATCATCAATTTCTCAATTTTCTTCTTAAAATTTATCTTAAACAAAGCAATGAGGCGTGGCAGAATACTTCATGAAGTGGAATCTTGAAAAAAAAATAGAAATCCCATAAATCGATACAGCACTATGGGATGTCATTTTATGTCAGTTTCTCCCTGGTCTAAAGAAAAAAACTTAAAAAAAAATAACAATCTCAACCTGAACTCATTAAGGTCATCGAAATAAAAAAAAAACTCTCTCGCAGATGAAAGGAAATCCACCTCTCAAAAGATACACAACCCAAATGTCACCCAAAATCCAAGACTTTGTGTTCAGCACTATAGATATCAATTTAAATTATAGCCCCGGATAGAAATTATTACCCAACGATCCACAAAAAAAAAATACAAGACGAACAAATGGTCACATAGTCTCCAATCCGATATACCTACTCTAAGGTTCTCATATTCATATCGCCTATGCGAAGAGCAAGCAGATAGTTTGCTTTGAGGTGTATCTTGTTCTAACAGTCATGGTTAAATTTTTGTGTTTTATCTACGGCAAATATCTTTTCCTGGTGCGTCCATCCCGTAAGTCGCGCGAGACGCTCGAGTTCAAAGCCCTGACAGGTTTCCCAAAATTTCATATAAATTTCCCAGAATGAATGTTTCTCACAGATACAATTTGGTTGTTGTTTTTTTTTTTACCTTTGATACTAGTATCAAAAAGTATCTAATGTAGGTTCCAACAACAATGAGTAGAAGAACACCGTCTAACTGCGATTTGAACCAGTTTCAAAAATCCGCCGAGACTAAGGTCTCTTATGGGAAGATTAGGATTTTTTTTTCTGTCCATTCTCTAGTGTCCCAAAGTTCTTCTTCTTTTTTTTGTGGAAATTTATTTGTCGCATAGTATCGAACACACAAGTCTCGCCCAAAAATCGACAGAAAAAAAAAACTTAACTAAAGGTTATACAAAAATACCGCTCACTTATGGTGCGCGCGTATTAGATACGCCACTGAGATAGGCTCTAGTCCATCGTCTATCATGGTCAAGTGAAATGAAATCCGAAGGCGGCTCAGAGCGCATCGCCAGCTAAGACATTGGTTTAAATTTATGGAACTACATGAAGATACAAAACGCGTTTTAAACAATTTCCCTTCGGATTCGAAATTAATAAATTTCATTAGATGGGTGACCCTTTGGGGTTTTCCTTAATCGGAGTTGGTTTGGTTGCCGCGTCCGATTGTTTGTTGAATTTTGTATAACCTGTGAAGCGGAGTTTTCTTTTTTTTCTGTTGATGCACCACTAAGTCGGTCGATTGGTTTTTTTTTTGGTCGGTGAATAGTCGAGATAACAACCAGGGCAGGCAGGTACCCTGCAGCTTTAATGGCTATCAAAAGATCCAATAATAATCGCGCGCGGCATTTTTTCCTCTTAAGAATTTTGTTTTGTTTTGTTTTTTTTTTTCGTCGAAAAGAGCTACACACCGCATCTCACTGAGACAAAAAAGAAAAATAGAAAGTCTTCGACCTTTTTTGTATTTTGTCCAGTACCAAGTCCGACCACCACCGCCACCACCACCACCGGTAGCTGTCAAATTGAAAATTTCTTCTTCGTTTTGGATTATAAACAACGAAAATTTATTGCCGTTTCCATTTCACAAGAAAAGATACAATATCTATAGACTTTCCGACTGCGACTAACAGGTCACAGTTTTTTTTCGTCTCCCTACACATCCGTCCACCTTACCTGAGAGCAGATAAGCCTTAGTCCAAACTCATCACTTCTGCCATTCAAGTTGCGTTGGCTGGTTCGTAATTGATTCGATAAATTGCATCTATTTTCACCTCAAAACCACAAACGTGCGTGATGCAAGAAGAACAAACGAAAAAAGATACAATATCCAAACAGTAGTTCATCATCGCTGCAGTTAGTTCAATTAGGTATTGCCTTGGATATTTCTTCATTTTGAAACAATAAAAGACTGGGTTTGAGGAACGAACACTCAATTTGATTTTGATTGACAGAAGAGGCTCCTGTTCGTTTGGTGTGAGGACATTGATGCGTGATGGGTCGGTGACTGGCTGTGTACCTTCCTTTTTTTAAGTATTCAGTAGCCAATGAATGGTCATAATACATATCAGAGCTTGTCAAGTGTTAACTTCATTTAAGATCCCTTTGTACTTAATTCTTTAGAGCCAATTACGTTGCTTACGCTCCGTAAATCGATTTACGAGAGAATCAAGTTAAGAACAAAATGGAAGTAAGTGTAGGTAGGTCTTTAATAAGGTTGTTGGAATGTTTAATGTCAAACGTAAGCCTTGGATCCATCGTCACTTATTTTTGGTGATTGCAAATAGAACGTAGAAGAAAATGAAATCCATCAAACCGTTTTTTTTTAAACGCGTTGAAGCTGCTCATAGATTCGATGTGTCGGTTTTTGACGCTTCTAACAATTGGTTTTTTGACTCGGCCCTCGAGTCGCTATATACCAAAACCATTTGAAATTTCATTAAGTCTCGCAGCATTTTATGCGTATGTCAAGTCGTTATTTTAACCATCCCCTGTTCGCATTTTCGACGCCTCCGAGGTGTAGCCCACGGCGCACTATGTGGCAAATTCCCGATTTCGTGCGATTAATTAAAAACGGTTGTTATTCATTGTTTTTTTTTTCAAAATATAAGTAAGTTGAGTTTAGAAATTGATAAATTATGTGTTTATTTTAGTTAATTAAGGTATAAATTTATAAAAATAACTTTTTTCTTTAAATAAATACTATATATTTTGCTTTTATCAATCACCGAGGTTAGAATCTAAAAACTCTTCAGGCTCAAACATTTGAATTACGTCAGGATTATTTTGTTTTCTGTTGGAACTTGTCAGTTAACGAATAAGAAAAACTATTTGGGTCGGATAATAAATAAAAGAAATATTTATATATTTAATAAATTTATATATTTTATTATATATGTATTATTATTCATATATAAATATTTATTTTTTTTAAATCACGCGGCGGCGTTCCAGCGTCGTCGAGTCTTTATCGAGGTGTTCCTAGCGTCGTTTTTTGACGCGTACATGTTGACGCACGTGTTGTGTTTTGATATTATTCATTCGTAAATTTTTGACGCTAGATACGCTTTCTTTTTTGAAGCGTCGTTTTTGACTGTTGTGAGCATCGTCTTTTGATACTTCATTTTATGACGCATCGTTTTTAGCGCGTCCCGCGAGTCGCATACCACGTTTTGGTATTTTTTTTTAAACAACCGGTGTGTGAGTTTTTGATTCACGCTTTATTTTTTTTTTATTCCCACGCCTCTTTCCCTCCCCCCCCCCCCAGATACCGCACGCGCTGGGGTCCATTTTCACCGAGTACGATTACAATTACGGTTGCTAGTCGTATCGGCACTTAATTTGAAATTATTTGTAATAAATAAAATAAAAAAAGTGATGGCGACACGAATAGGTACTTGGAAGACAAGAGTTTGGGACTGCTTAATACAAGTAGGTACAACAGGAAAAACAAAAAGTAAAATAAGAAAAAAAATGCAAAATTTTAAAATCAAAAATTTAAAAAAAATTTTAGTCAAAATTTTAAAAACATAAAAAAACAAAGAAAAAAGTAAATACGCGTGTAGAAGACACTTGTCAAGTTCATAAAAAATAAAATAAAAAAAATAAAAAAGAGTCAGTTTCTTATTTTTTTTGTTTTTTTTTTTTAACAAATAATAAAAAAAAATACATGAATAGACAACAAAAAACATTCAAGAGCGTGCCACACTGGTTTTTAGCATAATCTTTAATTTATTCTTATTAATATGAAAGTCAATAAGATCCGTATTATAATTCAAAAGCCTACTCATCCTCATGCATTCCGTAATTGGTCCTATGTCTTGGGACTCTAATTAGATCGCTGCTACGAAGGTGATAACCTCCTCCCCGATAGTGAAAAAGTATAGCACTTAGAAGGTCTGGTGCATCTGTGACACCTGTTATAAGTTGATGAAGGAAAACTATATCATTGTTGGTCCTTCTTTGAGACAGTGTTTGCATTTGAAGAAGTGATACTCGATCCTCGTAAGATGGAATATTTTGAGGATCATGTCATTGAATACCTTTTAATGCGAAACGAGAAAATTACGTTGCACCGATTCTAACCTGTCAATATGAACGTCATAATAAGGGCTCCAAATCCGTGAAGCATATTCAATGTGGGGACGAACAAGGCAATTATAAAGAGAAAGGGTGACATTAGGATCAAGAAATTCTTTTGACCAACGTTTAACGAACCCTAGCATAGAATTAGCTTCATTAACAATGTTGTTAATGTGCTCTGTAAAATCTAAATTCGGTATAAAAAGAACCCCTAAGTCCCTTACTTTAAAAACACGAGAAAGAATTTGCTGAGATATATAATACTCATAAGTCGAAGTTGCTCGTTTCTTTGAGAATATCATTGTCTGACATTTCGACGCGTTAAGATTTAAACTGTTCTTATACCAGAAGAATGCGATCATTGTTAGATGTAATTTTCTTAAAAATCTTCATATCATCTGCAAAAATAAGAATTTCACTGTTTAGAACACGTAACGGTGCATCATTTATTGATAAAATAAATAGAAGAGGTCCTAAATGACTACCCTGTGGAACACCAGATTTTGCAGTAAAAGTCTTCGAAAACATGTCTCTTAATTTAACATGATAAGTTCTACCCTCAAGGTAAGAAGAAACCCATGAAACAAGGACAGGGGGAAAACCTAATAACTGTAATTTCAACTTGATAACTGAGTGAGACAGTTGATCAAAAGCTTTTGAAAAGTCAGAAAGTTTAGAAATAGGCCTATAATTAACAATATGCGACTTATCTCCCTTTTTAAAAACAGGCATGATGTAAGCAATCTTCCAGGCGCAAGGAAATTTTCCAAGTCGCAAGGATAGTTGGAATATTTTACTAAGAGGTTTAGCTAAAACTGAGCTTGACGCATTCCTAGCGTCTATTTTTAATGTGTTTCTAGAGTAGTTTTTATGCGTGGTTTCATTGACAATTTTTTCAGCTAAGCACGCTTCCATTTTTCGATGCGTCGTTCCTTGCTATTCTGACACTTCGCTTAATGCGATCGAGCTGACGCATAGTTTTTATTGAGTCCCGTGAGCCGTCTTTTTTCACACATGCCACGTTGCGCTTTATTATGCGTCTATCAAGTCTTTTTTGAACCATCCCAAGTGGGAGTTGACTCTCTGATGTGTAGCTCCAAAGCGTCGTTTTTGACGTGTTCCTGGAGAAGCTGTTAATACCATGTATGTATTCGGCATAGTCTAAATGGCTAAGCTCTCATCTGTACCTACGGTGGCAGTTGTGGCCAGTACATCATCTTTCGCCAGTAGCAAATGGGTTGGGATTAAAACATTCTGTTGTCTCACTCCCTAATGCACTTCGAAAGAGTCGGAGCTACAAAAAAAAAAAAACAAATGCAATATTTTTGGGTGAATTCTTCTCCCAAGAAGTGATCTCCATATACATTCGCGGCTAACCCAATTAACCCGGTCATTGAAATTCGGTTGACTGCTCCAGAATGATGCGCATATATTGTCGATGTGGTCTACACACGATCGACCGCTATAGAATGATTGTAGCCATTTATTTAGGAAACCCATAGACAATACGGTAATACCACGCCAGTTATTGCAGTTCTTAAGGTCGCCTTTCTTAGGAAACTTAACTTTAACTCCGTCTGCTACTCACACCCCGTCTTCAATTAAGGTATCATGCTGCTCGAGCCGATATTTTCTCAATCCCCATTTCTGTTACCTAATAATTATCCATTCTAACGATGGATATTTATGTCAACACTAGAAAGGGTTATCTATCATTGCAGACTGAAAGCAAACATGTACTTTGTTGCAGGTCTAGAATGTCAAGATATTGGCAAAAATATTTCTTTCGTTCAATTATTTTCTCCAATTTGCTTAAAACCATTCTTGTCATTATTTAAACTCCTGTCACTTTGTCATAATTTTCATAAACTACAATTTTTGACATTTGCTGTAAACTTGCGTTTTTTCACTATGCGTTTCCATTAAACCACTTAACATGTCCTTCATATAGGACTCCAACATGTTATGGAAATTTTTGAAATTGAAGTTTGAATTTTAAATTCAACCTTGCGATGTATTGTTGAAATGGTTTCCTGCTACTTGCTGCGCTTGGACATTGTCAAGGTCACACACGAAGGCAATCAATAGCCGGTAGATTGTAGATTCTGTCCATTTCGATATCCCAGCATTAATTCCATTGCATTGCATGTTGTGCCGTTCTAACAAGTCGGAACATATGAAACCTCAGCACGACATTTAAGTCGTCCAGAACAATAAAACTGAAATTTATCTGGACAGAATTCTCTACTCTAGATTCTTGGATTTACCAGTGGATCACCAAACCATACGAGCTCAACTACTATAAAGTAAACAGAGTGGCCTGCATATGTTTCTTATTTACATTTTATTCCGATTACGTTTGCATTATAATAATGGTAGGTCGGTTGGTTGGTGACTTGGTAAGTGAAAAAGATACGCGAGCATTTCCAATGGCCTGTAAATTAGTGCGAGCCTTTATTCATGTTCCGGCCGGGAGTGGCACCCTTATAAGGGTTGGAATTGGAATGACTCCATTATTGTGCCACCTCTAAGGCATCCGACACACCGGCCGGCCTCCCTCAGTTTGAAAATTTGAATGAAAACACACATATACGCTCTTAGACACACATTTATAACGGTTTCAACTGTTTATCGCAGTGTATTTATGATAATGTATGCAATTTTTTACGACCTTGAAATTGTAGAATTATGCAAAAAAGCCTTTTCGCATCAGTTTAACACACTTTTTTGTTTGTTTGTGTGTTTTTATTTTGAAAAACTCACCGTTGTTCGATGTATGTAGTGGCTCCGTCTCGTCGTCGTCATCATTTGGTTTTGTAAGCCGCTGGCTGATGGCTGGCGGGTGCTATGGTGATGATGCGATGGTAATGTTTGAAGGAGGAAGGAAAAGAATTCATCCGTCTATGTAATGCCAGTCAATGCTAATGGACTTGCCGGCACTTTAGATGAATTTCAATGCCTGATGGTGGTATGTGCTGTTTTTTGGTTTAGCGTAGGTCATGATCATTGGAGTTTCCGTCGTCGTCGTTGAGTCGTCGATGGTGATGACGCGACTGGAAAAGTGGTTTAGTTTAAATTACAAATTCTTATTTTATTCGGCAAATTAGAGGCCTGGTGTTTTACGTAAAGTAAGAACATTTTGTATGTTCAAATATTGGTCTTCTTGAATTGACAATCGTTTGAAGTTGCAAAACTGCACATTTACGGATTTAAGAGTTTGTTTTTCGAGATCAGCTAAGTAGAAATATTCGAATTTCATTTTTAATTAAAAATCAAGTAGGTACCTATCTACAGAAAACCCATGTCCTTTTTCATTTGTAACTCGATTTGATGAGAATCATGGAGAACGAAGCAAATGAATTCTTCGTTCAAATTATTCCTGATAAATCCTAAGTAAATCTTATACTTTTTCACTTTATTATGTCCTCATAAAAATTAGATTTTAAAACAAATAAAAAAACAAACTTTAATGTTTCATAAATTAAATAACCTAAATGTCCAGCCACGTAAAAATTATAAAAAGATTTTTCGTGCAAAAAGTCGAAAAGATATTTTTGCATTCGGTTTTCTGGTTTTGAATAAAAACTTATAACAACATAACTTCAAAATGTTGAGTTTAAAAATAAAATTTTCATAAACTATTCGTCAAGTCTATCGAAGGATGTTCCAGCAGGGGTAACATCAGTTTATTTTATTCTATAAAAGGGTGAAACAATCCACAAAAGGATATCAATCTAAAATAGAAACCTGTCGTGATGAAAACGGGAATGTAGTAGCAGATACGCCAATAGTGCTGAGGATTTGGAAAGACCATTTTTCCAAACTGCTTAACGTCGAATATGCCCTTAATTCCGCTGCAGAGCAGACCAAATCCATTTTTACTGATGGCCAAAATATCTATCCACCCGACCTACAAAGTGTAAAAACAGCGATTTCAAGACTCAAATCGCATAGGGCTGCGAGTGCAAATGGCCTACCAGCCGAACTGTTAAAAGCAGCTGGAGATGATCTGGTAAGGAGCACACACCAACTAATCTGTAATATATGATCCGAAGAAACTATGCCCAATGAATGGAAACTTGGTATAGTATGCCCCATCTACAAGAAGGTGAACTACAGAGGTATAAGTCTCCTAGAGTATGGAGTACCTATTCTCACTGAAGCTTTTGATGTCAATAAATATCTAAGACAGGACGATGCGCTATCTTGCAACCTTTTTAAACATCGTATACTTGAAGCTATTGTGCGTAACTCAGAAGTCATCACCAGTGGCACAATTTTTCAAAAGTCCGTTCAACTCCTGGCTTACGCGTACGACATTGACGTTATCGGTAGAACGAAGCGAGCTGTCAGTGGTGCATTTGCTGGTATTAAGACGGAGGCGGCAAAGATGGGTTTGGCTGTAAATCAGACACAAAAAAATTATATGCTGTCATCGAGAAGAGAGACACAGCACCGTCGACTCGGCCAGAACATCACAATGGGAAGTTACAATTTTGAAGTAGTCAGAGACTTTGTATATAGAGATAAAACGAGAAATCAATCTTTCTAATCGCTGTTTCTTTGGTTAAGAAGGCATCTGAGCAGTAAGGCCGTCTCTTACCTTGCCTTAATCCTCCCAGTCCTGCTGTAAGGGGCTGAGGCATGGACATATTGGACATTGACAAGAGCGGATGAGAACCTTCTGGGTTTGTTTTGAGAGAAAGATTCTTGGAGTTATGTTCGGTCCAGTGTGCATCGTCGGAGAGTAGAAGGAGATACAATCACAGGCTATACGGGCTTTACAGCGGTTAAGATAGCTGGGTGTGAGGAGCGTATGAACACCGACGCGCTAGTCCGTCGAGTTTTCGTATCCAACCCCGATGAACAACGTGGAAGAGGAAGACCTCATCTTAGGTGATGCGCTCAGCTCAACATACTTAATGTGCGCAACTGGAGGCAGCTAGCGAGGGCCCGAGCTGGATGAAGAGGTTTAGTGGCTGAGGCCGAGATCCATCCTGGATTGTGAGCGCCACCGAAAGTAAGTAAGTGATCGTGAAAACAATTTCATTTAAAAACAAGGTGAAACAAAAAGTTTTAAGCTTAACAAAAATTCATACCTACCACGGCGTTATGGACAAAGCCGTTGATTTTTAATATTTTTTTTTAACCAAATATAAATTAATCATTGGTCCTCCCGGCTGAGCAAGTTTTGCCGGCAAACGGCATGCAGACATTTGATTTGCGGGAAATCATGTTGCACTGAATGAAGAAAAAAATCTTTACTGCTTCTCTCATATAGCTAGTCCTCAAATTTTTTTCGCAATTTTAATCAATATTTTCTATATCTACTTAGCCAACAAAAATCTTTAAAAAAACAACAATTTTTAATATTAATCTTTGCCTATACGAATTTGGGTTTCCGTATTCCGGACGTGTTAACCCACAAGCAGTTCAACCCTTTTCTCTACTAGTACCTATAGTATAGTACCCTACCTTCATATTTTTGAGCACAAATATTACCCAAACCTTGTCCTTTCAAAAAAGAAAAAAAGAAATGAACTAAGTACCTCCATAAATAATAAAACATTTAGCCCACTTGCTGCCTATTAACAAAAAAAAGTGTCCACCCTTTCATATTTCACAAAAAAAAAAAAACACAAATTAAACGAAACATAAAGCAAACCCTTAACATTTGACTATTTAGAACAAATAAACTAATTTCTAAAAATTTAATTAAAACCCGCTACGTCGCCATTCTAACTGTCAAGAAAAACTGTTTTTTTTTGCCGTTTAGTCGGGGAGTGCGTTTTATGAGTTTTTCTTTCCCCACAAGGAATGAAGGAAAAACCATCACGTATAACATTTTTTCTTTTGCAAAAAAAAAGTGAACAAAAAATTGTTGTTACTACCAACAACAATACGTGATTTGACAAAAAAAAATCATAAATATACCTTCTAACATTTCCAACACAGCGCAGACGAAAAAAAAGAAAACAAAAATATAAAAAATAATAATAAACAAGAATAAATTATATCCTTGTCAGAAAGCAACGAAAGAAATAAAAAAAACCGTTTCTCTATGCCGTGCCACTAAACGATGCTCCTGCTGCTACTTCGACTACTTATACACAAAAAAATGTAAATTACTCGCGTGCCAACAATCAATTTTTGACCTACATAATTATTAAGCTGTTTTCCTGAATCCTTAATACAAAAAAAAAAGATTTTTAAGATACCAACCGGAGAAACACACACACAAGGTCACCGTATCACAAAAGAATATTCAAATCACACAGATTAGATGGCACATTAAAAATGCACTGTCCACGCATTAAATCTGAACAAAAAATGTTCCACACCAGCACCAAATGATTGGGCTAACTCGGTTTAGACGCCCCTAGGTCTCGGCGTTTTTGTCTGGTGTGGTCTTGTGTCGCAGTCTCGGTCCAATTTGCATAATTCGCTCGTACTCAGGTACGATCAAATCCCGAAAGATATACCTTTTACTTTGATGATTTTGATTATAAGGAGAAGAGGAAGCAGCAACGATCGTGAGTTACTGGAATCCCATCATCCATCTGCGCTGCGTCCTCTGCAATTTGTCTGCACGAGATAAAGATTTTTCTGTGCAAAAAAGAAAGATTCACCGGCTGCTTCATGCTGCTGGCGATGTACCGAAACCGAAAGCGAATCTGAAGCCCCCTCTAATTTATGGCGATAATCATCCTTTTTGTTCAAAGCAATTAAAATTAATAAATTCAAGTGCTTCGAGGCCCCAGAGGCAATGGCATTGTCGTCGTCGTCGTCACCCTATCATTGAATCAAAAAAGCGTGTTGCAGATAAAAGCAACAACAACGAGAGATATACGAATTTTAATATTTCTGTCAAATGAAAATTAATTTTTCCCCAAAACAATTTAACTCGTTCTCTGCGTTTCAAGCGAGAGAAAAAGAAAACTAATCCAAAGCAACCACCCTCGAGAAAATTCTCAAAAGGGTTAGAAAATTCAATGGGCGAATCTAGATAGTGTGTGGAATGTGCGTTTTATATCCATAAACTTGCCATACACCGTAATCGTTCCAAGAGATAATAACAAGGACCAAACGAAGTGTGTACGCTCGAAGCTATTCGATTTGAGGTTTGAATTTTGTGACATCACACAAAGAAGATAGGCTGTGTATTTTTGCTTATCTATGTGGGATGCTCATCCCACTCCCTGACTTGCACGCGCTTACTTGCTGGCAGCTATCATTTGATGGTTATGTGGTGATGGTCCTTGGAGGCTAACTGAGCGTACGTTCTAAATTCGTTTAACAAGGTGCAAAAAAGGGTTAAACCCTGATTTGCGGGAAGAGAACAATAAAACTTTTGACTTTTGTATCTCTCTATGTACTGCTATTTTTTTGCTGATGTTGTCACATGTGTGTGGATTTGGAATGTCCTTGATATGGCTCCAATGGGACTGTAAATTGGTAGATTTTATTGCGTTAACGATTGCCCGAAGGAATTATTTTTGCTAGACGATGTAATTACATGCACACTGAACACACACTAAAATTGAGTATGTGTTACAATTTAGCAAGACCATTGTTGGCAGATATGAGTGATATATTGTTGTGGTGCTTCGAATAGAGAGACTCATTTCCTATCTATAAGAGTGGGAGGGAGAGGGGAAGGGAGTGATACCTATTCTTAAATAATTTTGAAACATTTGTGAGACTCAAAAAATACAAAATTGTGGCCACTCAATTGAGCACAGCGAAGGAAAACAATTATTGAAGTTCGTTCGTCAGCTCTTTCGTTTCATATAATGAAGACTTTAAAATCTTCACATTTTTGGCTCGGGTAAGTCGAATTTGTCTATTTGTCATTCACTTTATAAAGAAAACTATAATCTCTAGCTTCTTGTTCCAAACTACGTGCAACCAATACTTCATGGGGGCCTATAAATATTTCCAGCTTGAAAGAAATTCCAACGATTACAAGCAACCTTCCTATAATGCCATTCGATTCGTCTTATTTATTATCCGTTCCCACACAAAAGCGAACGTGTGTTTGGAAATAGAAAAAAATCACATAAATTCCCAATTTCAATCGAACAGGTTGCAAGAGAGTAAAGTCGTAGAGAGTGTGTAGCACCTGTCCCCATATCAAGCCAGCAACCAAAAGGTCCCCCAACTCCAGCCGTCTATCATTGAATTGATCTCTGAGATTTGGGAAACCGCACCACCAGCATATACCTAAAAAAAAATATGCGCGCACATCATCTTCTCTAGCACTTCCGTCGCGTCGCATTGGATAATACATCAAACTGCGATAAGCATCTCGTTTCCTCATCTATGGAAGAAGAACAAGACAAAGTTTTGTATAAAATCTATATCTACAGGGATTTAGGTGTGTTTGTATATAAATCGCTATCGACCACGGAAATCAGGTGCTACGCGCACGGCTGCTGCTGTTTCACCAGAGCAAACTCGGTGTGTCACCCGAAATCTAGTAAATGGAGGTTCTTGCGTACACAATTCCCAAAATGCCATAAATTACTCCCGAAAAATAAAGGATTTTTAACAATTTTTTTAAACCTTATACCTACCTGAACTGCACGGGTGTTTTTTTGTGTAGCTGGAAGGATAGTTATTGCTGTTCTCCACCCTCAGCTATACGTGGATCGGGGTACACTCACGATTTCATCTGTCCAACTGTCCAATTGCGTTTTTGTTCTGAAGTGTATTTTTGTTGTTGTTTTGTGTTCGCCCTAAGTACGAACGCGACCGAACGTTGTTGTCATCGTCACAAAACAGAAAACACAAAAAAGGAGCGCAGCAAATCCATAAAAAGGAAAGGAACCCCTAAAATGGAGATAAGACGCAACATAACTCAAACGTTTATACTCTCTTGCTGTGTTGGGCGTCGCGTCTTCGTCGGTCGGTCGGTCGGTCGATTGTGGAGCGGAGCTGGACAACGACAACGAACCATTTTTTTGTTTTGCTTTTTGTCCACTTTGTTCAATTGTAAGCGTTGCAGTTACTTTGGAACGGATTTTCATTTCTCAATGAACATAGATCTGGAAATTTATAAAAAACGAAAATCAAAAAACAATTGTATATAGAGGCGGATATTTTATACGGCAACCGGCATTAAATGACGACGTCGGTCGATGTCAACGTTGGCCGTCGTTGGTTCGGTAGCAGATCCCAGCTTAGTAACCAAGTCGACGACAATCACAAAGACGTCACCATCAGAAAAGCGACATGAATCGAGTTGAATTCTCTCTACCGGAAGCCCCCAAACGTGATCTACCGAATAGGTTGGTGGAAAGATGGTACGTGATTCAACAGAAGGAGCGATGACTTTGAGGCAAAAAAGTGACATTACGAACATCAAAACCATCAAAAACGTTTTTACGTTCTGGGTTTAATTTTTTTTTTACTTTTTATTTTGATTTTTTTTCCTTCCTTTCATTGTCGCACTCTTTTTGAATGCGACTTTTTTTTCTTGAAGGCACCATAAGAGTATATTTCCAGTATCTGAAGGTTCCATATTGTTTTTTTTTAAGATTTCGAAAAAAACAGTCTTAACAAACGTGGTGCGTATACATTGTCATTGTCTACGGCTCTGCCATATTGGCAATGGCGTGAGGACGGACGGAGGGACCCTTAGCAAGAGGTCTTCGGGTGCACTTTTTTTCAGCACACTGAAAAGTGCAAACACAAAAAATGTGAATACAAAACTAAATTCACAAACAAAGATAAACTAGAACTGGATAAAGGAGACTCATTCAGGGAGAGTTTATATGAAACGCATTCAGGTAAAATGTCCAACGTGTCCAGTTTTTACCCCGACACGACCTTACGAATGAAATTGTAATCCTTTTTTTGTTTTGTTATCAAAAGATGACAATGAGACACAAAGGAAGAAAGGGTTGTTTTTCAAAATTCTTACACAATGCGAATCCAGTTATTGTTAACCTGAAATAATCAATAACAAATAAGAAAAAATAATAATTTTGGTCACTTAAAAATTTGTTCTTCGTTGTTGCGAATTTAAGGCATTTTTGGTGGAAATATGATGAATATTTTAGGGGTTTTGTTTGTATACACAAACAGTTTGAAGGCGAAATGGTTTCTTTATGACAAAAAACAGGCTTTCACGATTTATTTTCAAAGACCGTGAAATTGTAGAATGCAATGCATCAACTTAAAAGTTGAAGCTTTTATTATTTTCTATTACAAAAGGTCTGACATTTTGCTCAAGTTAAAACATTTTTGCGTGTGTTAAGATTTTGATTTGAAAGCAGAATGACGCTTCTTCCTTACTTACTTCGGAATTGAATTTCATCCAAAAAAAAAAAAAACACAAAAATGGTTACGTAGGCACATTTGAAAGAAGAATTTAATTGATTCGTTCTCCATGATTCTCATCGATTCGAGTAACCTTAAATTCCTGCCAGTATTCTTAATTCTAATTAATTTGAATGACTAAAAAGGAGTGAGTCTTTAAGAGGAAACAATTTTTGGGGCCATTTGTGATTAGAGCACATGTCATGCGGCAAATAATAATTTTTTGCTCAATTGTTTTGGGTCAAATAGTTCTGCAAATATTCGGGTCCAACATCGTCTATCGTGAGAAAGTTGGAAGCCGTTTTTAAACAGCCTGAAAACCTGAACTTCAAAGAACGTAAGGAATATTGAATCGGCACTCACCAGCCTCCAATCTATTTCAAGAATAGCATGACAACGTCTTAAGGCACGCATTCGACAAGTCCAGTTTTCGATGACTTAAGCGCATCAATTAGGCTGATTTGACCAATGGCATCTATTTAGTTGTCTTTGAGGTCTGCGGTGTTTGCGGCTTATTCATATCGACCTGTAACTTAAAAAACTCCAGAAAAAAAGGTCTTAGGGTAGTGAGACAAATCACACAATCTTGGTGACGAATTCGCTTCGCTTCACGCGAGAAAACTATGCCATGAAACCGCTCGTGCAGCCTATCGAGCATCTTGAGCTGTGTGCCACGTTTAGCTCTATTCTCCTATTCAGGCTATATGATGGCCTGCCCAGCCCGAAGAAGTATACGAACCGGTGAAGCCTCCAGCCCAAAGTCTACACGAAACAGTATCTTTATCTGGATGCATGGCTCGTCGTGAATCTCGCGTAGATTTGTGTCGTCCTAGATCCGGCAATTTTAATTTTTCTTCCATAAATGGGACCTATCACTAAAGATGATTTTACGACCAAAATGCGGATCAAATTCCAATCGCACCCTCGCACGAAGTTACAACAGAGAACGGCTTCCGACTAATCGACTTTGCTGTAGCTTCTAACACAGTGATAAGTAGCAATAGGTTTCCAACACGAAAGTTCTATGCCTGGCGATCTCCGGATGGTCGTACCGCCAATCAAATCGACCATATGCCAATCGACGTAAAGCACACATCCAATATCTTAAACGTGCGCACTTTCTGAGGAGCAAATGTCAACTCTGACCACTTTCTGGTAGTGGCTATGTTTAAAGCTCGATTATCAAAGGACAAAAAAACACGGGCGACCAGTGAGAAATACTACAGATGTCAACACCTTGTGGAACCCATATTGCGAAATAAATGAAAATGTAACCGAGACCGCCATAGGTAACCAGCCACACCCAAAAATGAACGCATTCACAGTTTTTCAGCTCAAAGAACTATAAGAGGCACGGACCAAAAATAACACCAGACGTTTCTTTAAAAGGTCGAAGCAATTAGCGTCTATTTTCAGAACCCGGACACAGGCTCTTCGATACAGTGAAGGAAACCTAGTCACCGAAGCACAGCACTTCCAACAGCTGCTGAATGCGCATAATATCGAGCAAACCAATGACGAAAGAGAAGCGAGACCAGTTATTGAAGACATAGTCCCAACCCCCAGCACAGAAGAGAGATACATATGGAACTCTTTAAATATGGAGGATGTGTTTTGATGCTCCAGGTCATCAACAATGTATAGGAGGAAGAATGCATAAGCTCCATACGCCCCATCTACAAAAAGGCGATCCTATGTCATGCAAAACTGCCGAGGCATATCCCTGCTTAATGTTGCATACAAAATCCTATCCAACGTAACAAAGTGTCTGAAATACAAAACTTTGATTTAACCAGTCATAGCGCGCCGAATGTTCGACGGTAAGTAAAAAAGGGGAATTGATACTTGGCACTTCGGAAAGGAAAATTCTTCGGTTCATTTAAGGTCCCGTATGAGATGATAGCGAATGGAGAAGAAGGTTCAACCACGAACTGTACGAGCTGTACCAAGATATGGATGTAATCCATTAAGCAAAGAAAAGACGACTGCATTGGTTCGGCCACATCGATTGAAAGGAGGACAACGCTCCAGCCAAGAAAGCCTTCACATCGCAGCCCCCAGCTTCGAGACGACAGGGAAGACCGATCCTACGGTTCAAGCACCAAGTGATTGCGAATGCCACAGCGCTTGGATTAGCCGACTGGAGAATGCATGCGTGGGACCGTACCCGATTTAAGGCTGCAGTGTCTCAGGCTGAGACTTTCATGGATTGTGAGCTGGTTAAGTAAGTAAATAGAAATGGGGCAGCCGGATTTTTAATTTTGTGGTCTGCTACAGGTCAAGTTCTTGTCAGCGACGCGGAATTGACGGCATCTAATTCTGCTGCACACTTTTACGAACAGAGGCGATATTTTCGGCAGATCTTGCGTTTCATTAATGTACGGGTTTTGGCTGATTATTCACTGAGCCGGTGGACTCGCTAATTGTAAATGTCACAGCATTATTGAGTTGTCACACTAAACCAACTTCATTCATGCACTTTTCTTGCTCAAAACCGATTTGAGAATATCCATCTACCTACATTTATTTGAGATCCTAAGCACTCTCATTAAATAACATAGCTACTTCCCCACATACCATACCCGAAACAACTTAGCATTCAAAACAATAAAAAACCAATTTAAATTGCGTCCATATATTTTTAACAAAAACAAAAGTAACCTAATGAGCCATTCATTATTTTTACCGCACAAAATCAGTTAACACATTTTTATTTTTAATTTTGTTTACCTTTGATTTTTTTTCGTTTTGAAATTTAAAAAAAAAAACATCTAACTTACTCCAAAGACATGAAAACAAAAATGCAACTTTGAAACCCAACCGGTTACCCACTCACACACAATCTCATTACCATTCTCATTAAACTTGCTCGCTCTTAACCGCTTGTATGATTATAATTTATTGCGATAAAGTAAACAAACTTTTTTTGTTGTTTACTCGTACTAAAGTCGTTTAAAAGCTTTGAACGCAAAACAAGTAAGACAAAATTTGTTTGAAACTATTCCAAAGTTAGAAGAGAGCACCTACACCGATATCAATTAGTGCTGCAACTGCAGCGACAACGGCAGTGTGTTGTAAACATCTTTTAAGACATACATGACGTCCTTGAAAGAGATTACACAAAAAAATCGTTAAATTAAGCTTTTAAAACGCATTTATGCGCTTCAACCTGCAATCAAACGGACAACAGCTCTGCTGCTCATAAATTGACCAATAAAAACTATAAAATCGACTTTCAAATGCCATCTCGAAGTTTTAATGACATCTCAAGCGCTCTGCGGGTCTCCACCGCAATATACACATTTTTTAAAAGTGAGGGCCATTCGAAAGACATTTTTTTCATATTCGAAAAGCTATTAAGCGATGTGTTTGTGAAATTTTGTTCAAAAATCTATTTACACACACAAACACAACGAAAAAAATTCATCGACTTTAAATTAAAAAAAAAAAAAAACACCTGTCGCATTACAATATTTATGTCCACCGGTAGACCTTTGGCTTCGAATTCAAGTTCTCAATCGAAAAACAAATAAATTAAAAGTTGGAGGGAAAAAAATCACCACCACACCAAAAGATCGAAGAAAAAACGTGAAACTAGTCAAACGATCATGGATCATGGAATCGAATCAAACGACATACTCGCCTTTTTTTTTGGAAGAGTAAAAAAAATGACGCAAGTTTTTGAATACCTAACTTACTGCTATCGATCGACGATCGATGGCGATCGGTGGTTTTGGGTGATCGTTAGCCAATCTCTGCAGCCCAACCTGTTCATCATCGCAACATATCGATCGATTGGAATTCACGTATTCGAATCGACTTTGGGGACCCATTACAACAGCTTCAGCACATTTTGAAAGAAGATCGCTAACGCAACACGCACAGTTTGAGACTGCTTGCATTTGGGGGCAATCAAATTGCATTGGCAACTTTTATCTCAACCGAGAGAGAACCAGAAATCCTCAACATGATCATGATCGGTTGTCTATGCCAAACGATCTTACACCTGAGTGTGTAAAGTAGTTTATCGCTTAGCAAGATCAATTTTCGATAAACAGCGCAACGATTTGATTTTCAATTTCCAGATAAGCTGATATGCCGTGAATTTTTAATAAGCATCGATCATCGATCTCCCCGGTTGTTGCAAGATCAGTCCAGATACAAAGTTTCAAAGTACAAAGTGTCTCAACTACTTTGGAAAATGGTGATATAATCAAAGTTTATTGTGAGTGATCATGATCACTGTTCAGATCTGCACCTCAAAATATGCCGTACGATCGTCTACTACACCTTTCGTCACTTCAGCTTACATCAACCTCGAAAGTTCTGGCATTAGATGTCGTGTGTAGGTTTTGAGTTATTTTTGTCACTTCAGGGAGTTTGATGCCAACGCGCGTGCGCAATTGTTATAGACTTTGAACACCAAAACTGACTCATTGCAAACCTAACCCTGTCGCTATACTTAGGAACTCACAATGACAATGTGTAATGAAAGTTGCTTAGATTTTAAGTTGACGAATTCATTTGGCATGATCACTCGCGAATCGCGATCTAATGGGGCGCCACAGCAATTTTTGGACATTGTGTCGTGACGATGATCGATTTGTCGTTGTTATTAGTTTGGTGTTTATTTTCGGGAGGTCCCCTAAGCTGTTTGTTGGCAGATCACTGATCTTGTCGTCACCTTTTGACTTTTCGATTTGAATCGAATCAAATTGACTGTCAATAGAATCTAGAATACACATTATTCAACTCGACTGACTAAGAGTTGTAAATAATGGCCGTGGAATGCCTTGGGTCGTCCCACGCTCTTTCAATGTTACAAGTGATCTTTTTTTTCATTATTATTTTCCTGTCATGCTTTTTCGTGAGCTTGCTAAGCTGCGAGGTACAGATAGGTAGATAGAATTGACGTAAGAAACTTCTGTATCGCAGATCGAGATTTTAGTAATCAGGGTTCGAAAGCTTGGAGTCGACATGTATAACTAACATTTTTGTCACCAATACATGATCGGATTTTTTTTTTCTAATTTCTTAAACAACTTGGACTCATGTATGAAAAGGAACACCCTTGTAACAAGTTATTCTGGTTTTGAATAAATTATAAGATTTTATTATTTTTTTTGTTTTTATTCTTATAATTTATATATTTGCTAGATTTTATTTCTATTCGTGTTGAGTGTTAGCAAAACGAATGTGTGATTTTTTTTGCTTCTAGATCTTGACTGTGTCTATGCATCATCGACGACGACGATCGCAATGGAGCGCGGAGTGGTGTTAGAATGGCCATCACTTACGGGCAGGTTGTTTGAGTCAGACGTGAGTAATGGTTACATTGTAAATGGAGATAGTTGAAGAATTCGATGTGCTTAAAATGTTAAGTTAGTTTGATTAACTGATAAAAACGTCAATTTGACAACTCACTTGACTAGTCTAGTCGGTTTCACTTGAACACTTGGGACTTAAATTGTGAAATATCAAACAGAATTCATGGTGTGATTTTTATTAATTGTAAAAAAATAAAAACGAGCAGGTGCAGCCGATCCAACCCCCTACGCAAACCCATCATCATCATAAAATCCAAGACCCTAAAAAGTTCCATCAAAATGCACAAATAAAAATGTCAAAAGCTCATTAAATTAATACGAATTGACAATCACAACAAAAGCGCGCTAATGATTCGCCATGTCCGTTGATTATGAACCTCAGCATTTTTTTATGACATTTTTTTTGTCAACCGGTTGTCTTTTTTTTTTTTTGTTCGTTTCGATTAGCTAAAGGATTATGTTTCCGGATCGTTAAAAAAATTAAGTAAGAGAAAAAAAAATAAATAACGAAGATCTGCAGCAGCTCTTAACAAGTTTTAAGCTCAAATTTATTTGCTACTTTTATTTCCAAACGAAAATAACACAATAAGTTACAACAACAACGATGCCAATAAAAAAAAACAAGCCAATGAAGATGACAGAACAGAAAAAGCTGCTTGGCACAATATGGGTTTGGTCGTTTTTTTTATATTTTTTATGACTTTACGATCTAACGTTGGATTTTGCGTCTTTTCTCTCGCATTCCTCCTCCTTTAGAATTCAATAGATCCGGGTTGGAGTTTTTTTTTAGGGAAAGATGTTACCAAGTGTTTGGATACTTAAATGAGCAGCGTCAAAGTGACACCCAAATCTGTAATAAGGATTTCAAATTACTGTACAAAAATACTCAAAGATGAATTAAATGACACCAGCCTTTCGCCACCATCAGACGGCCGGTAGATCACAAAAGGATTTCTTACTCATTCACGAATGTATTTTTTTTGTTCTTTAATCCCAAAAGCAAGATTCAGCTCGCTTTTGAGTTTGCGGCAGCTGGTTGGCGGCTTGGCGCATTATTTAGAGAAAAGACCGACACACTGCATGTGTCAACTCAACCCCAAGCGGCATTGTCTAAACTGCTGCTGGTGCGATGGTGATCGTATTTCGTATAGCAGGATTCACGTCGAGAACTGTCTTCTGACTGTCAACACGTACATGTATCGGAAAAAAGTTGTGTTCACGTAGTCTCTCTGGAGGTACACACAATCATCATCGGGACGAGAACGACTTAAAAATGTTTTGCGTATGAATTATGATCGGTCCGTGGCGGTTGTTTTATTTACACGTTTTCAAGTAAATTACGCCGCTTGAACAGCCAACTTAACTTCTCGAGCGTTTTGGTTATCCGTTTTGACTATGTATATGACTGTTGCACGGTAAGTATGTTATTTATGATGATATAGGGGTATCCAAATGTTGAGCCGCTGCTGATGACCGCATTGTGAGTGACGGTGAGTGACACACGTTTAGTGTGGCCACAGCATGAGAGGTGAACATCAGGAAGCCACGTTTAATTTTTTTTGAAATTCTGTCACTTAATCGCGAGGTTTCGCTGATCGTCTTAGAAGTAACAAGAAAAAATAGAATTTGTGTGTATTGAAACCAGCAGTACCCTCTTATGGCTATTTCCAAGAGTTTCTCAACGATTTAAGGGTTGCAACAGATTGAAACATTAGAAAGTTAACATATTTTTATCAGTTCCATTGAAGAAATCAATCAAAATATAAAGGAATTTCAAATTTCGATAAATGAATGTACAAACGAAAGAGCTGACGAACGAACTTTTATTTAAGATTTTCTCTTTTTACCAATACAACCCAGAGCGATTTGTAAATAAAAATAGCGAATTATGTTGTCCCAAGAGAGAACTATTAAAAAAAAATTCTTAAAATATCAAAGTGAACCTCAAGGTGGCAAATGCCGTCTTTATAAAAAAAATGTTCTGCTCAAGATTTAATCAAATCGAAAGTCCAAAGAAATTTCAAATTTCTTTCAATTATCTGTTTTTTGCTTCTTAAATATAATTAATCAAAAATTCTTCTTAGCATTTTTCCAAAACAGAAATATAATGCAGACAATTGGGCGTAAGTACGGTAGCAGCCCCCGGGTGATTTAAAAACAATCATTCATACTCACTGCAACATGCAGAATGTTTTTTTCTCTAATTTCCTTCCAAGATGAATGCGCTTCAAATTACCAAAACATGCTGCTGTTTCTACTTTGGATCATAAATCAAATGCATCGGTTATAAAACAATCAAACACGACCATCAGGTAAACACGGCCTATTACACTGTTTAGATGCCAAAATTTGGGTCAGAGGCACTTAAGGTTTTTATATGTGAGTTCAGAGTCGAGAAAAAGGTGTACTTGGGACGAATCATGATTTGTGAATGATTCTTCAAATTGAACACACCTTTGTTTAGGAAATAGCAGAATTTGGACTCATGATGATGGGGCAAACTGTAAAATACACGCGTTCCTTTGCGTGGCGATGATGTTCGCCTGGATGATTACAAAATCACCTGAAGCACCCCACTTGATGTTGTGTGTGTGGTCATAGCTCATCTTGTTGGACATCTATCTACTTAGGGATCTTATAGCTTTCGGTCAAGGTTAAGAGGTTTTCTTTTTATTTGGTCTCAAAGGTCTCAAATACTTTGGCATTCGGAATGGGCCACTTCATGAAAGAAAACAAAAACAAAGAGTGGGCCAAAATCGACAGTGAGATCGATCACCATTAGTAGTTGAAAACAAAACACCATCACGCAACCCGAAACACGCTGTCACTTGTGGAAAGTGATGACGATGACTGATGAACCTAATTAAACAAATTGCCAGAAGTTAAAGATGAATCACTAACATTTTTTTGTTTAAGCGAAAAATGAAATTAATAATAATACTAGTCAACAACCGAGAAACATAGAGTTGCATTGGGAAAGGTAAGGTCTGAAAAGTGATGAAGGTTCACAGCAACGGCTTACGGTGGGATTATTCGCCGGTTAAAAAAAGACCACGAATTAATATTTGTGGTTAGCTAGTCGAATGAAAAATGTGTTTTGCCGATAATTTTGTCAACTTTGACCCAATAACAAAGAATTTTGTTGGTGAAAAATTAAAAACAAAATTGATGGCGATTTGTTGTTTCCGTTAAGATTCATGTTGTGGGATCAAAGTTGTGTTTTTTTATTTTGAAAAAAGTGTAAAAAGCTTGAATTCCGGTTTTTGGTGAAATTAAATCTCGAAAAACAAAATCAAACGAGTTTACAAAATGAAAGATTGTTTATAAGATGTCTCAAAATAATTGCGCAGAAACGTCATCATTGTGGTCCACAAAGCCTTCCCAAAGGTGATAGCAGGACTAGTACACAAGTAGTTCATCTTGCTTCCTAGCTTAACTTCAAGAAATTTTGTCAAGGGACAGATGCGAAGAATTGCAGAAGAAGAAGATTGTGCAGAATTCCAACGTCAACAACAGAGGCACAATCTTCTTTCAAAAGTTCGTGCAGCCACAAGGATACGCAGATGACATTGACATAAATGGAGCGTTCGTGAGCCTTGAGACGGAGGCCAGGAAGATGGGTCAAGCGGTTAACGAGGGCAAGACAAGGTTAACAAGAAAGGACAACCAACATCAACGTCTTGGAGTCAACGTCATCTTAGACAGATTTAACTTCGAGGTAGTAAAGGAATTCGTCTACCTAGGATCCGCTATAAACTGAGACAACAAAACCAGCTCTGAAATCAAACGAAGAATTACTCTTGCCAATCGCTACTTCTTTGGACTTAAGCTAACAATATTCAAATATACTAGCAATATCTACATTAGCAATATCTTAAAGCTTCATATAAAATAGTTAGGAACATCCTGTTGTCCAAGGACAAGAGTTGGATGCACCATCAAGATACAAAATTAATCTTAAAAACAATTGATGGGGATCATTTATTTTATGTAAGAAGGCAATTGAATAGTAAAGTCCTCTCTCGAGAAACTACAGTGTTACTGTACAAGACTTTTATCATCCTGGTCCTTATGTATGGTGTTGAGACATGGACCATGACAACAGTTCATGAAAACGCTTTGGTCTGCTTCGAGAGCAAAATTCTTTGATTGATTTTTGGTCCAGTCTGCAGTCAGACCTGAACTAACTTGACGTGCGAAACTGGAGACAGCTGGCTGGAGACGTTTGTTGGATGAGGCTCTGCGGTCCGACCTGGACTGTAGCACCACCATGAGTAAGTAAGTAAGATTGAAATCTCGATCCCGAAAAACAAAAAGCTCTAGACATTTGAATCAAACAAAACTGTCAAAAGTCAATCATTTTTTTTGGTATGCAATCTAAATGTTATCCCAAAACTATTCTTTAGCTAAACATGTTTTAGTGTTGTTCCCTCAAACAGCTTCACAAACTGTATTAAATGTTAAAAAATGGTAAAAGGAAAACACAACCTAAATCGACACAGTGACTGGATGGCATTTACTTCGTCACTTACATTAGGAAAAAAATATTCATGTACAAACGTCAACGTACAATATAAGAACTTTAGCAGCCGAAGCGAAAAATAAAAAAAATCAACGCAATTAAATATGCAAATGGCGTTTGCACAAAGCAAAGTGTGTGTAATAGCTCTTTGTGGGCCTAAATGCAACAACTGGCATGAGGAAGTAATATGCCTGCTATTAGTCAAAGGGCATTTTGATAGCGCTCCAATGTGTGCCGTGTTGCCATAAAGTCATTGTCGTTGCCTTTGCCGCGCCATCATTGTTCTCGTCGCGACGAACCGCACCATTGACCATCGTTTAGAGTTTCTCTGACCATTTTATGTTTTTTATAAAAAAAAAGTTTAAATACAAAAAACGGTCTCCAAACAAAACACTCTCAACGTTAGACTGGGTGATGCCATTGAACCTGGTCCGGACTCACATCACTTGTGCTCCCATTTATTTTTTGTACCCAGAAACGTAATTTGCTTATGAAAAGGATATTTGCCTCTCAAAGCGATGGAATACCTGTTTCATCGATAGATTCAAAGCGATTCTCGATGAATTCTCTTCGGGGCAATAAAAATGATTTATTCGTTTTATAAGGAAAATTTTTAGAGCATATTAAGCCCCAAAAAGTAAGGTCAAACCCGTAATTATTGGTTCAGTCCTCATCGGTGTTGAGTATTTAAAAAAAAAAAAAAACATGCGAGCAGTTATGTCATGAGACTAAAGTTACTTACAAGCATATCTACTACACGGCACCTCTGAGTTAAGAACTTAAAAAATTATCTACTGCCGTCGTTTTTTTTTCTCTTTGGCTTGAACGCTCGAATTCAAACGAACGAACATACCTTGTCGTTAATTATAGGTTTTAAAGATTTACAATATTTTTCATCGGTTGTTGATATCCACTATATTTAAACTACCTTTTACCTAGTATAGGTCGCCAAAGGGGCTTTTTTTAGTCAAGGGCGGCAGCGTGACGCGGAGCGGCGGCGTTTCTTGTTGTTGTGTGTCTTTTGGTTTGAAAATGTGTTTTCCAACTCACCCCACACACCTGCGCTAGGGATTGGGTTATAATAAAGATAGAAGTGGGTATTAATTGCGGTTAATTGGAGCTAGTGGGTAATCACGATCGAAAGATCAATTTTTTTTCTCTTTTTTATTAGAGGACACATTCGAGGGATAATAAGGGGTTCTTAGGTATATTTTGGCAGGTGGTTAAGATTTATCACCTTTAGTTCTCGCTTGATCTTGTTTTGAGATTTGAATTTTGGACCAGATTTCGAGATAATTTGGTCATATTTTTAATGGGTGAGTTGTGCAGGGTTTCTTGAGACAAATTACTGCCTATGGCTTAGTTGAGAAGCACTTTTTTCATGACAAATTAATACTTTAAAAAGTCTCACTTCCTCAAGTAACTATTAAAGCAGCTTTAAGTGTCAAAAACCTTGGTGGGATTGTATCCGAAACGTCCAACATATAAACTTCGTTCTCCAATCGTCATTTTTCTCTCAAAACATTTCAACACATTAAATTCCCTTTTCCAAAAACTCCAAGGAGGTATAACATCTACCAGGAAAATCCTAATTTTTAAGTGTAATAGTTTCCATTGTCGACCTAATTGACACCAAATTACTGCTTCTTCATGACAATTCGTCGATACAAACATCACCAACAATTACATCGACCTAAAATTCTTAAAACCAACGTAAATTAATAGGCCAACAATTGAGCCACATTGTTTACATTTGACTTGCTGTCAAAAACATGTCAAACAGATGTCAATATCATCTCAAGCTAACAAGAGACTCGCACAAATATTTCTGAAGTCAACTGAACGGACAACAACGAAGTGTTTACCTGTTGATGGAACAAAACACACAGCACAAACAGGTACCCTATAGATGACAACCCATCCGGTATTCTATAAATAAAATCTTAACATCATAACCTCAAACAACATGCACAAATAACCATGACAAAAGGTCAACAATATATGGTCGTTCGGTCGTTCGGTGTTGGTCGTCATCGTAGTGCGGAGTTAGAACAGCAGTCATCGGATGAAGGTAGCAGCAGTGAGCAAAACATGATCATGATCACTCTGTGTCTCGAAGCTTGTTAGTTCAAACAAAATCCCATGAGAGTACAGAGAGGGACATTCCAAACACACACATTGTTCAAACACAATCCGTTTGGCACTTTAAGACCATCACTTCCACCAGAACCCTTACATCGAGTACTAGAGAGTAGAGACCCAGCAACAAATTACGAAAAAAAAGTGAAAAAAGTCAGCAAACAAACCCAAGAAGGCAACAACAAAAAAAAACGAAGAAATGTCAACCGAAACCAGGTAAATATCAATAAATCAATTAACCAACCTTGACAAAGTCCGTATTCCATGAAATTGGCCATTACAATGGAACAAAAGTGTCCAGCTGTTGCTGGATCGTTCGTAGTCGTCGTGGACATAAATGGGCTCACTGCAGGGGTGCCTGTGCACAAGTGCTAATTACACCCTGATGGTCGTCGATCGTCTTGCAGACTCACATTGGAGTTAACTGGTGTGTTGGACCTGTTGGACCATTTACTAGGTATCTCAAGACTCGCTCTCTTCGCTTCATCGATCTAAAGGTGTGAGATTCTTATGTTCGACCATGAAGCACCTCACTCTCCGCTTGGCCCACGCGACTAAGTGCAAACGTTTAAAGCACGAGTCTTATGGGGTCTTGGGGTTCGTGGAATCATCGACCATAAATGTCGGGTGGGGGCATTTCCCAGGAAATTATACGACAATAAAAGTCATATTTAGACAACAAGGCAGAGTGATGCCACAATAAGCAGCGAGACGCGACGCGACTATCAGTACCGTACCGCACCAGAGACTTTTTCGAGTCTGGATGATGCAAACAAGTACCTCGCTAAGACTATAGAAAGATGCCAAATCGTAAATGGAAGTGACTCTAGCATCAAGATGGTAGACGTACGTGAGGTGCGCGTTCCTCAGTCTGTACGTCGCCACTGTCTCTCTCTAAAATGCATTAAAAGCCATGAAAATTGTGTTTTGAGAGATGGAATCGTTAACTTCTGTTTGGAGTCATCCAAAGCAAAGGCAAGAACACATATGAGGTCTTGTGTTCATGTTACCGATGGGCACAGTCGCAGCAGCGGAATCTCGCTGTCGAAATCTCTAGCTTCGGCGGATTTGGTCGCTTCGAAATTGTTTGACTTTGCTGTAAGTCTCGGATATAACATTGTTCGAATTCAACATAAGCTCGAACCAGAAGCAAGAGACCCTGAGCTTCGCAGCAGTGCCCAGATAAATCTGATTAAAATATTACAACTGGGTATTCGTGTAATTGCTGCCCTCGGTGGTGTTGTTCTGTGTGTGTTGGCATTTGAGGGCTAAACAGCTTCGACATCCAGAGTCTCGAATATGTGACAATTTGATACGGGTGTGGACAAACAAATCCAGCGGGGTTTATAGAGGTCTCGAAGTGTTGACAAGGTTGTTTAAAAATTAGAGAGATTTTTTCAACTGTGATAATGTGACCCCCACTGCTAGACAGGCTTGTTTTAGTGACGACAAATAGAGATTAATGTACACAGTTCAAGCTAGACTATGTCAATTCCGGGACAAAGAGGGAGATTGAGCAATTGCCAAGTGAATTAAAAACAGAAATGAAAAGATGTTTTTCGAATGGAGCAAAAAGTCAAGACGCAAAGAGTAACAAATATACTGACTGACTTACTCTGTCACTTAACTCTCAGTGTTTCTCTTTGCAGAGCTATGTTAAAAGATGTTTTGCGTCTGCTGCAATTGAAGACAGGGATTTTGACCACTTCTAATCCGTGCAGGATGCTCACTAGGCCAAGAACCATTCAGCCATATTAATAAAAACGCATATTCGACTCTTATTCCACAGGTTAACTAATCCATAGAATAAAAGTTAATCCAAGGTTAATATTTCTCATTGATGACGTTTACCCAAAATTCCTCTTGGTTTTTTTTGTTGTTGTTGTTGATACTTGACAACCGGTTTGTTTTTGTCTTTTCTGTATATATGGCAATCGATTGTAGTGCCCTCTTGTGAACTATCAGAGAAACAGGTTTTTCCATTTTTTTTTTCATTCTTTCGCTTAACCACATTCCATGGGGGAATAAGTTAGAAAATGTTAGTTAAGAGAAATTTTATTATATCAATAATTTTTGCACTTATTCCACAGAATAAGAGTTAATCCTTCGCTATTCTGGGCTTAGTAATGAATAAATCATCCTTAAAAAAATATCCGTTTCCACTCAAGTTAAACAACCTGCCTTTCCGATCATTAAAGTCTGTCAAAATTGTAACACTTCAATTTTACTACCCCATGTCCAGCTCAGTTCTCAATTTACGATCAAAACGCTCTCGTAAACGACATTCAATTATTGCCACTTCAATAATAACTAAATAAACAATTCATAAACAAATAAACCACCATCCACGATCCGTTTCGATCCGCAACACACTCAAGCCCTGATAAAATGTTCGTCTCCTCCGCATCCCTCAGCAGTTTACAACAATCCATCCTCCACGCATTCGATTGCAATCATCAAAACTACGACAACGACCAAGACGAGGTGTGATCCAAAGTTGCGCTCCAGCGGACAGCATACCATCACAATACAGCAACAATTTTACAGCATTCAGCTCGCAAAGTACTAAAAAAGAAATGGGATAATCATAATTAATAAATCGCAGAGCCGAAGCGTCTCTTTTTTGTTCTCCTGGCATCGCCGTCATTCTCAACGTTCGTCATCGCAGTCGCGTTCGAATCTCTGACGATCTGATTCAGAAACGTTCGCTCATCCTCCACAATATCTCTTGTCGTCTTTCGGATTGATGTGGATCGCATTTCGCATTACTTGCCGTCTCGTACATTAAACAATGATGGCCCGTAATAATAAAAACATTAAAAAAAATCATCCAAAGTCGAATCATGACGATGGAAGAGCAACAAACGAAAAAAATGAGGGAAATCCGCGCAGATTAAATGAAATTGCTTAATGATTCCTCGTGCCAAAGTGGATCTCTGGTTGGCTGCGTGGATCTGGCTCTGGCTCTGCTTCTGGCTCTGGCTCTGGCTTTGGCCTGGCGTGAGTTATAAATCTGGTGGGCTTTTCTTGCCTTTTTTTGTGCTTTTTGTGTGATGAGACGATGCGGTGGCGGCAGCCAACATTTTGAATGAATGAATGAAATCCTTGGCGCGTTTCATTCATACAAAACCTTTGAGGCTTCAATGGAGTTCGCTGGCTGGTTTGAGCCCATAAACACACGATTTTCTTAAGAGTAGTTTAAGGTGTGTACCTGTACAGAGACGCATGCGGCGGGCGAAAACGCTTTAGGTTCCGATCCCAAAAATGTGTCAATTAAAGTAATTTGAGTTTGGCAGGCCCCGCACACACAGGTTTTTAAATGCGAATGACATTATCATCGTCGTCGTTGTCGTGACATATTTCAAAAGCGGGTTGATTCGGTAACGTTTTTTTCCTTTTTAAAAACGCATTGTTTTTATTTTTTCATTTCTGTGTGTGTTTGTGTTTTTTTTTTTTGTAATTTTGATAGCGACCTGCAGCAAAGAGGACAAACTCCCGCAGATATAGGTTCCACCTAGTTTCCTCATATTCAAGAGCCATTACCTGCGTAATTTACGACTAATTAATTGGCGGAAGCCACATGTGTGTATAGACTCTGTGTAAACGTAACGACAAAGGCTATAAAGCGATAGCACCTTGCCGTCAACCGCAAACAACAACCCTTAGGAGCACAAAGTAGGTAAAGTAGGTAATACATGCTGGGGACTTTGTAAAAGAAAACAAGTCGAGTGTCATTTGTAGCTATCTTCACGGTGTCAGATAATAATATAAATGGAGCAGCCTTTTTTCATCGTCCGGAACTCTGAGCACCTTGTTTTGTCTTCCTTTCGACTTGCAGGGTGCATTTGCCAACCGCGCCGCGTCGAAGACGACCAACTAACAACAATGACAGTTAAATGAGTAGTTACTGCATTTGGCTGTGTTAAGCGATAGTTTTATCGGTTCTTTTGCGGTTGGCTGGTTACTGTCTTTACAGCCATCCAGTGACATTTAAGTTTGTGTTTGTTTGTCTTGAGGGTTCCATCGAGCTATGAATGCTTAGGACAGCCAAGTGGAAAAAGTGATTAATTTGCTGTAAGTTACGAGCATAGCGGCCAAATGTTGTTTTAATTCGCTTTGGTGAAGAGAGAGAGTGGGAGAATAGCTTTTCCGACCGCAAATGACACAAATAAGTGCGTTTTATCAAGAGATCACTCTTGGTTGGTTGTGAGTGTGACTGTGAATGGGTGATGACATGGTGACGAAGAGCACAACGAGTACCTTAGCTAAGCATGTCAAGGTACTTTGAATAATTTTCGCGGCATTTATTTTCTTTTTGTTTCCGAAACGATCGTAGGTCCCTGGAGACGCAATTATTTTGCGTAAATTGTGTCGCCATTTGGGAGAATTAGGTGTGACATTTTACTAAACGAGGACAATGAATATGGGTCTCACTCAGAAAGCACGGAATCGAGTATAGAAGGTATATTCAAAAGCTTCCAAAGAAGACAATGATGTTCCCACCAAAGAAGGTGACTTTTTTGGCAACATCTGATGAATATCATGCCTCTTCTTCAAAATTGTGCAAAATCTGAACATCGACACTAGAGATACAATCCTTCAAAAGTCCGTTTAGACACTTGTTGAATGAAGTCCTGGAACAACCTATTCTGTAACGCCTTTTCAGACACTTCGACCTTGCGAAAACCGTTACAAAAATTGACTACCGAAATTTCCTTTCACCTCATCAATCAAAACATTTCATCCCAAACCGACCGTTACAACTACATATCTGAATCAGAAATAGAATTTCCCACAAAAAAAAGTTCGTTACAAAAATGTGCAATCAATTTAAATATTTCGCAACCCTTTTTGCAACAAAATAGAAAGAAAACAACCCACCATCAATCTAAGATACAACGAATTCGCAAAACTCATCCTCTAATCATCTTTGACATTGGGTACAAAATCCCTTCCGCCGATGCATGAAAAAATGCAAATCAAAAGCCTTTCCATTTCCTCAAGCAAACACAACCTTTTCTATTCTATTCGCCGAACCTAGACAACAAAAACGTCTCCACATTCAACAATCTCCTTTAAATAAAGAAGAAAAGGGTTTCATTCGTGATCAATAATTTCCATATCGACATTGATGATGATATATCTTGAGAGAATCTTCTCACCCATTAAACGATGCAAAACGACACGAATCGATGGGCAGATGATTCAAGAAAAAAATCGCATCCAAATTGTGAATATATTAATTGAATCGATATCACCCTGAATTTTACATACCCATACACAAAATCTGAGTGCTCCTTAAGAAGAAACGAAAACAATTTATTATCCATTTTATATCAAACGCAGTGGCAGTGATGTCCTCTGAAGAGATGATTCTTCACGTGTAAACAAAGACACTCGATTTCCATGGGAAAATTTTTCCAACTCTCAACCCCTTCGCCAAAAAAGAAGACATCCTTAGAGACAAACGCGCATTCAAATTACCTTTCTGTTGCATCCTTTACCGTCGTCTTACCGTCTCGTCTTCCAAGAAAGATCGAACGATGAGAAAATTAAATATGCAAAGCAAGGATGACCCCGAAATTTCCATGCACAAACACATATACGCACCCATTCTAGAATTATCTCTCTTTGCGAAGGAAATAACCCTTTGCGCACCCCTTTACATGCGGTGCGAATTAGATTTGCGCAACGATCTCGAAGGAATTACCTACCGCTACCCAGCCTGGATTCGTCTGTGTGTGCTAGATGCGAAATGATGAACCCTATTTGAATACTCATCCTTTTTATTGTTTGCGCAAATTTTTTGAATAATTTTCACAATAAGCATGCACGCACACCCTAAATCCTGCGTCGCTCTCAAAAAATGACAAAATAAAAAAAAACACTACCTGTGTCCTTGTGAATGCCGAAATTCCGATACCGAAACTGAATATCCTTTTTCCTATTCACATGCAAATGTGAGTTAAGAAATGCCTTGCGCAAACAATGACACAACATTGCGTCTTGAAATAGAAGATGAACCCAAACTGGTCCCCGAAGAAGGCCCGAAGGTATTTGCTATAGGGTGACGGTGAGTGTTCCAAAATTTCTTAAATTTCGGTTATCTTCTTCTTCATCGTCGTCGTCTTCGTCGTCGTTGTCGCAAAGTTGTTTGTATAGTTCTTGGGATTGGGATCGAGATCTCCCAAGTGTTCCATTTGTGTATCCTTCAGACGTCATCGATCGCACATCTCCGAACAGCTCGACAACGAAGAAAAAGGGGGTGACAGGATGCGATCCCAAATTAGGTACTGTCATTTGAAGAAACCCTTTTTGCTTGCGAATTTTTTTCTATGTTTTTTTTTGTGTGTTCCTTGAAGGCATCGGAGAGGGTATCCAATTGATCCTTAATTTATGCAAGGCGGATAATTTATGCGTAAAATTTTTTCAATATTCGATTTTCCAAAGGATTTTCTTTCTTTTTTTAATTCGATTTTTTTTTTCTTCCACTTTTTAATTCTTCTATTTGCCTAAATTGAAGGGTAAGGTTAGGGCACCTTACCGGTTTCTATCGAAAATCAAACAGAGAGGACTTAGTTGTTTTTTTTTCTTCTATCGTTCGTCCTGTCGAATTTATTTTTTTATTCTGTTGAATTTATTTGGCTGTGTGTTGCTGGCAGTGGTTTTGAAATATTAGTTGAAGAATAGTGTTTTGCATACGACAATGGTTGGGTATGAGGAGAAGGTGAAATGAAAATTGAAAATATAGAGTTCATCGATTGTGAAACTGGAGATTCTTATTTCTTTAACTGTAGCTATGCTTTTATCCATGTGTGAGCAAGGATTTAGCTGAGAATTCAACAAAACCACTGTGGGTATCCTGGTTTAAGATTTCTTCGGGTTTTATTTTTCGCAGAAGGTTGGAACTTCGTGTGTACATAATCGATGATAAATTATTAGGTGCAACATGCTAGGAGAGGTGTCGCTGAAAATGCAAATTTCGATTTCAATAAAATATAGAGTTCAAGTCGATTTTTTTTTTCACAGGGTTCATACGTCGCAAGGAGAGGGTAACTTAAATACATGAGTAAAAATGTTAAAGAAAACAAGTTAGGGCTTCAAAGGAATCGTATTGAATATTGTTTGTGTTATGTCAAATACTTTGTTGCTATAAACAGTTTTCAAATTGAATAATTTTTTTATGCAAAGAAAATAATTTCGCACTAAAGTGAAAGTCCTATATTTTGAAGAAGGTACCTATTTTTGCAATTAGTGTTCAGTATAGTTTTGTATTTTATTTATATTACGTTGAAACTTTGAACTAAACTTAATTAACAGTTTGGAAAAAAAATGACGATGTGACGATGACCTACTTAATTATTCAATCAACCTAAAACCTAAAATAACGACAAAGATATCCTTGTGTTTTTCTGCATCAAGGCTGTCTTTCTTTAACTTTAAAGTAGCTGTACAAGACAAAATATTAATGCGTAACATATCTCAATTGCAATATATTTAAAATCGAGAAAAATTTCTTAATCTTTTACTTAATATTAAACGAATGTTACTAAATCTAGTATTTTTAACTATGCTTTGAAGTCATAAAGAAAAGTATGATACCTTTTCAAAAACTGTGCAAACGTCTCAGAATATGGCCTAGACACTTCTAAAAAAATAAGTTAAATGATGCATGGCTATAAAAACATAAAATAAAGCCAACAAAAGAAAACAAAGAGGAGGATAAGGCGACAGAAAATGAGTCTTTAAATTTCAGTATCAGGATGAATGAGTAGGTATCATTGAATTTTCGGCGCACTTGTTCTTTTGGTGACCGAAAAACTGTAGATCTCGAACTACAACATAAGGCAGTGAAATGATTTTCCGTGATTCTGTTTTTATTGAAAATGAATGGAACGGATCTATTAAAGGTAATGCTTTGCTTCACAGCGTATTTTTTTTGGTTCGATGGGGATGGGTTAAAATACTTGTTGATAAAAAAAAAAAAACAAAACGGTTTGAGGTCAAAAGACTGGGAAATCCAAACCCTGAAAAGTAATTTGCCGAAGTACTTTGCCGGCGTGTCATTTGCACGGAAAAAATCTCAATTTTTTCATGAGAATCTACTCCTTTTCGCCACTCAAAGCTATGAGAACTAAGGAGATCGTAATCTGTAATTTTTTCGAAATTGCGAACAGTCTTGAGTTAAGGCTACATCCTTTTCTAAAAACAGACATTTTTTCAGACACCAAATGCTGAGAATCATGTAGAAAGAAGCATTCATTCGTCCAAATAATTCCATAGGTATAAGAAATTGCTTTTTTTTTAATCAGTCAGTTCCAGACAGATTGTTCATGCCACAGGGAGCACAAGCTACGCTACGTGTGTCTTCTCTGCCGGAAAAAAACGTGCCTTTTATGACCTTTAATTGTTGTTAGTAACTATCCACGGTTAGCCAGTGTCTTTGGACTGTAATACTCATTTAATTGAATGTTTACAAAAGTTGATTTTTGGTCCAATATTTTCAAAAGCCGGATGTACAAATTTTTCCAAACTATTCCATGCTTTTTCTACTATGCAGTTTTTTATATCATTTTGAGGCGAAACAATTGTGAAATATGTTCATTTTTTTAACACTGAAAGTAGAAACAGTGTATGTTTCCTTGCTTTCTGACTCGCTGAGAATATTTTTTGACCCAAAAAAAATTTAAGCGTGCATTCTAGAGGTGGAGTTAATTCGTTCCGTCAAAACATAATGCGAGTTTTTTGTCTCCAAGTTATAGATTGAATTGTATTATGGATCTTAAGAACAAATATATAAGAATAAATATTTTAATTTAATATTACAACTTAATTTATTCGAAAGTCATATGGGACGCGTTTCGGAGTTACTTCTCCATCATCGGGCGGAATAAGAAAATGTAGATATTATTCCTATATATATTTTTTCTTAAAATCCATAATATAATTCGTCAAAATTCAACATGACCTTACATCATTATTGGCGGTTTTTCCAGAATTTGTTTAAGCATAGAATTAGAATCCAAAATATTACTCCCAAACATCGATATCTTCATTTTTATCATACTAAAATTAAAATTTTAGAAAAAAAACCTGCTAAATTCGCAAAAAATAGTAGGGAAGGGTGAGGCACTTTCGACGGTGGGGCACATTCGACTTTTACCATTATAAATAAGACAGCTGTTTTTAAATCAAAATTTGAATGGCATAGGTGGTCACATTTTTGTTTCCTATCGCATACGTGTTTTTACAGTTCTCTTTCGACTGCTCTGGTGTCATCACTTCACTTCCTTATATTAAAGTGATTTTGTGTTAATTTGCTCTGACACGAGGTAAGCGATATTTTATTTTGTGATAATAAATAGACTTTAGACTGGGTGTCCAATTCAATTTGTGGTTAATTATTAAAACTAGATGATAGTATATTTTCTTTTAGTTATGTTTAGAAGTTTTCAAAATAAACATTATTTTTTTTATAAAAACTAAGTGTGTGGGACACACCAGAAAATATTAATTTAACATGATTGAGAGGCTTTAATAAAATTTCCGTGAAGGCAAATTCTTTACAAATAATAAAAACTCTAGGAAAGACATCAACTTGAGCCTTAAATTATTTTTAATATGATGAAACTGGTATTTCAATGGTTCTTGCACCTCCAGTCTTTTTCAAGAATATTTTGAAATTGTTTACTCAAAACTTAAACTTAGGTTATAGTAGATACAGTGACATTTAGAAGTATAGTTATTTAACATGTATTTTTTCAAAACCAAAGTTGAAGTAAGGTCTTCAAGATTTGTGAATTCCTTTAGTAAAATTATTTAAGCTTCAATTAAAACCAAAATCGCAATCTTGTCGAAAATAATTTTATTCCATCTTATTGCCTCTTTCGAAGTACTGACAAAACATTCAAGAGTATACCAAATTTCGAATATAAGTATTTGGTATGCGATCAGATAGTAAATCATTAGACGGTTTTCTGCCGAATAGTGTAGAAAGTAACCCATCCTGCCCTAATTTAGACCACAATGATTGCTCGATAGTTATATCCCGAATTCAAAACGTGGAATGTGTTGGAGGTAGGTTCATCAATCAAAGTGGATAGAGCTTTTAAATTAGTTTAAGTGCATGCAGTAGCCAATATTTTGAAAAGCGGTAAGGACATGTTGGCTGTTGATAATCGTGGTTAGTAAAAGAAATGGGAAACGGGGATATAATATTTTATTGAATGATATAACGATGTTTAACAAACGAAGAATAAATTTTGTGAATAAAAATATCTATGACAATATTAATTAGAAATCAAAAAAGCTTATAGATAGAAAATAAGTTGTGAAAGTGAAAAGTAGTTTTTGTTAAAGTAATTTTACATATTACTAACACCCGTCCTCAATTTCACAATTATAAGTTTTTTTTTATTTAAATTTAATCGAAAGACATTCCTAAACGCTTAAAGCATTTTTTGTGAGCTGTTAAAGCTAAAGGTTTTGTTAGAGCGTCTGCTGGCATGTCTTCGCAACCAATAAATTCAAGATTGATTTTGTTATCAGCAATTGCTTCTTTGACAAAATGATATCGGATATCTAAGTGCTTGGTTCGCCCTTGGATACCCAAATTTGTTGCAATAGCCTGTGCACTATTGTTGTCGGTGAAAATTGTCACTGGTCCTTGATGAAGTCCAAGTTCCTCAAGTAGATTTCGTAAGAACGATGCTTCTTTTGCAACAGAACTAAGGTTAACATATCCGGCTTCCGTGCTTGAAGTAGTAACAATTCTCTGTTCCTTTGAAGCCCATAAAATTGTTGCTCCTCCATAAATGAATGAAAAACCACTCTGTGACTTTCTGTCATTGAGATCACTTGCCCAATTTGCATCAGCATAAGCGTGTAGTTTCTCTGATGTTTTTCTATAAACGATGCCAATATTTTTCGAGCCTTGTAAATAACGGAGAATGTGCATTCCAGCACTCCAATGTTGTTGTCTAGGATCGTTGTTGAATTGAGATAATGCATTCACTGCGTAGGCTATATCCGGTCTACTAAAAGTTGAAAGGTGGAGTAAACTCCCTATCAATTGGCGGTACCTGGTTTTGTCGACTTCCTTTTGCTCTCCTTTGATTTTCGGGATTTGTTCCAACTTCAAACCTGTAGGCATTGGTAATCGATCGGGCTTGCAGTCCGTAAGTCCGTATTTGTTTAGTAAATTTTTGATGAATCCTTCCTGAGTTATGATAAGAGTGTCATTCAAACGCTGAACTTCTAATCCGACACAGAGTTTAGGATGTCCAAGGTCTTTAATTTCAAAACATTCAGATAAGTTCTGCTTCATCAATTCAAACTCTTTGGAATCATTCGTTGCAACAATTAGATCATCCACGTAAACTGTAATAAGCGTTATTTGATTGTTATTGAATTTAAAGTAAATACACCTGTCGCATTGTAAAGCACTAAAACCAAGTGTTTTAAGAGTTGCATCCAACTTTAAGTTCCAAAGCCGTCCGCTCTGTTTCAGTCCATAAATTGCTTTGTTTAATTTGCAAACCTTATTGCCTTGTTCGAATCCTTCCGGCTGTTCCATAAAAATAAGAGTATCGATATCACCGTTAAGGTATGCTGACGAAACATCTAGATGATAAAGATCCAAACCATTTTCAACAGCTATTGCCATAGTCAAACGGATTGAACTTATATTTGCCACTGGTGAGTAGGTATCTTGATAATCAACTCCTTGAATCTGGTCAAAACCTCTCGCCACAAGTCGTGCTTTTCGCTTCTCTATAGTTCCGTCCAGCCTGTATTTTGTTTTAAACACCCATTTAGATTTTATGACTTTCCGGTCAATTGGTCTGTCCACCAAAGTCCAGGTGTTATTGCTAAGCAAAGAATTGAATTCAGTTTGCATTGCATTTTTCCATTCAATTGCATCTTCCAAACAAAATACTTCTTTCACATTTTCGGGATCAGTGCGCATCTTATTTGATGTTGCTTGTTGAACGATGTCTGAATCTTTTCTTTCGTTGTCATTTGCAAGTTCATTCACTTCATTATTCGGGGTTGTATTTTCTTCATTGATTTCCGAATTATTGGAGTTATCTGTGAATGAGAAATTATAAAAATTACAGCTTTTTAGATCGTGGTCTTGGAATTTGACGGTTTGCCCATTGTTGATAAGCCTGATGTCTCTGCTTCGGATTACGGTTCGCTTGTTTTTCATCCAAATTCTGTAAGCCTTAGACTCTTCCGCGTAACCTACTTAAATTCCTTCTTCGGATCTGTTTTCGAATTTACCAAGTTTGGAATCCTTTCTTAAAGTGTAAACTTTCGAACCAATTTCCTTTAAAAAGGATATATTCGGTTTCTTTCCGCTCCACATCTCTTCTGGTGTTGCATCTCCGTTGGGTTTCGTTGGACATCTGTTTCGTAAGAACGCTGAAGTGTTCACTAATTCAGCCCACATAAATTCGGGAAGTTTGCCTTCATCCATTAAACATCTTGCCATCTCGGTCAAAGTCCGGTTAGCCCTCTCGGCTAAACCATTTTGTTGCGGTGTGTGTGGCACTGTTTTCTGGTGAAATATTCCGCAATCTTCTACGAATTTTTGGAAGTCCTTGTTGCAGTATTCTAATCCGTTGTCCGTTCGGAGTGTTTTAACTTTCTCCCCAGATTGAGTTTCAGCAAAAATCTTAAATTTTTTGAAGGTTTCGAGGGCTTCATTCTTCCTATTCAAGAAATAAACAAAAATCTTTCGTGAAAAGTCATCGATGAATGTTATAAAATATTTTGCTTTTCCCAACGATTCTGTACGCATCGGACCGCATATGTCTGAGTGGACAAGTTCCAAGCGACGGGATGTCTTTTTTTCATTGTTGCTTGTAGGAAATGCTGTTAAAGTTTGCTTAGCTCGAATGCAAACAGTACAATCATCGATGTCATCTTTAAATTTCTCGGGCAGTCCATGAACCATCTTCTTTGCCAAAAGCTGTTTCAAAGAAATTAAATTTACGTGTCCCAGCCTTTTATGCCAAGACATTAAGGATCCATAATGTATTTCAGATTTTTTTGTTTTATTTGTGACTAATTGTGTTTTTTCATTTGTGTGTATATAGTACAAACCATTCTGTTTTAATGCTACTGTGACCAAATTTCCTTTATTATCTAAGATTTTAGCTTCAGATCCTTCAAAAATTACCTTGTATCCATGGTCTGTGGCCTTGCTAATTGAGATGAGATTGTCAGTCAATTTTGGAACGAGAAGTGTATTGTACAGATATAGTGGCTCTTTTGAGCTTTTAACATTGATGTTTGACTTAACTGTTCCTGTTCCTTCAACACTTACAACATGGCTATCTGCAAGTTTGACATGGTTCGCATCTTTGTTTAAATTAAGGGTAATAAAACTAGATTCATCAGCACACATATGTGAGGTTGCCCCACTGTCCAAACACCATAATCGCTGATACGGTTGTTCATACGGTAATTTTGAAAACGCTGTACATTCCTGTACGATGAAACCTTGCTCTTGCTTTTCATCATTTTGAGAAAATCTTGTTTGGTCAGTTTTAGTCCAGCAATCCTTAGCCATATGACCTCGCTTGCCACATTTTCTGCAAGTAAAAGGAAAATTATTGGATTCGGTTCTAATCTTACATTGAGGTTTCTTGTAATGCTTTTGCGAACGGTAATGCTTGGCACTGAGTACGTTATTGTTCAAAAATTCCTTCTTTCTATCCCCAACTTCAAGTAATCTTGTGCAAACAGTAGAAACATCTGGATATTCGCTTTGAACATCGAACGCAGATCTTATGTCCTTGTAGTCATCTGGATAATCCATCGAGCAGAACTACAACTAGTAGATCATCGTCTAATTTTGCTCCCAACTCCTTTAATCGATTAGTTATTGTTTTAAAATCGCGAACGTATTCGGCAACTGATTGTCCTGCAGACATTTGCAGATTTGTGAATTTACGAAATTCTTCAGTCTTCTGTCGTGGTCCTTTCTTATCGTAGCTTTCCAGCAAAAAATCCCAGATTTCCTTCGATGTTCTCAAATTCGCTGCCAAAGCAACAATATTTGGTTCCATTGCAATAAGAAGCTCTGCCCGAGCATCTAGATCCTTTTCATCCCATTGTTGTTGTTCCACTTCTATTAATGGTCTTGCGGTTTCGCCTTTTACGTATTGGAGAAATCTTCCTCGGTGAAGTATGGCTTCCATCTGTGCCTTCCATGTTATATAATTTTCTCCATTCAGAAGAGGAATTCGGCCATGAACATTTGAGCTGGTCATATTTATGTAAATAAAATTATTAATTATCCAATCAATATTTTTTTAAAGCTTAATTGCATTCAATGTAAAGGCCTGGGCCCATAACCTGTTGATAATCGTGGTTAGTAAAAGAAATGGGAAACGGGGATATAATATTTTATTGAATGATATAACGATGTTTAACAAACGAAGAATAAATTTTGTGAATAAAAATATCTATGACAATATTAATTAGAAATCAAAAAAGCTTATAGATAGAAAATAAGTTTTGAAAGTGAAAAGTAGTTTTTGTTAAAGTAATTTTACATATAACTAACATTGGCTTTATTATATCCTATACTTTATTGGTATCCTTTTTCTAACAACATAATTGGCAGCTTGATCGAAGCTTAACATTTTACTCAAAAACACATTCCACACTTCCCGCCAATGTGAATCTAAAATATTACTCAAGTTGTTAAAAATTAACTGGCTCAAAAAGAAACATCCCCTTGCACTCATCTGCAAAATCATCAAAACAAAACAAAAATCAAGAAAAAATAATAATGATGGACCTCAATCAAACCTTAAAACCTAACAAAATTAAAAACCTGCAATTGCACTTCTTCCACTTCCACAAAACAAAATACAAATTGATAAAACCAGGAAGTTCCTGTTGAATTATTTATGAGAGTCTCACTCACAATCACAAGCCCAAAAAGATCAAAAAACAAAAAATACAAAAATGCATATATTTATGATCCATTATTAACTGGCACTGGTTTATTAGGTCAAAAATCAAGTTTATCATAATTGAACTGGTGTACGCATAATAATTAATCGAAACGTTCCATAGCGTCAGTCAACCCAGAAGCTAAAATATTCCATAAGCAGTAGCTACATGGCAGAATTGTCAGTGATGCGACGACCGGGGGCTTGCTGCTGCTGGTATATCGAGGAGCAACAGCCTCGAAAAAAAAAACAAAAAAAAAGGTGGACTGCTAATGCAGCTCAACCAAGCCTATATGGTTGATAGGAACTACCACTTACTCCCAGGTAAAGAGCTAAGCTAGTCAGTAAGTCGTCGTCGTCGTTGTCGACGTTTTCGTTGTCAGCGTTGTTGTTGTTGTTTTCTACTTCATGGATAAAGATAAACCAAAAAAATGCCTATTTGTGGTAATCATCTCATCAACAGCATAAATTATCATACCATTAGAATATGTAATTGTTTAGTGTGTGTTTACTTTTTGGTTTTGCTCGAACTCGTATCTAAACTTGCCCACAAACGGAGTCTCTCTAACTTGTTGCTTGCTGAGTTGAGTTTGAGCGTTCGTTCCGTTCTTTAAGTGGCGTTTGGGGTTTCTGTTTTATTTTTATTTTAATGTCTTCCACGTGCGGATATTATGCACATTTTTTTTGTGGTTTATTTTTTAACAGTCTCGACTCTCGACTGGAGTTATTTTGAATTTGGCAAAACAGGAACCTTTCGATCAGGTTGTTGTTTTGGGTGGAAAAGTTTTGGATACTTGTGTTTACTGAGAACATCCGTTTAAGATTATTGCGTTAGGCTAGGTCAGGCTGTGAGTTTCATAAAAGGAATCAAATAAGGCTACTCGCTGGATCAAGATATTAAAATGAACAGGGATAAGAAATTGTGTTATGCAAAGTGACGTTTGGAATAATTCAATTCCTGGGTTTCTTACATAAGAGCGGGGTCTCCAATTTTTTGTAGAAATCGCGGAGGACGATCAAGGGAAACTAATGAGGACACAATCTGGGGAACACACACTATAATTTATTAGCTGAAAACTAGACAAAACAGCAACTTTTTTAACGTCAAACTGCAAAAGCAGAAACTTAACGAAACTCTCCAAAATTGTCGTTTTTTCTTGATAGCACCACTAACCATTGTTTTCACAAAGAAAAAAAGAAATAAAAATATATCGTTACACTAATTTGCCATCCTCACTTTCGATGTTTGACGGCAAAAGAACAGAACAACAGCAATAAAAACAGTTCAAGTCATCGCATTGCATCACTGACCCTCTTATCGGACATTGATCTTTCCAGAGTGACACAAAACTACTCCAGTTTATCGGTTTTCCGAAATCGCTTTCTTGTTTCACTCTTATTGATAGCCATAGCACCTTGCGTCTAAATTCCTTTTACCTTCTCATATCATCGTCTTCCCCACACCATCATCATAAATGGCGCATTCAAAAAATAATTACCACTCAAGAGCCACAAGAAGTGCAACCGTGAAGCGGACACCATTTCAGGAAAATGTGTGTACAATTGAAATTGTTCTTGTTCATTCCACATGCAACTTAAGTCCTTGGTCTGATCATGGGCAAACACCGAATTCGGTTGATGATATTGAAGGCGACATAGAGACCCTCTGCCCGATAGAGCTAATTATCGTCTCACGGGATAATTTAATGACCTTATTTTCCGCTTTTTTTCCATTTGAAGAAGGAGAACCTGAATTTTTCTTCTCAATGGACAAAAGTATCCCTTTCGAGCTCATATCAGCTCGACCAAAGAACAAACTGCTCGCTGTGGCTTTCAAACATCGAAGAGTTATTGTGTTCCGCTTGAGGCAACTAAGATCAATATATACCTAAGCTTAACAAAACAACAACAGGAGCACTCTTTCAAAAGAGGGTTCCCTAAAATTTGTTTCAACCAACTGCAGGGCAAGGTGTTTCGTTGTGCACAGAGCCGCGCAGAGCACTCTGGTCGGTTGTAAGGTCTACCTATATTTAACCCGTGTTCGCGTGACGGTGCAACGGGCGATAACAATCTCTACTCTTTGCCATGGTCGAAATTGTCGGTTCTGCATGTCGTCGTCGTCGTCCCTTGTCGTTGTCTTGGATCGCTGCTACCAAACCGTCATCGCCTGTAATTCGCTTTGCTGGCTCGCATCGGTTGCGAAACTTACAAATAGGCCATCATCGAGGTGCTTCTGCTGCTGGAGGATTTGCGCATGAAGATATCAGTTCGCACCATTGCGCCTTTTGAAAAGGGAAACAATAGGTGAAGATGAAATTAATCTCATTTGTCTCAAGAACGCATCGAATTTGGCAAATTAATATTGCTCAATTCTTAGTTGATGACGCGTCTATTTAAAAATTTAAAAAAAGGAGGATTTGTGGTTCGTAGCAACCCTTTTCGAGTCTTTGGAAAGCTTTTAATATCGAAACTTCATTCAACCCCCAGCTAACTGCCAATCAGGTCCGACATGGCATCCAGAATTGGATACATCACTTGGCACTTACAGAAAACCCACAGACAAGGCGAAGAAATCAAAACCTTCCCACATCTGGAATTGGCACTTTCCGGATGACAGACAAGCTGTCGCTTCCACTCAACATCACCGCACAGCCTAGCAAAAGGAAAATCTTTGAGGGTCCATCAAGTAACCATTTTGACGTCCGTGGAAAATCAGTTTTTGAACAAGAAAACAACAACAACATCGGGCGAAATGCCACCCCACAAACAAAAGGTTGCGTTCGACAGTGCTAATGCGAAGCAATAAGTTTGAATGTTTTCTCTTTTTTTTCGGTTTTTGACAGTTGCGCGACTTGTCATAATTTTGATCGAATAACCGCATGGGTGGGTGGTTTGGTTCGGTTACATTTGGGTTCCGAATGCGGTTGTGTTATATTTTCAACTCTATGCGGCGGCAGCGGTAACATGCTGGATTTTATTGTCGGTGTGCACACACTTTGATTTCGAGCCTTAGAACTTGTAGCTAGCTGTAAGTACTCGAGGGGGGGTATTACAAGAGGAATAGAAAAGTTTTGCGCTCGACTTGGAACACGATAACGACAACGCAAAGTCCTATCCTTCAATTTAGTTCAAAAAGCAGGGCGAACTCATAAAATTGCGTGGTGACGGTTGGTGGGGTTTATGTATCGCAAGAATGGATGACATCGTGTTGTGTTCGTAGGTGTACTTCCGTAAGGGGGTTTGTACCTACCTTTTGCACGCCTTATACTCGTAAGTTCTATTGCCTGCACCATCGCCGTGTTCTGTAATTTTAACTTCTCGCATGTTCGATTGTTTTTTGTTGCTGTTGTTGCTTTAATTCTATACAGCAACGACACGGGGGGATATTGCGTGTAGGTAATGAACCCCTTTTTGAGGAAAATCGTTTCGAATAAGCACATACCTATTAGCTATTGTAACACAGCAGCAGCGGCAGTGGCAAGGACTTCGAGTAGGTACATTTATATAGAAACAATAGCAGGTTGGATGTGGTTAATAATTGCGGGATATTATTTGGGTTTTACCCTATGTAACTGAGCGAGAATTTGGCTGGGGAAGGAGGATTTTGGTAGGTTGTGCTTGTTGAGTCTACTTCGGAGTTAGTTAAATGTTAAAATGTGGTTGTGTTGCTTGGTTTTGGTTTCTTGATACTTTATTGAAGTGGGTATGAATTTTGAGATGGCACCCAACAAAACTGTGTTCGATATGAGCCGTTTATGAAACACCAAAAATGAAAAGTCGTTGATATTTGGATTTCTTGTAGATGAGAAGATAGATAAAGGATCAAACTTAAAAGGAAGAACAGAGCATCCGCAGTTTCTCAGCTCAAAGATCTAGAAGAGTCACGGGCCAAAAAAAACACCGGACGTTTTTTAAAAGGTCGAAGCAATTAGCTTCTGGTTTTAGAACACAGGCTCTTCGAAACAGTGAAGGAAACCTAGTCGCTGAAGCACAGGGAATTGTAGATGTTTTCAAGCAGAACTTTCCAGCAGCTACTGAATGCGCATAATGTCGAGCGAGCCAATGACAAAAGAGAAGCAAGACCAGTCAATGAAGAAACAGTCCGAGCCTCCAGCACAGAAGAGGTAGAAAGAGCCATCCAAAAGCTAAAAAATAACAAGTCCGCTGGGTCGGATGGCATACCTGCGGAACTCCTAAAATATGGAGGAGGTGTTTTATGATGAAGTTGTCTGAATTCGGGATACCGAACAAACTGATTCAGCTGTGCTGCATAACGCTAAACAATACGCAGTGCAGTGTGCAAATGAGTAACAGCTCATCCGAGTTGTTTTTTGTGCTGTCATGTGATTTCTCCAACCTGAAGCAGATAGTGCGCAAGGCAGGTGTGAGCACGGAAAACACTTTGTTCAACAAACACATCCATGACATATAGACATCATCGGTTAATCCAAGAGAACTGTGCTTGAGGCCTTCACGGCGATTGAAGAACAGGCGAAACTCACGGTCTTGAAGTGAATGAGGACAAAACAAAGAACATGATGCTATCAACAAACAAAACAACATATGTCCACCACCTAGGACAAAACGTCACTGTTGGTAGCAGCAATCTCGTGGTAGTTAAGGAGTTCACTTACCTTGGAACAAACATCAATCCCACAAACGACGCCTCAGTATAGACCCGACGAAGAATTACCCTAGCGAACCGCTGCTCTTTCGGCTTGGCAAAACAACTGGGCTCAAAACAACTCACTCGAAAGACACAGTGTCTGCTATACAAAACATTGATTTCACCAGTCCTACTCTACGGCGGCGCCGAGTGTTGGACGATAAGAAAGAAAAGCGAATTGATACTGAGTAATTTCGAAAGAAAAATTCTTCGAAGGATTTCCGGTCCAGTATGCGACGATGGCGAATGGAGAAGAAGGTTCAACCGCAAACTGTACGAGTTGTACCAAGATGTGGATGTAGTCCAGAAAGCCAAGAAAAGACGACTACATTGACTCGACCACATCAAGAAAGTCTTCTCATCGTAGCCAACAGGTTCGAGACGACAAGGAAGACCGAAACTATGGTACAAGAACCAAGTTACTGCGAATGCAAGAGCGCTTGGTTTTGGCAACTGGAGAGTGCATGCGAGAGACCGTTCCCGATGGAAGGCTGCAGTATCTCAGGCTGAGATCCTTCATGGATTGGGATCCTGTTAAGAAAGTTATTAAGTATTGTTTTAGTTAGACCTTGACCACATCCATCGGGTGGTTTCAGTCGACATAAGACTACCCAGGATATATCTACCTACTTGAAGCCATGTTACTCAAAAGAGTCTTCCAACTGCTGCTATTAGTCTATTTTCACCAATCGCAACCGTTCCGTCGGACTATTCTGCCCAGCCCATATTACATCGATGTATACTGAATGTCACTAATTTTCCTTCACGTTTTCGAAGACCCTGTATACCGGCCCTGAAACCAGAGACTCATTGCTCAGTTCTTTGGTTAAACCTTGGACTTCTCGAGACTCTTAGTCGAGGTCTCCTATACTCAAAAGTGCTGCATCAAAGAAATGTGCAAAATATTCCTCTTAAAAAGTAAAATTCAGACTTCATTGTTCGTGAACTTCCTAGCCCTCCAAATCCTCCATTTTGTCAGCCGTATAATAAAGATGAACCAATCAAAACCAAACACCCACCCGTTTTGAATGGATTTCAAGTCTCATTATCCAAATACAAATAAGATACTTGAAGTCCGGAAATCAAATATGTATCTTCCTGATTTTCTCATTTCAACATTCTCTCTCACCACAAGATTCTCAAACAAAATTTTCTCAAAATCAACCCCAAATCCAAGCGGGGGAAATTTATAGAAACAAGTGAAATCCTTTTTCATATTCCTATTGACAACTTGACTCAGCGAAAAACGAAGAATGACGCTCCGCGACGACACAGCGTAAGGAGGGTGCACGAAAAACTTTGTTCAATTTTGTTAATTATAATCCTTTCCGATTCGATAATAGCCGCAAATGAAGTTTGCTCAAAAGAGTCAACAAACCACTAAATTATTGTTTGTTGGGATTTTGTTTTTTTTTCCTCGCAGTCTCTATTTGTGTATGTATAGGAAATGAAAATAAAGGAACGTCTGTTCTTGTTTCTAGTAAATTTTTGTCATGTTTTTGGTTATCCTTTGAGTCAGCGACGAATTCTAACCCCCCTGGACTGTATATTTCAATATTCATCTTTATCCTGAATGGAAAAGTATGACTTGCGGTATGTTGGTCTGTTTTATTGTCGAAAGGGGTGTTCCACCCCCTTCCATTCAACTTTCCCCACCACCACAAAAGCATAAAAGCATTACTTTGGGATTTATATTAAAAGTCAATTCTTTTATCGTCCTTTGAGAATGAGGCGAGAAGAATTTGCTCGACTAAATATCCCAAAGACAAACTGTTTCAATTTTTAGCCGAATTTTTTTTGGTGTCAGGACGGAGTGTGGTTTTTTTCTTGGTTTCCTGATATTCCATCGATATAGGATAGAGAAAATGGAATTAACAATTTATTCGTTTTATTGGCGTAGCGAATGTCAGAAGGGATTAGTTTTCGAAGCTAAAACGCCTATCAACATCTGTCGCGCATGAAAGCAGAATTTTGTCTTTACCCTATCGGAGATGCATGCATTTAGGCTGATGGATTCAGAGATTGAATTCTCTATTTCGTGTGTTAGTTTAAGGATTTTTTTGCACTTTTTAAAGGAGTTTTTGTGTTTTTCCTTTATTCTGTACAAAAATCAATACAGATGGTGGTTTCTTCTTCTTTTTCTTTTAACGAGAAAACTGTTTTGCTATAGTAATTGGAATCGTATTGGTATACTGTTATCTGTTTGGACGTTAAACTTAACATAGGAGATAAGCAGCGACAGAGCTCGTTGATGTGTTGGGTGCGGAAGGAGTTAAAAGTTCCAACAAAAACGGATTTAGACACTGATAGACTTTATAAGCAAATCCAAAGCCATCGAGCAAACTCCTGCTTGAAGGCTTAGTACTGAGTCCACGATAGCTCTCCCCAAGGGCAGGAAATCGCCTTGAAAGGAGTTAAAGGACACCTTAAACCTACATTTTCCCTCTTCATACTTCTGTATTGATCACATCGGCACGTTATGGTTGAGAAGGTAGGTTGTCGGAAGATTTTGCGTTCCAAAACGGAGCACAAGGCTGTATTTAGTCACCGATACTATTTTTTCCGGTGATAGCCTTGAAAGAAAAAGGAGGAATCATGAAGCTTCATCAAAAGGCAAAAAGGTTACTAGACAGAGGGTCCTTTTCAAATGTATATCTTCCTGTTTGTTGGTTGAGAAACTACAGAAGGCCGCACCGAAAAAGTCATCAACAGCCGCATCGAGAAATCGTTGGAGTAATAACATTCTCAGCTTGAGAACTAAATTGCTACCTTAATTGCTTTGAAAACAACTTCTGAACATGGAGGATGTCAGAGCTATGGTTTGGACGATTTTGCTTGAATAATTGGTCTCCATCCTGCCAGTCCTGTAAAATAAAGGCCTTGAATAGCACTGAAATTTGTCAGTCAAGCCAATTTTTTGCCTAGAATTTTTGATTACACGGTAACAATCCCATTAAAATCACTTTGAATACATTCCTCCCACCCATCACGCAACCCACAGGTGACTCTCTTTCACGGATGACAATGTAAAACAACCACTTGACGTGTCTCACATTAAATCGCAGCATCATTCAAAAATCCGTAGCGCATCAGCAAAGTTTTAAAAGACTTCAAACACTCGATAAGCGAACGACATAAAAATCTTCGTTCAGTCAAAAATCCCATAAGTTCCTTAGGTGTCGTAAAAAATCGATGACGAGACTTCATTTTTATTGGTCCTCTGCATCGTGTTGTTATTAAGAATGGAAGCGAAGCAATACATAAAGACAAACAAGCATTGAATCAAAGGGGTCGAATCCTTTTTTGTTCCTGTCCTCAATCTCGAATTTAAAAGTGAAAAAAAGACACAAAGAGGGTTGAACCGATCAAGGACCAAACAAAAAACACAGAAAAAACCACCGAACAGACAAATTTTATTCGCGAATTCATTTCTAACATCGAGAACAACAACAAAGGACACGCAACAACTGCGAAGCTAGCAACTGACAAACAAGGAGTCCTTAAGGTTATAATTGAAGTGGGAATACCTTTTCACGGTGGGTAAGACTCGCCCGTAAAAAAAGGGAATCCTTTGATGCGAGGTATCATCCCTTTTTTTTATAGAACGAAAGGATTCACTCTAACTATCAGAATGCCATCTCGTAGACTTCGCTGAAAGCAAATCATCAACCCAACTGGAAGATTCCGATTCAATGAGAACAATAATTCCAATTCGACTATAATTTATTGCAAGGACACTGATTTTTTAAAGAAAACCAACAGTTGATTTGTCACTTTACCTCCAAGCTTAAATCACTGCTTCAGGATCAGAAGCAGGACTATTGAAGATACGAATTTCTGGTAAACTTATTTCCAGCAAATTTAACTTATGATGAATCGGCCATGTTTCCGACCAAGGACAATAATAATTATATTTTAAGGAATGGAATACATTCCCAGCAAGGATACACGCTACAACTTGGGTACATTTTCATATTAGTTGGATTTAGTTGTTGTTGGTATAGTTAACTCTGGGTCCGAGCCTGGTCCAGTTAAATTTTAAGCTTTTCCGGTTGAAAGGACACAACTTCCTGCTGCAGGCCGAACCGAATAAACAAATTGCGAACCTATACATACAATTGAAGAACGCACAAGGACATTATGCCAACCGAATCAGAAATATACTAGAAACAGGATTCATGGGGTTGCGGTCAGATAATAATTGCCACAGTAATTTGTGTGGAGCCCATATTATATCCAACATCACACAAAAAAGGACATTTCTCCGGAAAATCTTCTATATGTTTGCTATTTGTCTCTCTGTATAAGTATTGTATTGCCTCGACCAATTGGAAATGTTATTGATGTCATTTTCTCCGGTCGTTGGGCCCCAAGGATACAAAATGTGAAAGGATTCATTCAGATCCTGAATTCAACTGTGATGGGGGGAAACGAAAAAAAAATTATTCATACGAATTAAGAAATAGTCTAAAAGGATAAAAGAAACAATCACACAAACAAACATATCCTATCATTGACGAAGAACATCAGCAAAACTTGTGGGTAGGTATTTAGAGACAGAGAGCAAGAAAAAAAATAGGATATGGCATTTATAGACGAAGAAGGATAATTCCGATTGCTCCGATATACCGACGATGGATAAAACACGAAATTGACAACCAACAATGGGACCCGGGGACGAAATGATTGCCTATACTCTGTTTATCTTTCAAACAGCATGAATAGTATGAATATAAAATAGTCCTTGAAGAAGGACGAAAACGCCAAATCTCTGCTTAGGTTCGGTTCTTGTTCTTTCTTTTATTTTTTTTTCTGTGTTGTTTGCTAGTTTTTTGTTGTTTCTTTGCTTTTGTTTTGGATTTTCTTGTGTGGGTGTTGAATTTTCGTCCTTCAAGAATGATAGGGTGTTCCAAGTTGTATGATTGAGAAAATGGTCATAAGAGGTTAAGATCTCATATCACAGGCTTAGGAATTTTGAAAGGATTATAAAGAAACTAATTGGAATTGCTATATTGGCTCCCATTGAAGAGGGAATATCCTTTCTAATGTGTTTCAAAAGATTAAATAAAGAACACCCTTTACAACGAAAGGACCTAAGAAATAAAAAAAACGAAATTTTTGCGTTGTTTACCTTGGACCGCAAAACACCCAAAACGAATAGTCTATTCTATTATGTTATGTAACTATGGGTATGTGAGGTACCTTTGTAAAACACATAGGGGTACATATTTGCCGGATAATAGTTATTTTAGGACATTTTCTTCACCCCATCTTTTATATTTTTCCCTTACAAGTCTCAACTATTTACCCACATTTATATTTGTTTTTCTGACTTTGTGGTTAGAATCTTTTAAAATAGGGAAAAGACCAAAAGATAATAACATAAGGAAATGGAGAGATATTTTCAAAAATTGACCATTGTCCTTTTTCCTCTCATACCGCTCTGGCTAACTGATGGCCAATTTAAATGGCTATCGATGGACCATCAATGAAGGATGCAATTATATTCAAATCCCGATTTGTAAGGATTTTTTTCTGGTTGTTGGTTGGTGTTGTTTGTTTGTGGGGATTTGTTAATTTGGATGGGACAAACATTTAAGGATAGGGTTATTCAGCATTTTGAGCGAGAGAGTGAGTTCCGATCTGTTGAATTTAAAGAGGGAAAAATAAAACAGAGATCTACTTTGTTTGCTTTAGCTTGCAAGAGAAAACCGTGTAGAGAGAACGCATTAATCGTCTATAACCGAAAACCACATTGATTTTGTCCTTATTCACTTCAAACCAAAGGAATTTCGCTTTTTCTTTAAAGATAGTTGTAGTTTCCGGAGCACGGAAGCTTGACCTTGTGTAAATCCTGTACAAGCTTGGAATAAACAGGCCAAAATCTGAGTTTAGACATTGCAATAGAACGCTCTTCAGATGGCAAAGCAGCTGTTCCAGAGCCAAAGACTAACCATAAACTCCCTATGTTGTGGCGATTCAAAACTGCTAAGTTGGGTAACACTTTTTGACTACAGAATTTTTGTTAGTTCTTATTAGGAGGCTGCAACGATGACACAAAATAAAAGAATAGACACAAGTTAGATTTGAACCCACACGTTCTGCAGGATTGGGGTCGAAACGTAGCAAATCGTTTGCAGCGAGCCGAGCAACAAGACAAGTCACTGCCAAACAGTTTACTGTTACTGCCCGTGACTCAATTGACCGCTCAAAAAAACTTCCTTTTACCATGGCAATTCACTCCTCACAGTCACAGTCCAGAATTAGGCCAGACCTTTTTCAGAAACACTAAATTTAAAGTACTCGAAATGATGAGAATCATGGAGAATGAAGCGAATTGTTCGTTCGAATTTTCTATTAAGGTAGTTGCGGGTGGTTTCAGATTGTTTGTGCTATAGGAAGGACATTTTTTGTTAAAAAAAAATTTGATAAGTTTCTATTTTATTTTTTTGTGTTCATAAACGAAAAGATTAAGAATATAATGAGCATCTTATATGAAGGGGAAAAACAGCTTAGGTGTACATTTATCATATCCTACAATATCTCCTACCTTCATAAGCATTTTTAAAATTCTGTTTTGAAGCAAAGTAGGTATAAGAGATCGATCGCTCCTTCATCAGGTATTTTAAGAAGAACATAAGATTAGTTCTGCAATCGAACAAGATGAAACTAAAGTAGCCGCTTCTCTCCAAATTGGAGAAAGTTAAGAAAGAGGTAACTGCCTTTTAGTAACTGTAAGAACCATTAACCGGAACCACTTCTCATTTCGGTCGAATATCGTTGGTCCAATGAGGAATAAGATGTCAAAATTGATCTAAGACCCCAAACGATGTAAGCAACAGATCCCTGTTGAATAATGCAAATTATACATTTTGTTAGAAAACACCTGTGGTTCATTAGCCCTTGAGATTGGAATAGAAAAATCCAATCCCTTGTATCTATACGGTCGATAAATCATTAGCAAGGTATTCGAAAAGCGGCTAAGTGGGTTGCGGAAAAGAATTTAGACCTTTTTATCCTTTGAAAGGATCCTTCAAACGCAAATTAATGTTTTACTATCTACATACTCCCTGTTCAAGCCTTATAAACTGGCTTTCGGAAGAAACACCGCACTTTTGAATGTTTTAATGAGGATTTTTATCCATTTGTTCGTACTTACCGATAGGAAGCAAGAAATTCTAATTGATCAATCCCTGTTATTTTTTTTATTCCGAATGCTACTGGTGTACCACAAGGTTCTATACTGGGTCCACTTTTGTTTTTTGCTTATGTAAATGAACTTCAGTTGCCCGTATAGATTAGCTGGTAAGTGCGTTGGCTGCTAAGCAGAACGTCGTTGGTTCGAGTCCTACTCAGGCCAAGTTTTTATTTCATCTTTCACGGGTACTGCCTCTTGCGAAGACCTGACAAATCTTCCAAGAGTATCGATCTGTCATAAAAGAGTGCTTCTCAACTTTGCCGTTCGGAATCGGCGTTAAATTGTAGGTCCCCTCAATTCTTCACACGCACTCAGAGAATTGTTGATGAGAGTAAGCCACTTAGCCCTTGGCTCTTCAAGAGCTGTCGCGCCACTCTATTTATTTTTTTTTTTTTTAATGAACTTCCATCCCCATCAGTTCATTATTGCTCTTGTTTGTACATTGTGCTGATAACGTCCAACTGTATTTCTGCTGTCCACTTGGCGCTATCGAACATGGAGCTTTCTTTGTCAAAGAAGACCTGAACAGAGTGTCAAATTGGTCTTTGTCAAATAGGAAAATTTTGAACCCAAAAATATCCTGATGTCTTGTCATTCATGGAAAAACTCTTGACCTTTCTGATTTTCCACAGATTGTTTTGAGCAATGCGTCAATCGAATATTGAGCCAACAGCGAGGAATCTTGGTTCAACTTTTAAGTTGGTCTTGGGATAATCATATCAATTAACGCATGGCAAAGATTTTGGAAACGCTTTTGTTTCTCGCTTAAACCTTGATACTTAGTTCCTTTCTTTGTTTATGGTTGTGAAATCTATTGTAACTGCAGTTGCACGAGCAGGAAAAAACTAAATTTAGCTTTCGACTCAATCAGTCGTTAGTCATTGGATCGCTGAAGTCAAAAATTTACTTTTTACAAAACCCTATCACTCGAATCTTTTCGACTCAACAACTCCACTACTCTGCAAACCACAACCCTTCTAATAAAATTTGCCGCTGGAATATTAGATAACAAATTTAATATTTATAAGAAACATTTTTACAAAAGAATACGAAAAATCAAAGTTCAATTCATTTCACAAGAATAGGAAAAAAGCAAACGAAAATCATCACAAAACATCTTTGATTTTCTTTTTTAAAGAACATTTTGCGCATTTTCGTAAAAACCTTATACTTTTGTTCTTTTGCAGCTACCACGTCCTCAAAAGCACCATTCCACCATTGTAACCCCTCTCTTTACAAAAAAGAAGAGATATGGAAACAAAAATAAAATAAACGAAAATCCAAATAAAAAAAGGCTGATACGTGACTTTTGTCAATGCAAACCAACCCCCTTTAAAGCGCTCGTATTTTTGAGTTCAAAACAACAGTTCCTGGCAGCCAGGAAAGCGGCAGGAGGACGAGCATAAAGGCCACTCTGGCTGGTGGGGTTTTAAAATGAAATTTTTGAGCATCATGATTCTAGCAAAAATTTACGCGCCACAATTTCGGCAAAAACGTCCCAAAACGAGTCTACACGAGCTGAAAAAAAACAAACAAAATAAGGGCGGCCTCTCCTGGGACCAAGAGGTAATATTTTAGAAGCGAGCAAGCAAGCGAGGGCGGCAGAAAAACCATAACCCAGCCACTGCTCCCAGCTTCGCTGCCGTTATCTGTGTTATTCGATTTCGTTTTACTTTTCCCATTAGTACGTGAGTTTTCGTGGCATGAGGCATTACACCACATAGTTGTACCTCCTCCTTGACTTTGCAGCGCGACTGGTTTATCCCTGTGATGCTTATCTCAAAAATTAATAGCAGATTTATGGTTGGCTACGTTGGAGGTCAATAAACAACACCTACATCTTGCCATTGCTGCACTCGTGACAAGGCGCACTATGCTGTTTCTAAGAAAGTCCAGCAATGCCATCGCTGATAAGCCGCCCTCACCAGTCGCCCTAGCAAATTTTCCAGAACAGCTCATCTTGGATCAAATCCAAATCCAAGTCGCGTCGCGTCAGTTAGTTTGAAGAGAAGACGGCATAACGTTCCATGTTTAACTCAAAAGGCATGTCATGTTAAACGGCTCGTCTTATAAGTATTTTTGACAATTCGGAATCTCGTGTGTGCTTCCATCACAACGTGACACGAGATTTTAGTCTTAATTACCCCCAAATGGAGAGCAGCAGTTGTGTGATGATGCAAGGATGATGTCCAAGTCAAAAGGAACACCCAAGGAACCTTCATTTCTGTTGCGATTAATCGTTCGACGGATCATCGATGAAATGCGGCTCTTCAACACATCAACGAAAAAAAGAAGACAAAATGCACCGAGAATGGACCCTTATTGGATTCAGAAATGCGGCTTCTTCCAGTTCTTCGAACTTCCTCAGAATCCGAAACAGTAGCAACACAACGGTAGGAGCTGAGCTATCTATCAGATGATGTCTTTCCCAGGAAATCTTACAGTCGAACAAATGAATGGTACCAAGATGTGGCTGTTGAGGTTACACAAGTCTTGTATAAACGAAGGTAGCTGGCGAGTCTTAGAAGTGATGCTTGGTGGTGGCCTGGCCTCATGCTACCATCAAATGAAATAAATCATTGGATCAAAGTTGGCTGGAAATAGTTGATACTGTCAGATGTTTGTGGCATTTTGTTTGAGTAACTCGTGGCCCATACTCCAATTATGAGACCACAGAGAGACAATGGAACTTGCACTCGCACCGCACCCCCCATCCAACCGAGCGAGAGAGGTCGTATATATTGTTGTAAACATGAGTGGATGCGGACGATGATGCCATGCCATATATCACATGCGGATTGTCCAAAGTTATGCCTGCATAATTGATTCACTTCATGCTATATGGAAAGGTTGAGGAATTGCAAGCTTAATGCAAGAACGGATGCATCAGTTCTCTCCTTCCACTTTGTTGTGGAGGAGCACAGGACATTTTGTATATTTATTTATATTCATGTTGATATGAAATGCATATAGACGAATCACAAAATGTAAAGAGGATTTCTCGTCTCATATTTAAGTAGATTGACAAGAGATTACCAGGCCAGCCAGGCACATCATCATCGTCATCATCAGTAGCAATAGCAATAGCAATAGCAACAGCAGCAGCATGATCATGGAAACACAACAAATGGCAAAACTTATTTGATTAACGCAGTACCTAAAGTTTGTATGTGAGATGAGGTTTTTTTTTTTTTTGTTGTCGGTCGGTACAATGGAAGCTTGAATAATTTACAAATATTTCATAGGCTTGAAACTCTAGGGGTCTGTACACTTAAGTGCGTGTAGAGGAAGTATTAAGATTTGTCGGAGAGAAATCTCTAAATAGGATGTCTCGAGTTTTCCAAAGTTTTGGAATAATAAACAAGTTGTATTAAGTATCAAAATTGCAATATCTTAGTTACACAAAAAGCTTTTAAGGCATTTATTTGGGATAGAAGAATTTGGATTGAAAACTATTGAACGGAAAATTGTTTGCTTGCTGATGTACGAAAAATTGAAGACAAAAGAATTTAAGTTTTGAGTCAACTCAATAGTACGATGGTAAGAGGTATTGTAGGATATGATATGTGGGCCTAAGTCGTTTTTTCTCTTCATGTATAATATGCTTTCTCTTTATGAACACAAATAAAAATACATAAAAAGTTATAATTGCTTAAGATAACTTTGTATTTTGTTTACAAAAATAAAAATGCAATCGACGTGTCCTTTCTTTAGCACGAACAATCTGGACCAAACACCAACTTCTCTCATATAAAAATTTGAACGAACAATTTTGCTTCGTTCTCCATGATTCTCATCATTTCGAGTACCTTAAATTTAGTGTTTTTGAAAAAGGGAGTGGTTCAATTCTGGACTGTGACTGTAGGGAGTGAATTGTTATGGTATAATAAATAATTTTTGAGTGGTCAATTGGATCACGGACAGTTACAGTACTGCGGTAAACTGTTTTGCAGTCACTTGTCTTGTGGCATATCGGTTTGCGGCAAATTGATTTGCTATGTTTCAAAATCCAACTTGAGTCTATTCTTTTACTTTGTGTCATCGTTGCAGCCTCTTAAGAAGAACTAACAATAATTCTAAGAGTATTAATCTGTAGTTAAAAAATGTTTCTCAACTTAGATGTTCAGAATCGGCACAACACATGGTATTGTGGTTAGTCCTTGGAGAGAGCCGTTCACTATAGTTTAAGCTTGTTGGATAGCAGAACTAGTCTTTCTTATGTCCTTTTTATAACACCTAATGAATGAGCGATCAGTAAAAATCATCCGCAGCAAAGGCAACTTCTCCTGTAGATACTAGTCTTGAATACATTTAATATTGAAAACTTTTCACAATGTTCGAAGTGAATCCCCACAGAATGGGACATTCATTTGAGTTACGCAAAATGGTTTGATGAATTTTTGACAAAAATAAATAGAGTGGCGCGACAGTTCTTGAAGGGCCAAGGGGCTTATTGTCATCAACAATTCTCTGAGTGCGTTTGAAGAATTGAGGGGAACTACAATTTAACGCCGATTCCATACGGCAAAAATGAGACGCACTTTTTCATTACAGATTGATACTCTTGGAAGTTTTGTCAATTTTTTTTTTTGAGCTTATTTGGTTAACTTTTTTTTTTATAATGTGCTGGGTGCAGGGATTTTTTATACCCTTATTATGCCAGAGACACAGTGAGTGCATCAGGAAGAAAGGAACGGATGAAAAAGGAGGTGTCGGTGTACATTGGTCTTGAATTCCTGAACATTAAATGATTGGGAAAGACAGAGTGTGGAAGAGAATTCCACATTCGCGTAGTACGGCTAAAGAATGATTCTCTATACTTGATCGTACGTCCGAAGTTGGGCTCGAGGGTGAACAGATGGGCATTCCTAGACGCGCGAGTATTACGGGTGAATTTCTTGAGGGGAGGAATGCAACTGGCTATTTCTCTAGAGCACTTACCGTAGAAGTAACGGTAGAACAGAGAGAGACATGAAACGTTACGACGGTGATCTAATGATTGGAATGACGCAGTGATGTCTCTGTCACCGATCATTCGTAGGGCTCTTTTTTGTATACCGTCCAAGAGGCTTAAGTATGTTACTGGAGCACCAGCCCAGAGATGGGAATTGTACTCAAGCTTTGGACGAATATAAGTCTTGTAAATAATAACCAGATCAGACGGGGAGCAAAATTTCTTGCATCGCCTTAAGAAACCTAAACATCTTGCGGCATTTTTGGCGACATCGCATATGTGCTCGTTCAACAAGAGGTGGTCTGTGATGCAGATACCGAGAATCTCGAGATATTCGGTTTCGTTGATGCAAGTGCCACTCATGGACAGTGACAAGGGGGGTATGTCTCGCTTTGACGATACAAGACAGCATTGTGTTTTCGAAGCATTAAACTCTACGCGATTTTGTGTTCCCCATTGTACAATGCTGTTTAAGTCAGAGTTAAATGAGCTTATCATATTTTGCCGTTGCAGTTCCACATTCGAAGAGGAGGGATGTGAGTCTGGAAACGAATAAGAAAAGCTAAGGGTACTATCGTCAGCGAAAAAATTTATATTTATAGCGTGGAAGAACACCTCTTCAGAATAATAGCGGGGATACCATCCGGACCAGCGGATTTATGTATGTTGAGATCCTTTAGGACTCTCGCCACAGCCCGAGTGCGGAAGAAGATTTGTCCCATGGAATCATTGACGCGCTAAAGAACTGACGGAGTCATGACACTCTCTGGCAGCGAAGAGTTGGAGGCGAACTGCCTAGCAAAAAGGTTAGCTTTCGCGAGAGAGCTAACAACTGGAGTGTCATTGTCAACGAGCGTAGGGACCGAGGGAGAAGAAGAATTCTTCATATTTTTCACAAATGACCAAAAATTCTTACTGCCTTTGGGACATTGCAGTATTTTTTGCCTTAATTTTTGGTCGTGTAAGAATTTGGTCCATCGACCAAGAGGCAGTACCCGTGAAAGATGAAATAAAAACTTTATGGGCACGAGTAGGACTCGAACCCACGATGACCCTGAACTTTGCAGACTATTTAACTGCTGGTCTTTGGACTTCTGCCACTGCCGTAAAACTCAACTGATTTTCAAAAACTTAACGGCAATCGCTTAACGGCAATCGCTTCGTCTCAATAAATACTTGATACACCATTTTTTAGTTTTTTTTTATTTACCGTTTTTACGAAGTTTCGGCCAAAAGAGTCAGAAATAGTCAAAAAAAATGTCGTCTAAGACTTCAGACCTCTGCCACTGCCGTAAAACACAACTGATTTTCAAAAACTTAACGGCAATCGTTTTGTCTCAATAAGTACTCGATACGCCATTTTTTAGTTTTTTTTTATTTACCGTTTTTACTAAAAAATGGCGTATCGAGTATTTATTGAGACGAAGCGATTGCCGTTAAGTTTTTGAAAATCAGTTGAGTTTTACGGCAGTGGCAGAAGTCCAGACCAGCAGTTAAATTGTCTGCTAAGTTCAGGGTCATAATCATAACCCACGACGTTCCGCTTGGCAGGCAACGCACCTAACCACTAAGCTACGGGCAACTGCGACAAAATGCGACAAATAAATAAAAGACCTAAAAAAACGGCCGTCTTCAGGAGAGTAAAAAATTCGCATTTCGAATACAGTTTTATCTCTTGTTCTATTTTTCTTCTTGGGTGGTGTCATTTAAGTCTCAGACTCACAACCAGTGGATCAGAAACTCATTTATTTAGCTTAACTCAAAAAACTTGTCTCAATTTAAAATTAAGTCCAGTAACCTAATTCTTTAAGGACATTTTAATTTAATTCCTTCCTGTTATCCAAGTGACACAAAAGACAATAATAAAAACTTTGTATCTGGACGTGAGCACGCTGTTAAAATTTATTATAGACATTCAATTCCTTCAATAAAAACCGACCACGTCCAATGCCTTCGTCGTCGTCGTCGTCGTCGTCATCATCGTCGCAAGAACAACTGAACACAGCAGCGACGGCAAAACATTGATTCATTTCGATGTGGACCATTGCCCGACATGCCACTTACTTTCCCAAATTGTATATTCACCATGGATTTAAAGTCAGTCAGTTTTAACTCTCAGTTCAGTCTTCAGTGTCATGTATTGAAGACTTTCCTATAAGAAACAATCGCATTCAAGCAAATCCACTATCCCCATCAGTGTTACGCAGTAGCTCACCCTTCACTCTCAAACCAGAAGAAAAAATCTCATCCCCTCATCACTTTTAAAATGGGAGTTTAAAGAAAAAAAATATACACCCGTCCTCGAACGGAGTCTTTCTCCCAAACCCTAACCCCTCACCATCCAACACAGGACCTTGTTACGCCACTTCAATGTTCCAGCAGCAGCGCGTAAATGGTGTGCACTAGTAATTTAAAAAAAGGACAATTATGAGAATTATCCTGCAATAAAAAGAAATGTCCGTAAGTCGCCCTTTTCCCGGACTCTGGCTTTCTCTCAATTCTTTTTTGGACTTTTTTGTACGGACTTTCCTGCCGCAGTATAGTTGTTGTATACACTTATTCTTATGAACCATAAAAATGATAATAAAAAAACAATTGAAGTACGCGTGGCAAGTACGCAATTATTTTAATTTAATGAAGAGCTTAGTTCATTCAATTTTTTGTGTTTTTATTTTTTTTGAGCCGAACCCTGAAAAAAAGTCGACAAAAAAAGGCTAACATATGCCGACGCACATAAAAATGAGTAAAGTTGATTTTATTGTTTTGTGTTTTTTTTTTGCGTTGCTCTTAATTTTTGGGTACAACTTCTGGAGAGAGGGACCTTACCTGGTGCCTTTATTGCAACAGGAGCCATATCCACGGTGGCTCCACAGGAGGTTTGGGCGAATAATGACGAACGCATACATTTTCTGGATCGCCAATATTGTCGGACATTGCCGCTACCTCCGCTCGCCGGCCGGTGAGACAGACTGCTCCTCAATGCAAATATCTTTTATTATTTATGGCCGATTTCTAAGTGCTTTAATTTTTTGTTGTTCTTGTTTTGGGTCTCTGTGGAGATCCTGACAGTGTACACTTAACAACAACAAAAGATTAATTTTATATCAGCAACGGCAGCATTGCAAAGATGCGGTACCTACTGTTTTATTGCCAACATATTAGGCACGGACAAAAAGGCTACTCGAACGAGTAGGTAGGCATAAGCGGGACTACACTGACAACGACGCGACGTACACACCAAGGGAGTTCCCTGAATTCCCTTAAGAAACGCTTCATCCGCCAGTCTTGACGACGAAACGATACAATAAGGAACGAACGAGGACGACCGATATAACTACGACTGACTACGACGACGAAGATCTTAGCCGTGAGGCATATTGGTACAACGCACCGCGTGGTCGAGTCGGAGATGTACAGCATCATCGATTGTTGCAGACATAAAGTCATGAAGATGCTACAAAACTGATTTTCGTTACACAGTGGGGTAGTTTGAATTGGCTTACAAAATTGTCAACATATAATTTTGTAACACTTTCGTAAAAAAAATTCGAAAAATTTTCAAATTCATTTACCAAGGAATTTTTCAAGAAATCGTCCAAATTCTCTTTAGCAAAAATTTCGCAAATTTATCACAAATCATCTTAAAAAAATTTGGATTTTCTAATTTTGTCCTAAAAAAGAATTCACCCTTCCCCACTGTCCATACACTCCATTCAAGAAGGACTCTTCACTTGAATGAAGCCACTCCACTCCATAACTCCGCTCCGTATGCACCGATAACAGCCATCACTGCTTCCACGATCCGCAAAAGTTTTGTGTTCCTTGGCTTCTGCAGTCTTGTGGTATATAAATTGCTTCTGCTGCTGTAAGTGATGTGCACACTGGGCACTGCAAATCGATCGCACAAAAATATTCATGTCTTGGGACCCCCTTCGACCCCTCTGTCCCCTGTGCCACTGCTTGACCGACGACGAGACAACAACGATGGACCTGCCACATCCGACTTAAACTCTTGTACTTTGCTTGTGCTTTGCGATTTCCAAATTTATTGTCGATCCAAACGGATATCGACATCTCAAGTGCTACTGGGCATTGCGCCCCAAAATGCGGATCAATGTCTTTGCGATAGGATCTTCGCTGCTGCTGACTGTGCCTGCAAGCTTGGCAGTGTCTGGTTTTTGACTTTGCGGTGGTGTATCGGTGAGCGCATCTTTTGCGAACTCCGCATGCACCGTCTTTTGCGAAATCATGAAATTTGTATACGTTTGCGTCGAGACTGAAACTGAGATTTTAATTCATCTTTTCGACTACGACGTCATGGTATACCTATCGCGGCTGTGCAGTCCCAATTTTCGACTTCGCAGAGTCCCGCAATGGGTGTGGTGTAGTTTCTTGTTTTTGTTTTCTTTATCCTTCATCCTGTGTGTTGTGTTTTGTCTTGAAATTGGGCATAAATTTGAGCACTCGCCTTCGCATCGCTCAGCTGTATTTATTTATTTGTTCTGACATCCAAAGAGCGATATACTATAGGAGCGGGCTATGCCGGCGGTCTGACGACGGTCCTTACCTACTCAATAATTAATACAAAGTTATGAGACGTTATAGGACTCCATAATTGAATCAGCTAAACCAGCTTATCCTGATGGGAGAAAGTTTTTCTGTGCTCCAAAGTGCTGCGAGCAAGCGGTGCGGTGGCATGCGAACAACGGACCGTTAACCTCGTTTCGTTTAGTATAACGAGCTCGTAAAATGTGATTTGCTGCTGCACACCAGCACAATGTCCTTGAAATTAGTAATTCTTCTTCATCGCCATCGTGTCTTAGTCATAGTCTCCATTCTGTACCTATGTAGCAACATTTTTTGAATGAATGGGATTCACGACGACACAGTTGCTCGTCATAGGGCGGTTTTTTCGGCAAAAGGCTTGGGCGAGTTTTGGAATGCATTTGCTCGAATTTGAATTTCAAATTAGTTTGCTTGGTTCCTTTTTTTTGGGGCGGAGGGACGAAGAGCGCGTGAATTCTTTTCGTCACAGCTCGGCGCACGACTCTAGCACTTCCGTCGTTCCGTTTATTGCGCCCTGTGTATCAGCTGCAAGTAACTTCCTCAGACTTGCAAAACACAACTTGAAGGGATTTCTCATCGAAAATCGGTCGTTTGTTGTATTTCAAACAAACAACAAATTCAAGAGTTTTCGGAGTCATTTGCGGCTGGCATTGGCGGCCAACTGACATTTTCATTCATTTGCCTGATCTTCAAAGGTGTGGACTCCACCATAAACACAAAACCAAAGAAGGTGTGTTTGTGCTGTCAATAGACATTTCAAGGACATTTATTCAAAGCTCTATGTCAGAGCGGGAACCGCAATTCAATACTTACCTGCACACAACCTACCTTCACCTTAAATCTATGCTGACTGTTTCGTGTATAAAATGCTGTCCATGTTGTTGACTAGAGTTGTTGGCATTTTGGCTGTTGCAAAATATACGAATTCGGAATTCCGGACAGCAAGTGTGATGCAACAACTGAATGCGAAATGTTAAAACCACCCTTTTTTAGTGTTTTTCGGGGTTGGTTCAGTCGAAAGATAGAGTACCGCCAGCATATCGTTGTTGCCGAGCAGTGATGTTGTGCATTTTGAATTCTATGAATGTCAGTGGACTTGATACAAAACAGGAAAAAAAAGTAAATAAAAAATAGCACAGAAACAGAAAGTCAAAACTATGAGATGGGATTTTTGTATGCAAAGGACGTTTTTGTTTTCAGGCTCAAATGAAAGGGAAATTTTTACTATTGCGGAATACTCCATTGCGGAGTTGTAGGAAAAGTTTGGAATTTGTTGCAACACCGATTTAGGGACTGAATGAGTCTTGTTTATGTTGCGATTTCAAAATCAAGGAGTGAAATACTATTCGCTTTGATATTTTGTTCTTGTGATAAAAAGAAAACACATTTTCTATAAAAGTTCAAATAATTATATGTTTGGCTGTTGTGATATTTTGTTTTTGCTATCAAGCCAAGGTCCTGAATAATAAAATAAAATTTCTCTTAACTGAAGTTTATCACCGTGGAGGGTGGTTTATCGAAGGAATACAAAAAGATGTGAGCTTCTCTGTCAGCTCATTAGATGGCACCACAATCGAAAAGACAACAAAAATTCAGTTGTCTAGTATTAAACGTCTCTTTACTATTCCGGGAACAAATAAATTTTTACTATTGAGTAATTTTAACCTTTGGATTAAATCGATGGGTTAGTTTACCTGTGGAATAAGAGTGGAATAGGTGTTATTAATTGATATGGCTGTTAGAGTTATGGAAAAAGTTGGAAGACATCGAGTTCAAGGAGTTCTATCTGATGACGGCCTTGTCATGGATAAGTTAAACCACAGATTATTGAAAATCCTTATGGTCCTCAGTAATAAGTCCGTAGTCTTTAGAAAACAATTTATAAAGTTCTTTATTGTTCTACTGCTTTGAATCGAATGAAAATTCTAAAAACTTATTTCTAAAACAGAACAATTTCAGAATTATAAAAAACAAAGTATAAAAACATTCAAGTTAATATAGAATATTTGTTCAACACCCCTTCCCATTCTATATTGTTGACAATTCCAATGTTCATTCGAAATTTTGTAAATTTGTTTGCGGGCAAAGGTTTCGTTAATAAAGCTGCAAGCATAGTATCTGTTGAAGAATATTCACACTTGATAATTTTCTTTTCAACGTAGTCTCTTATAAAATGAAATTTAATGTCAATGTGCTTAGATCTGTTGTTGAATTCATAACCTTCGAACATCTTAATACAACTTTGATTGTCTTCGTAAATAAGAATTGGTTGACTCTTGAAATTCCGATAGTAACTGTTTTAACCATAAAGCTTCTTTTGCGGCTTCAGCAAGTGAAGTGCAATGAATTCAGCTTCGGTAGATGACAAAGCTACACAAGTCTGCTTTCTACAACTCCAAGACACAAGTCCACCGAAAACTTTGAACAGATATCCACTATTCGACTTTCGATTGTTTCTATCTTCGCCCCAATTTGCGTCTGAGAAACCGACAAGTTGTTGATTGTTGACTTCACTGTATGATAGTTGAAATTTTGATGTACCTTTTGAATAACGAACTACTCTTTTTAATTCAATCCAATCTTCCTCTGTTGGTTCACATGTCTTTTGACTTAGAATGCAAATTGCTGCAGATATATCAGGTCTTGTATTAAGTGCAATATATAATAAGCTGCCAATCAATTTTTGGTATTCTTTATTGTTTTTCAGTCCCTTCTGTGATTTGTTTGATTTTCCATAGGATGGTTCAATTAGTATAGTTGATGGTTTTGCTTCTGAAAGTCCGGCTTCTACTACAATTTTATCAATGTAACTCGACTGCGAAATTGAAATTACACCTCTTCCTTCTCTTTCAACTTGCAATCCTAAATAATTTTGAATTGATCCCAAATCTCTTATACCAAAATGTTTCTTAAGATCTTCTTTAAATTTAACTATATCTTCTTCATCATTTGCTGCTATAAGAACATCATCAACATAAATGAGAACAAATGCATTCTTCTTTTCTTGAATATAAAAGCACGGGTCTGCTTGACTTTGTGTAAAACCCATTTCGACAAGTGCATTGTGAATGTTCTTGTTCCATGAACGAGCTGATTGTTTTAATCCATATATCGCTTTATTGAGCAAACAAACTTTCGTATCTTGATTTGAAACCTTAAAACCTTTTGGTTGTTCCATGTATACTACCTCCTTCAAATCACTATTAAGAAATGCTGTCTTGCAATCAATATTATGAATCAAAAGTTCCTGTTTTCCCGCTATTGCAAATAATGTTCTTTAAGTTGTATGAGAAACAACTGGTGCAAATACCTCTTCGTAATCGATACCATAACGTTGAGTGAATCCTTGCGCTACGTGCCTTAAATCTTGTACCATTGGTTTCTTGTTTGCGCTTAAAAACCCACTTACAACCTACAGGTTTTCGATTCATTTTGGCATATCTACCATGTTCCAGGTATTGTTATCTTCCTATGATTTCATTTCAGTTTCCATAGCTTTCAACCAGGATTCTCGATCTGGTCCACAAATAGCTTCTTCATATGTTACTGGATCTGCATCTGGAATTTGATTTATATACCTGACCGGTGGTATACCTTTTGTTATCCTTTCAGATCTTCTGAGCTCTTCCCTGGCTGGGTGCGGGTGCATAACTTCACAGTTCATAACTTCACATGGGTCATAATTTCACCTTTAGTGGGTTATAATTTCACTTTTTTCGGGTGCAATTGTTTCCCACCTTAGGTGAGCAATAATTTCACCTGAAATTTGGGTGAAATTATTTCCCACCTATTTAGTCATTCCACGGCGCAGAGAATCTGGTCCCGAATTCAGAAGGTGAGAGTAAGGCAAGCAAACTGTACTTGAATCCAGTTTCATCTTATTGCACCTTTTTATCATCTAAACTAACTGAGCTGTTGCAATGACATTAACAACTCCTTCGGAAAGACATTTTTTATTGATGGGATGTTCAATGTCCTTGCATCATGTGAATGCAGACGGAAGCACTATTTTTCAATGCTATCAGTTGGCAATTCCTATCAAAAAAACGTATTCATTATTGAGTTCTTCAATACTAAATTCGTAATACAATTTTCTAAAACTTTTAAGCGTGATTGTAGAGTTAAGGACAATCAGAAAATTGTATTACGAATTTGGAGCTTGAACCTACAAATGTAGCAGGTACAATTGCTAGCGAGCGGAGCGAGAGGAAAAAATTTTGCCCAAAAGAGAATCAATTTGGGGTGTGAAAATAAAAAAAATTCGCGCGAGCTTTGAAAAATGAATTGCTCTCTCCATTTTGTCGATAAAAAGTAAATAAAAATGGTTATTAATAAGACTTTTTGTAGTTGTTGTTATAGTTAGTAGTTCGGGAATTCAGTTTTCAAGACTGAAAATATTAAAAAATCGCGCAGTTTTTGGTACACAAATTATGTATAGGTAAATAGTAGAAAATGATAATTTCTTGCAACTGTAGTAAAAAGTGTAATTATATCCCAATTTGAGCGGGACATAACTTCACACAGAAGTGAAATTCTGGCCCACAAAAAAGTGAAACTAATTCCCAACTTAGATGGGACACAACTTCACCCGAAGAAAGTGAAATTATAACTCACTAGAGGTGAAATTATGACCCATGTGAAGTTATGACCTGTGAAGTTATGCACCTGCACCACATTTTCATCTATAAAGCTGTGAAAAGATGAATTTAAATCGTCAGTATCTTGTTGTTTTATTTTTGGCTGTGAGAATTCAATAAACATATATTTTTCTTGATCCTTCTGTGGTAATTCTTTTGAGTTTTCTTTAGATTCCTTGTCTGTATAATTCTCTTCTGTATCTTATCTGTTTTCTATACATCCTTGTTTGATGAAAGTTGTAACGTCTCTTGCTATATGTATGCGATTATTCTTTTGAAGCATACGATAAGCTTTTGAATTCGAGTCATAACCCACAAAGATCATCTTAACTGATTTATCGTCAAACTTTTTTCGTTTAATCTTTGGAATATGAACGAAAGCTTCCTGTCCAAAAATTCTAAAATGTGTCAAATCTGGTATTTTCTCAAACCATCTTTCATATGGTGTTGAAAGATCCTAAGTAGGATTAAACATCGGGATTCCTTGGAAGGTTTGGTCACAAATTGTCGATTTGAAACCAAGAGATGTGATATTGGTTGCTCTGGACAGCTTCTATTCTGAACGAAATTTGATTTGATTTGAGTCCGTCTTGGTTGCCTACTCAAAGGTTTAATGTTGGCCCAAAACTGCATCAGCTATTCCGTCTGCAATTGAAAATCTATGCGAAAAGTAATTCTTAAAACATCTGGTCAACGCAAATGCTAAAAAACTATCTAAAGGTTTCAAAAGGTTTCCCCCCCCCCCGTTTAGCCGGGAGGGGCAATTTTCTGAAAAATTGACTTATTTTGTTTAAATTTTTTTTAAAATCAACGGCTTCGCTTACAACACCGTGCTATACCTTTCTGAAAAGCCAAAAACTTCTTCTTTCACTTTGTTTTTAAGTTAAATTGTTTTAACGAATAGTTTAAAAATAATAAATTTTCAAACTCAAAATTTTCAAAAAAAAAACATTTTTGAACTATTTTTTTTTTCAAAATTTTATGTAATTAAGTACTAATTTTGTTTTAAGAATTCAATGTGTTTGTTATTTTTTAGTCGAAAACAGAAAACCGGATGCAAAAATGTCTTTTTGTTTTTGAGAAATTAAGAAAAAACCAAAACCACTTTTTTCTAAAAAAATCTTTGTTTTTATTTTTACCTATCTGGACTTTTAGTTTTTTTATTAGTTTAATTTATAAATTTAATATTTTGTAATTGGAGTTTTATGAGGACTCAATAAAGTAGAAAAGTATTACATTATCACTGGATTAACCATTTTGTTCATTGATAACGTCTGAAAACTGAACTGTAATTTTTTCTTTCTATACCTGTGGCCGCGGCCACTCGCCGGCGAAGAGTTCTGCCTGCTAGGGGCTTAAGATAATTAAACCGCATTTTTTCTTGAATGAAAAAACAACTAACAACCTAAAGGTAATTAAAAGGCATCGCATATTTACTAAACAACCATTTACATATAAAATATTAACTCATCAACACATAACAATAACAAACTTATACGCTCGAGAAGAGTTAGCGGACAGGAACTTCTGCTACGGATTAAGTTATTGTCGAGATCGGGAAGCTGAAAGACTCTACGCTGAAAGATATCCCAATAGATGGCGCCGAAGTCGTAGCATGTTTTCAAGAATCCGCCGACGAGAGCGCTGAGAGCTAGAAGTGAAAGGTCAATGGCAGACGTTATCAATGCAAAAAATGATTAATCCAGGGAAAATGCAATACTTTTCTACTTTATTGAGTCCTCATAAAACTCCAATCACAAAAAATTAAATTTATAAATTATACTAATAAATTAAACTAAAAGTCCAGATAGGTAAAAATAAAAACAAAGATTTTTTAGAAAAAAGTGGTTTTGGTTTTTTCTTGATTTCTCAAAAACGAAAAGACATTTTTGCATCCGGTTTTCTGTTTTCGACTAAAAATTAACAAACACATTGAATTCTTAAAACAAAATCAGTACTTAATTACATAAAATTTTACATTTACATTTTTCAAAAATGTTTTTTTTTTGCTTTTTTTTTGAAAATTTTGAGTTTGAAATTTTTTTTTTTAAGCTATTCGTTAAAACAATTTAATTTAAAAACAAGGTGAAAGAAGAAGTTTTTGGCTTTTCAGAAAGGTATAGCACGGTGTTGTAAACGAAGCCGTTGATTTTTAATATTTTTTAAACAAAATAAGTCAATTTTTCAGAAAATTGCCCCTTCCGGCTAAACGGGGGGGGAATAGACCCCCCCTCCCATACGATTTTTTTCTTGTCTCAACTCAACCTACACGCTCTAGCTTTTTGGCACAACGCTCGTGAATCACCCTGTAGAATAGAATATAATAATACAGTGAATAATTCAAAAAGACAATAGACCAAATGACTTTGGAGAAAGGAGCTACCATACCAACATTTTCCCACATTAAAAAACTCACTTCTCTTTCAATAGCTGCCTTCAACAAGTTACTTGAAGAATCTAACCCAATCCAACACCTCGTATAATTTATTATCAGTGCAGTCATTTCAAATCGAAAAATACAATCCAAACTTAAACTCGCACCAAACCAGAAGCGCTCAATAACCTCACCATAAACGGTCATACCACATTACCACAAGACATGGCCTCTCCAATTGAAAAAGTCTCATATAATAACAGTGAATTAATTTGTATAAATGAATATAAAAATTATTATGAGGCGTCAAGTCTAGCACGATTTGATGTGGTGTTACTGATGTATGCGTTGATTTGGCTCGAACGCCGGGTAACTACAGGGTATTGATGAGCGTTCCTCAAATTTGCCTTTCGGGGGCCCAATGTAAATGAGACGAAGTTTAAGATGCAAATCGGTCTGGGTCCGCTGTACTGACGATCAGTTCTTCCCATCATTGACTTCTGGATATCAAAATCGAGACGAACCATCAGAGCCAACAGCCAACCAGGTGCCGGATTCCTCCCACAACATTGTCGGCTGCGGCGGCAGCACGACCAGCAGTCTCATTGAGTATGTAAAGTTATTTTGGAGACTTTGCATATGCTGACGGTTTATGGAGGATTTAAGGTCGATGTTGACAAGACGGACGCCACTCGACAAGGAATAACAAATTCGGACTAATTATGCGGCGCCAAACAAAAAAATCATTTTTCGAAATGGAAAGTCTGGGAATACTGTCTGCTCGAAAGTCAGCATGCAGCATGTCCGAAGGTATTTATTATGGACCCTTAGCAATTGGCGATACGCCGAATTTTCTCTACAAATGTCCTGTTTTAATTTAACTAAGTTCGCTGGACTAAAAGAAAAGTAAAATATCATTGCCGCCCAATGGGCATATCATTACAAAAATTTAGCATAATGATTACGACTCTTAGCGCCACCTCATCGCCACAGAATTTGTACACCTATGCGCATCAGCTATGCGGAGCATATTTTTAAGCCGGTAATGAATTATTAATATTTTTTTTTTCTACCTATCAGCAATTTTAACCGGCCGACACGACCGACGCACGAAGTGTTAATTGTTTTATGTTCTTCAAGTGACGACATTCAATATTTTTGAATAATAAAATGATTCTTAATTTTTTATATCTGTTTGCGGTTATGTTTTCATTGCAGTAATTTGGTTAAGTTTTGAATTTGAATGGCCGGCGAGATAGACGTGTCTACTCATTGATTTTACTGAATTGGATGGTGTTGAAATTCGTATTAAGTGAGGAAATAGGGAAATTCTTGCATAAACTGAAACAGGAGATGATTAAGAAGTGTCAGGACCCATTTTGTTATACCAAAGCACTACATTCTTTTCAAGAAATCTTTCAATCAATTTAAACATTTGCTGATGTCTTCGATAACTTTCTTAACTCCATCGTTAAGGTCTACAATGTAGTAGTAGATGCATTCGAATGATTTAATCGACTATGCACTGTTGAATAATTCGATTTCGATTTCTCAAACCCACTACTGCTTCTACTGCTCTTCAAATTTCAAAAGAATTCGAATGACGAGAAATCGAGTGACGATGATGAGAAGTCGAATGAAAAGAACCCGAATGACGATTATAAGTATTCGAGTGAAAAGAACTTGAATGACGATTACCAGAACTCGAATGAAAAGAACTAGAATGACGATGATTAATATTCGAAATCGAATGAAAAGAATTCAAATGACGATTACGAGTACTCGAATGAAAATACATCCAATTACGACAATTAGTATTCGAATGAAGAACCCGAATGACGATTATAATTATTCGAGTGAAAAGAACTCGAATGACTATTACTAGAACACAAATGAAAAGAACTCGAATGCCGAGCATAAGTATTCGAATGAAAAAAACTCGAATGACGATGATAAATATTCGAATGAAAATAACTCAAATGACGATTACGAGTACACGAATGAAAAGACCCCGAATTACGACTCTTAGTATTCGAATGAAGAACTCGATTGACGATTACGAGTACTTACTCGAATGAAAATACCCCGAATTACGACTGTATCCGAATGAAGAACTCGAATGACGACTACGAGTACTCGAATGAAAAGAAACCTGCTACTCAATCGTTTTGTGGCATTTTCCGAAAAAAATCGACTTTCCTTCGTCGTAATCAGCAATTGGTTTGAATTTCCTGTTTAATAATCAATAGATACTCATTGCTTGTGACTCTTCATTCTCATTATCTAATTCCAGAAACATTATTCAATACTCATAGACTTGCTGATCGTCATCGCTAGCTAAGCTACTTCCTGCACAGTATCTACACATGTCTCACCTGCAACTTGTAAATAACTTGCTTTGTCTTTTTCGTGGAAGTAAACTGGCAGCAAAGAAAAAGTTAATACAAAAATGTTTTCTTTTTTCGCACATTCAATTAAGTCTTTGCAAAGATTATGGCTCTCCACCTCCACCTCTCTCGCTACCTCATTAAAACCCGAAAATAACTACAGAGAGATGAAATAATCCTCAACCCTATTTATGACCTCCTCCTCAAAAACCCTTTTTCTTGTACGAAAATTCACCGTGAAACCGAAAAACTACCCTCGAAAAAGCACCACAGCTATTTTGGGCATTTAAAGGCAAAACAAAAACCCAAGAAAACAACACCAGAGACAGTAAGCAGCCTTACACGTTCTTTCGCACCCATTTACCGATTCAAATGCTCGTAAAAGTCGTCGAATTTTAACGATACCCCAGCTGTAAGGTTGCAAATTCCGCGAAATATCTCAAAAATTCCATTCGTAAAAATTAAATGAGCGCCCTGCTCCTAGAATTTCATTAAATTGTGTTTTTCTTCTTTGGTATAAGACAATGCGGGGAGTGGGGTCGATCTTAGAGGGCTTCTTAAGCCCTTTTGTAGCTACCTTAAAATGTGCGTTAAAGTCAATTCTATCCTCGACATAAACGATGCTATGCGACGCGACGAGGACTTCAACTTCTGAAGGAACGAGTAATGTTGGTTATTTAGGGATACTCAAAGGCTCATCGAAGAAGGGTTAAATGAAGTCAAACGAAGTACATAATTTGCTGGATATAACTGTAACTGGTCTAGTATACATCTGAACTCTTAAGATATCTCTTTTTATCCTCGCTATCGTCTTTAGTGTCGACTTGCCTATTTGGCACGACCTATTCTTTTGGCTTTATTCAAACTTTAATTGCTGTTTTATTGCCGATTCTCTCAAACTGCGTGTTATTACATTCAAAAGATCCAAACCAAATTTACGAACATTTTTTTTATGACTCAATTTTACAATTTCCTTCCAGTTTCTTTCAACTGAGCAAAGAATTTTGACGACATATTTCATTGGATGCGCTTTGCTTTTAAGTGGAAAGTGAAATGATTTCGGTCAAATGCTTCTACAAGGGTTGAAGGTTGCTTCCTTGATATTAGAAGTTCGCAGAGAGCATCAAAAGAGCATTATTTATAAATAGCTTCATGCTCAACTAGGTGGCAAATGCGGTATAGGATTTTGAAGATTTAGTTAATAGCACGGAAAATATCGGGGGATTGTAGACTTCAGTGTTTTGGAGACCTTAAGACTTTTGATAAGCAGAGTAAAAAGCCAAGAGTCGATGTTGAACGTATAAAGTTTAATGATAGAATGCAAGTTACAAAAGATTATGAAAGTGAAGAGAGCGATTAAAAGTTAATGTAACAACAATGTATTCAAGTGTAGACTGGAAAGCTAATTCATAGGGTAGTGTTGAATAAATTGTCCTCACACTCCCACTTTTATTCAAAAAAAATAATTTCAGTTAATTTTAGGATGAATGCCAATGGCACCACGAAAAAATTCAAATTTTTCTTTAGGCAGGCTCTTCGTGAATATGTCCCCAAGTTGTTCATCTGTACCAATATAGCTTAAAGTGAAAGATCCATCCTCAAACTTGTCGCGTAACCATAGTAATTGCTTTACTGCTTGTGCTGCTGCTATATATTCCGATTCGGTTGTCGATAGAGCCACCGACCTCTGCTTCTCCGATGACCAAGAGACAGCGCCAGAACCCATCATAAAAACATAGCCTGATGTTGACTTTCTAGTATCAGGATCACCAGCAAAATCAGCATCGCTGAAAGCAGAAAAATTGTTATTGAGCTTTGAAGTAAAAAGTATGCCATAATATTAGATGGGTCCTTTGATGTATCGTAGTATACGCTTTATAGCCTTAATATTCTGATTTGATGGATGTTCCATATATCTGCTTGCATTGTTAAGGGCAAAGCTAATATCCGGTCGTGTTGCTACAGCCAGATACATCAAGCTGCCGACCACCTCGCGATATGGGAAAAGACCTTCCGATGTATCACAATTTTTATTTGAAAGTTGAAGTTCATTGGATGGCGTTGAGACCGGATTACAATCCACCATATGAAAACGTTGAAGAATCCTCTTAGCATATCCAGACTGACAAATAGGGTAAAGTCGGGTGATATGGCACCACGGGAGATATGGCACCCTTTCAATATCTCCCACTTAATGACTTTTTTTCAAAAAAAAGAGATCAACATATCATTCAGTTTTACGTAAGCTCTTGAAATATCCAATTTGAATCGCAGTAGCCCGTAAGGTACAATATTTACAGCCGGAGAAAAAAAAAAGTTTGTGTGAATTAAGCAAAAAGTTTTTTTGTGTATTAGTGAAGTTCGTGGTAAGACGAAAGTATTTGACTCCAGGTGTTCGTTTTAAAAGAAAACAAAAGATATATTCGTGCTTATTTGTGTTTGTTTACTACTATATTTGTGCGTGCATAATTTTTCATATTATTTCGGATATAAAAATAAAGGTCAAAAAGGTGATATGGCACCCCAGCAGCTCGGGAGATATGGCCCCGGTGCCATTTCCCCCGCTCTAACTTTATTATACTTTATTTTCCTTTTAATTTTTTTTTATCAAATTTTTTCCAGAAATGCCGACAATTTATAAAAAAAAATATCTGCAAATCGTGCAAAATGAACGCAAGAGCAACTTACATTATCATTTCACGATGACTCAGATGGACCCGAAGATTTCGGGGAAATTTTTTTTGTAGGATGTGGTGAGGACTATGCCGTTAAAACGAAACCGAACGAGTGGCTAAAGTGAATATAATATGTAACTCTTGGTCACATGACTCCTGCACTTCCTATTACAATACGTTCAATTAATGTGGAAGGAAAAACAACAACAAAATGTATAGTGCCATTTCACCCGCAAGCAGGTGCCATATCACCCTCCATTTTTTTAGGTGTCTTTTTTTATGGTTTTTTGTTTTTGTGAAAAAAAAATTTATTTGATTATGAATTTCAAATAAGTTCCTATTTTTTGTTTATCAATAAGTTCTATAATAAAGTTTTTTTGGTTTGAAATAAAAATCTTTTTTAATTTTGAAGTTATAAGGAAAAAGGAAAATGGGTGCCATATCTCCCGACTTTACCCTATGCACTCCTCCATCGGAAAGACGGCTTATCTCCAACCCCAAAAAACACTCCGCATCACACCACTTTACATTGAACTCCTTGCTCAGGTAATCGATAAGTGGATGAAGAAGATCTTCAGAACTTGTCGCGATTGATCCATCGTCTATGTAGATTGCCAAGTACATTTTATCTCTACCTTTTCGGTAGACAAAAACACATGGATCCGCTTGAGAAGCTTGAAATTCAAAATTTTTGATGAAATCGGTAAATTTCTTATTCCAGCATCGAGATGCTTGTTTGAGTCCATAGAGACTTCTAAGTAGCCTGCAAACCTTACCACTCCCGTCCTCATATCCCTTGGGTTGATTCATGAAGACTTCATCCTGTAGTTCTCCATACAGGAATGCGGTTTTTATATCAAATTGTCGGAGAATAAGATCTTCTGCTGCCGCTATCGACAAAATGACCCTTATTGATTCGAATTTCACAACTGGGCTGAATGTCTCACGAAAATCGATCCCATACTGCTGGGTGAATCCTCTGGCAACAAGTCTTGCCTTATATCTGTCCACTGTTCCGTCTGATTTGTACTTTATCTTGTATACCCAGCGATTATCAATGACCTTTTTATTGTCAGGCAAATCAACAAGAGTCCATGTTTGATTTTGTAATAGCGAGTTGAACTCGTCATCCATCGCCTCAATCCATTTGGTCTTTTGGTTAGAGTTGATTGCATCCTCAAAACTTGATGGTTCATGGGCACCTGTCGAAGACGAAGAACAATCTGATGAGTAAACGTAGCTTACAGGATTCAATTTTCGAAGTTTGTCCCTATAATGGCTGTTTTCCTCAGCATTATCTGTGGTCTCATCACTGGCCGGTGTAAAATCACTTGCTTCTTTCTTGGGTTCACGATCATCTGAAACAATGTCACATTTTTCTATTGGGTTTGTTGTTTTAACAGTTACTTGTTGGTTTATTGGGTTTTCTTCACACTCTGTAAAAATAACATCTCTAGAAACAATAATTCTATTTTGGGATGGACTCCATAGCCGAAATGCCTTGACATTATCAGAGTATCCTACGAATACGCATTTTTCAGACTTGGAATCCCATTTTTGGCGTCTCTCTTTAGGAACATGTACGTAAACCTCAGATCCAAATATTCTTAGATGATCAAGTTTCGGTAGAGTGTTGAACCAAACTTCAAAAGGACTTTTACCAAACACAGAACTCTTACCTGTGCGATTTAGCACATATACCGCCGTGTTTACAGCCTCCGCCCAAAATTTGAGTCCAATGTGACATGAATAAATCAACGCTCGTCCTGCTTCGACTATTGTCCTTATATCACGCTCCGCTCGGCCGTTTTGCTGCGGTGAATATGGAGCGCTACGCTGGTGACGAATGCCTTTCTTTTGTAGTATCTCCTCCATACTCTTGTTTACGAACTCCAGACCATTATCGCTTCGTAAGGTATTGATGTAATGCCCAGTTTCATTCTTAACAGATTGCAAAAACTGATTAAAAAACTTAACGACCTCCGATTTGTGTTGCATGAAATAAACAGTTCGAAAATTAGAAAAATCATCCTTGAAGAGAAGGAAATACCTCGAACCACCCACGGACGTTTCCTGCATGGGTCCACAGACATCGGCATGGACAAGCTGCCCACACTTTGTTGATTTGCTTTCGCTGCGAGGGAAAACTGCACGATGCTGTTTGCCGAAAATGCAGCCTTCGCAGAGGAAATTATCTTCGTCCTCATATTTAATCTTCGCAGTTTCCAGAAAATTTCTCACATGAGCCACAGACTGATGTACCAGTCTCTCATGCCACAACCTCAACGACTGACGAGAAGCAACATTAGCGTCACAAACCAGACCACCACCACCAACTTCCTTGTCTGCACACCTTTTTCCCAGCACAACCTTGAACATCATTTCAAAAAATTTGTCTTTGCGGACTCCCACTGCAACCGTACGATCACCCATTCTCAGCTCACATTGATCTTTGTTTGAAATACAATCAAAACCCTTATCCAAAACGCATCCTGCTGAAAATAGATTAAGTCGAATCTCCGGTACAAATAAAACATCTTTTAGTTGTTTTTCATTCCATTGATTTCCATCAAAAGCTAATACATCTATAGTACCTTTACCATGCGCATAAATTATGCTACCATCTCCAACTCTAACGGGAATGGCATCATGCAAAGCTTCATAATGACTAAACCAACATCGTTTGTTGGTCATGTGGTCGCTTGCCCCCGAGTCGAGAAACCACGCGTTCTCGTTCACACATTCAGATAACATGAGCTCACTGATAAAGGCGTCACTGGTTTTCTTGTCAAATCTTGAGGACTTACTCGTATTACCTTGCCGCCTTGGGCAATCGGACTTGAAATGACCTCTCTCGTTACAAAAGTAGCACCGAAGGCTGCTTCTTCCTGGTTTAGTGAAAGGTTTGTTGTTGGTGCTTTCTTGCTTGCTGTTTCTTCCAAAACGTCTGAACTTATTCACAACTAGGGCTTCACTTGGTGCTGGTTCCTCCTGTGATATCATTCGGGTCTCTTCAATCATAAGACGTGTAATGAGGTTATCTAATGTGCGCTGACTTTTGTCTGTGGACTCCCATGCACTGTGGAAAAAATTAAAACTCGGAGGAAGAGTCATTAATACTTTTGTTATAACCATAGATTCTGAAATAGGTTCACCTAAATCCCTGAGTTGCTGCACGATCTTTTCCAATTTTGAAATGTGACACGCCATAGTATCACCAGGATTCTTCGAAAAACTGTAAAATCGTTTTGTAGCATGTGAACCCCAGACTCCGATTTTTGCTCGTACACGCTGTGGAGTTTATTCCACATAGCATTGGAACCAGGGGCGAACGCAGGTAGGGGTTTTGGGGGTTAAACCCCCCCCCCCCCCCCCGAAATATGAGAATAATGTGCAGTAAAAAAATATCCATTATTGTTCGAAAGAAAAAAAAATACAGAAATGGTACAAAATAAATTTCCAACTCAAATTCTCAAACAAACATTTAATGAATCTGTTACGATTGGTGGATTCAATTATCTGCTTGCAAATACATTGCATCGGTCGTTTCGAATCTAACGGTTGCGAAAAAAATCTACGAAAATAATAAAAAAAAAACCTTCAAATCACACATACTTTAAGGAAGCCCTAAACGACGAACATGCTCGTGCTCGCCTTAAATTCGTCATAATAGGTAGATGGTTCGCTGTTGCCAAACACTTTCGATTTTCTCATTTTCGTAGGTTTCGTTGTTCACATGTAGGGAGATAGTCGAAAGCAAAACTAATTTTTTCTATGAAATAACCATCAGCGCAGTGACTCAGCTTCTCTTTTTGACACATCCTCACACACACCTTAAAGAATAAACACATACGAATAACGAAATGATGTTCGCCAATTTTGTATTCGCTGTGTAGGGAATAATGCAAATGATCATGTTGCGTCCGTGCGTCGTTGCCCTATAAGGCTGGAACCTTCTATTTCTTAATTTTTGTTTACTTGAAAATGCAGTTTTAATGGAAATTGTATTCTCTCTTGATTGGCGCAAAAAAAAAGTTTTTTGTAAATGTATTTTCAGTAGTCAGCGGCTTATAAAAACGTAAGGGCCGAAGAAGTACTCTTATGTCAGCCTTTTATGATTAGTAGATTAGCAAATAATTTGTTTCTTTAACAACATAAATAGGTAGTGTAGGCAAATAATAAGAAAAGCTTAGTTTCAAAAAATACCTACATATCTTAACTTCCAACACTCTGAAAATGGGTAGTTCCGAACAGAAAGCAAAACGCGAATTCCGCAAGTAGGTACCTCGAACGTATTAGTAAAAATAACAGCACTAAACAGCCGATCAGAGAAGCATACAGGGTCCCTCGAGGTAGCAACTAAAAGATCGTATCCATGGTAGAATTGTAGAGAAGCAAAGAAAATGGGATCGGAAACTGTTTTTAGTTTAGCCGAAGAACACAATCTTGTTAAGTGGCTCATATACCTTGCCAAGTGTGGCTTTCCTCAGAAGCGCACAGACCTCTTGGTGACAAACCTCTATCTTGAGGACAAACGTAGGACTGCTTTCAAAGATAGCCTACAATGGAAAACGTATTACTAGGCCTTTTCAAGATGTCACATTGACATTACATTATGAACTGAGGGACTCAGAACAGCAGAGGACGAGCGATCGGGACGTATGAGTATTTAGAAGAGATTGACGCAGCCGGTATTTTAGAAGACCCCTCAAGATTCTTATAATGGAGATGAAACATCATTCAGCCTATCTCTTAAACCAGGAGTTGCCAAGATGTTGGACAAATCTTTATACTGTAGAACATGGAAACGAATATGAGGCGATCACTGTACTTTTTCTCTTCAGTGACGACACCTTTGCTTGTGTTTCACTATGTGCTCCCTCCTCAAGCTGTTGTAAAAAGTGTACCGGATAAATGGGTCTTACTTCCTAGGCAATTCTGAAAGTAGATGGATACAATCCTAGACGTTTTTCTAATATGTGGCCAGTATACTTAGTTTCAACGAACGGATTATGGAAAGTAGAATAAAAAGCTAAGGACTACTTTAAGTCGATGGCCACAAATCCCTCTTTTCAATGGAATCAAGCCGACTTCTGCGTATTAACGTAATCATCTTGTACACTCTTTTACCCAATACAACACATATTACACAGCCCGTGGGCGCATTTAAAGGACTGGAAAATCGATTCCAAAAAAAAAAATTCACAAATTTCAAACAAAGTTACGAAGACGTACTTTTTTAAAGTGTTGGAAATGGTCTTGGATTATTTTGAATAATATACATTTTTGACTGAAATACAAGATTGTTTTTAATTATTTATTTGTTTTATGTTGTCTTTTATTTATTTAGAAATAAACAATTTTTTAAAAAAGGTTTGTTAATACATTTAAGATTTAACAACGGCTTATAAATTACAAATAAATAATTTTCTAAAGGGAGCTGACTACTGACAACTCCCGTGGCCGACTACTGGAATTTAAGGGGCCGACTGTTAAGGAATCCGACTTCTATTTGAATTATAGTTAATAAATTTGTTTTAGGTAGCAAAAGGACTGATTTCCAGTGATACCACTCTATAATATATATTTTTTGAAACCCCCTCCGAAATTTTTTTCTGCGTTCGCCCCTGATTGGAACTCTCACAATTGATGATGTGCAACATGGGCTGCTGTCCAATGGTCGAGATTATTTGCTTTTGCGCCAAGACATCAGATTTCTTCCATGCTACTAATTTAGCTTCATCGGTTGGCCTCAAAGAAAGTCCAGTTGCAACGTCTAGTAAATCGCTAGCGCTCAGCAAAATACGCATTTGAAATTTCCATACGGACCATTGACTTGCATCCAGGAGCTTGTCAATCTTAAACGTGGACTCATTCTCCATGATTATTCAAAAATATATGCCGTGAACAAAAAAATATTCGATATAATAGAAAAATTTGTACACTCGTTAGAACAACGTTTTTATTATATTACTGTTCAAGAACAAAGAAATCGCAAGATCAAGAACTGTTCTATCGACCCGTTAATCTTTATATACTCTCAATATCGAATGATATTAAACCGTAACCATCAACTCTTCTCTACCGTTTTTTTATGTATAGCAAAATAAGAGATTAGTCAAAAATTGCTCTGCCCACGAAATGTCTATATACCGAGTTACACTTTTGCAGTAATGTCTATTTCCAAAAAACTCAAAGACCTGGGCCCATAACCTGATAAGCAGAGTAAAAAGCCAAGAGTCGATGTTGAACGTATAAAGTTTAATGATAGAATGCAAGTTACAAAAGATTATGAAAGTGAAGAGAGCGATTAAAAGTTAATGTAACAACAATGTATTCAAGTGTAGACTGGAAAGCTAATTCATAGGGTAGTGTTGAATAAATTGTCCTCACAACTTTAATGAGAGAATTAGAATTACTTGCATTGTTTCTGCATTTAAAATGGTTTTGAGCTGGAATCTTAAGACTTTGAATGGGCTGTTCCACGTTCCACACGACTCCACACAGAAAAGTCCAAAGGGGACAAATCTCACATTCGAGGCTGCCAATTGACTTGATTTTTGACAAAAATCTTTAGTTGAAATGGAAACTTTGTTTCCATCAACTTTAACATAAATCAAAGTTGTAAATGTAAATGAGAAAAATACATACTTAGAAAGCTACAACTCCGAGCTATTAAGCGAACTTGTTTCTTTTCTGCCTCAGAACAAGTGGCAACCTTTTATATCCGAACCTGCTAACCTTATCTCTTGTGGTTAAGTTATTGGATCTCTTTGGTTTGAATCAACAACCTCGTTAGCTGTCACTCGGTCCGGTACAAAATTTTCAAATTAAATGCATTTTTGTGAAACTCGGGCACATTTCTGGAACAAAAACACCAACAACTAACAAAAATTTCAAGCATTCTGTCGAGATTCTGTCAGAAGATAGTGAATAAACTTGCACTTATAACATTTCTCCGTTAGTCAAGCCCCGCTGCCAGAAAAGTGGGTGCCTTGTGATCTGTGCGCATATTATCGCGCCTACCACTATCATGTTGCCCCCACGCTATAGTCAAGCCGTTCATTGTTGAACACCCTCCGCTTTGCCACTTAACCGTCTCAAAATGCTTGCTTTCGTGTATGCATGCCGCGCCGCGCCGTGTAGCGTCAATGCACAACACAATCCAAATACGAGTTCTAATAAGCGGTAATTACAGTGGCGACGCAACAGAAACCAGATCTTCACGCTATTAGGTTTATAAATGATCGATATCCAATTAAGATTTAACATCGATTATATCTGCGAAAATTAATTGCAATAGCGAACGGCCTTCTTCATAGTTGACCCCTCTGTTCAGTTGCTTGTGCAGTTGCAGTCGTATAGTTGCTGCAATAGCAGCTGCTAGCAGTATAATAAAAAGTAAATGTCCGTCGGCACAAAATGCGCTAAATGCTGCTTCTAGGAACACACAACTTGGATAGATGGCGGTACTGGTGGGCCATGTGCGCCACAGGCTACCTCTATTATTACCCCTAACATAAGTAAAAGTAAGGGAAGTCAAGGCGGCTTGACAACTGGGAGAAAAACAAATCGCCTCTCAGAGTCAAACAACACAAAGAGACAGAGTAGCGTTCCCCGTAGAGTATACAAAGTGCGTGCGCATGCCCACTGCGCGTATGAAGTAAACTCGCACGGCGGTCGTCCAAGGATACCGACTTGTCGTCTGTAAATTATTACGAACAAGCTGTACCCGCAAGGTAGCAGTTTGTCGCGATTAGTTTGGCTTTTGAGTGCGCAATGCGACGAGACGACCACGAGCACGACCAACCGACTACATTTGATGTCCACACTTAAGATTGTTGCACATGCGCAACGCATAGCATGGTGCCTCATCCTCATGCTCATCATGATCTGCAATCAGTCCCGTACTTTGTGCCATCGCGATAGTAATACTAGTTGCATTCCGGTGTGAGAAAATTACGCAACGATAATGATGATGAGCTGGGGACCTGGCATGGCGGTGAAGTAGCCTTTCAAAACTGTCATTTGGCGACCTCTTTACGGATCTTTATCAATCGGATTGGCCCGATCGGCACCAGATCAATCGGGGACTCGATGAATGACAACATCTGTGTGCGATGAACTGCGATGTGATGCGATACGATGTGCAAAATAAATTAATAAGACGCCAAGAATGAGTGACGAGAATGCCACCGATCATCAGCACGATCGGTGATCAATGATCAGCGATCTGCGATCACAAAACTCCAATTGCCGCCGCTGCTGCAACGCCACCGATCGACACTGAACGGGTTGACAGCGACAACAACATCAATATCATATCGGTGATGATGTGATGCCGACTACAAATGCAACGACGAGCGCCGCAGCAGACTGGGACGACTGATCTCTCCGGATACTCATATCGGCTGAGTGTTTCTCCTTGTGGCAATGTGACAGCCCCATGACCTGCTGCAATTAAAACCGCGCAAACCAGCTTCAACACCGCATCCGTTTGATTGACACAATTGATCATAACAACCATCGCCGTCCGTCCGATCGAGAAAAAAGATCACCGATTCCCCCTCCCTCGTATGGATTAAAGACTGCTTATCCAACAGCTTTCATGTTATTTTTTTTTTTGGTTTTTTGCTCGTGCAGAATTAAAACAGTTTAATTTCAAATTCAAATGGATTCAGCTGAATTGAACAAACGATGACAAACAGACAAAAAAATAAAAACAAAATGTGAAAATCCAAAGTCGACAATTGACGATATCGCAGCAGTGGAACAGTGCTGCTCGGCGGCGATGTGATCGCGACACGTGAGTGATCGCAGCGATCACAACTTGTCAATCCTGTCAACATTCTTCGGATAACATTTTTCTACATCTATCTATTGGCATAGATGCTCTTCCATAGACATTAGATTCACTACTTGACATTTCTATAGAAAATTGACTTTTTTGTTCATTTTGTCAACTTTTTAGCCAGATGTAATTGAGAATACCCAAACGATCGGAGCGGAGCTACGGATTTTTCTCACAAAATTTGAAGTATGTCTAAATCAAAATAAAATTCCTCGGAATAGTTTGTACACATTTTTTTTTTCATTTAAAATTGACAAAGATACCCCCAATGGAATTCAATTGACAAAGATTGCCATTATCTTCGGTTGGATAAAAAACGAACGTATCCAACAGCAACATGGTTTTGTGGTATGTTTGCTTTGAAATGGCTAATAGACGAATTGCATCTGACAGAAATATTTAACGTCAAAATCAGGTGGCAGAGTCAATGAATAGATTAGCGTGGCTTATACTTATTTGACCGTGTGGAATACGAAAACGGGTAATTTGAATTTTTTGAATAGTGGAGGTTGAGTTTATTTTTCGAAAATTTTAAGAAAAATGACAAGCTACCACAAATTTGTCCTGTGGACTTTTCGACTTTCAGAAATCTGCATATCGATTATCGGTTATCGGTTTCCCAACTGCATCAAACTAGGTGGATTTTTGCGGAGAAAATTGGGACTCCAGCCAGAGTCCAGAATGGCATAAAATAACAGGTAATAACAACCCGAAAATCAAAAACCAACAACCCTTGACCATTACCCATTAACCCGAAAACCAAAAAATCTTAGTAATCAAGAAACACAAAATCCCGGAAACCAACAATCCAACCATCTAAAAACCCGAACACCCAAAAATCCGAAAACACATCAACCCTTAACCCAAAAACCTTAAACCCGAAAAAGCAAAAACCCAAGAAACTGGAAACCGAAGAAGCTTAAAAACAAACCCAAATATAAAAACTCAATAACCTGAAATCTCAAAAAATTAGAACCCCGTAAACCCATTAACCCAAAAACCCAAAAACTTAAATATAAAAAAAACGAAAAACTAAAAAGTTAAAAAAGCAAAACAAAAACCTGAAAATCCAAAAACTTAAAATCCCGAAAACAAAAGAAACCAATAACCTTGAAAACCTGAAAACCCAACAACTTAAAAAACGAAAATCCAGAAACTTAAAACCCGAAAATCCAAGAACTTAAAAACCCGAACACCCAAAAACCTAAAAACCCAAAAATCCAAAAACTCAAAAACCCAGAAAACCAAGAAACAAACCAAAGCCCAATAACCCAAACATCTAAAATCCAAATACTTAAAAACCCAAAAACTCGAAAAACTAAACAATAACCCAAAGGTATAAGACCCAAAAACTTAAAAACCTGGGGTGGAATCGGCTAAGGTAATTTGTGATAAATGATAATCACATATCACAAATTTGGTCTGTGTAAGGTGATTATCACTTGTGACAATCACATTTTTGTGATTTTTTTCTGTGACAGGCTTTTAGTAGTCACTTTCATACAAAATTTGCTTCAATGTTTTGTATGAAATCAAAAATAAAGTGAACATTTTTGTGTCCATTCAAATGTTTCTGTTTTACGTATTTTATTGAATAGTTGTTATTGCAATAAGCAATGCGTTTTTGATAAACAATATGTTTCGTGGTATAAGGTCGGATGGTTAACCAACACGTTAAATGACTACCCTAGCAGTAGAAACTACTTACATTTGATGCAAAGCCATTTAATCATTCCTATCAACAGTTTCTGCTGCAACGCTAGCCATACAACGTGTTGGTTAATCTTTGCAAATAGAAGATGAACATGGATATCCACGACTGGGTTTAATTTCAACTCTATTCAGTTTTAATTTATCTTTTTTATATCAAGATGCCATCTTTCCAGAAACCAGCCCCTGCATTTTCCGGAACTGCTGTTTTGAATGGCCAGTTTTCTGAAATCTCCTTGGTGAATTACAAGAACCAGCATGTGGTTTTGTTCTTCTATCAATTGGATTTCACAAGAACGAAATGATAAAGGGTATGAAATGATTCGAGTTTCCTAAGTAAGTTTTCAAAACATTTTCGTTTAGTGATTCTCTTGGCCATAAAATGTTTAAGTCGCTGTTCGAGTTCCATAACATTGAGCTCGGCTTCTTGCTCGTCGACCTTATTTGCAACAATTTTTCGCGGTCGCTTTCCCAACTGTTGGCTAAATTGATTGATTCCATTGTCAAGAATCTCGTAGTGCTTCCAGGGCTCTTCGCTAGCCATATAACGCATTGGTTAATCATCCGACACTAAAATATTGTTTATCTTATCAAAAGCATTGCTTATTGCAATAAAAACTATTCAATAAAACACATAACAAACCAAATTGTTATTAATTTTGGTACCGAAACAAAAATAAAAAATAAATAGAGTGGCGCGACAGCTCTTGAAGAGCCAAGGCCTAAGTGGCTTACTCTCATCAACAATTCTCTGAGTGCGTGTGGAGAATTGAGGGGACCTACAATTTAACGCCGATACCGAACGGCAAAGTTGAGAAGCACTTTTTCATGACAGATTGATACTCATGGAAGATTTGTCAGGTCTTCGCAAGAGGCAGTACCCGTGAAAGATGAAATAAAAACTTGGCCTGAGTAGGACTCGAACCAACGACGTTCTGCTTAGCAGTCAACGCACTTACCAACTAAGCTACGGGCAACTGGTACCGAAAGGAAAGAAAAAAACAAGACCTATCAACTTTATAAAATAATATTCTCTTTATTTAATAAAAAGCATAGGTACATAAGACCACAATGTTTAGATTTGCATTGAATTGCTATTTTCGGTAGGTCAACACCCACGTTCGAAATGTTCTTCTTCAGAGCGGCCCAATCGCAGAGGTTGGTTGGAGTTGTATTCTACATTTCTTATTGCAGGATTCCCTTGCACTCAAAGCGATCGACGCCAAATTGCAGACAGCTATTTCATCTGGAGCTGAAAACTCGACAATTTCTGTGCACAGATTACTGCATTTGATTGTTTCGATATTTTGTTGATTCGATTTGCGATTGCAGACGTCCTTGTAGAGCGTGTAGTGTGTTCCGGTCTCGACCGCGACCCTCCTTCTTGGAGGACACATGAGCTACCAATCTCCATCGGCCACGACACGTTTCACAAACAAATCAGGAATCCGCGGAGCATAGAAGAGGTCACGTGCGCGAGTTTCCTCCTTTCCGGTGTTCTTCTTTAAGTCAAGGAACTCAAAAACGTCCGAATGCCAGGGTTCTAGAGAGAAAGCGAATGCTCCTGGTCGCTTGCCAGATTATCCACCTCCTGGGTTGTTATTCTAGCATAGAGATAGAGTTATATTGAAGGTAATTGCTACAGGATCAACGAAATCCATGTTCAAGTTGTAGCAAAGCTTTTGGATGCGAGATGTGATTTTTCAAAAATGGATTTCTTCTTTGCGGCCATTCCGCTTGAAAACGTTCATTTTTTCGGCGTTCATCTAAAAATACTAAAGGAAATTTTGATATTTTTCTAATATGTTTAAATTTGCGGATTAATTACCTTTTAAAAATCAATTGACCAAGTTCTGCTCAGCAGATAATTTGGTTTTAAATTAGAATTCCTTACGTTTGTTTTAATTTTCCAAGTTGAAATAAAAATCAACTATCAACAATTACAAACGTCAGTTTGGCCAAGTGATTCCAAAACTAAAAAAAAATTTTGTGATAATTTTACGCAGACGGAAAATTTCATTTCATCACATGTGACTATCACAAATGTGATAATCATTTTTGATTTTAGCCGATTCCACCCCTGAAAATCCATAAACTTAAAAACCCAACCACTTAAAAAACCGAAAACTCTAAAACCCGAGAACTTAAAAACTCGAAAATGCAAAAATCTTATCACCCAACAACCCAAAAACCAGAAAACCAAAGAACTTAAAAATTCAAAAACACAAAACCCCCAAAATATAGAAACCTAAAAACCAAAACTATGCGAAAACCAAAAAATCCGAAATATTAGGTATAAAAAAAAAATCAACAGATCCATTGCAATTGCAGTAAAGTGACAACGCTGGCTGTGAGTCTTAAAACAAATACAGTTAGCTGAAGGTACGGCCATGAGATGAGCGAAGCTGGAAAGTGGGTTCGTATTTTCAGACAGAAGATCATAATTATATAAAACTGAGAAAACGTGTCGGAAAAAAATGGAGCCCTGAGGTACACCAGATTTATTTTGTGGTTATCATACCAGTCGACTACGAATCGTATTCAACGATACGAAAGTTAATTACCTACTAATCAGATGAAGAAGGGTTTCATGAAGACCGAAGGCAAACCTGATCACTGATCACTTATAAGTTTTTTGCTTCTTCACTGGAAAGTTTTCAGCGAAAAATATCCCTTCACGCTGATGGACCTCATACTGCTAAACTATCCAATTAACTTGAAACCATTTTATCTATTTTAGTGCATTCCGCAGTATTGTGATAATTTGCAATTTAAATTCAATAAAATAAGAAATGGTCAATGTACTTTATTTCTTCAAAATTAATTCGCTTCGGTTTGTTGACCCTCGACAAAAAAATGTCTTCGACTTTTCGAATCCCAATAAAACCCCAAATCAAAAAGCCACTATAAAAGAGAAGTCACACTTTCAAATTCAGCACAAATAAGCAACAGATTTTTTTTTTCTGATTTTAATTTATAGCTTAGACCCAAATCTTCAGCTCTATTTTATAATCATTGTCAGCGAAGAAATAAACAAAAATTTACATATATTGAGAAACCATCGCTTATTGACATACCGCGTTGCCCATAAAATCAAAGAACAGGTTAAACGAATGTTAAAAAAAAAACATCACAAAATCTAGGAATAGTTAAGCTATTGGCAAATAACAGCTAAAGATTAACGAGTCGGTATAGGAACATCGAACAAGTATAATAATGGACGCACGCTTATCTGGTGTGATAGCTAGTGAATGGCACTTGATTGTGATTTAAGATGGAGCTTTTCGGGTTTCTTTTCTTCTTTTCTCTTGTCTTTGACATTCATTTGGTGACAGAAGATTGAGAAATTTGTCTTGATTTCTCTAACTAAAGGATTTTTGAGTCGTTTGGAGTTCCATTGGAAGACGAAAGCAGTAGATCTCTTACGTTTAAGATTTAAGACTATTTAAGGTTTTCTGATGAAAAATAAACATAAAGGATGCTCTCGAACTAAAGTGTTCCTAATTCCCCCTCAGGTTTGAAATAACATCTCCAATAATAGCAACGTTCCTGCAACAAAATTCATGTCTTAAATTCCTCCGGCTTTAATCCTTAATGACAATATTGAAAAGTAATAACCCTAACGAAACTCCCCGCTAAGGTCCGGTCAGCTCACTCCACTGTATGGGAACTAATATAGCTCAAGGCGAAACCATTTCTTAAATCCTATTAATCCTTGGAATCCTTCGATCGTCGGTCGTTGTAGTCGTCGAAGGTTGATAAAGGCAACCCCTTGCCCGTCAAGTCGTCCGTCATTCCTCATCCTTTTTTATTTTTTGTTGTTTCCTAGACACACACATACCGCAATCGGTCACGTGCACAATTACTAAAAAAAGCACACCGATATGTACGAAAAACCCATCGAACCATTCGATCCCAAGTCAAGCAGGAAGAGCGAACAGAAAGACCCAAAGGAAAGTGTAATAAGACGCCTTCAGGATATATCCAACATCAGCAAATGTGACTGCTCTGCTTATTTTATAGATTGACTGCATTTTTTTTGCTCTCCAGGAGCCCATACTGTAAACATAATAATTCATAGCAGAACCACTCTAAAGATGTATCGTGCGGTACTGCAGAGCGCAGTAGAGAACTTAAGCGGAGGGTTCATGGGGGAAGGATACACTCAATAAGCTTAGTTGAGCGAGGGTGAGTGGTTGTTGAACTTCTGTAAAATGAAAAAAAGAAAAATACAAAAATAATAAAAAGAAACGATTTCCTTTTTTAAAGTTTTTTATTGCTTCGCAGATCACGATAAATCAATGTGAAGCCCGGGCTACTTGGGCAGCAACGTGAGGCAATTTTCTATCGCACCCCTGCAAGCAATATAGGACTGCACCCCCATCACACTGGCAATCTTCTTCAATCAATTCAAAACCTCGAAAAAGGCATCACTTGCTTCGTACACCCCGAGCACCGCATAGCACCGCAACGTCCTTGATGTGCTCGTCGTTGTCGTCGTTTTGTTGACTTCGAGCGATTTGCTGGAAGCTAGTGCAGTTTGGGGCTGCTTTTACAAAACGCACGTGTGCCGAATGATTGTAGTCACGTGTGTTTTGATTTCAGTTGAAAGTACTCGCGTTGGGCGCCGTCGCTATCGCCGTTTCTACTCTTAATTTGATTAGCCTAAGATAAGCACTTTCCATTGTGAAGCTGTCAAAATATTTTGGAAACAAACTGTTTTCGCGGAGAGGTCCTTCGCGGTCGCTTTAAGTCACATCCATCAGCTGACCAACTTCGTTTTGAAAAAAAAAACCCTTCCCACGAGGAAGGACCTTCACCCATGATACAAAGATGTCGAAGTGCTGTGGCATGTGTGAGGATAAATTTGCCTTTAGCCAGAATTCCAGGGTATACATGATTCTATCGTCGTCGTCGTGTCGTCGGGAGAGGGATGAAGTGGAAATTGGGAGATTGTATCCTTTCAAGTTGATTTGGTCACGTACAAAGGAATTTTTCGATGGAATAGAATTTTTTCGGGGGTTTACCCTTGCAAGAAGACTTAGAAGAAGAATGAGCTCCATAGTCTTCTGTTATTTGGATACAGCAACATAAATATGCATGCATAGCTTTGCTCCCCCTTCCCCCACTCACACACCCTCCCAACATTGTATAATAATTTTCTTCGTTCGTCGTCGTATAGTCTCCCATATCGATTGGGGAATTCCATCTGTATTCCCATTTACCATTACGCGGTGCGTTGAGCTTAAACCAGGACACCCGAAAAGGACACGTATCGTAATCGTATTGTAGTTGATACGACCGAAAACGACGACGCCAACAACAGATAGAAAATGAAACGCCTTCAGACAATATCCACACAAATTTTGGGCTTACAAACGGGACCGCGTTAAGGACAAAAAAAAAAACATATACAAAAGGATACACAAATGGCATAATATCGTAAGTGACTTTAGAGCAAGCAGAAAAAAAACGTATATGTACAAACAAATCCCGAACCCATTACTTTTTAAACCATAACCAAATAAAAAATATCTCTGTATGAAAATTCCGAAAATATGTGTTTGTCCTGGCGACGCACGAGTCCTGGTGAGTGGGCGTTTGGTGGTTTTTTTTCTCCAACTCACATCATCTCGTAGTTCCAAGATTATTCTCGTAATCATGCAATATTTGCGAGTTTCAGGAATCCCAGAAGCGGCGCGTAACCGGGCTAAGATAAAGATGCGTCCTTGCCCTCCTACGCCCTCCTACCCTTATTGAGTTTTTGTATATATATTCAACTTTGGGGGAATTTTATTTTTGTTCGTGAGCTTTGGCTGCGGGGCAGTCTCACTGAGACGAAAAGGTCCTCGCATCCTCTTATCCTGTTGGGATTTTTCCTTTGGTTTATCCCATGAAATAATAATAAATGAATCTTGAGAGAAGTGTATATCTGAATATCTAGAGGGGACAACATAGATTGGATCTTCAGCTTGTATCTCTATGCTTGGGTATGTTTGGGGAGTACGCGTTTTCTAGCAGGACTTTAATACGATTTTGTTTGTTCCTTTGCAAATATAATAATTTTGTTCTGAAAAAGGAAAAATATTCACAAAGTAGCTTATAAATTATTTCACATATTTGTTGTTGTTCAAGGTTGACCTTTGGTATGGTCATGTAGGAGTGTGCAGTGCCAACAATAGAATCATAGTTTTTATGACATTTTTGCATGTCCTTTGAGGAGTTTTCTACTCTCGGATACCTTTGGTAGATAATATTATTTTCTCCAGAGTTTTTTTTGGCTCGCTTGCTTGAGAGACGTTTAAATATTTCGATGGTTGAGGTCGATGGTTGCAATATATTCAAGCAAACATAATGTATGGACCATGTATGACCTATGAAAATGTTTGTTAACGGTTTTCGTTTTTGTTGTGGATGATATATGGGTTAAGGGGTCAAAGGTGTTTTGGCAAAATTAAGTAAGATAAAATTGTTTTGGAGGACGCTCTGGTATTTGTTATTTATGACCTTGGTCGTGAATTTGAGGGCTTTATTTTGATTATTTACGAGAACGAACTGGGTCGGAGTTGGACAGCAAGCGTTGAGAACAGAGGACGATTTGAGAATTTGGCTGATTGATCGTGACATGCCTTAACTTTAAAAAAAATTAACGTTATGTAACGTAGTAGTAGTCAAAATGGTGGCCACGAGCAATCTAGCTCGGTGACCCAATTAACGCTGAGTTGCGCCGTTTTGATACCATAAAAAAAAAACTTGCTTGACCTATAAAATTAAAAGAGGGATTATGTATAATATTGAGTTTTGAGTGCGCCAGCTGGCGATCTCAAGTTCGAAGCTGAACTGAAACAATTATTTAAAAATAGGCCTCAAATCCACTTTGTTGCGTTTGGAAAGTGTTGAAAATAAGCAAACCAGCAACTCACACTGTAGTACAATCTACTGTACTTATATCAATGAAGTTTTTAATATCAAATTATTAATTTTAGTTTTCAATATGAAATGAATGTTTTGTTATATTATTCTCTATTTAGCTCTTGAACAATAAACAACGGTTATTTTTAAAGGATTGTTTTATTTGGATTCAAATATAAATCCTATAGGTTATGTGCCCAGAACGTTTTCATCTGTGCTGAAGAAAAGAAATTAGCTCGCTAAAAAGGCTAAACGAATACATACGAAAATTGAAAACGAAGAAAAAGTTCAAGAACAATTGAAGAGCAGTTAATTTTTGTGAAACTATAGAGAATCAAGTCAATCGAAGAGGACCATACCATGAGCTTTACCAATGTGAAGATTGAGACGTTGGGGAAGGACAATTTCGACACATAGAAGATTCAAGTTGAAGCCTTTCTCATAAAGAACGATGCCTGGAAGTATGTGAATGGAACATGCGAGAAGCCGTCTACGCCGGAATCAGCAATAGCTGAGTGGGTAAATAATGATGCGAAAGCAAAAGCTGATTTGATTTTAACCATCTCTCCAACTGAATTGAGGCAAATCAAAAATTGCACAACATCTAAGGATATATGGGAAAAGCTGCAAAATCTGTATCAATCAAAAGGACCAGCGCGAAAGGCAACCCTATTGAAAAATTTAATCCTGCTCAGAATGAAGAATGGAGAAGATATGAGAGAAATTTTTTCGATATTGTGGACAAAATTCAAGAAATGGATTTGGAAATCGTTGATGACCTACTAACAATTCTGTTGCTCTACAGCATTCCGGACGAATACGAATCCTTCCGAATCGCAATTGAAACCCAAGAGAAATTATTGAATCCTGAATCTCTCAAAATTAAACTTCTCGAAGAATATGAAGCAAGAAAGCGAAATACATCGAATAGTGCTTCAGGTGCCATGTTTGTGAAAAAGAATAATGGCACATCGAACCGAACGAAGAAATATGAAAAACCAGCCGAGGAACGCTTTAAGTTTGCTTGCCACACATGCGGCAAAACTGGCCACAAGGCAAGGGACTGCAGATCGAAGAACTTCAAAAAGATCTCAGCAAATCGAAGTGAACAACATGAAGAAGTCAACCGAAATGCAGCAGTTGCAATGAAAGCCAGCAATGAAAAAGAAAGTTGGTGCTTGGATTCAGGCGCATCGTCACACATGTGCTTCGAAAAATATAAATTCACTTCAATCAATCCTTCAAACACAAGAATGCTTAGTTTGGCCAACAATGAATCAACGAAAATTGAAGGAAAGGGAGATGTATTGCTGACTCTAAATCAGAGCCTGACCGTAAATTTAGAAGAAACTCTTTTTGTACCAGACCTTCGATCAAATCTGTTATCAGTGTCAAAAATAACAGAGCACGGTTTTAAAGTCACATTTGGAAAGAAGGAAGCTGTGATTTATCGCCCTGAAACTGGAGAAGAAGTTATGAAGGCTCATAGAATCCATGACCTGTATTATGTAAGAGAATACACAGAAGATAGCAGAATTGCACAGAAGACTTCGTCGTCACTTCAAGAATGGCATGAAAGATTTGGCCATCTGAATGGAGCTGACTTGAAGAACATCATACGCCAGAAGAAAGTTATGGGGATAACCGCCCGAGTTGAAGAGGAACTGCCAGTTTGTGAAACGTGCATCAAGGGGAAGCAATCGCAAAAACAGTTTTCAAGGTCGGAATCTAGAAGTGAAAACATTTTAGATCTTGTGCACACCGACATTTGTGGACCAATGCGCGTAAGTTCTATCGGCGGTTCAAGATACTTTCTTACATTCATCGATGACAGATCTAAATAGACCGAAGTTTATTTTCTGAAGAAGAAGAGCGAAGTCATCGACAAGTTTAAGGAGTACAAGAGTATGGTAGAGAAGAAAACTGGCTACGAAATCAAAACCTTGCGATCTGACAACGGGTCTGAATACACAAGCTATCAATTTGAAACGTTTTTGAAAGATGAAGGAATCAAGCATGAACTAACTGTTGAGTATACACCGCAACAAAACGGTGTGTCTGAAAGAAAAAATCTAACGTTAGTCGAAATGGCGCGTTGCATGATGATACAATCGGGACTCTCAGCAGGTTTCTGGGCAGAAGCAATTCTCACATCTAACCACATCAGAAATAGATGCCCTTCAAAGAGCTTAGATGGTGAAATTCCATTTCAATTGTGGACTGGAAGAATCCCCGTTGTAAGCTATTTTAGAAAGTTTGGATCAACTGCATTCGTGCTCGACAAAACACCTGGAAGAGGCAAGTTCGATCCAAAATCCAAAAGATGTATTTTTATCGGATATTCAGAGCAGTCAAAAGCATACAGACTTTGGGACCCAGAAGCAAGAAAAGTTATCCGTAGTAGAGAGGTAGAGACGTCATTTTTACCGAAGCCTATCAGCCAGTAAACAATTTCGAAGATTTCATCAATGACGAAATACCTCAAGACAAGGAACTAGAATGTAATGTAAAAATCCATTCAGAAGCTGTAAAAGAACCAGAACAGTTTACAGATGACTATACCGAAACATCAACAACTTGGAGAAGAGGACCAGGACGTCCACAGAAAGTTCTAACGGGAAACCGTGGTAGACCTCGAAAATTGTTCAACATGATTCAAGTTCAGAACAACAACGCTGATATCGAAGAAACATCAGAAAATGAAGAGCCATCCAGCGTTGCTAATCTCATTCAGTTTGGCGATCCACAATCAGTCGAAGAAGCTCTCTCGAGTCCAGAAGCCATGCAGTGGAAGAAAGCTATGAAGGATGAATACGAAGCGTTGAAGAAAAGCAAGACCTGGTGCGTTGTTCAACGCCCAAAAGGTAAGAAAATTATCAAATCTAGATGGATACTACGAACAAAATACGCCGCAACTGGATCATTAGAGCGTCGTAAGGCCAGACTAGTCGCCAAAGGATTCACACAAACACAAGGCGTTGACTACAATGAAACCTTTGCACCCGTAGCTAGAATTGGATCTATTCGAATGATAATGGCACTGGCTGTGGAACTTAATCTTGAACTTCACCAACTGGATTTCGTAAGTGCATATTTAAACGGCGAAATAGAAGAAGAAATTTATATGGAAATCCCTGAAGCATTCGAAGAAATTTTACCCAAAGAGGAGCTCGAAGAATTCAAAGGTGATAAAGTCTGTCAAGTCAAGAAGGCCCTATATGGATTGAAACAGTCTGGACGACAATGGTACAAGAAATTAGATCAGAAGCTGAAGCGACTCAATTTAAAACCTTCATGTGCTGATCCTTGCGTCTATACTCGAACACAGAAAGATGAAATTACCATTGTTTTAATTTACGTTGACGACTTGATCGTAGCATCAAATAACCCGAAGAAACTGCAACAACTTAAAGAAGATTTATCAGAATCTTTTGAAATGAAAGATTTGGGAATATTGAATTTTTGTCTAGGAATTCAATTCAAACAAGATAAAGCTAAAAATGAAATCACAATGTCACAATCAAAATATGTACAAGACATCCTATGCTGTTTCAACATGAAAGATTGTAAGCCAGTATGTACCCCTATGAATCCTAACGAAAAACTTACGAAAGAAATGTGTCCCAAAACTGATGACGAAATAGAAGAAATGAAAAATATACCCTACCAAAATTTGATTGGATCTTTGATGTATTTGGCCGTTTCAACTCGACCAGATATCGCACATGCAGTAAGTATACTAAGTCAATTCAACACAAACTTCGGCAAACAACACTGGATTGCAGCAAAAAGAGTGCTACGCTATTTAAAAGGCACAGATAATCTTGGACTGAAATTTACCAAAACCGGAAAAAGCCTAATAGGATATGCTGATGCAGATTGGGGTTCATGTGTTGATGACAGACGATCATATACAGGATACAACTTTAATTTGGCAAATGCAGCAGTTAGTTGGGAATCCCGGAAGCAACGTACAGTTGCTATGTCAACTACAGAAGCCGAGTACATGGCTATATCCGAAGCAACTAAGGAAGCAATTTACCTCAGACGATTTTTGGACGAAATTTTTAATCAACCACAAGCAACTACGATTTTCAATGACAACCAAGGTGCTGGACAACTAAGCAAGAACACAGTGTTTCACAATCGTACAAAACATGTTGATCTACGTCACCATTTTGTAAGAGAAGCTATAGAACGAGAGGACATCAAGATTGAATACATGCCTTCAGATGAAATGCCAGCTGATGTTTTTACAAAATCCTTATCAGCACCCAAGCACACTAATTGTATCACAAACCTTGGTATGTGTTTGGTATAATTATTCGGGTTGCAGTTTGAGGGGAAATGTTGAAAATAAGCAAACCAGCAACTCACACTGTAGTACAATCTACTGTACTTATATCAATGAAGTTTTTAATATCAAATTATTAATTTTAGTTTTCAATATGAAGTGAATGTTTTGTTATATTATTCTCTATTTAGCTCTTGAACAATAAACAACGGTTATTTTTAAAGGATTGTTTTATTTGGATTCAAATATAAATCCCATAGAAAGGAGATCAAATCTTTGATCTTCAGTTCGGAAAGCTCATTAAAGTCATTGAAGAAGGACTTTCCCAATGTTTTGGCTCTCGTTTTGGCTAGAGCAAGACACTAACATAAGAAGTGAAAAACAGTTTCCTTTTCTCGATGGTCCCCACAACTACGACAGAAAGTATTGTCGGGGATGCCTAGCTTAGATGCATGTTCTCCAACAGGCCAGTGTCCGGTGCATGTAGAAACGACCCTGGCTATGTCTTGCCTGGGTCTGCAAATAAGAGTATTAGTACGGGATTTATTGTAGGTGGGCCATATCCTTCTAGATATGATACAGTTGATTAGGCTACTCCACCTGAGGTTTGATTCAGCGAGGAAAATTGAGAAGATCTTGCCCTTCATAGCACCAAGAGGAATGTTGACTCTTTCCGCGAGTGAGCTATGAAGGGCTAATCCTTGCCTAGCCAGCTCGTCAGCTCGTTCATTGCCCTCAAAGCCACTATGACCCGGAATCCAGATAAGAGTGACCTTGAGTCCAATGTTCATGCCCGCTAACTCACTTCGGCATTGTTGAACTAATTTGGAGGATGAAGTGGACGAGCCAATCGCTTGAATAGCCGCCTGACTGTCCGAAAAAATAGCTGTATTACGGTTTTGATTTGGATCAAGTTTTGGTAATTTGCATGCTTCCTTAATCGCGAGTAGTTCAGCCTGAAAGACACTAGCAAAGTCAGGAAGTCGCAAACACCTGGAGACATTTAAAGACTCGGAGAAAATTCATGCACCAACCCCACACTCCATCTTTGATCCGTCAGTGAAAATAGTTGTGTCGAAGCCTCTCATCACTAAGTTCATTTCGAGATGTAACGTAACACAAGTAACGTAACGTAACTGAAAAAAGTGTTTTTTTTTCACCAAAACGCCGTAATCAGCTTCAATTCGAGGAAAACAGTTCAAAAAGGAGCAAAACGAAGCACTGAGTCAATTGTAATTTGTAAGCGAATTCTTGACGTTTGTAACAGAATCACTTTGTATTTCCATTTTTCCAAAAGCTTTGTACATTTTTTTTCTGCAGAAAACACTTAACACAAACACTTTCCCAGCTTCAAAAGACTGACAGATTGCCTAAACTCACGCATCCACCCACCACACCTCCCACAAACCACAATTTTGAATTCGAAATCTAGAAAAAAATTAACTTGACATGTGTATTCTTTTCATTAACTTCCTCCCACCGTAAAATAGCGTCACAAATGTTCGTCTAAATGTTTATGTTCGCAGCCGAAACTGTAACCGCCGCCGACAGCTTGACATCTCCCTTTTTAAAATGTTGCAAGTTCAAAACTCTTGTTTGAAGTTAGTCTTTTCAAAAATGCTCGCCCTCTTTTCTTTTATTTGAGATCGCACACACCTCTCGCACCTTGTCTATTTTCTCTTTGCAAAATGTGCTGATTGCTTTTTCTGGTTAACCATTTGTATTATGAAGCTATATTCATAGAAATTTGAAACGTTCGTTGTCGTGTACCGCTTAACTTGCAGTCAATCAAGACAGCATTCAAATCACCCTCTCACAACAGAACAAGTTTGTAGCCAAAAGCCGTCGTGTCAACACAATATGCGCCTGTGGCCCAATTCTATCATTTGATTGCCACAATTTCTATTTGAATACTTTAAATTGGATTATCCTGTAAAAAGGACCAAGCAAAAAAAGAAAAATCTTTGGGGGTGAATTATTACAGCCCAACATCACCACCACCACCGCAACATAAAGCTCTAACCGAAAGTGATGTGTTCGCCTAATTGAATTTGAACTGAAACACGCTGCCGCCATCATCGACACCACCACCATCACCACCTAAGGATATAGAAGAACAGGACATCAGCTGATGCTAGAGATCAGGATGTGTTCGGGCATAAAATTTCATAATTTCATGTTGATATAGATTGTATAGATGTTTGAGGAAGCGCGCGCGTAAGTTGAAAACCAGGGCGCTTTGCAAAATCTGGGATAATTAGATGCTCGTTTGGTTCGGAATAGGCTTTAAGAGTTGCGATAGGTATAAGCAGGATGTATACAGTAGTTGGCTCGTTCACCTACTAAAGTGGATCCTTGAAGGAGTTCAACAACACATTATGCTGCCTCACTGTTCGAAAGGACGAACAGTGTCGACAAATCGACACAGCGCGACACTACACCGATATACCTACCTATTCGTATAATGACATCACCAAGCTGGAGTATAGAACATCGAAGAGGTCCTTCAACGAGCGAAAAGGTGCTTGCCAGTTGCCACCGTGTGTGTTTAATTGTCAATAATATCGGATCTAGAGAACTGAACCGTTCGTTTTCTCATCCTTCTCGTGTCGTCCTTAACGCGCGCGTTCTGATGCCTGAGTGCTTTAAAGTGTTCACGCGTCGAGTACGCCTTCCGCGTATTGAGTGGCACAACACTGTACCCACATTTTCTAGTCCATAGATAGATGGGAAGCTGTAGACCCTTCCTCTCGGTTCTTCATGGTGTGCTATTTACTAAAACAGTTCATGTGGGAGGACATTAATAGCTGCTTCGTGTACACTTTAATCGTATATGATGGCGGTTTTGAGACCTGAAAGCCAACACCATAACCGCAGCACATATGCGGTTAATTACGTGGCATAATAACGAAAAATCAATAAAATCAAGGTGACTCCCTGATTTATTGCATTTTTCAGTTTTCCTAAGCCTTCACTCCACATCCAGCTTGAAAAAAGTAAAAAGGAAAGTTATAAAGTATAAGGCGCAAAGCTACTTACATGCATAACTTAAGGCGATGACGATACGGAGGGCGATTCAAAGTTGTAGTAATTGTTGCTGGAATAGTGAAGGTGTTTGGCTACAACATGTGAACGTCATGCATGTTGTAATTTGTGGTTTTTTTTTAATCCTGACTACCCGATACGATGACCAGAAATGGGATGAGGATAAAATGTATTTCATTACATTGCCAGTCATGCGATTAGCGACACACAGGAATGTGGTAAAAAATTGAGAAAAATGAACGGAATGGTAATTTTGCTGAAAGTATATGGTTCTGAGCCTAATAGCTTTAGTAGTGGCACAAATATTTTTTTTATTAATTGCAGTGTTTGGTGTTCAAAATGTTTTATGTGGTTTGCTTTGACAGTTACGAATAAATCGAGGAAAAATCGGGAACATTAGCCATCACCTTTCTCACTTGCACATAGTTCTATCTCTTTCTTACGCCAAATTTCCACGCTCCACCGACCGCATTTCTACTAACCAAGAGACTAAAAGACCAAAACACTTATAGGCCAAAAGGCTGAAAACCAAAAACACCAAAAGATCAAAAAACCAAAGGAACAAAACCCAAAATTCCAAATTACAAAAGGTGTTTTTCAAAAACAGACATTTTATGAGACACCAAATGATGAGAATCATGGAGAACGAAGCATTAAAATTCTTCGTTCAAATAATTCTATTCAATTGCTTTTCTGGGAAACTGCCAGTTTCAAATTCCATTGTCGTTCAACTTCGTCAATATCATTGTCGAATTGTCGAAGAAGCCCTGATCCTATGCAGCCGCTCGAGTAGTCTCAATTTAGTCAGTAAGCATACTCGTAAATGGTCTAGAGTGTTACAAATTCTTCAAAGTTCAAATCATTGGTCCATTTAAAAATTCCACAATTGGGTCTACCAATTTGAAGCCAATTGCTGTTGGTTGCCAAGCAAACAAAACCACAACGCGAGCGGGCAGTTCATTCGACTCGACTTCTCTTTCTAAACAAACAGAATCTTGACGCGTAAAATTGCCCGACAGTTGATCAAACTGCAATCAGCTCTCAGCCTACACACAAAACTCTACAAATCTCTAGTCTCGGCAAACATTTGCTCATTTTCCAGCCACAACAGCAGAACCCTGCATCAATCTAAAACCGACATTACATTCACTAAATGCTTAAAGATATTCAACGCTACCCTTCCGTCAGCTACCTCAAAGCGCTGTTGTACCTACTATCTTTGTGCGATTATGTCAATATTGACACAAAACTGAAAATATCTCATTGACTAAAAGTGTGCAAGCGGCACAAACACGTGCAGTTTTTGGTCGTTTTGTATCTTGTGTGTGCACAAACGCTACACAACGTCGAACAATACACCACCAATGATATTGCTACTTCTGTATTTTTTAATTTCAAAAATCCAAACGAATATACAAAACCGTCTAAGAGTAGTTAGAAAACACTAACAAGGATAATAACACGTCACAATTGCTTTAGTTTTCTAATTCCAACCTTCAGGGTCTATCAGACCGCTTCACTTGGTTTGGCAGAAGTTGTTATTGGCAGCCCTCGCTTCGTCATCCAAAATTCAAAAATGAACATCCCTTTTCGGCAGCTATGTCAAGTCGAATCCAGTTGACGGATGAGAAACCCAGAGAGTCGATGTGTTCCTGATGCTGATGATGATGAGGATGACAATATAGCGGTAGAGGAAGGTAGGCATCACGGCACATAATTCTTCACCCCCTTGTTTGCATTTGAAAATTTTAATATTTACACTTGAACGCAACTTCCTTGTGCTCTGAGCCGGTACTGCTACCACACCGTGCTGCCGCGCTGTCAATTGTTCTCTTTGTGCACAAGTACACTGATTAATTTGCATACGTCACCATAATTTGACGTTTCACGCAACCCAATCTTTTGTCTCTGAATGAAGTCGAATCTACCAAACAATGTTTAGTTAGTGTGGTGTGCGTTTTGGGGGTGTTCGGTGCTCCGAATCCGAACAAAGACGCAACCAAGCCTCGTTGACGATAAAATGTGGAATTCCTCTATTTCGGGAGGTCTGAGGTATGGTTCTTCTCTTTCAACATGGAGAGCTTGTCAAACTGTTTTGCTGTCTTGTTTAATGTAAATATAGCAACCGGAAAAAAAATGTCAAGAAGAGGGTGAGCGAGGGAAAGACATCCATCGAACCACGATTGTCGGCGCATTGTAATCAAGGAATTGTTTACAAATTTTCTAGGTCACAGGATTCAGTCAATAGAGGAAGGACTCTTTTCCTTTTTGTGATTCCTTATTTGTTGGTGCCGTTGTTTTGCTTTGTTCATTGTTTTTGTTGCTATTGACTTTGGTAGATCAATTCGCATACAATTGAGAAGTAATTCGCGTGTTGTAGGTACATGAGTCTGAGCAATTCGAACGGAAGGGCATGGGAATGATGTCAAGTCCTATTCATGTTGGAGAGTTTGGTGGTAGGTTTGATCTTCAGGTAACTTCCTTTAGCATTTCTTTCTTCACCAAGAGGCTTCTATGACATGTGATCCTGACTTTGTCATCTATCATGATTTATAGGCAATGACTAGGCTGACTTAGCGAGTATGTTTTCCACATTGACATTGCATTGACTTTCCAAGACTCTGATGGCTTCGGTCTAGATTTTTCATTTTTGGCTCTTAAAATTCGTTAAATTTTTTGTCACAATCCAAATCAAAATTAACCTGGAAATCTCTCTACCAAACAAACCCAAACAAAAAGTAAATTCCAATTCCCTCTTAACTCTCCCAATCCCAATTCAAGTGCCCACACACTGGAGAGTCGAGATGTGGATAAACAAAGCCCGTAATAAAGCCAAAACCATATTTCAAGGAGTTGGTCGTAAAACAAGAAGTCATCATCAGCATTGCTGTATCTCCGTCTGTCTGGCATCGCATAACGAAAGAATGGAATTATCTAAGTCATCCGGGCTACTGCTGCAACGCACACACACTTTACAACAACGAATTTATCAATTGACTGCAACTGCAACCCAAGGATCATGCAAGAGTCCCCGATTCACAGCCATCACGAAGAGAACAATTTCGAGTACCGGCGCGCCGGGTATTGGATAACAAACGAGGCTCATTGAACTGGAGTACTTAACCTAAACCTACTTCTTCTGCCGCCGCTGCTGCTGCCGACCATCCTCTCTAAACAGCAATAGATCACCAGCCAGAAGCAGCATATAGACCAGACAAGACCAAAAATCAAACCCTCGACAAAGAACAAAACCATCATCCAACACAAACACTCACCAAAACAACAGGAAGAACGAAAAGTCTGCTCTTATTCGATCATGATGATTGCAGCTATTCTCGTCGTCGTTGTCGTTGCAAGCGTCGTCGTTGCATGATGGGAAGCTGGTTATGAATGGGCTCAAGAAGTGCGTTGCAGCCACATCGACATTATTTTTTTTTGGTCTGTCTGCCTTTTATTGGTTCATTCGTCTTCTTCTTCGTCAATTTCAATTTAAGAATGAAAACAAAAGCCACCAGAATTCAAGGGGAAAGCAAACATCGCGCCTCTATGGGTGGGCGAGAGTTGCATATAGACAAGACATACTCCAATACTTTATTGCTGGTTACATGCTACGATGACGGATTTTTGAGGCTGGGCTGTCGAAGATGACGAGGACAATGATGAAGCAGCACATCTAAGTCTCGCTCTCTGGAGTACCTTTATACATCAAGAGCCCACGCTCTTCAAACTTTTCGACTTCGAGTTCGACGACAATTATTATCTTCCTGACGGAGCTCTATACAAATCAAGAGCCATGTCAAGTGATGTGAGCGGTGCTCCGTCCTAAAAATAAAAACTGCACCTCATTCGTATCCAGTGCGAGGTGAGGTTTGAGGTGTTGTGTAACCTCCCACCAACTTAAACCATATCCCCGCTCATTTACTACTGATGAGCTTTGATAATGATGCCTGATGGCGGCGGCCCACTCCTAATGCCTGCCTCAATTGTGTCATCAAACATATTGTTTGTATTGTCCGACGCTTATCACTTATTTGCTTGTTCAACTCCAACAAGTTGCTATCGAATGTCGAAGGGACATTTAATATCGCTTAGAAAAATAATTTGGCGAATTTGTGACCCCTCGTGTCAATAAACCCCCACAAATCTCCATTACCTTAAACAACATTGCTGCTGTTTGGACTTAATGTTCGTTCAAAGCCCAAAGGACATAAGTGCAGATGACACAGGACACCGAAACTGATAGGACAAACCAAGACAAAAAAAAAAGAGCGGAACCTTCTCATACGTAACATGCCACAGAAATAAGAGTATCAAAAGGCATTAGCCAGAATTGGGGTCTTCTGGAGAAAATAATGCGAAAATAGTTTATCTTTGACATGAATCGGAGGACGCCCTTTTCTTATTGGGTGAGTGAGGGTGAGTTTTGTTCTTTCCCTTTTTTCTTTCTGGAGAAAATCCCTCAAGGCTTCCGATAAACCAAATTACTTTGTTCCCAATGCATTGGCCCAAGAAGTCTTTATTTTTTTCTTCAAAAGAATTCCTAAAACAGCAGAGTCATCGTTTTATGGTTCAGATCGAACTGTTTGGTGTTGTTCGACAGGCGAACTTTTCTATTTGCCATTTAGCTTTTGGGCAACTATTTATCTAGGGTTGGAGATGGATAACCTTTAACGTACTCCCAGACAATAAAGTTTCTTTCTGTTGGTCTTATCAGACGATAAGTGTGCTTGACCTAGTGATTTTCGACAAGTGGTAATATGTGTATTCTTGTTCGAATCGATGGATACAATTTGATGATCCAAGTCTCGCAAGTTGTTAAAGGGGATTGAATTGTGTGATAATCCAAAAGTTGTTGTTTGAAGTATTGGCAAACCGTTTAGCAGACCGTATTTTTGTTAAGTGCTGATGACTTTCTTAGCTGGATGATCAGATTGTACACAACTGTTCGGTTTGATGATAGGAATCAGTTGACAATGCAGTCAGTAGCTTATGGGGGGCTATCAACAGTTAGTGAAGAATTAGGTTAGGGTACATATTTGAGTGGAACTTGACAATTGAGGGACAGATTTCATGAAATCAAGCAAATAAGGCTGAATATTTGATTGAATTGTCATCCAGGTCCCCAATTGATTGAGTTGAGTTTGCTATCAGGGACTCCATGCATGCGTCTCTCTCTCAACCTGTTGGAACTTGGGGGTAAAGTTGTCAAACTCTTCTGTCAGGGAACGCAAATATTTCTGAGAATAAAATCTACCTTTCAAAGAAAACCAGCAGCTGAGCTAAGTTACTGATTAGTTGGCGTGAAGACGTCCTTCATAAAAGTTAAATCTGCTCTAACATTGCAATAAACAGTCAACAAATGAACAAGTTTGCTGCTATAGCTGCTCACTGGCTTGCACTTTATTGCGCAGCTTTCGCGCGACTTAGAACAAATCATATATCAACTGGATATCGGCATTCCAATCCAGCTGCCAAACAGCAACGATAGCTCCAAGCTTATTTATACACATATAGACATCAGACATGAGAACACCCCGTCCGCGGCCGCCATCGTCGTCGTTGCCGGCTGCACTTAACATTTTACAACCTGCAAGCTGTAGCACCACACACATGTATCAACATTTCTATCCACCTTAGTCCTGACCTTCATTTCTGTCAACCCACTGAATGTTTTCCCATGTGGCTGCTGCTGGCAGCGTTTTATATTTGTGATTACGTAATTTGTCCGCCGTGAACTGCTTCGAACCAAAATGCCAGTTGAGCCACCAGTGAAGTTGTCGCTGAAAAAGTTAACTTGGCCAGTCGAACTAGCAAGCACCGAGCCAGAAGTAACCTAAACAAATGACGCTGATGTTGGTTGTGAGGGAAATATCACAGCATGCGGCTAAAGTCTGAAACCTCAAAAGTCAGAATCAAACGACCGCGACGACCAACACGACGACAATGTGACCGATCGTCAGATCGACAGTCAACAACCGACAGCGATGTTTGTCGATAGTTGGTGTTTGCAATTAATTTTACGGCGATCACCTGCTCCATTGGCATACCATTATACAAGTCTCAGTGGCGGTCCATTAGGTGGGGAGGGTGCGACCGGCAGCAGTCCGCAGAAAAGGAGACATATTTAGCTGAAGATGTAGAAAAGTCAAGCATGCCTGCGCCAATCTATTGATAGTTAGACGTCTATACCTACTTTGCCTATGCAACTTGTGGCTTGAGATCGAGCCCGCTGGTCGATCGCAGACTGATCTATTGAGCATGTTTCGCGACTAGTCAACTTTTTTCTTTTGGTTATTTATTAATTTGGTGTGTCCTCGCCGAACGCTATAGCGACGACGACGATGTCTCCAAACGAACTTGAAGCAAATCGGAAAAGTCAAATCGCTTGACACTTTCGTCTTAGAATTGAGTGGCTGCGATGAAGATGGGGTTTGAAGAGTGCTGCTATGAGAGATGAGGTGATGAGTCTCGACGATGATGGACATCTTTGCATGTTGCGTAACGTCTGCCGACTACGACTAGCTGGATTCCATGTAACATCAATGACAGCTGAGATTCACGAAAGTGCCTGCTGCTTTGTCAAGTGGTCCCGAGGCTTCTGTAAGCTGTGCAGTAGCTGGGGACTGAGGCTGAAGCGATCTTGCGATAGATATTTTCGCTTAAATCATTTATTAATAATAGTTTTAAGCAATTTTTTTCTAATTCTAGATGTTTTTTGCGCGACTAGCTGGAAACTGGCTTTTTCTCAGGGCCGACAGCTTTTCATGTTGCGGGTATGTCAGTGGTTTGCTATTTTCTATTTTTTTCGTTTTTCCTTGGAGGCGCATTCACAGCACAGCGAGCTTTGGTAACCAGCAACTTTTGCTACGATCTACGATCGCCGTCGAGTCGCCGATGACGATCGAGAAATATGCACACACATGATCGCTTAAGTCGTAGATGGTTTGAAAACCCACCATTCCGGAAAGTGTCTGTAAGTTGTTTGACTTTGTTTTTCAACTGTTCACTTTGTGTTTTGGTTTGTGGAGCAGGGGGCTCTTGGGGATCGCTTATAAATCGTTGAGTTACATGTTAACTCTGTTTCGTGAGTTCATCTTAATGACATAGTATTAGATGCCATCTACGGATGGAAAGATAGTTATTAGATAAATTAATTGAAGAGAGATATCAAATGGGGTGGAAGATTGTAACTTTATTGAAGTGCTTGCATTTGTCTTCAAAAGTTTAAAGTTAACGCAGTAGTAGGTACTTATTTACAGTGATTTTGCTTGAAACTTTTGTTAGTTTTGATTAAGTTGTTTTTAATGGTGACCAATTAAGTTAAACAAGATGATATCGACGTGAAGATTAATTCAACCAATTTTTAAGATCAAATCATTTTTAACTTTCGATAGGTTTATTATTAATGGGGTAAGCCTTGACGTGGCGGTGACTACTACTAATCGCATAGCTCTAAATGCGATCGCGAAACTTGTTTTCGCAGAAGAGCCTCCCATATTTGACAGGTCGAAACGGAGTAGGCTGTTGCTACTAATTACATCCAAACGATGGAGTGTTCCCACCAAGGAACTCCCAACGATCAACGGCAGCAAAAGAATTTCTTTTTTGGAATCAACGGTGGCGTCTTCAGTTCCAGTTCAGGAGAGAGCCCATAGCCGTAGCTAGGATTTTGTTTGAGGGGGGGGGGTTAAGATAAATGATAATAGTTTCAACATTCTTGAAGTACGGCTAAAGAACGATTCTCTATACTTGAGAGTACGTCCGAAGTTGGACTCGAGGCTAAATTGATGGCCATTCCTAGAAATGCGAGTATTAGGTACGGGCGAATTGTTTTAGGGGAGGAATGCAACTGGCTATTTGACTTGAGCACTTACCGTAAAAGTAACGATAGATTCGAAAGAGACGGTGGTCTAACGACGTGAATGAGTTGGTTATGTCTCTGTCACCAATCAGTCTTAGGGCTCTTTTTTGTATACCGTCCAAGAGGCTTAAGTATGTAACTGGAGCACAGTCCAAAGATGGGAATTGTACTCAAGCTTTGGACGGATATAAGTCTTAAAGATAAGGGCTAGATCAGACGGGGAGAAAAATTGCTTGCACTGTCTTCAGAAACCCAAACATCTTGCGGCATTTTTGGCGACATCGCATATGTGCTCGTTCCACAAAAGGTGGTCAGTGATGCACATACCGAGAATCTCGAGATGTGCGGTCTCATTTATGCAAGTGCCACTCACTTATAGCGGCAAGGGGGTATATCTCGCTTCGACGATACAGTGCCGTAGCAGCCCTGTTTTGCGTGGGGGGCACTCATATTTTTAACGATAACCTTTTTTTTTAGAAATCAAATCATGCACTACACTACATTTATGTCAACAAAAAGATACAAATGAGTAATAGTGAATATCTATTGACCTTTCAAAACACCTATAGTTTGTTTCTTTTTTTCGATTTTTTGTATCGTAATGAACCCGAAAGCAACAAGAAAAATTTACTCAAACATAACGATTTGTCTTTGTTTTTCGATTTCTCGAAAAGTGACTGAAAGATTCAGTTCAATTTTTTTTATATAGATGCTATGATGCAATTTTAAGAGGATTGCGTGTTAAACATTTTTTTGATTTTTAAATTTTTTCACAAAATTCTATACTCATACATACATTTTTAAAATAAATAAATTCTTTCCTTAAAAACCGAATGCCATTAAGACTTTTCCTGAGAAAACCTGGGTTTAGAGTGCATTTATCATTTAAAATATATCTAATATATGCAAAAATTTAAGGCTTGAAATCGCAGATAGACTAATATTTTGAAATTGTTACCGCTTGGTAAAATAACAAGTATACGGCACAGTGAATTGTGACAGATAAATTATTTTGTGCATGAAATTCAAAACCTAATTAGCAAAAATGTTCTCAGGTTATTGTTTTTTTTATTAAAAACCAGCTGTCTTTTCGAGGCTCATACGATATCGAAAAGGTGCAGGGAAATAACTCCACGGGAACTAACTCCACTGAGGGATTTGTTTCCCACCAAGTGAGAACTTACTCCACTTTTGTAAAGTGTTGTTAGTTCCCATGTACAGTGGGAATTAAATTCCTCAAAAAATTAGTGGATCTAGTTCCCTTCGAATTTGAAATAATTTGCCACTTTAATTGAGAAAAAAAATTAAAATACGAATTCAAGTATACTAAGAAATTTTTCTTGTGAAATTATATTAAATGTCTTTTAGAAACGAAGTCATTCCGAAATTGAGTTTTTAAGACTGAAAATAATTTAAAAAAATTGCATGTACAAACATATTGAGATGTAAGTTTCTCAATATTTTTGTACATGCATTTTTGTCCGCTCGCTTCGCTCCCAATCAAATCAAATTGATTTTGAATATTACAGATCGTCATCATCCTCAAACGAAAGTGAAAAAAGATGCAGCACCTGCTTTCCAGACACTAGCATGCATTATTGGATGTATGGTGGTTGCTTTTCCAAATTAAACGAAACGACAACAGCTTTGAAAAATGAATTGCTCTGTCCGTTTTGTCGACAAATAGTAAATAAAAATGATCTTATTTTTTGTAAGACATTTTGTGGTTGTAGTTATGTGCAGTGTATACACGAATTATAGTTTTTTTGCTTTATTTTTACGATTAAAATTGTTTGTTTCCACATAATATTGACGAGTACAAATAAATTTTGTGATTCTCATAAAACACATTTTTTTTTCATTTGGGACTTTTGTCCAATAGAAGATAAAATAAATTTGGGGCAACTGAACCGCCAAAATGGGTTAGTAGCCTAAAAATCAAATTTGGCACTTATGACCCACCATAGAAGGTCATTAGTCCTGAAACCCATTTTCGGGACTTCTGACTTCCGGACCAGTTACCTGCGCAAGTTATAACTTCACGTGTGAACTTAGTTCCCATAAGAAAGTGAACTAAGTTCTCACCGTACATGGGAACTAGATCCACTTTGCAAAAGTGGAGTAAGTTCTCCCTCAGTGGAGTAAGTTCCCTTGGAATTATTTCCCTGCACCTATCGAAAATCATATGGATGAAGGTTTGTTCGAAAAATTATTCTCATTCACAAAAATCAACAACAAAGATCTTTGCAAATGGGAGTCACATATGCCACATCATTACACATATCGATCACCCGATATTCAAAATGAAATAATTAAGCTTTTGGCTACAAGCGGTTTAATATAAAAATTGCAAAGTCCAATTATTTCAAAAATAAAAAAATAAATAAAAATGATATTTATTATACTGTTTTTGTTTTATTTTCTATAATATTGATCTTATATGCAATAAAATGGAGAAATGCGTGGGGGGGCAAAGCCCCCCCCTAGCCCCTGGGTTGCTACGGGGCTGCGACGATACAAGACAACATTGAGTTTTCGAAACATTAAACTCTACGCGCTTTCTTATTCCCCAATGTACAATGCTGTTTAAGTCAGAGTTTAATGAGCTTATCATGTTTTGCCGTTGTAGTTCCACTGTGGACCTGTTACTGTACTGCCGGTCATTAAGAAGCTTTCGGTCTTTGAGATATTTCTTGAGTTGATAGCTTATCAGCGTTTTCATGACCATCCAAGGAAGGGACGTAAGTGCAATCGGACGATAATTGGAGGGAGAAGAAGATTCGCCTTTTTTTGGAATTGGCCGGACAAGTGCTGTTTTCCAACTGCTCGGAACGAGCCCATAAGAAGGATAGATGGAAAAGCTTACGCAAGGGTTTTGCCAACGTGGAAGAATGCCTCTTTAGATTAATAGCAGGGATACCATCCGGACCAGCGGATTTATGTATGTTGAGAACTTCTAGAACTCTCGCCACAGCACGTGTGCGGAAAATGATTTTTCCCATGGAATCATTGACGCGCTCAAGTACTGGGGGTATCATGTTACTCTCTAGCAGCTTTCGCAAGAGAGCTAACAACTGGAGTTTTTTATTGTCAACGAGCGTGGGGACTGAAGAAGAAGAAAAATTCTTCATATTTTTTACAAAAGACCAAATATTCTTACTGCCTTTGGGACATTGCAGTATTTTTTGCCTTAATTTTTGGTCATGTAACGACTTATGTTAAAGAAATATGGTTATCTCTGCTTGTAGGTAACTAGATGGCGAGAGTAGAAAATGATATCTTGATTATATCAAACCAAATAAATATACAAAGGTTTCTGGAAGAAAATAGAAAAATACCCTTAAGCTTCAATGGAAAACTTATAAATTCAGTGTTAGCAAGACAAACAAAAATTAATAGTTATTTTGATTCCAAATCGATACCCACCACCTTTTCATCGGTTTTAAGGCCGCGTATGACAGCATCTACAGAGAAGAACTGTAGAAAGCTATGCCTAGTTTTGGCAATGGAGAACTCACGCTGCGCAATCAAGTTGGCAACGAGCTTACGGAATCTTTCGATGTCAAAAATGGATTCAGACAAGGCGATGCAGTGTCATGCGATTTCTTCAACATCGTTCTTGAGAAGATAGTGCAAAACGTCACCCTCTACACCAGAGGCACTATCTTCCAAAAGCCTGTTTAACTTCTCGCGTACGCCGATGATATTGACCAAATGGGAAGAACACAGCGCGATGTCAATGGCGCCTTTGTAAGAATCGAGACAGAAGCGGCAAAAATGGGTTTAGCGGTAAATGTGGTCAAAACGAAGTATGCTTTCTTTGAGGAAAGATATACCCAACACCGACGGCTCGGACTAAACGTCACAATAGACGCATATAGCTTCGAGGTAGTAGAAGAGTTTGTCTACCTAGGCTCCGCTATTAACACGGGAAACAACACCAACACCGGGATCAGACGAGGAATAACTTATGTTATCGCTGTTTTTTGGGCCAAGAAAGCAGTTTAGTCGTTAAATCTATATATATAAAAGAACAGCCTAATTTTTGTGTTCGTTCGCTAACCGGGCACACTGGTTGACCGATTTTCCTAATTTTTTCTCTAAATGCAAAAGGTATTAGGGTAGAAGGTTTAGAAAAAATAAAATGTATATTTTTCAAATGCAATGAAATGAAAAACGGTGCCAATGTTAAAAAAAACATATTTTTTTTCACTACGAAAAAATAAAAACAAATCTGATCAATATCAAATATTAAAAATTATATTTGTCAAATCTAAAATTTCTTAAACTGAAATTTATTCTGACGAAGGCGACACAAAAAAAGTAATCAAAAATTGCTGATGGGTTTATCATCATCATCATTGTCGGCCTGGTGAGTTAAGTTTCCCCTTTCGTCTGCGCTACAACCGGGATCCGGTCTGGGCCTCCAAGTTCTAGGCAAGCTCTTCCATGTATGTAAGTATGTATCCCAACGCCGTTCAGGCTTTGGGCGTCCTGCTCTACGCCATCCTTTAAGCGCAAATTTCCCCTCGCTGCCTCCTACTATGAGGCAAAGGACTTTGTACCGCAAAGGACTTTCCGGGCCGGTTTGTCTCGCTCATGCGAGCTATGTAGGTGTCTAGCCCACCATTAAGTCTTCTTCGCGGTAGGTTCTGTTGGACAAGAGCAGCCGCCCCCTTATTTCTTCCTCCATCGGCTACTACTACTGACCGAAGCTAACTCGTGCTCTTCCACCAATAGTTGTCTGACGATAGTCCCCCTGATAGATGTTCCAGAGTCACGGATTGCTTTCTCGAACGACAGCTGTGAATTTTCTCACGCATGTTGAAGAAGAAATTTTGTTGATGTCCACACCAGTAATGTTCATTCCAATTTCACGATGCCAAATTTGTGTTTTTGTGGTTGTTCTGAAGTTGGAGTTGCCGATCAATCTCAGAACAAGACTTTTGTCACTAGGCGAGTAAAACTTAACTTGAGCTTCAATTTTCATAAAATTGCAAAGTTTGTTAAAAATTGTATGCACATTTTAATTTAGTGTAGGTGTTATTGGTATTCCATGTATACTGTATAGGTAAGAACATCGGCAATTGTTTCTTTAAGTTGCTGTTGTTCAGAAACGTAAAGTTATAACCCACCATAGTTGGGATATAACATCCCCAGAAAAAAGTAAAGATATATTTCCCACTTGACGTGGAGTTAGTTCCCAGCACCGTTTTGATTAACAAAAAGCATTATCTACATATATATATAAAAATGAAATCCTGTTCGTGTGGAACCTAATAAATCACAAACGACTGGACGGATTTGGCTAATTTTTTTTTTTATTTTGTTCGTGTTAGTCTGTAGATGAAACTAAGGGAACATTTTTTTTAAATCATTTGCATGTTATTGCAGGTGCATTGGTTTTCAAATGGAAACCTGGAAAATTTCAAAATGGGTTTTCGATTGGAAAATAGAAAGTTCTTGATGAAAAAATCGGAAAACTCATCGGTTTTCAAAGGAAAAATTGCATATTGCAGGTGCATTCGTTTTCAAATGGAAAACTGGAAAATTTCAAAATGGGTTTTCGAATGGAAAACAGAAAGTTGTTAATGAAAAACTAGGAAAACTCATTGGTTTTCCAAGGGAAAATTGTTATTGGAGTTGCTCTGAAGGGTGGCGAGACGAAGTTCGCGGGGTCAGCTAGTCCTATATAAAACTGTATAATTGCCTCATTATCCCAGTCCTGCTATAAAAAGCATTTAGAGCGGATGGACACCAATGCTCCGGCCCGGAAAGCCTTCGACTTTATTCCCGAGGGACATAGAATTAAAGGAAGACCGCGACTCAGGTGGCGCACCCAAATGGAAGAGGATCTCAACCAACTTGAAGTTCAAAACTGGAGACAGCTAGCTAGGGACTGAGATGGCTGGCGGAGACTGTTGGTTGAGGCCCAAATCCGCAATATAGGTATCCCCAATAAAAAAAATAGCTCTTTTTCAGAAAAGATTATTGAAATTTCACCACCCCAACGAAAACTCTACGCTTCCAATAGAAGCAAGTTAAGGCTATACATTTACAGTTTGCATATATCACATTTCCTCTTACAATTTCAAAGACGCCTTTGTGTAGGTATAAATAGAGATAAACAAAATATACAAACTCCTACAAATTCAAATGACAATTATGTTATAACACGAATAAGTTACGCTCTATAGCTTCTGGCCACCACTTAGCAAGTGCCCACGAGCATTAAGCCGGATCAACGAAATATTCTACAAATACACAATTCACTCTACAACCCTCTGAACCTGTCCTTATTTTAATAAATACATATACAATACATATTTAACTGTATCTTCTGTATTGTGTATCTCTTAAATCAATCTACGCAATCTAATCCGGTAGATACGAGTATACACTTCTTGAAACAACATCAGCATCATTTCATCACATCAAAAGTTTCCTTGCTTCTCTCTGTAACATTGCCAAACCTACTTACGTTCAGACGCAGGATATTTGATATCTCTCTATCTCTACATACAAATGAATAGATGAAAGGTGTTGTTGTTGTTGGTGTGAATTGTGGGTAGAAATATACTCAATTCGTACTTTGTTGATTGGCAGCGATATCCTTTTTGCCATTACCCACCAGCCATTCCTGGTATATAGAGATATCCTGTCATCTTGTCGCCACATATCCCACCCGCCGCCGCTGCCGCCATCGCGTCACAAATCTCCCCAGACATTGGCTCTTCAGATGAGTTGACACTCGATGGTTAGTTAGTTCAATTTGGGAGTTCTAGGGATATGCTTTAGTTGTGATAGTGATGCCAAGAAACCCGGATGTTGGCAAAGGCAAATCCGGGGGCCAAGAGCTGTCATAAAAGCTTTTCAAGTGTATCATTCCATTAATTTGCATTTACCTAAGAGAACATAGTGGTTGGGGGTGCAGCCAATTCAAATTGACACAAAGTCGATACCTTCTCGTCACCTCTGGAACTCGATATTGGAAGGGTCGGAATTTGTAATCAACTTTTTTTGTTTTGACCAAACTTCAACCATCTGGCCACATAGCCATCATGGAACAATTTCTGGACAAGATAAAAACCAATTTAATGAATAAAAAGTCCACAACGCGCAACTTCAAATGAGGTTTTAATATTTTATTCTGATGCGGCCGTCCCTCAGTTGCATAGCACAAGAAAAGGGTTGGAACCAGTCCCGTTCGAATTGTGGAATTGAGTTTTGATTTTTGTTTGACTGCTTCTTTTTTGGTTTTTTGTTATAGCCACAACGCCAAAAGTCCAACTGTCGAATCAGACTATCGGCAGGCGCATCCGCCATAAATCGTTTGGCTGTCATTTTTAAAATTCCATTTCTATATTTACCTCCATCTCCGCTCATCGATGATGTTTGGAACGAAAAGATGTGAGATAGATATATTTGTGGACGCCCCAAACAAATGATTTCTGTATAGCAATGGTCAACAGTAGTCGTCTGCGGTCCTGAAGGAATCATTAAAATCTAAAAATCAGTTTGTGCCAAAAAATTCTTGTCGTCCGGAGCCATGGGACATCTTTTAGAACTTTTCAACGGAATCTGGTTTTGACATTTTCGTTCTTTCGCAAATTCGCGCAAACAGCCATGGCAGGTTCCGCTATTCTGTTGATGAATCTCTCTCTCTGCCTGATGTCTCATCAAATCCCAAGGAGACTGGTAGGAGCAAAAAAAAAACAAAACAAACAATCACAGAAACAGCGAGATCCACAAATCTTCCACCACTCGATAGATTCATGAAGGAAAAAAGAAAAACGTCAATAAAAGGGAAAATATCTGCGAAAAAAAACCGAGTTGTGATGATGTTGACGAGGACGAGCACGACGACAACGACGATGATGATGAGGATGACGATGGTCATCGCGAGAAGATCGACGTCGTCGTTGTCGCTATTGACATCGTCAGTCGCCCAGGTCTTGGCATGGGAACAGTGATGGTCCGTCTCAAGATCCGCAAACACAGTCCATCAGTAGAATTTCAATTTTCCATTTTGCTCCCAGAAAAAGGACGAGCTCTGGGCTTTCTTCCTCCAACTTGGCCATTATTCGCAGCCAACGCGAAATTGTACGCAAAGTTTCATTGTTTTTGGTTTAGTCTGTAAGAGTAACGAGAGAGACAGAGTGTGCAGTGGACTCGAAAAACAAAAAAAAACAACACACAAAATGCAACAATGAAGAATAAGAATTTCAGCTGTCTGTCTGTCTGTCTATATTTTCTGGGACCCATCAATCAATCCGTCAACTCTTGGGGCAACCAAACTGCTGCTATATTCAAACTCTCCCAATCCAATCATATATTGTGTTGCCTTGCCGTTTCCGCACTCCCACCCGCGACAACTCTGTGCTGCGTTTCACATTGAAGTTCGCAAGACTGCAAACATACCTCTTTCAATTTATTTCACTTTCTGGGGTTTTGGTTACGGTGTTCATTATATCGTTTGAAGGATAGTTTTGCTGTCTGTTTTTCTTAATAAAATGGTGACAGAATTAGAAAACAATTTTCGTCACTGACCCCATTAATTTTGACTTTAAAGCCTGTGTTGTAAGAGTGTGTTTCTTAGAGATACCTCAAACCTTTCTTTTTTCAAAGGCTGGGGTATACTCACCGGTTGCCAGGATTCTGTCCAAAGAAGCAATTAGACTTTGGCTTTGAAAATGCAAACAAACCAATTGCGAATGAGAAAAGCAGTCAAACGCTATTATCACAGGTTGAATAAGCAATCGCACACTTTAATCACAGACTGAGAAAGCAGCCGTACACTTTAATCACAGACTGAGAAAGCAGTCGTTCACTTTAATCACAGACTGCGAAAGTAGCCGTACACTTTAATCACAGACTGAGAAAGTAGCTGCAAACTTTTAAAACAGACTGAGACAGCAGCCGTATACTTAAATCACAAACAGAGATAGCAGCCGTAATCTTTAATCACAGACTGAGAAAGTAGCCGAACACTTAAATCACAGACTGAGAAAGCAGCCGGACTCTTTAATCACAAACTGAGAACAACAGCCGTACACTTTAATCACAGACTGAGAAAGCAGCTGTACACTTTTATCACAGACTGAGAAAGCAGCTGTACACTTTATTCACAGACTGAGAAAGCAGCTGTTCCCTTTTATCACAGACTGAGAAAGCAGCTGTACACTTTATTCATAGACTGAGAAAGTAGCCGCGCACTATTATCACATGCTGAGAAAGCAGCAGTACTCTTTGATCTTAGACTGAGAAGAAGAACACAGCCGTACAGAATGCTCATAGAATGCGAAAGCACTTTGATCAGAGACTGAGAGAGCGGCCGTATATTTTAATCACAGACTGAGAACGGCAGCCGTATGATCAAAGATCGCAGCCGTGCACTATTTAAAGTTTCTGTGTCCACGTCAATTCTGGACTAAACACTTGTCAAAAGTATTGAGAGACTTTTCCCAAACGGGAAAGAAAAGAACTTTGTTTTTTGTTATAATTTTGTTGCTCCTTTAAGGATTTTCTTACGAAAACACAATGTGAATTATAATTCGATAAAGCTAAATCCACATATGAAAACATAAGGATGGCAGCGATGTGTATGCATTTATGTAATGAATTCGTACCGATGCTCTTTAAGTTAAGCAGCGAACAAATAGAAGCAGGATTTCCTTGGGCTACGAAAGTAAAAGTTGTTGATCGCTATGATCACTGTTTTGTATTTGGCAGTGGGCGGCAAATAGATTTATTTAATTTGCTTGTTTTTTTAGGCTAACTCCTCCCTTAAAATTCCTTCAGAACTGTTAAGCGCATATTTGTCACATTTTTTGCAGCAAAAAAAGCAAACAGCCTGACATCACATGTGGCAGAGAGATTTAAAAATAAACAGAGCAAAAAAAAAACATCATAACACTAAACTACTTAATATTCTTTGTGACTTGATTTTTTGCGTGTCCACGAATTCATTTGTCGGCTTTCGTGAAAATTTGCATTAATCAAACTTAAACACGCTCACAAATAAAACAGAAAAAAAGCTCACACACATTCGAGCTATAAACTGTTCACCCTCGCCAAAATGTCCTTGCATGGTTTAACCACTTGGATATGGATACAATAACTCTCAAACAAAAGGACATGCTTGTGTCTAAGTTTATCGTCCAAAATAGGCTCTTTTATTTTTATTAAATAGTTGCTGTCGTCTTAAAGAGTGCTGGGATTTTTTTTTCGACAGACGCCGGAGCTGTTACGCCCTATCCCCTTTAAGTATGCAATTCTGCTTTTTGTGCTAATAAATTACCAATTTGAATATCCCATTTGAATATCGATAACCGGGAGATACCAGCAGCAGCGCAGTGCAAACGGCAATAGAAAAGGAAAGGGAAATAAAAACAAATATAGAAAAATATCGAAATAACAGCGCGACACATCCTGATTGTGTACGCTCTTCCGTTTGTGCTGGCTGCCACTATACCATAGGGCCAGGGATTTTATTTTATTTCTGTTTTATTTTTTTTGGCTCTATCTGATGTTCGCTTCGTTTTACGTTCATTCCACCCATTAGGGGGAGGGTGGAAATCAGATGGGTGACGAAAAAAATAGCCCACGTCCTTGTCCGAGACGAGTGAGGGTTAGTTGAGTTCCCAGAGAACCACACAGTACCGGACGGCGGAGTATGCATCCACACACTCCAACAGGCAACCAAAAAAAACAGTGACTCGAATAGGTATGGTGAGATTGGTGGCACGAGGACGAGGAAGGAGAGATTTGCCTAGTATAGGACGATTTATTTATTTTGATGATATCTTTCAGGATAATAAATTGAATGAGCGAGGATAACTGATTTTTTAAGGCTATGCCGGACATAAATATAAATATTCGCAACGAAATATGTGAAGTGCTATAAAGAATCCGCATGTGTGAGTTGGGTGTATGACGCCACCACTCTGCCGCACGTTCCCGTGTCGTGTCGGTCGTCAGTTGGTCGTTTTTGGTGTATATATCGGATATCGGATACGTGCTACTGTCAAACACACAGACACACCAACACATCATGTGTCATGTTCAGTGCGGGTTTCGGCGATGCTGTGTGCTATATACATGTCCTGCAAAGCTCCCCCTAAATAAGTAATGTCTCTGCTATCGCAAAAGCCCCGATTCAAAAAAACAGCACTGTTCTATGCAACACTTCTGACAGCCGCTATAAATAAAGAGGAATTGAATTTTGCCTAACAATTTTTTTTCTCGTCGGCACATCCATCAGATATGCCTACATTCAAAGTTATACGTGTTGTGTGATAAAGATCTCATTCAATGGTGTAAGTCCTTTTTATTAATTTATTTCATTAATTCGGCACGGTAAGAGATTTAACCCCCTCGCTACCGAAACTTTTTCGCAAATCCTAAGCCTAATGAAATTATCTAATCACTCGAATCTCTTATTTTTTGTCGGGCGCCATCACAGTCGAATTGGAGTGAGTCGAGCCATCAAGAGTGAATTGTGTGAGTTCCTAATCAAAGGTGATTTAATTAATGCCGCACTTGATTGCAGATACAATTCCCCAATCGAGTGTTGGTTGAGGTTCTCACAACATCACATCACACACTCCTTAATTTCATGCATCCCCCACTTCACGAATATATGCGGAAGCACCAAGGATATTCGAATATAATACCCATAATGGCGGAGCACAAAGTCAAGTACATGTCAGAGTGGAGTCAAGTCTTATCGATAATTCTGCTCTCAATTTATCATCCTATCATTGTGCTCGATCTGCAGAATAATGGAGGAAGTATACCTTTAATATGGTTCGTGGTGGGGAGTCGCGAACTTTTGTCTAAATAAAGTGTAACCTTTTGCGTTTTGGGATATATTTTTCCGAGTTAATGGCATTCGCAGGTCAAATTGGGGTGAACCTTTATCTTTACCCTTCTGCCTTTTTCATTTAGTGTGAGGGGGCACGAGAAGAAGAGTAAATTTCATGGCGCATTTGCAGTAAACAATAAAATAATTATGAGGAATGTTGAGGAGGGAGATGGGGCGACCCCTTTCACGCTGCATGCCGGCGGTTTTTGGACGTTAAAGTTCATTGTTAGCGTGTTGTAAATTTTGGGATGATAAGGAGCTATATTGTGGAAGGGGTGGAATGGTGGATGATTGCTTTAATTGTGGTCCACTGATGGTTTCAGTTTTTGCCGCTATCGAAATTATGACGTAATTATAAATGATATTTTTACTAAACGATTTTAAATTTAATCTTAGCCTTAAGAAAAGTTCAAAAGTGCTCAAAAACATCCAACATCGAACATAGGGGAAAAACAGAAAAAAAACCAAATCAACCAACAGCAATACAGAGCGATTGCTGCTAGGCCCATCAACGAGCAATGGATACCTACACACGTGGTTTTTTTGTGTTTGCCTCTCTTGATTAACACCGACTATTACGATTACCAGGTAGAGATGGAAATCGACAGACAAATCGTGCTTTTCTTCTACTTGTCTCGTGTGCAATACCGGATTTAGAATACACCAAAAATTGCCAGTGGGACACTTTGGTGATTCCTTTAGCAAGGGCTCAAAACCTAATTGTGCTATAACCGGAACTCTATCCCAACCTATATATTAGATTTGTATTCATCGAAGGCCTAACTTTCTATCCAATTTTTCTTCGGACTACCCTGGACGCCCTGAGTTCTGCATCAGCTGGAATGTAAAAAGAATCACAGATGGAACAGTGTAGCAATAGCAATGTCATGTTAGGCAAAACGCGGGAAAGCGAAAAGAAACACAAGAAGCTCAGGAATGAAGACAAAATGTTTAACCGCAATCCGTCCGAAACATGACGCAGTAAACATTGAGCTGCACCCACTCTAAGAAAGGAATGGGAACTTAGAAAACCGATCCATAACGCCTTCTTAGGCCATGGGAAGAGTTTACTTTTAATAATCGCTAAGCGATTACCTTGCTGAAGAAAAAACAGGCTCTCAAATTCAAGATGGCTATCTCATGCTGCAGCTATACCAAACATTGAGGGAGTCAAAAAGACTATTAACCAGTTTAAGAACAACAAAGCTGCAGGTGCCGATGGCTTACCAGTCGAGCGTATGAAACGTGGAAAACCATCGTTTGCTCACCTAACACAAAAAGCCATAGTGGACGTAAAATAGCAAGAAATGCTGAAAGACTTTGTACATCAAAAACATAAGAAAGGAGAAAACCCACAGTGCAGCAATTATAGGGATAGAACAATGCTGAGATCATCTTATGGGTCATCGCCAAATATCGATAGTTTCATAACATTAAAACCGGCAGACGTTCAGTCAAAGGCAGGCGATGAAAAAATGTTTCTAATTTTACAAAGTTATCAATTAAAATACAATAAGTTTGTATTTTATTTACATATGCTACGGGCAACTTAGCTTAAGTGGTAAGGCTGCTAAGCAGAACGTGTCGTGGGTTCGAGTCCTACTCGCGCCCATAAAGTTTTTATTTCATCTTTCACGGGCACTGCCTCTTGCGAAGAACTGACAAATCTTCCAAGAGTATCAATCTGTCATAAAAAAGTGCTTCTCAACTCTGCCGTTCGGAATCGGCGTTAAACTGTAGGTCCCCTCAATTCTTCACACGCGCTCCGAGAATTGTTGATGAGAGTAAGCCGCTTAGGCCTTGGCTCTTCGTCTTCAAGAGCTGTCGGGCCACTCTATTTTTTTTTTTTTTATACACAAAAGTAAAAAATCGGGCGATTTAAAAACAATTTAAAAAAACGCTATCGATATATCCTTCTTGTATAGCATAAACAATCAGAATTATTTGAACGAAGAATTTTATTTTTAATGCTTCGTTCTGCATGATTCTCAGCATTTGGTGTCTCCTAAAATGTTTGTCTTTTAAAAAGCATGTGGCCAGGTCTGTTAGAAAAATCGAAAAAGGTACCTGATTTCAATCTCCTTAACTCTCATAACTTTGAGTGACGAACAGAAGTTAAGAGGTGTGATTTTGAATAGCCCGCTATTTGAGTTGACATTTGACAGGTCGAAATTACGCCATTGCTAAAAATGGACCGATTCAAGTTTCAACAACGCATTGAAATTATTAAAATTCACTTCAAAAATGGTGAAAATTTAGCAGTCACAGTTCGCAAAACTAAAGCATTTTTGGGTCGTCGTCGTGAAGCACCTTGTTGGACCGCAATACAAAAATTGGTTGAAAAATTCGAGCTGTTGGGACAAGTTAGTGATGTGAAGAATAAAACCCGTGCACGTCGCTAAAAAAAAGAACAGAGAATATTGGTGCTGTAGCCCAAAGAGTTGAAGAAACACCAGGTTTGGCCATTCCCAGTCTTTATTTGGAATTGGGCATTCCACAAACGTCATTGCAATGTATTTTGCACAAAGACTAGGGTCTTAAGGCTTATAAAGTTTCCGTTACCACAACCGCCGGTTGATCATCAAAAACGTCGTGTCTTTGCTGGCTGGGTCCTTGAAATGCATGAAAATGATCCGGAAAATGATCGAAAATCATCTTGACTGATGAGGGCCAGGAATGGAAATCGAGGTTTTTCAATTGTATTGAATTTGTTTTTCAAATTGTACCAAATTGTACCAAAAACTATTTTCCGATGAAAATAGACAAATTTAAAAATGTATTAAAAAAAAAAAAAAACAGAATAAGAAAGGTTTCCACGGAACTTTCAGTGAAGAACACCTTTTACTTACCATACATGGGCTGTCCGTCGTCATGTGAAAAATACAAAATTTGAAAAAACTGGTTCCACCGGAGAGTAGAATCCGTAATAACTCATTTCACTTATTTATTTCTCGCCGATCTTCCTTTTTTGGTCGAGCATGTTCTTATTGTTAGGGAAATAAGCGTGTGATTGTTGTACATATTTATATTTTCAAAGAAAGTCTGAACTCTGAAGGAACAATTGACGACATAAGCTTCAAGTTGCTTAGTAGAAAGATTCATTTATTAATGCTGTTGAGGTAATTTTCGGTTTTATGAGCACAAAACGGCAGAAATATTGATTTGTCTATTCAAGTCACTTACCTCAATCAAAAATGAAACAATGCCAATGTGAAGGCAAATGAGAGAACGAAATAGAACGCATGCTTTCAACGAATCAGTTAATCTAGTCGAAGCTTGCAATTTCAAGGTCTAGTGTTTTCTCCGTTACAAGTGGAATCTTCATGAGAAGTTGGCTTCTGACAGTCCATGTATAATATGTCAATGAGTGTATTGCTTATTCTTTTGTCCATACATTCTTCTAAAAAATTTAACTTATATTTTTTGGCAACGATTCTGCTATCTAGTTTTGAAAATGATGAAAGATTCTTAAGGGCCTACACCCTAGACTTTTAATATTTTAATGAATTCATATAGAGCTAACAGAAAAACCTATTAAAAAGCCTGTAAATGTTACAGAAAAAAGTAATTTTTATTAAACAAATCTTTTTTTTTGAAAAAACGATTCAAATTTCACATTAGCAAATTGTACCAAATAGAGACAAATTGTACTTTTGTACTTCAACAAACTCAATTGTATCGAATTTGGTACAATTGTACCAACTTTTCCAAGGGTGATGAGGGCCAGTTCCACTTCAATGGCAGGGGCGATTCCTCATAGTAACCAAGTATATCGGCGGTAAACCAAGAATTTCAAAAAATAAATGTATTTTCAGATATTTAATATTCTTCCGCAAATCAACAGTTCAAAAATTTATAGTTTCAAACACTTTAATAAATGCCTGAACACAAAAAAAAAAAGTTTAGCGCAAAATAAAGCGATTCCCTTTGAACCAGAACGTGGCATACACAAGAAATAACTTGTGCAGAAAATCTATTTGATACACCGCTTTGCTACCGTAAACAATTGCGGTTACTATTTTCATACAATCTTCAAAAACAGTAGACACAAACATTCCAATAAACGCATGTAAAAATAAAGAGAAGGTTAATTTTGGCATACACAAAAAATCTCTGATACCGTAAAAATTTGCGGTCACTATTTGCCAGCGTTGCCAACCACTTTTGCCCAAAAAATGCCTACATTTGGAAAAAAAAGATGCCTTTTTCATTAAAAAGATTCCTTTTTTTGAGTTTTATTGGTGGATGTAAAAAAAAAAAAACATTTCAAATTTTTTTAGATTTTAGGTCTAAAAACCTACAAAATTGTTTTTTTTTTAATAATTTGCTTAGAACTTAGAACTTATAACTTAAACCTTGAATTCGATTTGAATTATATAAACAAATAATAAAAGTGGATTTACTTATATTTCTTCAGTTAAAAACAGCAAGGTCGAATGCATATGTAAGTAAATTAACATACAAAAACAGTTTAATTTCAGTTTAAAATGACTAGCAGTGGAAAAAAAACAATAGAGAAAGCCTAATATCAGAGCTTCCCGGGGTTACACAGTGAAAGACAGTGAGATAGATGAGCACCAGAAGAAACTGTTCGGAAAATTCGAATAATTTGAAGGTGGAAACTCATTTCTAAGGGCGAATTTACATATAACAATCTTATAGGTTTAATATTTTAAGAATGCCTTTGAGCCGATTTTTCAATCATCGAACAAAAATAAAAATAACAAACTGGCAAATTAACTTATCTGAGTATTCATCGGTCGAATAACTAAGAGCGTTTTTTGTCAGATAAACTCTATCTAACGATTGAAAAATCCAATATTTTGTTATTTGTCGAATAAACACTATCTGCTTGTTTATCTGACGATTGAAAAATCGGCTCTTAATAAAATAAAAAAAGTCAGTAGTTTAAAACTGAAATTAAAAAAGATGCCTTTTTGCAAAAAATAACCCTTAGAGCCTTAGCTGGCAAAATAACGCCTAAAAGGCATGAAAATGCCTAGGTTGGCATCGCTGCTATTTGCATACAATCTTCAGAGAGAGATAGACGCATACATTCCACTAAACGCCTGTAAAAATAAAGAGAAGGTTGAGCGCAAAAAAAAGCGATTCCCTTCGACTGAGAAGGCACACAGAACACAGATACACATTTTTAACTCTTAAGCAACTTTCGTGGTCGTAGTCGTAGTGTTTCTATATCAATTAGCACTACGACGTACGATGACGCACGTGTTCGCCAACACGAAACGATTATGCTCATAGTCACTGTTTTGATTTAGGTAAATCAATTTCTTCATTTTGAGTATCTAGTACATAATTCCTCTTATTTATGTACCTATACTCAAATCTTAAATAATATATTAAAGCCGATTGTTTACGGCTTTATTTAGATGACAAATTTTCAGTTTTTGACGTTTTTTATGTTTAAGATTTTTAAGGGCCAGTTGCTCAATCGAATCATAAATTTAAGTTCTACATAAAGTTCTACTTTTGTATGGGGATTTTATGTAGAACTTAAAAATTCCGGAACGTCTCATACAAAAATGAAAACTTTATGTAGAACTTAAATTTGTGATTCGATTGAGCAACTGGCCCTAAGACCTTGAAATATGTATTTTAAGTATACTTAAGAATAGTCATAAAATGAAAACTTACCGTCAAAACAAAGCGGTAAACAAACCAAATCTTAAAGATACCTTTAAGATTTGATAATAAATAAGGCGGATTATGTACATTCTAATTAGATATTCTTATTCGGGTCGCACGTACTTGCCCAACAGCGGGGTATTAAAATAAAATATTAAGGCCCATTTGCTGATTCGAAACATAAATTTATGTTCTGCATAAAGTTTTCATTTTTATATGGGACGTTCCGGAATTCCCATGCAGATTTTATGTGGAACTTAAGAATTCCGGAACGTCCCATATAAAAATGAAAACTTTATGTAGAACATAAATTTATGTTTCGAATCAGCAAATGGGCCTAAGAAACTCAAAAAAGGTTTTGTTCTTAAACTGAAAATTTCAATTGAAAAAGAGTTTTCTAGTATAAAATTTAAATTTATGAAAAATTTTTGTTTTGAAAATCGTTAGAGCGATATTGTGTTTTTTTGTTAATAATTTTGTATTAATCAAATTTTTTGAAAATTCTTGAAAAATAAATTTGGCATGTCAGTTTTTAGGTTTTATAAAGATACATGTGAAATCTGGAATTTTGAAAAAAAAGCAAACAAAAATTTTTAATATTGTGAAATAAAAAAAAATATTTTTTTTCGTTGATCAATCAAGAAGAACATAGAGAACAAAAAACAAACATTGTCGATTTTTGCTCAACAAAATTGAATGGCTACTAAGGTTAATTTTGACTTTAAAAAAAATAATAAAAAAAAACATCCGTCATGAATTCGCTAAAAACACTAACTTCTTCTTTTAAGAATTTTTTAAACATTTTATTTAGAAGAAGAAAAAAATCTTTACGAAAAAATAGCTCTAAGGATTTTACAAATCTTTTTCTTTTTATAACTTCAATTTAATATTTAAAACTGAATATAAATTGTAATTTCAATAATTGTGAAAGCAGTTTTTACTTTACCTATATTTAAATTTTCACTAAAAGTATTTTTCGAGTTTCTTAATTATTTTGATTTTTGTATTTTAATATTTGTTTTAAATCATAACTGTCGGACATTATGTGTTGTTATTTTATTTTATTTTTTTTGAAATATATAAAATTAACCTTTTTCCTTACTAAAAATTTTATCATAAATTAAAAAAAAAACTTTTGAACAACAACAGTTTTGAGTTTTTTTTTTATTATTGTCTTAACTTTTCCGAGGGTCGTAGGTAAACCAAGGATGAGGACCAGGAATCGCCACTGTTCAATGGCTACGTCAACAAGCAAAATTGTAGCATCTGCGGCTCAGAAAACACTAGAGTTATTGTTGAGAATTCTCTCCATCCTCAGCGCGTGACTGTTTAGTGCGGTTTATTGTCCGGCGCGGCGGTGTCATTGGAACTTAAAAATGAGGTTGGATCCATAGTTAAGGTGAATGGATTGCACTATCGAGAAATGATTTATAATTTTTATGGCAGGAATTGGATGGTACTGATCTGGAAAAAGCTTTTACTTTGTGCAAAGACGGCGCTATGTGCCACACAAGCAACGAAACTTTTCATATTATTATGGGAAAAGTTTCCGGAAAATTGGCCACCGAGATCTTGTGATTTACCATCTTGCAACTTCTTCCTTTGGGGCCACGCGAAAGATAAGGTTTACACCCTATCAAGGACATATGGCAGCCACTTTGCAATTTTGTTATGAAAAATTTCAAGAAAAGGATATGATCCTGTAAGCGTGGTCGTGGTGGCCTTTTGGCTGTGAAGTTGTTTTTCGTTATAAACGGCATACTTTCCTCTTTATTATGAAACATACGATCATTAATCTCAAAAAATGGCATTTTTCTTTGAATATCAAAATAACACTTCTTATTGTAAAAGCCTTTATTTCGGGAAAGTAGTTTGCAGTCCTTCGACCCGTACCTAGAAGAACATGTAACTAGAACTAAAGTAGAAGAATAATCCAAGACTTCTGCTGCTTTATAAGACGAGTATTTATAAGCAGTATTCACTTACGGATTCCAAACTTGGATGCTTAGCCAAAGGCACTCTGAACTCTTAGCTTCATTCGATAGAAAAGTCTACAGAAAAAAGTTGCCCTAATTTGAGAGGAAGTACGATTGTGGCGGCGATATTAGGTATACTGTTCTATATGAAATCTGCCACGTAGAAGATGAACCGACAAAAAGAAATCTTCGTAGACACCGGTGGGCTGGGAAACTAGCTCATAAAAGTGATGTGAAAAGCGGCACGGAAAGTAGAGTCTTCTGATCCATTCGCCTTCTGAAGCCCTACAATATCATCCATGGAATTCAGATTCATTCATCGTAAATTGTTCTCAGAAACAAAATAACATTTCATATGAACATCCCTCCTCTGTTTTTTCTACAATTTGGCATTGCCAATTTTCCAATCTAACAAATTCTCAAGATTCAACTTAAAGAACCCCTAATTTGAGTAAAAATGCCAAGTCATATCAACACGCATCTTGTCACACGCATATTAACTTTTTCCAACTTGTGTCTCCTCCAGTTCTTCTTTTCTCTTTATATAGATATCTTAGATTAGCCTCTTACCATAAAATTAAAAAAAGAACAAAAACAACTAACCAAAATCAATACAAACTTGTCGGAGAAAAGCTCGGCACTGCCTTAAAGCCTTATCCCAACAACAAGGCAACATTATCTGAACTGAAACTGAAACCGAAACTTATGTATTTATTCCCCAAAGTATGCCTACATATCTACATTTTTACAAAACAAATCTTCGAGCAGAAAAAAACTACGACGTTAGCCTAAGCATAAGATGCCTTCAAGCGGTGGTCGGCGGTGGTTATGGCTAGTAAACTAGAAGAATTCTGTTCCTTGTGCGAGTATGCGTAAAAAAGGGATTTTTCTTTCTAAACATGTATAGTTGTTGTTGTAAGGAACAACAAGGATATTGGCAAAGTCACACATAAAGGTAACAGGTCCACCGAACTCAACCGACTGTTTAGTATTCAAGAAGCGTTTCTCTAGAATATTGATTGGCAAAAACGGGGAGAAAGCAAAGCAACCCAACAGCGTTCAGAGTCAAAACCACTCCATCACGTTGTGGAACAGTTCGTAAGTGGGAGTTAGCAACATCCATACGTGTAATGAAAAAATGCCCTCTGTTCACTTTAGCACTCATGCAGAAGACACACTTTCCCTACTGCTCTCTGCTGGTTTGAAAGTCCGGATTTTCTCCAACTTAGGGGACCAACCATTGACATTAAAAATTCCATGGATTTATACTCGATGCACTACACAGGCTATTAAAATATTTACTCCATCTTCTAGACATGGTCAATCATCACACATACACAACATGTTCAATAAGCTCTCTGCATCTCTATCGATTGATAAAAGGACAACTCGGACGTTTGACAAAAACATTTAAAAAAAAACAATTTCCGTCACCTGACCTCCACCTCGTACTTATATCGTTTGTCAACATTTTTCGCATATCTGGTGTCGATATTAAACAAAACAACAATGAACAAGAAGCAACGAAAGAACCCAACTAACTTTGGCACGTTGCAAATGCCAAAGACCATTTTCGTGAAACTATGCAACCCCTTCGGTTGTTCGGTCGGTTTGGATGACGATGGCGAATAGACGGATATACAATGTGCGCTTACTACACACAGCAAAACATTATTGGTGGCGATGAAGAGAGCTCGAATTGAACACTATTGATTTGGGCAAGGCAGGGCTGAAGCTTCAGTTTTTAGGCGCCTCAGTTCTAAGGGCACTTTGACAGTTCCGAGACTAGTGGATTTTTCTAGAAAAGAGCAGGGCCACAACTCTGCAATTTCTTCTCTGGGAACAAAAGTTGAGGGCAAACAATATGGACAAAATTCTTTAAAGGGACCTTTCTCCTTTGTTATCTATAGCCCCCAAAGGGAATTTGACAGTTTGTCACCAACATCAACAGCAGCAGACGAACCTTCTCTCAATACACATTCATAGATATGTCAACGGAGCTGCGGAGCGAGCCATGCGAAGCTGTCAAGTATAACAGACGTCTCAAATCCAGTGTGAATGGAGCCTACACGCATATCATTGAGCTGGGACTTTTATGGTGCATGCAACCATCAAGCTCTCAAACATACCCAACAAAAAATATATAGTCCACTTTTACTGGGCAATCTGTGATATGCGTGTGTCTGGCTGTCAGCCCATCAATAGCTTTTCTTTTGGATATGGCTTCGAAAGGAGCAGAGCAGAGTTGAAGTGATTTTTAACTTTTGTTGGCCCACTCGCATGGACTCAAATGGAGAGGATGCGAATGCGAACGCGACTCGTACGCGAAACGATGCAAAATGCGAAGAAATTGCAAATCTGCGCAATGCACAATGACAACATTTGGTCGTTGATGGTCGCGATCTCTTCCGCAGAATTTCAGCACGGACAGACATCAGACACACCAAGATGACGACAACTCGCTGACTTATATGGTCATCTACTCGCTGCAGGTATTCGCAAGGTATTCGAACATTTGACGTCTGCATCGATGCAATACTTAATGAAATGCTAAAAATTACTTCGTTTTCGTTTGTCATTTTTATTGCAATTCCTGGGATTGCGATGGATTTTTTTTTCATGCTGCTGCTGTTGCTTGCGTGCAAAATGTCTTTTGTGAATCGACAGGCTGAAGCTGGACTTGGACTGTATTTATTGGAGTACCGAGTTTGGCTTTTAATGGCGTCTCATATTGCACATTACGCGTATTGTGGATCTCGGTTGGGTGCTACTAGATTTAAGCATGCGAAGACAGGCCTTGCATTTTCTATAAGGGGTGCTATTGGAGATGCAGAAAATCACGGCTCAGGATAATTTGTACTCTTTTGTGGTACATGGCAGACATAGGTATGAAAGGAAATTAAAATATCGCTGTTTTGGGATTTTAAATCGAACGAAAATGCTGTGGGCCACGAGCTTGAGATGGCTTCAGTGAATATGAACTAATTCGAATTTAATTGTAAGTGGTGTAAACTTATATGGAGCTGCCAATAGGATGGGTTATTCAAAGCTTGTGGAGAATAACAATGTTAAAGTTCTATTTTTATGGCTAATTATCCCAAGTGGCTCATGTGGCTCCCTCAGCTTATTTCACAGTAGCGTTTCCTGCCTTTCCAATTTTCCAAGATCTTGTTGATAGTTTTAAGCTGGGTAGCTAACAAGTCACTCGGATCAAATCGGTGAATCTCAGTTCCGAGGTGGTCAATTAACATTGCCAAGACGCAGATAACACGATTTGGAGACATCGATACCCAAAAGGGGACCTGGATGAATCAGCTATCAACCAAATTCAATACCCTACAATAGGAGCGTACCCGGATACTCTGATGGTAGGTAGAAATGGCAGCCACGAGCAGTCTAGCTCTTGATTGCGCCGGTTTAAACAGTGGCCGTATGTTAAAGAATACCCAGCTTCGGTCACTGCATATTCTGGAGGAATTGTGACTCTTTACGTGAGTGAGCTATGAAGGGCTAATCCTTGCCTAGCCAGCTCGTCAGCTCGTTCATTACCCTCAAGGCCAAGGTCATGCTCCCGAGCTCACTGGACATTGCTGAACCAATTTAGAGGAAGACGAGGTCGAATAAATCGCTTGAATAGCCACCTGACTGTCCGAAAAAATTACGGTAATTCAGCTTAAAAGACACTACCTAGCTACTTACAAAGTCAGGAAACCGAAAAGAAAAACAGACTTTTAAGGACACTCCACCTTTAAACCGTCATGTCATGTCAGTTAAAATAGTTGTGTTGAAGTCTCTAATCACAACGGTATCGAAGAAGCACGTTCTTGAGCTTTGTTCGATGGTTTGATGCTCTTTGGAGCATGAATCATGGCTGTTGCTGTCAGTCTTAAATTGGATGGCGAAAGGGAATGAACGAGTTTTTGTAAACTTCATGTTTTTAGTAAAGAAGATAAGACACAGTGTTTTTTTGAGGCATGGCCTTTTTAAACTTAATAACTGTGTTTTATCTTTTTCCGTTCAATACAATCGCGATGGGATCATTTTTGTTAAAAACAAAAACGTCATCTTTCCTCACTCATTCCTAGTTGGAAAGATAACTTTAAAATTCTTACTGAGGCCTTCATTAGGAGTGCAGTAATCGGTGCTTGTCGAAATCATCTGGTACGCTGATGACAAGATGTGTTAAACGGCTGTCAACAAGAAAAACAGTTAACCAACTGTCGATACATTTGACGGAATCCATACAGCGACCGATTGAAATTGAAATTATTTCTGTATCGATAACCCCAAACAATATCGATTTATTTAACCGTCAATGACAAATTTCAGTTCTTCAGCACTACATCATTAATTTCTGGAATTTATCCATTAAGGATCTTCAAAAAATACAGCTCTTGTATGCAGTACACATTTTTCACCCGGGGCCTATGAAATGCTCTTTCTATCACATCTGTCACATTTAGCTCAAAATCTAAACCATCAGCCCAAGTAGCCACAATAATTGTAGAGTAAGTAGCTGCCATCATCGTCGCCTTTTGCCTTCAGGGCACACTCCAACGCACACTCGACAATTCAGCACAAGAAGCATTGAGTTGTCGAAAAGTCCTAGTTCTTTCATTATGTTCAATTGAAATCCTATTACCACATCCCCATTGATTGCTAAAAAGAATAAGCACACTTGGACCACACTATAAAAATCATTTAATCAAGGCCTGGGGCCATCTCGAAAATAAAAAACAAGAAAGAGAAAAAGGAATCCCACCAGATTAGCAAGGATATGTCACCACAGCGGTAGGTATCCGCATCCTGAGGACATGTTCTTCAACTCCAATAAAAGCGATCTTAAATTTGTGAAAAAAACTCAAGAAAAACATTGCAATGCCGCCAGGGTCCCCTATATCCTCCACATGCGCTTGGTGCGTATATGGGTTATCCAATATTCATGATCCTAAACGCAAATGCAGGTAAATTAAAAATCAGGACATTAATATTGCAGGAGCATTATTGCGAGCGTACGCATTCACATCATGCTTGTCGCCGTGAGAGGTCGTATATAATAAACGAGTGTCATTGTGGCACGCCTACTAATATTTTTAGCGATTTTATTGTCTTTTTCTGGGTTTCTGGGCTGCTGGGCCGTGTGTACGTACACCGTCAGGGCCTTGGGATTATTAAGAACAAATTATGCGCTCAGGCAAGGGAACTATATTTGTTTCAAGAAGTTCCCAGTGCAATCAGCAAATATACGACCAAAACTAAAGGTTGGTATCAAACCAACAAGGACCAGCGACAACTAAACCAGGATACCAGCTAAACCAGCTCGTTATTCCTCATCTCTATGGAGTTATCATTATGATTATTGCATGAGGATGCGAGTGCGAGTCGGTTTCCACCAGAATTCAGGGTTGTTAGCTGAATTGAAGTTCTTCTAATTCTCACCCCTGTTCTACATTGATTCGAAATATAGAAGGACGAGGCGAGAGGGCGAAAAACAATGAAATAATTCCGGCGGACTATAATTCGCGTGCCTTGGGGGCGTCATTTGGACCTATTACAATAAATTTCTTTTTCTTTTCGGTTTTTCTTTTTTTTTGTGAAATAGTAGAATAGCTTATTAGGGTAGAGGACAGATGATGTTGCGGGCGCGCTTCAACTAACGAAGGGCGGGCAGAAGACGACCGACGCTGTACGATACAAGTAATGGCTAATCGGAGACATCGATGGAAGTCATTTGCCGCGTTATAATGATACGCAAGGACACCATTAATTTCTATTATAGTTTTGTTTCAATTTCTTTGATTGTTTGATTTTTTGCGTTGGGCTCTGTTTTGATGGAAGAAGCCAGAGGCATAATGGCATGTTAAGTTTTATAGTTGTCATTTGTTTTAATGGAAATAATGGCGGTGGTTAAAATGTTAATGCATCAATTTTGTTGAAACCAGAAGCGGTTTTTCCTTAAGAAAGGCGTTGGATTCAAATTTTAGGAGGAAATCGAAAGGACACTATCCGTAGTTTAAGATTACCATAGTTTGCAGTATTCCTTTATGAGAGCCCACAATCAGAAAAATACACTGTTTCTATTGTAATTTCTGTGTTCCTAGATTGTTTTCTGCACTCGAAACCTTTCGAAGGAATGCAATGGCGCCGTCTAAATACTCTATTAGCGCACGCCACTAAAAAACGCAGAAAGTGATTTTCATGCCAAGATTGCGAAAACATAATACCTGCGAGTCCCTGTAGAAACTCTCGCACAAAAGCCATATTCCGCAATGATAACATCCGTTAAGGACACAAGCGTGAGCTACTTACAATCCGCAAGGATCATGAGAACCCAAAAGGGTTTCCCTACACTGAGCGATATATGATTGCGGCTCTAGCTTAAAAGTAGCTGCAGTCTTTTGCACATTGTATGCCTTTGGTGTTAATTAGACCTTTTAATTGCGTGATTTAGAGAGCTTCATTAAGCTCGTGAATTCGAGTGAATCACGCGCTCTTACAGTTGATATTGCTTGTAAACGGTGGCAGCTTAGAGAGTGGCTCCCGCGCATATCTGAAGATGCGCGATTCAGTCCTAAGCCAAGCAACAATATTGCCATAGCACTGCATATTGTGGCGGCGGCGCTGACGGTTGATGATTGTGTCGGTTGATATGTGATGTGGATGGATGATTGTCGTTCGTTTAGAACACACTTTTCTGCACAGTGTTCAGTTCCCCTCCAGCTATGCAAACACTACTTTGCAACGTTACGGATTTTCGCGCAGGAGTACCTGACTTTACCTTGATGCCATAAGAAAATGTGGATTGCGGACGTTTGCATGAAGGCGATGCATTTGGCCTGATAACACAAGTGGTTTGGGTTCATTGGTTTGTTGGGCTGGTTGCGGTTTGGTATTTTCGAGGCAAAGCCGGATGGTTGTGTACGCCACAAAGTCTGGTACGTGCCGATCGACGACTGCGACGACCGACGACGTTAGTAGAGATGGAAAGCACAGCTCCACAGTAGAGCCATTCGTGAGCAGTTCAGCGCTTATGGCCAGTTTGAGAAGCCTTTATTGATATCCAAATTAATTAAGAAACTTAAAATGCTTGTAAGAGGTCGAGATTATAATATAGAGGTTAAGGTAAAGGTTGATGCAAGGAGGCTGTTTCGCTTCTGCTGCTTTATTTTGAATCCAAAAGGATTGCATAAGCGACAGGGAAGAATGTAGAGTGTTGCGAAAGTCTCTCGCTTTTGAAACTGTTTTTTTGAGATGAAACGAATGGAAATTCGAACTCGAATTTTGAAAGCCGGAGGGAGAATTTAGTAGAAAACCAAATCGACCACTTTATGAGCTGTATCGCCTCGTGTATATTAGATGGAAGTCAAAACGCATCGATTAAACTTCAGCAAGTCAGCAAGTCTAAGTAGATCAGAGAGAAGACGAAAACTCTACTCCAAGGAGTCAAGGATCTAATAGCTGATGATACGTTAATGGTGGATTTCGACAACTGGAAGGTGAATGCGAATAACTTATTCCGAATGGAGAGTGCAGGTTCGATCCGAATGGACTGGTCTAAGATGGAAATAGACCCCTGTCATTTTCTGTTGAAATAAGTTAGGAAACTCGTTTTATATAAAACTATAAGTTGATTTGAAACAAAAAAATCGACAAAAAGTATGTCAAACTATTAAATCACGGTCGCAACTCCTTTTCTGAACATAGGGTGTTCTGACTTCGTTCGTCAATTAATTAGAAGTAATTGTTGACATAAGGATCCGCAACCCCTTAACCCAGAAAAAAAAATCCATAAGAACAAAACAATCAACCCGGAACGGGAACGGAAACTTAAATGAGCTACAAAAATAAAATCGATGACAAATTACAAAAACACGTTACACCTAGTTGAGATCCGAAAGAACAAGAACAAAACAATAACACAAATAAAATAAATACTCACATACACCAACAAACAATACTAAATGCGAATAGAAGAAGAAACTAATCTACCACCGCACCAACTCGCAGTCGATTGTCCTCCCCTATTGTTCTCGTTTCGACAATGCAAAATGAAAGGACACCCCGCAAGCCCTGCAACAAACATATCAATGGGCAAATTAAAATAACAACCTAATCATCGTTTTAAGTTCCTTAAGGCCGGAGCAACAACACTGCCGCTCGCTACGCTACGACTCCTATAGAAAGGACGAGATCCATGAACCGTGATGCGTGTACACGTTAAATAGGAAAATCCCTCTGTTTTGTGACGAGCTCGTTTTGTCATCAACGAATTCTTCTCTTCATCCCCCTCCCCGCACCTTAACAAGACGAGAAAAAAAACGTCAAAAGGGATTTTGCCACCCTTAATTTGCGCGCCACCACCCTTTGCCTTTGTTGTGTGTCCTATTCACGGTGACAAAGTCAACGCGAAAAAACAGACAGATCGGATGGCTTTGCCTTCTGCTTTGCGGCGCACTCATCACAAAAAAAAGGATATCTTCTTAGCTTAAAACACTAAAACAGTGTCGTCATACTGAAACGCGGTACAATAGAAGCGGTACATTTGTACAATGTGCCTAAAGTGCTTTTCTGTCGAAGGAAGTGTTCGAACAGTTAACTCAAATGAATTGCTCTGACACCCTTCTCAATTACGATTGAATGTAATATTCTCTTTGAACTTATATTTCCAACCATCACCGCCACTGCCGCCGCCGCTAATACAACCGAAATGGGATAAATTTCAACCCCCTCCCCTGTACTATATTTTTTCTCATCCTCCTGAGATTATAAGATATTTCTATTGCCAAAAAGAAGAGCGGACGCGAATTGGTCCCCTGTGGCATGCCGATATAATGCACAGCAAGTGGCACGGTGGTATGCGGCTATATAACACAAAGACGCTTCATATCGAGAGGGATTTAAAAATGATGGATGATTGTTCGTGGAAGGTGATTCAGCAGGAATTTCACTGTATATTGCTTGCTCGAAACCATCAACCAGCCCGGCTTTCCAAAACAAACGCCAATGTCCTCTAATTATGTAGACATTTGAGGAGATGACCGAGTTAATTTCCTATTGATTTGCATACATTTGCGAGATGAGATGAGAGAGGGCCGATGGGGGATGGAAAATTAAAAGACGAAAAATACTTAAATATTATTATTATTAAGCTCGTCATCGTCTCGTGCGTTCGGTATCGTCGTCATTGTCGTTGAACAAGTGAAACATGAAAGACAGTTGAAAATGGAAGAAGAGTATCTTCAAATCAAGTTATGACAGCTAAGCTGCGATGCAAAGAGATTTGAGTGGATTTCAGATGTCAGCTGGGACTCGGATTTAGGTTATTCGAGATGTTTTTGGGTATCTTTAGTTGTAGATACGCGGCTGTGAAGGCGGGAGGACAAAACCATTTTTTGCGTGTTTCAAATTGTATGAAACGTTACGAAACACTAACTTGACGTGACATAGGCGTACGCGTCACTGTCACGAATTAGGCTTTTCGGAAACTTTAAATGGATTTCATAATAACGTCATGGAAATGTTTAATGTTTCTTGTTTTTATAATTGGGTTTTGATGATTTGACATTTTTTTTATTTTTTAAGGTTGGAATTTTGTATGCTCAAGGTTTTGAAATTTCTTTTTTTTAGCCAAAAATCTTGTCCCTTATTACAAAGTAAGGTAAACAAGGGTGCTTGATGAGCTTACCCCAGTACATCTCTTCGGAGATTACTTTTTTCGTGGACAGCCAGGCTGGCTATCAAAACCTTAGCCAGTGAGACCATAAGATCAAAGCAGTTTAAAACTGTAGGAAGGAATTAAATAAAATCTGCCACACTAACCAGGTTAAGCTCTGCTGGGTTCCTGAACATAGCAATATAGAAGGGAACGAAATATTAGATGAACTAGCCAGGAAAGGGTCAAAAGCGGACACAAGTAGAAGCGACCATTCAGTTAGAGGACCACTCGTCCCGATTGGGGTACTCAAGAGGAAGATAGACCTTAAATCAAAAGAGAAAATCAATAACTCCTGGAAATCCAGGGACGATTGCGTAATCTCTAGAAGTTTATGGCCTAACACAAATGAAAAGGAAACTCGGTATATTCCATCGCTGAGTAAAAAGAACATTAAAATCTTGATAGCTGTACTAACGGGTCATTGCGCCATTGGCACAATGGCCAACAAGATAGGGGCATTTGCACCCGATTTTTGTAGGAGCTGTCAGGATAAGGAGTAAATAGAAACCATTAAATACCTGCTCTGTGACTGTCCGAACCTCCAAACTAGCCGACTCCGTCATTTCGGAAACAGGTTTGTTGGAGAACTGGATGATCTAGCACAGGTCTCAATGGCAAACATGAGGAAATTTATAGATAGCACAGGCTGGTTCGTTAACGACATGCAGTATGCAGTATGCTTTAAAAGACTCTTTTGGTCAATACCGAGACAACTGGGACCTCCTACTTGCTACAAAACGTAGTAAGTTCGATACCAGACTGACAATAACGAACAAAGTGGGTAATCACCCTCGAAACTGCTTACAGACAGTCGAGTACGACAGTGACCACTGTGGCTTGGCTGCTGTAATTCAGATTCCAAACAAGCGCGTGGAGTTGGATGAATACGTTCCAATGCATTCTTACAATTACAGTAAGATGCATTGGCCTCGTTTCACCAATGCCCTAGCGAGAGAACTCCGTTCGAGTGACATAGCCCCACCAAATAACAGAAACCTAACGAACAACGAAATCGACCAACATCTACAACAGATGGACGAAACGATAAAACAAACGATGGAACGGACAATACCGAAATACAAGGAACGCGACCAAAACCAGACGTCTACAGAAACGCGACTATAGACGCACTTCCCAGACATAAAAGTGGACTACTGACAAGACTGAAAAACTTGTACAGACGCTTCACAGACCCACATGACCTGGAGATTAGGGCACTGAAGTCGTCGATCAAAAACATCAACCAACTGATTAAAGAAAATTATAGACTATCTATCAACTTGTTTTGGGACAACAAAATTCGGGCCGTTAATTCTAGCGACCCCAAATCAATAAGATATTTACAAAAAACAATCAGAACGACCTTCTGTGCCTGAAACTCCTGAGAACTATAGAGAACAGAGACTCCTGACAGCGCAAATTGATCCTGAGGAAGCCATCTTGGACGATGACTACTTTGTGATTGAAGATCCGAAGGAGAAAGTGGAGACAGTTTGTGCTGCTTTCCAGCAAGTGTATAAGGTGATTGCTTGCACTCGCCCGAACCACGACCTGGAGAACAGAGCCTTACTTCACCACTTCTACCTGAGGAATGATATTTCGCATTGCCGCCGACCCGAGAACCGTGGTTTTACGCGGTTTGATGACGACTTCTTAGCAAACGCTATAATCGCCGAAAAAAACGGGCCCAAGTCCCTTGCTCATCACGAGGGTAGAACTCCAGCTCATCTTCGATTCAATAAAGAATAAGAAGTCAGCGGGTGTCGACGGTATATCCAACATTGTACTAAGACACTTACCGATTGAGGCCATTGACATTTTATACCAAACTTTGCAATAACGCGCTGAATAATGCATATTATCCAGTGCGTTGGAAGACGGCTATGGTTCATCCTCTCCCGAAAAAGGAAAAGGACAACTCCAATCCTTCGAATCTCCGGTCAATAAGTCTTCTTCCAAGCATCGGCAAGGTATTCGAAAAGGTAATCAATAGGGCTCTGGCTGAGTGGGCTGCGGACAACAGTATAATTCCGGATAACCAGTTCGGGTTCAAGGCTGGTCTTGACACCATTCATGCCGCGTCTAAGCTCGTTTCTGATATCCAATGGAATAAGTCCAAGAAACAATGCACGGGTGCTGTTTTGGTAGATTTGGAGAAGGCCTTCAACACCGTATGGTTAGAAGGTTTGTACCTAAAATTCACCAGACTAGGCATCATTAAACCATTATTGTATATGCTTTATGATATGCTCAACGGTAGAAAGTTTGTTGTCAAGAGTGGCAATGTTACTTTTACCACCACTTTTGAAATAAAAAACGGTCTTCAACAGGGAGCGGTGATTTCGGCGATCCTCTTCAGCATTTACACAGGAATGCGGAACCGTCTTGGAAATGGTCTTGGAATGGTCAGAGAGAGGAGATATAGTAACTTGTGCTGTGTAGTGTTGAGCTGTTGAACGTAGAATTGTTTCGTTGAAAAAGATTCGAAAAAGAAAAACGAAATAATAAAAAGAATTTTTTACTTTGAATAAGTATTTCTCACAGATGTTCCCTCTAATCGCCTTAAATCTGTCATTCAATTATTCTTCTTCGAATCGAAATTTTAAATATGTATTCACAAAAAATCCACGCAGATCAACTTCCAACACTATCTCACATAAATTGTATCAAATCACAATTTTATCACCCCTTGAAGAAACACGCACTGGCACACCCAATCATTGATCAAACACTGATTAGCTGCAATCGGCAAAGTTTTAAATTTCTCTAAAATGGCCATAGATGCGAGTAGATTATGACAAAACGCCTTTTCCTGTCATTAATGGCATTCATTTTATAATGGCCTAAGCCTGTCTGCAACGCCAACAACATGTATACAGCCGCTGTAGATCGACTAGTACCAATTTTTTAAGTTGACAATCATAACCAACCCCTTTTCACAAGTCTGCACATTGTATCTATTATTCAAAAAGTCACAAGACCTAATAAAAAGGGGAGTGATGCCGCTTTTAATATACACTCGACCTAAGCCGAGCGCTAAATCTCTAGAACTGCTTTAATCACGTGGAAAGGCGACAAAAGTCCAATTGGAAAACGTCGTCATCATATCATTGTGCGTTCGTCTAGAGATTTCAGCGGGTGTACAGCGAAGAAGGGTTCAAAATCTTATCATTAATCATTAATGAAATCCGCAGGCCGCCTGTTTATATACCCAACGACCGACGACACTGACGTTTGCACAGGCTTAGTTTTATATACCTACTTCGACAAGTTTTCAACTAACCCCCCTTTAGATTTTTGATAAATTGTCAAAAGACTACAGTGCAAACCGAAGAAGGGTTGCTGTAAGGATTTTTATTCATTTCACACGCAAGTACCTGTTAAGTGCGAAATGTAATATGACCCGAGGCCAGATAAATTCGCGCGATGATTTTGATTGAAAGAATCATCTTGAAGTGCTTAGATCTCTATGCTCAGAGCTCTTCACACACAAAAGTGTTAAGGACCCTCGTGAGTATTAGTGGCGTGAAATAACTAAATTAGCTCTCATATTCAAACGGTCTTATGCTACCCTCATATTTTCTGTGAATAGGAAATTTTCATAAATTGCTTAATATGTGAAATTGTGAAGTTGTAATTGTAATCCCTGGAGGAAAACACTCTTGAATTGCCTTAAATTAGATTAGGTTACAAAAAGTCATTATTCATTTTTCGAATTTTTTCGAAACTCAAGGATTTCGACAGGTACTTGAACATCTAGAATAGTATGAAGGTAAATGATTTGTGTTAAGAAAAATAAAATCGCTGTTATTGAGAGGTCTTAAAATCAGTGAGGAGTGAAAGTGACCCACTAAACTAGGGTTTTCCCCCTTTGCAACCTCAATTGCTGGGTCCTTGTAACGAAGGTTTAGTGAACTTGGTCCTCTGAATCCTAGAAAATGCTAGAGATAGTGGTATGAAAAGCTAGTAACAAATGAGTCCTTGAATTCGCTGAGCATTTAAAATTTTAACAGCCCTCAGTACCTACTAATTTCTCCAATACAAGACAACACTTAAATTGTGCAATAGTCAAGAAATCGCTACATCCTCTTCTCTTGTTTTTGTTTCAGTTGAATTTATCCGGATTAAAGTGTATTCTGTACGTGGCGATTGGACGTTTTCTCTGAAATTCTTCTTCCTCTTTCCAGCTTGAGAACGAACCTCTTCGTCCCTAACGTCCCCATGCTGGCCGACTGCCCCAAAGTTGTTTCATTTTCGGTTGGTTAATTTTGCTCGAAAATAATATTTTCCCCCCAACAGAAAAAAATTGTTTTTCGGTTTTGTTGTTGGTACAGTGACTATATATTTCCTTCCTCGTGTTCTTTTAATCAGGGACCATGATGCTCTCCAAGCTATAAGGACTGTCGGTGGGTCGCTGGAAGCCGAATGGTCGCACACTGATGTCGATGGGTATATAGTTGTGTATAAGTAACGCATTTGGATAGGGAGTTACAGTTACAGATATCAGCATCAGCCCCGGATGAATCAGTGGAAGAAGTAGGAGTACCTTCAGCTATAGTGGCATTGGCCATTCGTTGTAAGGATGGTGATGGAAAACGATAGGATGAGTGAGAAAAAGAGTCCGTTATAGTGGAAGAATATAAAACGATGTTGCGAATCATTGTTTGCATTGACTGTTTTGTATGCCCAGGGGATAATTCCGGTTGATTGTATTATTTCCCTCTTGCAATGGTTACAATTCTTTTGGCAAAGAGGGAACTGTATACCTACTAGTGTATATTTGAGACAGGATTTCGAACTGGATTTCAGGGGGCTAAGGAGTCGGTCCATAAAAGTGGGAAAGTTATTTTAATTCTGTAAGAACGATTCATTGGGATGGAAAGGAGTCAAAATTACTCCACTATCAGCTTCAAGATTTCTATTTAAAAGGACTGGAATATAACTTTGAATTCTTAAGGATTCGTCTTCATTTTTTTTCAGTAGAATATGATCAAACAATTCTGTGATTTGCCAACTTACATTTGAATGATCTTCATTTGAGACAAAGCTTAGGCCCCTTAGTTTCTCTAGACAATCTATGTGCAGTCCTAAGAAAAACGACCTTAGAAAATTGCTTCCTTTAAAGCATAATTGACAGTTTTCTCTTTTTCTTTGAACATAATGAAAAAAAGCAACAAAACCAACTGTTAAAAATACATATTTGCTGAAAGACAATAAACACACTCTGCCTAGTTTTTGTAACCCGCCTTAATGTCAATTTTTTGCGGATTTTCTTTCTAAAAACAAACAGACCTTCAGCAAACACAAAAACAATAAAAAACTATTTAACCGTACTTTGCGGCTGGAAGCGGGAGTATTGCATTTTTTGACAGACTCTGGATATCGTCCTCTGCGAGCCTGAGCTGTGATCCTCCCGCCCAGAAACAATCAATCTTCCTTTCGATTTAATTTCAATTCGAGATGTGACATCTGTCTTTTCGGGGATAAATTTTGCTCCTTTCTCGACCCAATAGAGTAGTAAAAAGAGAAAAACCATCCAGTTCGGTTCACCAGTGCGATATTGATAATCCTGCTGCACACACACAACACATCTTCTATTTTTCTCTTTAAGTTTCAGGACAATGTGCAGAAAAAAACACAACATCCTTTAAACCAACAAAAAAACCATCAACCACCCTCATAGTCCGTCGTCAGTTTCGGTATTATTATTTTTTCTAATTTCAATTTTTTAGCAAAAACATTTAAGGGACAACCATGACTTTTTGTTTTCCGAAGATTAAGGACATTTTTCCATGTCTGATTGGCAAAGCGCAGGTTTCAGAAAAAAACAAAAAACAAAAATTCCTAACCCATTCGTTTCCTTGTCGTCTGAACAAAGACACGTGATATCGTCCTGTTTCTCCTGTCAGAAGTAGATTCAAGGAATTTCGCCATAAGATGACAGCTTCGACATTAACGGGTTTGTGTCGATATTGACAGGACATTAGAAATACTCGTAAAGAAAGGGGTTGCCCCATAAAACTTTGTCCCGAAAAAAGGACGGAGTAAATCTGGATTGACAATCCTTTATACCCATGCATGTATGTAGGTGGTGTATTATAGTCACAGTCATAGGTCGGTCGGTCGGTCTATCAGGACATCATATGGGCGCATGAGGATAAGTTATTGAATATCGAAGTTTCTTCGGGGGTGGTTGGCTCGTTTGATGGGTATTGGAATATTAAGGACATCACATTGATCCTACTGACATGGCAGAGTTAATCGAAAGTTAATTCGAATCGGTCGAACACCGTTGTCGTCGTCATCGCGCCGTTCGCGCCGCACACAAACACAATGAGAAAATCTTCTGAGTCATTTCCTTATTACACGGCGACACATAATCCAATCGAATTTTAATGGGAAATTCATGATGCCCATACATACATATCACAGAAGGGTGATTTTGATTTTGTTCTTAAACAGAAAAAAAATCGAAAATCTTTTATAAAATCATAAAGGGACACAATGGCGATTAAATGAGTGATGGCTGTTTAATTTAAAAGAACGAAACAAAACTGCCTGAAGGACATCGATCCATCCACATCCCTTTAATTTTGTTTTGTGGAAATTTATGAAAGTTAAAAGATTGATAGCCTTTCCACCTTCTTTATGGTGTGGTTAAAATGTGGAGAATTTGGCATGGGTTGGTATTTCAACGCCTTGACGGAATGGTGAAGCTGGTATCAATATATTTACATGTGCCTATAGTTGAAAATATGGCTACACTACACTGATGGGTTCCTGGGAACTTAAATTGTAATTATTGAATTAAATAGAGTTAATTGCAGAACTGTTACGTAAAATGACGATTTTTCCGCCACCATAATGGAGAACACAGTTGAAAGAGCATCTTTACCAACTTTGGCTGCGAAACTAAATGCTGGAGGTGAAGCTGAAAATTCTCAAAATTTAAAACTTAAAAATCTTATTGCATGTGGAAATACTTGATTTACTCTACTCTACAGATATTCTATAGGCCTCGGAACGTGTCATCGAAAACCCGAATAGTTGAAACTTGAAAGTTTGCATGACTGTGCCTATGTAGATTTGAATCTATCTGTATCTTTTTTTTGTTCACTTTAAATAAATCCTGGCAATCAAATGTTAAAATTCATCGGATGGATATCAAATATGTACAATAATCCTTATTCTCTTTAAAAGCGAAACAACAACACCCTCCAAACTGACAATCGTACTCACTATCTGTCGAAGATATACGCACCAAAATCCATCTAGATATATCCTTATAGATACAAATATGTATATCAGATGGAAAGAACAGAACAAGGACATATCTATATATCCGAAACTAAAGCTCCAAAGCCATTTCGCATTATTTTCAAATTCGTTTTGCAATTCTCGCTGTCGAAACTCTGATGCTTATGTTAAGGTTTTTCCCGCTCGCCTTTGCTCTCTGTTCACAGCACGCGCGTGATTCCAGTCAAATCGACCCGAAATGTGCGAAAATCCTCGTGGAAATTTTTGAAAATTTTTACAGCTGATTTCATTTTAGCGATTTGTTTGCATATCCTGTGTGCGCTCTTTTCTCGTATAAAACATATAAATGTATACATCGACACCACCAATGCGAGAGGTCGACGGATGGGGGATTTTATTTTTTAAGTTACCCGCCATCATTGTGACGGTTGTTTTTTTTTTCGTCACTAAGAAGCAGGGTGAGGTCAGAGAGTGTCAAAGAGGGTGTGCACATAAATTAAAAAAAAAAGAACACCTAGTGGGCTATAAAACGATGCGGTAAGGTTGTCAACCGGAAGGGGAGGCACAATGTACAAATTCCATTAATCTGCAAAAGAGCCAAACTATCACGCAGCAAGCCATCATCGTGCGACAGTGAGCCCCTTGCACTGTGTGCACCTTTTTTTTAAACATCGACTCTATCGAGCGACAAAAAGTGCACCAAACTCGTCTTTGTCACGACCGAAATGACTATGACTATACTCGGAGCCGGAACGTGTGTTAGAAAATAGAAAACAGGATTTATTTCTTTTTGCGATGAATTTTGTTTCGCAATTAAAAAATTCGACTTTATTTGCAAAGTGTTCGCAAACGCAACACCACAAATGCCAGTTGCGATGACGCTGAGTCGCTGACCGACCTTCGGTTCGGTGACGCGAAGCATTATTGTATTATTGCTTGCCAATTTGACAGTCGTAGTACCGTTATGTGCATCTAATTTGCCACCGCCTGACACTAATCTGATTAACATCACACAAAACGACCAGAAATGGAACACCAAACCTTTAAGTTCGTTCAAGCGTTTACAGAGCACCTCTCACCCACCCGTCGCTGCTGTTAAAAAAGTGTACTGCAGTGACGAATATGGAAGGAAGGTATGGAATAAAGTGATGAATATCAAGTGAATCCTTTTATGACAACTACTTCTCTGACACGAATGTGGTGAATCTATATGGCTGCACCCTCATCAGCCAGTTGGTATAGTACGCCACCCACCCTATCTAGAGTGGAAAAAACCTAATGTCACTCGAATTGTGTTTTTTAAGGTTGACATTGACACTAGAGGCATATTAGATACAAAAGTGTAGCTCGAGCCCATCAAAATACTCAAATTGTGCTGAGCCAGATTACTGCTGACACAACGGATGTGTGTCGCTGATGTTTGTCTAGGGCCATTCAGGCCAGGCCAGTACTGTATAGACACTGACTATATTCCGAATTCAGAAATGATTGAAGATACATTTATGTACAACACAATACGCAACGCAACACAAAAATAATGCGTATCCAAGCGTAGTTAATGTGTAACTTCGTTAGGCGTTTCAGTCTATACAGAAGTGGCAGTGGGTTGGTTTTCTTTTTCTTTTCTTTTTCGATTCTGATGGGCATCGCAAAAAAAAAAAACAGCTGAAGAGCTCTTCACCAAAAATATCCTTTGGATGGAGTGATGATGAAAATAAAAAGAAAAGCAAAATCTAATGAACCACCATGTATCTGACAGATACTGGAAAAGACTAAGATCGAAAAGATGCGATATGCTAAGAACTCGAACCGAAGCGACAGTCGATAGATTGAAGAGATATACGACTTCGACTACTATACGGCATGAATTCGACAAAAGCAGCGATGGCGATGGTGATGACGACACGACGACAAAACAACGATGAAGATGGGTATCTAATACGAGAAGTAGTAAATTTGAAAAGTGTTGGTGTGGAAGAAATCCAATTGGACGTGCGGTAGTTTGGTATATTCTCTTGACAATCCTGACATGGCTGGATGTGGACCCCGTTTAAAAAAGTAAAAAGACTTAGTTTGATTTTTGTTTCTTTTTTTAATATGTGCACTTGTTCAATGGAATCTCGAGCCCTCTGTAATTGCTTTTAGATTCTTAAGGATCCTGTGGGATTCGGGAATTTCCTTCCACCGAATTGCACCTCCACTGTTATTTTTTGAAGCGTGTTCATAAAAATGTTCAGCACCAAACACTATTTGTAGACGTTGTATGTTCAAATTGCTTGAATTTAATTAATTTAATTTACTAAAATTGAAGTTTTGAACAATTTTTTCATTCACAGTAACAGACTGAGAACAGCAGCCATGCACTTTAATCACAGACTCAAAAACCAGCCGAGCGCTTTAAGTAAAAACTGAGAAAACAGCCGCACACTTAAAACAGAGACTGAGAAAACAGCCGTACAATTAAATCACAGACCAAGAGCAGCAGCCGTGACCCTTTTTCACAGGTAGAGAAAGCAGCCATACATTTTGATCACAGATTGAAAAATCAGCCTTGGACTATGATTACATACTGAGAAAGCAGCCCTACACTTTAACCACAGACTGAGAATGCAGCCGAACACTTTTATCACAGACTAAGAAGAGCAGTCGCTCATTTAAATCACGGAGTGAGAAAGTAGCCATTAACTTAAATCACAGACCGAGAAAGCAGCCGTACTCTTTAATCACAGATTGAGAACAGCAGCCGTACACTTTAATCACAGACTGAGAAAGCAGCCGTACACTTAAATCAAAGACTGAGAAAGTAGCCGTTCACTTTTACCACAGACTGAGAAATCAGTTGTACACTTTAATCACAGACTGAGAAAGCAACCGTTCACTTGAATTACAGACTAAGAAAGCAGCCGAACACCTTAGACATAGACTGAGAAAGCAGCCTTTAAATCAAATACTGAGAACAGCAGCCGTAAACCTTAATCACAGACTAAACACAGCAGCCGTCCACTATTTAAGGTTTCTCTGCCCACGTCAATTCTAGACTAGCCACTTTAAGGATTTTCTTGCGGAAACACCATATGAATTATAATTCGATAGTCAATTTCATAAATGAAAATATAACGATTGCATTCTTGCATGCATGTTGGCCATTGTCTTTTGTCCTTTTCCAACTAATTAACGGGCAGATAATAAATTGCTGATAATGGCGTTCGATTTCGCGTATTCAGCAGGGTTGCAAAAAGCTCACATTTCAGCTCAGCTCACAGCTCAGCTCAAATTTGAGCTAGCTCACTTTTGAGCTATGTACAATAGCTCAGCTCACTTGAGCTGAGCTGAAAGTGAGCTGGAAGTGAGCTGAGCTGAAAGTGAGCTGAGCTGAACTAAAAGTGAGCTGAAAGTGAGCTGAAAGTGAGCTGAGCTGAAAGTGAGCTGAGGGGAAAGTGAGCTGAAAGTGAGCTGAGCTGAAAGTGAGCTGAGCTGAAAGTGAGCTGAACTGAAAGTGAGCTGAGCTGAAAGTGAGCTGAGCTGAAAGTGAGCTGAGCTGATGGTTGAGGTGAGCTGTCGGTGAGCTGAGCTGTTGGATGAGCTGGGCTGTCGGTGAGCTGATCTGAGCTGTGGGTTGAGCTAAGCTAAAGTGAGCTAAGTGAGAGGTAGGTTTGCCAACTCGGTTCGCCAACTCGGTTTTCCAACTCGGTTTGCTAACTCGATTTGCCAAACCGGTTTGCCAACTAGGTTCGCAAACTCGGTTTGCCAATTGCCCTGAAAATCGATCTAGAAGACACTTAAAAAACGGAAAAAATGATGTTTTTAATCCGTCAAAATCTCTGCCATCCGCTGATGAAATTTGAATGTTAATGGCTCAATAGAGAGATAAGATACGAATCTTGGTCGCTAGAGGAATATTTCGTTCTAAATGTTACCGGATTGCGCCAAAAATCGCTCTAGAAAACACTTAAAAAACCGAAAATACACTGTTCTTAATCCGTCAAAATCTCTGTCATCCGCTGATGAAAGTTGAATGTTAATGGCTCAATAGAGAGATAAGATACGAATCTAGGTCGCTATATATATATTTTGTTCTGATGCCCCGAAAATCGGTTTAGAAAACACATAAAAAATGGCAAAATTAGGTTTTAATCATTGCCATCCGCTGATAATGATTGCCCTTATATACAATAAGTATACATACTCCAAATTCGAATTCAAATCGATGTAACCTACCTATCACGTAGCTCACTTTAGCTTAGCTCAACCCACAGCTCAGATAAGCTCACCGACAGCCCAGCTCATCCAACAGCTCAGCTCACCGACAGCTCAGCTCAACCATCAGCTCAGCTCACTTTCAGCTCAGCTCACTTTCAGCTCAGCTCAACCATCAGCTCAGCTCACTTTCAGCTCAGCTCACTTTCAGCTCAGCTCACTTTCAGCTCAGCTCACTTTCAGCTCAGCTCACTTTCAGCTCACTTTTAGTTCAGCTCAGCTCACTTTCAGCTCACTTTCAGCTCAGCTCAAGTGAGCTGAGCTATTGTACATAGCTCAAAAGTGAGCTAGCTCAAAATTTGAGCTGAGCTGTGAGCTGAGCTAAGCTCACCATGGTATTCAGTCACACAGTCTACAGGTGCGTTAGATCCTCCTGTACGTACAGAACTGACTCGAATTTGGGTGAAAAGTAGGCAAAGAACAAACCAGTTCTCGAATCGAACCGTAGTAATGCATACTAACAGCTCAGATGAGCGAATATGACCGTAAACTAGCCAGAGAGCTCTATAAGTTTGGCGAACAGAGAGTGCTGGTGTTAGCTTTCTTGCAAACAAAAATTAAGTTCCACAGTTACAGGTTCGACAGGAAGCTCTATTGCTGATCAAAATTTGTCTCTTCATCTTCTTCTTTTGGATCTGCAAGAGTTTTTGGTCAATAACTTCCTTTCGTGAGTTCCACACTTTTACCTACATCAAACCTGCTCACTGGGGAAGCAGTTATACCCTCATGTGAAAAACCGTGTTAGGACTCTATACTTCACAAAATTTAATTTGTTTTTATGTGGAGAGTAAGATTGCTCAAAACCTTGGACTAAATGGCTAGCTAAGCTAAGACCAATGAGGCATGTGTAAGCATTTGTGAACCGTCACTCAATGCTTCCACCACCATTTTCAGACTTAAATTGGTAGCTTTAAAGCTGTTGATGGCAGAATTATCAAAATTAACATAGAAAATATTTAATTACATTAAACTCTCCATTGCCAGCCTACTCAATGATTACTGCGTTATTTAGTGGATCTCCCACCGAAGAAAAAGATTCCTTCAAAGTTTTGAAAAGTAAATAAATGTCGACAGATTCACCGAAGCGAATTCCCTTTAAATCTGGTCTGGATTTCCATTCGCATCAAAACCAGCCTCACAAGGGGTTCATATTCAAATTGGAAACAAACCAACAATCGAAAGGGTTAATACACAGCATCCTCCTCTTCTAACCACCATAATGTTGGATTGGAACACTGTTGCCGACTTGCCGTATCCAAAGCGCACGAAAAAAAGGGGTTAACACCCAGGTTTAGGTTTTAGGTGATAATTATCCTAAAGACAGAAAGGAAACGAATAAATTAAATGATTAATACGATTCCGTGTATATTTACTTCATGCTCATTGTTTCATCATCACAAATACCAAGACATCTAGACGCAATTTATGTGTAGGTAGATATTTATTTACGACCAAAAAATAAGAGGGTGCTTTCGTTACGGTTTTATGCTAATTATCCTGTGATGAATGAAAAGGCCGGCAGCGGCCGGGGGAATAGTCTCTCTCGGGTTAAAAATTTGGTTGAACCGAAAGAGAGAGACAACGATCTGCCCCAATCAAGTCCACATTTTCAGAGGCATATTTTCCCTTATACTCTGTTATCCTGCCAGCCATGGCCAGCCAGCCATGGCCAGCCAGCCGAGACGAAGGATGAGACTTTAATTTAAATTAGTAACGACAATGCTAGTGACGACAACAAAAAAAAAACCCATCCACACTGGCAACGCGCGCAATTAAATGTAAGTGAAAGGTGTGCAGAGCAGTAACAGTGACGTTGAAGTAACCACAAGGACCGGGGAGTACCCCATCGGAATAACAATATCACATCGCGAGACACGCATGATACGCCAAAAGTACTCCATCATTTGACAGACAACAAATAACAACAACAACAAGGACTCAGGGAGGGACCAAGCACCGCAACGATGATGATGACGATTCCAACGTATGAATATGATCCGAAAATCGTATCCTGGACGAGTCTGGCATGAAATATTTGTTTCTTCCACAAGTTGGTCGTTTGCGGGTGGCTCCAGTTCCATCAGTGTTGGGTCTGGGTTTGGTGCGAACTCTCCCGAAGTCAGCTGATCTGGGTGCCCGCATAGAATTTCTTATGCACTCTCCCCATTATTATGAGAGCAGTTCAAAACCGAGGATGACATTTATAACATATCAACACACCAGTCAGTCCTCTGCCTGCATATACCTCGCCCGCACTGTTAACTTGCTATGTAGATAGGTATGTCGGTCTATCGGCGAAGTCCTACGTTGAGCGCATACCAATTAGGCCCTTTCAACAAACTGGGGGGATTCCGAACCGCAGTGCGCAAGTGCCGTTCCATATACCCTGCTTGTTTGCTTTCGAAGTGAACTACCCAATCCACCCACTCATCCCATCATCCTCACGCACACACACCAATACAACGACAGGTTGTGGTGGTTCATGATACAACCCGGTGCCCGTTGCGGCTGTGTTCAACAAACTGTTATACCAGCATTAAGATTCCCGTGAAGCCAGAGCCTGGGGTTCAAACAAATACCAACAAATACTAGACCGAAAAAAAAAAACAGAATTTTCGTTTAAAGTCTGTAGCCACATGACTGGAATACCAATGAGCTTGACGCTACTGGAGCTGAGAGGCGAGTTCCTTGCGGCGCGGTGGTGGCGCTTTTTTTGTTTTGTTGTTGTTATCGAGCGTGTGGGGTGAGTTTATATTTTACACACAGCAATCAAGTACAGAGTTGTCCTTTTTTTTGTTTCTTTAGATTTTTATCTCCTCTTGTTGTTTTTTTTTTTGTATTTCTTTTGTTGGAATTTCGCTGGTTTTGGTTTCTTTAAAGTTTAACCAGGAAGTGAAATAATGTCTACTGCAAGCAAGAAAGTGTTTAAGGACCTAAAAACGTTGACAGTTCTTTAAGGATGCAGATGAAAGATTGTTTAGGTTATGAGGCGCATTTAAAAACTTTGGTTGTTGGTGGGGGAGAAAGGGCGGGGTTTTGTGTGTTTGTTTTCATTGTTCTTTTTCTGTTTTTGTGTTTTTGTGCATTGTAGATGTGATTGAGGTCAAAACGTTTAGAGAATTCAAAGGTTTCTTAAAGAACTTTATTGGAGTTCGAGGTGTAAGGTTAAGGCTGTTGATTTTATGAAGAAGGTAGAAATATTGGACAATCAAGAGTTCAACAAGTTTTTTTAACTTCTTTTTCAAAGATGTTTTATTTACTTAATTAACAGCAAAAGTTTTAAGCAGGCAAAAATATTGAGTCAGTAATCAAACTACAGACAAATAAAGAATGGTGCTGCCAGGCTTAGGTAATTACATATTCATTTTCATTTACATTTTTTTTTTCACGATGATATGAGTTAAGTCAAAATATGTTTCACTGAACAACGATTGTCGGGTCAGCTAGCCTTCAAACTGTCAGATTTTATTCGTTTATTAAACTTCTTGGCTAGAGTTATGGTTGCATTTCTGAGCTCTCTATCAGAAAAACTTCTATCGAGTCCGGTAGTATCCTGGATGTGATGTGACGTTCTCCAAACTGCAATCGAACACAGACATAAGTTTTTAAACTTTCTTTAAGGAATTTTTCACTGAACAGTGGTTGAGGGTCTTCGTATATTGTAAATTTAACAATTTCTTACTGCATTTAAACCAGTGAAAATTTTGTCAGAATCGGCATTGAGGAGTCAAAGTTCCATATATCTGTGGTCACAAGGCAAAACCGCTTAAGTCGACTTTAGACAAAATTGAGCTTTTAATGTTATTAAATTCAGATTGTCCGAATCTATTTTGAAAATTTTTTTAAACTCTGGTTCATAAAAATTGGACATGCTGTTTCCCAAAAACATAACAACTAAGTCAATTTTGTTCATCCTCCTCAAGGACAAACACTTAACACTTAACTCAATCAAAATTGAGCTAAAGTTGACTTAAGACTATACTTTTTTCTTCCTTACTTAAGGAACAACAACTAAAGTCAAGTTAAGTTGTTCTTCCTCGATGATATTTTTCTATAATCACAATTTTTTTGGGGATAATAGCTAAAGTCCAGTTTGACATAGCAAAATTCTCTTTTTCTACGAGGAAGAACAACTAAACTTAACTTAATTCTATCAAAACTTGGATTCTCTTCAAGGAAAAACAACTGAAGTGTATAATTTTCTTCCCACGCTTTTCATTATAATGTTTAGTAAAATGTTATATTTTATATTAATTGCGGGCTAAAATACCTTCAAGTCTATACTAGTTTCAAGCCGATCAAATGCTGCAATAACATTCTATAACAGTTTGTAATTTTGCGCTTTTCATAAACTTCAAACGTCTCTCCTGAAAACTGTTGAAAATCGACTTTGGCGGTTTTTCCTTGAGACCACAGATATTGTGTTGTGCTTTTCACTTTCCAGCCGAGGTTTATGCCCGTCAAATCACCAAGGTTCCGTCTGAAGAAAAACAGCTTCCTACACCTATTGGTTATAGAGCTTGGTTCGTCGGTTTTACACTTCTCGCTTAGCATGTAATGCTTTCCTGTTTGGCGGTCTCGTTTAGACATGAGCGTGATGGGAAAAAAACGGTAGGTATTCGCTAACTCTGGTGGCACGCAAAACAGCACGATTTAAAGCCCCTGATAGCACTGAAACAGCAAGTGTTATAGCCTGGTAGCACTGAAGCGAATAGCAGGTACTAGTACGGTCCCTGGTGGCACGCGAAACATCTGGATATCTTGCTTTTGGTAGCAGTTAGATACTGACTATCATTGAAACTTTTTTCCACTGGTGGGGAAACTCCAATGCTTCTTGCTACCGACTGCCTCGCAAATATTATTCCTCCCGATGTGGTTTAGTTTTTTACTGCACTTAACGATTTATTAAACACGTTTTTTTCTTTTTACTTTTCCTTTTGTTGTGTCGAGTTTCTTCACGACTATAATACTTATGTGTCAGTGAACTTTTTCACCACGGGCGGACTATATCTTTCGTAACAAAATTTTGTGTGTTTGAGCATAAGATCGTGTCGGCTGTTTTTTTCTTGATGACAAAAAAAAAAGTTCAAATGGGTGATATTGCGGCTCCAAGATGAGCAACTGACATCTCCCAAACTGCTGATTATCTATCCGATTTGGCAAAATGGAGGACTAAAGATCGATTGTAGAGTGGTGCCGTTGCGTCGTCTTAACCCATGTCTTCAAAATCAGTAAAAGTAGACTAACATGCCGCTGCAATAGGCCCTTGGTGCACAGCTGCAGATAAATGGTCCAATGATGCCGTTTGCTCGGTGTTAATGCGCTGTTTTTTCAAGCCAGATGTGGCAAATTTGTACCATGTCAGGAAAAATAATGTTTAGCTCAAATTCGTCATCCAATCCAAGGCTTCGATACAGTTGTTACCTTGACGAAGCGTATATCCCAGGGTTCTCCGGAGAGCGTTATTCTTCCACGTCTTGGGACGTTTGGGACAGATTAAGTACCCCCAAATTCTATCCGAAATGAGGGATCTCATTATAAGACTTTACACTTTACATTTCCTGTTTCCTGAAGGCTATAAAACAAACAAATTATTGCACCTAGTCCCTGATATTTCGCTAGGTTTGTTCGTTCAGGTATTGTCTCTTGCAATTAATGAAATAACTGACAAAACTTCCAAGAGCACATTATGCGATGCCACCACTTGCCAAAAAGCCGCAAGATGTTTCGATTTTTTAAGACGATGCAAGAAATTTTTTTCTCCTTCTGATCTGGCTATTATTTACAAAACTTACATACGTCCAAAGCTTGTGTACCTACAACTCTCACGTCTGGGCTGGTGCTCGTACTTAAGTCTTCTGGACATTATTCAAAGAAGAGCATTCAAAACGATTGATGACAATCATCGTTGAGTCATCTACGTCTCTAGAACATCGGCGTAATGTCGCATGCCGGCATGCCTCACCCTATTTTACCGTCCCTTCTACGGTATATACTATAGTGTCAGTGAAATAGCCAGTTGCATTCCTCCCCTTAAGATATTCAACCCTTGAGCCCAACTTCGGACGTACTGTCATGTAGAGAGAATCATTCTTTAGCCGTACTACGCGAATGTGGAACTCTCTTCCGCATACTCTGTCTTCCCCAGTCATTTTAATATTCAAGAATTCAAAACCAATCATCAGCGATACCTCCTTTTACATCCTCTATCCTTTCTCTCATACTCGCACTGTGCTCTTGGCATATAAAGAGTAATGAAAAAAGCCCTTGAGTGCGCGTTAATTATATAAAAAAGCAGGTGGCCATGGTTCAGAGGATAGAGTAGTTGATTGCTAAGCCGAATGCTACGGGTTCAATCCCCAGCTTCGGCAGCATTCTTTTTCTACAAAAATCGCCAGCTTATCTGAGGCCACCTGTGCGATGAAAAGAGACAATGAAAATCTGTGTCTCCTCCTCTGTGCCACGTAGGTTTATGTTATGTGTTCTTCCCTTCTATGTGTCTATCTGTCTCTCTCTCTCTCTCTCTGTTGTATTAATGTCTTGTTCTGTCCCAGCCGATGGTCTCAGTCAGTGATCACTTACACCAAGATTGGAAACTTTGCTGTCAAAGTGACATTTGCCTACAAGCTGAGGGAGCAGGTTAGCTGAAACAGTATGCGTGTAATACAAACTTAAGGAGCAGTTTAGCTGTAAGAGTATGCGTGTTTTTGTAATAAAGATACAGTTGCCTACATAGTAAAAACCAAGTTAGCTGCAAGAGTATGTGTGCATGAAAAAAATAACTTTCGCGGTATTTGGAGGGTAAAACGTAGGTAGGTTTCCAATCTTGTTATAAAGTGATCACTGGTCTCAGTCACCAGTGCTGCTATGTGTCTGTAGTTCGTCACATTTATGTGCGAAGTATTGTGAAGTAGGTAAATGTAAAAAGAATGTAAAATTATATAAAAAAAGAGTACCTAACCATTTCTCCTGCCACCAAAGAAATGATGAAAAGTGTCAATTTCTCAACTCATGAGCTTCGAATATTTGAGAAGAAAATCTAACATTTTCTTGCAAAAAGCGTTTCAAGCACTTTAACGTTAAAACGAAGACCGATTTGAATACCCAGAAAATCGAAACAAAATTATAAATCAATAGACTATCGAATTTTTCAGACATGCTTACGCGTCTGCCGAAATAGCATAAAAACTAAATTTACATTTTAAGGCCATTAACCATTCTACCTCGTATTACTTCCCCACAAATTCACATCTTTCAATAAAGCAAAAAATAACACACAGAAAACGCTTAAATGCGAAAGAATTCTATGTGTATTGATCGAGTATCCTTCAGTTTGCGCATTCATTTGTAATAAAATTACGTAGATGACCTCGAAAAGTTTATTTCGAAAGTCAGCGCCGACGACCGACGACGACAACGCTGGAACTCAATCAACCCCACATTTTATGCAGAGTTTGTTTTTTTTTCATTCTTTTATTTATTCCAAATAACGTACGTTGTCGTCGAATAACCCCCTTCATCAGCCCTTCCACCCCCTACTTTCATCACACACAAAATTTCTTGAATGTTGTATATTTTACACTCCATAGGTACTGTTGTGTTGTACGGTACTGGTGTAGTATGCGAACAAGGACAAGCATGTTTTTGAATACTGATGATGTCAACATTTACCATCCGATTCATTGGTCCTGTTGTTATTGCCGTTTCGTTTGCAGTTTCAGCTTCGGTAATGTAGGGGTAGAGAAACACTGTAATAAACTTGGAACCCTTCATCTGTTCGACCGAGCGACGTTTGTGGACGTACCTATCTAAAAGTAGCCGCCGCCGGCCGTTAGCGATGTCGCGCTTTTAAGTACTTAAACTATTTGGAATGTCAACATGAAGCAATCTCCAATGCCGAGTAGGATCCAACCATTGTAATGCTCGGATGGCAACTTGCGGTAATAGCGACGATACGGGATTTACAGTTTTACACCCTCGTTGAACACTAAACCGCCATTTTGTAATGCAGTCAGTGAGTTTTTTTTTCTTTCCAACTGTGCATGCATCCGCTTGAAAAAGAAAGAAATCATAGTCCTAGTTTCGGGCAGGATAACAATTTTGGCGGATAGAAACGATGTAGGTATAGAATCCTTACGATCCACAACTACACGCATAGAATGAAAACTGCACTTTCGAGCTCTGGAATTCTGTGAGGAGGCAAAATAAAACCATCATCTGGGGGGATCCTTCAGTAGGGTCCTGCTGTGATATTTTCCTCCTCCACAAACGAACGAACTGTTGAATGTGCAGTTTTTATGGAGCTTCCTTATACATTATAGGAGTTTGTTCGGAGAATTTGTGATCAATATATGGACGAGGACGAAGGCGGAGGGATTTGAATGAAAACGACGCCAGTCCAAAGTATACGACTACGACGATGATGGTAGAACGGATTTATGCAAATTCACAGCCATTGGCAGACAGATTTGTTGCGATTTGTGAATTTTTCAAGGAGTCGTTTTGCCTCGTCCTTTTGTCTCCTGCTCGTTTTCATACATATCGTCAAGCTCTCGCTCTCTGATGTTCCTCCAGAAGTAGGTATAGGTACAAAAAAAGGAATATCTGGCGAGAAAGTTTTCGAGAGAAGATTTATGGGTGAATGCCACACAAAACGGAAGTTTTATGTTCTTTCCTATCCATGTTTCACCTGTGTTTTAGACACACTGATAATGTCAGAGAGAGGATTTTTTTTTTGTTCGAAGTAATCTTGTGTTCCTCTTTTTTTTTGCTTCTGTCTACATTTTGCGGTACAGATCTGGTTCCTATTTAAAGTGCGAAACAAAGTTTTTTGACATAAATGTTATCAAATTATGCGAGTTAAATTCATTGATGTTGATGGTTTGACGTTATATTTGAAACCTATGACGTAAATTGATAGAAGTTTGATGTGATGATGCTCCTGTTTTTTAAGACGACTTCATTTGGAATGCTAATTTGCTGCGATAAAAAGGGCGTTTGCCTCAAAATTCTGAATAAATCAGACAAAATGTTTAGAGAGTTGTTTTTGGAGTTCGAAATTTAAATGGAAACCACTAAAAAATTAAACTAAATGTTTTGCCTGGTTTATGGCTTTCTTAGCAAGAACAAACATTTCCATGAATTAGGGAACACAGCATCGTTTAAGTGACTTGACAGTCAAGCATTATGTCAGTCCAATTTTCCAAGACGTCATTGACGGTTTCGAGCCTTAGCTCACGGATTGCTTGCATAATACTGGCCTTAAAGGCTTGCCGAATTCTCGGGTTCTCAGCACAGATGCCTATAAAAAAAGGTCATAACGCGGTTCCAAGGCGCGTAGTTGACATCTCCAAGGCAGCTCAGCTGATGATCCCACTTGGTAAAATGGAGCAAAAAGATCGATTGTGGAAAGATGCCTCGCGTCGTCTTTATCCATGTCTTCAATCTCATAGCCAAATTCGACTATGATATGGCTCTGCAATAACAGCGCTGTTGCACAACTTCAAAAAATTGCACATTGTTGAAAATAAACAGACAAGAATAATGTTTTACAATCAAAAGTATTAATGTGCTTGATTCGAGGAACAAAAACCAACTGCGAAGCAGACAAAGAATCCGTTAAGGCGTTAACATAAACAAAAAATAAAAACCAAAAAAATGAAATTGGACGCTCAGAAAGAGACGCATATACATGCGACAACAGCATTGCGAAAATAGATCTGTTCAGTTAGCTGTTATCGCATGTGTTAGGAGTTACATAAAATATTATTGGATGTGTTCCACAATGTTTATTCAACATTCATGATGCCGATTCTTGACGATAACGTTAAGGTTTTCCAAGCCCCAGACAGACAATTTTGTGTTCAAAATCGTCATCCAATTTCACCCGATTCATGCTGCTTTATAGCTTCAAGTGGGAACTGATAACAAACCACATGGTCGTGCAGTTTCAGTTCAATAGGAGCTTGCCGTTGGACCTCAGGCTAGGGAATGGAACACTGAGTTGATGTATGTGGATCTACTCTCATACTCTTGGTTAGAGCCTTGTCGTCTATAAACATCGCACGAATACTTTTTGTCAAAATGTCTATAGCAGCAGGCGTAGTTGGTGCTTCGTCTTGGCCAAGAAACCCACTGTTTTGGATAGCTATAGCCCAAAAAAGTTTTCAATGTGTCTCAACGTTTTTTTATCATCAAAAATAGTCATTCTTAATATGTATTCCAATTAATATGGCAAGTAAACATTTTTTTGCTCCGTTCCTAGGTTATAAAATGGCAGCAGGACACATTGGAGTTTTAAGTACTTACTTTTTGTTAACAAAGGATGGTTACTTCACATAAGCTCTTGTCCCCCCATTTTACATTGTATGCAACCCTCTTAACATTGGAGAGCTATAAAACCTTTCCAGATTTTTTTATTTTTAAATAAAAACATATAATCACTCCATAACAAGGATATTAACAAAAGATTTAAAGTAAAAGCAATTCATGCTTCTACAAAACAAACCTACACGCATTATCAACAAAGCAGCCCCCCTCAGCAAGAGAACAAAAAAACCGCAAGCCATCCATAAGAATATGGCTGCTCCCGCAATAAAGCACATCATAACCATACCATCCATCTCTCTATACTCCAACCCAACCAGCAATAACAAGACCACAAAAAGGACACAATGGGGACACCAGATCAACACCACCGCCAACAACAATTTAAAAAAGCATAAGTGAGCAAGAAAGAAAGAGAGAGAAAGAAATTGTAAAATAATAATGGTGGCAATGGCAACAACCATAACAACTCGCAACTCGCGCAAAAACCTCATCCATCATAACACAATAAAAACTTTATTTACGATGCAAAATGGTGGCCGCCGCCGCTCCGCCACACCACCAACTCGACTCTCTGGCAATCGAGAAAGCTTATCAAAAGCTTGTTTAACCAAAAATCACAGCAATCTGTACAAACCTATATTGTGTATACCATTCGTCCTCTTTTTCTACATATTAAACGGGAAACATATGCGTAGACAAATAATAATGAGGATGTGTGTGGAAGAGTTTTGTGGTTGGGGGGCGGAGGGGGCCAATTAGGAGGACATACAAAGGATATTGTGCGTTCGGCCATTTTGTTATGATATCGAAGTTCAAATAGACACCAGAATTCGAATTGACATCAGGATCAAAGGGGAGGCGACAGGAAGTCTTAGAAAATTGGGAAATTCTATAGTTTGTGGCCGTAGGAACCGACCGACATCTTCACAGATACAGATACGCACTCTTCCGAAGAAGTCCAATTTCATAATCGCAATTACCGAAGGGAATGCATATCCCCCCGGAGAAATCCTTTGTGTTAAAGTTTTACACACAGATAATCATCCCTTGATCTTCCCTCTCTGCCAATTGCTTACTTTTGAGTAAATAATACGAAGTCCCCTTCCCTCTGTTCGTTAATTTATTGGGGATTGAGAGTTTGGGGCGAAGAAAAGGGGAAATATCTTGTTTTTTTTTTCTTCTGAGCAGGACTGCGCATGACAGTGACACAAAATGTTGCTTGGCAACAATGTTTCACAATTCACACTGATATCAATAACTTTTATAACAGTATGACACTATCCACACAATTCATTTGCTCCCATCCAATCCTCGTTTTAGCCACCACAAGCATGTTGACATCGACGAAAGAGTGAACGACGAACGGCAGTGCGTTGGGGTGTCCTTTTTTGTGTTCAGCCTGGTGTAAATCAGAGACATGTTACTGAGATTCAGCACCGTTAGATTGTTTGACATTTTATATCCCGCGACGATTGGAGCAACCACTGTTTTGTGATCAACAACTCTTCACAGGACTTGGAAAGTTTTGAGAGCGGGAGAGTCCTTTTTGGCTGTGTTCACTGAAATGTTGGTGGGTGACGACGTGGGGGCTTTGTTTTTGTTTATCTGTTCATTACAGGATTCTTCATTTTTTTTTTGTCTTTTGTTGTCCCTTCTTTTGTGTTGATTCTTTTTTGTTTTTGTAGGAAGGGGGTATCGGCACAGAGAATTTAAATTACAATGGGGGGCGCTCACCACCCTTATCGATTGCGTTCGCTTACTTTTTTTTACCTGATTACTTATCGGTGAAGCATTGCCGGCCGAGTGTTGGTTATACCTATGCATTATGATGCCTATTTGCTGTGTTTTTGTCTTTGTGTAGGTTAGCCGAACTATGCAAGCCTAACCTGCTATATAAGTGTGAAAGGAATGTAAAAAGAATAGTGTTCTATAGCCAGACAGGTAGATACGTATATTGGCTTTGTAAAGTAGAGGGTGGATGGACGCTCTGCTCTACTAGATGGCATTATGCTGGCATCGGATGGAACGAACTAGATTAATTTCCATTTTGTTCGAGCTTTGCGTGTCGGATCATTGAATAAATATTAAATTAATCTGTGTTTTTGTTTCAATTTGTTTCGATTATGCGTTTGGCAAATGAGAAAGAACAATGTTGTTGATGTTTGGTGGTGCGGCGGAGCGAGGTATTACAATCTTCTCTATGGAAATCTATCAGTATGTCTACATACTAAACTATGTATAAAAAAAGCGTTTCGATACCCATCGAATAATGAATTTGTAAAAGTAATTACTTATTCACATTTATGCATTTGACTTGATTCAGAGTAGGCCACAAATGCCTTATAGTTTCTATGTATTCTTGACGTGTTAATTATGCGGCTCTGGTATAAATGCAGAGGAAAAACATCCTACTCCTTGGATAATTAGAAGGAATATACTGATTTGCACGATGGACCATTTCAAAGGCATCCCAAAACTTCAAATTAACACATTTTGGCTGAATTAAAAAAATAAAAAAAGGAATAAAAAAGGGCTCCGATTTTTACCCAACTATCTTCCCCTTTGGAATATTTGTTTTTGGCACTTTGGCAATGTGGGATATTTTTTAGAAACTTGATCAATTTCCATTTCTTCCACATTTTATTTTGAAGTTAAAAGATATCTTTTTACACGAAATCTACCTAAATTAGAAAATTCGAATCAGTGACAGATTTTTTTGTTTGGCGGAGCGGAAGTCACATTTCTCATTGGAAGGTGGCTCTTGTATGTTTTGACATAAGCTTTAGTTCACTTAAGCAATTATATAATTTGTTTTTGTGTTAACGGTTGAAATGAAAAATAACTAGGCAGCATCACTAACAAAGGAGCCTGATGATCGGCTTGGCAGCCATGAAATAGCTGTAACTCCAGCCAAAACAAAGGAATTGGCGGAAGAAGCCATTGGTGGAAGCACCTCAAAGTTGTTGTTGTTGTTCAAATACAAAAATTAAGCAATTATAGTTGGGCCTAAACATAAAGGTTTCTGTCACATTTGATCACTTTCTGTGTCTATCTGTCTCTCTGTCACTTGTACTAATGTCATGTTCTGTACCAGCCGGTGATGGCATCAATCGCCAGTGCTGTTATGTGTCTGTTGTTTGTTATACATTCGTGTGCAAAGTACCTACTGCAATGTCAATGTGAAAGTCAAAAATAAATGTATCAAAGGCCAGTATGTATAGTTTCGAACCAAGTTCTCAACTACCTTCTTGTTTTTATGAACGTAAGTTCTTTTTGGACCTCTCACTTGAAGTCAGTTGCAGAAAGGAACAGCGTATAATTCAGCTTACGTTGAATTTTTGAAAGAAGAATGTTTATAGTACCTTCCAACGAAAAAATCCTTGCCAAATGCTGAACGATAAACTTTCGACAAAAACTCTTAACCCCCCCTTTTTTTAAATAACGTTTTGTCCATGGTCGAAGGACAGTTAATCAGGTACCTCGATAATGTCGTACCCTACTAAGCCGCCAAAAAATATAATCAATATTTTCGACTCATATAATAATCGTGCACGAATTTATAAATAAAATAACTTTGAAAATTCTTGCGTTCGACTATTTTCGATTTTACTTTCGAAATTTTTCACATTATTTCTTTTTTCTACTTCATCAGAATTTGTAGAAGAAAGCATGTAGCAAATTTGTCTAGCGACCAATGGTTTGCTAGGTTAACCTAACCTAATGGTTTGCTAACACGGGATCTGTCTTATACCACCGACCGGCACATAACTTTGTGCGACCTCTCAGTCATTCGCATTCCTACTTTTAGCATTAAAGGAAGTCCGGGAAGTCACAGGCCAATCGAGACCAGCGCAATGCTGAAAGGATTCTGGCCGCAGTCGGTGTCATACCGGCGACGGAAAGAACCCCTGAGCAAGCGCGGAAACTCGAGTGGGCTAGTGGCGTTCTCAGCAGAAATACAAAACCGACCGGCAGCGACTCAACGTCAAAGCGCAATAGGTCTCTCGAGGGCGACAAGCCTGAACCGAAAAGGCAGAAAGTGCTTCCCAGCAGCACAACAGCCTTCAATAAAGATCTATCTTTCCAGCGACGCGCTCAAAGGCAAGATCATAGCCGCGGTCATTGACAGGAGTCATGCAGATGGTAACATCTCTCATGATCAATGGGCAGACGTCAAGGCTCACCTCGGTTTCAGATTTTTATCTGTCATCGAGGAGAATCCGGGGCCTCTCCCAGACACAGACGATGCAGGATGGTACCAAAATCGTATCAAACTCATCGCCTGTGGTGATCAGAGATCTTTCGATCTGTACAGGGCTGCTGTTAATGGCTTGCCAGAAGTCTGGCCGGGTGCCAAGCTCGAAGTTGTTACAAGGGAGAATATCCCTTGCCCACCGAGAGCACGTATAATGGTCCCAGCTCTCCACAACTGCCCAGACATGATTATGAAATTAATCAAAACCAGCAATCCAAACCTGCCTACTCACGACTGAAAAGTCCCAAAGGTTGAGAAGGAGACAGTGGGTCGCTATAGATCAGCTCTCTTGGTGATCAATAGGGAATCATTGGCTCCACTGGCCGCGACCGAAGGCGTGATTAGGTATGGTTTCGATGAAATCATTGTCCGTATCTATAAAAAAGATGAAGACTCGCTCAACGCACCCCCCATAGAAGCCCCTTCAGCGGAAGGAAACGCTTCACTACCCCCAAAAATGGAAGTCGATGCAACACCACAAGTGGAACCATCGACCTCCACAGCCCCAAACAAGCCATCCGACGTGGAGGCTCACCCGATAGTCGACAGTATTTCCGACATGGTAACTGAAGACGCCATCTTAGGCAGCACTCTGAGCGAGGAAGACCTACTTCATTCCTCCTCAGACGATGATAACGCCGACAAAACAGTGGTGGAGGTTGATCTGGCTAAAAGTAGCAATGCTGCGATTAGTTCAGATTAATCTTCACCACGCCATCATGGCCACAAACAACCTGGTTCTCCGATTGCACAGAAACAAAGAAGACATCGTCTTAATACAGGAGCCGTGGGTCTCAAACTCCATCATCAGAGGCCTCAGGACTCCTGGCTATAAACTTTTGTATGCATCGGAGAAAGGTGAACCAAGGTCATGCATGTTAGTAAAAAATAACTTAAATGTATTTTTACTCCCCAATTACAGCGACAAGGACACCACCACCGCTGTCTTAACAACGGATAAAGCCACCTACTGGCTTATATCCGCTTATCTTGGCCATGACAGTCCTGCTCCAGGAGACATCTTGAGGAAGGCAATTGCGGACGCGCAAACGAAAAAAGCTGGCCTACTAATTGGTTCAGACGCTAACGCCCATCACACGGTATGGGGTAGCTCGGACATAAATGAGAGAGGTGAGTCCTTATTTGATTACCTATTAAGTACTAACCTACTCATAAATAATATTGGTAATGAGCCCACTTTTGTTACCAAGAACAGAAAAGAGGTACTTGATATAACACTAACCTCTGACTCAATCCATAATCTGATTTCAAACTGGCATGTCTCAAAGGAGAATTCCTTCTCTGACCACAGATATATTCAGTTTGAACTCAATGATGTGGCTAATATATGTACGGGTTTTCGCAATCACCGTAACACAAACTGGGAACGATATAGAGAGGTATTAGCACAAAGGCTTGATCACAATCACAACCTTCTCAAAAGTTCCTCCACTAAAGATGAACTAGACCATTCTGTAAACCATCTCACCGAAGCCTTCAACGAATCAATGAGAACTTCGTGCCCTGTAACCATTTTTAAGGGTAAAAAGAAACCTCTTTGGTGGCACTTAGACCTCAAGGATCCGTTGTGATACCATAAAATACTCATGGGAGAGTAATGACCTTAAACAAACCAATTCGTGCTTTTAATGAAGTTAGAGAGACATTTAATGTCGATCGTTGCCAGTTCACTGGTATTATCGAAGAAGGGATTACCGAGAAAGTTGTTCCTTCTAATGGAGAGTGCTGGACATGTACACAGAAGGTGTTGGACTGTTTGCTCTTCCTCGTCGTCCATGCAGCTTCTACAGAAGTCGTTTGCGTAGACTCCTAGCCTCAAAGCATGTCTACCTATGAGGCAGTGTCCTGTTATGACTCCAATTGTAGAGCTAATATTTTGTCTGCTCAGGGAAATCAAGCCTTTTGACCGTTTCAGGTCTATGCTTGGCCATATTTGTTTGGTTGCTAGGCAGGTGGTATCCTGTGACCATCTAGCATTTGTTGATTCTAGAGCATATTGTTTGAGAAGATATTTGCATGTAGCAAGTGGTGTTCCTATGTTATGTCTTTGTCTAACAGTAGGCAGAAGTGTTCCGTTTTTGGCGAGCTCATCGGCTTTGCAATTTCCCGGGATGTCTCTGTGGCCCGGCACCCAAATGAGGTGAAAGTTAAACTGTTTCGTCATCTCATTTAGAGATGATCGACAGTCGTGGACTATTTGAGAGTTTGTGGAGACAGACGCGAGAGATTTGACAGAGTCTTGGCTGTCCGAGAAGATACGTATATCCTTGCAAGATATAACGTTTTCTTTGAGCCAGGATAGTGCCTCTTTAATCGCCATTACTTTAGCCTGGAACACACTAAATTGATTGGGAAGTCTATATGATAGACTGAGATTCAGTTGTTTCGAATAGATACCACTTCCAACGCCGTAATCGGTCTTTGAACCGTCTGTAGAAGTGTATCGTTTTGTCTTCCAGGGGTCTTTCTTCTTCCCAAGAAGATCTTTAACTTCCAGGGCTGCTGTTGGTGTTGAGCGAAGTGCTCCTGTGATACACATACCTGCTGACCGCTGGACTTTGATGAGTCTATTCAGATTTACCATCTTGTCCAGTGCAGTTCACCATACGACAACTCCATAAATGAGTATCGGTCTGATTACCGAAGTGTATAGCCAGTGGGTTATTTTTGGGGAGAAACCCCATTTTGATCCTATGGCCTTTTTACAAGTAAAAAGCGCTACGGTAGCCTTTTTTACTCTTTCATCAATATTTGCCTTCCAATTTAGCTTTTTGTCTAAAATGAGGCCTAAATATTTGGCTTGGTCGCAAAAGCTTGAGGGTATTCCTTTAATCTTGGGTGGGTTAATCTGAGGAATTGTGTACCTTCTCGTAAAGAGTGTACTAGTTCTGTTTTATGTGGATTGACGTCCAAGCCACACTGTTTAGCCCAATTTGTTAGACTGTTTAAGGCATTTTGTAGGAGTTCCGAGAGAACTTGAGGATGTTTCCCAGATACAGATATTGCAACGTCGTCAGCATAAGAAGATCATACATTTTTGGAATTTTTCTTATGTTCGCCGAAGATGCAAGTGTGAACGCACATTGTGAATATATTCACTTCAATTCAAATATAAAAATAAGTAGAGTCCAGCTCTAAGTGACTTACACTCATCAACAATTCTCTGATTGCGGGTGAAGGATTGCGGGGAGAAGCAGTTTTTCATGACAGATTGATACTTGGAAGTTTTGTCAGTTCTTCGCAAGAGGCAGCACCCGTGAAAGATAAAATAAAACCTTTATGGGCATGACGCAGTGGCATATTATCCTAAAGGCAAACTAGGCACGTGCCTAGGGGCGCGGCAACAAAGGGGCGCGCGGGCGCAGTATTTCTTACAAGTGGCAAATAATGTGAGTTCATACCAGATTGTTAAAGTTACAAACTTGTGAACTCGAATTGCACTTGCGTCTTTTGTTAAAATAAAAATCGGCCCTGAGCAATTACTCTTACAGTACAGAGCCAACTCGGTTTGCCAACTCGGAAATCGACTTAGCTTTCTTCTATTTTTGTATGCGTTTTTGAATAGGTATTTAAAACCTAATTTTTCTGCTTTTTAAGTTCTTTCTAGATTGATTTTCGGGGAAATCCGATTTGAGAACCGAGTTGCCACTCGGTTTGCATAAGAACCAACTCGAGTTAACTTGGTTTACAAAGTTTACGTTGCGGCAGATCATTTACTAACCAAATTCGTAAGATCTTTCGGAAAATACTAATAGATCTCATGTTGACTAAATCCCTTTTTCCTTGGCCCCTATTTCAACGCCATTTCCTTAGGCGCCGCCGTGCAGCGATTTCGGTCAAACTATACTACGAGATATTTCCATATAGGGGCGCCAGTGAGATGCTTGCCTATGGCGCCCTCAACCTTTAATCCGCCACTGGCATGACGTCTACCGGGTCAGCTAGTCTCTATATAAATTTAATGCAAATCTGTTGAGGACTCACAACTCACTTCTTTTGTGCCAGTGGAGTGTTTGGCAATAAATATTGATCGAATGTTAAGGCAATGGTGTACATGTTCTTAAAGTAGTTTGTACAAAATCGGCCAAACCGTTCACGAGATATTTTCGAAAATGTAGACACCCCATTTTCCCCATAGAAATTACCCCCAGAATCCAAAATTGATATGCTAATTTTGAAATTGTATACAAAAAAAACTAGCTGACTGACAAACACTGTTTTATCATATACCTAAATTAAATGAATCAAAGTTAAATTAATATTTGTGCAATATCTTCTTAAAATCTTTTTAGTTGGTGGCGAAGCAACGCACGTAGGGTACCTACAGCCAGTTTATTATATAACTTTTACCTCTATTGTAGGTAGATTAACTTGAGCCGACTGTTCGGACTCAGTTTTCGAATAATTGTTACAATAAAAGCCATGGCAATCGATATGAGAAAACTGACAGAAAAGTAGTTTTTCCTAAAATTTTTGTATTCCTTCCTTTGACCACCCTCCTTGTTGAAATAAATTAAAAACGTTTGTTGAGAATGAAAGTTAATCCTTCGGTATTCTGTGATTATCAATTGGGCTGTGAATACTTCAAGAAGAAACTCGTTTACTTCTTTTCGAATGTCCTTTACAAGTTAGAAGTCAAGAAAAAAATAATATAAAATGACAATTTAAAGGCACAAGAGATTGAACTCACAATAATTTTGTTTGTAAACAAGGTTTTTGAGTGAACCTGAATCTTTCGCATTTCGCTAAGAAGTCGCAAAAAGGAATTCTTAAACTCCTCTTTAAGTCATTCAAAGTCGCTCCATTAAAGATAAGATATCCCTTTCACTTTAAATCCTCGATCTTCCTTACCATCGAATTCCCATTATTCCTTGCTTTACTGTTCTTATCTCAGTTTTTCGTTACAATTTAACATGACCTTCAATGTAATGTCGGGTTATTTGAATTTTACCTAACTTCCGCATAAAATCATTTTTTTTGCATCAATCTTAGCGCCATAAATATACATAACTAAAAGGCTTCTCCATAGCAAATTTAACTCTCACTCTTTGATATTGTCGATTCTGTTGAAATGCAACCTTAGAAGCTAACAGGAGGTACATTCCCACCATAGCATATCGTCATCCAAAAAGAGATACCAATAGTCGCTCCCCCACATCTTAAATGAAGCCCTCTCCTTTGGGGCAAAACATACACCATATACCCTGCGGCACCATTCTACAAGCATTTTATATGCAAAAAATAGAAATTGATTTCATATTCGATCAGAAAATTCCAAAGGATAAATAAAGTATCTATATGAATATAGAGGTCTCCCTCTCTGCTCTGTAACTCTGCATGTATAGAATGAATGGATCGAAGGACGACTTTTCAGAACATCCCTCGAGCTCTTTACTCATACAATAGGCATTCCTTTTGATGCAAAATTCACTTGGGGGAATGTTCGAATGTACAGGAAGTGGTAGCACTGTGCTCCTTCAAAATACAGTTTTTTTCACTCTTTATTTTATTATCCTTGTTCAATGTGAACCGACGAAAAAAATAAATAAAAGAGTTAGACGGTGGAGCGAGGGCTCCCCATTTCACGTTGTTGTAAGTGAATTTATGAATGCGTACATATATTTATTTGGAAGGGGTGGCGAAAGGATATATATCCTTGTTTCTTAACCCGCGTGCTATCTGAGTTATAGCATTGAGAATTGCGTGCTGAAAATCAGAGGGGCCTTTTTATTTCCCACCGTCTTGCTGATGGTAACTGTGCCACTGTCGGTCAATGGAGGTAATGTTCATTTTTATTTATTGATATTCCTTTTTCCTAATGAACTTCCTAAAGGCAAATTTGAATATCCTGTTTGAATGGACTGGCGGTAGGAGACCAGTGGGATTTTTATTGCCTTTCCTGGTGAAAGGACAATCTCTCAAAAGTTTCTCAATCTGATTTCATGACCACGAGAGCGCTCCAAACAATCAATACTCGCAACTCTGCCAAAATGATTTGTAAAGAACAAAGCACTGTTTAAACGGTGAGATATGAATATGAAATTTGTTTCCTTCAGCTAAGGCAAATAGGAGTCAGCCAGAGCGACTCTTGATATTGGATTTTTACGGCTTTTATCGAAACTCCAAACGACCGACAGTCAGCTATTAAAAGCAAAAAAAAAAAATTAAACGCAAGAAAAACAGAAAATCTGAACTGATAGAAATCGCAAAGCAGTTTACGCAGCGAATTGCAACCATTTAACAGATTTTTATGATGTTTGCCAATAAAAGTTGCCAATAAATGTTTAAACGCGCAGACGAAAATAATAAAAACAAACAAAATCGGCTCATCTCGAAGAGACTATCTTCATAAAGACGAACGGCTTGTAGAGCTCATAAAATTTGCATACATTTCAATCGACAAAGACGGCTTATCGTCCTCTCAACAGAGTTTAAATGCTGCGCGGTCTTGTGGCGCTTTTCTATATAGGTGCCTCTCTACAACGTTTGATGTTAAATTTTATCCAAAGGACCTTACCTCGCAACTGTCAGTGTCGCATAAGAAAGACAACTACTCGACGTTGCGTGTGTTATTTTGACAAATCCAAATTCCACACAAAAAAATAGCAGTCACAAGAGGAGCAGACACATTCAAATTGCGTGCGACCGCCCAAACTGACATTTCTTGCATGCAAATGCATTTTCTTGTCTCGGTCTCCACTCACTCTTTTGCTGCTGCGAAGTCAAACTCTCAAACTGCCATTCAACAACGGCGGCCGCAGTAGCATAATAAAACAAACAAAACAAAAAATCCATCCCAAATTATTGATCGGCTAACCTAATTTCAGACCCCGATATTATACAAAACATCCGAATAACGCTCCAAGGGCGAGAAATGAACTGGATGGGAACTGAATACGAAATGAACCCGGGAACCCGTGCCATGGATTTAAACTCGGTGGACTTCCTCAATTTTGTAAATTTGTTTCGGTACACCTAGCGCCATCTATGGGATACTTGCGAATGATAGAAGCCATTTTGTTTCGTTTATCTCGCTCTGTCACCAGAAATCGAACAGAGAAAGTTCGATTATGCGCAAGAGATCCCGCCCCAAGAGCTTGTGACACCCTCACACCCAGACCAATATTTCGACTTACTCTCTCATTCCACCATTATTTTTAGTTTGTGAGTGACAGTTGTTGTTGTTTTGTTTGAATAGTCTTGTCTCACTCATTCCAGGCAAGTGCTTTTTGTCGATGCGGGTGTAGTGGTTTCTTTGTTGGAAAATTAGACACGCCTACCATCGACACCAACACACCTGTGGTTTTGATGAGAGGGTGGATATTAATCAGAGAGAGAGATCGATCTTTCTCTCAGTGGGAATTGCGTGTTCTCTCACTCGCTCTGTCAGTGTCAAAACTCAGAAGACTCTCAGACGGCTACGATTGTGGTTCAACAACGCTGTGCGGCATGGCGGATGCCGTTTGCCGTTGCCACTGCCGCTTATGTGAATGAAAATGACAATGCGATGGTTTTTCAACTTGTCAAAATGAATGTGCGTTGAAGTGGTTGTTCGCCACGCGACGGCTACTGTGCGTTTGGTGCCATCGTGCCATGGAACAATTTTAGTGGAGAAGTGGGTAAAATACATTTTTTAATTGCGAAATATTCCAAATGAGTGTTTTCTGTTTTGTGATAAATTGCACTTTGGTTATTATCTTATTGCTTGTGTGTCGATTAAAAAATTCCGATGTTGCGAGAGTTTCTTAATGTTGAGTTTCGAGTGAATTTTTTAATAAATTAATCTGACAAGTTGGATGGCAGTAATTATTTTAAATGGTATTAGGAGATAAGAACAGAGCTTCAATAATGTAACTACTATTTTTTTTGATATATTGACAAGAAACTTGGTAGGATCTAATTGCTTTTCAAAAATAGAGATAAATCACACAATCTATTATAAATTCGGTTTGAAAACATTGGAAGTTATCTATAGTGATTTCTAGTTACTTGGGGTTAAGTTGTCGCTTTTGATTGGTTTGAATGAAGTGGTTATTTAGTTAGAATCAATTTTCAGTAAGATATACTTGTATGGAAGATAGGCAAAAATTAATTGATAGTAGATACTTAGGCCGTGTGCGAATTCCGTTAAAAAGTGGTTAAAACTTGACGTTTGGTTAAATATTGACACTTCGTATTGAATAAAATGTGTTAAAATTACACTAGCTGCGGAGCAGACTAAAATATGAACTAGGTTAAATTTAACCAGTATTTTTAACGCAATTCATCCAATTCGCACACGGCCTTAAAACGGTTGAAGGAGTGATTCTTCAATGAAAGAGAAAAAAATGGAATATAATTTATGAAGGAAAAACGTGTAGTTTTTTTTTTAATTTTTTTTCTGATGAAAGTTTTACCGAAATAAAAAAATAATTTTTGTTTTTATATTACTTTGTTAGAAAGCGAAGTTTTTCTAGCCTAATTTTGAGAGATTTGACTTTGACCTAAAATCAAATTGAAAATAACTTCTATGAAAAATTCTGAAAGTTTTGAAATTATATTATGAACAAATCTTTTTCATTTTTATATAATTTTGTTTTTAAGAAAATTATCCAAGTTTTATTTATAATTTATTTAATAGAATAGTAGCTTATCGAACATATTATTTTCAAGTTTTACCTATACCTATTGTAAATTATATTACTTTGATATTATGTAGGTATTATTTCTCAGAAAGTTATCTGTTTGCATACAATATTCTTCTTTTTTCATACTTTATTTCCCTAGTATTTTTCTGTCATTTAAAATGACTGAGAACCTTTTATTTATTTTTAAATACAAATTATTTCAGTGCCTACACATTATTAAAAACATTTATGTTCATAGATTCGTTTGGTTAAAACCTCTTTGAAATTTTAAAACAAAAGCACCCAGAGAAGATGCCATCTTTACTTAGTTCATATTTTTCGGCTTAAGATATAGATTAATCCCCAATTTAGAAAATTAAACGTAAATTTAAAATTTTTAAACTTCAATTAACTTTAATTTTTACATCAGTTTACATCAGAGGTACGACAGGAAGCTAGTTAGATCAGATGCTGAAGAAAAAAGACTTGCTGTTTCCTTTGAAATGAATATAGCGTAACGGAAGGCAATGGTTGGCACCTCCAATTTTTGTACTAATTATAGGCACCCCTCATGCAATTAAGATTTTCTCAAAAAATATTACGTCCAGGAACTTAAAAATCATATTTCTTTCATAAAATGTATTGATTTTCTACAATTCTGCATTTTTATTTAGATTTATTTCTCTCTTAGTTATTTTTTGTCAATGAAAAAGTAAAGCCGTTGTAAATTCGTCAAAAAGTGCACTTCACTAAGGAGACTAAGTTTGACAACTGTCCGTTTTTCATTTTTTTTTTTTTTAGTTTTTAGATGAATATTTTTTTTTTTTTAATGTAACAATAATAATACATTAAATATTTCTATTGTTTTTCTTTTTTTTTTGAAATTGTTTAAATTGTTACAACCGGTGTGCCAATAATTGGTCCCATATATAGTTGTTGTTTAATTATTGCCAAGAAGGTGCCAATAATTCGTGCTTTGGGACATCAGTTATTGGCACTGCCAATAATTGTAATTTAATGGTACCCCCGTATCTGTTATGAATTTTGGAGAAGAAAATAATCAGCAAGCTTTAATAAGTAAATAATATTATTAAATTTTTAAATTCCCAGACGGATTTATTGTAATGGGGCCGATTTTTTCAAATCCAGAGTTTTGCAAATTTCCATGTTTCAAGGTCACCCGAAGTTGTGTATCACATGTTCATGTGTGTATTGTGCATACTAGATACGAACGTATATGTTTTGTCTCGATTATCTCATGATACTCATGATACTTATTTGACGATTAATAATTTTATTTAGTTATTTTTTTTTTATTTATAGTTTGAAAATCTTATTTATCAGTTTTAAAATAAAAAAATAAATAAAATAAATTATTTGTTCTAAACAATTGAAAATGAGTTAAATCGGATCTATTTTTATTTTTTTACTTATTTCGTATGGATTCATTATACAAAATATATTCCTATCAAATCAATTTGTTTTTAGGAGTTATTATTTTGTTTTTCATTTTTCTCATCTAGGAATTTAGTCATTTTGACGGGGTCGCATCCAATTTTAAGTTTAGATCTATAATTAAGAACCATTTTTGAGTACCTTACCTACATTAAACTACCTTTTTGGTTTATTTTTTCCTGTTCTTTATAATATAACTTAATCGACTGAAACACAGTTCGAAATATCTTAAAATAAATTATGTACTAAGAAATTAAAGAAAAATCATATTTTGTTTAATGATTTTTGTAATGAAATAGTATATATAGAATTAATTCTTTTATTTTCTTTTTTTTTTGTTTTTAATTGCGTCGAATGAAGTGTTTTTGTTATAATAGCCTGTTTTTAACTCAATGTTAATCAAAAAATTGTTAACTATCACGAAAAACAATTTTATTTCTCTCAATTTTAAGGGTGCCAACAATTGTACCTGGATGCCAATGACTGTATGCTTTTTCACAGTCTTTTCCTGTTTTCATATTTTTATAAGATTTTTTGTTTATTTAATATTTTCTATGATAATATTTTAGTAAGATTTTTTTTAAGCTTTAAATTGACATACAAAACATATAATTACTCTTTAAATGCGAGAGCAATTCGCAATTTAAAGTGGAAAACTGCTACCGGGTGTCAATCATTGCACCCATTTCAATAAAAAAAAAAAAAAAACAAAAAAAAAAAACTCCAACATACAAAAAACAAATTTAAATTTAAATACATTACCTTTATATCCTATAGTTGTAGGTAAACTATAAGAAATAATGAAGGAATGATAAATTAATGACATGAGCTTTGAACAATTCATAGAACAATCAAGATTTTACGTTTTCATTTCAATTTAAGAACTTGTCACCATATGGTTGTTTGCTAAATGCAACTTACGCAAACTTAATTTATGTTTCAAACTACATATAAGATATGTATTAAAATATTAAAATATTAAAATATTTCCAAATTTTCGGCTTCAAAACTTTCGAAGCTTCGTTTTTGGTGGTATTTGAATAAATATGTTATAATGTTTATAAAAGCTTAAAATTGCTGTTGAAATCCAACTTTCCAGACAGTTCCTGCTGTAAAAAGAAAAATGTTTGCGTTTTGTCAGATCTAAGAAGGATAGGTATGTATAATAGGTAGGTATATATCTTGAACGGCAAAAATGATCTACATTTGTGAATCCACCCTTTCATCGAAATGTTATTTTCAATGTATTAAGTAAACTCGACATTTTCATCACGTTAATGTAAGCGAACGAGCACCGTCTGCAAATGATAGAAATTCGAAATTCGGAGTTTGTGACCTCAACTTTGAGCGTTAACCAAAATGTACGGTCGTAATTCTCGTCCTTGAAGACAGACAATAACAAGTTAAGTACAAAACTTTGAGTATACACAGCATTCAATGTGTGAAGTGTCAAAAATATCGCTGCCGGCCGTTCAGGCGTCCGGTCCGCCCGTTACAAACGATCCAATTCAGTCAATTCTATGGAATTCTCAAGAATTGGGCATGATAGCCGAATATTTATCAAATATTAATAAATTTGAGGCAGTTGCCCGTAGCTTAGTTGGTAAGTGCGTTGGCTGCTAAGCAGAACGTTGTTGGTTCGAGTCCTACTCAGGCCAAGTTTTTATTTCATCTTTCACGGGCAATGCCTCTTGCGAAGACCTGACAAATCTTCCAAGAGTATCAATCTGTCATGAAAAAGTGCTTCTCAACTCTGCCGTTCGGAATCGGCGTTAAATTGTAGGTCCCCTCAATTCTTTACACGCACTCAGAGAATTGTTGATGGAGAGTAAGGCCTTGGCTCTTCAAGAGCTGTCGCGCCACTCTATTATTTATTTTTTTAATAAGTTTGAGAAAACAAATTTATTTGTCGCGAAAAGAATTCTAGTTAATACGAACTTTCAAACTCTATTCGCATTCCACTCCACCCACACTCCCAACCAACAAAATGTTCGCGCCTTTTACCTAAAAATTCATTCTTGTTTAGGTTTTGGTGGTGATTCGTTCCCGACGAATTAATAGCTCGATCCATGCGACCGAAATGTTCAAATCGACGAATATTCCTTCATTCGTTGGTCGTTGTTCGTGCTCATGTGAATAGTCCTTTGGAAGGCATGTGGTTGCAACAGAATGGTGCCAAAACCCACACAGCACTCCTCGCACGATCGATTTATTCAAGAGAAAGTTTTTTGATGAGCGTGTTTTTTTTTGAATAAATGAGCCAATCGCTCCTATCATTTAAAGCCTCTGGACAATGTTGAATCATTGGCTTACCTATGCGAACAAGCCGACAAATAGGTATTACAAATGGTTCTGATTGGAAAACCGTTTATTTGGTAATTATATCTTTAAGTTTCTTGGCCAAGACTCCACGCCAAAATACATAATATTATTTTATTAAAAATAAAGTTTTGTTCACAGGAAGAATTCCATAACCAAACCAATTTCATAAGTAGTCCGAAATCAGTAAATTATACAATTACCTAAACGCTTCGTTCAAATAGAATTCATTTTTTCTATTTCTTATGGAACTACCAGTCAAAATTTCCATTTTATGTCAATTTTAAAAGTAATATCTGAACAATTGAACTCGGAATACCTAAAAAAAATAGAATTAATGGTCGATCAGTTTTCGATTTTGTCTATTTGCTGACATATTTTCAGAGGAATCTAGAATCAGATTGAAGTTTGGAAAGCAGTTTAAACTTTAAAAAAGTGTAATTGAAAAGACGATAGTGCACAAGTCATTCGCTTAACTCAAAGCGATCCAAATTAGTATCTACCCCCATGCGCTGCGCCTTGGAAGTCAGAAAATTTTAGGAAACTTTTTATGAGAAAACAAGATATTCAATTTCTGTCGTTTTTTTCAACACGATTAGATCATATCAAAGCTATTGGTCTTGGAAGCAAGAGAACACTTTACTTTTAGGTACACTTTTAAGCCGCTAATTTTAAGCCTAAACAATACTGTTTTTAGTTACAGACGTCTAAAGTTTTCAAAACATCAATTTCAAGAAATCTGAATAAATAGAATTTTCCCAACCAAATGCCTATTCATTACAAAAAGAAATAAAACGATATTAAACTAATTCTAGAAAGAATTTGGCCTCTTAAATTATAATTGAGTCAAAATTATTACAAAGCCCTTAAAAAAAAACAACAAAAACAAAAAAATACTTCTCATTTTCATTTCATTCCAGACCTACTCCAACATCATGGCTCCAACAAGCCTGTTATGCCACAAAATCCATTAACCGCTGATGACCATGACCCATAAACGGTTATGAATAAAACAATTCAAATGCTTATGCCGTTGCTTTTGCTTTCATCGTTTAGCTCGATTTTAATAATAAATAATGTAAATTTGAAAAAGAATTATAATTTCATAAGCAAACTTTTAAAAATAACCCCGGCCAAGCATGTGATTGTGGTGAAACAGACATTAAAATGGTTTTGCTCGCCAAACCATCATCATCAGGACCAACGCGGACAGAATTGATTAGTTGCATTATGATGGGCTCCCCCCGTCTTCACATTCAATCACAACAAGGAATCGATGAATGAACTTTGAAACTTGTTTCTCATACCGCAACGCGCCCATAAAATTGATGACTCCAAAGCCGTCCGCGTCCTCTCAGAGCTTCAATCAGACTTGCCAAACAATAATGGGTGCAAAACTCAATGTTTTATTTATTAGAGGCTGACATACGACATTACGGGTGAGGAGCTTGCTGCCCCTAGTCGGCCGGTGAAAATAAAATCGCCGTGCATGTAATTAACATTTTATTAAAAATCAAAACAAAGACAAACCCGAATTTTCTCCGCCATGAAGTTGGGTTTTAGGAAAATTGTTCACAAGTTCAGCGGACATTTTTCAAATTTTACATTTTTACAAACCCAAGACTTTTACTATCGACAAAAATTGTCCCATACTCCTTGAGCGACTCTTGCATTCGCAAAGACAGACATTTTGTGTAGATTTTTTTTGGGACTGTGCCATTTCCTGGATTTCGATTCCCAACCCGCAATTTCATTGGAATTCTTCGCCATTGGGTAGTGCAAACATTGTTGTTTACACTTCAAGCAGCTATGTAGTTTGTTTTTGTAGGAGCGATATGAACACCGAACAGTGTCCGCTGCCCGCGCGCTTAGCATGATAATTATATGGAAATGACAATTCAAATAAAAACATTGGCAGTAGAAGGCCTGACGTATTATAGCCACAGCCAGAGTATGAGCCTCGGCATAGATAGGCACATAAACAGCGAGATATGAAAAGCATGGCGCGACGCGTCTAAAAGGCACACCTACTTAACTGCGTGTAGACTGTAGATATACTCCGTGGATCGCACTTTCCGGGCTAGCGTTTGTACAAAAGACCAGACCACCACCAGTTGCGTTTTGAAAAGAGAGAGGGAGATGAAGAAATTCTAAGGCGTCGCGTCCTCTTGGTCTAGGATATGCCAACATGTACCTTAACGCGTTTTTGTGCTGTTGAGCTTCCCGGTAATCTTGTAGGTCATTAATTGCACGTGAGTGCCTGTGCTGTGTCATGTAAACGCTAGTTGCATCGCCAATCGAATGAGTAGACCAGGGAAGAAGAAAGAGAGAGGCAACTGCAGAAATGTCTGCGCATTCGAGACCCGATAAATTTGCAAGTGTAATTTTGACTAGCAAATAATATACTTTCCTCCGCAACGCCCCTGCAAGAGTGTTGCAACTTTGAAGCAAACCGCGCGATCAGCTGATAATGTGCAACGCGTTAATAAATTGACCGTTTAACGCGGCAACTTAGACGTTTTTTAATTCTATTTTTTTTTGTAGGCTTGAAACACAGACACGATAGAGTTGGAGTGCTGTTATGGCCAATTGGTCTTTGTAGATGGACTTGCTAATTTGTCAGACAGTGCTGCCGGTTTTTTGTTGGTGCATCAAGGAGGGGCACACGGTCATGAGTGTTATTATCTAACATTACTGATTTCTGAAGAAGACGCTGCACAAAATGGGACGTGTGAGAGTTTTTTTTCCATACCATGGCTAGGAATTTTGCATATGTGGTTAAGACACAATAATGTAATAATTACGAGCTTCCAAGCATTTATGCCGATGGAATTACTAACATTATTCTGTGGAGTTGGTCAAAGACGGATTTCCTCGAACGAGGTGTAGTAATTTGACAGTTTTCGTTGTGGTTGTGACGTGGTTAGGGAATTATGCCATGGAAGGAGATTGACTCGTGAAGTTGTCAAATTAATAATTGACGTAAAATTGACATGTGTTACTGACAATTTTCCACATTTTGACTGACGTAACGCTAGAGGATACCAAACTTAGTTCAGGAATTAACCTGCCCTTCAGCTTTGACTAAGTGTCTAAATTGAAACTCGTTTAGTTTTGAAACCATCTTGACGTTTCCCTTAAAAACCGTTAAGGTGTTAAATTTATTTGTTGTCTTTCAACGTCTTAATTCTTGACCTTTCTTATATAATTTTAGTTGATACAGAAGGCAGGTGCAAGTGAGAAAGTGGACAACAACGTGGACGTCAGTTCGTGATCCTTAGCCATCACAAGGATCATTCACACGCTCGCTCTACAACTGGAACCTCTCAATGTCCTTAATAATCAGCAAACATGACTTATAGGTACGTGTCTCCAAACTGCCATTCGTGTATCACCCTGCGACCACTTCGCCTAATTGCATCGAATGATCAGCGATAGTATCATGATCTATTCACTTATCGCGTTTCAGGATCACTATAAATTTAATTTTCCAAAGACACTTAAGTCCTTTTTACGACGCACGGGCAGCACAGAAGGTCTTTTCCAACAAGGATATAAACAACCTCGAGAGACAAAACAAAACAAAACAGACAAACACATTAACCAGTTCCGCTCAATGATCCTGGGTGATCAGTCTGTGAATATCTTACATCAACGACGACGGTATAGAATTTTCTGCTGCACTTTTGTCTATCTATTCTTCGACGAAGGCAACTTGTTCCGCTTGCCAATGATATGGTCACCTCACCTGGAGAGAAAAATGACCGTATAAATTGTGGAAAACCTTTCACAGTTCATGATTCTGGTCGTTGGCGTTTCAGTTTCGTTTCCACTTGGTAGAATGGTCGCCTGATGAATGCATCAGAGCCAGCCAACGAAACACAAAACGCATACGGAAATTACTAGTTCGGACTAACAGTCACAGAGTGCACGGCCGGTAGTCAGTGGCAGAATGGTGTAAGGTGGAGTGGAATAGCCATAAATGCGGACTATTCCAGAGATTCTTATCAACTTCTTTCTTTTCCTCGTCGACAAACTACGAAGTATTCTCCAAAGGGAGTACCAACCTATGGAAACATTTTCCCTAAATTATGTGTGCAGCATTGTTGTTGTTCTACAGCATGCATGACAGCATTATGTTGATTGATCGGCTCGAAGTGCTATCACTTCCATTATATCCAGCGTTTGTCCGCGTCCGTGTCCGTGTCGTCAGGGCAGATAAGCCAATCGGGCTTGCAACCTTTAAGAGTATTCAGCGCGAAATTCTATATTGGGTGCGAGATGGAATCAGCCAACCCCATCTTCATCGTAATCATCCTCATCAGCCAAAGCAGGAAGAAACTTTTGGACGAGTGGGATCATCGCAATGTCAGTTGAAAAGCCCAAAAACAATAATAGCAATGCTTATCAATCTCATATGAATCAGCATGTAGGCTTATCAACTTATCAGCGACAGGCCGGCCTTGAGGAGAAGTATTTGACGCACATTTTTAAGAGATCATCGTGTGGTGTCAATTTGAATTTATTTTTTTGTTGTTTCATTTCGACTGAATCTCCATAAATTTTCAGCTAAACGGTCGAAAAAGGAACATACATTATTCATCGAGTGTGGCTTATAGGTTTTGTTCTTTGCCTTGGATTAACAGATAGATTCGACAGAGGGATGGAGCATGTTACATACGAGACGAGTACAGATCATGATCATGAAGACGAATAACTGTTTGCTGAGACTGACAACGACAGAGGTTTAACAATGATGACGACGCGACGTGGGCGATCGTTTTGTTAGTTTTTTTGGCGCAATTTGTGTCGCGCACTATAAATCATTTAATGTTGTGACTTGAGATTGTGGCATTTGATCTAATGACATGCCTATTTGGAATAATGAGGATGATGGATGAAAGGTAGGTGGACTTCAATTGATGCTAAATGGGCAAACGCTTACGCTGTGTCTAAAGGGTCTTAAAAAGGGCAATTTTATGATTTTATTGTTTAGTTTTCGCTTTGCATAGACCGATGGAAGGCACTTTGATTTTTATTTTGATATATCCTCTGGCAAAACCAATTTGATTTCAAGTTGACAAAAAATTTTGCAAGAGAAAAATAGTGTTGATAACATTTAAGCAGAAGTTAATGTCGGTTGACCTGTTTTCCACAGAAATGTTTGAGTTTTAAGTCTTCTAACCACCAAAACAGCCGTACCAGATGTAACCATTATCGATTCTCTTTCTTTATAAACCCCCGATGGATGACTTTGCTATTTGACAATACTAAAACACCATGATTTCCATTTTAAAATGACAAACAGTCATGGAATTTGCAATTACCTCATCAACAACCTTTCCCACTTTCTTGCAATTAAACAATAAAAGATCATGTTACACTGTAAAAACCTAAAGATACTCAATCCCAATAGAAACCATGAACAAAGTACATTCTGCAAAAAAGCAAATCAAAGTCCAATAAAAAAAAATTCACTCTCATAAGACAAAGTAGCGTCCCAACTCCAACTTAAAAGGAGTACAGACACCGAAAGTCACAGCTATAATCACATAAAGAAGTATAATATCTCGACGAAAAATCAGCGACATGTGAAATCCATCATGGCTCCTGTCTACCTCTCCCACTATTCATCATATCGTGATTTGACAGAAACGCGATCTTTCCACCATTAAAACACCGAGGTACCTCTAAATACCTAACCTACAAAAATAATGTAACGAACAGACAAAAAAGAAGTTGCAGACAAACCAGAAATAGATCTCTTTTTGCATGGCAGACGGCAGAGTAGCGCCGAAGACAGACAGTCACAGTCACAGTCGTCCGTTGGTTTAATGATATTAAAAGCAAACCAACAATCCACAGCCCTGAGAAACTTTGCCACTCCGATGCGTGAATTCAGCTAAAAAAATAAAGAACGACCCTCATCTCATGTGTGATATAAGAACTCCATTCGAGTTGAACTTTTTTCCCACAAGGAATCCAAAAGCTGTGCAAACTTTTTCATCTTCCCAGAGAAATACCATCATCCCCCATAAGTATCCCCAATTAAAAATGAAGTATAAGCTCTGCGTCTATAGCTGCAGCTGCTTTCTATCCCGCTAGGTGGCACTGCTCACACTCTGGAGTGCTATACTTGTCGTAATCATGCGTACTCCTAATTTGCATTTTATTGGTGGAGTTTGGCTATTGGCTCCAAACTTCGTGTTAGCTCGGGTCATTCCACATCGACCTATGTCGATGGCAGGTTGTTGTGTGTGTTCCACAAACGCAGTCCAGAAATTCCAGGATTTTTTTTTATCAAAACTATGATCCACTCCTGAAAATAAAAGAATAATTCATTGTTGATATAAATAGAACAATCTCCAAAGCTGGGTGGGAGGGAAAGGGGAGGGGGATATGTTGACTGTCCCGAAGACCGATGCATGTTATACTACTAACTCTACAGACTAGAAATTATACGTTAAAAAAGCTAAAAAGGAAAATTTTTCAGATGAGCGCTCATGCGGAAACTCTAAATGGCTGCGCTGATGGCACGCAATGGGAAGCATTGCGCCCGGACCAGGTGACGGAAGACAGATTCCAAGCTCTGAAAAGACAATAAGTAATATGTACCTTTATACTCGTAACAATTGTATTCTTAATATGGAACTTAAATCAACTATGCGGATAGTAATTGTTGTTTGGCACTTTATCTAGCGTGATTCGAATAGTTTTTTGTTTATTGTTTTCTGTTGTACTGTAAAAGGTACTAAAGAACTTGAAATTGCAATAAAAAAAAAGAGGCTGTTAAAGGAAGGTGGCTTCGTTCATCTTAATTTGCTTATAGATAAATGTTTACTCTACTCCATGACTTTGCATTAAATAAAGTTAATAGTTTATGGCTTACAAATTTCTAAAGGCACTTTTGTGAATTGTTGATTTTCGCTTTAACCGTTAGTTGCATAATATTAGCAAGTCATTAAATTTTATTGGTCTGTTGTTAAATAAAAACTTTCTGTATAAAAAAATTATAGTAATCCTTGGAACGTTAAGAAATTTCAGGTCACTGGATGAAAAGGGTAAGTATTTTTACATGAGATATGCTTCTTTTTAGAATCAGTAATTTTTACAAGCTCTTATATTATAACCTTCGTTTTAGAAACCTAAAAGAATAATTTTATTTTTGTTTTGTTTTGACATATTTTTTGTTTTGTAAATTTTTTGTTTCAGTTGTTAACAAACGCTTCATGACAATTCAATTTTAATTCATCTTGGCTCCCCATAGAAACCGAAATCTTTAAAAATATATAATTATAAGAATTATAAGATACCAGGAGGTATCCTGTTTCAAAAACAACTCTTCAACTAAATAAATTACAAACGGAAATAAAAAAAAAACTTAATATTGGACTACTCAAGGCGAAATGAAGCATGGCAACTAATTGAATCCTTGAGAGCTGAGAAAATACACACGCGTTGCATAGTCACTCTTCCTGAATTGCAATTCTGTTCGATAAAAAGAGACGTACAAATTTTGTATGCTTTTGTCTTCTGCAAAGCAGTTCATATATTACTCTGCTTAAGTTTACCGTCGCGAAACAGCTGCATAATTGAAAGTAAGGGAGAGAGATACTCTAAACGAGCCAAACACTTATTAAAAGTTGGAAATAACGATAGATCTGTCAAAAATTAGCGACAACCACTTATATCTGCTTCGGTCAGAGCGTTGCTGCAATAAGTCGATTGTTACATGTGCGGTGTGGCAGGTTGCGCTGTCTTGCTGAAACCATACGTTTAACAGATTCATGCCGTCCAGTTGAGGCCACAAGAAGTCCGTTATCATATTCCTGTAACGAATGCCGTTTGTTTTTAGGTTTTCGGCAATACTCTCGTTTATACAGCAGCAATGTTTTCAAGAGACCGACTGGTACGTTGACGCAAAGAATACATAATTGACCAAGTTTCTTTACATTAAGTGCACTTTCTTGGCTGAAAATGTTGCGAAGTTTGCGAGCGGTTTCAGCGTAACTTTCCCCATTTTTGTAATGAGTTTTCACAATTATAATGCGTTGTTCTTTCGAAAAGCGCTGCATTTTTAGTAATCGGAATAAATAGAGGGGCACGGGGCAGTTGTCAATTTCAGAGTTGCCACTTGCATAAACAAAAATATTCCAATTTTAAAAGTGCACTCTAACTAAGACACCCTTTATATTATTTTTAAGTTTATTCTGTACAAAGATTTTTTGATTTTAAGTCGTTTTGAATTAAGAGGTCCAATCTTGGTGTGGAAAACATTAAGTAGGTACCTACTATCTACAAGAGTATGGAATGATTTTAGGAAACTTTTAATCATCACATTTGCATATTCTATTCAACTCTATTTTGTCAAACTTATACCAAGCGTCGGTGTTCTGTCTATTTTGAAGAGTTTAATGTTTTAAGTAATTTTAATAATAACGAATTTTTTACCTCGGATTTTAATGTTTACCGAAAAGACGGTCTTTTGGGGGTTATGCCTGGAAGAGGTGTTCTAATAGCAGTGCATTCTAGGTATGATAGTTCACTTTTTGAAATACCTATAACACCGAAGAAATTGAATTGATCTGCGTAAGAATCAATATCAAGCGAAAAATTATCTTTGTTTTATGCTGTTACATACGACCTTCTAGTCCAATTGAAACTTATCATAACCTTATAACAGCAGTTGACAATCTGGGTGACGCTATGGAGGTACATGATGGTTTATTGCTCGTTGGGGATTTCAATCTCCCTAATCTGTCATGGTCACGATCCGAGGATGCCTCTCATTTTGTTGCATGTAACGCAACAACTGAAAAAGAAATGTTATTTACTGACAATCTGTCTGATTGCGGCTTGCATCAGATTAGTGATGTTAAAAACAACTTGAGCAGACAACTCGATCTCAATTTTTCCAATGAAGCAAATAACTGTATCGTAGAGCAAAGTAGTTTAACTCTTTCAACCATTGACAATTTTCGTCCGCCATTGTCTTTAACTTATGTCTATGAGCACAATCATCCCGATGTAGATTCTGAGAACCCATATCGATTTAATTTCCGAAAAGCAAACTTCGCCCAACTGAACGAGCTGCTTAGTAACATTAATTTTGATTTAATATTAAACCAAACTGTAAACAATAGCATCAATAGTTTAACCACTAGCTTCTACTCAATAATTTTTAAATGTTTTTTTCTATGCGTTCCCTATGCACCATATAAAAATATCTCACCGTCACCACCGTGGTATTCAAAACAACTTCGTTCACTCCGTAACTCCCGAAATAGTCTATGGAGAAAATATCTTAAAACTAGATCAGAGACAGACTATTACTCCTATTTAGTAGTGTACAACGAGTTCTCTGCTCTCTCAAAACTCCTGTATGATGCATATATTAATCAAATGCAGTTTGATATAATCTCAGATCCCAAACGCTTTTGGCAATTCATTAACGTAAAAAAAAGTAAGATGGATATCCTAATTCCCTCAATTATTTAGATCACTCTTCTAATGATTCAAAAATTATAACTAATTTATTTGCTAATTTCTTCAGTCTTGCTTTTTCCGACAGTAATTTTGTACCTGATGCTGACTATTTCACTTATTTGAACGATTGTAACCAAACATCATTGGTATCGATCAACATCACTGTTGACGATGTGCTTAACAAAATAAATAAATTAAAAGATGATTTCTCTTCGGGACCTGATGGTTTACCTGCGATTGTACTAAAGAAGTGTGCAGCTAATTTGGCTCAGCATCTTACTATTCTTTTTCAAAAATCTCTTTCTCAAAGAATTTTTCCATCTATGTGGAAAGATTCTTTCATAATTCCCATTCATAAGAAAGGCTGTAAATCTGACATTTCTAACTACAGGCCGATTGCCAAATTATCTTGCATTCCTAAACTATTCGAAAGTATTATATTCGACACAATGTACTTTCATTGCAAATCATTATTTTCGGCCAAACAACATGGGTTCCTAAAAGGAAAATCAACGACCACTAATTTAACTGAATTTGTTTCTTATGCATTAAACTCAATAGAAAGTAAAAAAGAAGTTGATGTTATTGCTACGGACTTTAGCAAGGCGTTTGATAAAATATCCCACAATATTATATCTTTCAAGCTAAAGGCTCTTAGATTCCCTCCTAGTTTCATTGAATGGATGTAATCATACCTATCCGGCCGTTAATATCGCGTTTTATTTAGATCTTCTATATCAGAACCATTTACTGCAAAATCGGGAGTCCCTCAAGGTAGTCATCTAGGCCCTATTATTTTTATTCTGACTATTAATGACGTAGAATCTGTGATTGAAAATTCCCAAGTTTCAATGTACGCAGATGACATGAAAATCTTTAGAATGATTTCTTCACCCGATGATGCTTTACCCCTGCAGGCGGATTTAAACAATTTCTATGTTTGGTGTCAAAAAAAACAATTTAGAACTTAATGTTTCCAAATGCCAAACTATCACATATTCCCGTAAGCGTTTCCGTCCGCAAACACGGGACTATTATATCAACGAATGTATTGTTCACAGAGTAACAACTATCCGAGATTTAGGAGTTGTTTGTGATAGTGAGCTTAACTTTAGGTTTCACTATGACAATATCGTATAGCCAGAGCTAATTCTGCTTTAGGTTTCGTCAAACGTTGGTCTAAGGAATTCTCAGTTCCTTACGTTACGAAATCTCTTTATACCACGTTTGTAAGGCCTCTACTGGAATACGCCAGCCAAGTATGGTTCCCTTATCACCAAGTCCATATAATGAGAATTGAAGCAAAACAACGTAGATTCCTCCGTTTCGCCTTAAGAGGACTTTCATGGGTTGACAATTTTAACTTACCCCCGTATCAAGAACGGTTGCGGCTCATAAACTTACAATCTCTAGAAAAACGTCGTGCAGTTGCCGATATTATTTTCGTACACCAAATTCTATCCGGTGCTACAGAATCTTCCACCCTCCTTGATGCAGTGAGTATTAACGTTAACTTTCATTCTCTAAGATCGGTTCCCCAATTTCATCAAGCTCATCACAGAACTGATTACGGCAGTAATGAACCAATTACGAGAATGTTACGTAAGGTGAACGAAAATTCAAATATTTTTGATTTCAACCATAGCAAGATCACACAAAGGAAACTTTTATACAGTACTTCCTTAAACAACTAATAAACTAAATATATACGTATGTATATGTAGTAGAGAGAAACTGACTCCTCTTTTTTTATTTTATTTTTCTTTACGAACTTGACAAGTGTCTTCTACATGCTTATTTACTTTGTTAAGTTTATTTAATTATTTTTTTTAATTTTTGATTTTTAAAATTTTGTTTTTAAATTTTTTTTAATTTTTTTTTCTTTTCTCCTTTTGTAAAATTTTTAATTTAAAATTGTATTCCTTTAACTGCTTGTATTAAGCAGTCCCTAACTCTCATCTTCCTGATATTCGTATCGCCATCACTTTTTTTATTTTACAAATAATTTCTTATTAAGTGCCGATACGCCTAGCAATCGTAATTGCCGTTGTACTCGGTGAAAATGGACCCCAGCGCGTGCGGTATCTGGGGGGGAAAGAGGCGTGGGAATAATTAATATTTTAAGTCTTAAAAAAAAACACGTACTCGCCGTAGTGCACGCAATTGTTATCCAAACTAAAAAAAAAAACAATTATGAAGACTAAAATCATTACACAAAATAAATTTATTCACGCAAAGAACCTAGAAACAATTGCACGAAGAATATTATACTTCGTTCTCCATGATTCTCATCGATTCAAGTCTCCTATTTTTTGTGATATTAAATAAATGTGTCGTCAAATAAAGAAGATTCGTGATGGAAAACCTAGAAAACTCTGAAGAAGCACGAAGAATTTCAAGGATTTAAATCTATTGTATGGAATTTGAGGTGCAACTGTGTTCCATTGTTGGTTTTTAAATCAAATAATTGAAAACTCGTTCAAATCCTGAAAAGCAAGAAAACTTTAAAATTGGAAAAAAAAACTCGAAGGGATCCCAAATAAATTTTTTGTATGGTGCTATTATTGTCTGCAATACATACCTATGTAATTAAATTGACACTCGAATTTCAAGAGCTGGTTCGGCTATAAATAGGCTCGTGAACAGCCCAGTAGATATTGAAGAAATTTTCATGTAAGATGCTTGTTCATATGAAAACAATCGTATGGGGTTTCAGCATAGGGGAAAATCGAAAAGTGTTGGAAGATATTTTTTTTTTTAATGTGATTCTGGGTTCAATTTGTCGGCTTTTCATATTTAAACATTGAAATTTTCAATTCCAAATTCGAAAAATTTCGGAAAAACGTGAACAAATTTATTTTTCCGTTCAATGAGATTTTACATATGTATGATCGCCCAGGAGCCCCCAAACAAGCTTAGACGAATAAGATTCGTTTGGTCGGCTTGAATTTAGTAAGCCGGAACGCCGCGCATACACGTTGCAATTTTGTGAAATGTCTCCATCATCACGGATTCTATTTCTGTTTCTTTCATTGCACGCGTCCTATTGTTAGATGTATATATATATATTGGTTTTCTTGCTTTCAAGCTGCCGAAAGTATTGCGCAAACCAGATTTTTATAAACGAAACTACTGCAGTTCGTAATAAAAATAAAGTTCTTTAGGTCATACTAAAACGCGATACTTTCGGCAGCTTGAAAGCAAGCAAACCAATATATATATATACATCTAAACAATAGGACGCGTGCAATGAAAGAAACAGAAATAGAATCCGTGATGATGGAGACATTTGACCGTCATTCACCACATTGCAACAGGTATACGTGGCCTTTCCGGCTAACTAAATTAATGCCGACCAAGCGAATCTTATTCTTCTTGGTTTTATCTTTTATTCCTAATAAAAAAATGTAGTGGGCGCGACGAAGGGAATTTCTTGTACGGGGGCTCCCGGCCTATAAGGTGAAGAAACTTAGTTGTTTAAGCTTGAAAAACTCTATTTCCTTTAGATTCAAGTTAATCAAATTCCATTTTGACAAACTCTGTGTTTTATTTTCGCTCTGGAGTTTATATCAATTCTATAAAATGCGGACAAGACGAAGTTTGAGGGTTCACCTAGTGCTTTATACAACATTCCAATAAAGTATCTACTAAATGTAGAAACAAATGATTCCCTAAAAGATTGAAAAAAAGAGAAAAATCGAAAACAATATCGACAGTAGGTACAATATTTGATTTCGAAAAAAAATCAACTCGCTAATTAAAAAAAAAAAACAGTTTGATGAAAACAATGTAAATAATGACACCTGGAAAGACAAATATTTCACATTGCGACAGTGTTATTTTCCACAGAGTGAGCAAATCTTTGGCTACACCGAAGATTTTCATTTCTGTGCTACCAACAGAATATGCCATTGAAAATTAAACCAACATAACTCAAAAAAACATTCAAACCAAATTTTGTCCCCAAAAACAAAACTCACAGGACTCACAGGACCCCTGCGAAAAATAACTTAACCTCCTACTTATACCGTCGGCGTCGCGTCTGTTGGTCGTTGCTCGTGGACGTCACTTTAATATGAAACAACTGCGTAGTGAAAAGTCTGTTACCTTCAAAACTTATTTACATAATTTTGGCCTTTTCTCTAGGTTTAGATGTTCCAAAGTTAAACATTGCTCCATAGGATCCAGCAGAGTGAGAAAGAAAAAGTTTCAATGATAATTTTCGAAAAATAATTACATCAACGACTAATACCTTGGTTGTGTCTAAAAGTTTCTTTGCCGTCATCAGAGATGCCGCTGTGAGCACAATTTAAGTTACCCTCGCCCATCATATCGCATTGCAAGGATTATATTTTTGAATATCATAGAAATAGGTGGGTACTTAAAAACTTTATATAAATTTTTGGTATATTTTCAAGGACCATCCAAAAAAGGCTCTCTTGAAAGTTCTTTACCGCAAAGAAAATGTCTTTTTTTTCTAAGTTCATTTAGCATCGAAGGAAAAACGAAAATACGTTTATCGCTTTCAAAGGCAAAAGGATAATTTTCAGCTGAACATAGAGCCTACCATCAAAAAGCTCATTCATGCCATATACACCAGAAGACGACATTAGAAAGCCGAACGAACACACCGTTTCGAATGATAATCCTTAAAGGCAAAGGCATAGGATATAAGAAATAAAAACTTAAGCAACATTAACTATTCACCATGGATAAGGAAAAGCCATAAATTCCAGGCGCAAATTTTTCTTATCTAGAAGAAACAAAAGCCGAAGACTTTCAGTAACGTTTTTGAGTAGGATAAAGCAGAAGTGTACGATACTACGATTAGGTTGAATATAGGGACACCTTGGTGGTGGTGTTGATGGTATGGGGATTATAACGCGCGTTCTCTTTCGAAGGAGGGCTGAGTGTAATTAGCGCTGTAATCAAATAATCCTGGTAATTGCAGTGCTTCGCAATGAAAAGGATTATTGGCAAAGGAATATCTGTATCAGTGGGAGGCAAGACGTCCTGGGTTAAGGTGAAATCAATTTAAATTGTTGTGCTTTTAAATTTGAAGATTTCCTCAAGGTGTTTTAACTGAAGGATGTCTCTCCTTGGACAGAATTGTCTTAAGAGAAAAGAAAGGCTTGATGACGAAATTTTTCAACTTTAAAGACGTTGGGGTAGAAAGTAAATAGTGCTTTAAGTGCAACAAAAAACTTCTTTCTGTTTTCTTATTTATTTTTCATTAAAAAACCGAAAAAGAGAGGTAAACAAAATTATTATTATTTTAAAATAAAATCGACTGCATATCGTGTTCCTCAGAAATCACGCAAACGTAATAAATCCTCAAAACTGACAATTAATTAAAAAATTAATTTTATTCGGAAAACAAAGATTTTCCCTTCAGCATATATTTTCTGGCACTTTAACTCATCCAGCTTCTTTGTAAAATATTTAAGACAACATTAATCGTATAATTAAAAATATTAATAATTAACAACGCCATTACGCTCATATCATATTGAAAAATAAATTTAATTGAAATAATGCAAATCCTTTCAACATACACATTCCACCAGTATTCATCGTCTACGGTTGATGTTCGCATGAAAGAAATCACACCTGTGGCGATAAATACCTGTGTTCCATTGCATCGTCGTCGTCATAATGGAAATGCATTCAACAAAAAAACATTCAATTGTTTGGCTTGCATTCAGAATATTAAGACGAAAAATAAAATACACAAAAATAATAACCTACAAGCTTTTGCAACGCAGTTTTAATTTATTGCAAATTTAATAAATACATTTAAGAAAAAAACAATAATAACAACAATAACATAAGCAAAAACACATGGCCAAGTGAGAAAGTCGTGCTGTTGAGGTATAGACTACTGCCAATGTAATTGACAGGCAGCCGTAAGCCGACAGCCCCTTTGGAGAGCAGCAGCTGCTTTTGCCAACTTTATCGCTGCGTTCGCGTCAGTGATGGTAGAGTGATTCAATTAAAAACAAGAAAATATTCACATTATAAGCTGTGATCACGCATAGACTCATCTCTCCTTTAATTTCATATTAACACGATTTTTAATTATATAATATGAGTTGAGTACCTACTGTCTTACCTACTGGCAATAAGACCAGCTAGCGTTGCGGTTAAGTATATAAAGTTAAAACCATAAAATTCTGAACAACAAAATGATTTGACAAGTCTTTGAGCCATAGACGCTATAGCGGAGCGATAATTTCGTTAAGAAATAAAATTTTTCAAATGCAAAAAAGATGAAATTAAAATCGCAAGATTAAACGAAAAATTGGAAAAATAAAGCACCGCAAAAATGATCTTCGAAAAAACACGCATGAGGAACGCACCGACCAATCATTAAAAAAATTAAGATAAGAACCACATTCGCAGATTGAACGAGATAAAAAACTCATGAAACCTACCTTTAACATGCAATCATTGAAATGCATCACTGGGTCATACAAAATTTGCTCGTTACTTTCTTGCTAAGGAAATTTAAAATCTAAAATGTAGAAAATCGAGCAAACTATCTTATCAGTAATGGTTTTTTTTATTTATAATATTTCACTCAGATTCTAAGGTTTCTTATTCGGAAACCAAAAGGCATTACATTTTAGTAGTTCATGGCCGATTTCCAAGACTTCATGCCATTTATACTACAATTTAACAGTTCTGGGTATGATGAATGGCAATTCTATGAAAAAATTTATGTTAAGTCAAAAAATGTATGAGACCCAAGAACGATCGATTAAGGCTTACTTTATAGAGAAGGATGAGGTTAGCTATTTTTATAAATTTTATAACCGTTCTGTAGAATTGTGGTATACAACGGATCAAGAATCTGTTAGAAGATGGGGTTCAATCTTGAATCCGCTTTCGCAAAAATTACAAAATTACACCATATAATCGGGCAGACGGCAACTTGGCCAAAAAAAATGATAGTATGTACATGTTCAGGTTCAGTAATCGAAAGTGTTTTCTGAAAGTTTTTTTGTTTTTTCTTTCATTTTCTCGGTTAAATTTATGAGAAATAAGAAAATTGACGACATATTTGTTTAATATCACAAAAATTAGGAGACTTGAAACAATGAGAATCATGTAGAACGAAACATAATAATTCTTCGTGCAATTGTTTCGAGGTATTTTTTGTGAATAATTTTTTTTTTTTTTTATAATTTGCACCCACTCAAGGGATTTTTTATACCCTTTTTATGCCAGAGACACAGTGAGTGCATTAGGAAGAGGTGAAGGGGTTGGAAAGGAGGTGTCGATGTACATTGGTCTTGAATTCTTGAACATTGCAATGATCGGGAAAGACAGAGTGTGGAAGAGAGTTCCACATTCGCGTAGTACGGCTAAAGAATGATTCTCTATACTTGAGAGTACGTCCGAAGTTGGGCTCGAGGGTAAACTGATGGGCATTCCTAGAAGCGCGAGTATTACGGGCGAATTGTTTGAGGGGAGGAACGCAACTGGCTATTTCACTAGAGCAATTACCATAGAAGTAACGGTAAAACAAGGAGAGACACGCAACGTTGCGACGGTGGTCTAAAGGGGTGAATGAGTCAGTGATCTCTCTATCACCAATCATTCTTACAGCTCTTCTTTGTATTCCATCTAAGAGGCTTAAGTAAGTAGCTGGAGCACCAGCCCAGAGATGGGAATTGTACTCAAGCTTTGGACGGATATATGTTTTATAGATAATAGCCAGATCAGAAGGGGAGAAAAATTTCTTGCACCGTCTTAAGAAACCCAAACATCTTGCGGCATTTTTGGCGACATCGCATATGTGCTCGCTCCACAAAAGGTGGTCTGTAATGCACATACCGAGAATCTCGAGATGTTCGGTCTCATTGATGCAAGTGCCACTCATGGACAGTGGCAAGGGGGGTACATCTCGCTTTGACGATACAAGACAGCATTGAGTTCCCCATTGTACAATGCTGTTTAAGTCAGAGTTTAATGAGCTTATCATATTTTGCCGTTGCAGGTCCACATCCGAAGTGGAGGGATGTGAGTCTGGGAACGAATATGAAAAGCTAAGGGTACTATCGTCGGCGAAACAATGAATTGGATTAGAAGTTACAGACAAGAGATCATTTATGAAAATGAGGAAGAGTGTTGGAGACAAAACGGAGCCCTGGGGCACACCAGCGTTTATATTGTGGGTTTCAGACTTGAAACCGTCCAATACAACTTGTATTGTACGGTTCGAAAGAAAGTTTCTAATCCATCGAAGAAGGGATTCATCGATACCGAAAGCACGCATTTTCGATAAAAGAGCAAGATGCCAGACTTTATCAAATGCCTTTGAAATATCAAGTGCAACAATCTTACTTTCTCCAAAACGATGTAAAGATTTGTTCCACTGTTCGGTGAGATAAACCATCAGATCACCAGTGGACCTGTTGCTGCGAAAGCCGTACTGCCGGTCATTAAGAAGCTTTCGGTCTTCGAGATATTTCTTGAGCTGATAGTTTATCAGCGTTTCCATGACCTTAGAAAGAAGGGACGTTAGTGCAATCGGACGATAGTTGGAGGGAGAAGAAGATACGCCTTTTTTTGGGATTGGCTGGACAAATGCTGTTTTCCAACTGCTCGGAACGAGCCCAGAAGAATAGGATAGATGGAAAAGCTTACGCAAGAGTTTTGCCAGCGTGGAAGAACACCTCTTCAGAACAACAGCGGGGATACCATCCGGACCAGCGGATTTATGTATGTTGAGATCCTTGAGGACTCTTGCCACAGCACGAGTGCGAAAGAAGATTTGCCCCATGGAATCATTGACGCGCTCTAGAGCTGGGGGAGTCATGACACTATCTGGCAGCGAAGAGTTGGAGGCGAACTGCCTTGCAAAAAGGTTAGCTTTCGCGAGAGAGCTAACAACTGGAGTGTCATTGTCAACGAGCGTAGGGACCGAGGAAGAAGAAGAATTCTTCATATTTTTCACAAAAGACCAAAAATTCTTACTGCATTTGGGACATTGCAGTATTTTTTGCCTTAATTTTTGATCATGCAAAAACTTAGTCCGTCGAATATGGGCATTGCAGGCCTTCCTGGCTTGTTTAAACTTGTTCCGGTTTTCCTCAGTTGGGTTGGCTCTATAACACCGGAACTTTACTTCTTTTTCCCTGATAACCTCTTTACCGCTTGAATCAAACCATGATTTTTCCTTAGGTTTGATGCTTTTAACTCTATTCGGGATAAAAGTTTTCATTCCCAAGATAATCATATTAGTAATCATATCTGCGCTGGCGTCTACGTCACTATCGAGGAAGCATAGTGACCAGTTAAAGATCCGGAAGAAGTTATTGAGACCGTCCCAGTTGGCTTTCTCGTATTGCCATACGGTTCTCTTCGGAGCTCTTTCTTTAACTGGATTAGTTTGGCACGAGAAATTTGCAGATATTATACTATGGTCTGATCTGCCTAGAGGCGTTAATACACTGATAGTGTATTTATCAGGGTCAGACGTAAGGAACAAGTCAGAGTATTTTCCGCTTGGCCATCAATATCCGATATTCGAGTGGGCTCAGTGACCAGCTGAGTGAGGTGGTTAAACTCAGCAAAGATTTCAGCACACATTCCTTCGGGTGTTGTCTGGCCCGAATGGAGAAGCCACGAAGAATTGTGTACATTGAAATCGCCCGTAATAACGATTTCAGTGTGAGGATATAAGGATACAATTCTTTGGATGGAGTCAGACAGAGCGTCAAATTCGCGAGAAGTTGAAGCTCTGTCCAAATTTGGGCTTCGATAGAGGAAACAATAGTGGATGATGTGCTTATTTATGGTGAACTTGAACCACATAAGATTAAAAAAGGGTCGGAGCAATGTCCATATTGTGGAAGGAATTGATAAGCGACATCATCCCTAATGTAGACGGCGAGATCATGGTGGGAGAAGAATAAAGGCACTAAGCAATACCCATGAATAAGAAATTCAGTAGGGTCGGTATTCTCACCTACTTGGGTTTCACTCAGTGCCAAAACAGCTGGCCTGTTTGTAACAGTGTGGATGTACACAGCAAGAAAATTAATTCTTAGCCCACGAATATTGCAATAATCGACTCTGAAATTATCGATCATTACAAGTTAAAAAAAATAAAAGACCAAAACAGACAAGGTCTAAAAGAGTCACTGAATTGAATATCAGAAATCTTTACGATTCAGCGCCACTGTCAGTGTTATGCCTTAACGGCAGCGTGAATCGATCCGACCCTGGAATTCAAACAGTTAATCTCTATTCATCTGCTATTGACAACACACCATTATGCACACATTGGATGAGTAAAAAAAGCTCAATGCAATGTAATGCATATGATAAGCTGTGCAATTGTACGACGGGGAAACGAGGAGAACGGGATGGATATGTACTTACTGTGCTCTTGTGGCTAGCGGGTATTTTTAAGTCTTTTTTGTGGGTGCATTTTTTTGGCGTTTGTTTGCGATGTTATTGTTGTTGGTTGATTTCGATGGTTTTTTGTTGGTTTTCTTTTTTGCTCGTTTTAGAATTAGTTTTATGTTGGGTTTTGAGTGTTTTATTTAATGTTTATTATTGTTCTTTTTTGTTGGTGGCGTTTATTAATTTAATTTTATTTTTTGTTTTTTGTTAACGGACGCGAGGGACGAGGACGGGACATAAAAATAAACACTAGAACAAGAGACAAAGCACTGCACAACCGGACTCTTCGAACACTTGACGAACACATGATTTTATACAAAGATTTGAGTCTACATGATGTGGTTTTTAGTTCCGGAAACAATTTCGTTCACTATGGCGAATACGTGATTTTTTTTAGACTTAAAATACCAAATTCTTCAAAATAGACAGAACAATCTACTTCTACAATAGATATAAGTTTTATAACATAGAATTGAATGGACTATGAAAAAGTGATGACTACAAGTTTCGTAAAACTAAAGGTCTTCAACGATTAGTTAAAAATTGAATTCAAAACACACTAGTGATTTCAAATACAGGATTCGATGCATCCATGTCTTTCAAATCGAATCAAATAAATCATTTGTTTGTATCAAAACAATAGAATCGTGTACTCGAAAAAGTAGTGTATTAATTTTAAGTGTATTCACTTAGATGCACCTAATATTTTAAAAGCACCGAATGTACCGAATGAGTCGAATCTTGTTTCGGTTTAAAAACAGTAATTTCATTATATTGAGTGAATATTTTTTAAAGATATTTCATAACATTTTTAATTTTTTTTTTTTGAGCCATTGAATATTGAATTTTAACTAACAACATTGAAATCCATTATAACTTCATTTTTTAAACCATTCTTCTGTTAAATCCTGAGAAAAAATTACGTTGCATTCGATAACAACATTCGTTGCAAATTGCAATCGTAAATCATTGCATTCGGTCTCTCGTGAGAAAAATCAAACAGTGCATTCGAAAGGTAGTGACTCGTGTACAGCATTCGTTTCAAAAAAGTTGTATATTCGTTTAAGTGTTTTCTAATTTTAAAAAGTCTTATTAATCGAATACACTGAAGTAAATGCACAATGCACTCGTTTAGGGCAAATAAACGAATCATTCCTGCAGTGCAGAACTTAACAAACACGTACATGATAACAAACATAAACAAAAATAAATTTACAATGAGACAAACAATACAAAAAAAACAAAAAAACATTTAAGAACGTGGAACACTGATTTTAAGAATTAGTTTTAGCTTGTTTTTATTGATATTAAAGTCAAATAAGTCTTCATACGCATTCAATAGCTTACTCATTGTTGTTAGTGGCTCGTATGTTGGATGACTTTAATCAAATTATGAGAACGCAAAATATAATCTCCACCTCTGTAATTAAAGAGGATAGAACTCAAAATATCTGGAGCATCAGTGACACCAGTAATAATTTGATGAAGGAAAACTATATCATTATTTGTTCTCCTTTGACACAATTTTTGCATCTGGAAAATGAGGAGGCCAAACTTGTGATGCATATTCGAGATGGGGTCGAACCAAACTATTGTACAAGGCATAGGAAACGTTAGGGTCAAGGAATTCCTTGGACCAACGCTTAATAAACCCTAACATTGAATTGGCTTTATTGACGATGTTGCTAATATGTTCTGGAAAATCTAAATTAGATGAAAAAAAAATAACTAAGTCCTTAACTTTAAAGACACGAGATAATATATGTTAGGATATAACATAATCATAAGATGTAGGATTACGCTTCTTGGAAATTGTAATTTCTTGGGTTAAGATTCAAATAATTCTTTTCACACCATACAACAAACTTTTTATATCATCTTGCCCCAAGTAACAATTTAACTTCTTTAAGGCTTAAGCGAAGCTATTTCTTGATTTGTATCTTGCTTGTATGAAACCTTTTACAAATACGTTTGGCGTAAGTTATGCAAGCCATTGATTCTTTAAATCAATTATGACAAGGCCTTATATCAATTGATTTAAAGAAGTAATAGCTTCTCGGAAGAAATCTCTACAAGGTCTTATAACAGTTAATTTAAAGAAGCAATAGCTTCTTTCAAGAATTGCGAATAAGGCCTTACAACAGCTTGATACAGAAAGCAATAGTTTCTTTAAAACGGTAAAGATAAGGCCTTATGCAAGTTATTGCAAAAGTAGAGAAAAATTTATTTTCAACATGAAATTGTTTTTCTTTTGCGATTTTTCTGTTGTTTGCTGCTTTTATTTCTTACATAACATGGACATTCGGTTATTTTTCTCATTAATTATATTTGTTTGTACACTGAGAATAAATATTAGAGTTTACCTATGGGATTTGAACTCGGGACCCTCCGCTTATCAGTCGAGCATTCATCCACTGCGCTATTGCGACTTCTATGTTATGAGTAGCAAACTTGAAAATAGTTGTTGCAACTCATTTCTCTCAAACTTTATGGGACAAAATGTATAATATTACTAAATTCGTGAAGAGTGAAACATTAAAATTGAATTAAAAAAAGTTGTGGATTAAAGAGTGTCCCTGTCCATCCATCCAGATAAGATACAGATAGCTTTATTGGAAACTGACTTGAACACATAAAATGCATAAAATATCTACTATTCTTTAAAGTTGATTCAAAAAGTAGTAAAATTATATACATACCAATAATTTGAATTTATTTTTTAGAAAACAAAATTGATCAATTACCATCATTCAGGTGATAACCTTACATACGATACCACATTTTTTACTTGAGACATCATGAGAATAATAGCCTTTCCATTCAATAACAAAAAAAAAAGAACATGCCATGAGATTTGAACTCGGATAACTTGTCATTCCTAAGAGTGTCCGCTTTCTTAAGTGAGCAATAACTATCATAAGGAAACCAGAGTACGCATGTATTGAAATGAACAATCAAAAAACAAACACACATACATACGCGAAGTGACATTTCGTTTGTTATAATTTGCACAAGGAGGCCTTATCTGGGTTATCAAAATGCAGACTGTTATTAGGAAACAAAAATAAGGCCTTATACGAGTTATTTTAACTGCGCTTTCACGAGGAAGCAAAGCGAGGCCTTATATAATTTCGATAAATCAATCTCGAGCAAGCAGTTTGTTATAATTTGTACAAGGAGGCCTTATCTGGGTTATCAAATTGCAGACTGTTATTAGGAAACAAAAATAAGGCCTTATACGAGTTATTTTAACTGCGCTTTCACGAATAGGCAAAGCGAGGCCTTATATAATTTCGGTAAATCAATCTCGAGCAAGCAGTTTGTTATAATTTGCACAAGGAGGCCTTATCTGGGTTATCAAAATGCAGACTGTTATTAGGAAACAAAAATAAGGCCTTATACGAGTTATTTTAACTGCGCTTTCACGAATAGGCAAAGCGAGGCCTTATATAATTTCGGTAAATCAATCTCGAGCAAGCAGTTTGTTATAATTTGCATAAGGAGGCCTTATCTGGGTTATCAAATTGCAGGCTGTTATAAGTAAATTACAAAAGGTCTTATTCAAGCAAAATAAAAACAATCATCCTTAAATAAGCCTTAAAATAACACTATGGAAGCTATTGCTTCTAAATATTCAGGAATTGGACCTTATACAAGATAAATTGTTACTTGGGGCAGTTGAACGCGATCTTCATTAGATGAAATGTTTTTAAAGATTTTCATATCATCTGCAAAGATAAGAATTTTACTATTTCTAACATACAACGGAGCATCATTAATAGCTAAAATAAATAAATAATAAATTGTGGTACACCCGATTTGGCAATGAAAGTTTTTAAGTAAGAGTTTCTGAATTTTACTTGGTAAGATCTATTATCAAGATAAGAAAAAATCCATTTGACGAATCCTGGAGGAAATCCATATGAATCAATTTAAACTTGATAATAATATGCGAAAGTTGATCAAACGCTTTGGAAAAAGCTGTGTAAATACAATCAACTTCCTGTCCACTTTTCTTCAGAATTCAGATATTTATGCAAGAACGCTAGAAGGTTTGTCACCGTAGAACGTTTCTGCATAAAGCCATGTTGTTCAAAGCATATAATATTTTTGCTGTATAAGAGGCCGGTTATAGCTATCATTGGTTTTCATCATTGAAACACATCATTGGAATTTTTCTGATAGGTTGGTTATAGCAATCATTGAAAATTTCTGTCCGGAAATTTTTTCCTGTCGTAGTTCTATCATTGGAACTGTGAGAAGTTGAAACACAGATCATTGGAATTATACAAAATTGAAACGCAAATCATTGGAACGATTTGTTTAATTTTTTGACATAAAACAATCAGCTGTTCAGGAAAATGAATTACAACCGGAAAATGGAAAAACACAATTAAAAGAAAAAATAAGTGTGTAATTAAACTTTTTCATGTCAATAAAAATTCTTGGAGTGATTTCCGATCGATTGGTATATAATTTGCACTTCTTTTCAAGAGAAAACATAGTTAAATATCCATTCAAAAATTTTTCCGGATCCATTTCAATGATAGCTATAACCGGCCTCTAAGGCTAAGTTTTCACAAACAACTTGCTCAAAAAGCTTAGGAATGCAAGACAGTTTGGATTATGTCTATAATTATTAGTAATATCTGACTTTTGACTTTGAAAACAGGTGTTATGTATGCGTTTTTCCACATGGTAGGGAATTTTCCTAGCTTTAAAGACAATTCAAAAATATTATGAAAGGGAATAGGAACAACTGTCCTTTATTTTTTTTTAAACAATGGGTGGAATACCATCGGGTCCAAAAGAATAGTCGTCCTTAAGAAGGCACATACAATTTACAAGTTCATCGAAATCGATAAGAACAGTGTTATAAGTTACTTAGGGCAGTTTCGCAAATAGACAAAGAAGTCAGTATCCACTGAAGTTGGAGTATCGATGAAAGACTGACTAAAATTACTTGCGAAAGCATCAGTTCAAGACAATATTGTTTTAATTGAAGTTAATAGGATAAACATCACATTTTTTTTTAGAATTGACAAAATTCCAAAACCTTTTTGGATCCTGTTTCAGTGAATTTCTCATATTTATAACATATTCACTGTAAAGATCAAAAGAGAGTCTTTTAAACTCTTCGAAAAGAGAGATATAAACAACTTGGTTCTCCAATGACATGGAACTGATATACTTTTTCCAGGCCTTGTTCCTTCCTTATTCCACGAACGATCAATCAATTGAACGAAGAATTATTTTTCATTCGTTCTCCTTGATTCTCATAATTTCAAATCTCTTGTATTAAGCAAAAAAGGTAAGCAAGCAGGAATTAAAGTTCGATCTACTTGATTCAAATGGATACGTCCAAAAAAGGACCAAAAAAGGACCGTTTTTAAAAAAAGAACCGTCTTTTGCAGCAAATTGTTTGGTGACAAATCCAACGTAATTATCATGGAACGATGGAACCTATAACTCAAAATTTTTTTATAGAAGAATTCCCAAAGAAACACAATTGATTTTGCGAATTGAAATTCTAGGAATTTTTTTATTAGACGAGTTGCAATTCGATGAATTGCTGTCGATTTATTCTCGTTAAACCTGCTTCGACAAATTGTCTTTCAAAGAATCGTTATTTGATGAATTGTTGTTCGATGAATTGGTCTTTCAAAATTGTTTTCGAGGAGTTTCTGTTCGTCCAACTGTCCAAAAAAATTTTATCAAACAAAATTGTTTCCGTTATTTTATTATTTTAAGATACTTTGACAGTGTTAATCCAGTCTTAGTTCAATAAATTTTTGTTAACGATTCAAGATCAACAATTACTCATCATCAATAAGTGCGTCATTGCAGTGGTTGCGTTGCATTTGAATGTTCACTGAATTTCATACGCAAACAAAATTTGCATTTGGCGTGTAAAAATGTGTTTGGCGGTGGATCAAGACTCATAGCCAGTTAGATAAACACAATGTTATTTTAATCAATCTGTTGAACTTACCACACCCACTAACCACACCAACAACTTAAGAAGAATTTCAATTTAATAATAAGATCACGTAAGAAATTAACACACGAGTTATTTTAAGGATTCAATTTTCAAGAAAAAAAATGTTGGGGTAAGTGAATTTTTTAAATTTTAAGTTTAATATACAAACAAAAATTTAAGATTTCTAAGAGCAAAATACTTTTTAATTAAAATTGAAAAAAAAAATGATAGAAACACACCCAGCAAAAAAGATCCAAAATCCAAGTAAAAATTGTTTTATCGAATTTATTCCAAAAATGTATTGTGATTATTTCTTTGCTGTTTTCGTTGACAGCTGGCAATTTACACGTCTCTAACTCTAAAATCTATAAAGTCGTCATTGTCAGTTTGCTTCACACAACCACCACGCCGACCAGGCGTCGTCAGTTGTCATTGTTCATCATGGGGAGCATCGGACCAACTCACCTGTAAAATGTTGAACAAAAGATAGAAACGGACACAGGGGCCATTTGTTCTCGGTGCGAATTGAATGTGTTTCGAATGTGTGTCTGCTAACACAATGTTAAAATGGATAACAACCGCAGAGACTTCATTGGACTATTGAACACAAAAATGGGGGACAATTGTGGTTATTCAATTTTTTGTGTTTTTTTTTCTGTTGTAAAAAGTTCAGCCAACCAAAATAACTCAAACGATTTTTGATATGGCTTGCTCCATCAACCATGACTTATGACGCTAGAGCTAGAGGCAAATCATGTTTTTAACAAATTGCATTCACAACAGGGTTAAAAAAAAAAAAAAACGTGCGACTTCCATATTTTTTCTTGTACGGGATAAATTGTAAGCTTTTTAGTAAGGCAATGGAATGCAAGCGCAAGGTAAAAATTGTGTACCCCAGACATTAAATTCTCATAGAATTTAACTAAAATTTAAACCAAGTTTAAAATTATGATAGCTCCAGGCGAACAATATGGGTCACATTTCCAACATCTTTCCATAACCCCAGCCTCTTTTTATTTTAAAGATCCTTCATCCGCCAACGTTAACCAAAACCACAACTCCTATTATAAATCTAAACGAAACACATTATAATTATTATCCCGTCACAAAATGTCCTCTTGAAAATGTCCTCTTTCGCAAATTTAATCCACTTCAAAATATTTACAACAGCTACATCACATAATATATACCCAGAAGAGAGCACTCCATACATTTTGTTTCCGACCAGTCATGATGATGTCGTCGTCGTCGTTGTTGCTCCTGGATCTTGACTTCTATCACCTCAAGGATGCGATGCCGCAGCAACTAAGAACCACAATAACATCAAGGGTGGTGTTGGAGATGTCATTATTCTTTGTTTTATATACGTAGGTACCCTATACCTTTCTATCATCATCCTTCGGGAAAGGAAGAGATGAACTTAAACAACATCAAAAAAATGCAATAACAACAAAACAGTTTATACAACCGTATTGTTGCTTGATTAAATTTTTTCATCATCGTCATGCTCATCATCATTTTGAGGGCATTCCGCCCCCCTACTGTCATCTTTTGGTCGTCAGTGGCATGGCGTTGTCATCGTATTCAAACAAAAGCAGTTCCGAAAAAAAGGACTCCACACAATAAAGAATGAACCGCATCCTTTGGTACACAAAATACACACCCCTAAACACATACATTTAGTTTAATATGTGGAGAATTTATGTAAATTAATGTTTGTTTAAGGATTTTTTTTTTCGCAACACTCCTCCTCCTCCTCCGGCTTCTTAGCACAGGAGCTTTTCGTTTTTTTGCAAACATTTTTTTGCTTCTTCAAAATTACTCTCCAGTACCATCACTATCTAGAATCCACCCATTTCCGAGAGTCGCTAAAAAACAATGAAACACTTGGGTGATGGCAGGGCACATCCGGGGGAGTAAATCATCTGAAGAAAGTGACGTTACAAGTTCATATTGGTCCATAACAGCCGACTACCTTCAACAACAACAAAAAATGGAGAAGTGGCGAAAAAAGAAGGCAGTGTCCTGGGGGTGGTGCTGCGGTAAGACAACAGACGCAAAAAAAATCCTCATTTTGAAGCTGGAGATCGGCAAAATCCGTATCTTCATATCCACTTCAGGGTTTAAAACAAAGGAAATGAAGAAAAAATACTTGGCATTATTTTTTTTTCCTATTTTCATTTTCATCCTTTTGATAAACATCATACCTACTTAGGGTTCACTGTTTGCGTATGTTTATAACCAGTTTTGGCAACAGTAATAATATCCTTAAGTAAATATGATGTTAACGTTTCGCTTACGACTCGCATCCAATTGCGAAAATATTGCTAATGTATGCAAATTAAATGTACGTATTGCTCTAGCTGCTAGCAGCAGGCGAGACCTTTCGACGACGACCAACAGTCGAGGACGCAACGCACGACGGCAATGGCGATGAAGACTTTAAGGGAAACGAGCCTTATAAATGCATAAAGAAGGTTTGTTATTGGAACGCTTAGTCACCTTGTTGCGTTCAATAAGGAAGAAGGATATACGAGTAATGCGTTGCGAAAACACTTCCGATGACAACTTAAAGGAATCTACAATCGTGACAGAACACTAGCTGGTAATTTAATGCATTTCCTGATGGTGAGTTGTAAGTTGAAATTGTTTAGTAAGGGGACATGTATTGCGGTCACTCAAAACAAGAATGAATTCAAGGACATTTCTTGAACTGAGCAAAACAATTTTGTGCAGTACGCGTTGGGCCTAATGCCTGGATTTTAATTAAAATCAATCTCAAGCTTTGGAGGATTTTACTGAAGAATTATTTTTCATTTGTTCTCCTTGATTCTCATAATTTCAAATGTCTTGTATTAGGCAAGTAAGGAAATTAGGCAAGAATTAAAATTCGATCTTCTTGCCTCACATGGACGTCAATGACTAAAACAGGACTGTATTTTGAAAAAAAAGAGCGTCTTTTGCAGCAAATTGTTTGGCGACCAATCCAACGTAATTATTATAGTACCTACTCGACTTTTCCTCAAAGGAACACTATTGCTTTTGCGAATTGAAATTCTAGGAATTATAGATATTACTAGACGAGTTGTCAACAAATTTTTGATAAGCCGATAAATTACTTTCTATGAAATATCAATAGCTGACCCGGCAAACTCTGTTCCGCTTGAGAGGCAATAAATAAGTGAATTTTAGATTTGATGAAGTTCAATAAAAATATTAAGTATTTAAATAATTCTTTGTTGTTCTTGTTCTCTTCAGTTTAGTGTTTTGTGATACACGACATTATTTGTTGTTATCAGGCGCAAGAATATATTACACAGATGGTTTCCCGACCCGTGAGCATGCCAGATGCCACATATAACGAACATGAGAAAAGCATGGATATTCCCTGCCTTGTGACTTGTTCATTGTTATGAAGGATGCAAGACAGATCGGAAATTGGATTCTTTTAACAAATGTCATATCGGTTGGGATCATCGAGATCCTTGGAGCTCGGAATGAGAACTTCCTCAGCTTCGAATTTTCCTTTGAGTATCGTCGCGTAGTGTCCGTGGCTTAGTGGTTAATTGCGTTGGCTGCTAAGCAATACGTCGTGGGTTCGAGTCTTTCTCGTGTCCATAGTTTTTATTTCATCTTTGACCGGCACTGCCTCTTGCGAAGAACTGACAAAACTTCCAAGAGTATCAATCTGTCATGAAAAAGTGCTTCTCAACTTTGCCGTTCGGAATCGGCGTTAAATTGTAGGTCCCCTCAATTCTTCACACGCACCCAGAGAATTGCTGATGAGAGTAAGCCAATTAGGCCTTGCGCTTGCCTCTTCAAGAGCCACTCTTTTTATTTTAAACGCTTAACAACTCTTTTGATTTGTCATACACTCTACGGTCACAAACCTTCTTGTCTTCTTGGAAAATGATTGAACTTTTGACTTTTCGAAGGCTTTCAACCAGTTGGTATCCACATATTTTTAAGACAGAAATTTAGACATCATGTTTCTGAATTAGTTTTTTGCAAAATCTGGTGTCCCTCAAGGTAGTCATTTAGGACCCCTTCTATTTATACTGGCTATCAACGATGTCCCGTTTTTCTTTCAAAACAGCGAAATTCTCATCTTTGCACATCATAAAATTTATCAACGAACGATAGAATTCTTCTTCAGGACAACAATTGCTAATTTTGATGTGAGTTAAAGAGCTTAGATTTAAATCCCATGAAATGTCAGTCAATGACTTTTTTAAGGAGCGAATACCGACTTCTTATGACTATACAACTTCACAGCATATTTTGACTCGTGCTGTCAGTTTGTCACTGTTAAAGATCTTGGAATTTTATCTCCACCTAGCTTAGACTTTTCTGAGGAACATCCCTTTACGTTATTCATATCGAGAGGTAAGAATCCGTTAAAGGAATTCTACTAGGTAAAGGTTTGCTTCCCACTTATTAGACCTTAGAGGAGGAGGTTAATTTTCCTGATAGGGACATGATTAAAGAACCATCGAAATAACTTTGGAACCTTTGAGTTCTTGGCACGAATCAGCAGACTTTACAACCAGCAACTGAAACCTTTTTGATTTAAATCTTTGTAAAAATCATTTAAAATCACTACTTAAAGCAGTGTTCCCCGTGCTTAAATGTTTTATGTTTTTGTATATTTTTCGTGTCTATATAATTTTTAGCTTATTATTTCGTTTGCGTTGTTTCGCTCTAAGTGAAAAGTCGGTGGTATAACACAGATTCTGTGATGGCAAAAGTTTGCTATAAGCTCTCTTCCACCAGTTCTAAAGTGTAAAAAAAGGTCTAGTTCAAAATTTGTAAAACAAACCACTTTGTTGTTCATGAAATTCAAACATAATTCTTACATTTGTTTTAACGCCAATCCTACAAAAACGAAAAAACAAAAGTACAAATAAATTTTCTCAAAGGAAACCTTTTACTTTTGTTGCTATTTGAAACATGTTCGTGCGACGAAGTCATGCATTAGAACAAAAGTCATAAGCAGCAACAAGTTATGTAGATAATTTTCATTGAAATAAATTCCAAGCGAGCATATTCCATCACGTAACCCACCGTCAAACTTAACTCTGCCAGCCGCCACGCCATATCAAAGGACTCCTTTTTGAAATTTATTTCATCAAATTGAATGCTTTATGTTTATGTCGTTGGCCCTCAGATGTCGTGTATTATTGCCGTTTTCTTCGAATTCCTCTTCGAAAAGTCCAAAATGGACAATCCGCGTTTAACATGAGCAATACCAAAGCTTGCCTAACTATACCTACTTTCTTAGCGACGGAGGAGGCGCAGCAGTCGGGGCCGGCTGGAAAATCATTTAAAAAGGACGACTTCAAGCGGCTCAGGTTATATGGCTACTTAAAAGTTACCTTTGCGAAATGTAGTGTTTGTTTATGTTCGAACGGAAAGTAAACGTTTGAAGGAAACCGCATTTAACAGAGAATGTCCTTTTCACAGTCATTACACCAATGTCGAATGCCGAATGCCATCCATCCATCTATTCTCATTTATTCCCGGCCGAGAAACCTAAACGGAAGAGTTGGGTACCGTATTCTCGTTCACCGAAAGCATTATCCTGAGGTCACTGTATTCGAAATGAGCCAAGTCAACGGCTGAAATGCTCCAACTCCTCGTCAGGAAGACTTTAAATGGGATTGAATGTGGATTCTAAGTCCGTTTCGAAAACTTTACTCTGTCGTTATTTTTTTTCTTGTTTTGAAGAAGTCAAAGAATATTTTGCCAAAACACACACGAAAACATATCTTCTTGGTATTTATTTCCTTTTGACTGACTTAATAAAAGGATGAGGGAGTGTGGGCTTGTTTTTTTCGGAATCAGATGAGATATATGACCGTGGGTTTCTTTTTTATTGCCTTTTCAATGTGATATAGAAGCATGGAAAGTGTAACGGAGGAGGGTGATTTCTTTGGTTTTGTTTGGGCGTTTTTATGTTGATCCTATATACGATGTCCCACAAGTTAAGGAACTGGAAAACATTATTTTTTGTTGATGCTTAGTTCTTTGCTGGTGGATCCAAAAGGATTAGCAATTCGGTTGGAGGTCTTTTGGAGATGGTTTTGTTTGTCAGGGGATAAAATAAAATAAATATAATTCATAATGAAATACTTTGAGAAAGAGAAATAGAAGCAAAAAACAATTTGAAGATCAAAATGGAAGAGAAAGAGTCCATCCTGCTGTGAATTAAGTCCTATGGCTTGGTAGGTATGGGAAAATATTCTTCAAAGGTTTTTTAAGGACGAACTTTGAATCGGAGTACATTCAAACCAGTGGCAGCGTTCGAAAAATAGCGCCTTATTAATTTTAAAGCAGTTACAAAAGTTGTATTCAATTTATAAACTTCTTAAGTTGTTTCCCATCGCGATTTTGCAAAGTTAGAACTGCATTTGCTTTTTTCCCACATTCCCACATCAGCTATTAAAAACGTTATCCAAATAAACAATACCAGCTCTTCGATTATCCCCCTCTAAAAAGATCACGAAACATTGTCCCAAGAGCAATAAATTGAAAAACAAAATTACAAGCAACTTCAATGGCTTTGACCCCTGCAACCAAGCATTAACTAAACATAGGCAGAGTCCCACAGCTAGTATGTCGAATTTAATTTGTATCCAGGTGTTTCCATACACTTAAATTTAAAGTCATCGTCATCGGATATACGGAAACTTATTTACAGCAAATTACAATTAATAGCCATACAAAGAGTTCTTTCCAAAAAGAAAAGAAAGAATTAAAAAAAATTGTTATTAAAATTCCGGAGGTTCCCACAGTTTGTCGTAAATGGAGCTAACTGACCGCTGTACTCCGCCGTCGCTGCCGCGCTGTTGACGAGACGTTCTCAATCATAACCTCTTCAGGTTCTGGGTTAATGAATGCTAAATAAATTCAAATTATATGTATCGCTTGGGACGATCTACCTTTAGTTCGAGTACCGTACCCAAATACAGTCCAAGTCGAACTATTCGCGGTTCGGTCTCAGTAGAGAGACGAACAACCGGCCATTGGCCGTCGGCGGCGTCGATGTTGGTAGACTAAAGCAGCAGCGGCAACTGGCTATTGGAGGTTTACCTTAACTATGTGTCTCAGCGGATAAAGGAAAGCGAAATGAAAAACGAATTTATTATTGTATCTGTTTCCGTTTTCCGTTGTCTCTTGCTGTGAGTAGTTACAATGTTACCTTATAAAGAGTTTGCTCCTTGAACTTGGAATTTGGTTGGGGTGCCAAACAACAATCAACATATCGCTACATTCTTATTCAAAAACAAAGAGAAGGGTTCCCTGGGATGAATTTCTGCGCTTAACATTGACCTCTGCGTTGACCTTGTCCGCGTGTTTTTAATGAATTCATCGAAAGAAAAAAATAACAAATATCCCCAAAATGACTTTCGATCAAAAAGGTTTTAAGGTTTTTTTTTGATTATTGTCTTCCGGGGATGAAGAATAAATTTTTCAAATTAATCGGTCTGTGTGAGCCAAAGAGCCAAGGTAATGTCAACAATCATTGTGAAAGGATTTGTTTACTTTTGTATTGAAAGAATGGGATAGGATTGGGGAGATATAAAGTAGATCTTTGACTTTAATTAGCATTTTCGGAGATGGATTGGAGCGATTGACAGTGGATTGCAATATAGACTGCTTCCTTTATTTAAAATGATTTGATTTTGATGGAACTTTGCAAGATAAAAACAAAATTTTACGAAAATGCGGACATATTTGTGGAGCATTTTTTTTTTTTTTGTTAAAAAATGTTGTTTTTACCAAAAGAACAAAGTTTTATGTCTCGTTTACAAAAGATTTTAGAAATTCGTCAATTGGTTTGACGGAAACTAATGCGACCAGTTCATGTAGAAAAAGCGGAAAATTAAATCCCGGGAAATTTCTCCTTGCTGGATTTACCTACTTACTCCTTTTTTGGAAAATAAAAGCAATTGCTTATGCAGAATTTTTGGAACGAAGAATTTTAATGCTTCGTTCTCCATGATTCTCAGCGTTTGGTGCCCCATAAAATTTCTGGTTTTTGTTTTTGTTTTTGAAAAAAGGGTTTGACCTAAATCAGGGCGGTTATAAAAACCGTGTTGAAGAAGATAGAACACCGAACATTTTTATACTTAGTTAGTTTGCTTAAATTATAGAATGTTGTTTTATTAATCTTACTGACTTAAGTACTTATTTTTACTCACTCGATATTGAAAACTCAACTAGAGAGGAACGTTTGTTATTAATAAAATATTATTGAATAGAAAACTACATTTTTCTTTTATTCAAGCTCAAGATTCTCAACAGGTTATGGGACCCAGGCTCCTATGAACTGCCTTAGAAAAATAGAGAATTTGAAAAGAATAAAAGAATAATTTCAAGAAAAGTCAAGTTTGTCCAGAAAAGAAGCTTATAAAGAAATTAAGTCCATTAAGCAAGATGTCGAATGATTTTAAGATGTCTGTGGATAAATTAGAAGGTGCAAGTCAATGGGCAAAATGGAAATGGCAAATGAATCTGCTTTTCCGCGCCAACGACTTAAATAAAATTGTATATGGTGATGTTGTTTGCCCTTTAATTACAGCAACATCGACAGCAGACGAAAAGAAAGCTTAAAGTCATTGGCTGAAAGAAGATACAAAGGCTGCAGGCCTAATTGCTGCGTCTTTGAGCTCACCAATAGCTGAACTTGTATTGACGTGCGAACATGCGAAGGATATTTGGGACAAGCTATGTGCTCGCTTCGAAAGAAACAGGACTCAACGTTTGAATATGCTTATCGAAAGTTTCTTTCAAGCAAGAAAAGATAAGAATGAGGACATTAGTTCTCATATTGCAAAGTTGCACAAACTGTTTGTTGATATTAACGACAAGCTTAACAAACATAAAGAAAATACGTTGTCCGAACGTATTCTCAACGGTCGCATTCTGTCTACACTTGGTAAAAAGTATGACAAATTTCGAGATTTGTGGGATACGATTCCTGCAGATCAGCAAAAGTTGAATTTGCTAATCGAGACGCGAGAAGTAAATCAAAGTAACTTTAAAGAAAATGAAGATACAGCTTTACTCGCAAGAACAAATTTTAAGAAAAAGAAGCAACCGGAAAGAGGGAAGACACGAAACTCGAACGAGCTAAAATGAAATTTCCTTGTAAGAAGTGCAAGCAAGTAGGACATTGGGCAGCTGAATGTCCACAAAACAGAACGAATTTTGTGAAGAAGAACAATGCCATGACTGCATTTTCACTAAGCGCATCAACTGAAAATTTTCTGAAATCAGATGAATAGACAAAGTCCCATATGAATTATGGAACAAAAAAGAAGTTAAATTTTTAACCCAATGTTATGTTCATGTTCCAAAAGAACTTCGGAAGAAGTTCGATGACAAAGCTTTGTATGGGAGAATGGTTGGTTATCTGAATGAAAATGATGGTTATAGAGTTTAGGTTTCTAATCTGAAAAGAATCATTCTTAGCCATGACGTCATTTTCAAGCCTGAAAAGCTTTGCTATGAAACTATTGAAAATGTTTGTCAAGATCAAGATGCAAATGAAGAAAAAGAAAAAGTCGAGTTTGTGTTAACTCAAGAAGATCTTGAAGACAAAGAAGTTCCACAGGTTTCAACTAATATTGAAGAAGATTTTATTAACGAAGTAGAAATCAATCAAAATAATAATGATTTTGAATCTGATTATCAAGACGCTGAAAGTGAAGATAGTTCAGAAGAATCAAGAATTAATGAAACACTTTTAGAAGAATTTAAAAGAAGACCAAGTAAAAAGCCTAACTGGTGAATATTTGATGTTAGCTGAAAGTGATAAGAGTAAGACTTACACTGAAGCTGTGAAATCAAATAATTCCGAAGAATGGCTTTTAGCAATGGAAGAAGAATTGGCATCCCTGCCAGAAAACCAGACTTGGGATCTAGTAAAGAAGCCAGAAACAGCCAAAGTCGTTCAAAACCGATGGGTTTTCAAAATTAAGGACTCGATAAATGGAAACAAGCCAAGATTCAAAGCAAGACTCGTTGCGAAAGGTTACGTCCAACAAAATGGCATCGACTATAATGAAACGTTTAGTCCTGTAGCAAGGTATGATACTGTTTGATTGCTTTTAGCGTTAGCAGCAAGAAATAAGCTAAGCATACAACAGTTCGATGACTGCCTTCTTATACGGTGAGCTTGAGGAGGAAGTATACCTGGAACAACCTGAAGGTTTTCAAGATGGAACCGGAAGGGTCTGTAAGTTGAAAAGGAGTTTATATGGATTGAAACAAGCTCCTCGATGCTGGCATAAACGTTTCTTGGGATTCATGAAGAAGACTGGCTTAAGACACAGTAAAGCAGATCCATATTTATTTTACCGCAATGAAAAAGGAAGAGTTCTTTATGTTGCCGTTTATGTTGACGATGGCCTGATACTTGGAAATGTCAAAGAAATACAAGAATTCATGAATGAACTCAAGAAAGAATTCAAGATCACACTTGGAACTCTTGAAAACTACCTTGGCATGAAGATAGAAATAACAAGTGATGGACCAATAAATTTGTCTCAAGAACAATAAACCAACAAAGTTTTAGAAAGATTTAATATGAATGAGTGTAATCCCGTAACAACGCCTGCAAGTCGGGAGGAAGAAAATTCAAAAACCGAAAATGTCAAAGAAGAAGAACCATATAGATATAGAGAAGCTGTTTGAAGCTTATTGTATTTAGCAACAGCGACAGGACCAGACATTGCATTTACAGTAAGTTCTGCTGCAAGAAGAATGGAAGACCCTACCAAAGATGATTGGAATAATGTGAAACGCATTTTTCGATATCTTCGCGGGACAAGCAAAGCTGTACCTAATCAAATATCCAGCAGGTGACAATTGTCAGGAATTGAAGATATACAGTGATGCTGATTACGCTGGAGATCTAAAGAACGGGAGTAATTTCAATGTTCAATAGAGGCCCAGTTAGATGGACAAGCCAACTTCAAAGAACTGTTGCATTATCAACAACAGAAGCTGAACTTATGGCTGCAACAGAAGGTGCCAAAGAAGCTATGTGGCTGAAGTATCTCATGCAAGAACTGATTGGAGAGCAGAAAGAAATACCAACGCTTTACATCGACAGTGCAAGTGCATTAAAGCTTTCAAAGAACCAAGAATTTCACAAACGATCAAAGCATATTGAAGTTCGTCATTTTTATGTCAGAGAATGCTTTCTTGAAGACAAATTGAAATTGCAACATATACTTGGAAAGGACCAACTGGCTGATTTGTTAACGAAACCCCTTGACCGTGTCCGTTTTCAAATGTTAGTTAAGAAAATTTGTATTCAAGATTAACTTCAATAACTGTTTGGTGTTTATGGAGGAAGTGTTGAAGAAGATAGAACACCGAACATTTTTATACTTAGTTAGTTTGCTTAAAGTATAGAATGTTGTTTTATTAATCTTACTGACTTAAGTATTTTTACTCACTCGACATTGAAAACTCAACTAGAGAGGAACGTTTGTTATTAATAAAATATTATTGAATAGAAAACTACATTTTTCTTTTATTCAAGCTCAAGATACTCAACAAACCGAAAAACGTACCAGATTTCGATCTCCTTAATTCTCACAACTTTGTGTGACGAAAAGAAGTAGATTCTCATGATAAAAGTTAGGATTTTTTAACGGGCAAATGTTACACGGGCAAATGTACTGGGGGAGTACTTTCCGAGTCTTTCGATCCCAACCCCAAATATGCTTTTTTCATATTGTCAGAACCTTTCCAATATAAACTGAAGATTTTGATCCCTGTTTTTGATATTCCTTAAGTTGTGCCAGTGCCAGAAAGATACAAAGGAGGTGTTCGACTGTTGCAACTTCCTCCTCATCCATACAACTTCTCAATAAAAAATATTAAATATTATTCTTAAATTGAAAAAAAAAATTGAAGAACACATAGATATGCTCTCAAAAATTTTATCGAAAGCAAAGTTTCTTTTATTTTTATTTTGAAAATTTGGAATAACAATTTCTACCTCTGCATTCCATCATGTCTTGGCAAAAAAAAACCCATTCCTCAATAGAATTCACCTCATTCAATTGACACCGCTTTAAAAAGCTGTCTAGCAATTTATCATTTCCAATTTTCCTTTCAAACATGTAAAACAGCAGAAAAAAACCTTTTACCTACCAAAAAAATCGCATAATTTAGTAATGAAGATGTCCCGCGTCCAATCTTTAACAGTCTTCAAGTCTTAAATCGTGCACAGAGTAGGTACACCCAGTAGTGCCAACGCGCGAACGCTCTACTAATTTCAAAGTAAGACTCTCACTGCGAAAATTAATCACAGAACAACAGACAATTGGATGCCATATCCACACCTTGCCTCAACGATCATCACCATCATTATTTTGCTATCGACTGAAATATTTTCTTGGAGCAAATATTTACAAAAGCCAGAGTGTGTACCTTTTGGAGCTTCGAGCTACTTGCCATGAGATATAATAATTGAGAAGTCTATGCGCGTACGCCTTTCATAGCAGTCGTTCCTATTTGTATTTTCAGAAATTCCATTGCATTGCTCCTCTGTGCACTGTATGCTCCGAATGGATCAGACGCAGCTCAGACTTTATCAGAGAAGAGTTTCGGACATGTCTGCGCCTATCCGGGAGCGCATGTGCAGGAACCACGTGAAGTACAAGCCAACAAACTTTGGTCCTCTACCCAGGTGCTGCACAGCGAGCTTATAGGTTAAACAATGGAGGCCAAAGCAATTCCAAAAAAAAAGTACAAAACACAAAAAATAAAATGAAAACAAATAAAAATCGCGCATGAGAAACATGAAGACATTTCGACGATTGACTGTTGTTATTTTTGGACGGACAGGTCTCTGAGTTGGTATAGACTGCTGTTAAAGGGAAGGGTAGCTTGAGCCTCATTAGGAATTCTGGACTGGCCAAGTCAAACGTAGAATAGGCGATTTACGAGTTTCAAAAGATGTCACACAGAGTCGCAGAGTCTTCGCGAGACACAAAAGTATCAAAAGTAACTCGTCGCGTCGTCTCATATCTATCGATGTATCTTTTTGGGTTTCAAGCTGATTCGAGTTTCCCATATTCTCATCATTGCTTTCAAATGACGACAAATCAAAGCCTCACTTCAGTACTCAAAAATGCGTTCTTTTCTTTCTTCGTGCGTCTTTCGTCTTGTTTGCGTTTGGGTTTTTGGTAACTTGTCGCGCAATGTACTGGTTACAGATACACCTGCGCGTGATATGACACTAGTTTTGGTTTTGAATGTGTCTCAGGAATTCGAATCTTCTATACCTAAAGGCTGTTAGAGAAGGTACGGGCATACTATCTACCTACATTTATTACCTACGACTTTTTGTTGATAACGTCGCATCGTTTATCTATTGATGGCACTTTAAACTGTTCATTTATGGGACTTTTAGAGCTTTGTGCCATATTTTTCTTTTTTTTAAGGCACAACAACTTACTGAAACGAAATGGTGTTTGAGATTGAATAGATATTTGTCCATTTGTGTTGGGTTTTTGGATTTTTCGAATACCGTTGGTTGGTGATTGTGAGTTTCACTTTGACATAAAAGATAGTTTTGGGTTAGTTTGTCTGTGGGTCTATAGTTTAACTTGTTTTGTTCCCACATAAAAAATAAATAATCATTAAACTACCTGATCGGAATATCTATTTTGGAAGTTTGGGATAAATGCCTTATGTTCTGTACTGGCCTTTTATTAAGTACTGAAAACCAAAGCTTTTTGCGATGTAATCAAATGAATTTTGTGGACTTTGTGCGACTTGGACGAATTCAAAAGACGATTTCGACAATAACTACCCTTACAGACGGCACTTAAACTGTGTCAGGATGTGACTATTGTTTGCAAAACCGAAATCAGACGACAATTTTGGTTCAGCCACTTCAATCCAGTGGTTGACTAGGCAATTTATCAAATCATCCTTTCAAGACCAAGCATCACTGCAGATTACAGAAAACAAGGTTTTGACCACTGGAGAACGCTTATTTCAGGTATGATCGAGGTCTTTTAAGGATGTGCAGCCTTCAGTAAGTTTAATCAGCAACAAACAAAAACTTTCAGCAATTAAATCAGAATTTCGGCAGGTAATCACAATTTGATTTGCAATCTAGGACACAAATGTCCATTATTCTTAAAGAGCCAAGAATTGGTTAAAAAAACGGGGTTCGGCTACATATCTTCAATATATTTTAATGAAAACGTCATATTAAAGTTTTAAATAAGCATCTTTCCCAAAGTAATTGACTCCGCTGCTAAGTCCACTTTTGATTCCAACCGAACCGTATCCATGCTGTCCAACCTCTTACCACATCAAAGTGGTTTCTTTTTCCTTTCGGAATGTGTGTGGAAAGGGCACTAAGCGAATCCGGAACTCATGAGTTACGAACTGCCATATTTTTTTATCTCCTGGATATTTATGTTTTTTTTTTTTTTACTTCGGCCTTGGGCCTTGACCACTCTCCACTCATCCAAGGATCCATTTCTCCCCACCCACTAAAAGGAAGAAAAGAAGAAAAAACATTTCAATGGTTATTATTATAACTATATATCGATAGAGAATAAAATTGAGCAACTGACTATGATGATGGCCAAAAAAAAGCGAAGAAAAAAATGAAACAAATAAAATGGAAATTCACAGTCAGTGGTCATTGAGTGGGCAGAAAGGATCTGTTGTTTTTTTCTCATTTTTAGTTTCATTATTGTGTGTGCGGTTGTTGATGGTCATCATGGATGATTTTCATTTTGTGAAAAGGAAAACCAATGTGCCAAACATCCATTCACCATACAGCCAAACGGATGATGATGGCCAGCACGAGCTTGAGCACACACCAAATTAAGTGAGGGTTTGCCATTATATTGACGACCGACTGACGATGGTAATTTTACCTATATATTGCGTGAAGGGAAATGAAATAGATAAAAATCCACCTCGTACGCAACACACAACACATAAGTTTAAATGGTTTCATATCTTTGTGGATAGGACCATCTCTCTTTAACGATGACGAACCGAACCGACTCGAGCGGGCTGGGGTCCTTTTGGCTCATGCATAATTCAATAAAATTTGGAATGATTATTCTTTATGGGGCTGTTTATTTATCTTCACCGTTATTTTTCTTTTGACTCTGCTGATGCCGTTTCTGCCTCGGTCTCCACTTGACTCGGTCGTCTTAGTCCTGATGATGGTCTGCTTTTTCTTTAAGATGTTTGATTTTTATAGAGGAACTTCTCTTACCCTGCCTGGCAGCCTGCGTCGTCATCATAACATCAAGTTCATTTATATAACTGTATTTTGTGGTCAAATTATCATCTTTGTTTGTTTTACTTTCCAATATTTTACTTTGTTGGCCGGAAAGGGGAAGAAGGACGCGCATATCATCGAGAATTACAAAATAGCATATTCTTTTCTTTGTGAGAACTGTTTAATTTTTTTGTTTGACGAAGGAACAGAAGAACAAAAATCCGAAACAATAAACAGTTCCTTGATAAAAACGCCGCTCGCTGATTGCATGGCATGTTCCTTGCTTACTTTTCGGCTCTAGCTGGACGGACTTCCGTTTTTTGGTGGCATTTTTTTCTTGCCACTATGCTAATTATCGTTTGAATTTTTCCGGACATCCATAAATCTGAGCAACTGAGAAAGAACTGGGCTCTTTAACGAGTTAAAATGTCCTTTTTTTCGGTCGTCATCGTCATAGGCAAGGCTGAAGGATTTTTTTAATTTTTTCATTGTTCCGGGAGTGAAAATGTTATGCTCAACCTGTCGAGAGAACAAAGGATGACCATTACAACACATCATGACGTAGATGCATTTTTCCCGGTTTGAAAAGAATTGTTTTATAGTTTTTTCACTTCTTCCTGTATTTTTGTGCACACAAAGCAGTAGAATAACTCTTTTCGGTAGTTTTCCTTTTTCGTTCTTGGATTCTGTTTTTTTTTTTTTTTTGAAACAGGATGTAAGAGGAAAAATATTAGACAGGTATGTTCTTGACTTGATTTTATGGTTAAGTGTCGTTTTTTCGTCAGAGTTATGTTCAAAGGCGCAATCACGACATGAATTTTAGACATTTTTTTTCAGAGGCATGTGCTAATGAATAAAGGCGAATGTCCTTGGAATTATTTAAATGAGCTAACAGTAAGCAGAGATGTTGATTTTTCTCCCTAAAAGAACTTATGATAAAAAATCATTTCATTTTAAAGTAACGCACTGCGACTTGTTCATGTGCTTAAGATCTTTTAAGTTGAATTAAAATAAATACTTTAAACTTATAAGATATCAAACGTAAGATTGACCGATTTTGCTTATGCTGAGGTAGATTTGTGGAAGTTCAGGGAAGGCTTAGACATTGTGAAACTGTCGGAAACTTTCGAAAAAGTCGCACAAACAAAAGTATTGAGCATAATTCATTTTCAAACACTTTTTTGAGACTAAAAAAACAACCTTGCTTTATTTGAAGTAATTATCAAATTACCAAAAAAAACTTGAAAATAAATGCAATTGAAACGAGTCTTATTAGACCATACATTTTTTCATTAAAAGCATGTCAAAACTTCGATAAGAGACGAGAAATAATACATACATTTGTTTGCCTCAGTGCCCAATGCAAGCAAAAGCATTTCCTGAGAAAATAATAATCTGAGAAATAATAAAAGAAACTACTTTTCTTCGATTTTCAATGTAACGAAATGTTATTTAAAGTGCTTTATGTATTTATAACGCTCGCCAGGGCAAACTTAACGAAAAATATTTTCCCTTTTTGTAGATTAGCCGTGTTTTTTTTCACTACTCAGTAGCCACAGTAATCAAGTGCGAATCAAACCCTCCAACTCACTTTATCTGTCAAATTCAATTTGTATGGCAATTGTTACATAAAACGTCGCAAAATGGACCTAAGGGTTGCGCCTCGGATTGAAAACAATTAGCAAATACTTCAACAAAAGAGAGTTCATAACTCTGATCATTAGATTCGCGTAGCAAAATAATTCTTCTTCGCTGTCTTCATTTCAATAACTGAAAGTTCTATCGCCTCTACAACTGTCATTTTTTTACTGGCCTTTTTATCGACTGCAATCCAAATTGTTTTTGTTTGCCAAGGGAAATTTTGTTGTGCTCGCTTCTGAGTAGTGAAAAAAACACGGATATTATTAAGAGAATAGTCCAGTAAACTTGAGCAATACCATGTGTACGTCTCATTATCTCAAAATCAAATCTGGGAGGATAAAAAAATTAACCAAATCACTAGGATTGAAAAGTCATAACAACGGGTTCGGGTGGAAAGACCGCAAATCAAAATCCCGCATAACAAAATCCCGCAAAGTTCATTCCCGCAGTATATTTTTTCATCACTCAAAATTATGACAACAAAGGAGTTCGTAATCTAGTACTATTATCCATTTATATTTATGTATTTTTTATTTTATGTTTTTATTTATTTTTTGTTAAGATTTAACGTGTTATTATTTTTGTATTAATATTCCTAACCTTTCCTCTGCCTTCGACACTAGTTTCTTGTGAACTATAGATTGCAGCTCTTTATCGATATTTTATACGTATTATTATGTTACATTATGCATGTTTTTTTTAAATTATAATCACTGCTTATGTTTGATGAAGAAAAATAAAAATTAAACTAAAAAAAAAACTATTTCAATTTTTCTAACAGCGAACAGAAAACAGAAATTTTAAGAGTCACCAAATGCTGAGAATTATGGAGAACAAAGCTTTAAAATTCTTCGTTCAAATAATTCCATATAAGCAATTGCTTTTTTGTGACCCAGTCAGTTCCAAATTGTTTATGCTGCAGGTCTAAAACATCGAATGCGTTTTTTTTAGTAAAAATGTTTGCTAATTTTAAACTATAATTTTGTATAATAGTTTATTGTTTGAATTTGCTGTGACTTCTCTAAAATAAATAAATAGATTGGCGCGACAGCTCTTGTCTCTGGGTGCGTGTGAAGAATTGAAGGGAAAGGGACCTACAACTTAAAGCAAAGTAAAGAAGATCTTTTTCATGGCAGATGGATACTCTTGGAAGTTTTGTCATATTTTCACAAGAGGCAGCACCCGTAAAAGATGAAATAAAAACTATGGGCACGAGTAGGACATGAATCCACGACGACGCACGTTCGGCTTAGCAGCCAACGCACCTAACCACTAAGCCACCGACACTATAACTTCTCTGCCGGTAACAAAAAACGCCCTTTTTAGAACGAACAAAGAGCCTTAAATTGTTATTTTAATAACTATTCATGGTGAGACAGTTGGGTCATATTCTAAAAGATGAGCAAGAGCTCAGACTCAGAGTCTGAGCCGACGAGCTTGAACTCACCTGTGATCAATCGAGTTCAAGCTCAACAGCTATTACTCGTTGAAATTGAGATCGTTCTCAAAGCTCTTTTTGTTGCTTGGTTATGATTATAGGCTGAGTTCGTAATTTTAAGACTTCCGCAGTACTGCCAAAATTGTGTTCGTAAATGAAAACAAACAGCAATTATAGTTCTGCATGAGCATGGCAACAATTGTGTTCATAAAAGTATTACGACTGTCATTTTGCGGTTGAGTCGGCATTTGTTTTTATTTTTTTGCTGAATTTACAGGAAAATGGCAGGGAGCAAATGTGATGTTTGTTGCTCAATAACTCCAGAAGTACTAAGCGGATCAGGATGAAATTTAGCATGCAGACAGATTATAGTCTAGAATATCTCATAGGCTACTTTATATCCCGGTAAAATCTATGGTGCCTGTGGAAAACATTTGTTTTGATTGACATGATTTTCTGAATAGGTAGTGGTGGTTAAGGGGTCAGAAAATGACAAGGGGCTACTTTTAACCTGTTTATCGCGAGTAACACCGCGGGTATAACTAGTTTTAGTTTGTTTATAATCGTAATATTACTCAAGTGAAAACATTTTTAGGAGGGATTGACCCTTAATTAAATCATTAGATAACAATGATTTCTCGTAACGAAAATGCAGCATGCTCACGATTTACAAATGTAAAATGGCTCTGTCTGTCTGTTCGATTCTTTATAACGCTTTAACTGCTGAACCGATTGAAATAAAAATTATTACAGTTTTAGAGACAGTATTCTATTTGGAAAAGTGCCTTTATCACTCCAACTCATAAAAAAGGTCAAAAAAATGAAATTGAAAACTACCGTCCTATAGCCAAGTTATCCGTAATACCTAAACTGTTTGAGTCCATTATATGTAACACTCTTTCCTTTTATTGTAGTTCTATTGTTTGTGAAAGTCAACATGGTTTTATGAAAAAGAAGTCGACTGTTACTAACTTGTTAAATTTTATCTCGTTTTGTTTAGATGTATTTGAACACCATGGATAAGTAGATTGCGTGTTTACTGACTTCAGCAAAGCCTTTGACAAGTTATGCCATACAACGCTAATCAAGAAAATGGACACTCTTGGATTTAGCTCTAACTTTCTAAAATGGATATCTTCATATTTATGTGACAGACATTACAACGTAGTTTTCCTGAATGAACTTTCAACTAATTTTGTAGTCAACTCCGGTGTCCCTCAAGGTAGTCACTTAGGACCAATTTTATTTATATTATTTATTAACGACTTAGCTTTGACCATTAAAAACTCTTCTATTTTAATCTATGCAGATGACGTAAAAATTTTCAAAAGTATTAAATCGCAATCTGACTGCTTGTTATTACAGGAAGACCTTATTGTTTTTCGGGAGTGGTGCAATCTTAACCGTCTTGTCTTGAATGTTGACAAGTGCAAAAGTATGACTTTTACACGCAAACAAAATCCCCTTGTATTTAGTTATATGTTTGATCTGTCACCTTTAAACAATGTCTCTGTATTCTCTGACCTTGGTATCATCCTGGATCCAAAACTAACTTTTAACTTTCATTTAGACTCTATAATTAAAAAAGCCAATAGACTTTCAGGACCCTTATGTTTTAAAACTTTTTATTTGTATCGTTCGTTAGGCCAATACTTGAATACGGATGTGTAGTATGGTCACCATATTACCATACTCACATAAAAAGACTTGAAGCAGTTCAAAGAAGGTTTATGCGTTTTTGCCTACGTTTCTTTTCTTGGTCTCCTAATAATATTCGTCCTCCTTACTCTCAAAGACTTGCTTTAATTAAATTTCCCTCTATCACTCATCATAGGCAATACCTTCAGTTTTGTTTTATAACTAATGTGATGAATGGCTCTATACTATCTCCATCAGTTCTAAGCAGATTAAATTTTAGTTTCAGTCGAACATGCTTAAGACTTCAACAACCCCTACAACTACCTTTCAGTAGATCAAACTATGGTGCCAATAATCCTATAAATCAAATGGTCTTAATTTTTAATAAACATTATTTTCTTATAGTTTCAATTAATGCTAATTTCAAAAGCAAATCTTTTAAAACTGCTTTTTATAATGCCTAAAATGCATAAATGCAGGCTTTTATTTTTAATTCTTAATGTAATAATTTGTAATTTATGATATTTTTGTATTTTGTAATTGTTTATAGATATATGTAGTTTATAAGTTTTGTTAACGTTAGTTCTTAACGACTTTGATAAATAAGTATTGAGCTTAAGAAAGGACATATTGGACTTTTGAACGTAATTAAAAAAAAGGGGAATTAAAAGTTTGCAAGCGGTTGAAATAGTTGGCCAAAGTTTGTATGGATGTAACGTCACTCTTGATAACCAAAATACAACATTCAAATTTTGAAAAATTACGTTGAATATCATACATAATATCATACGAAAAGTCCAAGGGGTTTCTTAACTTTTAAGTTTTCTTATTTCCTCAAGTTATTGTACCATGTTTTCTTCCACAAAGCTTAGAACAATGTGTTTTAAAATATTTTAGTTGAAAGCCATTTTTTTAAATGAATGGACTACAAATCAAATCAAGAACAAATAAAACTTTGTTTCTAGTTTTGTCAACGTTTGCTTTTGTGAACTCATTTTAAATAAAGTATGATGACTGCACGCATGCAGTTGTAATTGAGTTCATAAGTGTTTGATATTATTTTATGCAGGGCATGGGCAACAAAGCCTGAAATTACGAACTCAGCCAAACTTTATGTGAAGCGTGTGAAAAAAAATGTCGTCTGAAAGTGAAAATGTTGCATGTATAAATAGTGAAATAGTTAACTGATGAACTCCAACGTCTTCACGAACTCCAATTTGGAACCTGGGGTCTCCTATGTATCGCAGAAAGATTCTTATCAGATTAGGCTATATAAGAAGCAATAATCAAAAAAAAAACGAAGGAGACGCTATTATTTTGTCAAGAGCGTTGGCTTTTTCAATGTTTTTTTTTCTATGCTATTTATTTTCAAATGCTATCATTTGACAGCAACATTAATCCACAATTTCAAACCATATCGCACCAAAGGAAGATGATTTTTCCGATTGAAATTATACAAACATATTTTTTATATACAATTTTCTTATAACTAAGACGCAAAATTAACTGTTTATACAAATAATTTCCATCAAAAATTTGTGATTTTAACCAACGACTAATGATTCAGTTGAGCCACTGACTAGAATGAGTAAGCTATTGAATGCGTATGAAGACTTATTTGGATTTAATATCAATAAAAACAAGCTAAAACTTATTCTTAAAACCAGTGTTCCACGTTCTTAAATGTTTTTATGTATTTTTTGTATTGTTTGTCTCATTGTAATTTTACATTTTTACTTACTTACTTTCTTGACAAGTGTCTTCTACACGCAAATTTTTTGTTTTTTTCGTGTTTTTATAATTTTGTGACTTAAAATTTAAAAAATTTTGGATTTTAAATTTTGCATTTTTACTTTTTTTTGCTTTTTGTAAATTTTAATGTAAAACTTTGATTTATTTTGTTTTTCCTTTTTGCACCTGCTTGCATTAAGCAGTCCCTAACTCTTGCCGTCCTAACGTTCGTATGGCCTTTTTTTATTTTATTTATTTCAAATAATTTCTAATTAAGTGCCGATACGACTAGCAACCGCAATTGCTATCGTACTCGGTGTAAATGGACCCCAGCGCGTGCGGTATCTGGGGGGGAAAGAGGCGTGGGATTAATAAAAAATAAGGACAAGCTACTAAAATAATGTGATACATTGCAAAAAGAAACTATTAATCATTCAAAAGTTCTGTTTTACATGTAGTAAATTAATTATATTTAATTTCAATTAACTATTTAAATCAAATTAAACCTATTCTTGTAATAAATTAATGTAATAATTTAAAGGCTTGCAACAATTTATAAGACGAATGTCTTAAGTTGTAAGTGATTATTGTTTTCAAATAAATAAATAAATAAAAAGTTGAAGAAAACCAAAAACTAATAATATCCACCTATTGGTCCTTTGCTGCTCACCTTTAATGCAGGAAATCAAATAGGATTTAAATTATTACAATTCAGAAATGGTTAACAATGGTCAAAGAAAAGAAAAGTTTTAAAAGGTAACAAGCATTTTCTTTTTAAGTTTGTAAAAATTACAACACGTTTTGTATGTTGACGTTATACATAAATAAGATATATGTTTTTGTTTTTTATTTCTTATACTTAAGAAGCTCAAAATTTAATTTAATTTAATTTAATTCGAATATAATTTAAAAAATGGTACATGATTATTTTCCATTAGAAAATCATTTCTGGTATACGCAAATGTTTGACATCCTCTTTACTTAAACGGGTGTATATTTATTCAATACCCGTCGGAGTTTCAAATTCCCATGGATGAAGAAGAATGTAAAATCTTGAACTCTGGACGGAAAGTTTAAATTTTTTTCAGGTTGCAACAACTATATCCATATCCGGCCCATGGATTTCACTTTCCTTCTAATTTATTTCAAACATTTTATATTGAAAACTTGAAACATCTTTTCTGTGCAACCGATAACAACTTTGTATTGTACTGTGCCCTATTTTCTACTCAATAAAGCAAGTTAACACCTTCAAACACCTATTTTCATATAATAGAGCCATGTTCGACACCTTTTGTCACATGTTCATTGTTGATTTATTTGAATCGAATCCCAGCCGAATATCTATTAGCGATCCTAATTGCGTATTCAAATAACTCCATTACCGCTGACAGCACAATCACTCATTCATTTACAAATATAGTGTCCGAAATATAAATCATCGGTAGCGCGTCGCGTATGCCCCATACCAGATTCTGTTGCAGCACCGCATGCGGGAGTTATTCGAATTTGTAATGCCGCCACTAACCGCTCATGACGCATCTTGACAAACAGTGTAACCAAGTCACTCCAGCAAAAAACAAAACAAACGTCCAACGATATGTGATCTGTCATGATCTAACAACAAAACAGCGCACCATATTTCCATCATTCCAGCACTATCAATTAATTATGAATCAAAAGCAAGTAATTACATGATAAGTACGCGATACATTCAATCCGCATTCAGCGTACTCACTGCTCCCGAAAGAGTCTGGCGATGTGCAACAGCTGGAGGCGGAAATCATCTCCCTCGAAACTATCGCAAAGGAAACTACACCGATCATGCAACTGAAATATTAATCGATTGGCAATAGATGCGCTACTCAACTCGATCATGGAACAACTCGTAGATGCAGAGAGCCTATATTTTGATCAACTAGCCGGCCGGCCGGCGCGGCGCTTAGACTATAACGTCCACTTTAAACGATCGCTGATGGAATTAATTTCATCGGAATCAATTCTATCTCCAAACCGGGCCAATGTCTGGCCTCTCGCAATGATCCGACAATATCTTCGGGAAATGTCATTAAAGTCCTTTTTAAGAATCACGGTATATGATGTCGGACCGCATTTTTGTACAACCTGCAAGCATTCTTGTTAAACGAATAGGCCACCAGATTCCGCGATTTTGATTCTGTGCAGCTACTCCGGTGGCGTTCCATCCTCTTGCTCTTTTAGTGACAAGAAACGAGACGACCAACGAGGACGACCACAATACCGATGATGATGAGCCTGATTAACGTTCGATTCACACAATCCGTATCATTGTGCACTGTTGGGAGCACAATACTAGCAGCAACAAAAGAGGAGAGAGATATACACACTGAATTAGCATTTGTTCGAAGCGATCACAATCTGAGCATACTAATTGGTTCTCCCAGGCTGCTGTTTGTATTTACGTAGATTGTAGATGTTTGGCCGATCGCGGATGAGACGGGATTCATTCATTCATCGGATTGTATTCGGTTGTCGTCATATTGGAGGAGCGATGCATCAACAAGAATAGGTATCATCATTACACGAGTTGCGCGCCTATTGCGCAGGTGATTCTTGTACTGAGTTAGTTTAATTGTGATCCAGGTGAGCGGGGAAATGGATTTCTTGCTCGAATAACTCCAAACGACCGACGACGACACATTAATGGGGAGATATGTTGTTGTCGTATGTCATTAGTGGACAGCAGCATTGTTGGCATTGTGAACATAGAAGATGCGAATTGTCTTGAAAGTGGGGTTCATGTTTTTATAGTTTAAAGACTTGATTGCTGGTCCCTAAGATTGACGATAGTGCTATTTTTATTGCATTAATGTGTGAGAAATCGGCGATAAACAGGCGATATGGGAACTTTATAGGAGCATCTATCATTAGAGGGTGTCTTCTGTCTCCTATTAAATCCAATTAGGCAAAAAATGGGTGGCTTTTTGTTTTTCCTTTGGTTAACAACATGAAAGGATGTAGTTTGATAGAATAATGGGACATATGAAGATGAGGAACGCTGGGAAAACTGTAGCAATAATAATAATAAATAATAATAATTATTATGTTACGCATCCAAGTCCGGACAACACTTTAAATAGCTGCTACACTCATAGTCGATGATATGGTCTTAAAATGAGCAATATTCTTTCTGAAATAAAGAGAGAATGAATCGAAGTTCTTAACTAGCTACAAGCTATCCTCTTTTCTTCCTTGAAAACTGTTTCTTTTTTATTAACATGACATGTTCATAACTAAAACGAGGTTCTACACGGCGTATGAGTAACATTTTTTTCATACGTGAAATATTTATGTAAAATTGCTTTTGTTTCCTTGTATTCATTCAACAAATTGCTATTTTTAATAAAACTCCAAATTGGATTAGATCCAAAAATTTGTCAGCACTTCATAAAAATAAATACAAGTTCGTAAAAAACTGCGCCTTAAGAGGAATCAATTTCAAAGAAAACTAAGACCTCTACAAGTCCATTTGACTGCCAAATGAATTCCAACTTAATTAAAATATGAAATAGTCATGATTGCACTTTTTGTTTCAAATTCCAAAGTCGCAAAAATAATTTCCATAACGCAGTCAAACGAATTTAAAACGTAATAACTCTAAGTGCACAAAATTCCATGAATATGAAAATGGATCCTTTTAGAATCCAATCTAAAGTATAAAATTAAATCCTTAAATATTAAAAAAAAAAATCCTGAATAAAAAGGAAGCACACGTAGGTACCCATAACGTATGCATATGACAGAAAATGTCACAAAAATAATAAAAAATGCGAAAAACCAAAAAGAAACACAAATAACACGAGAGTAAATAAAAACAACATGGAAAAGGATGAGATGGAAAAAGTACCTACCAAGTGAAAGGGGATCCTACATATTTCGTCTTATGTTTTTTTTTCATCTGGCAACGTTTTGTTTTTATTTGTCGAAATGAAATATCATCCTGCACACCCCATCCAGGACGAGGAGCAGGCAACCTGGATCCAATATCCATATACACATAACTTATACATATTTACAAAATGGAGAGAGACTAAAAACAAAAACAATATTCCTATTCATCAGAAATAAAGGAGCTTTGACTCCGCCCTGTTCACATTAAAAAAACGCCTTATTTCTGGCACCAAGCAAAAAAATCCCGATACGAGAAAAAGGACCCAAAAGAAATGTATAGATTGAAGGCAGCAAAAAATTAAACGAAAACGGAGCTCACAGGATACAACTATGAAATTTCGATTTTAATCGAAATAGGGATGAAAATAGGATGCCCGGGCGGGATGGCAGAAGCCAATCGAAAAAAGCTCTTTTGTGCGATGGGAAAAAATCGAATCGACCCATTTTGTTTGTGCCTTGGCCGCGGCACCGAAGAAGGAGCAAACGAGTGGTGAGAATTATCCTTGTTGTGTAGGAAAAAAATGAAAACAACAACAGCGCATCAGAAAATCATAACCTAAAACAAAAAATGACAAACACGCTCCAGCACAGTCAGATGGAAAATGTGAAAGCTTCCTTCCTTCGGAAGGATACGGTCGGTGGCTCCCCATCATGAGGGTGAAAGGACATTTAACAGAAACAAAGAGAAAAAAGGACTCCAAAGTACCCAGTAGCTATAAATGGGGCGTTGATTTGCTGGCACCATCAAACGTGTGCGGATGACACAAACAAACGGCGGCGGTGTTATGTATATGGAGCCTATAGTATATATAGGATGCTGTTGTTGCTAGAACCATGCTATAGCGTAGGTGGATGTAAGGATATACTGTTTGGTGTCCTGGCTCTATGCAACCGTATAAAGGTTATGAGATATGCGCACATGAAAGTTTGTCTCGAGAAAACAACCAACCGATAGCTTCCGATTGTTCTATCGTCTAAGCTTCGTCCTTGATGTTTATGCGCCGCTCCCATACGAGCAACATTTAGGATATCGTTTGGATGGGGATGGGCCGCCCATCCATCGCTCTTTGGCACTATACAACTAGAAATAGAAATAGTAGGCAACTTTTTTTTGATTGGAAATCGTCAGTTGGAGCAAAATGAAAGAATAAAAACGTTATAGGCGGTATCTTAGATTTTCTTCTATTTTTTTCGTTATTCGTGTTGGTGTCTAGGATAGCAACGTTGTTCCTGCAATGTGATGCTATCACGTCATCCTCTGTTCGCTTCGGTTGGAGTACTGCGCTGTAGGGACATTTGGGAATGGCATATTGCAGGACGAATGCTTTATTGCGCTCCTCCTATTTTCTGCATCCATGTTTTGGTGCTTGAGAAGGACTCTAAAGGATGCTTGTGAAATAGAAGATTTTTTTTTGGAATGGTCCATTATGGCAGGTGAACACAAAGCAGAATGCACTTAACTCTTAAAAAATAGAAGGTGGTGATTTCAGGACACCTTTTATATTTCGCTTTGAAGATGGAAGGATGTTGGTAGAGGACGAGAAAAAAAGGAAGATTTTAACTTTCCATCCCATGGATGCAGATTTTCCCCTCACTTTGGGTGTTTTCTTTTATATTTTGCTTTTTGCTAATGGAATTGAAAGTTTTTTTTTATTTTTTGTTTTCACTGACGAAAAGGAGAAGAGGAAAAGGACTCTTATTTTATTTTTTAATTCCTTGTCCCCTTTTCAAGAAGATTGGAAATTCCATTTCATGACAATTCGGTCTTCTTTTTAAGTTTTGTTTTCTTATTTCTACTTTGTTTTTGAGTTTATATTTTTTTGGATTCTTTTTACACCTTTTTGAATATAAATTGGATTTTATGTTCCACGCATTAGGTTTTGGTACACTTTCAAGCGGTTGCAAGGAGTGTGGTTGTGTTTTTGGTTTAATTTTTTTTTTGACATAAGTGCGGTGACGACAGTACTCATAGTGCAACGTGTACTCGGAGGGATGTTTAAGGAAGTCAAGACACAATATTGAAAAAGGTTATTCAACGTTGCTTTGTATGAGTTTTTGGTATGACTTTTATATGGAAATTTTTCAAAGAAAAAATTAATTTGTATGACGACATGTTTTAACTAGCAGGAAGAGAGATCTAATTCAGTTTCATTTTATTATTTATGAGAAAGGATCCGGATCTTGGCTCTTGGGCTTACGTTGAAAACAAGCTAATAATTTTGTTCTTTTTGCGGTTGTGCACGCAGATTTATTTCTTAAAAAGAATATGTAGTACTGGTTTCGCTGTCGAGTAACACAAAAAATAAAAAGTTACTCAATAGTGGGAAGAAATTACTTTCTTAGGCGAGGGGATTCCGTACGCTAAGAAACTCTATCCTTTCAAAGTCAAGTGTATCCAAAAATTAGTAATCATAATCAACCATAACTTGCCATTCTTTCTTAGAATAATGATCATTTATGTTCAAGTCAAGATTTGGACTCCATTTTATGAGGTTCATATTGACAGGTTAGAATCGGTGCAGCGTAATTTTACTCGTTTCGCATTAAAAGGTATTCAATGGCATTATCCTCTTAATATTCCATCTTATGAGGATCGAGTATCGCTCCTCGAAATGCAAACGTTGTCTCAAAGAAGGACTAACAATGATATTGTTTTCCTTCATCAACTTATTACTGGCGTTACAGATGCACCAGACCTTCTTAGTGCTATACTTTTTAACTATCGGGGAGGAGGCTATCACCTTCGTAGCATTGATCTTCTCAATGTCCCAAGACATAGGACCAATTATGGAATGCACGAACCCTTGACACGGATGAGTAGGCTTTTGAATTGTAATTCAGATCTCATTGACCTGCACTTTAATAAAAATAAACTTAAGACTATACTTAAAACCAGTGTGGTACGCCAATAAATGTTTTTTGTTTGTCTAATTTTGTATTAGTTTCATTTATTTGTATCAGTATGTGTAATGTTTTTTGCGAACTTGACAAGTGTCTTTCACACACTTATTTACTTTTTTATTATTATTATTTTTTTTCTCAAATTTTCGACTTTAAAATTTTTGTTTTCTAAAATTTTGTACTTTTTTCTTTTCTTACTTTTTGTAAAATTTTAATTTTGAATTTTATATTTTTTTTTTGTTTTTGTTTTTCCCTGCTTGCATTAAGCAGTCCCTAACTCTTTTCATCCTAATATTCGTATCGCCATAACTTTATTTATACTAAAAGAATAATATTAAAAAATTCTAATTAAGTGCCGATACGGCTAGCAACCGTAATTGCCGCCGTACTCGGTGACAATGGACCCCAGCGCGTGCGGTATCTGGGGGGGAAAGAGGCGTGGGAATAAAAAAAAAAATACTAGTTTTGTAAGATGTAGCATTATTTCGATGTTGTCTAATAAATATATAGTCAAGACAAGTCTTTGAGTCTTGGACAACACGAGTAGGCTCATTCACCAGACTTTTTAGGCCATAAAACGACATAAGCGACAGGTAATTATCCGTTTCTGATGAATTAATTAAAATATCAATGTTATAATCACCAAGCAAAATTAGATTTTTGCACTTCTGATTTTCAAAAAAGACACCGAATTCTTCCAGAAAGGCATTTACCGAACAGAAATCTATACACACAAATAATGCAGTAACTTAAACCAGCAATATTACATTTTAAACTCAACAAGTCAGCACTGTTCATATTAAAAGAGCTGACTGTTATATTGGGCATCAAACCATTCTTATAAAAAACTGCAACACCACCCGCAGCATATGTGTTATTGCAAGTTGCAACAAATGTAAAATCAGGTATACAAAATTTTGAAACTTCACCATCAAAAATCCAAATTTCAGATAAAAATATCAAATCAGGTAAATGATATAATGCAGCAAGATTAGTTAAAAAAGTATCAAAATTTTTGCGAATGCTTCGTATATTTTGATGAATAATAGAAAGCCCTGAAAAACTCATACATTCATTATGTTGAATACAAAAACATTTTAAATTTTTAAGAAAAGGAGAAACATCGTTGTTATTATAGTTGAAAGAAAGACTATTCATTATTTAACAATAAATTATTATTAAGCTTATCAAGATCTTTGAAACTAAGAACTCTGATCACTTTCTCATCTTCTATTCTTCTTATTAACACAGTTAAATTTTTTACCCAAACAAATTGACAAACATTTTTTTGTTTAAGCTGTTTAGCCTTATCTAAGAGAGATCTTGTATACATAGTCAGTGAGTCATTTATGAAAATTCTGTTTTGGTAACCACCATCGTCTTCAACTTCACCGCCGCCGCCGCCGCCACCAACATTACTGACATCACCACTGCCGCCACCACCAACGTTGTCGTTTGCAAAAATTCTAGCAGAGGGGTTGAGTTTATCAATTCCCATTTTATTCATAATTTTTAGCTTTGATGAAAGAAACTAGAGAATAAACGGTAAGCAATCTCCGGGTGACAGGATCCTGTCTGTGGCACTCTTAGAAGAAGGCAACCACAGAATAAGCGATTCGCTAGCGGTACTGTCTCTAGCAAAAAACTTGAGTTTCAACGGTGAGCAATCTCTGGGTGTAGGGTTCATGTTCCTGGTATTCTTTGAAGATGAGTAGCCACCAAATCATCTTTCGAAAGCAGTCCAGCAATCAACGATAGAGGTCAAGGAGAAGCCTTGCCTAGACCGGGATAGTGGATTTCGGACTTACAAAATTACAAGGTTTGCCTCCCGAAATTTCTTACTTCTAGTACACTGGATTTGTACTCTGCAACGCAACGGAGGGGTAAAAAACCTGGTTTAAGCTCGTAATTTCACTTCCATATATGAATTTCATTGTAATGACACAATGTGAATTGTAAGAAGGCAAATGAAATAAATGTGAATTTATTGAAAAGTTAAAATTCAATTTCTCAACGGACGGTCGGCTGGTATGAGAATCTAGCTTAAGCTCAATGGACGGTTTTTTTTATTCGTGGTTTTAAAATTCTCTTGACGATTAAGGGTTCTGGAACTTTGTATGAGTTCCTAAATGTGGGAGTCATCAGATATTTGTATTGAAAACCTAGTTTTTCTTCTAATTTTTGTCCTTTTTAGTATGGCAAATATACAAAACAATGAACGTTTGCAAAATTTATGAAGACCGAAAACGTCAGTTTGACTACTACTACGTTCGCGACATCACAGCCGTTTTGCGTTTCATACATTTTTTTTTGTCTTTTCCTTTGTGATCAAAAATTCAAAATAACTGTAAATAATGAGAAAGCGTAAATATTTTATTCTTTAACTACAGATTTTTGCCAATCAATGTGAAAAAAGAAACAGTCATAGTAGAGCCCTTTAAATTGAAAATGAAAGCCCTCAAATCTCTCGAAACATTTGCCAGAGGTGGAAGTGTTCATGTTATTATTTTGTCCTTCTCTTTGAGGGAAATCAGAGAAAAGTTTCATGCGACAAGCACACTGCACACCTTAAGAATTATGAATAAAAACGCCTATTCTACTCTTATTCCACAGGTTAACTAACCCATAGAATAAGAGTTAGTCCATGTGTTAAAATTTCTTATTGTGACGTTTACCAAAAATTACCTTTGGGATTTTTGTTGCTTTTGAAACTTGACAACCGATTTATTGTTGTCCGTGCTTGATTGTAGCACCATCTAATGCACTGAAGAAGCAGTTTTTTCTTACTTGGAATAAGTTTGTGAACTTCAGTGAGAAGTAATTGTATTTTATTAATATCCTTTTCCACTTAGTCCACAGAATAGGCGTTAATCCTTCGCTTTTCTGTCTTTATTCATTTGGCTGCTTGTAGTTTAGCTTACGTAGAAATCAATTTTTAAATTTATGACAGCTAAAAAGCCTGTTAAAACAGTTGGAATTAATTTGTATCTCCTGCATTGAAAGCAATCCTGTTAGGATAAAATTGCTGCAACATTGCCGTCGCATAAATATGCTGTTTTCTTATTTTTTTTTAAATACCTATGTTTTTCACTTCAATTGTTGTTGATTAGTTTTCGTCAATAATATTTCATTTCAGTTAAAAATCAAAAACTTTTTTAGAAAATTGTTTTTCTGTTGAGACTTGCCACAAAACGAAAGAGTTGATGCTAGAACTTAGTTTAGACAAAAAAAAAAAACATTTTCAAATCAAAAACTGCACATTCCCCGAATTAAAATCTATAGTCGAATAAGTATGTTTCCATATCCACACAAAACTCTCAGTCAAACTCCTCTGCTTGAAAACGAGTGTCGCACAGAATCCAATTAAATCTCGGATTATTCTAGCTAAGCTTCGCGGAAAATCTGTTTTGACTTTGTGTTGACAAAAGGATTGTATTTATTTATTCGAGCGTAACATAATTCTCATTGTGTGTGCACCAAAATAATTGCTGTCGAGTTAGCTCGTCTACTCAAAAGTCGTTTGTAGCTCAACCCACAACGACGACACTCGGCTGCTTGTTAGGGTGGTGTTATGACGAATATTCACACAAACATCAACAACAACACAAAAAAAAAGAAAATATGAAAACAATTTGAATGACAAAAACCATAAGCTATTCTACAAAACATTTTCCCATCAACAATCCATTGACGATGGAGATGAAGAGCAAAAATCATCAACATCCCAACATCGACATATTATATCGACGACTTCGACGTTCGATGTTCAACTTCATACCTTCATAATCCAAATGTCATTCAATTAATGTCACGCACCTCTGTAATTCTGTGTTGAATGAGAACTACAGCATTGTGCAGTTGATCGCCTAAGAATGTTAGTGATGGCAAATCAATTTTTTCTTACGCGAAATGACTTAACTTAACATTGCAACGCGACACAAATGACTATGTCAAATGCGGACGAATAAGATGGACGGACGGACGTGAACGGATTTTTGCGCGCGGTCTCAAGCGGGTGCCGGAGACAGTAGTCGTGTTGTTGTGCGATTGTAACATCAGTCCAGTAATTTTCAATGGGAATTTTCTGCGTCTGGCTGCCTCCTCCTCATTCTCGATTAACAGGCTTCGGGAATTAACAAGAATTTTCTCAATGACGAAACATGAAAACAAAATGTTTCTTTTTTTCTGCCTTCACTCCTCTTACAAGTAGGCTTCAGTTTAAAATTTTGTTAAGCCGCATATAGGGATGGTTTTACGTCAGCTTTTTTTTGTTGAAGAGAAAAAGAGGTTTGGTGTCCACTTTTATGAGTGGCTATCAGAGTGGGGTTATTCGCGGAGAAGGGCGAGGGTGATTGAATATTTTTTGGTTGGTTGGTTGTTCAAAAATGGGACCAACAATAAGAAAGTGTTTTTTTTTTTGAGAATCGGAGCAAAAATAAAATCCGGTGGCCAGAAAACCGTTGACAACGACTTCACTCTATGTGGATGACGATGGACGACACAGCAAGAAAATTGCGACACAACGAAAACTTCGAGGACGGTTTAAAACAAAAACAAAATAAATAAAAATAAAAATACTGAACAAAAAAATAAGAAAAGACGAAGAAGAAAGAGAAAAAAAACTTTTGTAACATGATTTAATGACATGAATTATTTATGACTTTGCTGTCAATCAAAAACGACGATTCTGCTATGACGAGGACGCAACGAGGACCATGATAGGAACCTAAAAAAAAATGAGAAAAAAAAATAAATAAAAATCACCCAAGGAACATAAAAATGTACTGCGAGTCTTGGAAAGATGATTGCGTTGATCCATCCCAACTAAACAAGAACTTGCCATGCGGACAGACGGACGATTGTCGTTCAAAAGATGAACGAGAGTGATGTTGTGCACCTTCGTCTTGTTTATCTGCTGTAAGAACCGCATCCGAAAAACCATGTTATAGTAACTCTTTAATTTTCATAAGAACAAGGTTTTTTTACTTGTTTTGAAACACACAATTTCATTCACTTCAAAGTTAAATTATTGTCTCCTCGATCAGAAACACTTTAAGTCAAGAAAATCGATTTTACTTTAACCTACCAATAACTAGCTTTTACAGTCAAATAAATAAAGACAGAATAGTGAAGGATTAACTCTTATTCCGCGGACTAAGTGGAAACTGCTATTTATTAAATACAACTTCTCTTAACTGCCGTTTACTTTATCCCACCGTGGAAAGTGATTTAGCGAAGGAATTAAAAAAAAACTTAAAAAATACTCCTCTGTCAATTCTTTAGATGGCGCCACAATAGACTGACATATGTATCAACAAATCGATAATCAAGTACAAACAACAACAAAAATCCAAAAGGGAAATTTTTGGTAAACGTCACATTTAGAAATTTTAATCCATAGATTAACTCTTATTCTATGGGTAAGTTTACCTGAGAAATAAGAGTAGCATAATCGTTTTTTTATTAATATGGCTGATACTTACTATATCAATTAACCTTATAGCTTTTCTGGTGAGATCTGTGTAGTTCACAAAGTACTGCAGACAAGATCTTATATAGGGGACCTATGCCTCTGAAGTTTGATGCAAATCTTCTAGACGAAAAGACCAACAAATTTCAAGTCGAAACCCACCATCTTTTCATCGAATTTAAAGCTGTTTATGATAGCATCCACCGTCAAGAGCTCATGATGGCGATGTCTGCATTCGGGATCTCGAAAAAACGGATCCGGCTGGGCCGCATCACGCTTAAAAATACCCAAGGCAGAGTGAAAATGAGACACGCACTGTCATGTGACTTCTTCAACAAATCCACCCAGCAGGACAAATCAAAGTACATGCTATCTACAGGGTGCGCCAGAGAAACTTACTTATTTGAAAGTTCAATAAAAAAAAGTACTTCAGTTATTGTTTAAAATTTTTTTTTTTATTTGAGAATACAATATCCCAATTTTTTTGTTTATGCAGTCTTAAAAATGACATCGGATAAATGGCGACCCCCATTGCGCATACACTGATGAAGTCGATTTTTGAAATTCGTATCCACTCTTCGCAGCATATCAATCGGTATGTTGGCAATGGCGTCGCGAATGTTGTTCTTGAGGTGTGCTATGGTCCGTGATCGATCGACAAAAACCAGGAATTTCAAATAACCCCATAAAAAGAAATCGCATGGAGTCAAATCTGGAGAGCGTGCCGGCCATTGGAGATCGCCTCTGAGAGAGATGAGGCGGTCGGGGAAATGTTGTCGCAACAAATTCATTGAGTCTCGTGCTGTGTGTGCTGTGGCTCCATCTTGCTGAAACCACACGTTCCTAACGTTCATTTCTTCGAGTCTTGGAAGAAAAAATTCCTCGATCATGTTCCTGTAACGAGCTCCATTCACGGTAACTGCGCGTTCGTTACTCAAAAAAATAAGGACCAATTATTCCCATTACCGACATCGCACACCAGACAGTTACTCGCTCACATACTCCCGAAATGAGTTAACCCACGATAGAATCGAATTACGGCCAGGAACGAGTCTGTGAGGAGGAATTTCAAAGCGAGCGCGGAAGGCACGTTGCGTAGCAACAAGTGAGCGACCGTTAGAAAAGAAGCTCTCAACTGCGAAGGCCCGCTGCTCTCTAGACCAGAGCATGATGGCAACTGACTGGAGGGAGAAACAAACTTGGGAACTTCCCCCTCCAGATGCGCCCCCTCTTGCCCCTCTACCCGCCCAACTCACCGCGCGTGAATTTTTTCAAATAAGTAAGTTTCTCTGGCGCACCCTGTATAAACAAAACAACGACTGTCCACTGCCTATGACAAAACGTCACTGTTGGTAGCATCAATTTTGAGATAGTTAAGGAGTTCACCTACCTTGGAAGTTGGAACAAACATCAATCCCACAAACGACATCTTAGTGGAGATCCGACGAAGAATTACCCTAGCGAACCGCTGCTTCGGTTTGGCAAAACAACTGGGTTCAAAAGTCCTCACTGGAAAGACAAAAGTGTCTGCTATACAAAACTTTAATTTTAGCAGTCCTACTTTACGGCGCCGAGTTTTGGACGATAAGTAAAAAAGGGGAATTGGTACTGCGCACTTTCAAATGGAAAATTCTTCGACGAATTTGTGGTCCCGTATGCGACGATGGCGAATGGAGAAGAAGGTTCAACCGTAAACTGTACGATCTGTACCAAGACGTGGAAGTAGTCCAGAAAGCCAAGAAAAGACTGCTATATTGGCTCGGCCACATCGAGCGAACGGATGACAACGCTACAGCCAAGAAAGCCTTCTCATCTTAGCCTCCAGGTTCGAGACGACAAGGAAGACCGAACCTACAGTACCAGGACCAAGTGACTGCGGATGCCAGAGCGCTTGGTTTTGGTGACTGGAGAGTGCGTGCGAGGGACGGTTTCCGATGGAAAGCTGCAGTGTCTCACGCAGATATCCTTCATGGATTAGGAGCCGGTTAAGTGAGAAAGAAAGTTGATGCAGTTCAGAGGATCTACTTTTTGAGAGATGAGGAATACGGCACTAACGTTCAATTCTTGGGGCATGCTTTCTTCCGACCAGATCTTGAAGATGAAATCTTGGTGCGTACTCGCAAGTCAGGACGTTGTGTTTGCTATTTTGACTTCGTCAATGTTTGGTATGTGGAAATGGTTGTCTGCTCACCTCAGTTAAATCTTTCTATAAAACTAGCGGCTATAAAATCTTATTTTAAAATTAACAGAAAATTCAATAAATATTCAAAAAAATATTGCTTACGCATAAATGACAGACAAATTATCTCTGCCAAAAATCCCACACCCAAATTTCCTTTACCAAAGCGTTCATTAATTCAAACCACAACCTACCCAACCTTCTTCAACCTTCTATAAGCTCATCCTCTCCCCCTGCCCCTCAAAAACAGAAAAAAACTAAAGTGCACTTTTGGGATTGACATATCATTTCACGGGCTGTCGCCTTTCAATAAAAAATATTTTCACCATACAAAACATTTCCATATACCGACACGACGACGACGATGACGACTCCGAAATTGACGCACAACGACGATTACATTGTTAGTGACGTATGATGCCACTGTGTTGATAGAGTGATAATAAAATCACTATAAGGACGAAAAATAAAATGTAAAATTCCTTCCTTCCACTTGACAACAGCCATCAGCAGTTGTAACTTGTCACCAAGGCGCTTCCGCCCGCTACCGTCTAAGCAAATCTGCATATCCAACTCGCACTGATCCTTTTTTGATCCCTGTGACCTGCGAACTCCTTGAACATAGTTAACAAAATGACAACCACACCGCATACACACCGGCCCATCACAATAAACCGCAAAATTATCATCGCATCGTTTATCACCGCTCTTTTTTGCTAAAATACATCCACAAGGAGGGTTCGGCAGGATTTTTTAGATATAATGCCACTCGTTCGAACAATGGAACATCTTCTACTAGAAACCCTTTTTTTCGAAAACGCACCCCCTCCGATATAAACAAGTGAGAAAAACATTTTTGTGAAACAAAAAAAAAAATCAGTAGGCGAACCATACCTGAGGCACTCTAAATCCGTTCCGGTTCGGAAACTTTTACAAAAATTGGGTTTTTGGGCTCTTGAGCTTCCGAATAAGGGTTGATTCTTTTAATTAAATCTTTTTTTTTCCTGAATCCGTTGTGATCATTGGCAGCATATTAGCTAGAAGAACAACCACCGCTCTGTGACCGGAAGAAGATGGTGTGAGCTATGATAAGGATATTCGCTTTGATTTGTCAATCAAAATTTGTCACACACCAAAGGTAACAGACCGACAGTGTTGTTGATGTTGATGGTTATCTTCAAAGATGGGCCATCAGTGGTTGTTCAAAGTTGAAGAGGGGGTGGGCAGTCCTCCTCTTATAAACAAAATACGATGGAAAAAGGAAAAATTGTGATTTTAGAACTTTTTCCGATTTTATCCAGTTTTTGGAAAATACTTTTCGAAAAATTTCCATACCATTTGCATAATCTCAGAAACGTAATTTTTAGTTCATTTGAAAGAGGGGAAGGGGGACTGGTTCGGTCCTCCAATTCCACTTGCCTGAGTTAACATCTCAGAAATGGTCCTTCCTGCGAGAACGGCGACGACTGACGTTCGTTGTTCGGACGGTCGTTATTATTATTTTTATTTGTGAGGACATTTTCCGGGTGATATTTGAAATATGCAAAATTCCCGAATCCGTCTGTCTCCCCAGCACCCACAGACGTCCGCACTATTCAGAGTCAGAAATGATGGGCACAAATATTTTGCTTGTTGTTTCTAAATTTCTGTCGGGGACAAAACAATACCTCGAGCGGCGCATATTGCTTCTTGTTGTTGAGTCTTTTGGTGGACGGTTTTCTTGGTCTCACGGTCGCACAAAACAAAAAGAAATCCTCTAAAACAAATAAAACAAATATTATTTTTAAGAGGATTGTCTAAATGAGTTTCTTTTCTTAATTCCCGTTCCATTCCCTTTTTTTGTGAAGCTTTTGCTTATTCTTTGTGATTTCTTTTGATTTTAATGAAATTTATTTGTGAAGGTACTCACTCTGCCGCGTTGGGCGCCAGTCTCATCTTTAGACGAAAGGATTTTTTTCCCAACGAGAATTTGCATAATTTTTTCTTGCTGTCGTCCTTTTTCGAATTACAATTTTTTTTACATATAAAGTTTTTTAATGAAGGACTTCTGTAGAAAAAGGTGTGTGAGTGTATGCGTGTAATTAACGCCCCGACAAAAAGTTTTTATTCCTTATTATGTTGTCGTTATGACTCAAAAGAAGGGGCGGGATTTCTTTTTGATTTTTAATTTAGGAACCTTGTGTTGATTATTATTTTGTCTTTTCTGTTCACCGCGTTGAATCAACACAAAATAATGAAACTATTAAAAGGATAAGAGATCCTTCAAAAAGAGAGAAACTTTCGATATCAATTAAAAACTTCATAAGTTTCAAATATAACAGCTCATTATGCTGTTCTTCAGGTTTCGCAAAAGTGAGGATAAATAATGACCCTTGTGGGTTTTTTGTTCAATATTGTAGAAAATTTAATTAAAGTGATAATTATTTTCAGACACTCTAACGAACGCAAAGGTGGGTAGGCGGTTCCTCTGTGAAAGCATTTCAAAGTTGAGGGGGAACTGGAACTTCATGTTTGAGGAACAATCGCGAACAACTATGACGGTTATGATAATAATGGCTCTTCGTTTAGTTCGTCTATTCCTCCAACTCCTACCCTCGGAATGGCGGGCGGTTCATTATAAAAAGATGAGAAGTTTTATACTTTCAAAAAAACAGAGGGAAAGTGATGGAACTTGCAGAAGAGAAAAAAAAAAGTTTAAACTTATTCCTTTGATCAAGGAAAAAGAGCGGTTTTCACGTCTTGTATCTTTTACGTGAGAAGGTGTAGGGATGGCTGAAGGTATGCAGAAGTGCAGGAAAATGTATTGAATACTGAGAAGGTGGAGTCAAAGACAAGAACACGATGTCTTGAAAAGATGTTTTTTTAATGAATGACAGTATTTTAAACTAAGGAACTGCAGTTCCTAAAGTGGCAAGAATTTAATGGCAGATGTTTCAAGTTTCTGGAAAATATCATACTGCCATTTCGTTAGGTACAGTTCAGTACATTTCTACATTTTTCACAGCGATTCTGAGCACATGATGAGTGGTGTTAACTTTGTTCATCGGACTAAGACTATTTTCATAACGTTGGAAAGTACCAATCCAAAAATGCTTATGGAAGGAGTAGTATAGCAATGTGAACTTGGAGGGCAAGGACACCTTTGCTTGGCTTGAAACAGTGAATCATAATGAAATATGAAACAAGTTATCAAAGCGGCAAATAAAAATAGTAAATTACAGTGTGTAGTAGTGCCCGTGGCGTAGTGGTATGTGAGTTGGCTCCTACACAAAACGCGTAGGTTCGAATCCTGCTCATGCCCATAAAGTTTTTATTTCATCTTTCACGGGTACTGCCTCTTGCGAAAAACTGACAAAACATCCAAGGGTATGAATCTGTCATGGAAAAAGTGTTTCTTAACTTTGCCGTTCGGAATCGGCGTAAAGTTGGAGGTCTCTTCAATTCTTCACACGCACTCAGAGAATTGTTGATGAGTGTAAGCCGCTTGGCATTGGCTCTTCGAAAGCTGTCACGCCACTCAAGTTTTTTATCTATTTTCAAATTACAGTGATGAAACGAGGTCACATGCTTTTCATAAAAAAAATCTATAGTGAATTGAAGTTTATTTTTACAATTCACACTCACTATCTTCGGAAAATATTATAAATAGACTAGTTAGGTTGGGTTAGGTTAAAATGGCTGTCATGGATGTAAAAAAATGCACTTAGGAAAATTGAAGGCACATTGGGTGGTATGCGAAATGCATTGTCTCAGTCTCAAATCTCATTATTTTGAGCTTTTGCTAGCTTTCGTATGCAAAATTGTTTTGAGACAAATCTCACAAAAATGAGATCGATCTCATTTTATAGATCTATCTCATTTGAGATGTTTCCGTATGCAGAAAGAAAGCATTATCTCATTTAAATGAGGTAAAGCTTGTAAAATGTTGAGACTGGAAATTTGTTGTCTCAGAAACCGCACTGGCTGAATATTTAAATTTGTTTGCTCCTGTTGCGTCAACAGGAAATTTTAAGAATTTTTATAGGTTTACCCCAACGCAAGTTGAAATCCTAACGAATTATTTTTTTGAACATCGCGATACTTTTCGAGGCGGTCGATTAACAAATAAGACCAGAATAATGGTGTTCTTACGATTTGTTGGTGATCCTGGCTTTCAAAGCGGTATTGGCGAAGATTTTGGAATCGATCAAAGCACAGTTTCCAGGATTATTATCGAAGTAGCTGAGAAAATTGTAATTAGGAAAGAGGAGTGGATCAAGTTTCCCAATACGGTAGAGGATAAAGATGCTGCAAAAATAATTTGGCTTAGAAAATATAAATTTCCATCCTGTATTGGAGCAATTGATTGCACTCATGTGCGAATAAAGAAACCTTCAATGCATAGCGATGAATTTCTAAATAGAAAAGGTAGGTAAGGTAACACAAAGCTTTAGTGATTTTAAAATTATTTATATTTTTTTTAGGTTTTCACTCACTAAATGTTCAAGCGACATGTGACGGAGCAGAAATGTTTACAAGTGTGGACATTTCATGGCCAGGATCGGTGCACGATTCGAGAATCTTTAAGAATTCGGATATTTACCAGACTCTCCTTAGTGATAGTGAGTGTGAATTGTAAAAATAAACTTCAATTCACTATAGATTTTTTTTATGAAAAGCATGTGACCTCGTTTCATCACTGTAATTTGAAAATAGATAAAAAACTTGAGTGGCGTGACAGCTTTCGAAGAGCCAATGCCAAGCGGCTTACACTCATCAACAATTCTCTGAGTGCGTGTGAAGAATTGAAGAGACCTCCAACTTTACGCCGATTCCGAACGGCAAAGTTAAGAAACACTTTTTCCATGACAGATTCATACCCTTGGATGTTTTGTCAGTTCAACAAGTGTAGGTACTAATTGGCGATGAAGAGTTATCACAAACACTACTTTCACTTGAAGAAGACATTTTGAAACGAGATAGTGAGATGAGACAAAGCTCTTGCATACCAAATTGAGCTTTGTCTCATTGCAAATGCTCTATCTCACAATCTCAAGCTCATTCTCAGAGCTCAATCTCATGAGACTGAGACAAAGCATTTCGCATACCACCCATTGTGATACCACATGAATCTAAAAAGCTTTCTTCGAAAGCTAAATAAAACCAATTAGAGTTCCTTACGAAACGAAGAAGATTAATTCTGTGGCAATACGACAGAGTAGCTTATGTCAAAAAACTTGATTTCGAGAAAAATGGATTTTTATCTAAAATGTTATTTGGAAAAATACATTCGATAGAATATCTTATGTTCACATAAGTTCTATCAAACCTAATATATCTGGTTTGTGATTTTATTAATTTTTACAAAAGAGCTTAGTGTGCTTAAAATACAATTAAAATTTAGCAAAGAAATTTAAGTATACACAAGTTTCCTCAAAAAACTCGAATGAAGCTGGTTATTTTATTTATTACTAGCTGACCCCGCGAACTTCGTCTCGCCGCCCTTCACAGCAACTCCAGAATAAGTATGTATGATTAACACAGATATTGGCTGAGTTCGTAATTGCAGGCTTTGTTGCCCATGCCCTGTTATTTGCTTGAATCGAATTGAAATATCTGAATTTTTCCAAGCTTTACAACTGAGTTTCTACTTCCATTAAAGCAGGCAGTAAAATGAAAATTTCGTTGTGAAATTGAACAAATTTTCATTCTTACGGTGTGTTTTGACTATTTCACAAAAATCAGATTTCCAAAAAGCTTACGATTGTCCTCTTTATCTGCTGAATTTCCCGTAAGATTGTCCCAAAAATTTGATTTTACTCAGGCGATACCTGAAAATTTTATAAAAATGCGTTAAGGATTGAGCGGATTAAGAGTCCCTACCGGACATACAAACAAACCAATGCCCCTTAAATTCCATGCAAAAACTTGATTTTAGGTCTTGAAGTTCTTGGCGTTCTCGCAGAGTTTGCCGAATTCCCAATAAAAAAAATTCCATTTTGCCACTTGAAAATCAGTGCACCTACAATAACAATTTCCGCTTTGAAAACCAATGAGTTTTCAGAGTTTTTCATCAAGAACTTTCTGTTTTCCATTCGAAAACCCATTTTGAAATTTTCCAGTTTTCCATTTGAAAACCAATGCACCTGCAATAATATTCAGTTTTCCATATGAAAACCAATGAGTTTTAGGAGATTTTCATCAAGAACTTGCATGTTTCCATTTGAAAACCCATTTTAAAACAAAAAATTCCAAGCAAGAAAATCTTATTCCCGACATTATTTTGATTTTTCCAGTTTTCCGACTCTTCCATGAGGTTTTTCCTCCATGAGAGTTGTACCCGCTCTTAAGAAATTGTTAGTGTTATATTTAAGGTTGAGTTTGCAGTTTTCCCGTAACTTAACAGAGTTGCCACGGTTTTGGACGAAGCAACGTGTAGTAAAATTTTACCAGATTCTCCTATTTTTGCCAATATAAAATTTCCGAAGAATGTTTTCCAAATTACTCCTGGTTGTAGATGTCATCATTGTCAGAAATTCAATTGTCTAATAGAAGTATAAAATGCAAACCGAAAACTTCGTATTTTTTTTTTTTAGTGTTCAGAGCTTTCAAAGCTGTGTTCCATTTTTGCTTGTTTGCAGGACTCAGAAATGATATATTTAATTGGGTATAGTAGTATGATTATTAATTGTTATTGTTTTTCATAAGATACCTCTGATAGCAAAATTATATGCCGTTAGGATAATAGTGAAGTATTACTCAATGTTGTCACAAAAGAAATAAAAGTTACTAATTACTTTTCATTTTCCTTTCCTTAACTATTTGTATTTCAATTTCCGGTCCCACTTTTAACCCTGTCAGCAACCAATATGCCCTAATAGCCACCTAAATTAATAGAAAAAAAAACTAAATTCATGGTGGTCCTTTCTGCAGAACAACTATTAGGAGGAGTACGAGCTCGAAGTAGTGTGATCCTTCAATTAGATAAATTGGGTCAGTATATTAGCAGCCGATTACAATATGGAGGTAGAAATACGCGGGCGGTTGCAAGTTCCACACTTGAAACCCAAATGAAGCCTTAAATTCAAAATGTACAACTAAGACCGTCAAGCATGGCGGTGGGGGTGATATGGTATTGAGATACCTATATGGCGGCATCCGGGGTAAGAATATTAGAAATAATCGAAGGGGTAATGAATTAATATGTTTAAATTGCTATTATTAAAAAAAAAAATTGTACGTGTCAGCTCCGACGCGCGACTGGAGTTCACTCAATAAGAATGATTTGATTACCTTAAAATATATAATACGCAAAGGATTGAATTCATATATTCATACATCTATTCATAATAATTTGATAAAATATATTATTCTTAAATACTTATGGTAAGCAATATGAATGTCAACAACTTTGTTTAAAACGTTCTTACGTATTTTTGAATGAATCAATGGAGTAACTTCTATAAACTTTTTTGTAAAGAATGAAAAAATCTACAAAACTGCATCATTACATTTTCAGAACAGTAACATTTCTTATCAACTTTTCATTAATTAATGATGAAAATACAATTTAACCCACATTTATCATGCACTATTACATTTAAAATGGAAATGAATGTCGATAAATTCTACATGGAATTAAAGCCTGAAGGCTTGTGCTTCGTAAGAGAGCTTAATCTTGTAGATCCGCTTATGAGAACGCACGATAGAACGCTTTTAATCGAAGCACATCGATCAAATTTTGGCATTAGCGGGATTCTCCCAACAGGTGATGTGTCATGTCGTACGAACCAAGCAGGTTGTTTGTGTGCAATTATATTTATTTTAAAATCGAGATTGTGAGGCTTGTACGAAACGTATCCTTACAAATGAGGTATCAAAATCACCGTTATTTCAAGTAGATTAGACATATGGAAATTTCAACATCCAGTCTATAGGATTAAAACTTATATACCAATTTATGTGAAAATGTCTTAATTGGCTATATTAATGAGTTACCGTTATAATTAAAGTATAATAAATTGAAGAACATGAAATTCTGTATCATGTGTGAAAATTTCACCGTTCTACGTTGAAATCTCTGTTCAATAAAATAGATTCGAAATGGCACTAAAACTTTTACCCCCTCTTTTCACCCCCCTCGGTTAATTTTTTTTAACTTTGAATGTCTTACTTATTTATGTTTAGTCAAAAGCCATACAAATAAGTTTTAAACTTCTAACCTAACCGACCTCCATACAAACTTTGACCTAACATTTCAACCTTTTGTGACCTTTTTAACCCCTTTTATTGCGTTAAAAAATACTGTATGCCCTTCCGCAGGTTCTAGTCTATCTTACTACCAAATTTCATCCAAATCGATCCAGTAGGTTAAAAGTTATTAAGAGTTAAAAAAAAGCGTTGGTAGTCAATTTTTATAACGCTTTTTTCAATGATTGATTTTACTATCCATAATTTTTTCATACCGGGGTCTATATTCATATAATTCTAAAGGAGTAAACTCCAAAAAAAATAAGATGCGGTACATCTGGGCATTGCTAACGTTTTTTTTTTCAACAGGATATGTAATGATCCTTAGTATACCGAACATAACACTGGTATTGTGGCTCTTGTAAGACACCTCACCTCCTTAAAACTCCACCACAAAGCCCAGACATCAACCCCATTGAGCATGCCTGGGATGCACTTGAAAAAAAAAATCAGAATCCATGATCCACATATATATGTACTCATATGTTTGTATAGCAAATACTAAATGTTCATTTAAAATTTTTTCGATTTGACAATTTTCGAAAATTAAAATCGATCAGATTTGTTTTGTTTTTTTTTTCTTTGAAGTGAAAAAAATATATTTTTTTAACATTGGCACCGTTTTTCATTTCATTGCATTTGAAAAATATACATTTTATTTTTGCTAAACCTTCTACCCTAAAAGCTCTTGCATTTAGAGAAAAAATTAGGAAAATCGGTCAACCAGTGTGCCCGGTTAGCGAACGAACACAAAAATTAAGCTGTTCTTTTATATATATAGATTTATTTTATTGATTTCAATATCGCTAACAAAGTAAAATAAAAAAAAGATTTCATTCGACATAAGAGAATTGAACAACATAAGCTTTTCTGTCGAATGCAATGTATGGCGTTAAAACATAAGCGTTTATGAAACGTACGATATCTTTGCAACGGAGAGATCTTTTTAAATGGGGGTAAGACAGAAATGTAGATATCAAAGTGCTTATGAACAATCCATTTAAAACTCAAAAATCACTTATGTTGACATAAGCTACTCTGTCTTATTGCCACAGAATTATATTAATGTGTTTGAGATCGTTTAGATCATTATAAAAGAATTTTCCTAAGTGAATCCTACGTTTATGAGCCAGAGCAGGACAGGTGCATAGGAGGTGAAGAATTGTTTTGCATTGCATTATACCTATATTGATCCGTGCCACCTTTGCTAGTATATTTGCTCCTCATTTGTTCATTTAATCTGCCTATGCACTCCATAACGAGCTTTGAGTTAAACGTGTAGGAGTTTATTGCTTTAAGGGTTGCGGTGATTCATTTCGAGATTGAGTTCTACACATTTGCTAATTGCGTTGACCTCTTCTTGAAACATACTGGGAGATTGACCCATTGGGATGGAGAGTCTGGTCCCAGGTCCATATATTAACGCACCACTATAGTGCCCTCAGCTGTTCTCGACCCGTCTGTGTACCATTTGATGGTGTTATCTTTGAATGAATAGTTGTTACTTTCACCTATCCATTCCTTTTTCCTACTTAATTGTATTTTATAATTTTTCACAAGATTATAGTTAGTGACCATATCATCTCTCGGAATATTAAGGAAGTTACCTACTGTGAATTTGGACATTAGGTCTCTGTCTCTGTACTTTATGCATTTTCTTCAATAAGACGTGGTGAAACCGTCGAGCAAAACCTCGGCTGGAAACCAAAAAGCGCATCACAGTGTATAGAAATCATTAATCGCCATGAACCTATTAGCCAGCCATATTAATATCATTCTTATTGCCTCGATTCTTTTCAAACACCCATAATTTTACGGTCAGTAAATTTCTCAATTAAAATCGTTTCTAAATCTCTTTAACAATCTGTTTTTAACCTTTCTTCAGAGTAAATTAAACTCTACCCCTCCTACAATAAATCAAAACCTCTCTAAACACCATATTGTAACCTTTCACATCATCTTAAATCCCTCATCAAATTTCAAAGAAATAATTTCAAATGTCCACCAACATGTGTACCAATTAAAAGTGTCAAGCCATTCAATTAAATTGCCAATTTCAAATTGATTTCCTTGTAAAATTCCGAAAATAACAAGCAAAAACATCAAACTGACCACTTGTTTGGCTTATGGGGTGTTTATCGATAACACGCATACCATCGGTCGTCAGTCTGACACGCAACTAATTGATTGGAACCGATGGTCGATTACTTCTGCGGATAACCAAATCAATTATCAAAAAGAAAAAAATTCAAAACAATCAACATGCAGTCGAAAGGGAGACCAAGGTATTTTGTTCCGCATAATGAAAACCCTCTCAGTATCAGTATCTGTTTCTAAACTACCCTTCTCGAATATTCTCAGATATTTCATCAACTATGTCGACAGTGGTCATTTAATTCACCTTTTACCATTCTGTCTAAATGACTTACGGCTAAATGGCCTGTCTATTCAACCCCAAAAATTTACCGTCTCAAACGGTTGAGTGTGTCAAATAATTCCGTGATGATGCGCCCTTATAGTCGAACATGCGGTTATCTATGTTGAAATAGTTTGATATTGTGCGTGTGCCCTGGTCTGGGGTCCACACACTTGAAAGTTTTGTAGTGATTAAATAAAGTGATTGGGCAATAGTGTTTATTGTTATGTTGGAGGGAAATTGATAGAATCCGTTAGGAACTATTCAATTTTGATTGGAAAATTTAGATTTGAAAATTGTGTGTGAGGCGAGGGTGTTTGGGAAGAATGTTGCTCAGAATTAATTGCGTGCGACATGCTTTTGAGATTTGTCGGTAATAAAAATTTCAAATTGAGGTTAAGGGGAAATCAATCCTAAATTAAAAGTGTTTAATTTGTTTCAGAAAAATCGAAGTGAAATATATTTCCTGTCTTCAGCAAAATTACTCCTAATCGACATTGGACGTTTAAACATATGTTTTTAAGTGGGAGTCTTGATTTTTAAGCTCTAAACTCAAATTTCCTTTTACCGTGTGTCAAACAACTAAGAGAAAAGCCATTTTTTATCAAAAGGAGATCACTTTACACTTCTTTATCGATATTAGGCAGAAGAAAATGAACCACTTGAAGTTTTTTTTTATTTACGCACCAGAACTAATGGTTTAAAATTGAGGGTGGCAAATTGTCGTTTATTAAAGGATATACTTTGATCAAGTGTTTATTTGATACGCATACAATAAACACTAGAGTAACAAAGCCAAACAAAACATGGCCGTTGGTGAACACTTATCTAAAGAAGGAGCAACAAAAAAAAATAAGAGAAAAATCCTGCCAATACGATAACGACGCACGTAGACGGCGAAAACGAACACAACGAGCATTGACAAAAGGACACTTGACTTTTGTGTCAAGAGTCCATCACCGTCAACGTGCGTCGTTTTCGTCGTCCTTGTGATACCTTAATTGCTTTTTGAACGATCAAATTGTATTCACCTTCATTTTAAGGACGAATTATAAATTCACACAAGAAAGTTATTTGATTTTTTTTTCTTTTTAATGAAAGGTGTGGCTTTCGTTAGAACAAAAAACCACGTTGACGGCTGCAATTTGTTAATAAAGAATTTTTAGAATAACAAAGACAACGAAATGATGAGTTGTTGGACTTATTTCTCCTTCATATTGGAGTTTTAAAATTACTATTAAAATTGCTTCATTAAGAATTAAAGTATGTAATTATTTTTTGTGTCGTGTTTTGATCCGCAGTTAGTAGAGCCACTAAGCATTGAGCGAGTATAAAGGCTATTAAGCAGCTAAAGGACAACAAAGTTGGAACGTTGTCCGATGTCAATGCCTCGTGGATATCCATGGCACTCAGTTACCTTGGTTCGCGATGTCGTTTCTCGTCCTTCTTATCAGCGCATTGGGCTAATTGGTAACATTTGCAACCATCTTCCTACCAGCGCCAACAAGAAATGTGTTCAGTGGCTTGACTCGGGCTTTGCATATCGAAGCGTTATCCAGTGCATATCATTGGCAGCTACCTTTCCAATAGGAGACATTTCTGCATCGCTGTCTTGGAAATTGTGTAAATGTGTACCATATTGGAAAGCTGTAGCTGATCACTGGCCTGAGTAGCTGCTTGTAGATCAGAAGCTTGATTGGCCTACTTAGTCCAGTCTTCTTCTTAAAGAAGGTGGAAAGCTAGGTAAGCTTTGGCTAGTACTGCTCTTGCATGCGCGTTGAAGCGAGACAGCTCGTTGAAGTTGATTCCTAGATATCTGGTGTTTTTGATATATGATATTTGGATATTAATAGTGGATCCATTTGGGAAGGCTTTAGAGAAAAGGTCCGAGTTTTGACCCCTGGACCACTTGAGCAAAAAATGTTCCTTGTTGTTGGCTTCGTATTTTCAGCTTCCACGAAGAACTTCCTGGAAGAAAGAAAAGAAAACAATATTTCAATTAGTGTTTGAGGGATAACTAAAATACGGAGCTTGTGTATGAAAGCCTCGACCGAAACGCTATCGAATGGTTTCTCAACATCCAGAAAACATCCTACCGTAACACGGTGACTTTTCAGAGCAGAAGTGACGTCGGACTGGAATTTCAGTCCAAACTGCATTTTGGGGATGATGCTGCGCTCGTTGCAAAATCTCTTAAGTCTCCTGAGGATAATTTCTTCCAGAATCTTGCTGACGTTATTTAGAAGGGTTGCAGGTCGGTAGTTGGAGACCAGGGTGCTTGCACCTTTCTTTGGTATGGCTACGATTTTTGCTGTTTTTCACTTCTGAGGAAAGTAGCAATTGTTGATGAAGTTGTTTATAATAACCGCAAGAATTATCATTACAACTTGTGGAAGTTTCTTCAGGATGTAGTTTGAAACACCATCCATTCCAGTTGACTTTTTTGGCCTTAGACTGTCGATGATTTCTGCAATCTCTCTCTGAACTACTGCTTCAGTATTGGATTGCTGAATAAATTGAATAGAGGCGTCAATATCCATACTTAAGGCTTGGTCTGCTGACGGTGAAGGTGCGAGCCTTTGTTCAAAGTGGTTGGTAAAGGATTTGACCTTATATTCTGTTCTTGTTAGCTCGATTTTGTTGCTGAGCATTAATTCGGGTAGTGGCTTGTTTATCCCAATCAGGCTATTTATGGCCTTGAATGCGTCTGGTCCTGGTTTGATAGCCTGCAGCCTCTTCTTGAACGCGATGTCATTGTGGTGTTGAATAGTGTTTCGGAACATTATATTAGTATACTCCAGTTTTTTTTGGCTATCCAGTATTCCAGATTGACGGTGTTAAGTTCCCGATGCAGTATCCTTTGGAAGCGCTTCCTTATCCTTTCCATGTGGGCGTATAATATCTGTACATATTCCGGAAGATGCTGGTATCGGTCCTTCGATGACTTGGGTACTTTTTGTACGACTAGGCTGTTGACCGCGCTGTTAATTTCCACGGTGGATAGGTTCCTGTTTCTGGGTGTTAGGTTTAGATTGGCTTCGACGTTCCTCTGTACGCGAATGTACGGGATTTTCGTAGACGTCAGAAGACTCGACTCAACTTCAACAATAACCAAACCTAAAGTTTTTCTTATAATACACAATTTGTTGTGAACACGATTTAAAGCTTTTAATCTTACCACACAAAATCTAAGGTCCTATGTCCCATATTAACTCCATTTATAACCAAAAAATAATAAGAAAAAAAACACCAGAAAAAAGTTAACAAAAAAAATAAACAAATCACCATGAAATCGAGAATAAAGAGTATGATGTAATGAATTCGTCCTTTTCAACTGGTGGCAGATTTTTATCAATTTTCCGACAATTTGCGGTTGAATTGGCTGCTCCCTAAAGCCACTAACATATTTCCGTTGAACAAGCCAAAATCCCGGCAAAAAGGATAAATTCTCCATATTACGATGTGTGTGCTGTGCATGTTTATTTCTTTTTTCTCGTTTCTTGTATTTTATTTTAATTTTGAAATGTCTCATGCTCATGTTCGGTATTGTGTAAGGAACATTCCAATTCAAGCCAAACACACACACACTCTGTGTTTGAAAAGTTTTGAAAACGAAAGGGTGATTGTACAATACATGGCGAATAATTTGAATATTTTTGTCGTCTCTCCCTTCGAAAATCTGTGGACATACGTTTTGGTCGCTAACACCGCCGCGCGGGCTGAAAATGTTTAACAGACTTTTTGTCTGTTTCCCCCAGAACGAAACAGGACCCAAATATTATTGCAAAATCGAGTTAAACAGAAAATTTGAATGTACGAGAAGTTGGAGTCCTTTCATATTGAAAGTTGTTCATCCATATGGCTTCTGGACAGGACACAGGACTTCATTCTGCGTCTGAGAATGGGAAAATGACAACCGCGTTGTGGTTAATGTGTTTTATTTTTTCCTTGCAACAGGTGCTGAAATTGCGTGGTTGTTTTTAATTTACTCCCGCGGAAAGACCTCATTTAGCCATAAAGCCGCCACAATAAATCACATCTCTCTCGTGTCATTATGGATCTGTCCGGAAGAGGACTAAAAATGAGTAACAATGTTGCCAAGTCATTTGCCACACAATTTTGAAGATGAAACTAAATGACAAAATATATTAAATCACTTGACTGCCTCCAATGTGACAGCGATAAATTCTGAACAAGAAAAAAAAGGACACTTTAATGGCAGAAGATCTAATGGAAGGATATGTCCGCAAAAGAAACACCAAGCACCATTCCAGTTCATTGGTTTCTTTTGTAACAGTTGTTTTTGACATTCTTACATTTTGTCATTTTGTGGCGTGCTAAAAAAAAAAATCAGAATCACTGCACTACAGGGTGCCTGGTGTACATTGTTTAACGATAAATTGACAAGCATGTCCTTTATTTTTAGTTCGAGAGATAAACTGTCTACAGTAGTTTACTTTCAATTAAAAAAAGGGAAATCCGATTTTTTTAAGGACACAAATCCAAGGAATGACTTCTTCGATTTCTGCATCATCCAGGAGCACATAAGCCGCATAGGCTATGTAAATATTTGTTCTGGCAAAGTTGATGCAGGGTGTGCGTCGTGTTTTTTTGTTTCTATTGAAATATACTCTGGGAAGGGGAAATATCCTTCCTCATTTTTTATTTCCATTTTGCTATGCATGAACAAACAAGGACTCTGCAACAATGTGGTGGATTTATGGCAGAACAATAATATTCTGGAAACCGCAATGTCAGAACGATATGGCCCGGTTACACCCTCACTTTCAGCTTCATCCTTTGTTTCTACCCTGTCCTTTGGTGATGATCTTCTGACAAGGGTTCGAATTTGGAATCATTTATCCAACGAATTTGATCTATAGACAGAAAAGAACTGTCTGTTTCCACCACCACCACCGCGAAGACCATTTTTGTGCGCTTAAATGCCCGGTCGACCGCACTAACTGCCGATGTCAGTTAATTATGTAATTGAATCAATTGCGGCTGAATGACTCGCCGCAACTGATTTGTAAGTATTTATTTTTTTTTATTACAATTCACAGGGAATCGTTGATTCATTTCATTTCACTAATTGTGAAAATGTTTGATTTGCGACGAAGAATGTGGCAAGTGGAGTTATGTGGAGACTTCTTTGACTCTTTGGCCTTAGTTCCAATTTCGCATCTTCACTTCGTCTAAGTCACACAGGACGCTTTAGTCAAAAGAGGAATTTGGCTTGTCATCGACTATATGTACACATTTTTTAGCATTTTACCTTTTAAGAAATAATTTATTTATTGTTAAATATTTAACTTTATTTAAAAGCTAAAACGCGTGAGTAAATCACCGTCTGGATTGGTCTCCTCCTTTTCCAAGTCATTAATCCCTCAAACAAGCCGTATAAAAGAATATGTTTCCCGCCTTTATTGTCAGCATTCATATATGAAAGAAACATCGACGAATGCTTCTTAAGCAAGATTGAATGCATTATACCAGCTCAGAAGGAATCAAAAGTCGGGGAAATTCGTAAACGAAAGAAAAACTTTGCTCTCTACCTTGAGAAATGATTTAAGACCAAGAAGCCTTCAAACAAAACTTTATGCTAAAATGGAAAAGTAGTCCTTTTTTTTCCTGTGCGAGAGGAAAATCTTCTTAAAAGCCGTCAAGGAGTATGCAAATTTTTTCCCAATCTGTTTTGTTCCCTCTTAAGACGATTGCAAAAGCACTTTTATTCGTTGTCGAAGCAATGGCCTCTGTGTTGTTTTCGTCAGAGTTGTCTTCTTAAGGCATTATGTACCTTTCGACACAAACATTGTTCCATTGAATTTTTATTTATTTTCTATAGTCAGAGACTATAGACTAGATGCGGCATTACCTTTTTCGGTATGTATAATTCAAGGAATGAAAAATCCCCATAACATTAACTCACATTAGTGAGATGAGGAATGAAAAGAAAATCGACCAATCTTTTTTAGTTACATGGAGCTTGAGTGAACAAGGACAACAAGGATGCGGGAGGACGACCCAAAATTCAATTTCTATCCATTTGTTTTTTCTTTGGGGAAAATTTGTCTTTTTGGACTGGTTGGTTAACTGTTGAAGGTTTGGAGCAATAGAATTTCTCATTCTTTTCTTACAAATTTCATTGTGTAAGAAGATTTATTTGGAAAATTGCGTTTGCGACTTTTTAACGCTTTAAGTCTTTCAAGGACTTAACTAGGACAAAGTAAATAAGTTCTTATTTTTTCTTTGACAGAGATGGGGGTATGATTTGTTGGTTATCTTTTTGCTTTCTTCTCTAAAAGTGATTTTGCTTTTATTTTTAGGGAAAAGAAATCGAAAATTTTTGTATTTAAATAAACTCCTCGCATTCCGTGTAGTCTTTACGAAAGCGTAACACTAAGAGCTACGCTACGTCAGAATTTTTATGTCAGCTCAGTGCCCCACTCGGAGCTAAAAAATAAAAACGGCAAAATCAAGCTATCACAATGAAGCTTTGATCTCACGTTTCGTTTGACAAACGTTAGGAAAAAAACGTAATGTTACGTAATGTGACTCCAAACGGGAGCTCTAATTCAAATATGGCTGAAACACATACACGCTTTGGCCTGGGCTTCAACTGACGTTCACGAGTTCAGCCATAGGAATTCAATGAATGCAATCACAAAGCTGCAACCTCACGTTTCATACGTAATGTGACTCCAAACGGAAGCTCTAGTCCTTTTTCTGACAGCTCAACAGCTGAAAAAAAATTAATTTGTGTTTGGAGGAATAACTATGATGTAGGGAGAAATGTCATACAAAGCAAACAAACAAAACAAAGAGCGTGTATCGTAACGTAACGTAGACGAAGACGAAGCTTAGCATATTAAAACACAAACACGCTATGGCTTTTGCTTTTCTTGACTTTAACACGCTCAGCCTTCAGAATTCATTGGAGACAATCACTAGGCTTCGACCTCACGTTGCGTACGTAATGTTACGTAATGTGAACCCACACGGAAACTCTAGTTTAGTTTTTTAGGGATGACGATGTTTGAGGGAGAAATGTCAAACAAAACAAACTTGAAGCGGGTGTATCGTAACGTAACGTAGGCGATGACGAAGCTAAGCATGTAAGTGTTTCAGCCATTATGCTTAACAAACCTGGCGGTCGCAGGACAGTCGAGTAATAATCACCAACACTGGAAATATTTGAAAGAACCTCAATCAAATCTATACGAAATCTTGGTGGAGTAGGTAGTAGGCACTTAAGGACTTAGCAACTGAAGGGGTCCCCAAAACGGGTTTCGTCGATCTGAAAACCTGGCTCTAAATCTTGATTTTTGCTCATGTTTTTTTCTTCAAAATTTGATACCTATCTCAAAAAAGGCTTTTCTCTTATGAAAGGTAGGAACGTAAAAGCTTTCACTCACTACCATTTCTTACTCCCTTCTTCCTCAGACGAGAATGACTCAAATTTATACTAATTTACCCAGCATTCAATGATACCATTGACATTACATTTCCAACACGCGTTTCCAACAATTAAGACCGAAAACTCACTCCTTTTTCTCCTTTCAACTCTAACTAAACGAAATTCATTGTGATATGTTGACATCCTTGTGCAGTCAATTGGAAACAATTCCCATGTTTATGCAGGAAATCAAAAGTTGAATAACCAACAAATACCCAACGCAACGCACTGCTAGATGCTCAGAACAAAACAAAGATATATATCAACGTAAATACAAACCTTTGACAAAACGACCAATTTATCCTTCAGCACCTTCACCATCAAACAAGGACCTCATTTCGGCATTGGATTAGGTTTAGGTATATTGATGTTGAATGCGTGTTGGGTGAATTCAGAGCAGTGTAGTGTAATTGCAATCTGATTATTCCGCGCGTGTGATTTTATTGTGTTTGTTCAATATTTTTGGGTGTCGCTTGTCGGACCAGCTATTAATCTGACATTTTGCCTTGGCCACCCGACCTTCGGTTGCCTTACTCAATGAACGTATGAAAGCAAATATCTTTAAGGAGTGAGTTTGGAATTCACGTGCCGACAAACTCAAACTGAGATTTATAGAAAACACGCCTACTGCGAAATGAGCTCCTTTCATCATCGCCCGATGACATTTTAGCATTTTAATTTGCTTTTGGGGCCTCAATCTTCAAGGATATCCATAAATGGTGTAAAAATAACATTGGAATCATATTATATCTCATTTTCTGAAAAAGCAGATGAAACGATTTACATTAGTCTGATCCGATGCATCAGATGAATGATAAAGTCCTTCTGATGTACAAATCCCTTTTGCATTGCCATTCAGGAATCGACATCAATCATAATCGATCAACGAAATTCACACGAGCTATGATATTCTTTCCAATTGGGTTTCGGTTTCGATTTTGGATTGCCCGCTGATGACACTCTATCATATTCTTTAGGTGGGCTCTTCGTCGAGCGATCCTTGCAGCATAACAATGAGATTCATATGATGATTGGTGTGATATATCCTTGCACGCGAGGAATAATTTTATTCGAATCACATAGCTTGCTGAATTATTTTTTCGAATTTTCATTCAACTCGCTGGCATCCGTTCTTGTGGCGAGGAAAACCGACAACGACAGGACACAATGCGATTGTACGTTCCATCAAGGCGTGTGTGTAAATGTGGGGCTGAGGTTGAATTTGACGGATGACATTTTAAATAATTTTTAATGGGAACACATTTTCGGTGGCAAATCTTTCAAAAACAAGATATCGGTTTCCTTTTTTTATTTGATTGATGCAAGACTCAATTACAGACAATAATAGCAAAAGGACATAACCGGAATAATTTCATCCCTATAATGTGGTTTTCCTTTGTCATCGGGTCTAATGTACCTACATTTCCGTCCAGAACCGGCGACTGATAGAGGGTGGGCATCTCATTATAAAGGCATTCTTCCTTTTCGGACCTTCCATCAACAACATTAACTTTTTTGAGGAAACAAGGATATGGGTCTAAAATGAATTCTGTGTAACATAACATCACACATGATGTGTTTGGCAAAGTTTTCAGGTAGACACATTGTCAAGGATAAATGTTAAAAGGGTTTGTCGTATGCACATACGAATTCATTAAAAATCTGCATTTGGGGAAATTTCCTTATTTTTATTAACTGTCAGACGGGTTACAAAACTTGTAACGAAGTAAAAAGACCAATGTTTTATTTTTGAATTTTTGAATGTTTTTATATGTAAGGGAAAAAGTTTGCATTCTTAATTTGTGGTTTTTGAATTAATATTCCATTTTTAAGCACGACGCACGTTCTTTTAAGCAAGTATTTTTTTCGTGAATACAAACACATAGGTACTCGTACATAAATCCAAAACAATAAACGGATTTCTGGTATATTTGGTGCAAACCAAAACTTCTCCAATTGAAATGGCACTAGCCGCGTTTTTTTTCACTACTCAGTACCCAGCACAATATTCAAATTCAATTGATATGTCAAAAGTTATATAAAACGGCGAAAAATTGGCCTGAGGGTTGCGTCTCGGATAACAAAAATAGCAAATACTTCAACCTAAGAGAGATCATAACTCAGATTCGCGCAGCAAAATAATTTTTCTTAACGCCATCAGTACTGAGGTGCGTTTTTGCGCTGACTATAATCAACTATAATCAACAATGGTTGACTATTTCTCGTTTTTGCACGCCAATAGTTACGATTCGTAATCACAATTGTCGTTTTTGCGGTCTGTGTTGATGTGTCAAATCGTAACTATCTCTAACTATTTCCAATCCATCTCAGGAGGTGAGTTGAAAGTCAAAGTGGTGTGTCAAAGTGTTTTTTTTTTTGTAAAATGGCGTCTTTAATAATTATTAATCTGGAATCTAAAAAAAAACATTCTGGTTGTGCATTTTTTACAACCGCGTAGTCGTCCGTATCCGTTTCCGTACCGCAGCGAGTTTAATTACAATCAGAGGATATTTGTTCGTCTTCAATTATTTCATTACAAAAATAAAGAAAATAAGGTTCCCCTTACAAATTTTAAATTGTCGGAAAAAAAGAACTTTATTTCGCCGGAGATTTTGTAAAAGGAACTTCATTAGAAAAACGAAAACAAATCATGAAGAAATTTCTCTCGCGCATTTTTTTTTGTTTTTTTTTTGTTTTGGTTTCAAAATGTGTAGTGTAGTCTGTAGTGTGTACTCGTAAAAACATTCTGGTTTTAAAATCCGAAGGGAATCCTCTTCTTTTCAAAATCAGAATAAATTCTCACGTTTTCCCAATGTACAATCTATCGACTCTATCTGCCCGACCTGACTCTTGCCATTCATGCTCTCCATTGCATGGGCTATGTCCATCGCGTCATCAAACCGGAAAACATTCTAATCGACCGCCATCAAACTGGAAGATTTTTGAGATCCCGCTGCCTTGAATCGTGACGGGCATCTGCACAGTTCATCGCCGGTTGGAACTCCTGATTACATTGCTCCAGGACTGCTCGAGACAATTTCCTATTGCAGATTGACCAAATCCCAGCATAGTGTTAGTTCTTTCAAACCTCGAGTTTTAAACAAAACATTGATGCTAAAAACTACTTACAGGTCAGCTGTGACTTCTGGTCCATGGGTATTATAGGCTATGAACTCATCTGCGAAGTCACACCATTTCACGAGGACAATGCCACAATGTCCACGAAACATACTCGAAAATCCTCAGTCACTGCGAGGAGATTCACGCCAAGGAAATGTTCGCCTTTCCAAGTGACTTAAAAGTCAGAGCCAATTTCAAGAATCTCAATCTCTCAATGGTCACAATCCCTTCCAATCGAATTGACTACACTGCGATACATGGCTGAGAAGTTCAGTGAACGACCGAAGAGCGTCGGCGATATACCTACTCGAGAAGCAGTACGAAAAATTGGAGGACAAGTTGGCCGCTGCCCATGAGCAGATGATTGTCGAACGTCAGTCGGCACGAAAGGCAAACTTAAACCTGTGGAAGGTGGAGAAGCAATTGAAGCACAAAATGTGGGAATAGGCCGAGCAGGAGAAGATGAAGGAGAAATCTGAGGTAAGGTTTTTCATCTCCAAACAGATCTCATTTAACGTTTATTGTATTCTTTAGGTCGTCGAACAAATTTCACATGCTCATCGTTTGGAGAACAAGAAACTCCATCGTGAACTAAACGAAGAGCGGGAAAAGTCCTCAAACACCACCGATGCGGCTTCAGCTATCGAAATCAAGCTCAAAAACCTCGAAGACACCTACGAAAACGACTCAAGTATGCATGCACCATCACTGACAACCAGCTGACCGAAGTCGAGGCAATGCTGGAAGCCGAGCAGAAGCGCAATCAATCGTCGCAGGAGAAGATCAATGCGATGTACAAGAGTGTCCGGGAGAAGGACGAAGCCATCAGTAAGCTGAAAGACAATCAACAAGAAACATGCGAACAAACTCGGCAAGGACGTTTGAAAAATTTGATCGGCAAATCCAAGACACAAGAAAAAGTCGTAGCCCTTATTGCTGTTATTGCTTTTATGTATTCTGTCGACAATAAAAAAAAAAATGTTTCATTAGTATCAGAAAATAAAGACTATCTCCGTTTATTTGTATAAAAGCACGAGCTAGATATTCATTTGATAGTTTTTCAGCGAATCTGGAAGCAGCAATTAGGAGAATATCAGGAGCTGGCTTACTTGGAACAACTTGAAGATTTCTTTATGGAGGGTGTTCTTCAGTTCGAATATTCCATTTGCCTTTCTTGCTGTGGGTTGTTCAAAAATAAATAAATATGTTCTTATTTCAATTGTCTTTGGAAACTTACAATATCAGGATCATTCTTGAATTTTTGGAATAAATTTAGAGCAAAGAAAATTGTTTCAATTATTATGATCAAAAGAAAAGAAAAATGTAACCTCAAAAGATTTGTTTTTTTTTTCTTGTTTGACAGCTCAACCAAACCTAACTAAAAAGCGTTTTTGGATTATTTCAACTATTTCAACTATGACACATCAACCATTTTTTTTTTTTGACACAAAAACTTTAGTCAACTATCGTCAGCGCAAAAACGCACCTCTGTCTTCGTTTTAACAATTGAGAGTTCTATCGCCGGTACAGCTGTGATTTTTTTACTGGTCTTTTTATCAACTGCAATTCGTATTTTTGTTGTTTTCCAAGGGAAATTTTACTATGCTGGCTACTGAGTAGTGAAAAAACACGGCTATTGATGACTTTTTTGTCAAAGTCGAGCAGCAGAGTTCTACTTACGTCTGCCTTTATTAAAACACTCAAGATTGTTGGATTGCCATTAGTCGGTCGGTTAGGGTTGAAGGAGTTTTTCTGAAATGCTATTCCTGAAAGTCATTTGTCATAAAGGAGAACCCAATTTTCCTACCGTTTTCGAGTTTCTTTTCCATCTCTGGACGGATTTGACGACATATTTGTCTTACATCACAAAAAACAAGGAGACTCGAAATGATGAGAATCATGGAGAACGAAGCATAATTATTCTTTGTGCGATTGTTTCTTTTCCAGTGTTAATCTTTTGAACTTTGATTGAAGAAATTGATAAAACTTGACTGGGTACACACTTAAAATTGTCGGATGGGTTTCTTGAACAATGGTTTGGAAGAGTTAGCAGCTTCTACCAGTTCCTGAGCGCTTTTGACGGGTACGAAATATTCTGATTACTATATTCCATTGCAAAAGTTTCTATCTTCTATAACGCGAATTTTTATTGAGTAAAATTAAAATTCTTAACAATTTTTTTTGTATCTCTCTCTGGACGTTTTAACGCTTATCAATGGGTTTTGTTCGTATATCAAAAATACTTTTATTTCAGTATTCTATGGGATGTGGGATTGGGAACCTGTAATTCTAGGTATAGAGGTGTATTTTTTACATTTTACAGAAAATCTAAATATTTTGACATATGCCAGAGTTTCTTTTTTAATTTATTATAGCCGGAGGCAGCTTATTACCAACGCCTCACTTAACGTAAATAAATCGCTTGACTTACCACAGCCTTCCAGCAATTTTCTAAAAATGAAACTCGACAAAAAATAAAAACACTTGTTTCCACTGAACGAAATAGCTAACGCACATCACAAAAAAACAAGTGCAAAATAATCAAAACAAAAAACCGAAATACAAAAAAAATCCAACTGACGATGATGACGAGTAAAAATTACAATAAACGAATAGAATTAAGCCAAACAACAAGTGGTTTCACACACAAAGCAAAAACAGGGTAGATTACGCACGGCAACCCCAATTCCATTCGACTATATATAAGAAGCTTCTCGTCTTTAAACTTGCCCGCCTAGCATAGCTTCCTAGAGCTGCTGTTGACGTGATGGATGGAAGCTCTTCATCTGTTTATTGTATAACACTTAAGAAAACAATTTTGTTCTTGTGGGTGCACATGGAACAACAATGGCAGAGTACACCATCACCTCTGGCATTTTTCTATTCCATCGAATTTGATTTGCTGTTCGCTTTGAATTGAGTGTATTTTGCTCAGAAAAAAGTATGCTTCACTCGCACAAGTACGTATAATGCTTCTGAATCCTGACACACAGAGCCTGTTTGCCAGGATATTTTATCCCATTTATAGCTATCTCTGAATTGATTATAATGCAAATGAAAATAAGTGAAAGATGATGAGTTTGGGAGGTTGCTTTGGAACCTGGTAGCAGCAGATTCCTTTAGACGTAGATATTTGAGAATTCGCAAAAACGATTCTTGCTGAACTAATAGTTGGAAGGCTTGTAGGTACTATTTTAATGTTTTTTCACACATTGAGCTACATGGAGATTATTTATTTATTTTTCGAATCTAAACGCTTGGGTTCACACTGTTTTCTGCCTCCAGCAATTCACAGACTGTTCTTTGATTTTTGAAATATAAGAGGGCGTTTTTTTCCGAATTTCCAACCAACTACGAAAACAGTGAAAATTCCCATCAAGTATTTGAGTTGAGGCAAGGGATATAATTGTGTTTTAATAAGAAGTGGAGTATATTTGGATGCAGTTTTTCTGAAAAGCAGTTCCTGAAAGCCATTTTTACTAAAGAGAAAAAAACATTTTTACCGTTTTTTAGTTCATTTCCATTTCTGTATTGATTTGACGAAATCACAAAAATTGGGAGACTCGAAACAATGAGAATTATGGAGAACGAAGCATAATTATTCTTCATATAATTTTTTATATATCAGCGTTGCCCTGTAAAGGTATTTTAGGTTTATAGCTGAGGTATGCTCAGGGAAGTCCAGGCTCCAGGGTTTGTTAAATAAAATACCGAAATTTAACTTAAGGTCTATTTCTTTTATTCAATCGTCAATACGAGTAGTTACTGTACAATTTGTATAGTATTCGCTAATATGAAAATCGTCGGGATACCGGTGTGTGTTTCTCTTGCTGGTCCGTCAATTGTGTGTTGTTTCCCTCAGATACTGGTTAATTATGCTTATAAGCAACGTGTATTCCCTACTGCAAATGAAACGGAAAGTGATTGATTATTCACTTGACGTGGGTTATCGCGGTCGCAACCAGTACAATCGCCGCCAAAATGGGTAATCGCCGCATAAACGGTTAAATCGCTGTATATCAGGTAATTCGCCGCTCAACATGGGAAATCGCGGTCGAAACCGGTACAATCGCCGCCGAAACGGGTAACCGCTGTAGATAGATAGATAGATTTCTTTATTTTTTCAGTAATAGTTATAATATTTTATAAAAGAATATACGGATGTGGCTATCTCAGCCGTCTGCCGGTATTGACATTTGATTAGATTTACAAAATGATAAAGAAAATGAAATACATTTGAACAATTTAAAATAGAAAATAGAAAAGGTTTGAGTTGAAAATAAGTCATATACATTATGTAGTTTAATAATGAGAATTACTATTTCAATGGACAAATTTGAATTAACTTTATTACTATGAGATGCCAGAGCGAGAAAGATGGAAGAGCAAGAATATTGATTGAGCAATTTTAATGATTTGAAACATAAAGTCGATTAATTTTGATATGATTTAAAACACAAAAATATTTAGAAGCTGTTGCGGTAAGATAAGGCGTGCTTGCAGTATCTGAACATACACTCCCAGCCCCGACTGCGACTGCCATTCAGAATCTCGTAAAGACCGTTTTGGTTGAGGAAACTTTCGTTAAAATACAATCTTCTTATCTCCTGCTGCATAGGGCAGACTGCGATGAAATGGTTCACGTTCTCAAGTTCCCTTCTGTTACATAGATCACAAGTTTGCTGTATATCATTGCGATGCGGGATAAAATTGAGATCCAATAGTTCAACTCTCGCCTTGAAAATCAAACTGATAATTTCCGCAGAAAAACAGCTATCGAAGTACTTGTTTCCTGTTAGCATTTGATGATTAAGGTTTTTGTAAACTGCTCTGGATTCTGAAGAGCAGGCTCTGATGATATGTTGATTGAATATTTGTTCGTCAACCTTAGCCATCACCCTCTCATCTGCCATCTGATTCCATTCCCTGAAAGGAGAGGCGTTAGTTGTCATTAGTCTTTCTAAGATTTTTCTGTGAAGACTGTTTTCATTTCTACACATAACTCTGACAAGGTAGTCCGAGTGGGCTTTTAAATCTCGAATGTATATAGGTGGTAAACCCGATTCGACATCAATGGCATACGTTGGTGTAGAGTTTGGTAGTCTAAACAAACGCTTAAAAAAGTATCTTTGCGTCTTCTCGAATTCCTCAATTGGAGAGATACCAAAGGCTTGCACTCCGTAGCACAAGCGTGTGTTTACAGTTGCATCGAATATTTTGTATTTAGAAACAAGGTCAATATTTGGATTTGCGAAAAGCTTTGGCCACATCAGATTAAGAGCAAGCTTGGCGTTCTGACTTTTCTGTCTGGAATGGGTATCAAAATTAAGATTGAAAGAGATGGTTATGCCAAGATATTTGAAATTTTGAACTACTTCGATGCTCTCACTTCCGATTTTCCAATTTTCTTCACGCTGTCTAGTGCGATTCCGACTTTCGAAGATCATAACTTTTGTTTTCGAAGCATTGATTTTAAGGTCCCATAAGTTTCAGAAAGATAAGAGTTTGTTTAATTGTAGTTGGAGAGAGAAAGGGTTATCCGCTAGCAGAACCAAATCATCTGCATAGAGTAGCACTTTTATGAGCTGGCCAGCAAAGCTTACTTCTCCTGGAAGAATATCTACTATTCCATCAATATATAGTGAAAAGAGTAAGGGGCTAAGTATACATCCCTGCGGAACCACTGCAGATGTGCTAAACCATTCAGACATATTGGTGCCATCCCATACAGCTGCACTTGATGTGCTTGATGTGGCGATTAGTTTTGAATAAGCTTCTAAGAGTTTCCTAGAGATTCCCAGTGATGCCAATTTATACATTAATGCTTGCCTGTTCACTGTGTCAAAAGCTGCTTTGAAGTCAACAAAACAGACGTACTTACATCTTCTTTTTGTTTTCGATGAACCGCTGTATAAACAGGTTAGTAGTTAACTTGGGTAATCGCGGTCGAAACCGATACAATCGCAGTCGATACTGGTATTACACTTAGCCTGTTCCTTCAATTGGCCAGCGACGAACTAAATATTCCACAAGAAGCCTCTTACCACCTTACCACCTATGGTTCTTACTGCTCGGCGGTCGACGTCAGACTGATTTGTACTTCACTCGTTCACTTGTATTTAATTCGTATATACTTTGTTCTCGGTTTTCCAACTTGCTTTTCACTTCATCCTTTGGCTTTACTAGTCAACCTTTTTGGGAAAAATCTAATGTGAACTATACGTAGAGCGGAGTTGAAAATTATACTGAAAATTAAGTTTTCTTTCATAGGTTTCGGCCTCGTTTGGTTGAGTTCGAACTTTACACTCAGCGTAGTACAAAGTTGCATGTGTATTTGTCTATGATTTGAATTGGGTTGTGAATCAATTTGAAATGCATCATTATAACCCTTTTATCAATATTGAGAAGTTCGATTTTGATGTATGAGATTGAACCTTGTTGTTTGATTGAAGACATCGTAACACTTGACTATTTCAAATAGGGTGTACTAATAGTCCACAGTACACTTTTTAATCAGAATGAAAGGACTTGCGAAACCACATTAAATCTTCAACTTTCCTGAAACCATTTTTTTCGTACACAAACGAAGAAGGAAAAAAGAAATGCTCAATGACTTTTGCTCCTTTTTGGTCTCCTTTCATTGTCCTTAAGGAATATTTACACATCCAAAGACAATTTGAACGTCTTTCTAAAATAAATTGACCAAAGATAATATCAACGAAATGGACTTTTCTATTTGATGTTTATCCTTTCGTCCATTTTCAGTTAGAAATTGAAAGACAGAAAAGTTATCTCTAAAAGAAAATACATATATTTTTCTTGTTATTGTTTTTGAGAAGAAAAAATATCCACCCTTTCTACATATACGAAGTGGACCATTCGGTCCGTAGGATTAAATTCTATTAGCAATTCGATTGGTCAACAAAAAGACAAGAGAGAACTCTTAAAATGACCACACATTCCATATCTGCTCACAATGGACAAATAAACTTTAAGTATCCAATCCAACGAGTAGGTATAGCAATCCTATCCGGCCTTTCTGGGTGACATCCAAGGGATATCATTTCAAAGATCAAAGTTCCCACTGTATTTCGCAGAAAGATATACTTTTGGCGAAAAGCAAACACAATCTTGGGGTGTTTTTATAAAGTGAAAGAAGAGAAAAAGCAAAACAATAACCTATCTTAACCACTCCCACCATTTGAAGGACCTTTTTTTATTGTCAAGCAGGATAGTCGAGTCAAAAGCAACCAACCGGGGAGACTTAGAGCGACTGAAATAATGGTGAACGTTGCTTTCTGCTTCTTATGTTGTTGATGTCACAACTAGAAACCCAAGCTGCAATTCGTGAAAACGACAAATCTCAAGACGAAGAGTCTTTAAAGGATATGAAAGTGTAGCTATCTATTTCTAATGTCGACGGCAGACTTTCGTATGTATGCGGAAGATGAACGAAGAAAAAATATAAGAATCTATCGCTAGTCCACCCACCATTTTTTGAGGACTGTGAAGGGGATGGCGGCAGAAGGTTGGTGTTGAACTATGAGTGTAACAACTGCGACAAGCACACAGAGTGTGGCTTTGATGGCGTGGCGAATTCTTTCAGGAAACCGTCCTGCATAATCACACAACCTTAACTGTAATGTTGTAAGAAAGTTGGTAGAATTTTTCCAGACTACTAATTTTTCTTTGAGTCATACCTAACCCAAAACAAATCCAAAAGCATAGCACTTCACAACTACTGTTGCATTTTTAGTCTACTAGACTAAATTTGACTAGCCCTGTCACGTCATTTATCTAAGATGCTTTTCAACTTTTCTCGGTTTACAGACTTCTTTAAAAGCTATGGAAAAAGAAATCAAACAAGTTATATCGAATATGTAAGAAATGGCGCTCTTAAACTGAACGAATTCCCAGGCACAATCGCCTGCTCACCTCATCGAGATCTCTTAAAATTCTTTCAAACTTTGCAACGAATTATTAAATCAAAACAGAATCAAAAGAAGAAATTCTCCTTACCGAGAATTCCGATAGGGATAACTGTGAGATAACGACGGACGAGTGTATTATGTGTTCACTGCCAAGCTCATCCTTTTGATGTTTTCTGTGTTCATATAATATTCTTCTTCTTCCATTTGAGCGAATAAGTCTCCCCTCACGATAGTGGGATGGTCGAAGATGTTATTCTGTCCTTTTGCGCTCTGGTTAGTGGCATCTTCTTTTTTTTTGTCCCACAACGACTTAGAGATACTTGGATATTCGATAAACACTGTTCCCGACACAGAGGACTTCTGGAAATGCGAGCACTCTGTGAAATGGGAAAATTTATTATGTTTTTACGCTTGGTTTGTTTTAGCCAACTACTTCGAATAGACTATACCTTCATCTCGGAGAACTCAGAGAATGGCCGACCGACGCCCGAATTTATATAGCACATAGACCCTACGTAGCATAATCAAATATACACTTTGGGCCCCCTGCCGGTCATCGCCTGCCACTGCCAACACACCCCAGTATAGGATGAAGATATGTGACACATATGTGTCCTGTTGTGAGGCTTCTTTATTTTTCCTTTTTTTCAAACTTCATTCCTTTTAAGTGGCAATATCGTTAAAAGCACTCTTCTAAGAGCAGAGAAAAAAATCCAAACAAAAGGATACTGCGTTGTTGAACAAAAGGACTTAGCTCTTCCTCTTCTTCGAGGTAATAAAAATGGCGACTGTTTAGCTAAACACTTTTATTGGTTGGAGACAAAAAAAAATAAGAGAAAAATATTATATCTATTGTCATCACTTCGGGGTTGGAGAGTGTATATTTATTTTTACTAGTTTCGACCATAAATTGCATAGATTCGCCATACTTGATAACAGAGTACTTAGCTCTGAGAAGGGAAATTAAAAGAAAGTGGTTCTGGTGTATTCTGTCTTATCGGAACATGTAGTAAACTGGGTGGCGTTCTCAAAAAGAAAATATAACATCTAAATGAGTGCAATAAAATATTTTCTTTTCTCTTGGTCCTTGGCTTATCCAAGTGAGCGTTAATTGTTCGCAATTAGTTACAGAGCATTGAGATTGAGACAGAGAGATAGTATTAAAAGAAATTGCAGAAAAAAATGGGTGAGTTGAGAAGCTTGTTAATACGAATCTTCCGTGGAACATTCTTGTATGCTTTCACTTCTGACTCTGAGGCCCCCGCGTTTCCTCAACAACATTTGTGTGAATTTTTAAAAAGTTAAGAGTTGGCAGCAACTCGAATTTGAAAGAAAATGTCTGTCATTTCTATTCCAGCAACTGAGTTTTCCAAAAAAATAATTTTTTTTTGGGAGAAAAAAACCCGAAAATGTTCAACCTTATTGAACCGAGACTTACAGCCCGATTCTCCCCATCATCACTGTTGCCTCACAAGTCATAAGAAGAGGTGAAATTGATTTTGTGACTTTTTCGTATTCTTCCCCAAAGTCACAACTTGTGAGAGTCACAAAAACAATCGAAATTGTGACCTCCTTCAGAGCAGGTCATAACTAGAAAATTATTTGAGATTTGACATTTTGATTTATGAGTATGAATGAATATCAATAAAGTGAAAAAAAGGAAGGAAAGAGAAAAGACATACGCACTTTTTCTTTTTTCCTTATTCTTTTTCTTTTTTCACAACTGATAACGATCATTGCTCATCGCCTTCGAAATTACACTACAATAATAAAAGCAGCCCCCATACACAATCTCTGTTTGCGTTGCCAATATTGACGAAATCGCATCGTTGAAACACATATTGCAGTTACAAAGAATCCATTCTGGCAACGCATTTCCATATTCTCATTGGCTGTGGTGAGTTTCGTTGTGACTTTTCTTGTGAGGATTATGGGAGAATCCGACAAATGTTATCGAATCACAACAATCGTCACAAGAAATAGTCACAAGTTCTTATGACTTGTGAATGTGATTCCTCACAGGAGGGAGAATCAGGCTGTTAAAGTCGATCGGTTTGAAGCAATATTTATGAAAAGCAAATAATGAAAATCTCAATAATTTTTTAAAAAGGATAACCAAATTTTCCCACCGTTCCAAAGTTTTTTTTTAATCTCTGAATTGACTTGACGACTTATTTGTTTTATATCACAAGAACTAGGAGACTCGATACGATGAGAATCATGGAGAACGAAGCAGTTACTTCCATTTCAGCGTTTATCTCTTACGAATATACAAAAAGTTCATTTTGATGTATGAGATTGCACTTCGATTGAACAAATCAGTAGATTTTTATAATTGTTTAATTTCTCCGTGTTATGATGATGAATGAATTGAAAATTCATGTTTCCAAATGTTGGAATGGAAAACAAGAGCAGCAAGAGAAGAGTACAGAACAAAAAGGAGAAATGAGAAAAAAAAACCGAAGGTCTAAAGAAGAAGAGTCTCGGGCCAAGAACAACACCCGACGTTTCTTTAAAAGATCGAAGCGATTAGCATCTGGTTTCAGAATCGGGACACAGGCTCTACGAAGGAAACTTAGTCACCGAAGCACAGGGAATTGCAGATGTTTTCAAGAAGCACTTCAAACAGCTGCTGAATGTGCATAATGTCGATCGAGCCAATGACGAAAGAGAAGCGAGACCAGTCAATGAAGACCCAGTCCCAGCGCCCAGCACAGAAGAGGTAGAAAAATCCATGCAAAAGCTAAATAATAACAAGTCAGCCGGGTCGGATGGCATACTTGCGGAACTCTTTAAATATGGAGGAGGTGTTTTGAAGAACCGCATGCATGCACCAAATCATCAATAAAGTGTTGGAGGAAGAATGCATGCACCACTGTCTTGTCGATAAGCTCCATATGCCCTATCGATAAAAAAAGGCTATCCTATTTCATGCAAAAACTACCGCTGTCCACACTATCTTCAACAATTCCACCCAGCTCCTAAGGTTATGCGAACGACATCGACATCATCGGTCGATCCAAGAGAGTTGTGCTTGAGGCCTCCACAGCTATTGAAGAACAAGTAGACGAAGCTCGTTGGTCTTGTAGTGAATTAGGACAAAACAAAATATGTAGATGCTATCAACAAACAAAACAACATCTGTCCACCGCCTAGGACAAACCGTCACTGTTGGTAGCAGCAATTTCGAGGTAGTTAAGGAGTTCACCTACCTTGGAACAAACTTCAATCACACAATCGACACCTTAGTGGAGATCCAACGAAGAATTACCGTAACAAACCGCTGATACTTCGATTTGGCAAAACAATTGGGTTCAAAACTCCTCACTCGGAAAGTGCCTTCTATACAAGCCTTTGATTTGGACAGTCCTACTCTACGGCGCCGAATGTTGGACGATGAGTAAAAAATGGGAAATGGACACTTTCGAAAGAAAAATTCTTCAACGAATTTTCGGTCCTGTATGCGACGATGGCAAATGGAGAAGAAGATTCAATCGCGAACTGTACGAGCTGTACCAAGTTGTGGATGTAGTCCAGAAAGCCAAGATAAGACGACACATTGGCTCGGCCACATCGAATCGAGCGAATGGACGACACGACAAAACTCCAGCCAAGAAAGTCTTCTCATCGCAGCCCCAGGTTCGAGACGACAAGGAAGACCGATCCTACGGTACAAGGACCAAGTGAAAGTGACTGGGGATGCTAGAGCGCTTGGTTTTGCCGACTGGAGAGTGCATGCGAGGGACCGTACCCGATGGAAGGCAACAGTGTCTCTGGCTGAGATCCTTCATGGAATGGGAGCCGGTTAAGTAAGTAAGTAATTTCTTCTTGGTATTGCTATAAAGTCTGGTTGGGTTGAAGTCCGTATCCTTATCTTTTAAAAGATTGTTGCCACGTAAACCTTGGTGTTGCAGATAGTTTAAATTCCTCGAAAGTCAAGGGAGGTGCTGGTCTCATTTCCAAAATTTATTTCGATGGTCCCTGATATTGAAAAAATATATTTAACTCCCTGAGGCATAGAAGACTCATTTTAAACAAAATTTATTAACTAGATCTTCCAATATTTTAACATCTTTCTGCCTCATTCCCATTTAACTTTTCAGAAAGCCATAAAAATAATAACTTCACAAATTCGAACCCTTTCACTCTCACTCCACTGTCCACACTACAAGGGACAAAAAAATGCCCAGTTAAACTGAATATATTGCTTTCAAATTGAATTTGTTGGTCCAAATAAATGGTCCTTGTTGTGTTTTTTTGGTATCTTTTCAATTTCCCTCCTGGGCATTTGCTAATAGTGTCCATCATCACATGTGTGGTAAAATGTAAACATAAAATTGCTGTTACACATCGTTCGTCCTGTGAATTTTAAAAATGCCCTAAAAGACTTATGCTTCATTAATTCTAGGAAAAATATCATCACTCCTTTTATTTGGTACATTATTGGGGGCATATCTAAACGATGTGATGCGAAGGGCACGCAGTGGGATGAGAGAATAATCCCGCACTTCGTCTTTCAAAAACACAAAGCATGAAAAATGATGCTTCAAAAATATACGACAAGAGGTGCATTAAGTCAAACACTATTCAGGAACTGTATAAAGTTGTTTTGGTTTCGTTGTGGTCTTTGAATTTATTTATTTCTTCTTCTTGGTCTTTTTTGTTTGTTTGTGTATAGAAAAGGATTGTCACCTGATTGTCAGCCATTGTGTACCTTTGGGTTGGAGCTTTTTTCAAATACTCTATACGCACTGCAAACAAGAGCAAGGAAATTCTACTTTAGACAGACGACGACGACGATGGGGCTTTGTGTTTGGTAAAAAAGGATTCATCAAATGAACTCTGTGAAATGTATGTAAATTGATGCAGATCTCTCTGTCATCATCGAGGTTGGGAAGGGGGAGAAATGGCGATGAAAGAGTTGTTCTTGATGGTCGTCCTGCCTCGTCCTAGATTGTCAAACGATGGCAAAGTGCTTGGAATCGAGGCAACATCAATTGAAGTTGAAGCAGATTTATGTTGTCTATTAAAGTAAAAAATCATTTCTCAAATGTAATTAGAAAAGAAAACGAGTTGTTTTAATGGAAGTATTAATAAGTGAGGGATTTTATAGTTTAATGATTTCAGTAATATTTGTTTTGACAATATTTAGTTTTTTAACAACACTACAAAGACTTTGTTCAAGTCTTGGTTCAAGTCTTTGTAGTGTTGCTTTAAATGCTGCTTTGTGCTTAGCAATAAACTCAATACCTACTGTCCTTTTTTGCGGTTGCTTAAATGTCCCAGTTCAAAAGCAATTATGCCCTTAAATTATCACGAAAGCAATTATTTCAAGTAAGGCCGACCATTTATGATTCCGTTATTACCTATTTGAGCGTCTTTGTAATTATAAGAGTTGGGCGCTATGGAAAAAATGACTAATTTTTAAACATTGTGAGTGCCTTGGAAACCTTGCATGCTATAGGAAAGTCGTTTTGTAAGCAATTCATTTTGATTGAGATAAAAAACATTAACACGAATTTTAATACCTAATTGCCTTTTTTAGTAAAACTTAATTAATTTTCTTAAGAAGAAGTTGAAGATACGAGATTAAATAGGTTCAAATAAAAAATTTTAAGACCTATTTGAAGAAAAGCGTCGAAAACGTCTTTTGTTACAACATTCGAACAATTTGCATTCATTTTTTTTAATTACGTGTATTCGGTCAGGTCACCCATACTAGTAATCTTTGTCAAGAGTCAGAACTCCAATGAAAATCCGTCTGTCTACCAAGTCCTCTCACATCAGGATAACACCTCCTAAGCACCCAACTTTCAATGTAAAGAAAAAATCTCAGGAGGTAAGCAGAGTGTGAAGAACATTAACAGCCCATATCGCCCAAGCAATTTCCCATTAGCACACATATCTTTATACAAGGAAACGAGTATAATTACCACACGGTTGGGGAATTGGATAAATCTGCAAATAATTACACAGGACGGGTTATGTTAATCGAGGAACTCACATCCTGGATCCTGGTTCTTTAACCCCAATTCAAGAAGTCAAATTAGAGTTCGGGTGGTACTGTCGACGCCGCGCCACCAACGACAATGACGACGAGTCTTTCTAATTTTAATTTACTCAGTAGAATTGTTTCATCAACCAAAGAGTACAGCGCCGGGATTTCACTTTGCTTCTTCAGTTGAGGGTATAGTATAATATATTTGTTTTTGTGTATATGTTTGTTGAAAACATTAATGTGTCTTTAAGCGTTTAAAGCGGTTTGTTAACAATTATTCTTGATGTCGTTATGCTTGGGATCTTTGGTTTCATTTGCACAAGAATGAATATTTTTTTCTTTCTTTATTTTAAAACCCTTTCGAGCTATTTCGGGACGTGGTTCTATTAAAAAAGCGACAATTACAGAAAGGAACCAAAACGATTTGCATATTTGAAAACAAATGTAAGAATTTTTTAAAGTCAGATCTGTTAAAATGTTGTAAGCAAATGATTCCATGGAAACTTTCCTTGCAAGGTAAATTCAGGAGAAATATGTTTGCAAAATATAGAAGAGCATTTGCCGACGGAGAACTGTCAGGATGTTTTATTGGAAAAGAATAGAAAAGGTGAAAAGACTAAGGTTCTCAGATATATTAAAATTTTTTTCTTAGTCAAAATGTTGCACTTGATTCATTTTGAATTTAACCGAAAAATATACAATACGAGCATGGCAAAGAACTAATGAGTATCAGAGTGTGAGTGTACTGTACACTTGATTGAACAACTTAAAATTGAGGATAGATAATATTGTTTTTGAAGTCCTCTATATCTTGTATGGCAAGTTAAAAATTTGATTTTTGCATCAAGATACAATCAGGTATAGAAAACGAAAAAAAGTTTAAATCTCTTAGTCTCAATTTCTTAACTTAAATTTGAAGGAAATCGTTGATAGGGATTTCTTGAGAAATTGATCTGCGTTCAAATTTCTTAGTCAAACAAGTTTCATTAGTAATTTAATTTCATTTAAAATCGATTTTGTATCAAATTTTCTTGATTTTTTAAATAAAAAATTCAAAAACAAATAAAAAACATTGTTTTACATTTTCTTGTTTTTATTGTAGGTACCTTAAACATTAAAATGATTCTTTTTTTCCAATTTTTGTTAGTTTAAGCTAGGGTTTCCAGAACATCTCTTTTAAAGAGAACATGTCCTCTTTTTGGACTCCGATCTCTCTTATTCTTTCTTTTTCCATCAAATTCTTTTTTTGTACTCTTTTTTTATTAATGTTTTCTTTTTTATCCTCTTTTTTCTTTTTTATAAATGTTGGTGCCTGAAAAATAGTAATCTTACTCCCTTTTCATAAAAAAAAAAATTTGTAGTGTCCACGAAAATAAAGCATTGCAATTAGTGATGGGCATAATCGATAATCGAGAAAATAGTATTCGAATAATTTGAATAATCGAATGATCATTCGAATGATTATTCGAATTACGAAATCGAATGAAAATGGTGAAAAGTTTACAGTGAACAATAAGCTATTTTACAGTTTACAGTTATAAACAAATATTTTAGTTAACCCTTTACTTCCTACGAATCCATTCATGGTTTATTACAGTGACATCCTTTTTCCTTCCTCGTTTCAAAGGAAAAAGACTAAACCTATATCCAAATCCTAATCCTTTTTTTTAATATTTTTAGGAACCCATTAAGATCCTTTTATATCCATTTGCTTTTATTTAGAGGGTTAAATTAAGGTTCAATTTCATTTTAGAAACTTTTTTTAAAAATAGCCTGTTATTCTTCTTAGCTATTAACAATGTTCCGTATTCCAATCATTTTTTAAACACTAATTCGCAAAAATTTCTACCAAAGATGTATATTGAAATACCAAAGCTATGATTTAAAAAAAAATAAAAAAAAAATAACTCCAAACACAAATTTTTGTTCGCCAATTTGTATCATAAACAAAATTCCATTCCAAAGATTTGCAAATTCAACTAGAAATAAAATCGTCATTCGAATAAAAATTTAAAATAATCATCATTAGATTTTTTTGCATTCGAATACTAATAATCGATTCTTTTCATTCGAGTACTATTTTAATTCGAGTACTATTTTCATTCGAGTACTTTTTTCATTCAAGTACTATTTACAGTCGAGTACTATTTTCATTCGAATTATTTTTCATTCGAATACTAATAATCGATTATTTGCATTCAAATGATATTAATGGTCATTCGAATACTTATAATCGTCATTCGATTTTTTTTCATTTGAGATTTTAATTTTGAAGAGTAATAGTTATAGCAGGGTTTGAGAAATCATTCGAATGATTTCAATAATCGAATGATCTCGAATGATTGCCTGAATCGATTATATCATTCGAATGATCCCATCACTAATTGCAATACAAACCTTCCTTTTCATAATCCATCACCGAACCCTAGATATAGATCAAATTCAAGGCTCCCAAAAGTATGATACATCCTCAGATGAGGAACAAAATTAACATATTTATGTAAAATAATCTACTTGATATATACAGGGTGTCCCAAAACTCAACGATAAGCCGGAACCAGGGGGTGGCTCTATTCATGACTGCATGGAAAAAAAATATAAAAAAAATCAAACGCCATTTTGTTTCAAATTACAACAAAAAATGTAAATTCTCAAAAAAAAAAATATCTCTCTTGACATTTTTTGCTACTGTGACCACTATTTTTCATTAATTTTTGATTTTATATTTTTATCAGAATCTTAAAACATATAGCATCCTTTCCTAGTTTCCAAAAATTCAAAATTTTTAGCGGTTTTTCCACGACAATTAATCAAAAAAGTTTTTTTCCATAAAATTTTAATTTTTTTTTAGTTTCAGTCCACTTTCAGTCATCGTGGTTATAAAAAAATGTATGGACACTACCATGGCGTCTTTTTTAAAAAATTGGCGCAGGTTATCAAGATTCTAAAATGGTATAACACTTTGGCTAAACTTGCCAGAAAAAGAAGTAATGCATACTTTTTTATAACAACAACCGATTTTCAAAAACTTTTTCTATTCAAATAAATCACTTCCCTATGAGTCTTCAGAATGAAGCACGTTTTATTTGGGCCCAAATATTTTCTGTTTGTTTATTTTAAATCGTCATAATGTTCATTTAATTAAAAGACAAAAATTCTAAATAAGAAAATATGCATAAGTGCCATTTAGGAGTACAAACATATTTTATTTATTTTTTACAGTAAACGTTCGAATTATTTGCCACCTGCATCAATATACGATGTTGTTGAATTGTTTTCAGTTTCCGTGAATTGTCAATACCATCTGCTCTTGGTCTTCTAGCACTTCTTCTTTCTAAACGCCCTTCCAAAAACTCTTGATGCACATTTATAAAAACCCGATAATCTGGATATCTTCCAGCATTTTTGAACCTTTCTCGGTATATTCGAGTAGCAGAATTAGCATTGCACCGGCATTCTCCGTACACTATGTGCATGTTTACATATCCAAGGGGGCATACGGCAATGGCATGATAAAAATGATGAAAGTTCAAGGATTTTTCAAAAACTAGTACACAATTTCAAAATCACACTTGAAATTAACATATTAATGGAATAAAAAAAAACAGTGGAAACAGATCGTACTAGATTTTGAAGAAAGCGCATCAGAAAACCAATTTTTTTCATAAAGTGAAGTGATTTCTCTGAACAAATTTTTTGTTTGAAAATCGGTTGTTGTTATGAAAAAGTATGCATTACTTCTTTTTCTGGCAAGTTTAGCCAAAGTGTTATACCATTTTAGAATCTTGATAACCTGCGCCAATTTTTTAAAAAAGACGCCATGGTAGTGTCCATACATTTTTTTATAACCACGATGACTGAAAGTGGACTGAAACTAAAAAAAAATTAAAATTTTATGGAAAAAAAACTTTTTTGATTAATTGTCGTGGAAAACCCGCTAAAAATTTTGAATTTTTGGAAACTAGGAAAGGATGCTATATGTTTTAAGATTCTGATAAAAATATAAAATCAAAAATTAATGAAAAATTGTGGTCACAGTAGCAAAAAATGTCAAGAGAGATTTTTTTTTTTGTTGAGAATTTACATTTTTTGTAGTAATTTGAAACAAAATGGCGTTTGATTTTTTTTAATATTTTTTTTCCATGCAGTCATGAATAGGGCCACCCCCTGGTTCCGGCTTATCGTTGAATTTTGGGACACCCTGTATAATAATTATCTACTTGAATTAAGCAATGTTTTGAATTAATTTTTATTTAAGTTTTACTAATTATTATTATTTATTGTTATTTATTATAATTAGTTTGTAGTTAATGCTTCTTTTATAAATATATATTTTTATGAAACGAACATTTGATCATATCTTTTATTTGGATGATGGTGAGGTGAGCGGGGGAGTATAACAGTAAACGTTTGAATTTTTGAAAATGTTCTGTTTTTTTTCGAACACGTTATGGACAAGCTAAGTGTACACGATTGGAAGATATTCCAATACTGGCCAGTTTTCCGATACAAATTTTCTCCAATTAATACTAGATCCGACCCAAAGAATAGGCAACCCAACGTCTGCATACTCTATACGTTTGAAACTTTATGTCAGGGTACAAATTTTCTTATTACCTTGATGTTACAACTATTAATCAATAAAAATCATTTCTTTTAAATAATTAAAAATAGTCTGTCCCGGATTTTTCTAGCCAACTTATTCTAAACATATTTTCTGATATACCAAATTTGTTTTAAAATACCTATGTTTCATGTTATTATCAGCTCGCTGAAGGTCGTTCAAGAGTCGGATCTTAGACTAAAAAATGTTCATTCAATCATGTTAACACCCAATTTTTTTTTCTCAAAAGTGACAGAAAAAAAATTGCAGCCAATTTTCTTCCTATTTCTATCAAAAAATTGACCGACTTCTTCCAATCGTGTGAACGCGTCTAAACGCACATTTTTTTCTTATTTTTCAACCCATTGGAAGGTTTTCGACAAATTGGTTAGTAGATGAAGTTCTTGCCAACGACATCGTCGTTGACTATTTTTCATTTGTAACATAGAAGAATTGAAAATTGGTAAGGTGTTGCACAAAATAAGAAAGAAGAAGTCCTATAAGACAAATTTTTTGAAGGATTGGACGCATGAACAAATTGTACACCTTTGTTCGGGAGATCGAGACCAGGCGATATTTGTGAAAAATTTGTTGTGCAGAATCTTAGCTTCCCAAAAACACAGTTCGACAAGATGTCGGTTGGGGACGTCATTGAGGTGGCCGTCAACGAACGTAAAGCCAAATGGGCCAGGGAACAAGCGACAATGTCTCGATCTCCTGCTGATTTTTTAATAGTTGACATCAATTTCAGGAAAGTAAAGAAGAGAAAATTGACTTTCAACTATCAACCATCAGCTTACACGATTCCAGCCATGGAAGTTTTTCAAGTCCATGCTGTTCTTAGAAAAAAAAATAAGTTCTGCCGTCGACCGAATCAATATCATCCATAGAACTTTTAAAAAAATCCACTCGTTAAACAAATTTGACGGACTTCTTTAAATAATTAATACTGCTGTACTTTTTTTGCGTTCAAAAACAAATACGAACCTACTTTACCATTCGTTTTGAATTTTACTTGATAACTCGAATTATTTTTTTTGGCAAGTGATGGTTCGAGCTATTGAAGTTCGACTGTATTTGTTCTTTTTCTTTTTATGGAACATTGAAATTTTACTCTGTCCTTACGCTTAGATCGATTTATTTGAAACTTTGAATAGATGCTTAATCAAGAATAGACGCAATTTTAAAAGAAATGTGCAATAAGTTTGGGTTGGGGTCGAAAGAGCGAAAACCAGAATCTCGCAATCCAAAAGACCGTAACCAACTTGACCGCAAAAGAAATCTTACCTTTTTCAAGAGAATCTACTCCTTTTCGTCACTGAATTATGATTTGATTTTTCTAACAGCCCTGAATTAGGCCACACCCTTTTTCGAAAACTGAAATTGTAGGAAACACCAAATGCTGAGAATCATGGAGAACGAAGCATTAAAATTCTTCCTTTAAATCTAATATACACAAAAATTAAATCCTGTTCGTGTATGACCGCATAACTCACAAACGGCTGGATAGATTTGGCTAATTTTTTTTTTTTTTTTTTTGTTAGTCTGTAGATGGTTCTTAGGGAAATTTTTTTAAAATTATTCCAGGTGCAATGGTTTTCAAATGGAAAACTTAAAAAATTCAAGGTTTTCGAATGTAAAACAGAAAGTTCTTGATGATTCATGAAAAACTCGGAAAGCTCATTGGTTTTCAAAGTGAAATTGCATATTATTGCATCAGGTGCATTGGTTTCCAAATGGAAGACTGAAAATTTCAAAATGGAGTTGCTCTGAAGGGCGACGAGACGAGAGTATGTATCTACAAGTGATCCGATCGAAGTCATTGAAGGAAATAGGCAGAAAGACTATTCAAATTATTTTCCAAGAAAATGTTTGGTTTCATATCTTAATCCTTGCATCTAATATTTTAGTATTCAGTAGTAATCTAAAAATGTTGTTTTCATGTTTTTAAGATAAATAGTTTCGAAGTTATTAGAGAAAGAGGAAAAAACATGAAAAACCCTCAATTTTACCCCCTCCTCATCTCCGAAACTAATTTCAAAATGTAGTTAAAATGTAGGTACATATAGATTAAGATTACAGAAAAAATAAAAAAACCTTACAGTGATGATGTAAATAAGCATAATTCCGAATATGTATTAGGGTTCCGTACACAGAGTGTAAACGAAACCCTTATAACATCACTTCGTCTTTCACAAGCGATTTCTTGAAATCTGCTAGGCCGATTGCAATGAAATTTGGTGCACATATTTTACATACATTACATTACATTTCACAGTACTTCGCACATAAATGTAACGAACTACAGACACATACCAGCACTGGTGACTGAGACCATCGGCTGGGACAGAACAAGACATAGAACAGAGAGAGACAGATAGACACATAGAAAGAAAGCACACATAACAGAAACCTACGTGGCTCAGAGGAGGAGACTTAGATTTGTATTGTCTCATGTTATCGCACAGGTGGCCTCAGATAAGCTGGCGATTTTTGCTGGGGTTTGAACTAGTGATGGGATCATTCGAATGATATAATCGATTATAATCGATTATGGCAATCATTCGAGATCATTCGATTATTGAAATCATTCGAATGATTTCTCAAACCCTGCTACAACTACTTCTCTTCAAAATTAAAATCTCAAATGAAAAAAAATCGAATGACGATTATAAGTATTCGAATCACCATTATTATCATTCGAATGAAAAGAATCGATTATTAGTATTCGCATAAAAACAAATCGAATGATGATTATTTTAAGTTTTAATTCGAATGACGATTTTATTTCTAGTTAAATTTGCAAATGTTTGCCATGGAATTTTGTTTATGATTATTGGTTACTTTTTCAAAGGCAAACAAAAATTTGTATTTGGATATTCTTTGCTTTTTTTTATATACGTATGTACATGATTTGTAGAAATTTTTTCGAATTAGTGTTTAAAAAATGAATACGGAACATTGTAAAAAATGCAAAATGTTTCTAAAATGAAATTGAACAATAAACCCAGGTCGGTACCTTCCATATGAGAGGGTATTTTCTAAGGCAGGTCTATTTACAAATGACCGTCAATATTATTATACCTGTAAAATAGCTCATTGTGCACTGTAAACATTAAATTTTTCACCATTTTCATTGGATTTCGTAATTCGAATGATCATTCGATTATTCAAATCATTCGAATACTACCTACTTTCTCGATTATTG